>JAGSMP010000008.1:4244886-5659848 GCA_029286625.1 Parnassius orleans
TCCAATCAGATAGGCTGATGGATATGGAAATGGATGAATTTGTAATTAATGTTACAGGTGACACATCCGAGTCATCTGATGAAGACTCTAGCATGGATTCTGATGAAGATATGCGAATGGAAGGCGTTGATCCACTGCAGGACCATTGTTACACCAAATTTATAAATAATAATAGGTATTCAATAAAAGATTTACAAGGTTTCCTTGGACTTTTATTTCGTTCTTTATAATAAATATTATAATGCTATTTCAGTTGTTTCAAAATACCTTTTGGAAAAATTTATTATAGACAAAATATCAGTAGTCATTAATCTTAGTATTAGTCCTTTTATACACGCATATAATAGGTACCTGTAATTGTGTAAAAAAATTGTAGTGGCGTAGTTAAACTTGTGTAGTGAGGCATCAAACTTATGAAAGTTAGAATCAAGAAATATATTTATTACGCGGATCTTAAACAATAAATATGGGGTTTAAAAAATTATTAGGTCTTTGTAAGTTTAGGCTGAACATTACAGTTTTTTTAATTGAGATTTGGTAATCAATTAGGTAATTTATGTAATTTGATATAATTATACAATTCCAGTAATAAGATTAAATGAAGGAAAAAATATTAGTTAAGCTGGCAACATTAAGCACGCCATCAGTCGCGCGCAGAGTTATCTTGCGCGCACTCTAGCGCACTTTTGCGTGACAACCACAGACTAATATGGGCACAGATGGCTAATAATGTTACGCTCACCAGATGTCGCTAGTTGGAACTGAGATGAACTTATATTACTATACCTATTTGTTACACAGATAGTAGATGGTCACATAATGTTATTGTTACCATCATTCATAGGTTGCGTTTTAAATAAAAGTTTTTCGATTGCTAGTGTGTTTGTACACATAACAATGCCTTAGTGGCGTGTTTTTAGTTTTTACACATTTTTTAATTCTTTAACTTTTAGGAATGTCTGTAGTTCAGTTTATCCATTTCTAATAGAATAATCTATTGAATACAAAAAATAACTAATATTTCAGAAAGAAAAATTAATCTTTACACTTTTATCTTCCCCACCACGAAAATCTGTCAAATTTTTCACTTAATTTCAAATTGGCGACGCCCTGATGGCAGAAAAAATTACGGAAGGTGGAAGCCCTCATTGTAACCAAGTACTATAGACACGGGTCATACCCATTAATAAGACTCACCCTATATCAAATCGTATAGTTAAATGTATTTGATTATCAGATTTTAAATGTAATCTATATATTTCATTAACTATTTATCGGTTAGTATCTACGTGATTCTGTAAGAAAGTCAGTGCTCTATACCACAAGGTACTACGCAATTTTTGATGGATTTGGTTAGTTTGAATTTGAAGATTATGTGTAACATCAAAGTATGATGTTAGTTAGCATTTACGTACGTTTTGAGATAGAGATAAGCATTTAAGTTAATAGGTTTTTGACCTGGATTATGAGATATTGTTCCATTTCCCCCGTTAAAGGTTTATTTTTATTCACAACACTCTATGTTATACAACTAACTAAGTCTGTTAAACAATTTTTTTTTAAATAAAATAATAAAAGCTTTTCCTTGTCTTTTATATTAAGGCTCAGATCAACAAAAAATAAAAACGGAGTGCTGCGTACATTCCAAGTGACGCAAAAACCAAGCCAAAACTCAACTATTTACTCAACTTATTTTAAGAAAACACTCTAAAGTACACAACTTAATATGCATCTAAAATCAGCGCGCTGCGTATATTCCAAGTGACGTAAAAATCAAGCCAAAACCATACTCAACTTGTTTTAAGGACACGCACTCAAGTACACAGCTTAATATGCATCTAAAATAAATTGCAACCACATGGTTTTGGGTACATATGTGTACGCCCAGCCGTGAACTTGAACCCTACAATGTTTGTTAGTCGATACTGTGTGTAAACATTAATTATAAATTAAAAATAATAAGATATTGTCAATGTCTAGGTATACTTTGTAACAAGCTTCATCTATCTTTGAAAAACTGTAATACTTAAGTTAGTGACCAGCGTTACTGAGTTCACAATAATTAAAAAATTTGCAGTAATTACATTAGAGAAGTTGATAATTGTGTACTTGTTTGTGGTCCGAAGTTTAATAAATAAAAAAAAGCTTTTGCGGGCTGTTAAAGAAAGAAATAAAAAAGATAAGTGCGTGAGCACGTGTCAAGATGTTGAGTATGGTTTTTGCGTAACTTGTAATATACGCAACGTATCGTCTTTCTTTTTTGGTCTGAGTTTTAAGGTGATAAATCAATTTAAATTGAATTGATTCAGATACAGTATCTTGTGTATCTGAGACATAATGATAGCAGGGAGTAATTTGTCTAAGTACATCTCTTCGCAGCGCCAGTGAATCGAGCCAATCAGAAAGAACTCCGTCGTCGACGATTCGAACCACTATTCACTGGATGCGGTCAAGTGGAAGGAGCTGGCACTGGGGTGCCCCGGTCCAGAGATGAGAATAGTATTCCATGTGAGAGTGGACTTGCGCCTAGTAAAGTTGCAAACGGTGTGCCTACTCGGTAGAGAGTAATTGTGTTCTGTGGTCAAGTAAAATTCCCCTTATCGAGATTATTTTTTTCTATGATTTTCTTATTATTAATGTTACTAAATAATATTTTATGTATAAAAATAAACAAGCTCATCCACTTGTTCATCTTCTTTTCTCATTTCAGGTATCGTTTTATATACATTATTTCCTTTCAAAAACCATCACTTGCGTCTAACTTGCGTTCACTTTCATTCACATGTCTTTTAATTATACTCGTGGCGGATTGTGGGCCACTTGAGCTTACGATTAGCGCGGTATTTAGAAACATTGTCATATTTCATATCCAAATATGAACCGGATATAGATTTTGGAGTCGCTCAAGTTTATTAAGTTGCTCTGCGGTAATATCAAGATAACTTATGTCAGTATAATCGAGAATACGGAGCAGTAACTACTGGGTAATTTTGTTGGAGATGGGTGAAAAGTAGTTCATTCTTCGCAGTGAACCACAAGCTGCAAACGTTTACAATAGTCCAAGAAAGACTAGAATGTATCAAGTTTCCCATGTGTTTTACAACGTCCTTATAAGAGATTTGAACGCCATTAAATATTACGGGATTTAATTGAGTTTTATTTAATATGGAGATTATTCTGGATCAACCAATAATTATCGCTTGGGATTTTAAAGGATTAACGGTTAACCCATACGATCGACTCCAGTCAAGAATACACGCTAGCCTTGTTAATATCGCAAATGGCTTTTGGAAGATCCTCTACGGTGGTTTTTAAATATATCTAGAGATGATCGGCATACAAGTGGTAAAGAGAAGATATTTGGGAGGTAATGAAATTACGAATACTGGAAATAAGAGAGGAGATAACACGCCACCTTGTGAAACGCCAGCAACGATATGAAGTCATGAAGATACGATACTGATATTAGATATTGCACCAAAATACGTTGTCGATGTCTATGTAAGTAACTACGAAACCAAGAAATTGCGGTTAGAGAGAGAACGCAGTACACCAATTAGGTTATCATGATTTACAGCATTGAAGGCATTGCTGAAATCTAGCAACATCATCACTGTGACTTGGAGGTTATCCATACCCACAAACTAATAAGAAGTACTAGCGCAGCCTCAGTGATTTTTAATAATGCTGTAGATACCTAGCCGTACTGTGACCTGATCTAAAGCCGGATTGGAGTAAATTAAGGATATCAATTCTTGTGCAAAAGGAATTTATTTGTGGTTGGACAACCGTTCTAAGACTTTGGAGAGAAAAAAATGAATCAAAGTAGGGCGATACTCAGAATAACTTAAAGAATTAGCTTTTTTGGCTAAAGGTGTGATTTGGGCATCTTTCCAATGTGAAGCAAAGGAGGCTGTGGATATAAAAAAATAACTTTGGAAAATCCAAAAGTTCACGCCTCACGAGCGTTTCATTTAATTTTGATGAAAAAAAATTACCAAAATAAATCGATTACACAAGGTATAAAATTGATATAGGATGTATGGTACATTTGTCCTTCGTCAAAAATCAAATCAAATATTAGGTATAGTGCGCGCAAGATAACTCTGCGCGTGATTGATTTTTGGAGTTTATGGCCTGGTATCTAGACCTTTAGGCCAAGTCTTAGGTATTTTTATTCGGTTTATTATAATTTCCCAAATGTTTATTCATCCTTCTAGTACACTGCTTCACAATATATTGATGCGTCATTGTGCAGCCCTTTGGAGATTTTGACGGCAACTTGAATCAGCAGACAGCTGACAGTTGGCGATGGTATCTCAAGCGCCTAAGCAGATAGACACCTTATCTTGAGAATCACATCACCATCAGAGCACTTGTTTCACCGTTTTTACTAATAGTTTACATGCGCAGACACTTAATACACAAAATCGCACCACTTTTACATATCAAAATCCACTTCAAACCATTATTCAAACAATAACACAGGAGCAGCAAACCGCCGCCGATCAAGTTCCCGCCAAAAACTCTGCGCGTGACTGATGGCGTTCTTAATGTTGCCATTTTAACTAATATTTTTTTCCTTCATTTAATCTTATTACTAGAATTATATAATAATATCAAATTACATAAACGACCGAATTGATTACCAAAGCTCAGTTGAAAAAACTGTAATGTTCAGCTTAAACTTACAAACACCTAATAATTTTTAAACCCTATATTTATTGTTTAAGATATTATAATAAATATATTTCTTGATTCTAACTTTCGTAACTTTAACACTTCACTACACAAGTTTCTATGGTAAGACTTACGTTAATATAAATTATTACTTAAAACCCATTTTAAAACGTTTAATTTATGCGAGCGAGTTTGAGACAAAAATTTAAAAACACGCTTCACTTTTATTTTTGGTATTTTTTCAGCAAACCCTTTTATTTATACCCATATTATGGGAACGCATAACAAATAACTAGTCCTCCATCTTTGAAAGTCCGCCATATTGGATTTAGAATGACGTCACTTGTCTAACCCATAGCTATAGTATACATTAGATTGGCGATAGAGTGATTAGGGTGAGACCAAAACGAAATGTACCGGTGTGAGTGAAATGTGCATGTGTGCTAGACGAATAGTGCTGCGCCATGCATCAACTTCATTATCGATATAGAGCGCTGTGTCCGTGTCATAAAATGAATATTTTTGTTTGAGGGCATAAAATAAACCTACAAACAAAAGTTTGTGATATTTATTTTCCACCAAAATAATTAATTTATTGTAAAATGTCGTAAGCTCTCTTTAGAGGTATTTTGCAATTTTGCTTCATACTTCAATCTAATAATCAAATAAGTTTCGATTATTAATTTAATAATTAAGTGTTTAGGGTTCTATATTGCTGGCGAATCATACATATATATGTCAAGTATGTATAAAAATATTTGCAGGACACAAGGCATTCGTTTACTTATTTTCGAAACATATTTTCGTTTACAATTTTTCCTTTCATATGTTTTCGGATAACTCGTTCAGAATGATAAATCTCATAAACGTCTTGAGAAGGATAAACAGAAATAAACAGCAGTGCTTACACTGCCGCGTTCCAGCCATTGTGTATAGAGAGCCTTTATAATTATTTAAGGCATTTTGTCTTAGTCCTCAGGGTGAAAACACATTTGTAGCTTTCTTTGTTTGAAGCTGACTGTGGACGAGTTTTTTTAATTACGTTTTAACCTTTAAACTCGTTATAATATAAAACTGTATTGACAAACAAACCTACAATTCGATTGATGGTAAGTGGTTACTGCATTCCATGGAGTACTTGGAGAATGGAGGACTTGCAGCTAACTTCGAACGAAGAAGGCTGCAAATTCGTTTCACCTCTGAGGATAATATGAAATATCTCTTTGTGCATTTCTATGAAACAAATAATTTTTGTTCAAAGTGCTTGCTACATATAGTTGAATATTTTTGTGAACCCAGTCTTCTCTATTTATCATTTTAACCATTTTTGTTTAACCTCAATATTTTTGAAAATCTGAGACATTATAAGAATTTAAATTAGCTCATTTAAGTATTTACTATAATGCCATTTGGCTACGAAACCCTAAAAATTAAAAATAGAAAATTAAAAAATTATGAAGTTACAAGAGGCTGCATCCAAAGATATGTCTTTGCCTGTTAGAAACATACTATCGATAAGATGATATTGATAGTGTCAATCTCTACAAAAATTAGATCAGAAATAGCGGAATTCACGTATTTTTATTATTTTTAATATAATTTTACGCATTTAGAGTATTATTGTAATAAAATGCGATATTTTCCTATCCATTTGTGTATAAAATATTTGTACCAGTTCTAAAATATTGCATTTAGAGTGCTAAATATTTTAATTGTACTTACGTGAAATGTATAATTTTGTAAATTTTCCTTTCTTGATGAACTGCATTCAGGTACTGCACACGTCAGCATATTTAAATCACCCTTTACAAGTTATTAATGCTTCAAAATCAAATATATCGCGAAAATAAGCGGGATTTGTTTCGTTAACGATTGACGTCAGCCCGATATAGGCCTATAGCGTATACGTGTATGGTCTAGCAATTCTATCTCGTTCTAACGTAAGCATATGCTATGCCCTTCTTTTACATTGCCAATCCAACGTAAGTATATACTAAATCTATGGTCTAACCATACATTGTCTTCTAAATTAAACGTATATGCAAAATTTCAGCTCCATCGAAAACCGAGAAGTTGATCAAAGGAGACAGTTTCTTTTGTATGGAGAATGGGCCCACCAAAACTGTGACGACACTTAATGAAATGTATGTAGATTTACTCCTTATAATCTCTAGATTACTGTAGTGATATTAGTTTTACCATATCTAAAGGAATGCCGAAATTAACAAACAAACGGCAACCTCACTATAACCTAAAATCTCAAACAAGCGACTGTCTAATAGTTTTTATCGATATTATATCTTATAATAGTGCACTGTGAATAATAAAAGTATAAAAGTTGTAGGTTCTTCAAAATCGTAGTGGATGGATTTTTAGTAGTACCGCAGTCAACAGTACGAATAAACAGACGCGGTGATGTATTGATTCTTAATTTTATTTATTATTTATTGTGATGTATTGATTACTAAGCACAGATCAAGAAAGAAAAAAAGACTGAGCACTGCATACATCTCAAGTGAAGCAAAAAGTAAGCCAAAACTATGCTTAACTAATTTTGAAAACCGGCGTACAAGTACTTATTTATCTAATATCATTTGCAACCAGTAATATGGTTTTAGGTGCATATCTGTGCGTCCAACGGTACCTACACTTTTAAGGGGTGTTTAATAAGGTAATAATATAGAGGATAGGAAAGTGTAGGTATAAGAGTACATGAAGCTTTACATTTCTATTGCGGGTTTTACCTCTACGGCGATTGTAATAGGAACGGTACAAATTCCAATGTAAACCCTACGAGCCTCGACTGTTCAATAAATAAGACTGGTTGCATTGCATTTGAATATTTTAATATGTATTGATTGATTAACAACTTTACATCCAAAACACAATTAAAACCAAAATGTCTGGGTAGTAACATATCCATTTACGATATTAAACACGAAAAATAGGTGTTTTAAACTGGTTGTGTTAGGATAAAAAAAAACACTGTAGTGTCACTGCATTTTTATTATTGCAAAATCATCACATTCTTAAAGCAGTCTATTAAAAGTAGCACAGGCCGCCAAGTGCAGTGCCAGAACATTCTTTTCTACCGACTTCAAAAGGAGGAGGAACTTAACCTCTATTGCATACAAAGCCAATTTTGGCTGCTCAACTTTAGTAATTTATTTCTACCCTAATTTTAAACAAAATTATAAAATGTCAATGGTAATATTAAGGAATTCAAACTGAACCGAAACGTAATTTTTATTATCTATGGCCAACGTCATGTGTCATTATAACCTCACTTTTCTCCGGTGCGTACGCGACGTCGTTCTTAGTGAATTTATTGCAGCTTTGTTGGTGGAAATTAAATAGAAAAGGTAAGAAAATTGATGTTAAAAAATGTAAATAATGTTCTGCAAAACCTCTGTTTTTGACCCCTATCACAGTTTATTCAAAATATTTGCTCCTTATACTTCATTTTCAATATTTTCTACAGGAGCCAATTTTGGCTTCGCATGCATTTACGATGAAGTATGTTTGCGCCTAAAATGGCTTCGCATGCATTCAGAGTTTTTTTTTTATCTTTCCAGAATGCTTCCTTCACGCTTTTATGGCACTGCTAACTGCATTAAACCTATTCCTGGTGATGGCTCTCTTAGCAACGATGATTCACTATCTGATTCCGATGACGATGTTCCGCTTTCGCGCTTGCGCAACCAAACACGTAAAAACCTATAATTATTCTACCATCCGATTCCGATACCCGATGACGAAATAGTTGATCCTAGACCTAAAAATTTGAAACAGAAGCGAGCAGTTAAGGAAAAAATTATCTGGACTGAAGGAAAAATGCCAGCGTATGATGAAAATAATTTCAATTTTAGTGGTAGCCTGGAATTGCCAGAGTTTGCTCAAGAATTAGAATCACCTGCCGAATTTTTCCAATTTTTTTTCACAGAAGATTTGATAACATTTATTACGGAACAGTCAAATCTGAAATCTACTCAGGTCAATGTTAACAAGCCAGCAAATATCACAACTACTGAGATTGAGCAATTTATAGGTATTGTCATCTTCACCTCATTAGTTCACCTGCTATCTACACGATGTATTGGTCCAACAACATTGGTCAGCATCAAGTCAATTCAATAATGACATGTAATAAGTTTGAAATGATAAACGTCATCTTCATTTCAATAATAATGAAGATTTCAAACCACCCGTACACAAAGTCACGATAAACTGTTTAAAATTGACCTCTCATAGAAAAATTAAGAGAGCGGTTACTTTTGATACCCAAAGAAGAATATCTGGTCAGAGATGAGCAAATTATACCCACGAAAGCTCGCCACCAACTCAAACAGTACAATCCAGCCAAACCTCATAAGTGGGGTACAAAATCAAGTGTTGAGTGGCGATCAGGGTTCAGTTACGACTTGATATTTTGCTGGCGATCAAAGCAACATTTTTCCAAGTGATGCACCAGATTTTGGTGTCAGCTCCAACGTTGTTACACGACTCACATCTACTGTGCCTCGAAATGTAAACCACAAAATATTTTTCGATAACTGGTTCAATAGTATAAAATTGCAAGTTTACCTGTATAAAATGGATTGCTGCCATTGGGAACAATTAGGATGAACAGAGTACCTAACGCTGATATGCCTACAGAAAAGGACCTGAAGAAAATAGGTCGTGGTACTATGGTTGAGAAAATCGCCATCGTCGATGACGTAAAACTAAGCCTGGTATCATGGTATGACAATAAAGTGGTCAATTTACTGTCTGCGTTTGTTGGTAGTGAACCGACTTCTACTAAGACTAGATATTTCAGAAAAGATAAACAGTACAAGGACATAACATCACACAATGCGTTGATGTGTATAACCGACACATGGGAGGCGTTGATTTGCTTGACTCTTTGTTAGGTCTGTATAGGATCAAAATAAGATCTCGTCAGTGGTATAAAAAATATTTTGCCACTTGGTTGATATGTGCAGTTAATGCTTGGTTACTGTGGCGACGCAAGACTGACCAATACATGTCACTATTTGACTTCAAGCTAGCCATTTCTGAACATTATTGCAAGGCTGGCAAAAGTATCTCAAGAAAAGAGGTCAGTCCTAGTATCAGTAATTCCGGTACACCTACCTTGTCAAGAGGAAATACTCTACGTCATCTAGAACGGGTACTCCTACCAGTAGAAATGAATCTTTCACACTCGAAAAGGGCACGGAAAACCCAGCAAAAGTGCAAGACCTACCTCTAAATTCAGTACGACAGACAAAATTGACCATTTCCCGATACACCAAAAGAATCACAATTATGTCAGAATGATTGTTCTTTTGCTCATATAAAATGTGAAAATGTGACGTTTTCTTTGCTTGAATGAGAAAAGAAACTGTTTTAGAGAATTTCACCTTGTGTAAGTTTTGGTATTTGTTGTGCATAGGAAGCCAAAATGGCAGTCTCATACACAGACGTTATTGCATGGGAAGCCAATTTTGCTTCTTGTTTTTTTTTTTTCTAAAATAAGATACTTATTTTTTTTCACTTTATATTTTGTCTTACAAACCCTATTAAAACACATTGAAACATAAAATATTTTTTTTTTCTTTTTAATTTAATAATTCATGCAATAGAGGGTTAATTGACGGTATGTTTTTTTAATGTGTCACCTCATAACTTTTTCTAGGTAACCGATTTCGTGATTCATTTTTATTTGAAAGCTGGTGCTTCTCATGTGGTTCCAAGGTCTGACCAATAGTTTTGAGTTATAACTAATAACTTATATTGAAGTCGGTTATACAACATTTTAATTTTAAATTATAATATGTGTTGATTGATTAGCATGTTTACATTCCAAGCACCATTGAATCTAAAATGATAAGGTTATAACTTATCCATTCATGAAATCACACCATGATAAGAAGTTTGTGGCAATGGGCGGCCATATAACTCGAAAAACCGACAACCGTTGGGAAGAAAGGTTCTCGAATGGCAGCCTGCACGGTAAGCTCAGTGTGGGCGGCCATGGGTGACGACCTGGTAAGACATGCAGAAAATCCGATGGGTGCAGGTGGCTCAGGACCGTGCTTTGTGACATTCCTTCCTAGGCCTATGTTCAGCAGTGGACTTATGAAGGGTTGTAATGATAAATATGAAATGATGAAGAAGTTTTAAACTAGTTGTGAGGATACGGCTCGACCAGGGTAGGACATGCTCCCACGGAATATCAGCGTAAAATAGCAGCTTAATGCTCCTGTGTTTGGTATGGTGAGTGTAGAAGACCCATTTCACTGGAAGCGAGGCATTTCATCTTAGTCTTCATGGGCGACAACGCACCTGCATTTTGATACTTAATCGGGGATAAATGTAGATATCTCTGAGCCATAGTATCCACTTACCATCAGGTGCACTATGTACTCGTTTGTCATCATTATTCTATTTAAAAAAACAAAGGAGATAGTCAATTAAAAGAGATAGAAGAGGTGCCAGAGCATCAATACAACTTGCTCGGCGTTTATTTATAAATTACACATATAACATAATACATAACAGAAAATAAGGCACACAGTAAATAGAAATAGGTGAAATAAGCAACAATAATCACAATTTTATTGATCATTATTCATCGTTACAACAGTCCACTGCTGAACAGCGGGCCTCCGCTAAATGAAATATATAATGTAAAATATTATATAGGCCTTCCGTGAACTGCAATTCCGTTACGTGCCGTATGGTGTTGTAAAAGTCGAAACAGAGAAAATACCTGGAGATGAGCAGCAGCATCTTCCTATAGAATACCACAAAAACTTTGGCTGCAACAAGCGTAGCAACTGTGTAAAAACAACCATTTATATTTATATAACTATATTAATAAGCATCATTGTTAATAAAATCATCATTTTCTATATCATCATTTGAAAGTAATATATCATCTAAAAAGATGCAGGTGGTTCAACGTCATCTCGATGCGTGCCAAGATAAAAACTAAACAACAGACATGACATGTGCACAGCAGCCAATAGTCGTCTGCCTACCAAACAGTTGCAACAGTAAGAGTAAGTAAGAGCAGCCTAGTGTTAGCAATTGATGGGTTGGTGTCACCTAGTATATAAGTATAATAAGTTTTCTTACTTGTGTGCCTTGATTGTATCCTACCATGATAGATAACTATTTGGACCAAAATCATGGACAAATTGCAGGTATACCTCGATTTTATATTCTCTAGAGGCCCTGACATGCTCCCCGTAATAACTACGAGCTTGTTTAATTTGATATATTCTAGACTAAACAGAATTAGACCCTGGAATGCCAGTCGTGGAAAATTATCCAGCTCTGGAAGATTACCATCAATGCTGGCGAATCGCACTCTCACTCTGTTTAAATTGTGCGCTACATAGGAGGCTAAATTATTTGGAGTGTTTAGTTTGGCTTGAGCAATTGCTAATATCTCTACAGCATGAAAATTATCACGAATCAATGTATGAAATCGATTTATTAAGGCAGCTGCAATTTTAAAGTACAGCATAAGATGAGTAGATGCAGTATTGAAATGTTCGTGATGGAATAATCTGAAGTCCCATTTTAATATCGCATTTACGATTTCAATAACTCACCTACACAAGGTCACACATCTGGACATGTTGGCTGCAATGGTTGATAATTGGATTTCACCAGCTTGTTTAGATTCAGGCATGTGAGCCTTAATCACATTGCTGCAAGAATGGAATTGCATCCTAAAACCTCTATCAAGAATAAATACATCATTTTATCAAAAATAAGTTTGCAGTGGACTGTTATTGCTGTACTGCCTAAGCATTATAGAAGCATCTGATTCTGTCGCAGGATATGGTCCATGAACAACAAGGATATAACCATTACAGCACACAAGTAAAATGGCTTAACTAAGTTCGATACTTATGTAAACTGTATGTTTACTTCTGGTAAAAGTAATTACTACTTTCTTGCATATAAATTATGCACCATCACATATTGCTATGACTGGCATAAATTCAATATCCATGTCTAGATTACCGAATAAGCCATTAGGTATTGTGAAGTTATATTGAGCAACTTGCTGAATGCATAAGGTATTTGTCCCTAAATACAGTTGAATGAATTGCTCTTCAAAGCAATGACTTACAATATTTAAGTGTTTGAAAACAGTCGATGAAGCTACATTAAAAAGAAGCTATTCGTTCATTGCTATCACCTGTCGATGTTTTATTAAGAACATAGCTAGACTTCTTTTAGGTGATCTAACCTTTTCACTGATAGATGGAATTTCAACTAGTAATTGTTCAAACGTTGAATTATGTTCAATGATATTTAAAATATTATAATTCTGAGTAACACTACTTTTAAGTAGTGAACATAGGTTGTCTATTTGAGATGCAGTGAAATCTGAACAGTTACTATTTGTGTATAAATTATTCCAATCATTGTGAGGTTCATTTAAGTGGTATTCGCAAATACGAGCATACAGTGGCACATAAAATGAGTGATCAATCAGCAATCTCTCTTTAGTAGTTTAGGTATTAATAATCTAGATGAATGATTACATAACTTAAAAATACAGTGACGGAAGTAGAAGCAGCACGCTTATAATTAGCCATAGTAATTGTTGATATCGCTTTGGAAATGGCAGGAGTTACAGTTGCAGGCATAGGGGGTGGTTGTGGGATGTTACCGTTGGCTTCAATATTCATGCATTGTAATTTCATATCCCTGTTATCATTTTGTTGTCTCTGTCTCTGTACAGTTCTGGAAGCTCTCAGCCAACAAGTATTGCAGACTCGTCCTAAACGATCCACCTGAAAAAAGTGTTTTTTCATCAAACAACCGAACGGACAATAATTTTACAGTGTGGACCCTAAATAATAATATTTATTAATATTTTATTTATTTCAATTTTTATTAAACTAAATTGTCTTAATGCCTTTTAAAATTATTTATAACAGCATGTATTTGTTTCCTTCATAATACTTAAACCAGACGTAAACCAGATTCCACTAAGGTAAAAGAAATAACAATACATCTAATAAAGACAGGTGAACAAGTGAAGAAGTAGTTATTTTAGAATTATGTTATTTGACTAAGCACAAGTTCTTTGACGTTTTATTTACACTAACTTTATTTAAGGTAAAAATATTACTTGTATATTAAGTACAAGGCATACAAATATGGTGTAAAGTAAGAAAGAACTAGCATATATCTAATAACAACAACTGAAGATAAAAACTGTGGTTATCAAATATCCCCCTAAGAAAATCTATGGGGAGGTCTATGTTCAGCAGTAAACTTTGATAGGCTGTAAAATAAAGATGACCTGGTGGTGAACAGCCAAATTGTGTGGAGTGCAAGGTGTATGGTACTACAAACATCAATCTGTGTGCCAAAGTGATTATGGCAACTCCTCTGGTCAGGCCTATTTCAGGCAGGGGATCATTTACAGGCTGTTAAAGTAAAGTAAATACCTGGTGTGATGGTATCCACTGCAAAATAACATCTCTTTCTGCTGAATTAATAGGCACAGGACATGTGTGGTGTGCTCTTAAAATTGAAGATCCACATGGAATACAAATATTCCTATACCCAAATCTTCTAATGGAATGAGCACTTGCAATACTTTCCTGCAATATTCTTAGCAATTACAACAAACTGCATCAAGTGGGTGTAACTGAAAAATTGAGAATGCAAATAAAAATAAAAATATTAAATTCAGAAGGAATGTACGTTACCTACAATCGATTTTGAGGCAAGAGGCAGGAGAGAGGCGAGGTTGGTGTGAAACCCCAGCGAAGGGTTGACACAGAATCCTATCCTTCCTGTATAATAAACTAATCATATCCTATAGTTTTGCGAAACAATATATTTTCAATTACAAAGATTTATTGGAAACCAAGAGAAATATCGATTATATATTATGATTTTACAAGATTATCAGTATTTCAAGCACATATTATATTGATAAATAAACTTTATAATATTAGAGTGGACTGAAAATCTACTTATTGCTTTTTTTACTATTTTATTCTTACTATAAATATTAATACATTTATATTATTTTTGATTTTGATTTCTGATTGACTGACACCAGATTTATTAAATACACATTACATGTGATATAATATACATAATTACCTATCGTTCGACCCATTGATTACTATTATAGATACTATTTTAACATAGACAAAACTTCTTTTGTGTATATTTTGTGTGATCTTATTTTATCTATTAATTAAATTAGCTTTACCAATAACATAAAACTTCAATACTTTGACACTTTTAACATACTAATATGACCTGTGTTTGTTATTTGTTTTAAGTTTAAGTTTAATGGATGAAAAGTAAACTCTTGTATTACTCACATAACACTTTTAATTAAACTAATCAGTTTTCATTTTCGAATGTAATCATTAATATTTAACTAACCTGTTTAATATAATCCAACACTTGTTGCTTGTTGCACTGATAAAACATAGACATATAAACCTACTTGTTGGCAGAAAACTACGTGAATTAGGTACCTGTTACAAGTGGAAATATGAATTTTTCAAACTTTAACACGAACACAGTTTATATCCTAAATAAAGTAACTTTTATATTCGATAAATGTATTAAAACTACGACTTTATTCTAACCTTCAATGCAAAATTATTATTAAGTTGGTAAGCACAGATTACTGTATGCAGTTGGTATTTGGTTAGTATAAACAAGAAAATCAATGCAGTGTCTACAATTTTAAAAGATGTATTATATTATTAAATATGTATTACAATCAGATTAAAATTATATCTGTGGAAAGTATGAATTTGGTATAGTAATATGAAGGGATATTTATTAGTATTTTTACAAACTTAAAATAATTAGGTACTAAAACATGTATAGATCGTTAAGTGTGTCGTTTATTATTATTTCTAAAAAATCGTATCATATCTCATATTCAGTAAAAATTAAAAAAAAATGTATTATAAAATGTATAAATATATAATATATGAATACATTAAAAACGAAAATTAGTAGCTTTCGTTTCTGCAATATTTTTAGACTAGAACGTCGAGCTTCGAGAGTGATAAAAATAAGATATATTTCTCATAAAAGTTTGAAACTTTAAATCGATTATAGGTTTGGTACAGTTGAATTCAGCGCATTCCATAAGATAAAATACTCACCTCGTTAGAAATCCACACAGATAAAAGTTGGCGCACATCTGCTCCTGTCTCGGCTAGTAATTGTCTTCGCACAGTGCGTTGAAATCTAACTCCACAATTAATACAACTATTTACAGTGTATGATGATCTTTCAGATGCCATTTTCTTAATATCGCAAGTAAATACCAAAAAAACAGCAGCGTGAAGAAAGTCAAAGCCATAAAGTAATACCCGGCCGCCGGTTATTACCCAGACACGGAAGTCAATTACCAAATAGCGTTTCGTACCACGGTCACTTTGAACGATGTTATATGACATTTTTATGATTAGCTAACACTTTTAGAAGTAGGATTAAATACAAAGTTCTCAATGGTATCTCTTTTAAGTAATAAATATATTATATAATAAGTTGTCTTTGTAAAAATATATTTTTCTTTTTATAGAAACTGCAAAAATGATCCATTACACGCATTTTCCTCCCCATATTACATTAATCACAACACGAATATCAATACAACTCATTTTTTTCAGATTTCTTGATTCCGTTTAGATTTTCATAAAATCTGTAGGCCATTTTCTATAATAAATTGGTATCTTTTTTTGTGTGTAATACCATTAAGGGTCGTTAAAATTTCTAGTGGGCCCAAAAACGATTGACTCCTTTAACTTCCAAATTTTTTTTACATAATTACAGGACATATTATATGCTTGCAAGAAATGACTATTACTAAGATTAATGAACACTGATATTTTGTCTATAATGAATTTTTCAAAAAATAGTATTTTGAAACAGAACTGAAATAGCATTATAATATTTATTATAAAGAACGAAAGAAAAAGTCCATGGAAACCTTGTAAATCTTTTATTGAATACCTAGTATTATTTGTAAATTTGGTGTAACAATGGTCCTGCAGTGGGTCAACGCCTTCCATCCGCACATCTTCATCAGAATCCATGCTAGAGTCTTCATCAGAAGACTCGGATGTGTCGCCTTAATATTGATTACAAATTTATCCATTTCCATATCCATCAGCCTATCTGATTGGAAATATTTATGTTCTATTTTTTTCTACATGTAGATATACATTGAGCCATTCTTCTATCATTACTGTTCTAAACGCCGCCTCAGTAGTATATCTTATAGTTTTTTGCTTTGTCCTGTTGTTTTGTTTCATTTTTATGTTAGATCGTTTTCGGTCTTTACTTGGGGATACAATTTTCACCGGATTATCCATTATTATTGACTTTTACCCAGTTAAATAAATAAAATATCGGAGAACTGACGACTAACCTTTGATGATATAGATCTTTGGAGAAAATATTACTGCCATGGACAGTTTCCCAGGAATTCTCTTTTAACGTATTATTAATATAAATAGGTAGATCCTTAACTATAGTCTTTGCGTTATAGCATGGTGCGGGTGACAGCTCACGCCTATGAAGTTTCGTATTTTTTTAGATAAACTGTCATACAGATATTGTTGTACTTCATAGATGGGTACCGCCCACTTACGACAGTGATGTGCCACGCTAAACTATACCATGCCATAACGAACAACCACAGACTATCAAAATCGGTTTTGAAGTAAATCGAATATATAAAATCACGTAAATATGTATTGGAATTAGAACTAATCGTTCAACAAATTCTGATTTACGGAAACAAAACTCACATAGACGAATATGTGAGTTTTTCAGCCATTTTATTTGTTTAAATGTCAATATGAATGTTGCAATCAACATGAAATAGAAGATGATATTTATTTTCAAATTAATACATAGATTATAATCTATACATTGAAGTGTCTGTTTGTAATATCAAAATAACAGCCTTTACTAAATACATATGAAAGTATATACAGTATTTATAACAAAAAAACAAAACAATTTTAAAATGTTTGTTTTACTGTCTTTTGTTCGGCTTATAGCTAGCACTGACAGATAGCTGATGTTATAAGGAGTGACACAGGCAAATTTTATTTTAGAAAAAAAATTAGGATTCCGCTCAAAAAATTAAAACCCATGAAATCCAATCGTAATAAATACCAAGCGGGCGAGGTCCGGTAACAGCTATTCTGTAACTATTATGTCATAATTTGTATTAAACTTTAACTTAATTTTACATGCATTGTAGTTTATAAATAAATATATGTTTCGGTTTTAATATTTATATCGATAGCTAATCGATAAGTTTTGCTTTGCTTTGTGTATCGTTAATCGCCTTTTTAAATCGATTTAACAATGTTCCATTACTAGACATGCCAAAAGTGTAAGCTGTCACCCACACCATGCTATAACGCACATAGAATATACTGGCGTACAGTATATTCTCAGTCTATGATAACGCAAAGACCTGAATCAGACGGACATCTCACGAACTAAGTTACTCGACTTAGCTTCTGCATCCTGATTGGTTGTAGCAAATGATATATAACATTTCTTTTTTTTTAATTTGAAGCAGCTATACCAGGCAAAGGACGTCCCAAATAATAGCCACTTGCAAAATTAATTTTATTATATTGAAAATAAAACGAGGTAAATACAAATGAAACAATGTTGAATTTTTTTTTATTAGTTATTAATTTTTGTATACAATATTAAAAAAACTAAAACTAATAACTTAATTATCATACAGTCCTCATTTTAACTTTACAATAATTTTGTTTACAAATTTAATAATTAATTTATTAATATATACGATATTCAAAAAAACTATAACTAAAATACCAAAACTAATAACTTAATTATCATACAGTGCAACTTTGTTTACAAATTTAGAATGAGACTTGTTTTTTTATCCCATTTTAGCTTATTAAACATTAAAACTATAATTTAAAAAAAAAAACTAAAACTAGTAGCTTAATTATCATACAGTTCTGCTCCCCGTGGTGTCGTGCCAAGAACCCTGGCTGCGTTTCCCTGCTGAAATTCACCAGTTTCACCACTTTAACGAATGTGGTTGAGTGGTGGTTTGAGAAACGACTCACTTTCCTTTCATGTCCTTTAAACAGGCTCTTTATTTTTAATAATTGTGCACTAACATCATCTCCACAATTACAAGACGAGTGGTAAAACTTAATGAAACCTGTAATTAATAAAGATTTAAAAGCATTTATGAAATTGTGGCAAGTTGGATTATTGTCCTTAAAATTATATCTTATTTGACCGAAAAAAATTAGATTGCATCGGAAAATATATAGCAGGGTCTCATATCCTTTATGTTTTTCTTGGAAAAAAACTGCCACAAATTCATAAATATTTTTATGGTACTTATCCAGTTCTTTATACTGTACATTCATGACCATTTTTATTAATACATTTTAAATTTTCTAGTTTTAACAAAGCTTGCTGCCAAAATGCATGGTGTCTACATTTTTCTGTAACAACAATTCTTAAATTTTTTCTCTACTTATTTATTTATCAACACTTCCATTCACACTGTCAAATAGGTAATCCATAAAAGATACTATTTATGCAGTATTTTTCAATATTTTGCTTGCTGGGCGGCCACCCATCCGAATAATGAGCTGTAATAAATATTTGAAATATTATAAAATAAAATATAATTAAGTACTCTGTACAATATATTTAAGTTACAGAAGAAGTTTGTGTTTTTATAGAATTAAACATGACAGGCAAGCACCCATTTCACATGATAGTAAGTGAATGCTGTGGCCCACAGACACCTACATTAATCCTCGATTAAGTATCAAAATGCTAATGCATTGTCACCCTGAAGACAAAAGAATGCCTTGTTACCAGGGTCTTTGTTTCTCAGCACTCACCATATAAAATACTACAGTTTTATGGTGCTATAAATCTAATAAAATAATTAATATAATAACACAAAATTCAGAGGTATAAATTAAGGCTCCTGCCACGGTTTTACTAAATATACGAACATTAAATCCATTTATATGATGTTTGTTTTGTATAAACGATAGTTAAATATAAGTCATACTTACTTCAAAGTGATCTTCACAGTAGTATAGTTTACATTTTGTGACAATGACTTCGGGTCTCTTCTTGCCAGTTTTAACCAAGTATTTCTCATATTTAAATCAGTTGGCACTTGAATCCATCACTTCCCCGGCGTTCATATGCTCGTATTTTGCACTCAAGCACAAAACAACAATGATATAGATGATAACTCATTATTAAACTTCCAAAGCATCATATTCCTTTGCAAAATAGGCAAAATTATAGGACAGTGACGTCACGAGTTGAAAAGCATGGCGGCTATCGTTTTCACGCGAAAATTTAAAACGATAGATTAAAAGTAATTTATATGACACTATTCGGTTTTAAAAAATTTATATAAAAATTATAGTGGTTCATTATCACTCTAGGATTCATTTAAAACACTTTTTGAAAATGGGTGTAATACCCTATTGCGTAAACATGCTATTCATAAAATTTCTTTTGACTATTTCGCACCATTCAAAAGACGCACATTTACATTATTGCGTGTATTTTATTTATTTGTATGTAATAAAATTATGTTTATATTCGAGGAAGTAAAAGTTTCGTTTTGATATTTTGTAAATTCAGTTGTTATTGTGAACTGATTACGTAACCTACTGACCGTGATCTAATTTTTAAATAGTTATTTCGCGTGTATATTGAATTTAGAGACAATTTTAAAACTTGTTTTGGTTTGACCTCCCCGACGCTTTTTAACTTGTATGTAGATGAGTTGAATGTTGGGCTTGGCAGAAGGCTGATCTCAATATGCGAGGAGTATGCAAAATCCACGGCCTCTTGTATAATGTTAGTAAAAGCGAGTTGATGGTTTTAAAGCCAGGACCCGTAAGGTGATGCATGTACCGCCTGTTAAACAACGGTAACGAACTTGTTAGGGTGCCATCCTTCAAGTATCTCGGTCACGTGGTTACCGAGGATTTGAAGGATGACAAGGATATTGAAAGGGAAAGGAGAGCGATGGCAGTCCGCTGCAACATGTTGGCTCGCAGATTTGCACGTTGCAGTCCAGATGTGAAAATAACACTGTTTAAGGCATACTACCAAACACTTTATACGTGTAATCTATGGGTCAACTACACGCGGGGGGCTATCAGCGCTCTCCGAGTACAATATAATAATGGTCTGAGAATGTTGTTGGGGCTTCCAAGTTATTGCAGTGCATCAGGGACGTTCGCACTGGCGCACACTGATGGGTTTCACACCGTAGTGCGCAAGCGAATCGCATCCCTCCTGCGCACGGTGCGGGGGAGCGCCAACAACATTCTCAGAGTTATCAGTGAAAAGCCTGACTGTCCGATACTGCGGCACTGGGTGTACGCTCACACACATGTTACAGGGATGTCGCGCAGTGCAGGCAGATATTTAAATTAGAATTTAAAAAGAAATATATATTTTCCAAGAAATGTTACTAATATAGTTTTTTTTTTAAGATCTTTATTTTTTATACTACTAACAATATTATGGACAAACGTCTGAAATAAATCAATTTTATTTTATTTTATAAAACTTTGTTAATTAGTGTTTAGTCCTAAAACTGTGATAAAAAGTAGGAAGGAAAGATTTCATTTCGTTAACAAAAAAATTAAAAAACGCTCAGTTAAAATTGTGGCCCGACTCGAACTAGTCATACATATATATATTGACACTAACAAATACTTTCAAGTATTTTTAAAACCTGGTTTTCGACCCTGGTATTTTCCATACTCGTACTTAGAAGCCCTGGTATTAAATTTTGCAAGTATGTCTCATCTCTAGATAACAGATTCAGCAATATTTTGAAATGATATTAAATAAAATATATTTTGTCTCCTTTGAACTATCAACTGCTTAACCATTTTAAGGTGCGTGAGGTAATATGGTCACCTTAAAGCTGGACGCACATTTGTCAGCACCGTACGCGCCGCATTTTAGAATTCGTTGTATGAAATCATAATATGAAACCTCGCACATTGCAGCCGCACCGTGCGCGCCGTATTTTATAAAATGCAGTAGGTATCCGAATATCACAGAACACTGCTCTGATCTGAATGAAGTGAATGAATACACTGCTATATGTTTTTTTATGTGTGTTACCTCATAACTTTTTCTGGGTGAACCGATTTCGATGATTCTTTTTATTTGAAAGCTGGTGCTTCTCATGTGATCCCATATACATTTGATCAGGTCTGACTAATTGTTTTGAGTTATTCTTAATAATTTATATTGAAGTCGGTTGTACAAAATTTTAATTTTAATTATCTTGATATACGGCTACTGATATTATCGTATAAGTGCAATATGGTTATGATAGAGGCATTTTAAGACCAGAAAATTGCTTAGCCTTGACGTGTCGGGGTAAGCACTACCTCAAACGCTTCGCGTTATGAGGCGTGCAATAAGGATATGAGTTATAATAGGTGTTAAAATAACCAGTAAAGGAATAATCATTACCTTACTGGTTAGTGAGGTAATATTATCATTGTTAATATGGTCACTTTCTTATAACTCAAAACTACAGTTTTGTTTGCATAGATGATTCTGTGATACGGTCATGTTTCAATAAATAGTTAGTTTGTGGATACGGTAGCTCTTCATCAGTCAATCAAATATTAAAGGGTCAAAGGGTGCTGCTATCGACGCCATTTTACAGTTGACATTAAAGTAAATATTTTAGTCCTATATTCTATATATATATTAGAGAATTTTAGTCCATTTTATATTATCTAATGTAGGTAAGTAGTTAGTTCTTTTAAAAGTTGATTAGATAGATTAGATATTACCAAAGCTTGTTTGCATTTTTTAAATATATTAGTTATATAGTCAATGATTTATGCTAGTAATATATAAGTCAATGGCTATAGTATACGACTATGTGTTTTATCTCTATCCTCCTCCTAGTTTTAGTTTTATAGGGCGGCTGAAGCTGAACGCACATTTGTCAGCACGTGCGGCGCGTGCATCAGTAAACGCACGCGCCGTACGCGCTGCATTTACTGATAGCCTCGCACATTTGCACGTACGCGCCGAACGCAAATCTTTTGTATTGCCAACAACTTTTGCCGGTTTTTCCAACCACTGATGTGAAACGGTAGTGACATTGATCGCTCGGAATCGCACGGATCGCTTTGGAATAAATTGTTATAATAGCCTGCTTATTGGCAGAGGAAGAAAATAAAATTCGAAGAAAAAAAAAGATTCTGGATTCACAATATTAATTTAAAAAGGCATTGTATAGAGAATATTATACTTTATTTAAAGACATTAGATGATGGTGAACGATTTTTCAGATATTTGCATTTGACATACAAGAAATTTCAAGAATTGCTACATATAGATACTAAAACCTATATAAACATATTTCGAAACGAAAGTGAAAAATCTACTAAGTTGGCAACATTAGACAACAGTACGCGCTGAACGCGACCACACAATAAATAATAATACTACATACCTACATAGTAATATTATTTATTCTGTGGTAATGCGACGCTTTTTATGACGTCATCAGCATGCCTCAATGTTCGGCTCTTGGTAGAGGGTAATTGTGTTCTGTGATATTCGGATACATACTGCATTTTATAAATACGGCGCGCACGGTGCGGCTGCAATGTGCGAGGTTTCATATTATGATTTCATACAACGAATTCTAAAATGCGGCGCGTATGGTGCTGACAAATATGCGTTCAGCTTTAAGGTGACCATATTACCCTCACGCACCTTAAAAATGGTCAAGCAGTCGATAGTTCAAAGGAGACAAAATATATTTTATTTAATATAATTTCAAAATATTTCTGAATCTGTTATCTAGAGATCAGACATACTTGCAAAATTTAATACCAGGACTTCTAAGTACGAGTATGGAAAATGCCAGGGTCGAAAACCAGGTTTTAAAATACTTGAAAGTATTTGTTAGTGTCAATATATATATATATGAATGACTAGTTCGAGTCGGGCCACAATTTTAACTGAGCGTTTTAAATTTTTTGTTAACGAAATGAAATCTTTCCTTCCTACTTTTTATCACAGTTTTAGGACTAAACACTAATTAACAAAGTTTTATAAAATAAAATAAAATAGATTTATTTCAGACGTTTATCCATAATATTGTTAGTAGCATAAAAATAAAGATCTTAAAAAACTATTATAGTAACATTTCTTGAAAATATATTTTTTTTAAATTTAATTTAAATTGACACCCCTGTAATATGTGTGAGCGTACACCCAGTGCCGCAGTATCGGACAGTCAGGCTTTTCAATGATAACTCTGAGAATGGTATTGGCGCTCCCCGCACCGTGCGCAGGAGGGATGCGATTCGCTTGCGCACTACGGTGTGAAACCCATCAGTGTGCGCCAGTGCGAACGTCCCTGATGCACTGCAACAACTTGGAAACCCCAACAACATTCTCAGACCATTATTATATTGTACTCGAAGAGCGTTGATAGCCCCCGCGTGTAGTTGACCCATAGATTGCACGTATAAAGTGTTTGGCAGTATGCCTTAAACAGTGTTATTTTCACATCTGGACTGCTACGTGCAAATCTGCGAGCCAAAATGTTGCAGCGGACTGCCATCGCCCTCCTTTACCTTTAAATATCCTTGTCATCCTTCAAGTCCTCGGTAACCACGTGACCGAGATACTTGAAGGATGGCACCCTAACAAGTTCGTTACCGTTGCTTAACAGGCGGTACATGCATCACCTTACGGGTCCTGGCTTTAAAACCATCAACTCGCTTTTACTAACATTATACAAGAGGCCGTGGATTTTGCATACTCGCATATTGAGATCAGCCTTCTGCCAAGCCCAACATTCAACTCATCTACATACAAGTTAAAAAGCGTCGGGGAGGTCAAACCAAAACAAGTTTTAAAATTGTCTCTAAATTCAATATACACGCGAAATAACTATTTAAAAATTAGATCACGGTCAGTAGGTTACGTAATCAGTTCACAATAACAACTGAATTTACAAAATATCAAAACGAAACTTTTACTTCCTCGAATATAAACATAATTCTTATTACATACAAATAAATAAAATACACGCAATAATGTAAATGTGCGTCTTTTGAATGGTGCGAAATAGTCAAAAGAAATTTTATGAATAGCATGTTTACGCAATAGGGTATTACACCCATTTTCAAAAAGTGTTTTAAATGAATCCTAGAGTGATAATGAACCACTATAATTTTTATATAAATTTTTTAAAACCGAATAGTGTCATATAAATTACTTTTAATCTATCGTTTTAAATTTTCGCGTGAAAACGGTAGCCGCCATGCTTTTCAACTCGTGACGTCACTGTCCTATAATTTTGCCTATTTTGCAAAATAGGCAAAATTATAGGAATAAGATACTTTTGGAAGTTTAATAATGAGTTATCATCTATATCATTGTTGTTTTGTGCTTGAGTGCAAAATACGAGCATATGAACGCCGGGAAGTGATGGATTCAAGTGCCAACTGATTTAAATATGAGAAATACTTGGTTAAAACTGGCAAGAAGAGACCCGAAGTCATTGTCTACAAAATCTAAACTATACTTGTGTGAAGATCACTTTGAAGTAAGTATGACTTATATTTAACTATCGTTTATACAAAACAAAACATCATGACATGATAGGTGGATTTAATGTTCGTATATTTAGTAAAACCGTGGCAGGAGCCTTAATTTATACCTCTGAATTTTGTAAAGTATTATATTAATTATTTTATTAGATTTATAGCACCATAAAACTGTAGTATTTTATATGGTGAGTGCTGAGAAACAAAGACCCTGGTAACAAGGCATTCTTTTGTCTTCAAGGGTGACAATGCATTTGCATTTTGATACTTAATCGAGAATTAATGTAGGTGTCTGTGGGCCACAGCATTCACTTACTATCAAGTGAAATGGGTGCTTGCCTGTCATGTTTAATTCTATAAAAAACACAAACTTCTTCTGTAACTTAAATATATTGTACAGAGTACTTAATTATATTTTATTTTATAATATTTCAAATATTTATTACAGCTCATTATTCGGATGGGTGGCCGCCCAGCAAGCAAAATATTGAAAAATACTGCATAAATAGTATCTTTTATGGATTACCTATTTGACAGTGTGAATGGAAGTGCGGTGATAAATAAATAAGTAGAGAAAAAAATTTAAGAATTGTTGTTACAGAAAAATGTAGACACCATGCATTTTGGCAGCAAGCTTTGTTAAAACTAGAAAATTTAAAATGTATTAATAAAAATGGTCATGAATGTACAGTGCCCAGTATAAAGAACTGGATAAGTACCATAAAAATATTTATGAATTTGTGGCAGTTTTTTTCCAAGAAAAACATAAAGGATATGAGACCCTGCTATATATTTTCCGATGCAATCTAATTTTTTTCGGTCAAATAAGATATAATTTTAAGGACAATAATCCAACTTGCCACAATTTCATAAATGCTTTTAAATCTTTATTAATTACAGGTTTCATTAAGTTTTACTACTTGTCTTGTAATTGTGAGATGATGTTAGTGCACAATTATTAAAAATAAAGAGCCTGTTTAAAGGACATGAAAGGAAAGTGAGTCGTTTCTCAAACCACCACTCAACCACATTCGTTAAAGTGGTGAAACTGGTGAATTTCAGCAGGGAAACGCAGCCAGGGTTCTTGGCACGACACCACGGGGAGTAGGACTGTATGATAATTAAGCTACTAGTTTTAGTTTTTTTAAATTATAGTTTTTAATGTTTAATAAGATAAAATGGAATAATAAAAAAACAAGTCTCATTCTAAATTTGTAAACAAAGTTGCACTGTATGATAATTAAGTTATTAGTTTTGGTTTTTAGTTATAGTTTTTTTAATATTGTATATATTAATAAATTAATTATTAAATTTGTAAACAAAATTATTGTAAAGTTAAAATGAGGACTGTATGATAATTAAGTTATTAGTTTTAGTTTTTTAATATTGTATACAAAAATTAATAACTAATAAAAAAAAATTCAACATTGTTTCATTTGTATTTACCTCGTTTTATTTTCAATATAATAAAATTAATTTTGCAAGTGGCTATTATTTGGGACGTCCTTTGCCTGGTATAGCTGCTTCAAATTAAAAAAAAAGAAATATTATATATCATTTTGCTACAACCAATCAGGATGCAGAAGCTAAGTCGAGTAAGTTTAATTCGTAAGATGTCCGTCTGATTCGGGTCTTTGCGTTATCATAGACTTAGAATATACTGTAGGTGCGCCAGTATATTCCAAGTCTATGTGCGTTATACCATGGTGCGGGTGACAGCTTACACTTTTGGCGTGTCTAGTGATGGAACATTGTTAAATCGATTTAAAAAAGGCGATTAACGATACACAAAGCAAAGCAAAAATTATCGATTAGCTATCGATATAAAAATTAAAACCGAAACATATATTTATTTATAAACTACAATGCATGTAAAATTAAGTTAAAGTTTAATACAAATTATGACATAATAGTTACAGAATAGCTGTTACCGGACCTCGCCCGCTTGGTATTTATTACGATTGGATTTCATGGGTTTTAATTTTTTGAGCGGAATCCTAATTTTTTCTAAAATAAAATTAGCCTGTGTCACTCCTTATAACATCAGCTATCTGTCAGTGCTAGCTATAAGCCGGAACAAAAGACAGTAAAACAAACATTTTAAAATTGTTTTGTTTTTTGTTATAAATACCGTATATACTTTCATATGTATTTAGTAAAAGGCTGTTATTTTGATATTACAAACAGACACTTCAATGTATAGATTATAATCTATGTATTAATTTGAAAATAAATATCATCTTCTATTTCATGTTGATTGCAATATTCATATTGACATTTAAACAAATAAAATGGCTGAAAAACTCACATATTCGTCTATGTGAGTTTTGTTTCCGTAAATCAGAATTTGTTGAACGATTAGTTCCAATTCCAATACATATTTACGTGATTTTTATATATTCGATTTACTTCAAAACCGATTTTTGATAGTCTGTGGTTGTTCGTTGTAGCATGGTATAGTTTAGCGTGGCACATCACTGTCGTAAGTGGGCGGTACCCATCCATGAAGTACAACAATATCTGTATGACAGTTTATCTAAAAAAATACGAAACTTCATAGGCGTGAGCTGTCACCCGCACCATGCTATAACGCAAAGACTATAGTTAAGGATCTACCTATTTATATTAATAATATGTTAAAAAAGAATTCCCGGGAAAACTGTCCATGGCAGTAAATATTTTTCTCCAAAGATCTATATCATCAAAGGTTAGTCGTCAGTTCTCCGATATTTTATTTATTTAACTGGGTAAAAGTCAATAATAATGGATAATTCGGTGAAAATTGTATCCCCAAGTAAAGACCGAAAACGATCTAACATAAAAATGAAACAAAAACAACAGGACAAAGCAAAAAAACTATAAGTAATTTTGTTTTCTTTGACAGGTTATGACAAGACTACCACGACCCTAGGGTTGTACGTAACATTCATCGTGATTATTAATATTTATATGAAAATTGTTACAGAGATGTCGATGAAATATTTTTCTACTTTATAATGATGATCAATCATATTTATGGTAATTAGAAAATTTCAAATCTAATATTATTGTTATATTTGCATTTTACGCTAGTTTATTCTGCACTAAAATTTATTATCTACTAATGGCCCTACATGGTTTTGTTTTGCATGTTGTTTACAATTATGTCTCTTGTCTATCGATATTTCTAATAACATAAAAATCACCATCATCATCAGCTTTTGGACATAGGCATTATAATATTTAGTATAAAATCAAATATAGAGATATAGTTTGGCATTAGATTTTATGCTAAATGTTGCTTTCTAAAGTTAAAAGTATTTATAAATGCTATGTGATTAATTTACGTGGTTGTTTCGCTTTGGTGACCGTCTGGCTAAAACCATTACGGAAGGCACTATCAACTGTATTTCAAAATAGCATTGTGAATATATTTTTTTTATAGGAGAGGGGCAAACGAGCATGCGGCTCACCTGATGGTAAGTGACTACCGCCGCCCATGAACAACTGCAACACCAGGGAACCAGAGGAATTGCAGTTGCGTTGCCGGGCTTTTAAAAGGAGTAGGCTCTTTTCTTGAAGGTCCCTAAGTCGTATCGGTCCGGAAAATCGCTGTTGGTAAACTATTCCACAAGGAAGTTGTGGAGGAAGAAAACATCTTCTAAATCGCACAGTGGTGGACCGCCAATCATCCAGATGGTGTGGATGGTATCGAGTTCTGCCGCGATGTGCGTTCGTGAAATGTGGCGGCTGGGATTAATCCGAACAATTCCTCAGAGCACTCCCGTGGTAAATGCGAAAGAAAATGCAAAGAGATGCAACATCTTCGCAGCGCCAATGAATCGAGCCGATCGGAAGGACTCGGTCGTCGACGATTCGAGCCGCTCTGCGCTGGATGCGGTCAAGTGGAAGGAGCTGGCACTGGGGAGCCCCAGCCCAGAGATGGGAACAGTATTCCGTGAGGCCGAACCTGCGCCTTGTAAAGTTGCAGGCGTTATGCCGGCATGAAATACTGTCCCGCTCTGCTGAGCACGCAAGCTTTTAGAGGCCAATTTGGCCTTCTTCCAAGTGACCGCGAAACTGCACGTCACTCGATATGTCGACGCCGAGGATTCCGATACTGGCTGAGGCAATAAGGGGAGTGCCTTGAAACTGAGGAGATACGACAAAGGGGTTCTTTTTAGCGGTAAACGCGCAAACTTGTGTCTTCTGAGGATTAAACTGACTAGATTTAGTCGCCCCAATCCGAGACTTTGTTCAGCAAAGACTCGACTTCAGACACACGTTTGTTCCGGTACTGGCGACATTTTCCCGAGAAATATTCGCACGGCCGGCGTATAGAGCATCACCAGTGCTATCATCCGCATAGCAATGAATGCTACCGGTTTGCAACATATCATTGATATGCAGAAGAAACAGCGTTGGTGATAGCACGCAGCCTTGTGGAACACCAGCGTTAATAGAAGCGAGTCGGAGCATGCACCGTCTACAACGACCTTGATGCTCCGATCTGCAAGAAAGCTGGTGATCCAATTGTACAATTTCTCGGAAGCCCATAGGAAGGAGCTTCGTAAGAAGCGCTTTGTGCCAAACCCGATCGAAAGCCTTCGCAATGTCCAAACTAACGGCCAATGCCTCCCTGACTCTACTGCCTCCGCCCATCTATGAGTCAGGTGGACCAGAAGATCACCAGCTGATCGATCCCGACGAAAACCGTATTGGCGGTCACTAATCAGCTGGTGATCCTCAAGGTACCGAATGAGCTGGCAGTTTATAATGGATTCCATTATTTTGGAGAACAAGGGGTAATGGCGATAGTTGGACGGGTCTGAGCGGTCGCCTTTTAGGATCGGTTGGACAAAAGCTGTCTTCCATGATTTCGGGACTACGCCTAGGAGTAGGAGTACCGGAAAAGACGCGTTAGAACCGGTGCCAACCTGGAGCACACGTCCTCAGCACAATTGGGGATTCCGTCAGGCCCACTCGACTTATGGATGTCCAGGAGAGGAGTGCTTTGCGAACCGAGCGCTGTGAGAACCGAACATCCGGCATGGAGCACTCACACCGCGGGATGGCCGGCGGTGTGTTCTCCCGTCATCAAGAGTCGAGTTGATGCAAAAGTGAGCCTAAAGGTCGGCTTTCTCTTTTGCGGCGTGGGCCAGTGAGTCGTCCTCCTGTGCAGAGATGGTAGTGATGGCTTACAGAAATTCCTTGGACAGCCTTGGCGAGAGACCAGAATGCACGGGTTCCCGAAGGAAGGCGAACTAGTTTTCGCCAATTCTGCCTATGTGCTCTGACTTTGCCTTGGCAATAACACATTTGAAGGACCTGAGGCGAAGTTATACTTCTTTTAAGCATGCTGGTGTTTACATCCCGAGCCGCCGAAGCCTCAGCCCAGGCCTGATAGCACTCCTGCTTACTGCGTAATGCAGTCTTACAGGAGCGACCAAACCAAGGCTGCGATCTGCCTCCGATGGGTACTACAGATGATGGAATAAATAGTTCCATTCCTGTAACACCACATCAGTGACAGAGTCAGCAACAGCGCTGGGATCATCCGGCGAGAAGCAACCCCGCCCCCATGGGTAGGATGCAAAGAAAGACCGCATTCCGCCCCAATCCGCCGACCTGTAATGCCAAACACGGCGGCAACCTGCAGAACGCAATCGCGAGGTGAGCGTGAGTGGCACCACACCCGGATCAGACAATGGTCCGAAGAGCCGAGAGGGCATCGACGGAAACCTGATATCCGTCCGGATGAGAGGTCAGCAGAAGGTCCAACAGGGAAGGTGTATGATCCTTCACATCTGGAATCCGCGTAGGCGAAGTAACCAGCTGTGTCAGACCATATGCCAAGGCAGTCATAAACAGATCTCCCGCATGATCGGTTAAACGTGAACAAAGCCATTCGGCGTGGTGGGCGTTAAAATCGCCAAGGATCACGATCTCTGCGGATGAGGTCTGTTGTAGCAAAGAATCTGTAGCCATTTGGACGTGGTCGATGAGTCTGTTTCGGCATTACCGCTGTGGGAGCTATAGAGGCACCCGTAGACGCGCGGATGGTCGTCGCTATCTACGCGTAGCCAAAGGATGGACAGGTCCGAACCTTCAAGACTGCCGAGGCGTCGAGAACAGATGTCCACTCTGACGTATACGCAACTCCAGCCCGAGGCACAAAGGAGTGTTCCAACTTGTACCCGGGTAGGAGAGATACGAAGTATCAGCCGGAGAGGACACCTGCGTCTCGGTCAGAAGAGCAAGGCCGGCTTCGCCGTCTCGAGATGGTAGTGGACGGTGTTTAGGTTCGAGTGAAGTCCCCTGATGTTGCAGAAACCACGGATAGCGTGGCAGGGTCGCCTTGGTCTTGTTGCTCAGTTTGCCCCGAGCAGTTATTGTTTTGAGCGGAATTTTGCATGGTCGTGGATGCTCAGCGAGGATTCTCCAGGGTGCTGGTACCTCCTGGGGTAGTCTAAAATTTAATTCCGCTACCATGTTGATGGGGAGAATTGGGCCCGGTCACCTGCACTCACCAGACGAAACGCAAAAGCAGAGCTTCCACTTCACGCCGGTATTCTGTGAGGTCGTGGTACTAACCCTGCTCGAGCCGGTTTATACGTGCAACAGCAAAGCTGTTGTGGCTCTACCACCGTTAAATGTGAATGCAAATTTACATAAAAATAATAAAATCATTTTTATATACATATTTTGTTATTTACCACTTATGTATATGGGTAAGGCCGTTAAATTTTCCACTTTTTGCATGACCAATGAGATTCATACTGATAACATAAACAATTTAGTCTTTTTTACAGCTTCGGTATTTTTATCCTGTAGAATTGTATTTAAGGTAAAAACAACTTTTACGAATTAGCTGTAACTAAAACAGTTTTTATTTAATTTAATTTCAATGAGTTTAAGGATTTACATTTTCATACAAAAAAAAAATTGTCTATAAATTTCATCAAACAGTTATCAACAAAGTGACGACTATTTTTTGAAGTTAGCCGTATAGTTTTTGCTTAATGGAAAAGTACGTTGTTTGAGCAATTCAATTCAGTATCTTATTATGTTTAAACGATATCTATTTATTTTTTATCCCAGTTTAAAAACATGTCTTTGATTTTTACACTTTTATGTTACTATTTTTATGTTACCAATATGTTGAGTAAATCTAGTCTTTGAATAATATTGGGAGAATGGGTATAATTAGACGGACAACCCTAAAAAGAACTATCAAAAAACAAAAAAGAAGTCGCCATATTGTAGTCTGTGGATTGTGTCAAACAGTGCACGCGCTTTTTCGTCAGTGAAATTGAGAAACAATTTTTTGATTTTCAAGGTAAGTAGACGCTTGTTTATGTTGATTTTATTATTTCTTTGTGCGAGAAACCTTATATTTATCGAGAAAACATCTTTAAAATCGGAATTATCTGTTTCATTTCGAAATTATAACCTAATTACATCAAAAATATTTTGCTTTTACGATACTTTTATGTTACTCTTATCATACTTTTCTGTTACCGGTAACATAAACTTTTATGTTACGTAACATAAGGGCCTGTAAAGGCTTGTGCACATAATAACTTTAAAAAGTTACAAAGTTGGTAGTAATTATCGGTAGTCCTATTAATATCCTACTAATATTATAAATGCGAAAGTGAGTTTGTTTGTTTGTTTGTTCCGCTTTCACGCCTCAACGGCTGATGTGCACACGCATAAGGTATCAGAAACAAAACTTGAGAGTAGAAGTGGGAGTTAAAAAAACTTTATTTATCTGAAGGGAGTATATCCGTCGAGATTGATTCCATTGAAATTTTATCAAAATCGGTTCAACGTTTGGTTTTTAAATCTAAATTACTAGAATAAGGGTGCTATTCTATCTGAATTTGCGTATTTTGCTTTACTGTGACTTTGCAGTGGTATTTATCATAGGCGTATTTGTAATCCCAATGAAATGCGTACCTTCACGCCTCATTACCACCATTTGAGGCGGCTTTAGTTCTTTGTGTTATAATATCGTAATTCTAGGTCAAGTGGAAGTACTTTATAGGTTTTGATTTATAGCGAAAAGATTCCTGAATTAGATGGTATGGATGGATGAGAGCCACGGGATGAGATAGAATGGTTTATGGAATAGGTTGTCATTCCCGCGATAAATTCTAATATAATGTGGGTGTACTAAGTAGTACTGCGAATGGCCATTCTGTTCTATCTACTATATTGTATTTTTAATTTCATTGTTTTTTTTACTTAAGTACCCTTACTTTTTTATAGATGCCAGTGCGTGTTGCCAGTGATGACCTACGGAACTGAGACGTGGTCCTTCACTGCTGGCCGGATGAGGAAGCTCAAGGTCGCTCAGCGAGCTATGGAGAGGGCTATGCTTGGAGTCTCACTGCGTGATAAACTTAGAAATGAGGATATCCGCAGTAGAACCAGAGTGACCGACATAGCCCAACAGATTAGTAAGCTGAAGTGGCAATGGGCCGGCCATATAGCTAGAAGAACCGACAACCGATGGGGAAAAAAGGTTCTCGAGTGGCGGCCTCGTACCGGCGGACGAAGTGTAGGGCGTCCCCCCACTAGATGGAGTGACGACCTGGTAAGACATGCAGGAAGTCGATGAATGCGGGTGGCTCAGGACCGTGCTTTGTGGCATTCCTTGGGGGAGGCCTATGTTCAGCAGTGGACTTGTGAAGGGCTGTAATGATGATGATGATGATGATGATGTGTGGTTATTTTACATGGTTGTTTCGCTTTGGTGAGCGTGTGACTAAAATCATTACGAAAGGGGCTCTACCAACTGTATTTCAAAATATCATTGTGAATGCAAAACTTACATAAAAAATAATAAAAATCATTGTTTTTATACATATTTTTGTTATTTACCACTTATGTATATCTTTTAGGTATTCTAATAATCCAGCCACCGAAAAAACCGACATGTGGACATGTACTACGTACTAGAGGTAGGGATTGCAATCCGGAAAACGGATCCGGTAATCCGGCGGATCCGGCATCATTAAACGTTTATCGGATCCGGTACCAATATACCGGATCCGGTGACCGGATCTGGTGCTAGCAATTTTTAGCAAAATAATAGAGCAGTTGCATGAGTAGGTACTTTAAATGCGTGGTGTTTTCCGCCCCACCCCACTACGCTGCGCCAGTACCGCGCCGCTCCCTCACATCCCGCATTCGCATCGCGCCACCTACTCAGTTCAGTATCATATGTCTTACTCGAGGCAATAAATATGTTTTGTTTTGTCGGTGCTTCCTCAAAATGTAAGTAAATAGACATTATTTTCTTGTATTTAAGCGAGCGATAGTATCAGTTGAAACGTGTTTTATTTAAATAGAAATAGACATTGTTTTTGCTCAATCGATAAATGAATCTTGTTCATTTATGAGTGTGAAAATTATATAAAAGATTATTAAATAAATAAACAAGTAATGCTAGATAGTTCATACAAATTGTCTGAATTATTCGACTTCAGAATGAGTTGAGTTGCGTAAAGTACAAACGAAAATTTGAATTAAAATTGTAATTAAATATTTTTTATCTTTTGTTACAGGTATTACTCGTAGTTTACTTATTTATTATTAGTTTATCCTAGTTAAAAGTAGTTTCAAAACATGTCACTTTCAAAACCAAGTCAAAATGTGTATGGTGGGGACAGTGAGAAAACTATATGGCATTATTTTAAAAAAATGCAAAAAGACAAGTCTGTAAACGCGGAATGCACATTGTGCTCTAACATAATAAAAATAAGTAAAGGTTCTTATAAAGGCTTAAAAACACATTTGAGAACAAAGCATTGCATTTGCATTGATCAAAGTTCTGAAAATAGCCAATTAAAAAAATTTAAAACATCCGAATTCCGATTCATTCTCTAAACCATTCACATCAAAAACTGATTCAGCTAATATTATTTGTGAGGAGGAAATACCCAAGAAAAAGTCTAAAACAATTGAGTTATTTAAAAAAAGGATAATTCGATGGAAAAGATAATCTCTAGAATGGTCTGTAAAAATGGTGTGCCCCTCAGTTTATTTTGTACATCGCCATCGCCAGATTTGAGATATTTGTTTTCGAAAAGCGGATTTAAACTTCCTAATTCACCAAATACTATAAGATCTATTGTTACAAATTTCGCAAATACCGTTAAATCAGATTCGACAATTTTATATACATGTTTTATTTTTTATAAACTACTTATATTAAGTATAATGACACTTGATTAACTTACTAACAGTTCATTTTGAACCGAAAATCATCCTGATTTGATCAATCCGGTCGGATCTATGGAAATCCGGTCGGATCCGGCCTTACTGAAAATGACGCCAGATTGCAATCACTAACTAGAGGCGACACTGCCTTTAGTTACGCAGTCCCATTCAATTGCGGCGATGTCGCCGCACTTTAGTCAGTCACTCGCTAGGCGCTAGTGAGTTGACATATGCTGTGTTGATTATATAAAAAAAAATCTCTTGATAAAATATGCAATGGTATGTTTCAGATATTGCACAAATAATTCAAGAAATGTTAGCAAATAGGTACCAAGAAATAACTTTTCATCGGTGAGTAAGATACATAATTAATAAAAAAAGTATTATAGATTAATAATCAAACAAATTATTTCTAAGACGCCATCTTGTGTCATGGAATATAGATTATGAAATTATTTTTTTCAGATGCGACGTTTCTGTGGGTAAGTGTAGGACGATTACATATTTAGATTTCCACGTCCAAGCCATGAAAATAAGGAAAAAGTGGAATAAATTCGTCCATTTGTGACTCTCGCGTGCCAAGCATTTACGAACGACTTTTATTCTAATATAAATAAATATATTTGTAAATTAAATATTATAATAAAAAGTTTTGTTAATCATACATTTAGTATGCTTTTTTTATATTTACATAGTTAAAATATTCAAATAAAATTATCATTAAAATGTACTTGTGATATAATATTATGTAATATTATACTAAATTAAATTACAAATTTTATAAATTGTACTCGATATCGTTTGCATAATTAACAATACAATCTATTATTACATACTGATCATTCTACCTACGTTTATACGTAGTGTGGCGCATGCGCGGTTAGTTTTTATCATAGATTATTCTATGATAAAAACTAACCGCGCATGCGCCACCCTACTTAGCTTGCTACATATCTATTTATCTATGCACTACACTCCCCCATAGATAAATAAATATGTTGCACTCCCCTGCGCATGCGCGAAGACATGAGTGGCGCACATTTTTTGTTTGAAATAGCTGTTCTAGTACGTTATACATATTACTTCAATGCATGTGGACACAAAAGTAAAGCTTATCAATGTGGAACGCTCAATTCAAACGATGTTCTTTTATTCCATCGTTTATTTTATAGATCAGATATAAAAATTGAACAGGACAATTTTATTTTAAAATATGTAAGATCCACAAAAATACAAAGACGCAAAAAAGCCTTTTTAGGCATATTAAATTTAAAGAAGTATTAAAAAAAATATGGAAAATGTACATGGATCAAGCAGTTCCGGGGTTCGGAGCTAGTTTCAGTTTCTTTCGCAATATGTTTGTTACAAAATTCAATATTGCATTTGGCAGCCCCAGACAAGACGTATGTTCGACGTGTCTACAGTTAACTGAAGGAATAAAGGTAGAAAACAACGCATCGGAAAAAGTTAAACTTATGACAGAACTTCACATTCACAATCTTCGCGCGAAAGCTTTTTAAACTTCTTCAAAAAAAAGAAGACCATGAGATGCTTCTTTCTTTTGACTGCCAAAAAAAATTACCATTACCTAAGATACCCGATCAATCCACTTACTATTCTCGGCAGTTGTATTTTTATAATTGCACTAATGTAAGAGGTTCTTCACGTAATCCTCTTTGCAAAGATAACGTTTTTGCGTACATCTGGACTGAAGAAACTGCTCATAAAGGCTCTAACGAGATTTGTTCAGCTGTTATTCATTGTTTAAATAATCTGGATTTAACTAATGTTATATCTATACGGTTAATGACTGACGGGTGTGGGGGCCAAAATAAAAATTCTATTTTATTAGGAACCATCATGCATTGGCTGTATTCGTCCATAAATGCAATAAAACATGTAGAAATAATTTTCCCAGTAACAGGGCACTCATTTCTTCCATCACACAGGGTATTTGCCGTAACAGAAAGGCAAATAAGGAAGAAGGAAACAATTCTTAAGCCTCAAGAGTACATTGATATCGTAGAAGAACAACAGCAACTGTCTATCGTCTAGGGACAGAAGTGCTCATTCTTGATTATAAAACTCAGTGTAGAAAGATATTGAAGTCGACTCAGAGTTTGCATTTTTAGATTTCCAAATGCAAAAGGTTTATTATCACTACTGGAAAAACCAAGTAAAATCAGGGGTGAAATCTCTTATTACTCTGATAAGGGAGTGAACAAATCAATTACGGAACGTGGTCAAAGCTTTGTACTATTCAACCCAGATACAGTCCCAATTGGTGTTCCAATTCAAGAGGCCAAGTTGGTTGACATCCGTAAATTACCCGAAACACATTTTGGGGAAAAATGGTCGCTATTACAGGAACTAGAATATTATAAAAAAGTGCTTAACAGTAGAAATGTTGTTTGCCGTCCGTCGGAAGTGTCTGAAGATGAAGATACTAATAGAAGAAGTATTGAATTTTGTCTAAGTAAAACTCCCCTTTTCTTGTTTTTTTTTTTTAAATAATAGTAGCACTTAAAATTTGTAAGAGAAGGTTAAGTAAACTGTTTTATTTGTACTGTTGGTTTAATTTATTTTAGCATACGTCGTATTTATAAAATCATTAGTTGCTTTGGTGACAACCCTTGTATGTGAGTATCTATCAAGAAATAATAAAGATAAATAAAGAATAGGAGTAGTTTTTATCAAATCTTGGTAAGTCCAGTTAAATTTTATCATATATAAGTAAATCCATGCCTTTTTAGTTCAATAACGGGTAAATCCAGTCATGTTACATCAAACGTAGATAAATCCAAACTAAAAACGCATTTTATATTTTATACGAAGCATTATTATTATTTTTAATGTTTAATTTGACTATTTACTGCCCATCATCTATGATAGAACATTAATTTTATTGTGAAACTATGTATTTTGGACAGAATCTAATTTTCTGAAATAACTCAGAATCACTTTCAGTGGATTTACCTTTGTTTGAAGTTAAGCGACACTGTGCAGTGTTCAAGTTCTTCGAGCAACTGACTTACAACACAATTATAGTGTTATTAGTTTCGATATAACAAGAGATGAGACGTATTTACGCTACCAGGTTTTAAAACCAGGTTTTAACTACAAAGTACGGCGCCCTGGTACTAGCAAAAAATACTTGCAAATATTTTTTGCTCGTACCAGGCAGGTTTAATGGCGCACAAAGCACGTTTAATGGCGGAAGAACCATCAGAGTTCTTTTGTCAGGCCAACAACAAGCCAACAAAAGCCAAAAATATCTAGATCTCTGATGAGCTGCGCCATAGGTGCTACGTATCTGACACTGTGATCGTCAACCCGCTCGCCCAGCGTGACGATTTAGGGCAAAAAATCCTGGGAATGGTAAGCACCAAAAAAACACAGCCCCCAGTTCCCGGTAATTCCTAAGTACCTACTGGCCGTGGCAGTGGGACGGGGGGTGCTAAGAATCCCTGCACGTTCTGGGGTTAAATAAATACTAATCCTGCAATCAGGCCACCTACTCTAATATCACGAGGCATTCTGGCGAGAATAGGAGTGTAACAGAAAAATATAAGTACTGTGCAAGTTTACTCACTAACTTCGACACACTCGGATGATGAAGTTGAAGCTATGTATGAAGACATAGCGAAGGCTTTACACAACACCACTAAAGCCCACTTTAATGTCGTCATGGGGGAAGCATACATGTGTTGATTCGATTATATGACCGGTTTTGGCAGCAGAAACTACAGGGGGCAAATTCTGATCACCATCCTCGAATGGACGTTCAAAAATTTACTCATTACGAATTATCTACTTCAAGATTGAAAGAGCCCGTCTGATGAGGTCTACGCTCCGGCCGAATAAGTTTCAAACGGTAACGGGATCTCAGTTTCCTGCTGACACTCCGGAATCGATTCGATACCCTAAAACCCACATAGAACATGGACGAGGATCTCACCAATGTGATCAAGATCCTATGGGATTGGGGGAATAGATTATGTAGTAGCCAACACATAGGCCGGAAGTCTAAGCTTTCAGACGAGACACTTCATCTTATGCAAAAGAAAGGTTAGGCAACAACAGCCGCGCCATCAGAACAGTTGGCATTCACCAGACTCGTGAGGAAAGCTGTATGGCGGGATCTGCGGCGCTCCAATGCAACCCTTATTCAAGAGACGAAACCAGGGTCCTAAATCTTTGCTTGAAAGCTTGGGAGGATTACTAAACTAAAGACATGTGATGGCAAAACCATCATGTTCTCGCCGAGATCGAGGCTATTACGGTACACTTTATGCCTCACAAAATCAGCGACCTGACCCTCAACACGGCGTTTCCAAAGCCACATTAACCCGCCACTATAACGACGAGTTGCACGCAAAGATTAAGTTTGTAAAGCAAAATCCTGGAAAACGACTGAGGTCCATCAGGCCAGCACTCCTGTATTACACCCATTAACTGCCTTGTTGGTCTAGTGGTCTTAAATGCGATTGCTGATCATGAGGTCCCGGGTCCGAATCCCCGTCGTCGGACTAAAAAGTCTGACAACGGGATTCGGACCCGGGTTATCAAAAAATAAACAAACTTACTTTTCAGTTAGTTTATTTTTTGTCAAGAAATTCTCGGTATTAGCCCGGAGTCAGGAAGTTGACGGTGTTTCACCCGAATTTCGGTCACCGCGGCCAGTCTCAACGGAGACCGATTTATGGACCAAGATAAGCTACTCAACGAATTTTTGAATTCTTTGTCTGTACCTAAGCTTTCATCTCATAAAGTTATTATAAAAGGAACTTGAGCCCATCCTAGTTGTGTAACGGCTCCTGCCTGAAAGTGTTTGTTCTGCAACAAAACGTGATAGAGGCTGAAGGGCTTGCGAATTGAGGGATGCGGTCCTGGGGAGCAGATTTATTTTATTTTCCAGATACATCTCATATCCAACAACTTCCCGTTCAAATTTAACTAAGTGCAATTTCCTATTACTGTTTGCTTAATTTGTTGCTACACAGGGATAGACGTTGGGCACCGTAGATGTGGACATCATTACCAGCTTCTTCTTACATGGCCTATTATTTATTATACTAGTAGCTCTTTCCCACGTCAGGGATGTCATTAATCTGTTTGTGCATACGCCAGAATATTAGCAATAACATTGTTTAGAGGCTTTTTGTACACTAAAACGGCTACATGAAATATCGCTTCGTAATCAAACATTATGAATAGCAAAACTAAAAATACGATACTATAAGGTTGGTGATTAGGTTAAGGTAAAGGCTGAATTTTCTAATAAAACATACCTAATAATGATTATTATCCCATATCATCCCGTGAGCGTCGTAAGAGGCGACAGAGGGAAACAAATCAGATGGGCAGCAGCGTCTTGCTGATAAGTGATAACGACTAAAAATAAAAAACTGCAGTTGCCAACCCGCTTGCTTAGCTTGGCAACTATGACAAATATACCCTCTATGAGGCAATATATAGGGGAGGCCTATGTTAAGCAGTGGTTTTTTATAGGCTGTAACGGTGTTTGTAGTAATAGTGATAAGAAAAAATGTGGGAGGAAAAAAAAAGACGAACATTTTCTCTTAATTTAATCTCGGTGGAACGCGGATGCTCCTTCCGATGCTTAGGGCAACGTTGCCGAGGTGGGCGATATTTGAGATAGTAAAATTTTGTGCTCCCCTTTATTTCCATGGCCCATGGACAGCAGTGGTTAATAGTGGCAACTATTGCAAATATCCCCCTTATAAGGCAATATATGGGGGAGGCACATGTCCAGCAGTGGACTTTAATAGGCTGTAACGGTAATAATAATTGTTCCCGCATGGATTTTTAACTCACTTTCTATTGAAAAATCTCAAGAATATAATTTAAATTAACTCGGCTATACCAACCTTCTAGCTATACCCAGTAAACTTTCTAATTTTGATCTTAAATTGCTCAAAATAACTGCTAAGCTATTTCTGCATACAATGACAATATTTGGCTGAATTTTTCCTATTACATAGATACAAGTATTTTTCTCCTTTCCTTCATTCTTTTCCTATGGTTAAGGAACACCTTTTGCTGGTAACGGGACATTAAATCTTAGACTATCTCCTCTTATTTCCTCAGATGTGACAAGGCATCTACATGTTTATTTATAAATCAAAACGCAGACGACTTGCGCCTATATTATAATATAGGCTAAATTAATCTAGGCGGTATATGCAACACAGCATCTCACACTTAATCAGGTTGACTGTGCTAGTGTTGTCAAAATTTTAACAGAGTTAAAAAAATGGGAAGGTTCTATATTCGCGAAAACGGGCAATTTAAATGATTTTTTATCAGTTAGGTCAGGGGTTGTGCCATATTAATTTAAAGTAAATGTTCCATCCTTAAGGGAAGGAAAATATAAGGAGATGTTAATGTACCTGGGCGTTTTCCAAAAAAGTTGTACCTTGAAAAAAGTCAGTGTCCGACCACTTTCATAATAAATTATCAAATTTTATAAAAGTTTTTATTACATATCATTTATTTTAACAATAAAGTAACATATAGTCTCATAAATCAAATAAAAAAAAAGGTCTGAATCTGTTATAAATCAAAAATAAAATCAAAATAAGTAAAATGAGGTCGATGTTTTTGGTATGTCCCACATCTACTGTGTCAAGTTCAGAGTCACATAATATGGTCGTGTTATATTATTATTCAAACGTTTTGCATTTGACTGGTCATTTATGACCGTAACTTCAATTTTAAACCTTCAATCATTTGTATCTGTTTGAGATAACAATTGCCATGAGCCGAATGCCATCTGGGCACACTTGATACCAGTTATCAAACTTGCAAAAGAAATGAACCCTCATATCAAAGTTATACACTTTTTTTCAGACGGCCCATGCAGCCAGTACCGTCAAAAAAAGAACTTTTATCTTTTGAGTTTATTCACCCCAAAATTGAAACTATCATATTCAACATGGTCATTTTCGGAGGCAGGTCATGGCAAAAGTATGGCAGATGGGATTGAGGGTGCCGTTAAGAGACAATTGGATAAAAGGATTTCTTATGGTCATGATGTTACTAACGCCACTGAAGCATTTCAAATTTTAGAGAACAGCATGAAGACAGTAAAATGCTTTTACATAAGTAATCAAGATATTGAAAACATGAACCAACTTATTCCCAACGGCATTCAAGCTGTTCCTGGTACAATGCAATTGCATCAAATATCACCTACACAATGTAACCAGATTAAATATAGGCAACTGAGTTGTTTTTGTGGGGAATATCGTGGTTTGTGCAGTTGTTATTGTCCCAAAATACATAATTTTGTTAAACCATCAAAAGAAACTGCCGAATTGAGTGTTGAGGCCTTAATAGTTACTGGGACGTCAAAAGACAACATGAACGTTACTCCTTGTTATTCGGGCCTAAGCATTGCGCCCCACAAAATGAATACGGCAATTGATTATGAATTTCCAGAAAATACCCGACAGATAAGCAGTTCCCCTATTGAGGTTATTCCTGATCACATGCTCCAAGATTTAGAAACATACCAAAGTGATAATGAAGAAAACATAAATTTTGATTTCCATGTGGGTCAAATGGATGAAACTCCAATTTATTCCCTAGAAGACAACAATATTTCTGGACCACTCATAGAGACAACTTCTCTGACCGATAATCAGAGATTAGTCGAACCTAAATCTGATAGCATAATTCCAATCCTGGAAAGTTCATGCATGACAGCTTCAGATCACGTTCTTGGTAATACACAATTTAAACAGCTCAAAGAGAATCTTGCATCTCTTGAATGTCAGCCCTCTAAGAAGAGAAAAATAAATATATCGAACGACAACAAACATAACGGAAAAGAATTTAAGTCATCAAAGACTTTTTTGTGCTCTATTTGCAAGGAGCGTCAGCCTTTTGTTATACAAGGAATGGTAAAATGTAATGCATGTAAAAATTGGGTTTGCCTGATATGTAGCAGAACAACCTTTTTTGACTACATTTGTCTTGGGACTGATGAATAGTGTTGATTGATCTCAAATGTGTTTTTTCGTATTGTTTTTTTTAAGTGTTGTTTAAGTTACTTACTTTTTTACTTTTTTTTACTCTTTTTTGTTACAGTTTAAGACCGTTTACAACGTACGGCATTTCATACAAACTTTCAAGTCTTTATTTTTCGAAATAAATGAACCGATTTTAATGAAACTTCCTACGCATAAGCAGGATATATAGGTCCAAAAAGTTAATGAGAACATTTTCGAAAAATAATGTTACAGCTAAATTCGACCGATTTTAAATTTTCCATAGAAACAGATATTTCCAATTATCTTGTTTTAAATAAGACATTTCGAAAATGTTCTTTACTAACTTTTTAGAGCTATGTGTCCTGCTTATGCGTATGAAGTTTCATTAAAATCGGTTCATGCATTTCGAAAACAAGGACTTGAAAGTTTGTATGAAATGCCGTACGTTGTAAACGCTCTTAAATGACATACTAGTAATATTATGTTTAATACGATAAGTACAAGTTACCATGATTGTTGTCATAATTCAGAGTCATATAAACGTTGCCTTATAGTTCCTAAACGTCATTTTCGAATTCCATTAACGTCACTGTCCATTTATTACTGTGATTTTTTTTCTAAGACTAATTAATAGATCTCAAAGAAATTTGACTGTTTTTGTTCAATATAGTTTATTATTAATTTTTAATTAGTTATAATTAAACTTTTGAAAGAATATTTCTCATATTTGACGTTCTAGGATGAAAAAAATATAGTACAAAGTACCCAAAAGTAGCGTAAAGAATATCTTTGTTAAAACATTTTTTGATTAGATCTAATATGCTGAATTATCAATATTTTTTAGAAGACTGATTGTGTTTATTTTTCATAAATTAAGTTAAAAATACTAAACTTCTTTTAGTTTTCATGAAAACTATTTTAAAATTAGTAACGTAATGGAATTTCTTGAGAACATAATTTAATTAAAATTGTAATTATTTTCAAAATTCATTATTTTCTTAAAAAAATACTATTTTCATATTGCTCATACTATATTTTATCAATTTAATTACATTTTGAAGCTAAATGTTAAAACTCATATAAGTGGAATTCTAATTACGTCACCGACAATGTTTTTGAAAAACGCCCACCTATTTAAACGATATTATAATTGTTACATTGAACTTGTGATAAAAGTAAAACAGAGCTAAAACCAAAAACAAAATAATTTCTTCACAATAGCTTCTGAAGCTTTACTCATAATTCTTGGATATACTATGTTTTAGCACCAACTTCCGAAGCTATTATGTAGAAACTATTTTTTTTAAAGCCGGTTTTACTTTTTATTAAAAGCTTAATTATTTATGTACAAGCGGATATTCAAGTTGTGCAAGACAAGGCATCACTGCGATTAGTATGATTTTGCTGCTATGGTGTAGATGTTGCAAAGGCTGCCCGTTGTCGCATCATGAGGGTAGTTTTGCTGTTGTTTTGCATACTTAATATATTTCAGTGATATCTTGTTACAAGAAATATTGCATATATAAATTTTGTATAAGTTTGTCGTTGTATATTTAAATAAGTGATACTTAACATGATATTACATTATTAGATAAATTTAATAATTTTTTAAATAATTATTTTGAATAGGAAAATAAAAAAGTAAGTAAAAAGTTGTCTTGTAATATTAATTTGTAATAATAAAGTGCCTACAAACAATTTTACATCTCGTGTTATTTACGTATTTTTGAACTTCTTCAATTGTGGTTCAGCACTGCCATTATTTTGAGATTGTTTTCTTTTGTTTTTCCTTTTTTTTGGTGGTTTCTGAGAATTTTGCTGATTTTGTCCAACCTGGTTATTACTTGTTTCACCTTTGCCTGTACTCTTTATTTGTCCTGATATGTTAAGTAAAGATTGAAAATTCAAATTTGTATCAATTTGGCAACTTTCATGAAATGTTCTCATGGTGTTTATTAATTTTTTTAAGGATACAACAAAATTGTTTTTAACTTTGAAATCTTCACCAATCTTGACAACACTTTTGAGCCTCTCCTCAAAATCCGTTTCTAAATTTGATAATTTATTTAAAATCTTTTCTGAAGATGGTTTGTATCTTTTAAGGGTCCGATAAAACCCAGCTAGCAATTCAATTCCTTCATTGCGCCGAAAATGTCTGACATCTTTGTCAAAAATATTGTCTACTATTATGGGTACAAGATCATAATTTCCATCCCATTCTAATTGTAAAACACTATGGAAGAAAATTATAGGCAGCAAACAGTTTCTATTATTAAAGTAGTTACGTAAGGCATCTTTTAAAATATCAATTAGTGGGGATATATGCTTTTTCTTTTTAGACGTATTAGAAGTTATTTTAATAGAACAATGAATTATGAATGTTGCAAAATAAGTTATTACATCCCCTAAAGCTTGAAACATAAAATGTGACCGAGTGCCTTTATCAACAACTGATTTTAAATTATCACATAATATATCTATCGTAACTTCTTGTGTGGACGAAAATTTTCTAATTTTACATAAGTTTTTTATAGTTTTTCTGACTCGATTTTCCAATTCAATAAATTGATTGTCCTGAATACAAAACTCTAGACTCCTTGTTAAAGGAGCTATCATTGCTAGGCAAACATCCATTGCTGGATCCTTCTCTAAATATATGTCTATTAAGTCTAAAACTCGAACTCTGAAATCCGACAATGCCTTTTTATCTTTACGATCCTTTTTAGATTTCTTGCCTTTTCCCTGATGAAATTGTTTAAAGGCTTCTGCAAGAGCTTCGTCTATCTTCTTTCCGTCTTCTTCGTTAATTGCATCAGCATCTATGCTCTCAGTATCAGTATCTGGTGCTGCTGCACCTAATGCTTTCTGAACAGCCATTCTTAATTGATCTGGTATTTTTATATCTTCATCTTCATCATCCATATTAATGTCACTGTCATTACTATCATCATCATCATTATTTATGTCACCATTCGTTTTTTCTGCGTCATGATCATCACTATCAGAATTGTTATCGTCACTGTCAGAATTGCCATCCTTATCATCTTCTGATTCGCTATCTTGCGTGAGTGGGTTAGCTTCGCTTTCTGGATCTATTACAGATACTATTTGCCCAATTGATGATGGCGTCAGATATTCCCAAAGTAGCCTGAACACACATTGAACAACAGATCGAAGAACACTGGATTCAACTGATAAAATAGATAACAAAACTTCCACCAATACTTCTATCCATTCAGGCTCCTCATTCAAACTGTTTTGTTTATTATTTCTAACAATCTCATTCTCGTTCCTGTAATGTTCATAGCAACTTTTTAATTCCTTAATAGAGCTTCTTGCGACTTTTACATGTGCAGGCTCTGAGAATAAAAACAAGCCCATTTGGTAAAGCAAAATAAGAAAAACTTTATCAACTTTAGATTTTGCATTAACATCATTTATTTTTTGGCATATCTCAGTGATCATCTCCCAGCATTCCATGTTCTCATTTGTGAACTGTTTTTGCAATTTAGTTCTTACTTGTTCTTTTTCCATTATTGAACATATAAAGTTACTTAATGAAGATAATACATCCACTAAGTTGTCTACGTTCGAAAATCGAGATGAAAAGCAACGATAAAAACAAGTCTTGATAGCACCTGAAAAAATTAAAAAGTGTGGTTAAAAGTTTTCTATCATCTCAATTGCATGAAAAATTTACTCTTATAAAAACAGCTTAAATTACCAGCTAACTCACTGCTCACAACAACATTTTCATCTCCTCCAATTTTGAAAAACCCAAAGCACATTAATAATTTCATATTAGTGATTTTAAAATCAGTGTCATCTTTTATAGCTTCATGGCTCACCAAAAAGGAAAGAAGTTCAGCAGCCTTCACTCTTTCATTGTTGTACCAATTACGTTCAACATTTTCTCTGATTTTCTTGGAACTATTTTTGACAACATTTTTTAACAGTTTGGCGATTTTTTTGACACCATCTTCATCCAAATCTATTATAATAGACTTGATAACAGTAGTGCCAGTGATTTCGGTAAAATTAATTTCACCTGGGTTAAATAAAAGCTTTTTCAATGTTTCTACTCTTATTTTTCCAGTGACTTTATCTAATTTTAATGCTTTTGCTAAAGCATTAAGTAGTTCCTTTTGTTTCTTAATTATTATTTTATTGTCGTCTTCATTATCCCTCTTATTTCTGATTTTACTAGCTGTTTGAAGACCTTTAAACCAATCCATAAAAAGTTTTAAAAAATTTGTACTTAAGAGTTCTGGTATCACTTGAACATTGTCGTCCAAGTTAAGAAGTATGGTAGTAAGTAAATTAATACACACAAGTTCCCTGTTTCTGTTATGTTTGGTAAGTTGGCTGTCTACGTTTGTCCAAAATTGTATTAAATAGGGTGATTTAGCAATATGTATACCAATTTCTTTGTATATAGGATGGTTAACTGTGTTAAAATCAATGCCTGTCTGTAAAAAAAAAAACACATGCAATTTATTATATAATCATTAATATATATACACTCAAGCAACTTTAACTTACTAGCACAAATTAACAGATTTCAATTCAATTCCTTAATATAATGATGACGACATTGCGTACTCACCATGAGTACCATTTGAGTATCTACAATGTCATCGTGAAACTTTAATTAGAATCAACATCTGCGTCAAAACTTAAAACTTGTGGGACTATAATATCTCCCTAAAGGAAGCTATTAAAATTTAAAATCATCAAGTCTATAAATGACAATCAACGTTTGTAAAGCCTCAATCATAGCTTGAAAGCTCTAAAAATTGAGTCATTCTAGCATTATACAAACTTTACCTACATATGGACTTGTTGTGACAATTTTTGTGAGTTAAGAATTTTCGTCATCAATGACCCATTATAGTCAGTCTCCTTTCACTTCGCTTTATCAGCCATTGAGATCCAGTGCTGTATAAACCTTTATAGACCTTTCCTAAGATGTGCCCGTGCTTACCATGCTATGCATGTGAGCAGCGCATTAAACACCAGTGTAGAATAACAACTGCAGTGTTTCGGATAGTGGTTTACTGGTAACAAGGCATTCCATCTTAGTCCTCAGCCTTGACAACATATAGTATTCATTTTGATTTTAATCGAGAACAGATGTAGGTGTCTATGGGTTGCAGCATTAAATTACTGTCAAGTAGACTGTGCTCTTTGTCACCCATACTTCTATATACTAGAAGTAAATAGAGCCTTCTTCCAACCTACCAACCTACTACTAGTATTGTATTGCTGCTTCCTATTAGCAGTATCTAGGATTTGGGTTGGACTTATTCGGATGGATTTTCCACGATCATTCAGTCACCACATGCTTGATGTTAGTTACTAGGGTCCAACATATGCAGATGAAGTTGGCACTTGGAGAAAATGTTAGTATATTCCAGAGCAAATCCACACGGGCAGTGGCGTGGTGCCACACGAATGATGCGGCGTTGCAACTTACCGCATCTCCTTCAGCAGACGCATGGACCCACACACACACTTCGATCACCTTACATCGCAATGAAAAGTGTGCCAAGTCACATATTTTTATATGTAGAACGCCGCAATCGTGGAGGTATCGCACTACCGCGCCCGAGCATGGCACCGTGTGGTTTTGCTCTTATACTCTATATAGTCTCTACCTCTTGTCAAAATTGTACATAAGCAGACCCAATATTAATTAATTTTTCCTGGTCAAAAATAAAAAGGAAGAAAATAACTTACCAGTAGCTTTTCACAAATAATTTGCAAATTTTCTTCACATAATATCTCGGGCACTGCCAGTAATTTTTTCACTTTGACCTTCTTAGGAAACTTCGTGCTCATTACAAAAAGACAGTAAAGAGAATCCAAGTTATATTCTTTAATGTCTTTCTTAAAGTCATGTTTTATATGAGACCACACAACTGATGAAAACTGTTCCTCTTCAAGCTAATAACAAACAATGAACACTATTTTAATTACAACATAACAATGGCAGTTCAGTGAACAATTAAATTTTGATTCCCAGTGTTCAATTATAAATATAATAACTGTAATTATGAATTTATTTTGACAAAAGTGTCTACATAAATGTATTTTGATAATGACCTAAATAATTATAGTACGCGACAATGCGGGAGTGTGGGCGACTTATAAGGCGCGACGTCGCCGACGTAGTCAGTCCGTCCCAATCTTAATGATATTCTTGACCTTATCGGGAACCTACCACTGCTACAACCTCGGTGTTACTGTTGTTGTTTATAATCGTTGACTTAGATTTAATAAGCTACTGGAAGTAAGTGGAGGTATAAGAATATCCACTACCCCATATCGTCCTGTGGGTATCGTAAAAGGCGACAGGGGGTAACTAAAATAGAAGATGGGTAGCAGCATTTTCTTATAACAACTCAAAATAATAAAAAAACTTCGGTTGACCCGCCTACCAAGCGTGGCAACTATGCCAAAATACTCCCTATAAGCCAATGTATGGGAGAGGTCTATGTACAGCAGTGGACTTTTATAGACTGTATTGGATGGAAGTACGTCGTTATTTGTAACTTGTTTTAATATAACTTCAAATGAACCAACAGATTTTCAATTATCGCGTACGGTGGCTAGTTATATTATGAGAGTTATTAGATTTCTGGGCTGGATAACATCCATTATGATTATCCCAGCATCTTACATTGCATCCAAGTTATATTCAAATTTTTTCACATAACAGATAAATGTAATGTGGGTGGGTTGGTTAAGAAGAGTGCCTGTGCACTACTTGTACATTTGTGACACTATGTTCTTAAAATTATGGAAGTCAATCTCCCGCATCAAATGACACTGGTTTTAAACGTAAAATGTATGAGGGAAATCTATTTCTAAAAACCAAACCAGAACTGTTCTTTTTTTTTGTGGACATTTTGAACCGGATAGAGGTTTTATCAGCTCTAAGGGTGGATAAAACTAAGCGAGGGGATAAATATTTTCTCCTTTCCCCGGGGATAAAATTGTCTCCTGCCCATGCTAGCGCCGCTGGTCGGCACTCCATCTAGTCGTCCTACACTTCGCCTACCGGTACAAGGCTGCCACTCGAGAATCTTTTATCCCCATCGGTTGTCGGTTCTTCGAGCTATATGGCCGGCCCATTGCCACTTCTGCTTACTAATCCGTTGGGCTATGTCGGTCACTCTGGTTCTACTGCGGATATCCTCCACTTGAAAATGGCAATTTTTTTTTCAAAGCAGTAAATTTAGGTTAGTAGCAGCCTTCAACAGGTTATGAAGGGGAAAGGGGAAAAGGAAATTCTGAACTGGATTGTCACTTGTAATAAAAAGTTAATGATAAATTAATTTGCATGTCGCAGTGGTTTAGCCCAGGGAAGGTAGCTTAAATCATGTCCCATATTTTTAATTGGAAACTGATATATATAGTAAAACTGGTAAAAATATACTGCACTGCACAAGAAAGTCTTAAATTGACAGGAGTTGCGAGTGAAATCTCTCCATTATGTACCATTATTACCAGACCTTATTTCTACTTATTTCCATTATTTTCCGAATTTGGATAACTTTTTGCAGAAGATGAATCTAGATTCGGATGAAGTGAGTAAAATCACCTCATACTTCATTAATTTTCATCTTCAGGATTTCTATAGGAGACACATTAAAATTGCAAAAGTGCATTGACAATAGTGGCGGATTTTAATTAAATAAATAGATATATTTTTAAAAATATCGAAATTTCTATATTAGACAGCAATTTCATAGATAAGTACTAATTATAATGATATTAGTTGCACATTTTCACAAATATGTTCTTTTCTTACATGTAAATAAATATAAGTAGTGACATATTATTAAGATGACAGCTTTTCTGTCTGTGAAATTAAGGGTAATAACAGCATGTTTGGCAAACATTCTACTCAAGCACTATAATACAAGAACAGTTTTTGTCATGCATAGCGCACACTTTAATACGTGGTAGAGCCATGCTGCAGCTATGTTAATAGTATAGTTGTAGCACGAATGGGTCGGCTCGACCGGGGAAAGACCACGCTCTCACAGAATACCAGCGTAAAATAGCAACTTAATGTTGCTGTGTTTCGTATGGTGAGTGTAGAGAACCGGAGACCCTTTTTACTGGAAAAGAGGCGTGCTATCTTAGTCCTCACGGCTGACAACTCATCTGCATTTAAATTCGCAAACGAAGATAGATGTAGATGTCTATGGGCCACAGCAACCACTTACCATCAGGTGGACTGTGTGCTCGTTTGTCACCCTTATTCTATATATAAAAAAAAAAAAAAAAAAACACTCTCCACTAAGACTTATCGCCCTATTAGTTACATTTTATGACAACTGCACACACTGACACTAACAACACGAATTTTTAGCTCAGGGCCATTTTTGTGGCGTCAGATTGCACAGATAATTTTTTTACCAATTACATGTTTGTGTACTTCAAACTCATTTATTCCTTGCACCAATCACAGAATACTTAATAAACAACGAGCCGATTCGATAGTAAAATCAGTGTTGTCACCCGCACACTTTACCCCACACTCTTCGTAAACAAAAAATAATATTGCACTATGACAAATTTCTAATTAAATGTTCATTTACCCACCCCATTGATAAAATCAATCAGCAAGAGAAAAGCTACTGTACTAAGATAAGATTTCTTGGTACTAGCTGTCATTAGAAGCTGTAAAACTTGTTTTTGCTCCTCCTCTGTGCATTTCAGCATGCGACCTGAACGGAATATAGCACTGCATACAAGAATATGTCCTAACGCGACATCACCAACTTCCTGGAAATTAAAAACAAATATTATAGTACTTGCTCAACATGTACATAAAAATTACAACTAATAAATTGATGCAATTGTGAAAAGATGAAAATAATATAATTAGAACACTAAAACAATTCCTTCAAAAGTGTATATCTTTAGATGATTGTGTAAATTAGTGTCCAAGCGCATACATCAATGCATACTATTTCTGCATTGTTGCAACAATGAGGGCTAATAATCTTCCGTTCACCAGATGTCGCTAGTTGACACTGAGGTGAAGTTTTTTTGTTACACAATGTCATTTAATTGAAAAGTTACATTTTAAATAAAAGTTTATCAGTTTCTTGAGTGTTATATTAATACACAAAACAATCGCTCAGTGGTTTGCTCTTTAATTTTCAGTACATTTTTAACCCATTTTTTTAATTTTTCTACTTTTGTTAATATCTGTGGTTCGGTTTATTTATTTTTAATGTAATTAATACAAAATATAAGTAATAGTACAGAAAAAAACATTAACCGTTACATTTTTCTAACAAATTAAATTCCCCAATATGATATCTGTCAAATATTTCATAATCTCATTTTTTAATGGCACCGCCCTGGTGGCAAAAATGTTGTAGAAGCCCTTATTGTTTGTGTTCTTAATTAAATAAATAATTCAAAGTCATAATGTATGTAAACTATGACTTTACTGTGATTTTTGTTCATTTCATAAGTCAATCAGTATTGTTTAAGTTTGAGCACAAAATTAAAACCTTGTCACTAATTTTTTAAGTCCATGCTTAGAGGTTTTTTGACATGTTGTATATGTACGACGTCAAGGCCTGAGGGGTACTACAGCACCTAAGGGGATTTATACGGATCAGAAGCTGAAGTGACAATGGACTGGCCATATATCTTGAAGATCTGACAAACAATGGGAAAATAGGTAAAACAAATGTCAAGAATTTGTAGGGCACAAATACACCAAATTATGTGTATATTACGGTCTATTTTAAGACTTCATATAAAAAAAAATCATTATAACAAAGGAACACACTTTTGTATTTTGTTTTGTATTTTGTACATAAAACATATTTTTAATAAATACAACATAACATATGGATTTAAAGGATAACTTACACTTTTAGAAGAACCATTGGCATGCAGTTCTTTTTTAACTAATTCAAATAACTGTGATATCGATATCTGTTCAAATTTGATTAATAATTCCACAAGAGTGGCAAAATATCCTGTCCTCATATCAGGAATATTTGCTCCTAGACTTCGTATTAATCGTTTCAGGACATACTGGACATCTTTTTCACCCTAAAACAAAATTAATATAAGGAAATTTGTAAAACACTTTAGATACCATGATATTAATACAGAAGATATGATGTAAATTATCTAAGTATATCCCAAATTTAAACTGAATACAGTAGGATCCGTTTATTATGACTTCATCTAGAACACTGGTTCCCAATGGTCCCCGGACCACTGGTTGGGACCATGTCTGCATGTCTCAGAACCAAAAATCATCACTAGCAACACGCACTGGTTGTACACCAGTTGTGTCTCGTTTTCAGGTTTTGAGGTAAACCTGATGAGAAGATGTGCCGTAATTTCCCGATCGCTGCCGAAATTGGACTTACCTAGTCGGACTATTTGTCCCAAGTAAACATACTCGTCAACAACTTCGAGCTTAGTGCTCCCAACAACTATTGGCATAGGTGTGACATGGACATTACACATTATCTATCCGTTGGGAGACACTATTAAGGTCATTGAGCATAGCCATCGTAGCCCTATTGTACAAACACTTCAGCACTTCGATAGACTGACAGTCAACTTGGCACCACTGAAGGGAATTAGCACCGCCCAAATTTCGACTGAATCAAAGGCTTTCTCATAGTCCACATACGCAAGGCAAAGTGGCTCTTCGGTCTTCTGTACAATTTGCCGAAGGGTATGTATCTAGTCTATGGTACTAAAGCCTTTTCGGAAACCGACTTGTTCGGGAGGCTGAAAGTCGTCGAGCCTGCGCGCGAGACGATTCGTAATGACTCTCGAAAACTCAGGCTCAGAGGGGAAATCGGTCTGTAGTTCTTCAAGAGAGCGTTGTCGCCTTTGAAGAACAAGACCACCGCACTTCTGCTCCACGCCTTCGGAGTAGTCCCAGTATGATGGACAGAATTAAAGAACTTCTGAAAGACTTCAAGTACCGGTTATCCACCCGCTTTCAGAAGCTCCGCTGTAATTCCATCTTCGCCTGGGGCCTTGCCGTTTTAAAGGTGCTGGAGTGCCATTCTAATCTCGCTCAGACTGACATCCCGGATATCATCGGAATAGTGTCGGATAAGACTTGGTCTTGGATCGTTACTCACACTTGCGTGTGGCTCTAACGATGACGTGTACAGCTACCCATAGAACCTCTCAATCTCACTCAAAATCTCAGGTGTCCCGGAAACGGTGCTCACACACTCGGTCTTCAGTTGTGACAGTTGGCTCTTTCTGGCAGACAGATCTCTGACAGACTTTGGAGCCTTGGTTCTGCTCGATCCCTTCTTCAATACGAGCTGTATTGAAGTTGCGTAAGTCCCGCCGCATGCATTTGGAGATCTGTCTGTTCAATTGAAGACTTCATTTCCATCTAACAACCATGAGATTAAAAGTGTGATCGGAGAGTTTTGTTCTTCTGTAGTGGGTCTTGCAGAACTTAGCTCCGACCGCATGAACAGAGACGTAATTTACAAAAAATTTGTCCGGTTAAAGCGACATGCGCCTTTCATTTGTTTGCAAATACCACATCACTCCGTGCAAAAATATGTTCCGTGAAACGACAATGTTTCTCAATTGAGGAAAAACGTGCTATAATACAGTGTTTATATGAGGAGCCTGAAGAGTTTTGTTTAACTCTCAGTGCGTCCGAAGCTCTGAAAGCTGCAGATGTGCTGAATATGTTTGTGCATATTAATTTTGACAATGACACTATGAAAAGCATTATGTCGTGTCTTCACGATGCTGTGCATAGTACTTACTATCAAACAAAAATAAATCAAAAGCATATTAAAATTACAGACTTTTACGCGAGTAAAATACATAATTTATTAATAAATACTACGCGTTCACTTCATGAATGCCGTTACCTCCCGCCGCGCTTCCTCATACCGCGCCTCAAGCGTCGCCCATATAGTACCGATAGCAAAGTTGAAATATATCTATGTCCATTGTTTGTGCTCCCGTGCGATCTCTAGTTTGTTACTATTTTTGGTGTTGTTTTTTTTAGTGTTGATTTTTTGTTTCTATTAACTTTTTACGTTCATTAATTTGTGATAGACACAGAATGAAGTGATGGCAATGATACAGAAACGAATGATTTCGATAAAATAACTAGTATCTATTTATGGATGCGTAAATATCTACCTATCAGTTTCTGTTCGCGCCTTCGTAAATAATTAATTTAAAATGTATAATAAAACTATGATAAAAATATTTTATTTAATCGGACACGTTTTTCTATTCAGTGTTATTATTTTAATTTACGAACTAAATAAATTATTCAATAATATGCATTTTATCAACTTGCTTGCCCTCCATTTCTCTGTACAGGGCAACAAACTACAAATCGAACTTCTTATAATTAAACACTTACAGTAATAGTTTTGTCTACGGTACCATCAGCTGTGACGTCATAACGGTTGACGACGGCAAACTCGAAATGAAAGCGTAGTACATTTGCATTGTGTTGTCATCTTACATTTTATATTACAAGGTCTTTAAAACTAAAAATTATGTATTTCAATTAAGTTTTTATTTTTTATTTTCATTGACAATTATAATTCATATTAATTAAGTAATCAAAATCATAATAAGTACATATTTATTATACATAACACAATTGTAAGTACATATGTCCGTTTAGTGAGTTAGATTAGTAGGATGTAATGTTGCCTGTCCCTTGATGGTCGCTTTATCTGGATTCTACTACATTCTAGTACATTTTTTATTGAACAAGATATATAGTTTATGACATCTATCTGAAGACAGCAATCTATGGACACTTGCCAACCTTAGTTACACTTGGTCACAGTTGCATTATCATATAGAATAGAATAGAATAATTTTTTATTCAATATAGATTACATGTGTAATTCTTATTGAAAGTCATTTTTTTACTTTACCACTGGTTCGAAAAAAAAAAACCTCTGTCCTGGGAAGAACCAGCAAGAAACCCAGCGGGGCTTTTTTTTAAAAGTAAATTTTACATTAATGGTTGTACAAACTATTTAAGTACAAAATTTATTTTAGAAACTGCTTAGTAGCGACCACCTCATTCCCAGGGGTTATTATCAATCATATATTCATTTATACTATAATAACCCTTTTTATACAGTTTCAGCTTAACAAAACATTTAAACTTGGTAATAGAGAGAGCCTGTACACTTTCCGGGACCTTGTTGTAATAGCGTATACATTGCCCCAAGAATGAATTACTGACTCTGTGGAGCCGAGAAACTGGTATCACTAGCTTGTGTTAATCTTCTAATAAATTATATCTTCAGGACTAAGGTGTAATGCCTCATAGTCATTATTATGGGCATTATTCTGCCTGTGTTACCCTTCAAACCAAAAGATAGCAGTAGGTGTACTGCTGCGTGAGGTTAGTAATATACAGCCCAGTTTAGACAAACTTCTAGGTAGCAAAGAAGTGTTGCCACCAAGTAGATTATTTATAAAAAAATATATATTTTAAATATCAACCTAATCCATGTGACCTCTATAAAAGTATCACCAGTCACTAATGATAAGACACTATAAAATATTAAAATAAAGTTACTCTGCATCTCTAAAACATTAAAACAGATTGCTAAAGTGGGTTCCGCGGAAAAGTCACCAGGGTTCCAAGAAATTATTTATTTTTGCTTGTTAAATAATTTCACACTTAGGTACAAATATAATTTTTGAAATAGTGCAAAAATGTAATGAGAACCCATTACTGCTAAGTAGGTACGTAGGTAGTTATCGAAAATTATATAAATTCAATGACACTGTCTATGATATGCAATCATTTGATGTGGGGTTCCATAAAATAAAAGGTAAATTATTAAGTATAACTCAAAAACTACTCAGTCAGACAGTGAAATTTGAAAAAGTCAGACCTTGATCAAATTTATATGGGACTACATGAGAAGCACCAGCCTTCAAATAAAAAAGAATCATAAAATCGGTTCACTTAGAAAAAAGTTATGAGGTAATACATATTAAAAAAATACAGTTGAATCGAGTAACTCCTCCTTTTAGAAAAAAAGGTAAAAAAAAGTCGTGTTATAATGAAAACACATTAGTGAATCACACCCGTGTAAAACCACGGCGAATCGCTAAGTATAACAGTAACATTTTACATTTTACAAAATAAAGTTATACAAACTAAAACAAGATAAAGTTTATGTTATTCTAATACCTAAGATCTTTATTTTGTGCATAAAATTAAAAGAAAGCTAAGATTCAACTTTTATGGATTTCTTTTATCACAGGCCACATAATTTAAAAAAAAACAGTTTACTTCATTTAAAGAAACAAGTATTTTTCTTTCAACATATAAATAAAAAAACTAACCTCATTGTTCAGAAGGCGTGATATGATTTTAACACCACCGTTTAATTTAACATCATCTTTAGGTGACTTTAATAACTCAAATGCATCTAATAACGATGGGGTCACTTCTAGAGGTTTTTTAATTGATATTTCATTCATTTTTATATCATTACTCAATTATCATAACTACGTAAATCTTAAAACTTGAAGTCTGCAAAACCAATGTGGTGTGCTAAATATTTATTTATCTATGGTCTATTCCAATGTGCCACCAACTGTCAATCTGCCATAACCAATAACCATATGCATGCCACATGCCATAGATATAGTATAAACTCCAATAAACTCCAAACTGGAGATTATACCATATGTGTAACGGCGGCTCTACACGTTGGCCAACATACTGGCGAATGTGTTGGCAAAGATATTGGCCAAGAATTTGTGATCGCGTCCACACGTTGGAAGGTCGTTCAGTTTGCTTCGGTTCAGGCCAATGTGCGGACGAATTTATTAAAATTGATGTTGAGGCGCTAACAGCTGCTGCGGTTTATTTATTCACAGCATACCGCTACTACGTGAATGTATATAAGAAAAGGGTTAAAAAGAAATGGGAAAAAAGAAGGTGGATGTGCAAACAGACACTCCAATTTTATTTATTTGTATAGATTAGGAATGATAATACATTCATTGAAGTTGAATAATAGCAATGCTGCAGCTATATTAGTAGTATAGTTGTAGCACGAATGGGTCGGCTCGACCGGGGAAGGACCATGCTCTCACAGAATACCAGCGTAAAATAGCAGCTTAACACTGCTGTGTTTCGTATGGTGAGTGTAGACTCTAAATAATAAAAGATAATAAAAATATTAATAAATATTTTTATTATAAAATATAATAATAAAAATATTAATAAATATTTTTATTATAAAGAATAATAATAAAAATATTAATAAATATTTTTATTATAAAATACAATAATAAAAATATAAAGCGAAAAGTTTCCTTATTGGTCATTGTTACTGCCATTTTATAGACACTAGTTACGACGCGTAAATACAAAATTTAAACCAGGTGCGTGCGATCACTCTGAGAGCTCGTAGCAAACTAAACGTGCGGCCAACGTGTGGATGCGGCGGCCAATACTCTGCCACAACCCTTTGATCTTTTGTAAAAAACCGACACCACACGGATCTCGCGCCAACTTGTGGGCCATCATTCCAATGCATACCAACGTAAGCACAAACACCCGCTCTACACGATGGCCATCGGTATTGGCCAACACATTCGCCACTGTGTTGGCCAACGTGTAGAGCCGCCGTAATAAATACTAATACAAATAGACACGCGCCCACATACACACATATATACACTCATTCACACACCACGTGCACACACACATGAACACACACACGCACACATTCAATCACACTCACTCTCTCTCTCACGCACACACACACACACACACACTAACATATATACACACTCACTAACGCACATTTATACTAACATACACGCTTACATGAACATAGTTCATCACGCCACTAGAGCTGAAATTTAAATTAAACCAAACCATTATGCATGATAATCATTCTAACCTTCTAGATATAATATAGTTTACATAGTCTTATTTAGCCAACCGTAAGGGAAGTAGCGAGTTATTCCCAACACAAGTGTCAATGACTACTTAAAGGGAAAACTCGACAAATCTTTGTAATAAGACTCTTGAAAATAAAGGAATTTTTATTTATTTATTTATATATAGTGAGTCAACTCGGGGACTAGACAGAGCAACGATGGGGAGCGGTATGAAGGAGAGCGGAGTCCCCCTCCTGCCCACGACGTCTGCGGTAGTACCGGTCGGCTTCGCTTGCGTACCGGTACGCCCGTTTAGGATTGTCACGTACATAGAAACAGTTCACGCGTTTGGTGTTCACCCAATAACACGATATTACTCGGTATTATTTTTATTATTTAATTAACTTGTTTGAAAATACTGGGAAAAGATCTTATGACGCCTTAAGTAAAATTGAATTTTTACAAGTATGTGATGCTTTCCATCACGATTTTCAATTGAATTATATGTTAGGATGAGAATTCATTCATTCATTCATTAAATACATCATAAGACAATTTAAAAAACCCAATAATAAATGTCGTAAATATTTGTAGGTTGCACACATCGATCACTAATAAAAAAAACTAGATACACAATCCCATGCAAAAGTTCGCTAAAAACTGTTGCCAATTGTTTTGACGTAATTCTAGTTGAAATATTAAATTTTTATAAATAATTAAATTAAATAAGTATTGCCTAAAGTTGTATTCACAAAGCTACGTACAAAAAGCAATAAATTTTTATGACCGATACTCGCTGGTCAACCTATATCAAAACAAATTCAACCTTACACGCATGTTCTAAAGTCAGAATTACAAAGTGGCAATAAAAAGCAATCAAATTTTACGACTGAGGCTCGTCGCTTGGACAAGGAATGAGTGGATCAATTTAAAAAATGTTTTTACGATGATTTCTTGACAAAATATCAGTATTTACAATACAGTGATAACAATTAAATAATGATAATGTTAATACTTAACGAAAATATGAAATTCCATCCTTTTTTAGCGTCCTGGATGTGTGATTTTTACACTTTTTAAACGAACACTCAGGCATGTTTACCGTCGGAGCATTCGAATGCTACTAGATTAAAAGCGCACCCAAATTTCGAGTGGGCGCTCATTCGGTAAGGACATTTTTTGTCACTGATTAAGTATTCAGTTTTTTTTTTAGTGATCGATGCAACCCTTGCATATTTTTAGCGATGACAGCCTTGTAGGTATTTTGCGGTATAACAAAGGAGTTTACTCACTATTAGTATTTATTGCACATATAGAATAGAATAGAATAGAATAGAATAATTTTTTATTCAATATAGATTACATGTGTAATTCTTATTGAAAGTCATTTTTTACTTTACCACTGGTTCGAAAAAAAACCTCTGTCCTGGGAAGAACCAGCAAGAAACCCAGCGGGACTTTTTTTTTAAAGTAAGTTTTACATTAATGGTTGTACAAACTATTTAAGTACAAAATTTATTTTAGAAACTGCTTGGCAGCGACCACCTCATTCCCAGGGGTTATAATCAATCATATATTCATTTATACTATAATAACCCTTTTTATACAGTTTCAGCTTAACAAAACATTTAAACTTGGTAATAGAGAGAGCCTGTACACTTTCCGGGACCTTGTTGTAATAGCGTATACATTGCCCCAAGAATGAATTACTGACTCTGTGGAGTCGAGAAACTGGTATCACTAGCTTGTGTTTGTTCCTAGTGTTTACAGAATGTATATCACTTTTTTTACTAAAACTACCTTTGTTTTTGTGAACATACATTAGCATATGGTTATACTAATACTATATCTATGATGCATGCAGATGCAGAGCAAAGAGTATAGGTAATATTAGGTCCTTACATATGAAATTGGCGTTTTGTACGGGAGGAATATAAAGTCATTTTTTTTTTGTAAAATAAATTTATTAATCAAAGTATGCACCGTTGTTATCTATGCACTTTTGCCATCTCATAGGTAGTTCATTGATCTCTTTACTAAAAAAAACTATGGGGGCGAGAATCAATAAACTCTTTGAAGGCGGTTTGGACTGCCGCATCGGAGTTGAATTTTTTTCCTTGTAAGAAGTTGTCCAAATTCCGGAAAAATGGTAATCTGTTGGAGCAAGGTCCGGGGAGTACGGTGGATGTCGCAGATATTCCAATTGTAGCTCATCTAACTTAGTGGTTGTTTGTTGTGCAGTGTGTGGTCTTGCGTTGTCGTGAAGCAGCAGTGGCCTAGAGCGATTGACCAATATCGTTTGTTTAGCAGCTAGTTTTCCTTCATGGTTTGCAGTTGCTGACAATAGTTATCTGCCGTAATCGTTTGGCCACATTTTAGAAAGTTGTAGTGAACGACACCGGCGCTAGTCCACCAAACACTCACAAGTAACTTTTTCTGAGTCAATTTCCGTTTAGGGCAGGATTTGGCTGGGTCTCCAGGGTTCAGCCATTGCTACGAGCGCTTTCGATTATCGTACAGTATCCACTTTTCATCACAAATAATGATTCGATTTAAAATCCCTTCATTATTGTGTCGGTTGAGCAAAGTAATACAGCAGTCGACGCGTGTTTGCAAGTTCGATTAACTCAATTCATGAGGTACCTACCCATCGTTCAAGTTTTTTTACTTTCCCGATTTGCTTCAAGTGGATTAATACAGTTTTATCACTTACCCCGAAGCCTACAGCTATCTCTGAAGTGCTTTGTGATGGATCCGCTTCCACAATAGCCTTTAATTCTTCATTTTCCACTTTGGTCTCCGGCCGTTCACGGGGTTGGTTCTGAAGGTCGAAATTTCCAGAACGAAAATCTTGAAACCAAAAACGTACCGTGCTTTCTTTTGCGACACCAGCGCCGTACATATCATTAATCCTTCGAGCTGTTTCTGCAGCACTGGTGCCACTGTAGAACTCGTACTCGTAAATATACCGATATTTCATGTTTTCCATTGTGCGGTAATAAGCGACGCCAAATAATAAAATAATGAGGAAAAAAGAAATGAATGACTGTTTGTCAAAACTCAAATGTACCAGCTAAATGAATTTATAAATTTGAATTTGGAATTCTTAACCAAAGAGGAGATATTTCAGATCAAAATGGTCAGTACGACAAAACGCTAATTTCATATGTAAGAACCTAATATAAAAAAAATATAAAAGTTTGTGAAAGTGAATACAAAATATGTAATATCAAGTAAAAGTGTCGTTTAGCTCCAAGTAAAGCCACCTTTACAATTCTCCATTAACAAATAAGAAACTATCCCTTTTAGTATTTTTATACCAACTTCGAAAAGGAGAAGGTACTCAATTCGACTGTATGTTCTTTTTTTATGTGTGTTACCTCATATCTTTTTTCCAGGTGAACCGATTTCAATGATTCTTTTTTTATTTGAAAGCCGGTGCTTTTCATGTAGTCTCATATAAATTTGATCAAGGTTTGACCAATAGTTTTTGAGTTACCCTTAATCATTTATATTGAATTCGGTTGTACAAAATTTTTAATTATGTTTAAAAAAACTTCTTCACAATATACTTATATGTTAATGCGTCACGTTGAGAAGTTTTTGGAAGTTATGACAACAGTTTAATACAGCGAATATATATGTATGTAATCACTCTAAGACAGCGAACAATCGATGACAATAGTATTTCAAGTTCATGAGACACTGCGGACAAAATAAGTTGCGACTTATATCACTTCTTTCGTCGTTTCCACAAATAGTTCGCATGCATAGACACTTAAATACGTAAAATCATATACGTACATATACGTAAAATAATTTACGTAAGTGTCGGAACTTCATCAGAAGATGCCACTTCTGATCTCGGAAATAGATCAGGAAAGGTTAATTGTTAATAATTAAAAATTATGTACAACCGACTTCAATATAAATTATTAAGAATAACTCAAAAACTACTCGTCAGACAATGATCAAATTTATATGGGACCACATGAGAAGCACCAGCTTTCAAATAAAAAAAGAATCATCGAAATCGGTTCACCCAGAAAAAAGTTATGAGGTAACACACATAAAAAAAGAAAAAAGAACATACAGTCGAATTGAGTACCGTCTCCTTTTTGAAGTCGGTAGAAAATAATAAAATTTTGAGAGTAGATTTTCAGCTTGCTCTCTTGCTTACGCAATTAATCATTATCAGCAATAAGATAGCGTACTGCACTATACACTCAGTATAGAGCAATATAGTTCGACCATTCCGTAAAATGTCCCCGTCACAATCACACACTGTGTAACGTGAAAGACATAATTACATGATAACACCAAAGTATGCAAACCAACGGCAACATTACCCATCTCAATGTAACACAGAGCAGCCTCTCAGCAACACCATCTTCCTTGCCTGCACCAGAAGAACCACTACAATGGACAGAACCGCGATACTATATTAGCACTACTACTGCGTAGAATGACTTAGACGGAATCTCTCGCGCACGGTGCCTACAGTGAAGTTTATACGGCACAAACGAGTGGAGGTTTCTTGATATACCCTCAATTCTACCTTGCCACCATCGATATGACGCTCCGCTGGAGTGACACGACCTCTCGCTCACTCTCGATGAAACCGATATTTTATTGATGAGCAACATATATTTTTTTAACACAAAATGAAAGCAGACTTCAACTAAAAAGAATAAAACAATTTCACATTCTGTAGTCGTTGCTAAGATTTATAGTGTACAGAGGAATTAAAACCTGACTTCAGAATATGAAATTACTTTATGCGTCTCCCACACACAAGCGGCTTGCGGTGGCGGTTAACTGCGAGCCGCAGCTCCAGTCGCTACAACAACACACCACCACGGTCGCAATGGCGGCCTGAAGCGCCATTCACTGTGGTGTCTGTGCTACGATCTGACGTAAGTCAACGAAATCTTATTACTCTCATTATATTCAGCAATAATATCCCATATTTTTTGTTTTAATCCTAATGCTTTTGTAATCACGATGGGAAGTATCTCTGTATTTAGTGCCATTTTTAAAAATGTTGTAAAAATTGCCAATGATCGCACTGCGGCCACCGATAGGCCGCGCGCTCACTAACACATATATATTATTATATTAAAGTTATTTTGTACTCTTTTGTGTAGATTAAAGATTATTAGAATCTCTGTATTGTCTAACCAGTCACATTAAAAACTTCATTTACTATTTTGCATCCTTAGGGGTGGATTTTAGGTACGCAGACGAAACAGGAAGCAATAACACGCAGTCTTCTATAACACCAGTCTTCAAAGTCTAGGTGTCTGTGTGTGCAGCAGCCTGACGCTGCCATTTACCGGTAGCATCGATCACTAATAAAAAACTAGATACACAATCAGTGACAAAAAATGGCCTAACCGAATGTGCACCAACTCGAACATATGGGTGCACTTTTAATCCAGTAGCATTCGAATGCTCCGACGGTAAACATGCCTCGGTGTTCGTTTAAAAAGTGTAAAAATCACACATCCAGGACGCTAAAAAAGGATGGAATTTCATATTTTCGGTAAGTATTAATATTAGTAGTAAAGTATTAATATTAAGATTCTGTTCCATTTGTGGAGACGCTATTGTTTTTTTTTTTTTATTATTAAATTATGATTATTTTTTTAATGAGACTTCTTTACTGTTTCTCTAAATATTATAGTAACATTTTATAGATTTAATTTTAAATAAAGTAGTGTTCGCGTAAATATAAGAAATCATTATAATTATTCAGTCTTATCCGTTTTTTTAACATCTGTAAATATGAACATTACGTCAAAAATTTGGACAATAATATTCTTAGATTTTGCAAGAACTTTCTGTACTTATTTTTTATATTTAGTAACTATTAAATTTAAATTTAAGTTGTTTGTCAAGCAATATCTTTAAATTTTTCACACAAGATAAAGAATAAATAAATAATTATTACTGTTTCAATTACTTTCATTACTAAATGAATGTGTTGCCCTATCCAAAAGCATATTTACATTCAGGTAATAATATAACCATTACACATATACACCATAGAATAGAACAGAATATGCTTTATTAAGTAGACCAATCATTTAAAACAAGTTTAACAAAATTATAAAATTAAAATTACAGTAGCAAAAAATATTATGAAGTTCGACTCCACTCTCCTTGTCCAAGCCTCGGCGTAAAGCTTTATTGCTTTTTATTGGCACTTAGTAAATACTGACTCTTTAAACCATGCGCGTAAGGTTGAATTTGTTTTATTATAGGTTGACCAGCGAACATCGGTCATAAAAATTTATTGCTTTTTGTACGTAACTTTGTCAATATAACTTTAGGCAATGCATTTAAGGTTGAATTTACATTAATGTATATTTATTTCATCTAGAATTACATCAAAACATTTGGCGACAGTTTTTAGAGAACTTTTGAATGGGATTGTGCATCTAGTTTTTTATTAGTGATTGATGACCGGTAGGCTATATTTTAGGCAACCAAGAAACTCAGCTACACTCCAGTGTCGTGAGAATGAAAACTGAATAATAAATTGTTCAGCTAATAATGATTATAAATTTGAAAATTTCCTTCATTTGAGAAAATGTTCACGCTTGTGTCCGACATGCTTGTTTAAAGCTTTCGTACTCTCATTCACTCTGGTATTACGTTGGACAGTTGACATGGTTTATGATCTTGGATAAAGTATGATACTTTATCCAAGATCGCGATCATAGATTACTAGATATATACTAGAGATATGTCGCGATAGTCGAAATCGACATGAAATGTATGTAATGAGGTCGTCTCGTTTTGGAATGATCTCTAATTAATTTTGTTGATATACCTTTTTTTTGTAATTCTCACTATAGGAATTAAACGTAGTGATTATATTCTCTTTGATAGGAATTTCTCTGGGTGTTTCTGTGAACAGTGACTCCAAAATTGTCTTTGAATGACACAGAATAAAAATGTAAAAGAAACAAAAAATATGCCATATGTATTCGTTACTAAAACAATAACTAGAAATTCCTTATTAACGTAAACGTTACTTCCTTACAGCAGACTATCATGTGGAATTGCGCAATGCATGCGTTTTCGTGCTAGTTCGTCGTGAGAAACACCCTTGAAGAGTTCTAAATAAGAATTTGTATGAGGTTGAGTCTGTCTGTAGTGTAAATGTGCTTAAAAATCCGTAATCATACATATTCTGTACTAAACTTCCAAACTCCGTCCGTGAGTCGCGTGGTGCGTCTTGTGAGAAGCATGGACAGAAATGATACGACACGAATGACAGTCGTGATTTTTAATTGTGACTGTTAATATGTTTACAGCTGTACTCCTAGCCGTACTACGCGAGGAAATAAGTGGATTTCTGCACGTAGCAAAAAATAGGGAATGATTACACTACATCACACATAGGTAGCTCGTTGGCGTGCCGTATAATCACGATGAATTTACTAGGGATGAACGGATATCACAAAAGAATCAATACTACTGCGGCGGCGAGAAGAAAAATGTGTAATGTGATGTAAATGTATTACTAAAAAATTAGAGAAAAAAAAATTAAAGATTGGAATTACTTAATCGCCTTTTCAAAAAGGGAGTTCCGTTTTTGATTTCGAAACACGATTGTCCATCAAGTACAACTCCGAAAATTGCGATTTAACCAAAGAATAGAGTAATACCAATTATACGAACTAGTTTATACAATAGTAGAAGCATTCGCATAGACGATTAAAATGTATGAACTTTGGTAGAAACAAATATGGTAGATATGAACTATACATCACTGTCATCGTCATCAGCCCGCATTGTTAGGCTTAAGCCCTCTCACGTTATCGGGAAGATTTGCTTTTATCGTTACGCTTGGCAGTTGGATTGACGATTGCAGCTTACTAGACAACTTTGATGCTGTGCTGCAGTCCGTCGCCGATCCGACGTCTGGCGTAAACGGGATGGTTATACCACCATCTTCCGAAAGCTTTCGAGCTCTTTCTGCTACAGCCGCCTCTTACCACACTCTCTTGACGAAACAGAGCGATAAGTACTCTAACGGCGCTACCACAAGGTATACATCGAAATACAGCAATTTGATGTGTAGATAGCCAAATTATGAGGGTTGGTCAAACTCTTTTGTTGTGATGTCTATTTAAATTAACAACCGCCTCCGCCAATCACTGAGCTGAAGTCACTTTAACCATTGCATTAGCTCTGATCAGCCCTTTATATATTTATCGAATGTTGGAGAGATCGTTCGAGGGTTGGGCGATCCGCGTAGTTCTTAATGCTCACACATTCTACATAACTAACTAATACTCTACTTCTATTACCTTTTAGATCCTAAAACCAGCAACTATGTTTTAAATAGGATAAACTTTCATCATCATCATCATGACCATCAGAGCCTATCAAATATCAAAGTCCACTGCAGAACATAGACTTCCTTCGTGGATTGCCTCCTATATTTGCCATGCTTGGTAGGCGACTTGACAGTCGGAGCTTTTTATTGTTGAGCAGCGTAAGAGAATCCACTGCCCCATATTATCCCTTATTGGGTAAGAAGTGACAGAGGGAAATTGAAAATGGGTAAACTTATTGAAATCATAAAATGTAACCAGTCCTGCAGTTAGTGGTTTTTATACAAATGGTAAAATTAAAATTCTGTACAACTGACTTCAATAGTATAAATAAAATGAAAACATCATCATTGTATTCGAAATTAATTAAATATGCATTATTAAGGATAACTCAAAAACTACTGGTCAGATCTTAATCAAACTTATATGGGACCATATAAGAAGCACCAGCTTTCAAATAAAAAAAGAATCATCAAAATTGGTTTACCTAGAAAAAAGTTCTGAGGTAACACATAAAAACAGTCGAATTGAGAACCTCCTCCTTTTTTTGAAGTTTGTTAAAAAATCAAAGTACCTATTCATATTTATATCTGTAGCAGTTAAATCTACATTCCAATAATCGATTTATTTTAATTAATGTTATCATTTTCTTCAAAAGAATAAAATAATCAAGAAACAAAACATCTTAACAACAAGTACATAATAATATGTATATTTAATATCTGTACGACAAAACATTGATGTATTAAAACGCAAAAGATCTGCTTTTCTAGAAGTGGTTTTAGAAAATCCTTTTCGGCTTTCAAATGAAAAAATTTTTTTTTGTAGCCATACATTTTAAAACTTTTGGATTTTATTTTGTTTTGGACACTAGGAAAAACGATTTAAAATAAATTTATATATTTTATTTCCTAGTCATTATTTGATTGTTTTCTTTTAAATACGAAAAAAGGATGGATCTATGAAAAGTTGTAAATTGTAATAGATCGGGCACATCCAGAAACTGATGCGCGCGCATTTAGTATTCCATGTTTCTAAACATGGCAGGTCGTAGTGGATTTGACGATGGTAATCCCAGGTATTTAATTTTAAAAATACGCTTAATACTATTCTGCATATTCTTGAGGCATTTTATTGTGTATTGTGTATATTTTATAAATTTACTAAAAGTTTACTTGGGCGCATTTGTTATAATACCTTTTTTAGTACCATATGATAACATTGAAAGAAAGTGATATTTTAGCAAAGCGTGTGGATATTAAATTCATTCATTCATTAATATTACTAAGTTTTTGCCCCATTCATAGTTATTCAATGTAATATTACCCAAATAAGAGCATTAAAAAAACGTATAGGTTATAAATTCCTTGGTTAACATGATGCGTACAGGGACTTCGGAGGCGGTAGAAGAACTCTTGCCGGGCGTCCGCTACCTACCGAGCCTCCCTACAAGGCGTATGTTGGAAATTTACCCTCTGGAATCATCCAGGGTGATATTAATAGAATCTTTCCTGTGAGTATTCATTTAATAATATTCTCTTTTTTATTTTATTATCTATACAAATATTTTATAATAAATTGTACACTTTGATAAGGCATTGACAGTATTTCAACAATGTGAAATATGTTGTAATTTTACAAATATATACAATACATACATAATTTTCAAGGTTTAAGTATATAGTAAATTCTTACAAATTATACCTTGACTACATTTTTCTTATCTCATTTGTCTTAAATTTCAATGTCTTGATTATGATTATGTCACCTTAGGTCATACGACATTTTTTGTTTATTTTTGTGTAATAGACAACTTGATAATTGAAATAAGCTTTTGTATTTTAACATAATGTTATTTTGCAAATATTAATCTCATTGTCTCATTTTTCAGGACCTATCTATTAAAAATGTGCGGTTGGTTATGGATAAAGAGACAGACAAATTCAAAGGATTTTGTTATGTGGAATTTGAACACTTAGAGGATTTGATTAAAGCAATTGAAATGAACAATGTCTTAAACGTAGATGGTAATTTTGTAAAAATTGATGTGGCTGAAGAAAAAAGAAATGACAGGTGAGGTTATTTCATTTGTTATCAGAATATCTATAGTTATCTTAGATTAATAATGACAGGATGTTATTGTGTAATATTCTTTAAAGTTCTAACATTTCTAGAAAAGCTGTGATTTTTTCGTAAAGATATAACCACTTAAATATCTGTAACTACATAAATATCCAAGAAAAAAATTCCTCCTTATGTCTGTGGATTCTAAATTATTCAAGGATGCATAGGCGTGCCCCACAGGTTGCCAAAAAGTGCCAAAATGAGCTGTCTATACCTACATCCATTGACTCACTGTATGTTTCATCAGGTCTTGCAGGTAAGAGGCTGCCACTCAAGAACCTTTCTTTCTCATTACTTGAGAGATCCATTGGACTATGTCAGTTAATCATTTAATCTGCCTAAACAACCAGTGCATGTACTATTGTTTCCCCAATACAATTGCAGGCCGTGAGGCATTCCCCTTTAGGCCTCAGAGTCACAAATGGAAATGGGACCAATGGCATTATCTTTGAGTTGATAAACCATGAAAAATGCAATCCTTAATTTTCATAGTATCTTTACTTTTAATTTAATAAGTGTTTTGTAATCCACAAAACATCTTATAATCAATTAATAAAATGACATGTCTTTAAGATTTTTCTGCAAAATTATGCTTAGGGGTTGAACACCCACACCCTTCAAGCATGTCTACACTGACTACAACCAAGAAAATATTAATATTTTTATTAATGTCATGAAAAGGTATGTAATCATCTTTTTTATATGTCCCAACCAGATAAGAATACTACAAAATATCCGAGTAATAATAATAATTTCTATTTGTATAACTGCCAACTGAATTACTTTGACAAACAGATACTTAACAATTTAGAGCCTGAAATTCAAGAGGTATAGGAAAATGTCCGAATATGACCCAGACAGTTTATCGGACAGCTTGGAAGGACTAACTTATATTGGGCCAACCCGAAGTTTAGCCAAAACCGAAATTTTGGTTGGTGAGGGGCCAATATTATTTCAGGCTGTAAGGCCTATCTTAGTCTTCAGGGAAAATAATGCATCTGTAACCTTTGTTTATGCACTAAAATAGGATTGGATCATCAAACTCTAGCTGATACCCTCTCACCAAAATGTAGTCATGTGGTGGGCACCAAGGCTGAGGAAGATGAGATTCCTCATAGCCAGTAATTATTCTGACTCACCATACTTTTTAGACTGGAATTGTTGTTAATTGTTGCATCCAGCTTGACAGTAAAAATAGGTAATCTATCTAGAAGGACTCCTAAACAGAAAAAGCTCTACCACCTGGTAGTGAGGACAGATATAGTGAAATTGACAACTTGACAACACTCATTATTATTTGAAATATTACAGAGGAGGTGGGTTCGATCGCGGTCGGCGCGACAATCGTGATGGTGGGCGGGACGGTGGACGTGGAGGTGGAGGTGGCTTCAGAAGAGATGGTGGCGGCGGCGGTCGCGGTACGTACGAGCATTTCGACGGGCTCGAGCGCAGAGGACCCAGGCATCAGGGTGGAGGGCTTGCTTATGGTAACACCATTAACTACTAACCACATAGAGAAGACTTGTCTGTAAACAAATAACATACAATATATCTTACAAATCATTACTTATTTTTTATGTATCAAATGTTGTATTAAATAAATATTTTATTTATTAATAATATTTTTTTAACATCAGTAACAAACAAATGTTGAAATCGATTTGATGGGACAATACAGGTCTACAGCCCATGGATACCTTTAAACAAATACATTGCCAAGGCATGGGGGTAAAACACCGCCAACATCCTGACTTTGGGCAACTACTGAGAATTTCTTATCAGTAAAATCCAATCGATCTTATTACAAAATATAGTTTATTTATAGTCTTGGGGTTAAACTTTGGCTTAAGAAGAGACTATTTCAAAAAAAAATCCCTCAACCACCAATGTTTACGCAAAATTCAATGTTAAATTTCATACTTTACATTTTACATTACATAAATTGTAGAAGCCTTTTATTAAACCTGAGACGAATTACATAAATTGTAGAAGCCTTTTATTAAACCTGAGACGAATTATGAAGTTCTTTTTGTAATATTCGAAGTGCTTAGGGCCACTAGACCAACGAGGCAGTCAATTTAAACAAAGAGTAATGATCTCCAAGATTTTTGAAAAAAAATCTGAATTTCATAAAATAGCACAAGTCTTCTCTTTTTGTTCATTAAAATTCACATCCATAATATTTTTCTTTATATTTCAACTTAACATTTTTTTCCTTAAATAATAACCATGTATCTGCACTGCACTTGTTTGCTGTCTTTTGATAAAGGGATTTTTTATTTATTTAAATCTTTATTGCATTTTCGTTGAAAAAGGATACTCATCTAATCAACATACTACTAATCTATGTATCTAATCTCAATAACTCGCTGTAAATTTTTGTAATTATAATTTATAAATACTTCAATTAGTATAATACGCACAATTATAGTACAGAGTGTATTAGTTACATTAATTTAATATTAATGATATTATGAAGATAATATTAATTAGGTAATATTGCCTACCGAAGGTGGTCGTGTAGTGGCGTTGTAGGAATATCTAGTGCCCCATATCATCTTGTGTGTGTCGTAAGAGGCGACAGAGGGAAAAGGTCTTCTGAGGGTAAAGCAGCAGCATCGTCTTGATAACAACTCAAAATAATAAAAAACTGCAGTTGACAACCCGCTCGCCTGGCGTGTCAACTATGGCAGAGTATGAGGCAATCTATGGGGGAGGCCTATGTGCAGCAGTGGAATTTTATAGGCTGTAGTGGATGGATGGATGGATGGATGGAATACAGTAATAAGGTCGCCAAGCCTCACGGACTTTGCAGGACCTGCTCTATAAATTGTTATTTGGAATGTAATAGTGAATTAACCCAGCTTTTTGCTGATTTACTATAGCCCCATATTTCTCCATGCTTCATTCCATTCAATTATATCGATGGACATAAAAATTGGGAAAAGTTATCAGTTACAGTTGAAGTATTAACTGCAGTACTTAGTATTAAATTTAGGCAGCTTGGAATGAAACTTTTGAATATGTTTGTTGTGTTAGTAATGAGTTTATGAATACTGTTTTAACAACATAATTTCTATTTTGATTTTAATAGGTAGGAAAATTTTAATTATTTTAGGCAGCTTTATTAGGTGTTAATTGTTGGAATTATCCTAACACAACAAATATGGGATGTTTTAATAGAACAAGTATTAAAAATAATATACATAATGAGCAGAAAAATAGTATTTAAATGATGATGAAGTTAAGATTGTCACTAGATTGGCCATTTCAAATATTATAATTATATTTGTGTCTCAAGTAGCAAGAAATGACAAAAGCATTATATTGTAATTGTAATTGCTTTTATTAAGTACGAGGGTGACACTGAAAGTTCTTAGGAAATCAAAAACTGAACAAACTAGCAAGTTTATGTCCATTTACATCAATACATCGCTGCATCCGATGGAACCACTGAGAAAAGCACTTTGCTCACTCGTCCTTAGGGGTCTCTTCGAGCGCATTTTGAAACGCAGCCACTGCTTCCTCGGCGTCCATAAAACGTTTTCCTCGAAGTTTTTCTTTTATTTTCGGAAATAAATGAAAATCGCAAGGTGCGAGGTCGGGGCTATAGGGCGGGTGACCCAGTAATTCCACGTCTAACGTCGCCAAGTAGATGATTGTTTGCTTAGCGGTGTGCGACGAGGCGTTGTTGTGGTGAAGGAGGATCCTACTGCGAGGTCGTTTCTTCCGAACTTTTTCCAAGACAACTGGCAAACAATTGTTATTGTACCACTCTGCATTAACTGTCCTTCCGAAGAACGAGTCCACCATCTTTTTTACCACGCTTCGACCTCTTCACTTTAGTTGGCAACTCCTCGGAAGGAAACACCGATGCCTAAGCTTGTCCAAATCTGCTGATAGAATAGAATAGAATAAATTTTTTTCAATATAGATTATTACATAATTCTTAGTGAAAGTCATTTTTTTTTTACCACTGGTTCGGAAAATACCTCTGTCCTGGGAAGAACCAACAAGAAACCCAGCGGGACATTTTTTTAACATATCTTACTTTACAATAATTTTTATTTTTTATTTGTACAAATTTTAAATGTGTTTTAATAGAACCAACATCATGGCGATCACCTCATTCCCAGGGGTTTTTTTCACTTATGTATTCTTTGATATTATAATAAACCCTTTTTGTACTTTTTTCTTTAATAAATCATTTTAACTTATTTATTGACAAATTTTGTACATGTTCTGTGATTTTGTTGTAAAAGCGTATACATTGCCCCATAAATGAATTACTAATTCTGTGGACTCTAGTAACTGGTATTACAAGCTTATGTTTGATCCTAGTGTTTAAAGTATGAACATCTTTATTCTTATCAAAGCTATTTATGTTTTTATGTACATACATTACATTTTCATAAATATATTGCGATGCCAAAGTTAATATATTTATTTCTTTAAATTTTTCTCTAAGGGACTCATTACAATTTAAGTTATAAATCTCCCGTACGCTCTCTTTTGCAAAACAAATATAGCTTCGATGTCAGTCGCATTACCCCATAGCAAAATTCCATAAGACATCACGCTATGAAAATAACTAAAATAAACTAATCTAGCTGTCTCAACATTGGTGAGACTTCTAATCTTTCTTACAGCATATGCTGCTGAACTAAGCCCGCTTGCTAATTTAGATATATGGAGGCCCTATTGAAGCTTCGCGTCAATAGTAATACCAAGAAAAACAGTGGTATCCACAAGACTCAACTCCTCCCCATTTAAGAGCACATTGGTATTTGAATGTTTAACATTAGATATTGTAAATTTAATACATTTTGTCTTATTGTCGTTTAAGAGCAAATTGTTGGCGTTAAACCAATGTACTAATTTAGATAGAGCATTATTTACATTGTCAAAATTAATTAACTGTCGTTTGAGTTCGAAAATTAAAGAGGTATCATCAGAAAATAATACTATATCGTGATTGTCCCCTACAAGAGATGGTAAGTCATTAATATACACTAAGAACAGGAATGGGCCAAGAATCGAGCCCTGAGGAACGCCCATTGATACTACTGATCCGGAGGAACCTTTACCATTGATAACGACTTTTTGAGTTCTGTTATTTAAATATGAAATAATAAGTATAAGCGCAATATTTTTGACACCGTAATGTTGTAGTTTCCTGATTAATATCTCATGATGAAGACAATCGAAAGCCTTGGAAAGATCACAAAAAATACCTAAGGCATCTTGTGAACTCTCCCAGGCATTAAAATATATTTCATAAGCTCAACACATGCGTTAGTCGTCGAGCGACCCCTTGTCAAACCAAATTAATTTTTATGGAGTAATTTATTTTTATTAAAAAAAATTAACAATTGGTCTAAAATTATCATTTCAAAAAATCTACTGAGAGTTGGTAGTACAGAAATAGGTCTAAAATTAACGGGGTCTAATGTACTACCAGATTTAAATAAAGGTATTACTTTACTATGTTTCATTAAATCAGGAAACACACCAGATTCGATATTAGTATTAAAAATAATAGCAAGATGAGGTGCAATTAAATCTATTATAGACGCAATAACTGTAACGGAAATCCCCCATAAATCTGCGGTTTTCTTTACATCAAGGGTTTTGAAATATTTTACGATATCTTGTGGTAATACTTTTTCAAATCTAAATTCTTTTAAACAGGTATTATCATTCTGTTTGAGTAATGAATCGGCGACAATTGGAGAAGTATTCAATGACTTTGTTGTCAAAATAGGTATATCAGTGAAATATTTCTCAAACGCCGCTGCGACTTCTTGATTTGATCTAGTCAATTCATTATTAATTTTCAATTGATGATTTGTGTTACGAGGTTTGTCTTTACCGGTTTCGCTATTAATTATACTCCACGTCATTATAATTTTATTTTTAGCGATCTTAATTTTGTTGCTAATATGTAAATATTTGGCTGTGGAGTACACTATTTTAAACATTTTAGAATAATTTTTGACATATTCTCTAAAAGTATCGGAAATATTGTATGATCTTTCATGGTAAAGTTCATATAATCTTCGTCTGCTCTTATGAATTCCTACTGTCGCCCACTCATTAAATGCCTTGCGACTGTTACTGGAGAATGTTTTAGAAGTAAATGTTTTATTAAATTCATTGCTTATAAGGGTAAATAATACTCCATATAAATAGTCTGAATCGTTCTTGTAAGAAAGCGATGGGAGGTTTTTTACCATATTACTTCTAAATCTCTCCAGGCGTTTTGCATTAATGGACAAACACAATTTTCTCAATTTACTGTTTTTTGTGCATATATGGTAATGAAACCAGTTATCCACAGTGATCTGAACTCAGTTTGGGTTATTATAATGTTAAGGAATTTATGGATGATAATAACCCCTGGGAATGAGGTGTTCGCTGCCAGGCTGTTTCTAATTTGTTTTGTGTGGTTAATTGTGTAACATACATGATTGTAAGCTGTTATTTAAAAAAAAAAGTCCCGCTGGGTTTCTTGCTGGTTCTTCCCAGGACAGAGGTTTTTTTTTCGAACCAGTGGTAATTAGACAAAAGAGTGACTTTCAATAAGTATTATTTATAATCTATATTGAATAAAAAAGTTTTTGTTTCTGTTTCTGTTTCTGTTTTTGAATTATGAATTTTTTTGATTGGTACAACATCTGTAAAATTATTATCAATACAAGTTGCACTACACCCTGCAATACGTGTAGCTTCAAAGAATAAATTATCAAGTTTGTATGATTCGAACAATAAGTCACTCTTTTGTCAGTCTCTATCATACGCCGCACAACACTGATGTTTCTTCAGTCATCGCCGTAGAAGGCCGTCCCTCACACAGGTCATCGTTGAGATTAGTGCGACCACGTTTAAACTCATTAAACCAGTTGTAAACAGTGGCACGAGATGGGGCTTCATCGTAAAAGGCCAATCGAAGTCTATCATAACTATCTTGTTGACTTAAATGACATCGAAAGTCATAAAAAATCATTGTATGAAAATTTTCTCGCGTTAAATTCATGCTGACGTGACACAGACAATATTGAATTTGCCGCCAAATCGTAAACAAATGACAAATTAATAAAATACATACACAATAATATTGGCAAAGAGTTCCATTTTCAAAATTTGAACTTATTTTTTTTATTTTATCGTTTACAAGTGGCCAGTTCTAAACTTTCAGTGTCGCCCTCGTAATGCTGTAAATTGTAGTAAACTGAGTAAATCAGGCATTTTAGGTTATTCTAAGTATACTAAGTTCTTTAATACTTCAAGGGACCAATCCTTATAAATTTGTATTATACATGTAATTAATTTTTCGGAAATGGCACTAATAATTTGGCTGAAATTTAGTATTTAAAATGTTTTAATTTCCAAGTGTATACAGATAGGTGTCATCCCTGAGAAAATTATACTTTTTTAACGTCATGTGAAGCTCAGACACCTTCACATGATGGTATTAGCAGGACTGTCTCACTCCGCGCTTTAGGCATGAAAAGATACCTACGCTGCGCGGTCGCCTACAAGAGGCTAATTCAGTGAGGTTGTCACGCGCGCGATCGAGTTGACGCGCACCTTACGTTAACAAAAAAGTATTTTTCTCTTATAAGTATTTAGGCACTTTTGATATTTATTTTGAGTTTTTATTCAAGCATGGCCACTCAAAAAGCCAAAAGGTACTGCATAACATATGGGTGCTTAAATAATAATAAGACTGTCGACTTTTCATTCTTTACTGTTCCTAAGGATACCGAAAGTTAATATGTTATTATTTATAGGTAGATCTAGATAATTAGGTAGCTAGTTACTGACGCCATAGTTACAGATTTATAATTTCATTAGCGACCCGACCACATCTTCGCAGTTTTCGATTTTTTCGCGTATAATGCCAATGACCTTAAAAACGTGCAGTGTAAGTAGACCTCCCACTACTAGTGACTCCCTACTAATGCAAGATCAGCATATACTGGTTTTGTTTAACACTTAGTAGATAAAAGAAAGAGATTGAAAATAGCAGCACTTCTCATTGCCACTCTTTCATTAATAATGCCGTCGCGTGTCGCATGTTTGTAAATAGCAAAAAATGTGAAACATACAAGTGACGGCTCCGTGGCTCCGTGGCTTAGTAATGAGTTGCAGCGCTAAGGTTCGCGGGTTCGAATTCCGCACGGCACAACTATTTGTATGGCCTACAAATAATTGTTCTGGGACTGTTCTATGTATGTAAACTGTCCCTGCGATACAGGAGAAAATCCTAGTGTGGAAGTAACGTTTGTTAAAAAGAGAGGAAGAGAGACAAGTAATGAAATTAAACATTTGGTACAATCGACTTCAATATTAATACGCATTATTAAGGATAACTCCAAAACTACTGGTCAGATCTTGATCAAATTTATATAGGATATATAAATTATAAGCACCAGCTTTCAAATAAAAAAAGAATCATCAAAATCGGTTCACCTAGAAAAAGGTCTGAGGTAACACATAAAAATTTACAGTCGAATTGAGTACCTCCTCCTTTTTTTGAAGTCGGTTAAAAATGGTGACTAGGTAAATTATCTGAATTTCAAAGACGTTCACGTTGTTATAATCTTAATTTTTTTCGATGTTGCATATTAACCTTCCTCACATTGAACAATAATGTTCTTATTATCAGCAAATTACTAATACTTTGCATAACACCTCGGTGTATACTACTACCAACTAATATCAAAGGATTCAATTTGTTTTCTTATAATGCCTAACCCTACAGTAGGAGCGGCCTGAACCCATTCAGTGCCTTGCCCGCCCATGGGCGGGCGAAACTTTTATTCATATGCCGAGCCCGCCCATGGGCGGGCGGATTTCAAACCTTAATAAGTATGCCAAATAACATGAAAAAATTATAATATTTTGTCTAATAACTCGTTTTATTATGATTGATTCGTTACAAAAACGGCTTGCGGATATCTAAGATTTTAGAAAAGGACAATTCTGACCTGTCATGCCGACCCCGCCCATGAGCGGGCATTTCGCGTATTCAGAATTAACAAACCTTTTGTTAACATTTTAAAGAAAAACTATAATTTTAGTAGAAATAATAACAAATAAAGTATATTTACATGAAGTGGTAATAAAATTTTATTATCTTATATTTCTATTTTATTATAAAAGAACGTTTCGTCGCCGGAATCTCCGGGAGGAAAACCGGCGACGAGGTTCGCCACCCGTCACGTTCTGTCTCCCGGAGGGGCGAAAAGTGGATTGCGGAAGCCCGTCTGGCTACGCTGAATGTATGTGGAGCAATGAATGATAAGATGGATGAAGTATGCGAAATGATGAATGATAGAGGAATAGATGTGTTATGTGTAAATGAGACGAAACGAAAGGGAAAGGAAGCCACTGCACATGGCATGTATACCGCTTACTGGTCTGGTGTAGACGAGACCGAGCGGGCATGCCAGGGAGTCGGTGTCATCCTTTCAGAAAGAATGGGTCAATGTGTGAAAGAATATGAATGTGTAAGCCCAAGGCTGCTATGGATACGAATGAAAGTGGGCTTAAAGAAGTTGCTTGTGCTAGGGGTGTACGCCCCAGATATGTCTAAGCCCACTTATATCCGAGAGCAGTTTTGGGACATGGTAAGGATGGTGTTGATGAAATGTAAGGTAAATGAAAATATAGGGTGGGCCATCTGTTAGTCCTTTTTTCATTTGTAAATAAAACACATATTTTGAGGTGAACAGTCAATTTTTTTGTTGACAACGAAAGGTGGTTCTATGCCATTTATGCATGAAAAACAATATCTTTCATACGCCCACCACGGCTTCGTCTACAGGCCTGCATCAGAACATCAAAAATGATGAAGTGAAGATGGAAGGAATACTTTGAAAGCGTGTTTATGAGTGAAGAGTCGTCTGAATAGAAATTCCGAAAAAAGTGGAGAGAGGTAGGGAGATAAGTGTAGATGAAATAATAAAAGCAATAAAAACCATAAAAGCAGGTAAGGCAGCCGGATATGATAGAGTATCACTCGAAATGCTAAAGGCTGGAGAGGGAGTGGTGGCAGGCCTGCTGTACACCTTGTTTCACTTATGTTGGGAACTGAAGCGGGTACCGGAAGACTGGTGCAAAGCCGTTATAGTCCCAATATATAAGGGAAAAGGGTCACAGCGGAACTGTAAAAACTACCGTGGCATTAGCTTGCTTAGCATTGTGGGTAAACTGTATGCTAAGGTGTTAATTGAAAGAGTTATGGAAGAAACTGATGGAAAAATTTGGGATGTGCAAGCTGGATTTAGAAAGGGAATGGGGTGTACGGATCAAGTATTTTCCATGCGCATGATTGCGGAGAAGTTTTTGGCCAAAAACCAGAAAGTTTTTTGTGCTTTAATGGACTTGGAAAAGGCTTATGACAGAGTGGATGACAGAGGGCTTATGACAGAGTTATGGCAAACACTGAACTCATTTGGGTTGAGCGCTGGTTTGATACAGGCATTAAGGTCTCTTTATAGGGACTCTAGTGCTTGTGTCAGGATCAACGGGGTCTACTCGGACTGGTTTGGCATCCAAAAAGGTGTCAGACAGGGCTGTGTAGCTTCCCCGTGGCTGTTTAACCTATTTATGGACAGTTGTTTGCAAACTTTGAAAGTTGAAGAATGTGGGTTGAGAATGGGTGAGTTAACCGTCAAATGCCTTTTGTACGCCGATGATCAAGTCATATTTGCATCGTCGGCGGCCAAGTTGCAAATTATGATTACTTTAATGAACTGGTCATTAAAAGAAAGGGGTATGAAAGTGAACGCAAGTAAAACGAAAGTGATGGTTTTTGAAAGAGAAGAAAGTAAAACGTTGTGTGAAATAAGAATAGAAGGGGAGTTGATTGAGCAAGTGGATGAGTTTGTATATTTGGGATGTTTATTTAGCAGGGATGGTAGATATGATATAGAACGACGAGTGAACGCAGGAAATAGAGTGAATGGGGCTCTACACGCTATTGTGAAGAGTCAGAATGTGTCAAAAAAGGCACGTTTGGCAATTCATAATGCTGTGTTAGTCCCTACTTTAATGTATGGTAGTGAAAGTTGAGTCTGTCAGAAGAAGCACGAGAGTAGAATAAATGCTGTAGAAATGCGGTCATTAAGGAGTATGCTAGGGCTGAATCTGAATGACGGGGTGAGAAATAGTGTGATAAGAGAAAAGTGTGGTTTGCAAGATGACGTTTTGACCAGGATTAAGAAAGGAATGCTTCGGTGGTTTGGTCATGTAGAAAGAATGAACGAGGAAAGAGTGACAAAGCAAATTTATGTTGCAGAAGTGAACGGAAGAGTCGGGAAGGGACGCCCTAGACGAAGGTTTATCGACCAAATTGGCGATATATTGAAAATGGGCCAGATTAGGAGTACCCTTAACCGACGAGCGTGTATGCGTAGATATATGGATGTAAAGGAGGCGAGAGAAGTGTGTCAGGATCGTGCTAAATGGAAGTCCGTAGTCTCTGCCTACCCCTCTGGGTGACAGGCGTGAGTGTTTATGTTATGTTATGTTTTATAAAATATAAACTTTATTGTTCTTTGCACCTTATTATTAAAACTATAAAACCATACCAATATACAAGGAGTTACAAAAATACGGGTAAAATCCTTTTAAGAAATGATTCTGTTGCTCAAATACAACAATTTATTTTACGGAACTAACATCGGAATCTCAAAACTAAATTGGCTTCCCCATACTAAAGCGCCGATCAGCTTGTATGGAGAAGTATTTATTTTAGAGATTTCTATATTTTTCCTATCGAAAAAGTTGTTTTATTTGAGCAATAGAATAACTCCCTTAAAGAAATTTCCATAAATAAATTGCGTTGAAATGTCTGTTTTCAACATAAAACAACAGTTTTGTATTACAAATAATGCTTTCACATATAGCGTTTGTGAAGGCTGGTATCACATTTATCCACATTTATTATATTGTTAATGGCCAGGAGTTATGAAGACGGCTATCGGATCGGTGCTGATAGATGTGATTCCAGCCAAGGTCTTGCCTAGTGATCATAAATCAATACCGATGGTATGGTTTAAAACATTTTTTGCCTTATTTTTAATTTCGAGCACGCTAGTTTTTTATTTAAATTGTAATAAATAAAAATTAAAAAAAAAACTTTTAACAAAGTTAATGCAAAAGAGGTAAGACGTGGGGGAAAAAATTAAACATACAAAAAGGTTGACTACGCATGACTTGAAAAAAAAACCCCTAAAATGTACATATGCTTTTATATTTCATTTTAGATTTCCTTGTACTAATATGAGCTTAAATTTATGTTATACGCAGATTAAGATACATTTGCTTCGTCTTAATTGAATTAGCTGAAAGTTTCGCCTTACCTTCACACTCCATTAATAATTCGGTTAACAACAATAACTAATGAAACTGGCACAATTTTTTCACAAATAACACAAAAATATACGCAAACACGCTTTATACAACGCACAGGACATGTAAATTAGACATTAAAAATATCTCGTGTCGAAATCTAAGGCCTCATGTCGAAACCGCCGATGGGCGAGCCAAGATACTTTATCGAGATGATGGGCGGGCTGAATGCCAGTATAAGGCGGCATGGGGGTAATGTTGTCATTTCTTAGGAAGGCAGTGAATGGGTTAACAAAGGCGCGTAACGGGCTTAGTGATACAGACTCTCGCACGCGGACGTAAGGTGCATATTGATTTAATACGCGCGCCGCATTAATTTTTTTTCGACGATTTAATCGGTAGCCTATTTTAACGAAGGTCGTATCCGAGGCGTGCAAAGTATTATGAACGTTAGCGACATTGTAACTAGATTTAAACTCGCAAGTTTGCTATCAGAGAGCGATCCTTCTGTTCTTGTACTATTATTTATTCTGTAGTATTAAGTACATGTTATAAAAATATGCAAAAATATGATGCATAAAGGTACAATAAAATATCCAAAGAGAGTACTGAGTAAACTGTTCAGTTTGGCTAAAACTTTTTACTTTTAACTAGTTTTACATTTTAGTACTAAAAAGAATTGAAACAAAGGAAGGAAGTTCATTAGAGGTTCTCACATCCGCTGCCTTTCCATCCTGATAATGTTATTATATTTCAGACATTAGTTTATTATGCTGATTTTTATTAAAAGAATATACCTTTGCAGTTATACAATTTTCTTGCAATTTATAATATAATTAGGTAACATGCAACTTTTCACTTTTTCTTTAATCATCAATCATTTGGTTTTAGTTTAACACATATTTAATCAAGTTGCTTTAAACCACTGCATACCACTAACAAAATGTGTTCTACTTTTAGCATACACATATAACACTTTTGGTTTTCTCTAGCAGCAAGGTAAGGAGTATGTAGTTTTGACTACAAAACAAATGCGGTGGTGGGCACACTTATAACACATTGTGACTATTTCTCATAGGAACTAGGAATGTGTGTGAAAGATCTTGTAGCTACCGATAGAGGCTGGTATATATATCTTGTACATTCTTCTTCTCCATTATCCATAACATGACGTCAACCAACAAAAAAAAACTTATGATAAATTCACAAAAAAGCAGCCAAGGCTACCTGTACTTGACGGTTTGTGAAGAAGCCCACTTTGCTGCACTAATGCTTTTCCTTCATCGCCGTGCACATGGTAAATCAGCACTTAAATAGGTTTCGTTCACAAACTATTTTTTTTTATAATCAAGTATACATCTATTCCTAAAATTTTATTATTCTTTATAGGCTGTTATTTTTGCCTGATGTAACTTTTATTCATGTCTTCAGATCCGGTGGGATTATCATCAAAATCAAACCTTAGAAAATATAAATTGATAATAAATGTATATTGATGTCTTAACGAAACTAAAACATCACGGATGTCCAAACAAAGGCGTAAAGGCTTTGCGTTGTAGAGATGATATAATGTCATAAGAGTGTATTATTGTATGGGTCATATTGTAAATTTCTTCACCATTTTTGTTATAATAATAATAATAAAGCCTTTATTTTCCGAAATAATTTACATATTACATGTTGCTGCTGTAAATTTAGCCAAACTAAAAAAAAGAATAAAAAAAAAAGAAAGTAATATTATATAAACTTAAACTAAACTTATATTACAAAATGTCTCTTATTTCAGTGTGTCTTTCGACAGAGGCCTCCTCCAACTCTTTCCACTGTTTTCTGTCTGCCACTACTCTTATTCAAAGGGGTCCTAAGGTCAATTTTAGGTCATCCTCCCATCTTCTTGCTTTACGACCTTGGCTCCTAGTGCTGTTCCTTGGGTACCAAACTGTCACCTGTTTGCTCCACTTTTTCTTTTTGCAGCGGAGCATGTGTCCAGTACATCTCCATTTAAGTTGATCAATACGTGACAGTATGTCTGTTAATTTAGTTTTGCGCCTGATGTCTATTCTTCTCACTTTGTCCATTAGTTTCAAACCTAACATGCTTCTTTCCATGCTTCTCTGACATCTTACTAGTTCGTCCCTATGGCGTTTTGTCAAAGCCCAGGTTTCGCAGCCATATGTAATGCAGGGTAGGATGCAGGTATCGAAAGTTTTCTTCTTGATCTTCATGCCCAGTTCCTTGCTTTTCATGATTTCTTTCAAGGCCCAATACTTCTTCCACCCAGTCGCAATTCTTTTGTCTATTTCTTTGGACCTTTGGTCATTTGGGGATATTATCTGGATACACTTATACCTCTAGATATTCAAGTTTCTCTCCGTTGATGGTTATGTCCATGGGTATTGAGTTGGTCATCATTTTAGTCTTGCTCATGTTAATTTCTAGACCTACTTCTCTACTTCTGTCTACTAGGGCTTGTATCATAGATTCCAGTGTAAGTGGGTCCTCTTCCATTATAACTAGGTCGTCTGCAAATCTCAGATGACTCAATCGTGTTCCGTTTATGTTTAGTCCCAGATGTGTCCATTCCAATTTCCTAAACATTTGCTCAAGCACTGCTGTAAAAAGCTTTGGTGAGAGTGGGTCACATTGTCTGACGCCCCTATTAATTGGGAATACATCTCCTGTAGATTCTAGTCTGATTCTGGCTTTACTTTCACTATAAATATTTTTGATAATATTAACGTAGGCATTTTGGATCCCCTGATCTTTTAGACTCTGCCATACCGATTCGTGTTAAGGCTATCGAAAGCTTTGGCATAATCTATAAAGGCCAGGAAAATGGTTTTGTTGTATTCATTGTATTTCTGTATGAGCTGTTTGACTGTATGTATATGATCAATTGTACTAAAATCTTTCCTGTACCCTGCCTGCTCCACAGGTTGATTTTCGTCGAGTGTGAGTGATATTCTGTCTAGAACTACTTTAGCGAAGACTTTATATACATTTGAGATTAGAGGAATGGGTCTATAATTTCCTATATCATCTTTTGGACCCTTTTTGTGTAGGAGTATTATATGTGATTCTGCCCATTGGCTCGGAATGCTGCCGGTATTTAGAGTCTCATTGAAGACCTTTGTTAGTGTTGGGCTTAGTTCTTTAATTGTCCCTTTCATAAGTTCGTTTGTGATTCTGTCTGGGCCAGGGATTTTTCCATCTTTTGACTTTTTATAGATTTTTCTACTTCCTTTACTAATATTTCTGGTATAACTTCTACGTCATCGATCCTATGGTTTTGTATATATTTATATTCTTTATCTGGAAATTTTTGGCTGATTTGGACTGTGTTCTTTGTATAGTAAGCGATAATATTTTATAACTATATTTTGGATTTTGCTGCGAGAGGTAGTTGGCAGGGTTTTGTCTCTTAACTTTGGTATACATTCTTTTCCCTGTTCTCGAAGTTCCTTGAGCGCTTTTTTCGTGCCTCCCGTTTTGCTAGTGTGATTCTCTAGGGTTTTGATTCTTCTATTTTTCCTGTCAATCCTCATATTTTCGCGAATCTGTTTACTAAGGTTAGAAATTTCTTTTTGATTATGTTTCTTATCTTTTTTCTTTATTAAATTTCTTCTGTCTTCAATTAGTTTTAAAGTTTTTTCACTTAGGTAGGATTTTTGACCCTTGTTTATTTGTATTTTTGCCTGTTATTTGAGTTTATTTTCTATTTTTTTATATTTTTCGTTAAGGTCTATATCTGAGGCAACTACTTCCATTAGGTCTTCTGTGGTGTCGTTTGGGTTCCTCTTTCTACTAATTGTTTGTAAGTAGTTCATTATAGTTACTATTGGTCTAGGTTTTTTGTACCACTTTCATTGAGACAGCTGCGTACCATGCGGTGGTTAGTATTGAAGTTAAGATTTTGTATTATTTCCATATCACTAAATGACCTAATTTTGTTGGTAATTATGTAGTCGATTTCGTTTCTAGTCTTTCCATCTGGAGACATCCAAGTCCCATTTGTTTTTTGGGTTTTGCGGAACATGGAATTTAGAAGTGTTAAGTTTTTCTCAAACAGGAATTTACCAATTTTTCTCCGTTTTTGCTTCTTTTGCCACTTCCGTATTTCCCTATTATGTGTTTTTCCCCTGCTAATCTGGCGCCGACTTGACCATTGAAGTTACCCATAAGTACTATATTGTTTTCCGAATATTTTTCAGAAATTTCGCTAAGTTTGTAGTAAAAATTATCTATGTCTGTTTATGTTGCTTGTTCTTTCGGCGAGTATACTTGGATGATTGTCCATTTTTTCGGGTGTTTTGGTAAGTTTATATGAATTGCCGCTATTCTATCTGATACCCCTTCGAACCCAATGATCTGGCTTTTAAGGTTTAGCATTACCAAAAATCCTCTTTGTCCAGCGACTTCGCCTTTGTGGTACATAATAAATTGGCTTCTCTCTTCTATTCCTTCCCCTAATCTTCGTATCTCGCTTATGCCCAACATGTCCCACTTGATGTTTTTAATAGCTAACTCTAGCTCTTGCAAATTTTGCGGTGTTCTCAAGGTTCGTGTGTTTAGTGTACATAGGTATAGACTACTTTTTGTTTCCCTTTTTTTGTATTGGATTTAGTTGGCAGTTTTGTTGGAGGGTGGTGGTCGGCTTCCCCCACGGTGACCGGCCGGCTTGGGGGGCAATTTACTTTAGTTTTTCTTGCGGTTATATTTTTTGTTTTGTCTGTATGTTGGTTCTGGTTGGAAAAGACTCTTACTTGTTTTTTAGCAGTTCTGACATCAAGGCAGATCTTTCGTTTAAGGGATGAAGGGATGCTTGGTTTAATTACTTCCTTTGTTGAACTTAGTAATGTCTTTACTTTCTCGGTATTTATCTTGTTAATTTTTTCTGGCATGGAGTGGTTGGCGATCCTGAAACCTCTCTCTTCCTTTTTTCGCGGTTGGTAGTCCCTGGTTTTTTCACAATTAGCTTGTCGTATTTTATAAACGTTATGTTTCCATTTTTTCTTTCTGCTTCTACTTTAGGTTGTAACTGTTCGCGTAATTCAAGGACTTCCTTGGGGAAGTCCTCTTTGATATTACATTTGTGGGAAGGTTACGCTTGTTTCTCAAAATAAGATGATTCTTCCAAGTTGTTGTTAGAGATATTATCACCGGACGATTTTTATCAGATTGTGCTCCAATTCTTCTGATATCACTTATTTCTTGGCTATCTAAGTGTGTTCTTGATTCCGTTACAATATCCTTTACATTATCGACTAACTCCAATTCTGCTTTTCCCTTTCAATGCCGAAAAAAACCAAATTTTTCCTGCGTTTTTCCTTTTCCAAGAATGTTGTTTTTTGTTCCAAATTTGTGACTTTAGTTTTAAGGTTGTTATTTTCTTCTCTCAGCATTTTCATCTTTTCGTCTAAGGCTACCATGACATTTTTCGTTATTTCTGTTGTTAATGTTATTGTTTGTTCATTAAACTTTTCATTTATTTTACCTAGAAAGATTTCCATTTGTTTATCCATTTTGATGTTGGGTATTTTTTGTTATAAAAGAGTAATAAAGAGTTCATTTACAGTCACAGATTGTGATTGTAGCGGTAGGGCATAGATGTGTCCATTATATCCACTTATCATCAGGTGGGCTGTGCTTGTTTATCACTATTATTTTATAAAAAAACATTATGAGCAGAGCATGAGCGGGGTGGGTCGGACAATGCGGGTGCTAGATGTGCCCATTCACACTTACCATCAGGTGGACTGAGCTTGTTTATTGCTTTTATTTTATAAAATACCATTGTGTGTAGTGCATGAGCGCGAGCTGGTGGGTTGGGCGGTGCGGGTGGTAGATGTGCCGCCCATAAGCGTCCACGTACCATCAGGTGGACTGTGTGCTCGTTTATCATACTTATTCTATAACATCCCGTTGTATGCAGAGCGTGGTGGGGAGTTGTGAGGCGTTACATGAGCCAATAAGCATTATCATCAGGTGGACTGTGTGGTCGTTTGTCACCGTTATTCTATAATAAAATAGTTTTTTGTGCAGATCGAGAGCGCGAGCGGGGCGGGTCGGGCGGTGCGGGCGGCGGGGAGCGGTGGGGCGCGGGCGGGGGTGGGGGCGGGGGCGGCGGGCGCGGCGAGGAGGCGCGCGGCGAGTGGGGCCGCATGGGGCGCGCCGCGCCGCCGCCCGCCGGCGCGCCCAAGCCGCGCCGCGCCTTCGACGACATGCCGCCCGCCAGGCCCGGTACGTACACCTCCACTACATTTGAGACGAGGATTTCCTCCCTTCTCTGCTGCATGTGAATACGGCTTTTTAAGGGTATGTTCCGATATACACTGTGACCTCTGTAAGGTGTGACGTCAATTCAGTATACTGTGAAGCCATTCCTTTTTAGTTTGCTATACTGGTTACTGTTTAAAACGTAACGCAGTCGAGTATACTGGCATCCCCATTTTTCGTTCTTAAGCCAATTGGACATAATATCTTGAGATTTATATCAACATCAAAGCACTTGTTTCGTTGTTTAACACGTACACACTTTTGCCTATAAAAATCCAATTCAAACTATTATTTAATGTATGCATATTTGTCCAACAAAAAGTAAGTGTGCGACATACGGTAGACAAAAACTCCCTTTGTGTCTAGGAGTCCATCTGGTATATACCACCCTGCTACCAATTTCTACCGCCTAATAGCAGTGTCTGCACTGCTGTGTTCCATTTTGGTGGTTTCTTACGTGGTAGAGCCACGTTGTAGTATGAATGGGTCTACCTCACAGAATACCAACGTAAAATAGCAGCTCATCGCTGCTGTGTTTCATATGGTACTCACCAAGAGAACCGGGGACCCTTTTTACTGGAAACAAAGCATTCCATCTCAGTCCTCAGGGGTGACAACGCATCTGTATTTTGGCGGTGTACTCGTTTGTCACCCTAATTCTATAAAAAAAATTGAGAGCCTGTATAATTACAGGCTGCAAAGCATTACTCTCATTATCTTAGTTCTCAGAGGCCACAACGCATCTGTTGCCACCTTTGTTTCAAGTTGGCTGCACATGTCCATGTCCATGGACTGCAGTACCCACTTACTACACAGCCAACTTCTGGGCCAGCGAATAATATCTTATGTATAAAAAATAAATAAAAATATTATGGAGATAGCTTCTATTGATGATGGATGCATTTTACTACTGCAAACAGCCTCGACAACTCATCTTACTTATGTGACGGCTTTTGACGGTCAGCGAATATCATTAAAAGCCAAGAGGCAAATAAAATCTTACTACTTTATAAGTAAATTTTGTATTTTACAGACACGACAGGCAGACCAAAGTTGGTACTGGAACCCAGGACCGTTAAAGAGCCGGTGAACTCCCTGGCTTCAACAAGCCAGGCTTCTTCAATATTTGGCGGCGCGCGGCCGCGAGAAGAGCGGCTTAAAGAACTAAAGGAGGGTTAAAGCAACTCATCCCCACCTTCTTCCCCCTACCTTGTGTACATGTATCGTTCCGACGCCCGCTAATTAATGATCATCTACCCCCGGTTTACATCGTGCAAAGACTTTTGTACATGAACTTAAGGATTTTGTTAGGTTGTAAATCATTTTTATCGTATTTGTATTTTGTTAGCTTTATTATGTCTAATTGATGAGCTTATTGTTTTTCTTCGTGCTTTACAGGTCAAATTGTTGCAACTTGGCCGGTTTATTAAAAATGCTAGTGTTCTATTTTACTTTTCAGTTTCAGACTTGTGCGCTCGGCTTGTGTATAATAAGTTTTGAAATTCAATTTTAAGGAAATTGAATCTTTTTTTTTCGTTGATATTGTTATTACACTATGTGGTAAAAACATAATATAATTATTTTTATTTACTACTACAACGTAAGTGGCGGCGATTCGAGAGTTTCATAATCGTTTCTCTGTTGTAATGATTTATCTTTTTGTTTCTTAGGTCATAAAAAATAATCACTGAATAAGTAATTATGAATGATAATTTAAGAGTTGATAATATGGTGATGTAATTATGGTGTCATTAATAAATTTAACTTCCACGTACTTGGATTTCTACTTTATTAAATATATTGTGTAATGTCATAAGTTACGTGGCGGTGGAAAAAAATCGCAAAATTGTAACTGAATATAGAAAAATTAATAAAAAGTGGATTCTTTGTAACCGATATTTTCATTCCTTCCTTTTCTCTACCTCATTCTAACTAACAAAATTATACATTCCCACCCTTAGTAACAATTATTTTTATATACATAATCATAGGCTAGTAGTGACCGAGTAACTGAACAACTTGATTGAGATCTTATGTATGTCGAGTTTTAGTCGAGACGATGGTTTATATAGCTATGCTAGGAGTGGATAGGTGGCGTTGTAGTCAAGTCAATAACAAATTGTATATTTATGGATCAAATTGTAGATTAGGTGCCAAAAAAGAAAATCATAAAACCTGGACCTGATTGGTGGCTCTGGAGTCAAATTATAAATAAATTTTATATTCGATGATATTATATTATGATGATGATGATCCTTGTTGCTAAGAAAGGTTCTCGGGTAGCAGCAGCCTCATACTGGTACGCGAAGTGTAGGGCTACATGCAAAAAGTCGATTGATGCAGGTGGCTCAGAAGCGTGTTTTGTGATATTCCTTGCGGGAGGCATGGAGTCCAGCAGTGGACTTTTACGGTAATGATGATGATGATGATTATCCGTATGATAGCAGAGAAAGACTTCGTAACCGTATCTCACCATCGAAATATGGTAGTATAACTATCTCGTTTAAAAATTAGAAGTGTAAAAGTAACGAAAAAAAGCGTACCCGTATGTATTCGTTACTATAACAATTAGTACTCGTTACTATCGTATCGTTACGTTACTCGTTACCATAGATAAATAAATATGTAGCAAGCTACTTCTGATACCTAATAATATGCTATGTTATGTTAGAGCATCGAATCAAGTCGTATTGCGTACGCGTACAGTTTGACGTCGCGGCGTCGCAACATTCATAATTTGTAGAAAACATACCTATATTACATTAACAAAACTTTGTCTACACACACAATACCTTTAATAAACAGTAAACAACTTAGACGACGAATTACCAAATTATACTTTGCTTAATAAACAAACATCGCTCTTTGTAACGTATGTTTTTAAATTCATTGATTAAGCGTGCGCATGCGTAAAATATACGATCAGCAAATGTTTACACGCATCAACGGTACTTGCGTGAACTGACACAGTGTAGGTACCCATAATACGAAAAATGCGAGTAACGAAATGCATTCGTGTGTAACGTTTCGTTACTCGGTACTAGATGGCGCACCCGTTACTCAGTACCGAATACATACGGTTTGCTACAGCTTTATTAAAAATGTAGGATATGGACCGCAGCATCACATTAATAAACAGTAAACAACAATAAAAATTGGAGAAAAGAGATTTTACCATGATCACTAGTTGTGTATTGCCAGCAACGCAAAGTCAGGAATTTGCATTTAGAAAAACCCAAAATTAGGGGCTTTTTAGGTGCCAAGTTTAAAAATTAGGTGCTCTAAAATTTTCACCGCCACGAACTGTTAAAATTTGCGTTGCTAGCAAAACGTATCGCTAGCAACGCAATGAAGTTATTAGATGTACGATAAATATTAATAGCAAGGAATTAAGTGCTAATTAGGTTCTGCAAGTATAGGCAATGACAAGGCGCCCCTAATAAAAATAAAGTAGTTATTCAGAACAAAGCAAGATGCAAAATTCAGGTTTTCTGAAAAGAATCAAAATTGCTTTTAGAAAGCAATTTTGCACCTAAAAAGCACCTAATTTTTAAACTTTGCACCTAATTAGCACCTAAAAAGCCCTTAATTTTGGGTTTTTCTAAATGCAAATTCCTGACTTTGCGTTGCTGGCGAGACAGCTATAATCACTACATTTGGTAGGTATAAACCTACCAAGTGTAGTGATTATGGTAAAATCTCTTCTTGTCGTCGTCGTTTATAGGTTGATTCCCCAATAAAATAAATAAATAAAATAAAATCTCTTTATTTCGGACAAACATCCATAATTGTTAGTAGGTACAAAGAAAGTTATAGCTATGTTAGTAATAATTAAGCGCAGACACGAATAATTAGTTAGTTATAATTTGTTCTTAGTTAGTTAGTTTAAGTACAAACCAGGCCTACCCGAGGCACTAGGTTTATGCACATGCATATTCACCCAGTGTCCCATAATAGGACAATCTGGTTTGCCACTAATAGCCCTCAGTATGGTGTTGGAGCTACCACGTATTCTGCGCATGAGCGAGGCTACACGTTTACGCAACACCGTTTCGAAGCTATCAGTGCGCGCTTGCGCATACATGCCCGATGCGCTGCAAAATCGCGGCAGACCCAACATCATCCTGAAGGCATTATTATATTGTACTCGGAGTGCACTGAAAGCCCCCCCCGCGTATAATCAACCCACAGATTACACGTGTACATTGTTTGGCAGAAGGCTTTAAACAATGTTATTTTAACTTCTGTGGTACAACGTGAAAATCTGCGGGCTAACATATTGCAGCGGACTGCCAACGCTCTCCTTTCCCTCTCCATATCACAGTCATCCCCTCAGCCTCTCGTTCACAATGTGACCGAGATACTTGAAGGACGATACGCGATGTAGAGCTACTCCGTTTAGGTACACTGGCGGAACATTAAGAGCTCTGCGACTGTCTGCCTTAAATACTATAAACTCACTCTTCTTTACATTGTAAAGAAGACCGTGAGACTCAGCAAAACGCTCACAAACGCTCATCAGTCTTCTGAGAGCAGCGACTGATGGACTCAGCAGCACCATGTCGTCGGCATAACTTATACTATTGACACAAAGACCGTCTATAGAACATCCGACACGCATGCTGCTGAGCCCACGAATGAGCTGATCAATATAGCAATTAAATAGTGTGGGAGGTCAAACCACCTTGTCTCACCCCACATTTAAGCTTAAACTCATCAGAAAACTGTCCAAGCCATCTGACTTGGTTAGTCTGATGTCCATACCAGTATTTAAACACATTGACAATGTCATTCAGGACACCACTCGCCAACAGCTTCGCCCAAAGAATATCATACTGTACCAAGTCAAACGCCTTCGACAGATCCAGAAAAGCAGCATACACATGTTTTCTGCAAGTGTAGTACTTGATTATATGCTTGAGGGACATAATAGCACACTCAGTGGATAACCCTGGCCGAAAACCGAACTGGGCGTCGTGAAACTTAAGATGTTGTTTAAGTTGTCTCTCAAGCAAACAATCAAGCACTTTAGCCGTCACAGTTGCTAATGAGATCGGTCGGTAGTTGGTCTTATCCGAAATATCCCCAGTTTTATTTTTAACAATTGGAACTACGACCGTTCTCATTAGATCCGCAGGTAAGTAGGCATGCCTCCTACAGATTGTGAACAGCATTCCCAGCAACCTTGGCAGGTGAGGCCCCGCGTAAAGGAAATGCTCAATGCTGAGGCCGTCGTGCCCTGGCGACTTGCCACGCTTCATTCCTTTTATCGCCTCGAAAACCTCCTTGGCAGTGAAACGTTCTGGCACGCCGGTCACGATCGGCTCAGCAACCACCTTATCACATTTACCAGCATTGCCTGTGGCGGTGACAGGCTGAAACTGGAAATGCGCTCGAAACAAGTTCGCAACATCCTTAGGGTCACTGGCGCCGTTGACACTGACCGGGACGCCGTACTTTGGAGCCATTTTCTTTGTTTGCTGCCAAAAAAAAAAAATGGTGGGGAACATAATGATACGATAGAATATTGAAACATTAATATCCACACAAACATTAATATACCAATATGTATGTAATATGTTATAAAAAATAATAAACAGATTCCATCTCCTAATTCTAGTATAAAATAGAACAAATAAAAAAGTTTGTAAGACATAATTTATTGAATGCTATGAAAACTTGCAATATCAAAGAAGTAAATAAACAGTTTATACATACTTTTAAATTAATTGGAGAATGTTATTTTTTTTTATAGAATGGGGGTGACAAACGAGCACACAGTCCATCTGATGGTAAGTGGATGCTGTGGCACATGGGCATCTACATCTATCCTCAATTACAAATCAAAATTATCGAGATGCGTTGTCACCCATGAGGACTAAGATGGAATGCCTCGTTGCCAGAAAAAAGGTCTCCGTTTCTCTACACTCATAATACGAAACACATCAGCGTTAAGCTGATATTTTATGCTGGTATTCTATGAGAGCATGTTCCTTCCCCAGTCGAGCGGACCATGTAAACCTATGTTCAGCAGTGGACTTGTGAAGGGCTGTAATGATGATGATGATGAATGGTTGTCACCTCTGAGGACAACTCCGCTATTGCCGCTCCCAAGCCCGGATGAGAAAGGAGGAGGGGTGGTTCCGCCGGAGAGAGTGAGTGTATAGAATAGAATAATTTTTTATTCAATATAGATTACATGTGTGATTCTTATTGAAAGTAATTTTTTACTTTACCACTGGTTCGAAAAAAAAACCTCTGTCCTGGGAAGAACCAGCAAGAAACCAAGCGGGACTTTTTTTTAAAGTAAATTTTACATTAATGGTTGTACAAACTATTTAAGTACAAAATTTATTTTAGAAACTGCTTGGAAGCGACCACCTCATAACCCTTTTTATACAGTTTCAGCTTAAGAAAACATGGTAATAGAGAGAGCCTGTACACTTTCCGGGACCTTGTTGTAATAGCATATACATTGCCCCAAGAATGAATTACTGACTCTGTGGAGTCGAGAAACTGGTATCACTAGCTTTTTTTTTTATAGGAGAGGGGGCAAACGAGCATGCGGCTCACCTGATGGTGACTACCGCCGCCCATGAATAACTGCAACACCAGCGGAATTGCAGATGCGTTGCCGGCCTTTTAAGAAGGAGTAGGCTCTTTTCTTGAAGGTCCCTAAGTCGTATCGGTCCGGAAAAATCGCTGGTGGTAATCGATTCCACAAGGAAGTTGTGCGAGGAAGAAAACTTCTAAGTCGCACAGTGGTGGACCGCCAATCATCCAGATGGTATGGATGGTATCTCGAGTTCTGTCGCGATGTGCGATGGTGAAATTGAGCGGCTGGAATTAGTCCGAACAATTGTTCGGAGCACTCCCCGTGATAGATGCGATAAAATACGCAAAGAGATGCAACATCTCTACGCAGTGCCAGTGAGTCCAGCCGATCGGAAAGAACTCGGTCATCGACGATTCGAGCCGCTCTGCGCTGGATGCGGTCAAGTGGAAGGAGCTGGCACTGGGGAGCCCCTGCCCAGAGATGGGAACAGTATTTCATGTGGGGCCGAATCTGCGCCTTGTAAAGTTGCAAGCGGTGTGCCGGCATGAAATACTGTCCCGCTCTGCTGAGCACGCCAAGCTTTTTAGAGGCCAATTTGGCCTTCTCTTCCAAGTGACCACGAAACTGCACATCACTCGATATGTCGACACCGAGGATTCCGATACTGGCTGAGGCAACAAGGGAGTGCCTTGAAACTGAGGAGATACGACAAAGGGGTTCTTTTTAGCGGTAAACGCGCAAACTTGTGTCTTCTGGGGATTGAACTGGACTAGATTTAGTCGCCCCTAGTCTGAGACTTTGTTCAACAAAGTCTCGACTTCAGACACAAGTTTGTTCCGGTACTCAGCGACGTTATCCCGAGAAATATTGTCACGGCCGGTGTATAAAGCATCACCAGTGCTGTCGTCTGCATAGCAATGAATGTTACCGGTTTGCAACATATCATTGATATGCAGAAGAAACAGCGTTGGTGATAGCACGCAACCTTGTGGAATACCAACGTTAATGGGCTTGTAATCGGATCATGCACCGTCTACTACGACTTTGATGCTCTGATCTGCAAGAAAACTGGTGATCCAATTGCACAATTTCTCGGGAAGCCCATAGGAAGGGAGCTTCGAAAGAAGCGCTTTGTGCCAAACCCTATCGAAGGCCTTCGCTACGTCCAAACTAACGGCCAACTCCTCTCCCTTGGACTCCACTGCCTCCGCCCATCTATGAGTTAGGTAACCTAGAAGATAACCAGCTGAGCGACCTCGACGGAAACCGTACTGGCGGTCACTAATCAGCTGGTTATCCTCAAGGTACCGCATGAGCTGGCAGTTAATAACAGTTTCCATTACTTTGGAGAACAAGGAGGTGATAGCGATAGGCCTGTAGTTGGACGGATCTGAGCGGTCGCCTTTTTTAGGGATCGGGTGCACCAAAGCTGTCTTCCGTGAGTTCGGGACTACGCCTAGGGAGTAGGAGTACCGGAAAAGACGCGTTACAACCGGTGCCAACTCCAGAGCACACGTTTTCAGCACAATAGGTGGGACTCCATCAGGCCCACTCGACTTTTTGACGTCCAGGGAGAGGAGTGCTTTACGCACCGAGCGCTGTGTAAACAGCACTTTCTGCGAGGAGCACTCACTTCGCGGGATGGTAGGCGGTGTGTTCCCCCCGTCATCAAGAGTCGAGTTGGAAGCAAAAAGAGAGCCTAGCAGATCGGTTTTCTCCTTTGCGTCATGGGCCAGTGAGTCGTCCACCCTGTGCAGAGATGGCTGACAGAAGTTCCCTTGGACAGCCTTGGCGAGAGACCAGAATGCACGTGTTCCCGAAGGGAGGCGAACTAGTTTCTCGCCAATTCTGCCGATGTGCTTTGACTTTGCTTTGGCAATGACACTTTTGAAGGACCTGGAGGCGGAATTATACTTCTTTGTAAGAGCGCTGATGTTTACATCCCGGGACGTTGATGCGTCAGCCCAGGCCCGGTAGCACTCCTGCTTATAGCGTGATGCAATTTTACAGGAGCAACCAAACCATGGCTGAGTTCTGCTTCCGATAGGCACCACAGATGATGGAATAAATAATTTCATTCCCTGAAGTACCACATCAGCGACAAAATCAGCAACAACGTTGGGATCATCCAGCGAGAAGCAAACCCAAGGGTAGGATACAAAAAAAGACCGCATCCCATCCCAATCGGCCGACCTATAGTGCCAAACACGGCGGCGAGCTGCAGATCGCAACTGCGATGGGAGCACCGTACTCGGCGCCCCTAACCAAGTAACCAGTTGTGTCAGACCATGTACCAAGCCAAAGTCATAAACATTGAATGGCTTGGTTCCCGTTTAACCCGCATGATCGGTTAAACGGGAACCAAGCCATTCAGCGTGGTGGGCGTTAAAATCACCGAGCATCACGATCTCTGCGGAAGGGACCTGTTGTAGCACGGAGTCTGCAGCCATTTGGACGTGGTCAATGAGTCGGTCTGTGTCTGCATTACCGCTATGGGACCTATAGAGGCACCCGTAGACGCGTGGATGGTCGTCGCTGTCTACGCGCAGCCATAGGATGGACAGGTCCGTACCTTCAAGACTGCCGAGGCATCGAAAACAGATGTCCTCTCTGACGTACACGCAAACTCCAGCCCGGGGCACAAAGGAGTGTTCCAATTTGTACCCCGGGTAGGAGAGATACGAAGTATCAGCCGAAGAGGACATCTGTGGACGGCGTTAAGGTTTGAATGAAAATTTACAACAACGAATTTATTACAGTTAGTTTTTTTTCCGTTTCAATGTACATTATTAACGTTAAACCAATGCACTAATTTTGAAATAGCATTATTCACTTCGTCACATTTAAATGATTGACGTTTAAGTTTAAAAATCAAGGAAGTATCATTAGCAAATAATACTATATCATGATTATCCCCTACAAGGGAAGATAAGTCATTAATATATACTAGATATAGGAATGGGCCGAGAATCGAGCCCTGAGGGACACCCATTAGTACAGGTGACCCGGAAGAACTTTTACCATTGATAATAACTTTCTGCATTCTATTACTTAAATATGAATTAATAAGTTTAAGCGCTGTGTTCTTGACACCATAGTACTGTAGTTTCCTGATTAATGTCTCATGGTGAACACAGTCGAAGGCCTTGGAAAGGTCACAAAATATACCCAAAGCATCCTCCGAATTCTTCCATGCACAAAAAATATGTTTAATAAGCTCAACTCCAGCGTCAGTTGTCGAGCGATCCCTTGTAAAACCGAATTGATTTTTATGTAGCAATTTATTAATATCAATGAAACTTAAGATCTGATCTAAAATTATTTTTTCAAAACTTTACTAAATGTTGGTAGTACAGAAATCGGTCTAAAATTGGCGGGGTCTAATGTACTACCAGATTTAAATAAAGGTATGACTTTACTATGTTTCATTAAATCAGGAAACATACCAGATTCGACGCTTGTATTAAATATAGTGGCTAGATAAGGTGCTATTATATCTATTATAGATAAAATAACTTTAACGGAAATCCCCCATAAGTCTGCCGTTTTCTTAACATCAATAGTTTTAAAATATTTAACGATATCTTTTGGCAATACTCTATGAATTTAAGAGTATTTGAATATCCGGTGGACTAACACACCGACCTGCGCAGTCGAGCGCCGTACGCGGGGATGAAGGAGTCCTGGAGGTTTGAGCCGATCGTCGCTGGGTATATAGTGGCGAGAGGCAACACGCTCTCTTTGGTCCGGATTTCGAGCTAAACGGTGGCTCTATCTGCTAGCCACAGATAGGGAAATGGACAAGCGCCCCGTCAGAGGGTCGCAGGCGAGGGATGTGGGAGCTGCCTATTTTCCTGAAAAGGGGCTGGGTGGTGGTAAAGGCCATGCTGACGGAGCAAGTGACAGTTTATTCGGGTGGTGGGGACGGGCCTTTTCAGCCCCATCTACCAGCTGGACCGAGATTCCGATGTCGCGCTGTGAGCCAACTTCGCGTCCCTATATTCCCCCATCCCCCAGTAATCCTAATGCCTGAAATTCTTTTTTAAAGTAGGACGTTCCCAAAGGTGCGGGCTCGATGGAGGGTGGGAAGCCGGGAGTTAAACACAAAATTAATATGGACAATATAAGGCCCAGTAGGAAAGAGGTAGAGGTGTCAGATGTGCTTACCAGAGACACCAATAAACAAGGGGAAACCGCCATTAAACTGACGGTTCCACGGACAGTACCATCCAGCGTTGGTGGCCCCACCAAGGGGACAACTTCCGTGCTGGACGTTCCCAAAACCAGTTCCAAACCTGAGAAGCTGGACGCGAAAAAGGAACAAGGGCCCGCGAGTAACAAAACTCCTGCGGAGCCCCAGAGAACGGATTAATGGGAAAGGCAAGGCACCCAAAAAGGTGACTTGCCGACCTGACGGACCATCAGGAGGGTCTATCCCTGCAGGCAGTAGTGTGAAGGCCAAAAAGAAGAATAAGAAGCAGCGGGAAAAAGGCCGAAGAGAACGAGCCGCGCTGGCTGCTTCTAAAACTAAAACCAAGGAGGCTGGGCTAGCTACTGCGACTGAGGTGCTTGGGACTGGAACCAGTAGCCGCACTGAAATTGGGAAGGATAAAAATTCAGCCCAAGTGGAAGTCGCGGCCGCGGGGACCAGCTCTCAGAAGCAGCGAGCGGCCAAGCATCCTGGGAAGAAGGAAAGAGCAGTCAAAAGGATGCTGGAAGAGTCCACCTCGCTGAGAGGCGAGCACAAAAAAGTACGACTCGAACAGCAACCAAAGGCTGCAAAAACAAGCTACGCATCCGCTGCTAAAGCAGATTTGGGTGTGGCCTTAACGTGTGCGCGTTCAGGTCATATAACGAAGGAAGTAGCTGACGACATCCTCGTGGCAATACAGAGGAAGATGATCAGCGAGGCCTAGAGTAGCCAGGACCCTGATGCGTCGGGCTCAGTTTTTAGAGGCAAACCCGTTTACACGGAGGGTGTCCTGAAGCTGTGGCGCGATGATCAGAAGGCTCTGGATTGGTTGAAGGGGAATATTGCTACCCTCGACCTTAAATCCAGCACCTCGTTGATCATAAAGAAATAGTCGGAGATACCACAAAGAGTCAAATGTCAAATGGTATCCTTATCCCTGATGCCCAGGGAGCCTGGAAAGACTCACGCGACATCGGTCGTGTGCTGGCATACCAGAACCGCTGGGTTAACATCAGGGACTGGCTGCTACTCAAGGCAGATAAGCAGACGGACGGGTGGTTCTTCGTTGTTTCGGTGCCGGAGGATCATATCCCGACACGGATGAAAGCCGTACGCCGTCTCGCATGTGTATGTGGGGCGGTATACGTAAAATTTCAGGGTCGTGGAGGTAAATTCTTTGACACTCCACCAAGCAAAGAGGCAGAAAACAACCCGGAAGTCATGGATACCGGTACAGCGGAATCACTGGATGCCAAGTACAGTGAAAAAAACGGCCTGCACAACTGAGCCGAAGCCGCCAGTAGAGATCGGGCTCATCGGCAGCTCACTGAGTGACGAAGAGGACTGCATTTTGCCCACCACTTCCGACTCGGTAGCTGACGATGAAACCCGAGATCTGCTGGCAGGCTTATTTTGGGCGCGGACGGGGAGGACGCGATCAATGATGTCATGCCCTTCGTCCAAAACTAGCCTAGTGCAGGCCAACCTCCACCATAGCGAAACTGCGTCGGCTCAATTACGCAAGTGGTTGGAGTATCAAAGGACGGCCATAGCCTTAATCCAGGAGCTGTGGGTTGGGGCTGGTAAGATCAAAGGCCTAAACAACCTAAAAGGTAAGCTATTCTACAGCTCTGAACACGACAAGCCTAGAGCGTGTATTTACACTACTAAAGATATCTGTGCACAACCATTAACAGATTTCTGTTCTAGAGACATGTATGCCGTGGCAATACAATATACACAGGAGGGAAGATAAGTCGTCGCCTCGGTCTACATGCCGGAGGAAGACACTCCTCCCCCTCATGACCTCGTCAGGCTGGTGAATTTCTGTGAGAGGACCGGACTAGAGGTTGTGCGACTCCAACGCGCATCATCTCCTCTGGGGAATGGCAAAACCGAACGAACGAGGTAAGGTAATAGTTGAATATCTATTTAGCACTAACCTAACCATTTTAAACACAGGTTCTGAACCAACTTTTATAAATAAACGTTGTCGCACAATAATCGACCTCACACTCCTTCTGTTGTTCTGTTCCTGTGGAATATGGCCATTAATGAACTCATCAGCAAATTAAATGCCAATCAGTATACACATTAGGTTAAGCTGATGACCTGACAATACTGGTCTCTGGAAAGACAGCAAGCATGGTGTGCGACCTGACCCAAGCAGCTCTCCGTATCTGTATAGTGGAGAGATGGTGCAGGGAATACGACTTAACCGTCAATCCAAATAAAATGGTTCTAGTAATGTTCACACTAAAACGAATGCTGAATAACTATCATCTCCCAAGTCTTTTCAACACAAAACTCCAGCTATCCTCTGAGGTAAAATATTTAGGTCTTACCTTAGACAGCAAACTTAATTGGAATAAACACATAGAAAACAAAATCAACATAGCTAGTATAACTTTCTGCCAATGCAGAAACATGATTGGCAAAAGATGGGGTCTGACGCCAAAAATCATACTGTGGCTGTACAAGTGTAATTCGGCCCATGATCACATACGGTGCTCTAGTATGGTGGACCAAGACAAATGAAGCCACCACTATAAAGAAGCTTCAGCGCTACTACAGACTGGCATGTATGGCTGCCAGAGGCTGTATAAGGACTACGCCAACAGCAGCCTTAGAAGCGATGCTGGAGCTAACCCCGCTTCATCTACATAATTATACAACAAGAAGCGACTTTAGCTGCCATCAGACTCAAGACCTTAAATCTTTGGAGTAAGAATAGTGTCCCTCATACAGGCATAATTGATAGAATTCACTCAAAAATTCCTATCTTACAAGCCAAGTACGATAAAATCCCTTAAACAATTTGTATTCGATAAGAAGTACAAGATACAATTAAATGAAACCAGCCAGTCGGATCGGTGAAAACTCTAAGCCCAAAAGAGCTTAGAGTTTTCACCGATGGTTCTAAAACAAATGAAGGTGTAGGATCTGGAACTTTCTCTGAAAACCTCAATGTCCACATATGCACACTGCTGGGTACCTATAACACAGTCTTTCAGGCGGAATGTATAGGGTATCATTCAAGCGGCCATAGCAATAGATGCTAGAAAGGTTAATGACTTCTCCATCAGAATACTGACCGACAGTAGGGCGGTACTACAAACTCTGAGTTGCAATGTGGTGAACTCGGGACTAATATATGAATGCCATCAACGATTAAATGAGGTATGTAAAAACAACAATGTGACTCTGCAATGGATAAAGGGACACAATGGATCCAGAGGCAACGATGCAGCAGACGAACTGGCCAGAAGAGGATCGGCTCTGGCCACTATAGGGCCGGAACCAATCATACCAATCCCCTTTGGTAACGTTTGTTTATTGGTACGTAGACACTTCACTAATCAACACGCTCAGCTTTGGAAAAATCTAGTAGACTGTAGACAAGCTAGGGAAGCCCTGCCTGAAATAAACAGTCGCTTAATCAAAGTTCTAATGAGACTGAACAAGCCGCAGATCAGGATAGTAACAAGTGTTATCACAGGATATGGCACCTTTAACAAACATTTATTTACCATAGGTGTTACAGATAGTCCCCTGTGCAGGGCATGTATGGGGAGGAAGAAACGGCGGCCCACGTGTTGCTGAAATGTCCGGAGGTCGTTACATATAGGGCTAAACATCTCAGCACGCCGGGATCACTCCCCGTAGTTGCAAGCAACATCAAAGGACTGTTGAACTTCTTCGGGGAGATCTCATGGCTTGAATAATTACATTATTCCCGCCCACACGCAAAATATGCCCTTATACGTGGAGTTGCGGAAAACAGCCCGTCGTAAACTAACACCTCTGAGGACTAAGAACGTCTCATTTGAATAGATGAATAGATTTGTGGATTTCGACATTAGCATCAGTTAGATAATCCAAGGATATACTCAGTTCTTTGTCACTGTAGTAACAAACTTTCTAAAAACGTTAAAAATTGTGAAAGTGGGCTAAAGGGATTCAGATTATAAAACAAAGGGGTAAGAGTGGCATATTTTCCATGATTATAATGAAATTATGTGTTCTGCAGGTATCTACAACAACTAGGATTAGAATTAACTATTTTTAAAACCATTAACATATCAATTTCAACCATAACTATCATCATCATCATCATTATAACCTATGTTCACAAAATAAACAGATTTGATTTGATTTGATTATAGCCCTTCACAAATCCACTGCTGAACAAAGCACAGTCCTGAGCCACCTGTGCATAACCATAACTATGTGTAAGGTAAAATACCAACATGATAATATGGTATGGTACTTGCTTCTTTCAATGCAGTTGGAATTTACTTGTTACACACATATTTTATAGATTGTATCTGAATATGAAAAACCCTCTCAACCATTGTATCATCCATGCTATGGACTGTTTATGTTTTTGGCTGGAGACCTGTAGAAGATGTAAATTTATTACAGATGAATTATATACAGATTTTTCAATTTAATATTTATTATATATCAAGATCATCATCTGGATCTTCATCATCCCAGTCATCAACTGCATCGGGTTCATAGTAAACTTTACTCTGGCCTTCATTTATTTTACTCATATATGGTAACTTTAATTTATATTTTTCCAACTTTTGAGTTTGATCCACTTCTATCTTAAAAGTAGAAAGGCTGTCTGGAGTAGGTTTTGCAGGTTCTTCTTCTTTGGCTATCTCTTTAATGACTTTTTCACATTTTAATACAGATGTAAGCTGATCATAAGACAAAATTTCTTCAGTTTTTATTAACTTATTGCCTATTTTCAATTGGACTGTAATCTTATATGAATTATTATCATTAAATGAAACAGTCGCATTTGCAATATGATTTAAATGTTTTTGTAATTTGGATGAAAATTGTAAGCAATCTTTATGCACTACTACAATAAGTTTCTTGACGTTTTGATTATTTTTAAGCATTTTGATGTACTTTAAGCATTTGTACCAGCCCAAATTTAATGCCATTTGGTTTATGGAATCTATTAAAATACAACACTGTTGGTCAGTGTACTCTTTGAACATTTCTGGAACAAATTTACTGTAACATTGTACGATCTTTTCACTGAAAATGTTTTCCCAAAGTCTTGTTGAATGTTCGTAGGAAAAAATATTCATATTTAGGTTATCTCGTAAGACATCTTTTACAAGGGGTAAAATGTTTTTATTGTAATCATCTTCAAATACTACCATGGGTGAAGATCTTATTTTAAATAACGTCATCTTCCAATCTTATTTAATAAACGTGAACAAGAAAAGGAACAGAAACAGAAACAACAATAAAATCAAATTTTTTGATACATGTTACTCTACTCTATGGATACATGTATCATGTCATAGACTTAGAATATACTGGCGTATAGACCAACATAGTGTGCAAGGGAGAATAAAATTCCTTATGGCAAAAATTCAAGATAGAAAAGGATATCAAATCTCATGACTCTGTAACCAATTTTGAATGACAGATCGGCACAACTCGGCACGCAAGAAATAGCTCCTAGATATTTTGTAATTTTTTAGAGTGTAATAGTGGTTATTTTTAGTAAGTAACTTTTTTCCAAAATGGTTACTTGTTCTGAGAGTAACTGTGGTGTTAATAACAGAAATAATCCTGATAATTGCACATTTCACAGGTAAATTCTCAAGACGTCGTCAATGTTATGACGCGTTTATTTTCGGTTAAAATTAATGTTATATACTGTTTAAAATATATAATGTTTTCAATTATTTTGTTAATTTTAATATTTTACAAAGAAAAAAGTCACGTTGTTGATAATTTTCATGAATTTGGTAAATTCATTTTTATACAAAATATTTTACATGTACGCTAATCATTGACTATATTTAAATTAACGTCGATATTTATCTTGAATGTTTATAATGGATCGATAGACTTGCCCACACAACAAGAAAATAAATCCTCAGTTCGCGTTCTAAAATGTAATTTTATTTTGCCGTTTGTCAAACAGATTCCCTCCGGATTCTATAATTAGAGATGGTTAAGGTTGGACGGGTTGTTTGGAATCCAAAGAAGAACTCAACAATTTGCAGCAAACATTTTCTTGAGAAGTTTAAAAGAAAAAGTAGAATAAAAACAATTTTATGAAAAGGAGTCATTTCTACATTATTTGTACCAGTAAGTATAATATTGTTATAATAAGACTTCAAAAATTTAACTTTCAAAACTTTAGATAAAAATAGAGAAATTATACATTATAAAACTGTAGTACATTAAAGATAAAAAAATCTTGAGATTGTCCTCTTTAAGCCATTATGAACCCAACTAAGTATTTATTTATCAACCAAAATAAATGTATAACCTTACTTAGCTAACCGCACAGTCACACAGTTAAGTCGAATGTTAAAATAAACTTCTATAATTTGTTTAATTATTAATTATTAATGTTTGTAATTATCAAAAGTAATGCTTATATGAAAAATAAAGCAGTCATTATGTACTTCGTGTCACCGTTTTTTATTTCCCTATCAAAGCATTTTATAAAATATTAATAGGTATATACTTAGTTAAGTATCTTCCTATTTATATTAACATACATAAAAAACACTCACGCCTGTCACCCAGAGGGTAGGCAGAGACTACGGACTTCCATTTGGCACGATCCTGGCACACCTCTCTCGCCTTTACATCCATATATCTACGCATACACGCACGTCGGTTAAGGGTACCTAATCTGGCCCATTTTAATATATCGCCAATTTGGTCGATAAACCTTCGTCTAGGGCGTCCCTTTCCGACTCTGCCATTCACTTGCAGCATAAATTTGCTTTGTCACTCTTTCTTCGTTCATTCTTTCTACATGACCAAACCACCGAAGCATTCCTTTCTTAATCCTGGTCACAACGTCATCTTGCAAACCACACTTTTCTCTTATCACACTATTTCTCACCCTGTCATTCAGATTCAGCCCTAGCATACTCCTTAATGACCGCATTTCTACAGCATTTATTCTACTCTCATGCTTCTTCTGCCACACCCAACTTTCACTACCATACATTAAAGTAGGGACTAACACAGCACTATGAATTGCCAAACGTGCCTTTTTTGACACATTTGACTCCTCACAATAGCGTGTAGAGCCCCATTCACTCTATTTCCTGCGTTCACTCGTCGTTCTATATCCTTATCATATCTACCATCCCTGCTAAATAAACATCCCAAATATACAAACTCATCCACTTGCTCAATCAACTCCCTTCTATTCTTATTTCACATAACGTTTTACTTTCTTCTCTTTCAAAACCATCACTTTCGTTTTACTTGCGTTCACTTTCATACCCCTTTCTTTTAATGACCAGTTCATTAAAGTAACCATCATTGCAACTCGGCCGCCGACGATGCAAATATGACTTGATCATCGGCGTACAAAAGGCATTTGACGGTTAACTCACCCATTCTCAACCCACATTCTTCAACTTTCAAAGTTTGCAAACAACTGTCCATAATAGGTTAAACAGCCACGGGAAGCTACACAGCCCTGTCTGACACCTTTTGGATGCCAAACCAGTCCGAGTAGACCCTGTTGATCCTGACACAAGCACTAGAGTCCCTATAAAGAGACCTTAATGCCTGTATCAAACCAGCGCTCAAACCAAATGAGTTCAGTGTTTGCCATAACATATTCCTGTCCACTCTGTCATAAGCCTTTCCAAGTCCATGAACGCACAAAACTTTCTGGTTTTGGCCAAAACTTCTCCGCAATCATGCGCATGGAAAGACTTGATCCGTACACCCCATCCCCTTTCTAAATCCAGCTTGCACATCCCAAATTTTTCCATCAGTTTCTTCCATAACTCTTTCAATTAACACCTTAGCATACAGTTTACCCACAATGCTAAGCAAGCTGATACCACGGTAGTTTTTACAGTCCTGCTGTGACCCTTTTCCTTATATATTGGGACTATAACGGCTTTGCACCAGTCTTCCGGTACCCGCTTCAGTTCCCAACATAAATTAAACAAGGTGTACAGCAGGCCTGCCACCACTCCCTCTCCAGCCCTTAGCATTTCGAGTGATACTCTATCATATCCGCCTGCCTTACCTGCTTTCATGCTTTTCATTGCTTTCATTATTTCATCTATACTTATCTCCTACCTCTCCTATTATATTAACAATATGTTAAAAAAGAAAATTCCGGGGAAACTGTCCATGGCAGTAAATATTTTTCTTTAAAGATCATAGCTCGAAAATACAACTTTCCGATCTGATTCTTGGGGAGTTTTTTTAAGTTTATCGGTAGAGTCATCTGGGATTTTATACATTTGAATTAAAATCCAACAAAAGGCAGGTAGGTTCAGCTTATTCCCAGGAACATGTTATATGATTTTTTTTAATTATTTTAGAAGTATCATGGTAAAAATTCAGTTAATTTTTGAAGTAATTCAATTTCGTGCACTAAACAATTTTTTTAATCTTTTTACCGCTTCCTTAACAATCATTTTTCGATAGTTCTTGTAAGTAAAATGTACATCACTAGCTAACGCACACAATGACAAATCAAAATTAGTCACGCGTTTTCGGGCTGTCAGGTCGTCTATACGCCAGTATATTCTAAATCTATGTATCATGTACATTGTACGGTTTTTGGCGGGAACTTGACCGGCGGCATTTTGCTGCTCCTGTATTATTGTTTAAATAATGGTTTGAAGTGGATTTTGATATGTAAAAGTGGTGCGATTTTGTGTATTTAGTGTCTGCGCATGTTAACTATTAGTGGAAACGGTGAAACAAGTGCTCTGATGGTGCTGTGATTCTCAAGATAAGGTGTCTGTCTGCTTAGGCGCCTTGAGATACCATCGCCAACTGTCAGTTGTCTGCTGACTCAAGTTGCCGTCATAATCTTCCAAGGGCTGCACAATGTGACGCATCAACATATTGTGAAACAGTATGTTGATGCGTCACATTGTGCAGTAATACATTGTAACTTCAGGCTCAGAATGGCTAGAACTCAGAGCCGAACACATTGCACAGACTACTTATAGCAGGGGGGGGGGGGTACAGTTCCATAGTAAGGCATTTGGCCATAGAAAGTAACGCCATCAAGTGTATGGTACGGGTCATAATTTCCTCAGCTTAGTTAGTTTAATACTCACTATATGTCAGAATTTAAGAAATGAAACAGTGATCCATATTACGCATTATATTTCAATTGCAGTTTAGGAACTTTTATTTTTGCATTTTAATATCTTTGTCATCTGCCCCTTATAATTATTTTTACTTATCTTATAAATTATAAACTATATATTTTGTAATATACATAACAAATAAATGTTGTTTAATCCATGATTTATAAAGTATAAATTATAGGTTCCGATTATTTTTATGTGCGATTGAAATGATTAGTCTGTACTACAAGCTCTGTAGCCGAAAATATAAATGTAGCTGTGGAATAAAAGTTTTGGCGGAGCTCGGGAAGTGTTGAAGTAAGCGGGCGTCTTTTTTTTGGCTAAACTTTTGAAAATAAATTAATTTGATATTACAGGATCAGTTAAATTGTAAAGTGTATATATTAGTAGTTATTGTTGATTATTTATAGTTTTAGTTTGTTTTCTTCGCCTGGTAAGTCAGTGGTTGTAAATAGGATTTTTCTCTTGGCGTCCATGTTGGAGCCCGATTGTGACTACATGAGACACCTGGAGGGACATCCCTCCAGGTGTCTCATGTAGTCACAATCGATGCGTCGGGAATGGAAACAGAAGGTTCAATTATAGATACAGATTGTTCGGAAAGTACGAAATCGGTTAAAAGAAAGAGAATCTCAGCTAGAAACCAAAAGAAGAGAAGGAATCACAGATATACGGGTCTATCAGATTGCCAACTTTCCCCTAATGATTTAAAGGATAATGTTATTCCTAAAGTGCTTGAGTATGATGATAAAAACACTGAAATCCACCATAATGAGGCTGCTCACTCTAACAATATTACAAGTAACCCTCGCGCTGCTAGGTCGCTTTACCAGGCGTCAGACCCTGCGCCTTATGTTGTCCATGTTCAAAAAATCTTACAACCAAATCAAACCGGATCTATTCACCCAGTACAATTTGGATTTTTCCTTAAAAATAGTTTAATAAAAAGCATTGTAGAGGGAAGCATCAAAAAATTGGAAGGAACATGTTGTCTTTACAATTTGAAACATTTCGGGATGCTAACACATTTCTAAATCACAAATCTCTTGATGTTAATAAATACAAAGCATTTATTCCGGCCTTCACTATCACCCGCATGGGAATAGTGAGAGGTGTTCCATGTGACTGGGACGAGAATATTTATGGAAATATTGAGCTTCCGCAGAACTGTGGAAGCATTTTGAAAGTTCGAAGATTAAACAGAAAGGTATATGACGGCGAGACGCCCAAGTTCATTCCAACTGAGACCGTAGTTTTAACCTTTGATGGGAAGGTGTTACCTCCCAGGGTCTTTATATGTTTCAACTCACTATCTGTAGAGCTTTATATTTACCGCACGCTGCAATGCTTTAATTGCTGCCGTTTTGGTCACACCAAAATGCAATGCAGAGGCACTCCAAGGTGTTACAAATGTGGTGACAACCATTCAGGTATAAGCTGCGAGACTGAAAGAGATGATGCTGTGTGTATCTTATGTTCTGGTTCCCATTTCGCAACAGACAAAAAAGTGTCCGGAGTATACGCTAGGCAAAAAGCTATAAAAGAAACAATGGCTAGAAACTCTATATCTTATTCAGAAGCCAGTAAAGTCCATCCACCAGTTTCGAAATCTTATGCTGACGGTATTGCTTCTGCTTCATCGGTCCCTTCTGGTCCAACTATTACTTATTCCAGCCCCTCTAATTTAACAAGCCCTTCTAAAAGTCCCACACAGTCATATAGGAAAACAGTATTCTTGAAACCCAAAGATCGTCCCAGAAATGCTAGTAAGGGATATGATCAAAAAGCGCTTATCCAAGATTACAGCAACATTCCTTCCTTTTCTACAGGTTGTCTCAAAAATTACAATGATTTGTCAGAAATAATAACAAAGGATCTCATTATTTCTATAATTCAGTACCTTTCACAATCTAACATAATTAAAATACCGTCCAACGATGCCGCTTCTTCAAAAAGTTTTTTAACTTATGGACAGTCAGGACCATCCACGAAACCAGTCTCTGGTGATTCAATGGAATTGCTGGAGTATTAATAGTAAAAAATGTGACCTAATTTTTTTATTGAATAATTACCAACCATTTTCAGTCTCTCTTCAAGAGACTTGGCTTCGTCCCGGATTCAATTTTAGAATTCCAGGACATATCTGTCTTAGAGAAGACAGAACAGATGTGTATGGTGGAGTTGCACTAATTCTTAGGGGAGGTGTGACCTTTGTCCACATACCCATCCCTAATCACAGTGATAAATTTTCCATTATTGTTGCTAGTGTAAATAATATTTGTTTTGTAAATATGTATATACCTCACCCTTCTACTGAAATCTGTGATGATATTCGTAGCATTCTATCTTCCCTCCCGCGCCCTATTTTGGTCATGGGAGATTTCAATCGCGCGAACACTTTCCGCTAATTGTATCATTTCCTCAAAAAATTGGCGAAAAGACGTCAAGGGTTAAGGATGCCAACTGGTCATTATTTAGAGTTAAAGTTCAACAAAATTTATCAACCATACCTCCACTAAATGATAGCAATAATCATCTTTGTGCTGAAGCTTTTACACGGGCCCTACTACAGGCTGCTGAGGAAGCTTTTCCTTTAAAAATAATAGTGGCAATGGGTATATTCCATCACCTCCTTGGTGGGACAGTGAGTGTTCTGCTGCGATAGCTGAGAGAAGGATAGCTGAAGAAAATTACAGAGAAAATTCTACAACACAAAATTTTAATATTCTTTGTAATCTTATAACTAAAACACGTAAATTATTAAAACAAAAAAGATTCAATGGCTGGAAATGTTTTTGTGCCTCAATTTCACCAGACATTTCTCCATCTGAAGTTTGGCAAAATATTCGCAGATTCAGATCCGCTTTTAAACCTCCAAGGTCTCCTTTTATGGGTAACATTACAGTTGTTTTGTTTCTTGACAAATTAGCTCCACCATTTGTCCCATCTATAGATAATATTTCTTCTGACTCACAGCCTTCTCTCCTCTCCCAGCATGATAGTAGCGATTCTTTCACTTCATTTAGCCTTTCAGAACTCAAAGGGGTTCTTTCAAAACTTAGGGACTCAGCCCCAGGTTGTGATGGAATTCCATACTCTTTTCTTCAAAACCTGAACGAATCCTGCCTTTCTTATTTTCTCGGTTTAATTAATTCAATCTTAATATCTGGTAATATTCCTTCATCATGGAAAATCCATGAAGTTATCCCAATACATAAGCCCAATAAACCGATTAATGATCCATCATCATACAGACCAACTGCATTAGCTTCAGTTATATCCAAAATTTCCGAACATTTAGTTAAAAATAGACTAGAATGGTTCATTGAGAGTAAGGGGTTATTATCTCCAAACCAGTTTGGATTTAGGAAAGGCAGGAGTACGATGGATAGTCTCAGCATCTTTATGACAGACTTAAGATTGGCATTTTCGTACAATAAATCTGTGTTAGCATCAGTCTTAGATGTGTCTGCAGCTTATGATAATTCCTTCCTTCCTAAAACCTTTCAATTCTGAAACAAAAAATGATTAATATGGATATCCCACAAATTTTTATAAGCTTCACAATTAATCTTCTCTCTGGTAGACTGCTTAAAGTAATATCAGAAGACTCCTACCAATGGCGTATTGCCTGGAAAGGTTTACCCCAAGGCTCAGATTTAAGTCCCTTACTTTACAATATATATTCTCATGATCTGGAAGCCTCCCTTAAGGGTAAAGTTAACACACTCCAATATGCAGATGATTTACTCCTCTATGTCTCTGGTGATTCTGTTGACAACATGTCTGATACTATGACATATTCCCTTAAGTTGCTAAAAGTCTGGCTTGACAATAACTGTCTAAGCCTTTCGGTCCCTAAAAGTATTATAGTCTTATTTTCACGTATGACGCTTCCTCCATCAGCGTCTGTATTTTATAATAACATTAGAGTACCAGTTAAAAGTGAAGCAACATTTCTAGGGGTAATTTTAGACTCGAGACTTACAGGAAGCCCTCATTGCTACTCTATAAGTGCCAAATGTGAGAAGATCCTAAATATACTGCGTTGCCTCTCTGGAGTTTGATGGGGAGCCTACCCTTTCTCTCTAAAGCTTCTATATAATGCCCTAATAAGGATTATTTTAGACTATGGAACATTTATACTTGAACTCTGTAATGCAGTAGCTCTCCATAAGTTAGACATTATCCAGTCTAAGGCTCTGAGAATAATTACTGGGGCTATGCGTTCGAGCCCTATTAACGCTTTGCAGGTCAAATGTCCTGAAGCCCCCCTGCACCTCAGACGACAATTTCTTTGTGACAGGTTCCTGTTTAAAGCATTCCAAGTCTATAATCATCCTCTTTACAAGTTACGGTCTTTGTTGGAATGTATGGATTATCCGTACTGGGCTCATTAATCGCCCCCATGTCTTGTTGTTAGTCTCCAAAAATACTTAGCTCTCCGAGCTCCAACACATAGATCACAATTCCTTCCTATATTTTGTGTTAACTATGATGCCTTAACTTTAAATCCATCTATTTTGTTTGATTTCGGTGTATGTAAACAAGATCCTTCTGCCAATGCAAAATTTATTGATATTATTGACAATGACAGCCGATGGAAACATAGCCATTTAATTTTTAGTGATTCTACCAAACCCAGTCCCGAGGAGTGTGTGGGAGTTGGCGTTTTCCATCAACAGTTTGGCATTGTACAGAAAAAAAAATTGCCTCCAGAGACTTCAGTATTTACTGGAGAATGTTTTGGTCTGCTGAAGTCTCTGGAGTACATTTTTATTCATGAAGTTAAAAAACTCAATAATTTTAACCGACGCTAAAAGTGCCCTCCAAGGCTTGGAGAGATTTCCTTTTAGCAGTAACAGAAATAATCATCCAGTCATTATTGCATGTCGTGATTTATTGTATCAATGTTGCATCAATAATCACACAGTTTCTTTTGCTTGGATTCCGGGGCACTCAGGTATCTTTGGCAATATCAAGGCCGATAGCCTTGCCGAAGCTGCGGTCAATGACGGAGATCTGGTTCCATACAAAAACTTTTGTAGTGATTTGGCTCTCCTTCCTATATCCCAGTTATTGAATTCTTGGTCACACATTTGGCGTTCTTCAAGTCAGACTAAAGGTCGATATTACAGCACGATCCAGATGGATATACCTCCTAAACCGTGGTTTTCAAATCTGATGTTTGGTAAAGCTATCACTTCGACCCTTATTCGTATGAGGCTGGGCCATGCATGCATTCCCCTGCATTTGGCAAGGCTTAACCTTTGGCCTAACGATATATGTGAGTGTGGCAATGACGTTGGGGATTTTAATCATATATTCTTTGCCTGTCCTCGACATGACCGCTCCGTTTTTATTTCCATTTAAATTACCATACGAGGAAATTATCTACAATGTCGAGGACTGTTTATTTAAAAACAATATGCAAAAGGAAGATTTGGAAGCGATACGTCAAGACATTTCGTCTATGTTACGTCGAAGTTCAGCGCCGAAACCGAATCTACCTAAGGACGAATTTAAAGCGTTGAATAACCTACGCAATAAACCAGAACCCACGATTCTCCTCGCAGATAAGGGAAATGCCACGGTAGTCATGGATACGTCAGATTATAATTTTAAAACTAGCTGTTACCCGCGGCTTCGCCCGCATGGTCACTGGGAAATTAACTATCCATTGCTTTTTGAATTGAAAGAAAACTGAGTTTTATAGATTTGTCAGAGATGCAGCCATTAAAAGGAAACTGAGCAAAATTGATTTGTCAGCCTATTTAAATGTTTTGAAACGCAGCGTATAGGAAAGCATGAAAATAGCCTGTTTATTCCAAATGGAAATGGTATATTTTTTTAATTAAAGGAAACTGAGCATAATTATCCGTCAGGGATGCAGACTTTTGAAAAGAAACTGAGCTAAATTGATTCGTCAGAGATGCAGTTTTCTGAATTGAAAGGAAACTGAGCCAAATAAAAGATCCGTCAGAGATGCAGCCTTTTGAGTTGAAAGGAAACTGAGCTTAATAGGTCCGTCAGAGGTGCAGCATTTGGAATTGAAAAGAAACTGAGCTAAATAGGAAATTTTGAATTGAAAGGGAAGATCTGTGGAATTCTGATTAATTGATTGTGGAATTTTGGAAAAAACTAACTGAACACTATTTTAAGACGCTACTGTACACAATGTTATATGTTTTTCCATTCGAAGAAAGAATGTGGAGATTCTGGGCATTTGACACACGCGAACATGCTACATACAGCTGACCATGAGAGAAGCACGGTTTTTCTAAGTTGACCCCCGCTACCTGTAACGTTTGCCCTTGCGCTTTATTAATTGTCATTTCAAAACTGAGCTTAATAGGGAACTGCAACCTTTTGAATTGAAAAGGAAGATGTGTGGGAATTATGCCTGTCAAAATTGTAGCACCGATTATGTTCCTTCCAAGATGTGTCACACGCAACCTTGTCCCGTTACATAACCGAGGAGCATCTAAATTTCGCATTAGCATGACTGGGACGCCTAATTTTAATTGAAGCTTATGTGAGGGCACACCTGACAACTCTAGAGAATTTAGAAACTCTACGGGATATGAAGTGCTCTGTTCTGTGTCCATAACTGTGTCTACTGACAAATACTCTGTTATTTCTCCTGCTACTTCGCTTAATATATCTGAATTTATTTTAATAACGCTCTCATTTTTTGGTGCAAGAATCGCCCTTTCACATAACCATTTGTCTTCATGCATGTTGTTCGTTAAATCTGAATAAACGCTCGCAATTAATTCGGAATGACTCTGTACTAAATTACAAAAATCTCTCGTCAATTTAACGCAGCCCTCGCATCCGTTTCCAACCGCCCATCGCCAATTTTTAATAGTGTGTCAGCATAGTTTCCAGCATTGATATCATTATACAAATGCACTCTCATATTCGTAGTTAAACTGAATTTTGTCACCTTGTTCCATAAAATAGACGACTTGAGGCGTGCTTTAATTTCATCTGCAGGTGTGCCCTTTTGAATGACAGGTAAAGTTTGGCGAAAGTCACCAGCCAGTAAAACCACCATTCCTCCCATTACATCGGTATTGCTGCGCAAATCCTGGAGCGTTCGATTTAGTGCTTCTACAGTTTTTTATGCGACATTGTACTTTCGTCCCACACTAAAAGTTTGCATTGTCGTAGCATTATACTTCGTGCACTGTTTTTGCTAAAGTTGCAGATCGGCGATTCTTCCTGGACTAGATTTAGAGGGAGTTTTAAAACAGAATGTGCAGTGCGGCCCCCGCTTAGCAGCGTGGCGGCTATACCGGAGGAAGCTACGGCCACAGCAATGTTTTTATCTTTCCGTACTTGCGCTAATAATAAATTTAACAAAAATGTCTTCCCAGTTCCTCCAGGGGCATCTAAAAAGAAAAGTGCACCATTTCCAGATTCAATTTGTCTTAATATTTTGTCAAAAACTCGTTTTTGTTCGGGAAGCAAGCGGGGTACAAATTCGGCTACTTGCTGCTGCAAAGCTGGTATACCGTAGTTTATTTCACGTATAATTTCATCACTTAGTTCATTTTCGGTTGTTCGCTGAGGGCTTATCATTCCAAAGTCGCTTAATTTTTTGCCTACCATTGCCATTACTTTATCTTCAATTTTTCCAAATGCTTCATTATAAATGTGTTCATTGTATGTCATGTTCGCGTGTGTCTGCTGTAACCTTCGCAAAATATCTTCCGCCATGTACTCTTTATATTTGTCCCACAATTTATGTGCATTAGATAGCCCGCAAGATGATATGAGAGTTGCATAAATATCCCTAATTTTGGCTGGTGACTGGCACTGCACAGCTTCCTCCATGGTTTCATCCCAGTGATTATCGTTTTCTAAAAGATGCAGAGCTTCACATGCTTCTCTATAAGTTGCGCATTCCTGACCGTTGTCAGTTTTAAGGTCTTTATATCCTGTAGGACCCCGAACATGGTGCAGCAGCAATCGTAAATAGAAACATTCAAAATTAGTTACATGGACGGTATACACACGACCAAGGGCATCTGATGACTTTACACCGGGCCAATTTGCAACAGGCGCGCCTTGAATACGGCGTTTCCACTCCTTCCTAGATGTGTTCCAAGTACGAGTATAATAGCGGGGGACTTCAGAATATAACAACGTTTTTGCAAAGGGGTCGGTTTGACAAAGTTGAAAGAAGGCTGTTAGTGTAGTTTTTGGCGGTGATGCAATTCTTTCTTGAAAATTTCTTTCGGTGAAATATAAACGCTCTCCATTTTCTAAGTGCACAGCAAGGTGAGTAACTGTTGGGGTGCCTTTCGTGTAAAGGGGAAGCCAAGGAGACGCCACGCTGCCTCGTTACTGCTGACATAACGCCCTGCTTGAAAGGTCTGTACTTCATTAACGGATTTGCCTCACCTTCACTCCTGAGATTAAATATTGCTTGGTCGCTTCCTTTATTTATGTACTTACAGATATACTTGATTGCGCGGACAGAGCTACATGCTTCTACATTAATGTGGGCATTAAACATTTTACATAGAATGGGCGAATACGGGACAATCCAGCTGTTATCTAAGGTTTCGAACGCTCCAGAGCGAGATTTGATTGTAACTTTCCTGCCACCATCTTCGGGAGCTCTGCGTCTGTATAAAGGGTAGCCATTGTCATTGTACACTGTTTCTTTTAATAGCTGTTTAGGGAATTTCTTTGTACATTTTCCTTCTTTCATACATGGCGATATTGAATTTCGTGCTCCACATGGACCGTGAATCATATTTCGTACGATGGTATCATACAATTCTTTATCTTGCTCAGGATCCGGAATCTCGGCGCTTATTATGTCGTCTATTTGGCTGGGCCGCAACTTCTCTTTAAGCCATATTAGAATGTGGGCATGCGGTAATCCTCTTTTTGCCATTCAATTGAATACATGAAGCACTGCACCTCTCCGAAAATTTTCCCTTTGTTAATTACATTCTACTATCTAAATACTCTAGCAACTAAATCGTGTCTGTCAGTACTTTTTTGGCCCGGCATTAGCTCTTTGGTTATTTCTTTCCGTGTGGGATTGCAAGTAAAAGTAACAAAAAGATCAGGTCTTCCGTAAGTTCGTACATAGGCGAATGCGTCTTGTGTGTACTCATGTAGGTAGCGGGGACTGTTAACGAATGATGAGGGCAGAATTACCATTTTACCTAAATCTCTGGGGTTTACATTGGCGTCGCTAGAAACTGCATCTTGTAAATGTATATAATTCTCAACGCGCAGCTTTTTTTGATTTAAAGATATATAACGGAGACGTTCACTTTCTACCTTCACATACATGTCTACCAAAATTGATGAAATAATTGTCTACACCGGGCTAAGAGGTTAAAATCATTTTCTCGCAACATCATATGATACGCATAAAATCCATACATGATACTTTTTGTTCGGAGTAGGCTCCTTTGTGACCAGGTTAATGAGTGGAATTTGGAAATGATAACCCTCTTGTCCTTGCAATAAATCAATGGGTATTGCAGAGCGTCATAAAACTTGTGTGTATCGGCTACCCGTTGCAACGTATCATCACGTGCTCGCAAGACAATGTCTCGTGAAGAAAATTGATCACCACTAATTACGGCTGCTATTTCGTTTATCAAAGGTGCATTGTAGCGCCTTTCATGCTCTCCTCGAGGGGTCCGATCTGCGTGAATGACGACTTTATAATCCTCTTCAGGTAGGTTTTCTAAAGCAGTTTTAAATGTTTTGACTTAAATGTTACGTTCATGCAAGAATCTTTGAATTTTGAACACTGTGTCTCTCTCAACTCCCTGGATAAACTGGCAGCGACGGTCTACCTCAATTTCTTCGTCACCCATAAAATATACTTTTAAATTTATACTTTTTAAATTTATGCTGTTCGTTTTCAGCTGGAAAAAGTCAACCTATTCTATGATAAATTTGCCCTTGCACCGTAAATATAGGCGAAAATCCCGGCATTATTATTTCCCGGTCAACTCCGAAGGACGTCATTTGAAAGCATGAGTTATATTTCCGGATCCTGTTTAAAAAGCGCCGTGACTCATTAGCATCATATAAAAAGAGAGTTTTCAAAGGTTCTTCTGGTTCCCCAAGTAACGGAAGAGACACTTTGCCATTGGAACAGCACATGCCTGCGGTCTCATCTTTCCATTTTAAAGCGCTGCAAAATCGACACGCCTTGTCCATCAGTCCGATAACAACTAACCTGTGATTTTTATAATCAATCAACGGATCATAATTGAATGCTGCGTCATTAAAAACCGACCAATTGTTTCTTTGAAAATTTTGTCGACGTTCAGCTTGGAGCTGTGCATTTGCATCTCTTCGCGCCTGTGTCTGTTCTGGTGTTTCAGATGCCCTTATAATAGATTGACGTTCAGCTTGCTCAATGAGTCTGTGTTGAGTTTCATCAGGTGTTTCCGCGGCTCTTAAGGCGGCCTGACGTTCCGCTTGTTCGAATAGCCTTTGCTGACTTTGAGCAGGTGATTCAGTAGCTCTTAAAGTAGATTGACGCTCTGCCTGTTCAAGACGCCTTTGCTGACTTTGATCAGGTGTTTCAGTAGCTCTTAAAGTAGCTTGACGCTCTGCCTGTTCAAGACGCCTTCGCTGACTTTGAGAAGGTGTTTCAGAAGCTCTTAAAGTAGCTTGACGCTCTGCCTGTTCAAGACGCCTTTCCTGACTTTGAGTAGGTGTTTCGGAAGCTCTTAAAGCAGCCTGACGCTCTGCTTGTTCTTGCCTTCTCAGTTCAGCATCTTCTAAAGATTTTAGCGATCGAGCTAATCTTTTCGCTTGTCTTTGAGAAGATACTCTTGAAAGGCTGGACTTACGTTTGCGAGGCATTATGAAGTAAGAAAAAACCTATTTATAAAAAAACGTTAAAATACCTAAAAGGAATTAAATTTCCTTTTAAATGTTTTTTTTAAAAGCAAATCCAAAATATCAAAAAGGAATAAATATTCCATTTAAATATTTTTTAAAATCAAAACAACAAAACCAATTCAAGACACAACACGAATCCGAAAACGATAGCCAAAAAAATCGAATCAACTTAAACCAAATCACAAAACAAATCGCAGAAAACCGAAATCGAAAGCAGTAGTCAATATAAATATAACCAACGAAAAAAGAAGTAAGTGTATAGGTACCGTATACACTATCTATACTATTAATATTCCTTTGAAATATTGTTAAACATTCTAAAACAATGAAAACCAATTCACGATTCTAAATAAACAAAATCCAAAATCAAAGCCAGCGTCTAAATATGTATAAAGGAATACCAACCAAATCAACAAAACCGATCCAAGAAAATACACAAATCCGAAAATGAAAGCCAATATAAATCCATTCAACCTTAACCAAATCACAAAGCAAATAACAAACAACCGAAATCGAAAGCAGGTAGTCGAATAAGCTACGAAATAGAAACAATTTAAGCGTATAGGTACCGTATGCACTATAAGTTGACGCGCGGCTCAACGGCGGGAGTTAAGTACATGTCAGGAAACATTTCGTTACCGCGTTTTAAAAACCTAGTAACGACATCTAGCGGAATCAATTTAAACTATGTATACGTTAGTTAATAAGAACTCTCAAAATATATTTTTCTTATAATTTTGCACAATTTTTCTTATTGTAATACCGATTCATTCATAACCACATATAAGAACTGTATTCATTTCCGTTCAATAAATATTACTAAGGCTTATTAATAAGGCTTACTAAGAACTGTTTCTACCATTGTTAAGTAATAGTTAAGGGTGAAAGCGTGACAGGTGGTGATAGTATTTCTGATCCATACTTATAATCACGCCTGTAACCCTTGCGGGGTAGGCAGAGCATCAACGGATTACTTAATATCGGCTGCGAGGTTATCGCCTATTCTGTGAATTACGATGCACCAAAACGTTTGAAGAAAATCAGCTGGTGAATTTTATGTTTTTTATCGCTCTCTTCCCGGTCCTGCGTGGAAAAATACAGATCCATACATTTTTTATCTTAATTTTAGTAAAAAGACATAATAATCCAGATATTCTGACCTTCTGTGTTCGCCCATCGTACCGTCGTCCGTCTTGTAGAATCACGGTGGCGCCACCTAGCTGAATTTAATTTTGCAACATATTCGATTTTCCCACGGGAATGATATGTTTTCCGCTGAAAAAGTAGCCTATGTCACTCTACAGTCACCGAACTATCCCCATACAAATAATCATGCCATGCCGATGCTCTGTTGCGACGTGAAAGAAGGACAAACAAACAAACAAACAAACACACTTTCGCATTTATAATATTAAGTATTAGTATGGATACAAGAACTTTTGTCGGATTCAAGCACTTATAAAAAGGTTAAAAGCGACTCAACAAATAACACACTTATAACAACTAATGATCTCATAAAGAAACACTCCGAAAAATTAAATCTAGACGTAAAATCGATAATACCTACGTGTGCGAAACTACCGAAGTTGTATGGGTTACCAAAAATACACAAGCCCAATGCTCCACTACGTCCCATAGTTAGCCAAATCGATTCACCAACTTACAGATTGGCTCAACACTTAGCGAAAATACTCACACCGCTCAGGGGACATACAAGAGCACACACAAAGGATTCCTACCATTTTGTCAGCGAGATTAAAGACCTACATCTGGCAGACAATGAAACTATGGTCAGTTTTGATGTGCAGTCTCTGTTCACATGCTTACCTGTTGAAGACTGCATCTCGATTGTAACTAGAAGACTGGTGGAAAACAACATGCCCATAGAATATGCAGTATTACTCAGACACTGCCTTACATCTGGCTACCTATTGTGGAAGGAGGAGTTCTACAAGCAAGTAGATGGTGTGGCGATGGGCTTACCTGTATCTCCCATTGTCGCCGATATATTCATGGAAGACTTTGAGGAGAAAGCCCTACTTACTTCTCCCGTAAATCCAAGATTCTACAAGCGGTACGTAGATGACACTTTCACAATTCTACCTTTAGATAAAGTAACTGTATTGTTAGACCATCTTAACTCCATAAATTCTAAAATTCAGTTCACAATGGAGTTAGAGGCAAACAACTCTTTAGCTTTTCTAGATGTGTCTGTAATTCGGAATCCTGATAACACCTTGAGCCACACTGTGTATAGAAAAAAGACCCATACAGATAGATATTTAAACGGTGACTCTCATCACCATCCTTCACGGTTAGCTACCGTGGGTAAATCTTTGTTTCAGAGAGCACGAGGGATCTGTGACAGTAAACACCTGGCCGCCGAGCTCCAATACGTCAAGCAAGTTTTGCACGACAATAAGCTTCGGGTCCCGCGGCTACGTCACAGTGGACGAGTGAAGCAGGCCACAGTCGAGCGAGTGCCTGCTGTACTGCCATATGTCAGAGGTGTCACTGACAAGATTGGCTACATCCTGAAGCGTGCTTCTATTAAAACATATTTCAAGCCGCCGAAGAAGATTAGTCAGTTTTTACCATCAGTCAAGTGTAATGTCCCTCTGCAAGATGCAGGAGTGTACAAGCTTGATTGTGAATGTGGTCTCTCTTATATAGGAAAAACTAAAAGATTAATAAAAACCCGCGTTAAAGAACACATAGCTGATGTGAAGAATCGACGCTCCGGGAAGTCTGCAGTCTGTGAACATGTACAGGGTCGCCCCCGTCACTACATTAGATTTGATAGACCACAAATCCTCGCTAAAGAACACCGATTCCTTCCAAGGATGATTCGCGAGGCTATTGAAATCAAAAAACATCCTAATTTCAATAGAGAAGATGGGTGGGTGCTACCATCTGCTTGGGATCCTATAATTAATAAAATTAAATCCCAACCCAAGCATACAACTGCAAGATTTCAAGATACTGTAAGTTCATACTGCGTAGATCGGAACAAAAATTAATAATTTTTAATCTGGAGGTAACCGTGGTTAACTATGACATTGAGTTTTTGGCGGGAACTTGATCGGCGGCGGTTTGCTGCTCCGGTATTATTGTTTGAATAATGGTTTCAAGTGGATTTTGATATGTAAAAGTGGTGCGATTTTGTGTATTAAGTGTCTGCGCATGTGAACTATTAGTGGAAACGGTGAAACAAGTTCTTTGATGGTGATGTGATTCTCAAGATAAGGTGTCTATCTGCTTAGGCGCCATGAGATACCATCGCCAACTGTCAGCTGTCTGCTGACTCAAGTTGCCGTCAAAATCTCCCAAGGGCTGCACAATGTGACGCATCAACATATTGTGAAGCAGTGTACTATGAAGGATAAATAAACATTTGGGGAAATTATAATAAACCGAATAAAAATACCTAAGACTTGGCCTAAAGGTCTAGATACCAGGCCATAAACTCCAAAATAAACTATGACATTGGGACGTTAAATACCTCAGTCCCCGCCCGTGACCATGGGTGCTGTAAAGTACTCGAAACGTCGGGAATATAAAATAAGTTAATATACGCGATAAAATCCGTAAAACTAGTTTTATTTAAACAATTACACACTTCCTAATCTTTTTGTATGGCTGACGCACAAACCGTGCAGGCCAAGAAATGGGGGAAAAAAATGTAGCTGTGGCTGTTGTGAAAAAAAATAACCTAGATTATTACATATTTTAATGAAATTAAGAAAAGAAAAAGTTTCAAAGTTCATTTTTCATCAATTAGATATTCAATTTAAAAATTCCAATATATATTATATTCATTTATACTTTTTCCATTCCAATTTTCTACGAATGTAGAAATTACATTCTATATTTAATAACACAAACCTTAAGAGTAAGATTAAAGTTAACAATTAGCTATGCATTGATACATAAGTAGAAAATTGGAATGGAACACGGTTAAAGGTTTTACAGAAATAAACTTGGGCACTTTAGATGATTATGGAGGCATCTTAGAACACACCGATTTCAGCAACCCATTATTATTCGTAAAACATCTTCATTTATTAAGTAAAACGACTCTAATAAATCACCATAAACTAAATATTTACTGGTTAGTAACACCACACTTAAGTAATAATTCTACGAAATACGAAATAAACTAAATCGACATCAAACTTTTAAATTTGGCTTAGAAAAGTTAAACAAAACGAACTCCATTCAATCTGAAAAATTCCCGTTTAAAATAATATCTAATTGATGAAAAAAGAACTTTGAAACTTTTTCTTTTCTTAATTTCATTAAAATATGTAATAATCTAGGTTATTTATTTTTTTCACAACAGCCACAGCTACATTTTTTTCCCCCCATTTCTTGGCCTGCACGGTTTGTGCGTCAGCCATACAAAAAGGTTAGAAAGTGTGAAATTGTTTAAATAAAACTAGTTTTACGGATTTTATCGCGTATATTAACTTATTTTATATTCCCGACGTTTCGAATACTTTACAGCACCCATGGTCACGGGGGGGGACTGAGGTATTTGACTTCCCAATGTCATAGGTTTTTTTTTGGAGTTTATGGCCTGGTATCTAGACCTTTAGGCCAAGTCTTAGGTATTTTATTCGGTTTATTATAATTTCCCCAAATGTTTATTTATCCTTCATAGTACACTGCTCTAAAGTTGAAGTTGACTTCTTCTCCCATCTTGACCCAAGCGGACTTCAGTAAGCCATATGTGCTCCGCACAGATGCTAGCAGTTATGCCTTGGGCGCTGCTCTATTACAGGGTGAAAATCATGAAGAAAAGCCAATTGAGTATGCGAGTAGACTTCTGACATCCGCTGAACTAAACTATTCAACCACAGAACGAGAAGCCCTGGCTGTTATATGGGCTGTTGAAAAGTTTCGTGGTTATCTCGATGGCCATCCTGTTATTGTAAAAAGCGACCACCAACCACTCAAGTGGGTGTTGACAATGAAGTCCCTAAGTGGTCGGCTTATACGATGGGCATTGAAACTTCAGGCGTTTGACATCCGATACGATTACACACCTGGTAAAGCCAATGTGTTAGCAGACACTCTGAGTCGCCCACAGTGTGACGACTCTTGCTTACAGAGTTGTGACCTCTGCACTGTCGTTGTCGATGTTCCAACTATAAGCTCTAGTGAACTCCGAGCTGAGCAGTTGCAAGACCTTGAAGTAGCTAATATCATCCAGGATCTTGAGGCTCCTGATACGGCAGGCTTACGCTGGTTAGATAGAGGTTATCTTATGACTCAAGGTGTGCTGTTTCGTTTCCATCCTCAGTCCGATTCAGAGGAACCTCAGCTAATTGTATTAGCCACGATGCGTGAGAAAGTCATGCAAGAATATCATGACTCGCCTACTGCCGGACATCAAGGTCTAGAACGCACTGTTCAACGCGTGAGCCGAAAATATTACTTTCCTGGAATGCGAAGATACTATTATTACTAATTATTTGAGAAACTGTCAAGAATGTCAGCGTTATAAAATTTATAACCAAAAACCTCCTGGTTTATTACAGACTCCGATTCTCAGTCAACGTGGTGAAGTTCTCGCTGTTGATTTATTTGGCCTGTTGCCTGAAGGTGAGAAAGGACAAAAATGGGTCTTATTAATAGAGGATACTGCTACCAAATGGGTAGACCCCTTCGTGTTAGAAGATGCAAGTGCTGAGACTTGTGCTCAGATACTCATTAATGAATATTTCTTGAGATACGGTTTTACTCGTAGAGTCATTTTCGACAATGGAGTTCAGTTCGTATCTGCTACCATGCAACAGTGCATGTTCATTCTAGGCATTAAGCAAAATTTGATTCCTCTGTATCACTCGGAATCCAATCCCGCTGAACGTAAAAATCGTGACTTAGAAACTCAGTTATCCATATTAGTTCAGAATTATCTGAACGTCAGCAATTGCCGTACGGCAATATACGTACGGCAATCCAAGTTTTTTTTTTTCATAAAGTATGGCATACGCACAGACTAATATGATGTGGGTATACGGCAGGCTTCTCATTAGCCGCCTTTACACATACACACTTTAAAACGCGTGTATTGGCTTTCGCAAGGGAAAGAGCGGACATGTAAAGATAGAAAAAAAGAAAGAGAATGCACGCGCGCGCCGCCCGCTTACGCATCTCCTCATAACTCAGTCATGCGTTTTACGAATTGTCGTCGTAAAATGGCGGGCATTAGATTATGAAGCAAGGATTTTATTACATAGTTTTTGCCAATATACAATTCTCATGCGTGCCATCTTATGTTTGGTGTTACTTGATAATATATTAAAAATAATTTATAAAAATAAATTAATAAATATATAATCTATTATACGCTTAGACCAGCAAACATAACTGCTTGTTTTATATTCCTTCTAACCCTTTTCTCCATTTCTCTAGAGCATTAGTCTTCAGAACGCGTATTTAACAAAACTGTGTGATTTTCATACACTCCAGATCGCGGAAGTTTTTTTCCGTTCGGGACTTGCTGCGTTTGGAATCCGAATCGGTATTCCGAAATGGAATCCTGAAACGGAATTCCGTATGTATGTGGCTGGCCTTCAGTGTGACCATATGTGGCAGGTTACTGCCATTTTGGCAGGATTGGCCTCTTATTTTAGCCTCTGGCATGATCGGTTGACGTTTTATAAAACCTAGCAGTATTTGGCAGTATTGGGGTATTAAAAATAGATTTCATTATGGCAACTTAAAATGCCGAAAATGCTAACCCTAGATACTTCGCCAGCATGTGGGGGATTTCCCTGTATTTCTCGTATTATGTTTGTATCACATTCAACAAACAACTTTAAAAGTTTTTATGTAAAGTTGATAATCTTAAAATGAGTATTCATAAACACGAGTTTATGGTTAATATTTCAATCAGTCATAGTAGAGACGTACTTTAGTTTGGTATCGCATTAGATTTCATGGTGATAATATCTTGTTAGCGATATCTTGTTAATATTTCGTGGACGATAGTAACCTATAGGTAGTGGTGATGTAAACATGAAAGGGCGTATAGAGCGGAGTGGGAGCAAGATCTTTTACTTTCGTCGTGGATCTCCAAAGCTAAAGATGATCCAGACTGTGTAACTGCAAATTGCCACCCCGGCTGTCCGCTTTAAAGGAGCATTCCGCTACTGGTAAACATCAAAAAAATATGAGTGGATTCAGCATGCGAAAGAATATTCTCTCAAATAAATTTAATTAAGACAAAAATACTAAACAGCTTTATAAACAAACATGTAGCGTCTATCTTGCACGTTAAACAAGGCATTGGTGAGCATGGCGATTGCATTGCATTCAAACCAACGAAAGATATGTTTAATTTTAATTTAATAAAAATATAGCATTTAAATGTGTATTTTTACTTTTCTTAGTTTAATGCAATGGTAAAAAAACGTTGGCACTATTTAGGCATTTTTCATTACAGACTTTAGCAGGATTTTAACCAAAGTAAGGCAGGATCTGTATTTTAAAGATGGCCACACTGCCGGGTGCCGGCCTTATTGTTATTGTTAATGTCAGGTTAAAAATGTCAGATGTAAAAATTATGCGTAAGAGATTGGCCAAATTTTAATGACGGTTGTCTCTTCTTTCTGCTTTTCGTAATATGTCTATTAAAGACATTGTCAAATCAAATAGGTTCAAATGTCAAATCAAACAAAATTTGTATGATTTTATTTATTAAGATTGCTTTAAATTTTGTTATAGAAGCCGTTGTTCATTTACAGAATTGTTAAAAAAATAAATATACATTATTAAACTTGCCAATTAAATGGTGCAAGAAGCGGAAAAAATAATAACAAGAAAAGGCTATTCGTAGCAATATTTGCCTTAGATGATGAAAGGTTTGTGGTGATTTCAACTTTAATTGTAATATGATATTTAACTCGAGTACATTTATGGACTAGCCATCTATGTAGGACAGGTTTTTATAGTGTACGATTGTGTGCACAAATACAAACACACTATTTCCTAAATCTGATAGTTCGATGGGATGGCAATCCGAAACGAACTATACTTAGAAACTACATTATCAATTGTGATTGCTAACGTTCTATTTGTTCAATAAAAATGTGATTTTATTTATATTATTTTTTCAGATGCAAGCAATGGGTGAAATAGCTGGCACCAATTGAAAAGATTTACATGTTAAAACATATTTGTGGCAAACATTGCAAATCCGAGGATTTTGAACCCAACTAAAACGAACTGTTATTTCATCAGTGGACTTAATTTAAACTTCCACTATTATGTGTATGTTAATTAGGTTTCATTTACATGTAGCAAAAGATAATATCCCTCTAAAGTCACATTTTGGTAAGTTCGATTATATAACTAAACTCAAAGTTATTCGTACTTACCTGGTTATAAATATTTTTTTTTATAGATTCATCTACAAACATTAGCTATTATGAGCACTCATTTTGAAAGCGACAATTAGTAAACAATCTCTGCGAGTAGTATGTACATAGATACCTCTGTGAAGAAGCCTAGCGATTTGTACATAGTATTTGTTACACTTAAAAGGAATTTAATCCAATCAGTGTTAAAAAACCTAATATTTTTACCCTTTAAAAAGAACTAATGTTGAATGAAAACAAGCATCCAGACGCAGACTATTTATTTTACAGCATAGCAACACTTGTTCAGTGGGAACGTCTGGTCCTGCAATGCCGCAGCCAAACGCTTAGCCACTGCGCTACGGAGTCGTCATATATTTTTTACTTAATTAATTATTATTATAATAGTGCGTTTTTTATTTTATATTTTCTTTATACATATTTTTGTACCTAATAGTTGTAGAGATATAATTACAAATTGCTGTGTGTAAAATACATTGATTTCTTATCCTCATGGGCATTTTTACTCAATCCCCACGTTAAAAAAATTATTTCTCATAAATTATTCAGTATAGGGATCTAACTTTTATTAAAAAATATCGATAAACAATATATCGATAAAATTATTCGAGGATAGACATTATTATAATTCGCTTATGTTGTCAACACTGTTTGTCAAAAATTAAATGTCATGTCTTGATGTTGGTAGAGTAGCTTGGCGCAATGTCATACATTTACTTTTTCTTAGGAAGTCCCGCCTCTTACACGTACCGTGCGTTCACCGTAAGATGTCCCCTGCCTTGGGAAATGGCAGCATTGTCTACGGTGCTGCCAACAATATATAGAGCATTTACCCCACTTGGTGGTTGCTGGCAAAATTATCTAAACTTGAAACCCCTGATTAATATGTTTTACTTGCTTATTTAAATAATATACAGTTAGTTATAAGACTAGTAATGTTGTGAATGATAACACAATTTAATTTTTAAATTATTTATTGATTTATTTTTCCGACAATAATTATGGTCGAAAGGAACAATTCCAGACATACTCGTATCACTGTCACTTTCATAAACGTCGTTATCATCATCTGTCGTATCCGAATCTGTGCTGCTGTCATTTCCTAATTCAATTATGAATTTACAGTAATATCATCCAAACAGCCATCAAGTACATAAAACTTGTCTTCTAAATTTTTACGTGTCTACACTGCTTTTGCCAATCCTGAGGGTTATAGATGAAAAGCTTCTTCAGTTATCTCACGATATTCCCAGCTCTTGGCCGACATTATTGCTGGCTACTGTCTCTTTAAAAGACCTACATAAACTCAATCGTATTTAAATCGCAGTGGTAAGGGGCAACCTAACCACTTTATGGCCATGAGAAAGTAATTGGTCAGCCTCATAAATCGCGCTTTTGTGCTCTTTTATAATTTACAAAGTTCTGCTTTCAGCATTGTTGGTATATAAGACAATCCTTATTTGTTATCCAATTTTGCATTTGAAGTTTTGAGGAACTCATAGTAGGTGCTTATTTATTTGTAATGGTATGATAGGAGCGTTATCCATCACGACTAAGGAGTTCGAGGCAAATTATAAGTTTCTCTGAAAGCCATTTATAAAATTGGTTCTCATGTCGTCATGGTAGTCCTCGATTTACTCTGTGATTTAAAATCAATTGAGCATTAGGAATAAACCCTGTTTCTCCACCTGCATTAATAATTATCCACCGCGTTCCAACAGAATCACTTATTATTACTCCGTCCTCGTCATCTTTTGCCAATATTTTTCACTGCATACGATGCGTGAATGTATGTTTCATCTAAGAAAACTATTGGCCGACCATCTGCTCGATTTTGCCTCATAGTAACGATATACTTGCGTCTCCATGCAACTATGTCGCCTTTCCATTAAAATTTTCCGTTTCGAACCACACTTTTATACTGAAATCCAATTTGTTTTAAAATTTTCCACAAAGTCGTTCGACCTCCACCAAAGTTTATGTCATTCTTTAATTCTACAAGTAATTTATTTAAACTAGGAACAACTTTTTCAGTATACATTTCATGGATTTTGTTTCTTATTGCGCATAAATCGAAATCATCAAGATCCACTGTTTTACGTCTTGACGGTGTTTTCCAGGAGACTTGAGTTTTGAGATGTAGAGGCAGCAGCTTCACCTTCTTTAGATATTCTACTCACGGTTTTCTGACATGCCTGAAATAGACATAGTACCATTTTATAAAATTATATTTATAAAATACAAATACAGACATTATGATAAAAAGTAAATTAACTGAGATACGTACTTTTTATTTTAATTCGTAATGTTAGTAATTCTTATTATTACCCATACTAAAGGCATTTTGCATGAAGCTGGCATCCCTATTTTACTAACCTGTCATGGCGGCGACGCGAGTTCGCACTTGATTGAGTGGAATTAACAGGCTTGATTGCTTTTTCTCTCTCAAAAGGCACGCACTTCAACACAACCTCTTGCACTGCTTCTAAATGGTTTCATAATTAATCGGAATATTTTAAATAATAACACAAAAACGAGCGCAGCTTAATCACAACTGACAACAGATTGACAAGCAATAGTGCCAACATCACAGCAGGGGACATCTTACGGTGAACGGTCTGTAGTGATGAGAGGACAACTGAACGTCAATAACGGTTTTACGTGTTTTTGGTGTCATATTAATTATTTTAAGTTTTCTTTTAATATTCTGATTACATTCCTAATTTATTATAGTATATATTAATAATATTTATCTGTATTTTCATATTATCACTCATTTAGCGACAATTTCTTATCATTACAAAATAGTCTAACGTAGAGTTAGACTCTCGTAATCGCCATGTCTAATCCATCTATTCCGCCTGAGCCACCGGATCCGAATCGAAAATAAGGAAGAGGAAATAATGTTAGGATTGTTCCGATTCTAACATTATTTCCTCTCCAGCTGCTTATGTTGAAATTCAAAATGACTTAGAAGGTTCATTTAAAAAACCATGGCAGTCATTATCTCAAGAAATTTTTGATGACAACTTCAAAATTATTTCCAATAAAAAGAAAAGGAAACATAAAACGAAGGAAAGGAAGAAAGAAGAACATGCTAATCGGATTGACTTAAATAGAAAAATTTCAGTTTTTTCCACCAATTCCTCATTCTCAGAATTGGACTGCGTTACTGGTAATATTTTAACATCTAAAATTAAAATTATGGGAGCTAACTCTAACCAAGGCAACATATCAGGACAAAGTGTTTATGAATCATCCTTTCCCATTTATTTATCACCCAATATTGCTTGTACTCAATCATCCGAAATCCCTCTTTCACAATCATCTGACATTCCTCTACCACAAACATTAAATTCTGCCTATAGTCAAATCTCTTCTAAATCTCTTAACACACATATAAATAGCGATAATGCAAAAATAGATTCACAAAGATTTCCATCTCTTTGCCCTTATAATTCAAAAGATTCAGGTCCTTTTATCGTCCATGTTCAAGTAAAAGAAGATTCTCCTAATTCTGGTAAAACTTTAAATGCTATTTCATTTGGTCACTTTTTGAAAAAATTAAATATTAAAAATATAGTTAATGGAGGCCTAAAACGTATCGGGAGGAATAGAATAACGATTGAATTCTCTAAATTTATTGATGCAAATCTATTTTTAGAAAATCCTTCTGTCAATGATAAATACAAAACGTTTATCCCATCCTTCCACGTATCTCGTATGGGTGTTATAAAAAGTGTACCAAAAGATTGGACACCAGAAGAGATTATTTCTGAATTGTCTACGTATCCAAACACCATACCTGTATTAAAAGTAAGAAGATTAAATTACCGAGTACGTAACGAAGACAAAGTCAGATATGAATGCTCTGAAAGTGTCGTAATCACATTTGACGGTCAAATTCTTCCCTCGAGGGTTTATTTTTGCTATTCTTCCATCCCTGTTGAAATTTATAAGCTTCCAACGATTCAATGTTTTCAGTGCTGCATATTTGGACACATTAAAGATTTATGTCGTTCCAAGCAAAGATGCTCAAAATGTGGCGATGATCACTCTTCTTCTTCTTGCGACAAAGATAATGGGACCTTTCGTTGCTTGTTCTGCTCAGGTAACCACAAAGCCACGGATTTTAGATGCCCTAAACACAAAAGACAAAATAATATTAAAATCGAAATGGCACAAAATTCAATCTCATACCTAGAAGCATCACAAAAATATCCTATAAATTCTTCGCCTTCTACTAATCCTACAATGGATCATTTTCCTTCACACCCTGCTTCATCTAATAAAACTTCTTATAAGAAATCATTATTTATTCCTAAATCATTCCGTCACCATACACAAATAGGATACGACAAAAAAAGTCATCAAAAAATTAGTGAAGATTTTTTAATTCCGCAACCAGAGGATGGTTGTGCTCTGCGGGTTTCACCAGATACTTCACAGGGTAATTTTAATTCTTTAGAAAGCATTATACATTCCCTTATTAACATAATCATATCTTCGTATTCATCAAAGTTACCGTCCCACGTTGCTCGCTTACTAAATTCTATACCTGAAATTCTCCATGACATTCACTCTCACAAGAATCCTTCAATGGAGTTGTAGAAGCATTTTAGATAAACGTACTGAAATAATTTATTTATTAACAAAATACAATATTTGCATCGCTGCTATTTCAGAGACATGGCTAAAACCGGATCCCAACATCAGAATCCCTGGTTTTGTTGTGTTCGAAATGACAGATCTGATGGTTATGCCGGATGTGCTTTGCTTATAAAGAATAATATAGCTTATACCATTATAGATATTTATGATGAAATATTTGACTTTAATATTGTAGCAGTAAGAATTCAAAATATTACTTTCGTTTCTATTTATGTTCCTCCTTCTGTCATTACGGTTCGCAGAATAAAATCCTTAATAGCCTCCTTCCCCAAACAATTTTTTGATTATTGGTGACTTTAATTGCCATCATTATTATTTATGGGGTGATAATTCTGATAGATACGGCAGTTTATTAACATTGGCGTCCTTAATACTGGTAAAATCACCAAACGCTCTCGTCCCAATGAGTCTAGAAGTGCTGTAGATTTATCAATTTGTACTCCTGATTTAACCTCTCTTTTAAATTAGACAGTTTTAGATAGCTCTCATGGCAGTGATCATTATCCTATTCTGATTTCCTTTCCAAACAAAGAATCGGCAGAAATTAACAAAAAACCATGTATTAAATACAAATTAGACAGAGCAGACTGGAACCTGTATAATAATATTCTTTCCAATGAAATTCTAAAAATCGCTCCTATTTCTGAAAATAATTTAACTTCAATTGTTGAAGCATTTACAAACGCAATTATAAATGCAGCAGAACAATCAATTCGTATTAAAACTCTAAATAATAAGTGTAAGCCCTCCCCTCCTTGGTGGGATTCTGAATGTACTGAGGCCATTCGTAATAGAAAAAACTGAAAAACAATATAAATTAGACATAAGTTTGGAAAACTATTCATACCTTCAACGTATACAAGAAGTGACTAAAAATACTCTTCGCACAATAAAACAAACAAGTTGGCTTGCCTTTTGTTCCTCAATATCTCCAACCTTCACCAGTTGTTTATGCAATATAAGAAAAATTCGCTGTAATTTTTCATCTTGTTCTTACAGTGGTGCCATTTCCTCAATCAATAAATTATTTTCTAGACAAACTTGCCCCTCTCTGCTCCTTCGAGAGAGGAGCCTCAAAGTGAATCTTTTTTTGATCCCTTAGAACGTCCATTCTCTCTATATGAATTAAAGCTTGTCCTTTCTCACGTTCACGATTCAGCACCTGGTCTAGATGGTATTCCTTATTCATTACTTGCCAAATGTTACGATCAAATTTTAACATACTATTTAAATATCATTAACGCTTTGTTTGACATAAGCTTTGTTCCTGACTCTTGGCGGACTCAAGTAATTATTCCTATCTTGAAACCTGACAAAAACTCTAACGACGGCTCTTCCTATCGACCGATTGCTCTATCCTCATCTCTAATTAAAACCTTTGAACACATGCTCAAGAATCGTCTTGAATGGTATGTAGTCATGGATTGTTATCAAATACTCAATATGGATTCAGAAAAGGTAAAAGCACATATGACAGTCTTTCAATCTTCACCACAGATATTAGACTAGCATTTTCGAGAAATGAATCGGTCCTTGCTGCTTTCCTTGACATTTCTTCTGCTTACGATATGTCAGACTCAACATCCTTAGAGAAAAGATGTTTAAGTTTAATATATCCAAAAAACTTACGAATTTGATTATCAATTTATTTCTAGATCGATATATACATATTAAAATTGATGATGATTTAAAATATACTCGAAAGGTTTTTCAAAGGGATTCCACAAGGCTCCGTTTTAAGTCCTTTATTATACAATATTTATACATCAGATCGTTCCATTCATTCAGACCAGTCCATTTCAAAGTGTAAAATTTTGCAATATGCTGATGATATGTTACTTTATGTAAATAATAAATGTATAGAATCCTGTGCTAACGCGATAGAACAAGATCTCCTATGACCACGTGGTTAGATGATCATGGACTAGAACTTTCCCCAAATAAAAGTAATACAGTAATTTTTTCCGCTAAAGAGTTTTACCTGAAATACAGGTTCGCCTTTTAATTATCCGCTCGAAAATATTCAGCAAGTTAAATTCCTTGTAATTCTTGATAATAAATTATCTGGCATGCCTCATATCATTTATATCCAAATAAAAATGCGAAAAAATATAAACATTCTAAGAGCTTTGTGCGTGGTATGGCGGGGCGGCCATCCATAATTAATTTATAATGCAATTATAAGTCGATTAGATTATGCCTCATTTCTTCCTGAACCTGCACAAAAAGGATTAAAACTTTAGATATCGTTCAACACAAGTCTTTAAGATTAATTATAGGCGCTATGAATTCGTGGCCTGTCAATGCCTTGCAGATTGAATGCGGTGATCCTCCACTTTTTATTAGACGACAATATTTATCGGATGCTTTTTTTTCGGGCTCTTCAATTGTCCCAACATCCACTAATCCCTAAAATTAGTTTAATTTCTCATTACATTTTAATTAATTCAGGAAAATACTGGCGTAATAAAGAAACACCTAACCTAGTAAAAAGCTATGAACAATATAATTCTTTACTACATCCTATTTATAGCTAGGTGACTCTGCCTCTTTTCTCCAATTCGTTTGAGGTTGCACTTTTCAAACCCAATGTTATATTAGATATAGGATTAAATTAATTTTCTATTGAATCAAATAAAAAATTGTATTTGCGTTGGACAAGAATTTCCCAGGTTATCATTATATTTTTACAGATGCCTCTAAAATTAACTCAAAAAGTTTTACTGGCTACGCAATATACCATCAAAATTGGATAATAGTTCAAAAAATGAAAAGTCCTCCCGAATCTTCAGTTTTTACTGGAGAAATGTTAGTCATTTTACAAGCAATAAAATATTGCTATAGCTTTAAATTAAAATCAAGCGTGATATTTTCAGATTCTCTTAGTTCTTTACAGGCACTGTTATGCAGTCCTTTCTATGACATTTCCGCAATCTTTTGATATTTGAAATTAAAACTTCTATTCTTATACCAATTTCAAAACATCAACATTTCTCTTGTTTGGATTCCTAGTCATATTGGTATATCTGGTAATGAATATGCTGACAAACTTGCTAAACAAGCTATAGTCTGTGGGGATACTTTCCTATTTAAAAATGATTGCTATGACCTTATAAGGAATACGAAATTATTGTGTAGAGATAGGTGGTCAAAACATGGGAACGAAACGGAAACGACGAAAGGCTGTCACTATGCCAAAATTCAACCAATCATTCCTTCTAAGCTTTGGTTGTTTAAATTAACCTTAAATAAGAAACATACATCAATGTTATGTAGAATGCGTTTGGGTCACTGTTGTAATTCGGTTCACCTTGCTAGGCTTCATATTAAAAATTCTTCTATATGTGAGTGTGGTTTAGATATTGGTGACCTCAATCATATTTTCTTCTCGTGTCCTCTGTATGATCATACTTCATTATTTAACACTTTGGTAAAACTTAAAATACCTCTACCTACAGAAATTCGTTCTCTTTTAATTTATTCTAAAAAAAGTAAAAATGTTTTTAATTGTCTTATGGAATATTTAGCTTCAAATAATATTAGATTATAAAATGTTATTCATTATTTAGCATTTAATAGTCTTTATTTAGTTTTATTTAATATTTTAAATGTGGTAAAGAGTTCAGTTTTATTTTAATTCTTCATAATATTCTTCATTTATGTATTTAATAAACTTCAGTACAAGTCATTTAATTCTTCATTAGTTCTTAATTTTATTCGATTTTTAATCAGAATCATAGTTATTGTCTGGAGGTTGGCAGTAATTTTAAGGTTGCCATAAAAAAAACGAAGTGATTATATTCTCTTTGGTTAATGTCACCAGTCACCATTTACCACTGACTTAGAAGTATAGGTATATCTCTATGCCATTTACATTTGCGTTAGGCATGTCGATTCAATTAAAATAAAATCGATCTCCGATTCGATTCAAATCGAATATACTAGAATCGATTCTTGATTAAATCGGTCATTAAGAGATCGATTTTCGATTAATCGTGACATTTTTAAACGTGCCTAATAATACATATAACAACAACAATACTTTAACAAACGTGCAAACTGCAACGTACATTTCTAGATAAATCAAATTTAAATGTATGCTACACGAACATAATACTGTGTATTTCGTTACTAGAAACTTCAACAAATAATATTTACTCACAGTATATTTTTGTTAAATAAAGTAAACTCATAGCACAGATTAAGTTAGACACCGGAATCACAGGTAAGATTAGAAATGACAATGACAAGTGACGACTTTTTTTATTAGTAAGTAACATATGTTATCGTTGTAGATCAACGCTGCTGCTATATTAGCTGTAGCTGTAGCGTGTATTGGTCGGCTCACCCGAGGCAGGATCACGCTCTTACAGAATACCAGCGTCAAATAGCAGCTTAAGGCTGCTGTGTGTTGTATGGTGAGTGTTGAGAACCGGAGAACCTTTTTACTGGAAACGAGGCATTCGATCTTAGTCCTCAGGGGTGACAACGCATCTGCATGTTGATTATTAATCGAGGATAAATGAAGATGTCTATGAGCCACAACACCCACTTACCATCAGGTGGACTGTGTGCTCGTTTGTCGTCACCCTTATTCTATAAAAAACGTAAGTAACGACATCTTTGGATACGTTCATAAATATTTATTTGTTGCGTTCAAATTATCAACCAAGTACGACCGGTTGTTATTGCGTCCGACAACAGCAAAAAAAATTAAAAAGGGAAGATACCGCAGCCAGTTTAGGAATTTTATCACTAGTTCTTGAATCGGTCCGATTCAAGAGGTTTTTGGATCGATTCATCGGATCGATATAGTGTTCCAAATCGATCTGAAAAATCGATTATTGTACTCTACATAATCGATCTTTCGATTAATCGATTTCAGATCGACATGCCTAGCTTGCTACATATTTATTTATCTATGGACATGCCTAATTTGCGTTCGCCACCAACCAGGCTGGTGCAACTTCCATAGTAAAAGTTATACGTACGAGATTGGTCAAATTTTAATGACGGTTATCTTTTCTTTCTGCTTTTCGTAATATGTCTATTAAAGACATTGTCAAATCAAATAGGTTCAAATGTCATTTGTATAATTTTATTTATTAAGATTGCTTTAAATTTTGTTATAGAAGTCGTTGTTCATTTACAGAATTGTTGAAAAAATAAATATACATTATAAAACTTGCCAATTAAATGGTGCAAGAAGCGGAAAAAATAATAACAAGAAAAGGCTATTCGTAGCAATATTTCCCTTAGATGATGAAAGGTTTGTGGTGATTTCAACTTTAATTGTACTATGATATTTAACGCGAGTACATTTATGGACTAGCCATCTATGTAGGACAGGTTTTTATAGTGTACGATTGTGTGCACAAATACAAACACACTATTTCCTAAATCTGATAGTTCTATAGGATGGCAATCCGAAACGAACTATACTTAGAAACTACATTATCAATTGTGATTGCTAACGTTCTATTTGTTCAATAAAAATGTGATTTTATTTATATTATTTTTTCAGATGCAAGCAATGGGTGAAATTGCTGGCACATGCACCAATTGAAAAGATTCACATGTTAAAACATATTTGTGGCAAACATTGCAAATCCGAGGATTTTGAACCCAACTAAAACGAACTGTTATTTTATCAGTGGACTTAATTTAAACTTCCACTATTATGTGTATATTAATTAGGTTTCATTTACATGTAGCAAAAGATAATATCCCTCTAAAGTCACATTTTGGTAAGAATTAGATTATATAACTAAACTCAAAGTTATTCGTAATTACCTGGTTATAAATATATTTTTTTATAGATTCATCTACAAACATTAGCTACAATGAGCACTCATTTTGAAAGCGACAATTAGTAAACAATCTCTGCGAGTAGTATGTACATCGGTACCTCTGTAAAGAAGCCTAGCGATTTGTACATAGTATTTGTTACACTTAAAAGGAATTTAATGCAATCAATGTTAAAAAACCCAATATTTTTACCCTTTAAAAAGAACTAATGTTGAATGAAAACAAGCATCCAGACGCAGACTATTTATTTTACAGCATAGCAACACTTGTTCAGTGCGGGAACGAAGCCTCGGGCCTGCAATGCCGCAGCCAAACGCTTAGCCACTGCGCTACGGAGTCGTCATTTATTTTTTACTTAATTATTAGTATAATAGTGCGTTTTTTATTTTATATATTTTTATACGTATTTTTGTACCTAATAATTGTAGAGATATAATTACAAATTGCTGTGTAAAATACATTGATTTCTTATCCTCATGGGCATTGTTACTTAATCCCCACGTTAAAAAAATTATTTCTCATAAATTATTCAGTATAGGGATCTAACTTTTATTAAAAAATATCGATAAACAATATATCGATAAAAGTTATATCGATAAAATTATTCGAGGATAGACATTTACAGCACTATTATAATTCACCTATGTTGTCAGCACTGTTTGTCAAAAATTAAATGTCATGTCTTGATGTTGGTAGAGTAGCTTGGCGCAATGTCATACATTTACTTTTTCCACAGAGTACTTTTGTATAAACCGAAATAGAGACCAATCTTCGACCTATAAAATGGCAATGCATAACTAGCGCCATCTCATTTCCTTAGTTAGCAACTTTATTCCAATAGCTATAAGTATATGTATACATAAGATGCATATATATATATATATATATATATAGCTTACGTATATATACATAGGTTTTTATTTCTGATATTAATAATTAAAATCAAAATAAAACTCCAACATAATGTTTACAAGATTTATTAAAAAAATTACGCAAATACAATAATTATTATCAGTACATTTCTTCAACTTGAATATACAAATTAATCAATCGCCAAGATGATCATAATCCCAGATAAGTGAAAAGCCTGAAACAAAGATAAGAACAAAATTAAAAACACAACTTCTTCAATTATACATATAATTTAAAATGCGTCAAGAGACAAAATTGAGATCATTTGGAATTGAAATGAATTATTAAATGATATCAATTGCTAATCAAGTAAGCAATTCTGCATTATTGTTCCATTAAAATCAAATCTAATCTTGAATATTTGTTTTTGTTAATGTTTTAAGATTAACTAACTTGAAATGGAAATGGTAATAAAATTGAGGTATCATTTCAAAAATTTATAATTTTTTGAAATGATACCTCAATTTAATTTTTGAAATGAATTTTAAACCAATTGCTAACTAATCAAGTAAGCAATTCTGGATATTGCTCCATTAAAATCGAATTAAATATTGATAAAAACAAATATTCAAGCAATCAATAATGAATATTTGGAAACAAATATTCAAGCAATATGCTAGCAATGAAGACGACTTAAATTATATAATATATCAAATAATTTAAAGCTCAAAATAAATTATGCTCGTTTGCATTATTTCTAACACAATTTTTTTTATAAAATATGTATTAGAAATAATAACGTGCTGTATTGTACCTTGTAGTGTAATGACGGCGTAAGAGAATTCACTACTCAATATCATCTCGTGGGTGTCGTAAGAAGCGACAGAGATAAACTAAAACATGAGATGAGTAGCAGCCTCTTCAAAAAAAAACCCTGCGGTTGCCAAACCGCCTGATATACTATGGCAAATATTCCCATAGTATCACCAATCTTTAGAAATGGACTTATAGAGTTATCACGATGAAAAAATGTGCTTAAAAATAAATTATTTGATTAATGTTGTGATTAACGCTATTTACATACATTCTATAGACTCATGCAATATAAGCAAATGTTTAACCCATTTAATAACGATATATTTCCTAATTATAAAAATATTTTTGCAACTTTTGTACAAAAAAATAAGATTCTTTGATTTTACTTTTATAACTCGGTGGTTCAATTTAAGCGTATCTATTATTACATATCATTGATAAATTTGTTTAAAACGCACGAATAAATCAAATTTGTAACAGTAATTAAATATTTAACTCTTCTGGTAGCAACCAGGATCTTAAATTAAAAATATATATTATTTCTTTCTTTTTAAAAGTTTACTTCTTAACTTTTGGCTTTAGTTTGGAAATAGTTTTCGTCATCATCTACTTCTTTTCTCCCAGCTATTATTCTATTAATATTTTTACAACTATTAAAAATCAGACAACGCATCACAATATTAATTAAATAATCAACTAATTTATTTTTATGCACATTACATTTCATAAAATCAAAATCAATTAAAGTATATATGCTTGTTTTAATTATCTCCTTTAACTGATCATTTTCAAAATTGTCCTTTGAAATATGATTGATTATATCCTGCATATTTGAAATTGACTGAATCAAATCATTGCTGGGAGTACAAAGCCATCGTCTACCTGCATATTCTCTGTATTTTATGTATTCTATTTCATTTTCAGACGTTAGGTCATATTTACAGTTAATACAATGTTTAAAAATTTGAGTTTTTGCTTTTTTTAAGAAATAACCACTAACATATTGTAATGGCGCAATTATGGGGGGTTATTTAGTTTCATTGTAATTGGTGTGAAGTTTATTCCTAAAATGTTTGTGAAATCAAATGCAGGTTGACGATGTCTCTAAGTTTTCATTAACAATGAGAGTGTGCAAAGCATTACAATAATCTAGCTCGCAGTTTTTACCATGAGTGTGGACACTACTTAAATTATTAATCAAAAGGGTAGCAAAAGCAGACTCAAATTGGTCACAAGTTGGATTATTATTGCGGCACCCATGGCTTCTAACCGCACCAAAGAAATTTTCCAGTGGGTCCTGATTTAGATGACGCAACCACACTGATGTAATTCCAAAATCAATTTCAATTTTTTAATAAAACTTGATCCTTCTAGTGTCCACACCCAATTGATCACAGTTGAATAGATTCTTCCTCCCAGTGGAAGATATAAATTCATAGACGCAAAACTTTTTGGCATCCATCCATGTTTTGTGATGTATGGAGTGAGGTGTTGCAGGTCCAAGTAGAGGTTTGGCATGTCTTTTCTTTTAAAACTGCCATTAACTGAGTCGAAAATATTATCCATAAAAAGCAGCAAATCAGCAGTGTCTTTGCACTCTTCTGGAAGGATACCCTTATCTGTAAAACAAAATGTTTATTTGCATAAACAATAAAAATAAAACATTCATACAGAATAAATGAACAAAATACATTGACTATACCTGCCAGGTATCCCATATTTGATGATACAGTGCGACTGAAAATCTGTGAAGCATACTTGACTTTCATTTTGTTTAATTTTTCTGGGTTGATATGGGCTTCTGTTAGTTTTGGAATTAGTCGTATTCCTTTATACCCCGGATCTTCTTTGTATAAAAGTTGCAAATGAGACCATTTGCGGTTTTGGTCACGCCTTCTATGGTGAAATTTAAATTTTTGTTAGTAAATTATTTCTTATGCCTTAAGAAGATGTGGAGGGTCATACAGAGGAATAATCTCAGTATTATTTATTAACATAATATTATCTTTAGGAGTTTCTCCTCTTCTCAAATAATTGCCCCTAGTTTCATTCATCAAAAGTTTTATGGCCTGTCTATTATTTGCCCCTTGGTCGCATACTGTAGCCACCACTATTAACCCTGCTTGTTGTATCTCTGTTACTTTAATTTGATTCGCTAATTCTGGTCCTTTTGTTGCACTTGATGAAAATGAATAAGACACAGCCTGTTTATAATTGTGAATTAGCCCACGAATCATGAACACTTGAGCATGATCTGCATACTCTGGCTTTCTTTGTCCATTATCAACAAACCCTATTACTTTATTTTTTCTCTCATTAAATGTAACATGAGCTTTCAACATCATTTCATCAAATAATAGAATACATAATTTTTGTTCTGTATTCATAGTTTGTGCTTTATTTTTTAACTGTAAAAAAATATTTTTATTAAGTCCTGGTTGGAGGTTACTTCTGTATGAGTTTAATGAGAGTTTGAGGGCAGGCAATAAATATTTTTCAAAATCGGTATCCTTTAGGGCTTTGCTTAAATATAGACAGCAGCAATTTTCTTGCAGGGTAAATCGTCGTCCATTTTCTTTTTTCTTATTTTCTCGCCACTGTAACTGCATTAAAATTTTCGCAGTACTAGAACAATTTTCTAAAACTTCTAAAACTGCAGGATTTGTAGCAAACTTTTTTGCTGCTTTTATCTCAGCTTTCTGTTTCGCAATTTTATTTTCATTTTGCTGATTTTTATTTTAGATGCAATAATTTGTTTAAGGAGCTCTTTTCAACCTTGGTCTGATAATACCCGTTTGGTCTTTTCTTGACTGCCAATGTTCCTCCTTAAAAATTAGAAATTAAAAAATTATAAAACCGGTTTTGTTGAAAGGAAAGAATAAAAACATTTATTCCAACACGCCACAAACATCATCAAGTATTTATTAGTTGTTGCAAATTGACCTTCATGAATCTAATGATTTAAAATTTAGTGACCAATACTATAATGTCAATTTTAGTACCTAGTCTTATCTAAATTCTTTTAATTAGTTATTTATTTATGCACATGCACAAAGTAGTACAGAAACAGAAACTTTTTTATTCAATATAGATTATAAATAATACTTATTGAAAGTCACTTTTGTTTAATTACCACTGGTTCAAAACCTCTGTCCTGGGAAGAACCAGCAAGAAACCCAGGGACTTTTTTAAAAATAACAGCTTACAATCATGTATGTTACACAATTAACCACACAAAACAAATTAGAAATAGCTTGGTAGCGAACACCTCATTCCCAGGGGTTATTATCATCCATAAATTCCTTAACCTTTTTTACCTTTATAACCCTTTTTATACAAACTATGTTTAATAAAGTTTTTGAATTTTGAGCAGGTCGAATTTTGTATATTTTCTGGGATTTTGTTGTAAAAGCATCGCCCCAAGAATGAATTACTGACTCGGTGGAGTCGAGTAACAAGTACTACTAGCTTGTGTTTGTTCCTCTTTGTTTGTTCTTTAACCACTACTGGTAAGCTTAAAAGGCGGATAACGGATTCGAACCCATTACCTTTTGAGTTCGCGGTCCGCACCCTGCCATTAGGCTAGTGTAATAATACATATATAAATATTATTTATGACAGAACAAAAATATGAAATATATATCATATTATCAAATATGAAATATGAATAGTTATCATCTCTTGAATTAAAATAAATCATACCTAAACACATTTCACCACTTTCCTTTGTAACTAGAGGATTAGTTAATATCACAGGATCTTGCATCGGAGTAACTGGGTCTGAAACATTAGTTAATTTTCTTTCAGTAACATGTTTCACTACTATAATTATTCCTTTCCTGCTTTATATTATTGTTATAGTTTTAGCCATGACATGATTTTACAGGCACTAGTGACAAACGAGCAAACGATCGACCTGATGGTAAGTGGATGCTGTGGCCCATCATAGACATCAACATTTATCCTCGATTAAAAATCGAAATGCAAATGTGATGTCACCACACCTGAGGACTAAGATGGGTCCCCATTTTTCTACACTCACCATACGAAACACACCAGCATTAGGTGCCGTCCTATTGCCATTTTAAGCTGGTGTTCTGTGATAGCATAGTCCTACGCCGGTCAAGCCGACCCATTCATGATACAACTATAATATAACTGCATACTATTTCATTTCATATTAAATATATTATTCAAAAAATTTTATGTTCAATAAATTGAAATCGTTAAAAAATGGCATCATAAGTCAGACTAACCAAGATTTTCTGAGAAGCATGTCTTTCCATTTTTACATATAATCGATGTATCGAACATTCGGAGTAATGACCTGAAATGAAATTCATAAATCAATATAAAAACAAAAAAAGGTTTAAAGAAATAGCCAAATCACTGGAGGTTATAAGAAATGGGTGTTTCTCAATGGAGTGTAGTGTACCCACAACAATATATATTAGAGTTGTTAATACATAATCTAATTAAAGTCATAGACAGAAAACATGTCTCCTCTCATTGACACCTTCCAAAATTACAGAAACAATTTGATTAAGAAAATATATTTTTAAAGTCAAAGTCAACATTTTGGCTTGTTAAAATCTCTTATGAAGATAAAAATCTACACGGTTCACAGATCTACAACTTAAAATCAATACATTATCAAATGAACTTCTAAGTGCAGAGTAAGTATCTATTATATTCTTATATATATTTAAATAAGTTTTGATCTACATGTGTGTGTGTATGTGTGTGTGTGTGAAATTTATATTTTAGGTTTTCATCCTAGCCCACTGCAGTACACACATCTCCACTAACTTTCCGGTTGGCTGGTAGAAAATGCTATGGCATTAAGTCCATTGTTACCTTTAGTAAAAGTGTATAAATATATAAATAAATAAAGAGCTATTCCACATAACTTCTCCTCAATATATCAATCTATTTTAGGCTTTTTATCCCTCAATGTGAACAGATCGGTGTTATAAATCATAGTGGCCAACAGATGGACTTGTTGACATTTGATAGATGATTTAGTTTTTTTTTGTTAAAAGGTCACTTGATCAAGTGTTCTAAGCTATGATTAAGAAAATCTGTTCAGCTAATTGAAGATCATCAGCTGTTTTTTTGTTTTGGGTTTTCAATTTTTATTAAAGTAATTTAACAAAACACTAACAATATTTCGAAGACATTTGAAATTTGCCAACACTCATTGGGGCAGCACGGCAGACACTTCCTTGGCCTAAAACCCTCTCATGAGAGGACTGTGTTCAGCAGTGGGACGTATATAGGCTGTAACTTTAAATTTAACTAACAAAATTTCCTTCATAAGGTTTATAAATTTTATGTTCGATTGCATTATTAAATGTGAGTCCCCTTGTAAAGGTTACATACTATATTCAGCAGTGGAGTTGTGATGTGCTTAATGATGATATTATGTAAATATATATAGAATGCTTGGGTAAGCATCAATATCAGTACCTGATGATGTTGACAGTTTTGCCAGGTTCAAAATTTCTTTCATAGGTTTTCTTTTGATAACTGCTGGTTTATTTGATGAGGTAGCTAAAAGAAAATAATAGAATTAACTTTGAAATTATTAAAACTGCTATGTAATAATAAAAAATAGGCCCAGTATCTGTGATTACTTGCAAAAAGTATAATTTCACTGTGCAGTTTATTCATAACATTAAATCCTAGTGTTTGTAATAATAATTAATTTAAAATAAGGTAGTAAAGAGGATGACCATAAATTAATATTTATGAAAACTAGGCTTAATGATGGATCATTAAAGCCTCATCCTTCTGTCAGCCGCATGCATTATAATTTTAAACCCGATAGTACATATAAATTGTATATAATTTTATTCTACGTCATTTGATGAATGCATTATGGTAAAATTATTGCTATTTAGATACCTACTGAATCAATCATATTTTACAAAAGAAAAAACATATCATTAGTACTAAGTTCTTAATTCATTCTATATTTATTTAATCTGTAATCTAGAAAGACAAACCTATATTCAAAGTTGGCACAGCAATGTTGCTGATTCTGTTATTTCTGCATTGAAATTTTCTTCAAAATGTGAGTGACACACGGCGATACTTGAATATGTGCATATTTTCGAGACCTAGTAAATCACCGCCAATTGCAAGTACCCTAAATCGTTCTTCGTTTTCTGGGTTTGGAAACGTGAAGAACATGATGCATGCCTAAAATATTTAGAAGATACATTTAAAATAAGACATACTTAGTATATTATGCCTAAGACAAATCTTCTAAGAAAGCCCTTGATGCAAGTTGTTTAGAGACGAGATGACATACCTGCACTGTCCTTACATCCGGGAACACAGCAACGCTTATCTGACATATTTTTTATTAGTTATTCTTTCTAGCAATGGAGACAAGATATCACAAAAACCAAATCGTTGAAAATGGTTTACGTGATAATTTGCCGGAAGAATAATAAATAGCTCAATTCAACGTAAATAATACAACACAAAACCACATAAACTATTATATATAATAAAATATTAGTAACTAACGAATTATCATTAAATATTAGAATATCGAGAAACAAAACAAATAGCGGGAGGCGTGAATAAATTCACAATGGCAGTTTGCTGTGCTGCCAGAATGAGTTTTAAAAAAAATCTAAAAATATCTAATTACGGGATATTTAATTAATAATTTTAGGAAAGCATGTGTAATCGGTATTTATTTATAAGCACATGTTCAAAATTTTTATCACAGAATTTTATTAACTTTGAAGAAAAGAAAATATCTTAATTCCTGTTACGCTTACTTTCTACTAAATAGAAGATTTTCTTTATAAAAATTTGTTTAATTTACATGCTGGTAGTAGCGACATCTAGTACCAGATCAAAGAATTATTCGCTCCAAATTGAGAAGAACGTCATCTATTATTTTTAGTTGGAATAATATGATTGTATAATACGACTAAAATGAAAAGTAGTAAATAGATATGGTTTCAAATAGCTTACTAAGTGCATCTTAATTTTGCATAAGAGCATATCACAGGTTTCCAAGTTTAATGTTCTAAGATTGTAGAGCCTGACTTTTTCTTAGGAAGTCCCGCCTCTTAAACGTAGTGATTATACTCTCTTTGCCACCAACCACCATCATTTGTCATACAATGTATTATATAGTATTTAATATTTATGTATATATTTGAGACCCCCCAGTTGTCTACTTGTAGTTGTTTATTTTTCTATTCCTGTGCTTTCTCATAAATTAAAGGTCAAAGAAAAAAGATTAAATAAATTATTATGGTCAGAAACTAGATTTCATTTCATTATTAAAACAACTATTTTCAGGTAGTTATAACCGTAGTATTACAACAAAAATAATATTGTAAGTTTGATTTAAATAGTTACATGATCCTATATTTATTTTTAGTTTATTAAAAAACCAACACTAAAGTTATGTTTAAACGTATGACGTATAATTTTCAAATAAGGCATAATGCCTTCGTGCCGTCATTTAAACCACCCGATGAAAAAGATTTTAAAGCAATTAAACATTTTATTACTCGACATCAAAATATTTTAATACTCACTGGTGCAGGAATATCTACAGAATCTGGTGAGTATATAATTATAGTATAATAATATTTTTTCTTTATTACATCAATCTCACAAACTAATAAGAAGTGCTAGCGTGATCAATCTCTTAAGCCAACCAAAATATTATAGTTAGATAAGTTTGTTTGTATTGAAAATTCAAATAAAAAAAATACATAAAACTAAAGTTACAGTCTGTATACATCCCACTGTTGGGCACAGGCCTCCTCTAATTTCAGGGCGAACAACCCAGGTTCGGCCCTGTCGGCACCAATGAAACAAAAAACGCAATTTTAAGTACTGAATTACCACTTGCTAGGTGGTGAAGAATAACATCATGTAAAAATGTTCATGTCTGAGAAATAAATAAATATTTCAAAGACATGTGAAATCTGTCACATTGGGGAATCATGGTGGATATTCTTTGAAACCCTCTCAGAAATATAAATAGTAACAAATACAGAAACCACAAACTGGTATTATTATTTTATTAAGTGCGCTAAGTGCCAGTGCTGTGTAGTGGTGGTGTAAGAATATCCACTAGCCCATAAATATCATCCTGTGGGTGATGTAAGAGGTGACAGAGGAAAACAAATCAGGAGATGGGCAGAAGCGCATCAGGAGATGGGAGGCCTATGTTCAGTAGTGGACTTTAATAGGCTGTAAAGGTAACTTATGTGCACCATGAGAACTTTGAGCTATGTGAGCTTGTCTAGGTACACTTAAGTGCTAAATATATTTTACAGTTATTGTTCTTGACATTTGGATGATGGATGCAAGTGGCTTAGGACCATGCATTGTGGCATTCTGGGGTGGCCAATGTCCTATGTAGACTTGTGAAGGGTTGTAATGATGATGATGGTTTTTTTAGATTAGTTAATGGATAAATAAAAATGTATCATATTAAGTCTGAGACAGTAAAGTAGTGATAATTTCATGAAAATAGAAGGAAATATAAAATTAAATAATTAGGTAACAAAACACAAAAATTAATTTGACAGCTCAATAGTGCAATGGCTAAGGATTTGGTAGTGGCGCTAAAAGTCGCGGTTTTGATTCTCCTTGAAACAAGCATTTGAAAAGCCTACAAATAATAACTACATGCCTGGCTTTGTGCAATTTATGTTTATAAATCAACACAGTAAAACTGAAATTAACAGCATGGAAATAACATTGCATATATTAAAAAATAATGTGCATTAAAATTCTATTTTTTTACTTATTATAAACCAGTGCAGTCAGTCAACTACAATCAAAATAAGTATGATTTTCTCTCTGTTGGAACCACAGAATAAATAATAGTTCTACGTACAGAAGTTGCACTCCTTTGATGTTGACTGCTTGCCGACGTTTTAATAGCCTACATAATTATTATTAATCAGATAAATCGCGCACGCAAGCTAAATAAACGCAATGCTTGGCTCCTAAGAAATAGGTAGATAGAGTAAACAACAAATAAACCTGAAATACGATTCCTAACAGAAATGTGATCATATTTTACTTAGTTAAAAATCTTCTAAACAAAGTTTTAATTTCAGTATTATGTGTTATTATAACTTAAAATATTTTAATTACAAAAGACAAGTATATGTATGTAAGTAGGTACTTGGATAGTGAAGTAAATTTCAACTAAGTTTTGTAATAAAGTACTTAGATATTACTTCTGTAGTTAAATTATTACTTAATTCTTTTTTCGCTATAAATACCTATCTAACAAAAAAATGAAATAAATTCACCTTTCATTATACTTCGGTAACTTAAAAAATTATATATATGAATCCTTTTGTTTGCTCATTAAGCATCCATCCCCGCAACAATTATAGAAGGAACGACTTTGTCAATATAATTTATGAAATAGATAGGTAATATACATATATATTATTCTTAAAATACATTAAAACTTTTTCAACTATTTTATCCTACAATTAAATATACTAAACACTAAACAAAAACTATTTTAACGAGTATTTCAACAAGTATTTACAAAAAACTATATTATGTATTAGTTACTATATAATGCATAACAGTGTTAAAAAACTTTAACATTCAATCGTGTAGAACCCGCTAGCCCGACTGCGTTCTAACTCAGGGGCACCTTGTGATTGTAGGTAATTATTTCATGCAGGTAGCAAGAGTGACGGAGGCCTGCCAGGGTTTGGAAAAATCGGAATTTATTAATCAAAAAAATATAATTTTTGATATATATATTTACATTTCAGCCTCGCACACTAACACAATGGGTATGTGCAAGGCCAACAACAACCAAAGTCAAAACTTCATCATGAAATAGAATAACTTGAACTATTACATTGTTTATCGACAGGGAAGTTATTATGGTGATTATTTTTCTTAATTTTTAGGAATACCTGACTACAGGTCTGAAGAAGTTGGATTGTATGCAAGGAGTAACCATAAACCTGTTCAATATCAAGAGTTTATAAAATATCCAAGAGTAAGACAAAGATATTGGGGAGAAATTTTGTTGGATGGCCAAAGTTCAGTGCTGTCAAACCAAATGCTACACATTATGCTATAAGGCAATTAGAAAAGGTAAATAGTATATAAGTAATAGTTATTTATGTTGTATAAATCAATTTTAAATTGTCCTGGTAAAGTCAATCTGTTCAATGTAATATCATCATGGTCTGAGGATTTGGCATTGCAGAGATATTGCAGATTCTGGGTTTAAATACTAGTTAGAGCTAATTAGTCAAAATAATTGAGACTGTAAAGACCCATAGAAGACAGAACTAGCTTAATAGATTTTTGCCTTAGATGTTCAGGGCAGGTAGGGTCTTTTGCTGTGTGGGGTCCTGAGCAGAACAGACAAGAAGGAGTTTGCCTAGTACGTAGGACACTCAATAAGTTTTAAGATATACAAAAAGTATTCTAGATACTATTAATATTTATTTTACATCTTTTCAAAATATTCTCCATCATGCTCTATACAAAGTTCCATTCGCCTAAACCAACTCTGAAAACACTTTTACCAGTCTTGATCTGACAGGTCGGAAATCGGCGCTTGAAAAAAACTTGCCTTTTATTTTTTCTTTGACTCTTGGGAACAAAAAGAAATCACAAAGAGCTAATACAGGGCTGTAGGGTGGGTGACTTAGAGTTTCAACACCAGATTCCTCAATAAATGTTTTTGTTCTAAGGGAGGTATGTGAAGAGGCGTTATCGTGATGCAGCATGATTCCCCGAAGCCCGGTCTTTGGTCTTCTCTCCCGCACAGCTTGAAGCTTTGGGTAATGCAACTGTAGTATACCATTTAGAGTTGATTGACCTACAATTTTCCAGCATTGACGTCGACAAATGTCCGCTCCGCAAAAAAAAACTAGCCACCATTTTTTTGCCGACGTTGCGAGGTCTTTGCAGTTTTGTCGGTAACTGTCCTTCTGAGTAGACCCATACCGATGATTGCCTTTTATTTTCCGGATCATATTGATAGATCCATGTCTCGTCACCAGTAACGATTTCTGAAACACGCCTAGATGCCCCGTTTTCAAAATGTAGACGCATTTAATGGCACCAATCCACACGAGTCTGCTTTTCGCTTTCGGAGAACAAACAAGGGATCCATCGACAACAAAGCTTCCTCACTCCCAAGATGTTGATGTAGGATGGTATGAATGCTCACCGAACTAATGCCTACAATCTTTTCGATGTCCGTATATGTGATTCGTGGGTCTTCTTGCACCGTTTCAGTAGTCCATACATTTTCTGCCGTTACTGCTCTTTGCGGGGCCCCGGTTCTTTAGTCATCTTTAAGATTAATTTCACTCCTTTTGAATTCAGCAAACCACCTAAAAATTGTTGCGCGTGATGGAGCTGAGTCCCCTAATGCTGATTGTAACCGTTGTAAACTTAATTGTTTGGTTAAACCAAATTTAAAATCATAATATATCATAGCGCGCAAATGTTCACGGTTAAGATTCATCGTTTTAAATGAAAAGCGCGGGAAGCGTTGCAGGAAAATGAATAGAACTTTGTTTTTTTTAATATTGTGCAATTGGCTTATGAAGTTCTATTTTTAAATAAATTTGCTTTTTAGAAACATATAACACGGGTGCATTCCATTTTTAAATTTCGAGCATCTCAAAACTATTGAGTGACCTACATACATGATAAACCTTCGTTGTTCTGTGCACATACAAAGCAGCGAGGGGATGATCGGCACTGGGAAGTAACATGGCCAAATCTGCGACATTTATGACACTGAATGAGTGGCAAAACATATTTTTCTACTGGCATAGAGGTGTAAAAACAGTAAATATGGGGTGGAAGTTTTTGTCCAGAAAAAGTTAGAACTACTGTCTGAGTTGGAACCCATGAAACGCTATTGCTGTCACTCATTGATCGTCTATTGAGTCGGCGAGCTTTAATTGTAGCACCATATCCAGAGGGAATTTCTATAGCTGCTATTAATTCTTCTAATGTCCACTCTATGGGAACTTGTCTGACTAGCCCCATACGAGTGATACTATATGAGGGGATAGTTGCTTCATACTTAGAAGTCTGAAGAGCTGGGTGATCAATAAAAGTGTTTGCGTCCGCTGCTGTTTTAAACTCAACCGATATTCTGTTTCGTTCAACTTTTTTGACTCCGTCACAAACTATATTTTTAATATTATTATGATGCAGAAAGTGACCGAATTTGATTGGTTTAAGAGTTACTCCGGATACTTGATCATTTGACATTTTACTTACGTGAACTAGAAAAGGCGCGGTATCATCTTGAGAGTACTTTACTTTTTTATTAATAAAATCAGGATGGGTATATGAGGATTGTATTGAAGGAAACTGTTGGTTTGGATCAGTAATAACTATTTTTTGTGGATGGGCAGACCCATTACTTACTTGGGCGCGTTTACGGTTAATAGGTTCCACATTATCAATGGGTAAAGAAAAGGATTTCTACAACTAAAACTTACATAAAAACGGCACAACTAAAAACACTTCCTAATCTACAGATGTTAAAACCAACACCAAGACAAAAAAAATTACTATAGTAACTCAACAGCACTTAAAAAACAATTAATTTAAGCGAAAAAACTACGACAAACTACGAATATAGATTAATACATACAATATTAAAAATCTATAATAAAAATAAAAATAAACTAATAACTTAATTATCATACAGTCCTACTCCCCGTGGTATCATGCCAAGAACGCTGGCTGCGTTTCCTCGCTGAATGGCTATACTTAGCCTTTGAGCGAGAAAAGAACCAGCCTTCTTATCACCAGCAGCAAATCGCGGATAGAGTTCATTTAGGAACTTCACCGCACGTGGACCCCACGGACCGATAGTCTCTAGCAAATGGCACAAATATGTAGTCATCTCTCATAGACTCATATTTGCGCCACTTACACAGTTCAGCTGCCTCTGATGCCGCCCCTTCTCTAAACGAGGTACCCCTGAGATGAGAGGCCGCCAAAGTGTCTACGCAAGTAGCATCCTACACTAGGGCTTTACCTCTCTCCCAAGGGACCAATATCATACCGTCGGGTCTCTTGCCATCGTCTCTAAATATTCCACAAGGCTCTAAAACCGAGGGAAAATTTATAGAGACAAGAGCCCTTCGAATGACATCGTTCAAAGAACCGTGCCTTGAAAACCTACCAGCACTTTTCGTACAAGAAAGTCCGTGAAACCCAAACTCGTCGACGCTGCTACCACAGGGGCACTAATGGGGTTGACAAATCGCTGCTCCTAGTCGGATTCCTACGGTGATGCGTAAGCTTTCTCCATTAAGTAATGTGCTGAGATTACTTGATGGTAAAGCGTGTAACCAGTGACTAGATTCCTTAGTCGACATATGTTTATAAAGGAGTTCATATTATAATGGTCTAGGCATACAAATGTTTATTTCATTATGGTTTTTTTACATGATGCTGTATTTATCAACTAAATGGGTACTATTAATCCATAGGCTCAAAAAGTTACTGCAACAGTAACACAGAATGTAGACAGGCTGCACCATAAAGCTGGATCAGAGAATGTTATTGAGCTTCATGGGACTGGATACATAGTTAAGTGTCTGCAGTGTCCATATGAGGTCAAGAGATCAGAGCTACAGAAGAAAATGATGGATGAAAATCCTGATATGGAAAGCACATTCACAATGATAAGGCCCGATGGTGATGTTGACCTATCGGAAGTAGGTATTTATTAGCTTAAATTTGTTATATATTGCCAATAAGATCATTTATAGAACTATGAAACAATATTTTACTGCTGTATGAGAAAGCTCAGTCGCTCAGCGGGCTGTGTAGAAAAGCTATCTACACTTAAACTTTCCGTCATACTTTTCTGTGAAGAACAAATATCTCCAGACTTCGATTTTAGTGAAATTGGTTATTTTTTCAGTCTAATATGGCTTGTTAATGTAATTTCTCCAATTTTTATTGGTCAATATAATTATGACAAGCGAAACATCTTTTATGAAACAGCTTATAAAACAATGTTTTACCCATTTTAAAATTTTAATATTGATGATCAACTATTAGTATGATAGTAATTATGTTTCTAAATATTATTTTATTTCAGGAACAAATTAATAAATTTAAAGTACCATTATGTCCTAAATGTGAAGGGCCTCTGAAACCAGACATTGTGTTTTTTGGTGATAATGTTCCAAGGCACAGAGTTGAAAGAGTCCGTAGTGAAGTAAGTGGAAGTGATGCAGTATTTGTATTGGGTTCTAGTCTTACAGTGTATTCAAGCTACAGAATTATATTGCAAGCAAAGGATGAAAAGAAAGAAGTTGCCATTTTAAATATTGGGCCAACTAGAGCAGATAATATAGCAGACATAAAGGTATCTACAAAATGTAGTGACATTTTGACAGATATATGCAATGTGATATAAAAAATGTGATTTTGTTTGACCTACCTACCTCTTATATATATTGTTTTTATTTATTTAATAAAGCAAATATATTTATGTATAATATAATATATGTACCTCATAGAGGTATGTACAGGTTGTGATATTTTAAATAAAATACACTTTAATTACATTTTGCTTTATTAATTATCATATAAAAATGAAGTATGACAACACCAATTCATTCCAAAATAGTTAAAACTTCATGGACTAATAGGGAGTCACTCTAAAGTAAGTAACATTTTTAAATGAGGTAATTAATAAATAATTGTTCGAATTAAAAAATTTGGCGAATCAAAATGAACAAAAATCATAAGTTGTAATCACAAAAATACAAAGAAATTATCAGATTTAAAACTTGACATGTCAAATCTGCATAGAATAGGAAACAGTAATGTTTGAGATCTCGATTTAAAAAATATTATTGTTATAGCCAACGAGCATGTAGCTCACATGATGGTAAGTGACTACTGCTGGCTATAAACAACTGCAACACCACAGGAATTGAGACAGTGCTGGCCTTTAAATTGTTTTTGCTAAATATAGACAAGGATTGAGTAATTCATTTTCAATTCAAGTAGTAGTATTCAGTAATTGCAATCAAAATTAGTGAAATATTGTTAATCTTAACTTCAAAGATTAAAAACCTACAATTGTTTTTAATTATACCATAGCTTAAATAGAGAAAATAAATTAATGAATGTAATTAGATCTGCTTATTTTATTATAATAACCCAAGTAAACATGGCTGAAAGTAGAGCTGGTTGATGAGATTTTACAAAACTATGTTTTTATAAAACTGAAGACAAATTTGCATTTAGTCAATAATAAGTTATAGCCCTAAAGCTAGTCGGTACAGTCTAAGTAATGCTATTATTATATAGATTGTTTTCAAGTCAAACCAGCACTCAATTGTAACAAAGTGCAGATGGATATTAATATCATTAAAATATGTCAGTCTGTTTGCGCCTCTGCATATCAAATAAATTAAAAACAATGTAACAAACAGTGAAACAAATAGATTTCACTACCAAAGAAGTGCCAGTTGACTAGCGTCAGTAACTGACCCAATGTAAATTTGCCTTTATTGTTGATAATGTTGAAGAAATAAGATCAAAGCTGATAAACCACACACACACACACACTATATTTAGATAGTTTTCAAAACTAGTAACATTCACTTTCAGCTATACCAATCTTATTTTAAAGCATAAGCTATCATAAAATTTTCAAACATCATTAGTTTTCTTTTCACACCTTTTATTTCCCTCTTCTCCCCTATAATTGCGATATAATCTTGCATTAAAAGATTGGATACACACATGTAGGTAATAAACAGTATCCTTAAATATATCTATTTTTTGTACTAGAGGATGTTTTATTAAGTCACAAGGGTTAATAAAAACTCTTATAGTTACCCTCCCTGCCTCATAATTTTCATAAATCGTCAAAACATGCTGTCAAAGTATTATTGTTGATGCTCTTATTCTTTACATTAAGTCGGTGTTTTATAAAATAAATTTAGGGGAAAATGAGGGTAGGCGAGGTCCAAGAATTAACACTTGTTAATATACACTACACTTGCTATGCATTCTTAAGTGCATTGAATGAACTGTAAAACTAGTCAAATTACAACAAACTCTTTATAATTATGGCAGTGCTCTTTTTCACATGATATCAATGAAACTACTTACACTATTAACTACCGAATAGATTGTACTATCCTAGTCATTGCTCAGTTTAGACCAAGATATATGGTGGAGCATCTGCAATTTAATGATGGCCGTTAACAATTTTGTAGTAGTGTATTTTACTAAAATAATAGTTTATGCATGATGTGATTAAATTTGCATGTAAAATCCCTGATATATTTTTAAAAGAATATTAGTAAAGTCAAAAATAACTTACTTTTATGATGCTCAGTGTCCAGCGCTCGCAAAAGAAATAATTTTTGAACATAGTACATACATTAACACATTGGTCTTACATAAACAAATACAAAATGGACACCCTTAGCAGTCTTTACATCACAATAAAATTAACTCCACATTTAAATGTTTTATCACTACAATAAAACTGTAATACTAGACTTCGCTCATCCTTATTTCAATTGTCTATTGTATGGAACATTATAAAAAGTAGTCAGCTTGAGGTTTCTTTGAAGGTACTCCTCTAGATTCCTGCGGCGCCGCTTCAAATATGGTGAATTCACGCTGAAGATTCTCATTAAGTTCTAAAATTGCTGCTACATTTCCACATCTGTAAGGATATAGAATTTTGATTTTTTCATTTTGTAAAGTAAGGCATGTTGCATGTTAAAAGCAGGTTCAGTTTTTTTTTATAACCTTTGGTCAACAATATATAATTACGTAAACAGATCACATGACATAAAACAGTGAAAAAATTTCCTTATTGATGTGTTACCTATAGCGCATTTTGTTAATTAACAAACTACGAAAATAGTTTTATAATAATTTTAATTACAATCTATTATCAAAAACTCAACTTTTGTTACAGCAGTCACAGAGTTCAAAGATCAACATTGTATCAAATCGAAATTAGACCTCATGGCATATTTGAGGTGCTATTGTTGTCTACATTTTAAGTGCAGACTTGTTACTTACAATATTATTATAAGTAAGTAACAAGCCATATATAATAGATTTTAGGCCTTGACTTTAGACAGTTTTAAAATTTTAAACATGTTTACATTATTAATAACTACGCTTCGCTGGGCGCACGGATGTAAAATATCAAGAATTTATTTTTTTATTGGACTATCGTAAAATGCGTTCTTAGTGAGCGTCTGCATTGCGAAATGAGTAACTATACTAAATTTCAAGTCAATCGGGTGTAAAGTTTTAGAGATCTCGTGATAAGTCAGTCAGTCAGTGGTATTTCGCTTATATATATATACCACACTCGCACATAGTAAATATTTAGCAGTGGACACCATATAGACAAAACAAATAAATTTCCCAAATGTAGCAGACCGGAGTCAGAAAGTGGCGGCGCTTTACTCCCATGCAAGGTAAACATGTAAAGTCGTTGGTCCTGCGCCTGGTCTCTCTATGATCGTGTCGGATTACCGTCCTATTAGACTAAGAGAATGATGGAATATAGACCAGCTGTGCTTGCACACGCACTTTTTCACTACTGCTTTGTTTTAGGAAATTTTGATCAGCAGTGCACTTATGAAAGATGTTGATTATGACAATAGTAAGGTAGTAATACAAAACAGGATTTAGTACTAACCTATAACAATAGTTGGGTGCAGACCACACAGTAAGAACCGTCTCATTAAAGTGCCACTTGTATCCTTCCATGACAAGTTGATGGGCGCGGCATATCATGTCGATATCATTAGACACATTGAATTGAGCGACTACGTCTGAACCAAAAAGGTAACCTGCACCTCGCGGTGAAACACCCCAACCTTGTGTATCTGTAATATTAAAAAACAACACAAAATTTTTCTACATCACCTAATTTCATCTTTTAAGCTGTTCGTCGTCGAGCTCGTCGGTCCAGTTATTTTAAACAAGTTAATACACTGGCATCTATCGACAGCCATAAGATTTTTCTGGCATTTGCTTTAATTGTCTCTTAACATACTTACATGACAAAATAGAGCGATTGATTCTCTATCACTGTCATCACACATCAATCTACTCCAAAAAATACTTTATGTATTCCCTATATAAAGCATGGTCACATAATTAACCCTTAAGCATCCGGAGGCATCAAAATAGATAAAATTAACTTAAGTTTAATTAAATTAATTTTCACATACATTTTTGATAAAAATCCCATTAATTTCATATAACTGCCACAATCCGACGCTAAAATTAGCCAGTTAATTATAGGTCGGCTAGCCATTAAGATAGCACTATACTCATCAACACACACATCTTTGGAATAGTCTAGAAGACCATAGGCAAGCTAGAGAAGCCCTGCCAGCAATAAATAGTTGTTTAACCAAGGTTCTAATGAGACTAAACAAACGATCAGGATAGCAACGAGTGCTATTATAGGGCACTGTTCTTTTGACAAACATTTATTCACCATAGTTGTTACAGGCAGTCCTCTGAGCAGCGCATGTATTAGAGATGAGGAAACGGCGGCGCATGTGTTGCTGGTGTGTCCACAAGTCGCCGCATCATACAGGGCTAAACATCTCAGCATACCGAGGTCATTGGCAACATCAAAGGACTGCCGAATTTCTAGGAGATTTAATGGCTAGGATAATCACAAGATTCCTGCCATAGAAATAGAAAATACGCGCTTAGATCTGCAGTTGCGGAAAATAGTCTATCGTAAACTAAACTGAACTACAAACCTAGTCATCCAACTCACTAATATCTACAATAATAAGAGCACCACTTAACATGTGATGAAGGTCAAACCAAAACTCGTCGTGGGGATCAGGCGAGAATGTATAATAATAGATACAGAATAAAATTAATTTGCTTACCCTCAGGATCACTCCACAGTAAATCACACATAGGTCCATCGTGAGGTACCTCTTGTTTACGATCAATTGTGCGGATTTGATCAAGTGTCTGTATTGATGGACTTAGGCCGCCATGCACACAGAATATCCGACCGTCAATGATGGCAGAAAGTGAAAGATAGTCAAAAATTTCTGTGCAGTACCTATAATAAAATAATGTCTTTATAAAATTGTAGAAACATTAGATGCTTACTTATGAAGTGATGATTTGAATGAGAAATTGAAAACATGATTCTTTTTAACACTTAGGGAGTCGCAACCTAATTTGTAGAACAAGTATTTGCTACCGGGTCCACCGGACCCAGTATAATATCATAAGCTTATTCCAAAACTGCTTTATAAACGTAAATGGTTACTTTCTAATATGGATTCGATATGTAAAGAAAAATATAATTGAATCAAAAACTAATATTTATTGTTTTAACTTAAACTAAAGCTGTTATAAAAATATACTAAATTTCTCCATAGTTTTGTGACATGTTTTAGACTAATCATTAAAATTTCTACAATTACTTATATCAAACAAAATCTTCTATATTTTCTTACACAATAATGCACTCACTTATACGAAATAAAGAGGGATCAATCATCATAGAAATATAAAAAAAAAAAATACAATATCCTCTTTGAAGTAAAACAACTCACGAAGTCACTCTTTCTAACATTCTACTGACACTTTGTAAACTAACTGACTACCAACGTCGTTATTTGCTGTGCTACACTATCGTTGAAAGATACTGAGTGCGGCAACGTTGCAAACGCCCAATTTTAATAGTTATTAAGCAAAATATTAAGGACTGGGTCCATTGGACCCATTAGCGACTCCTTAAGTGTTAAAAATATTTATTCATTTTTCATCATTGTTACAGCCAATAGTGGATTCTCTAACACCACCACTACAAGGCAATGTTTACTATGTACTTATATAAAACGTAGCAGTAGAAAGTAAGTGGTATGTTTTAGAAATAATCTGTTTTTTCTACTTAACCTTAAGGGTATATTAAATTTTACGTTTCAATTTTATATACAGCCTATATACGTCACACAGCTGGGCACAGGCCTCCTCTCATTTCTGAGAGGGTTTTAGGGCAAGGAAATGTCCGCCGCGCTGGCCCAATGCGTATTGGCAAACTTAATATGTCTTGGAAATATTTTTAATTCTTAAGTCTCGTATCGATTACGCGCTCCTGGCGCGCGCGCCATGAATGACCGCGCCGACCAGTGCATTCCGCGGAACGCGTTCCAAATATTCCAAGTAACAATCAACTAAGCGCGCCTGGCGAGCGCGGCAGCTGTTCCAGTGTGTGACCGTTCAACATGGATGTCGGTCGTGTACGAGCAGCTGCAGCTTTCATAGTCCTCTCCATGCATCTTCTCTGAACTTTTGCTAATCCACAGCAGTTCTTTTGAACCATATAATTTTATCAATTTACGGCAACTTTGGTTATCCATAGTTCTTAACGCAACAAACACGAATGATGAAAACAAACTTCCCAACCGGCGCGTGCGCCAAAACTTAACTACTTTGATACCCGGTTAAAACCCGACACCAGATGGAACGGCCCGCTTCACGTTTTAGCGTTCCAACGAACAATTTGACACGTGTTTCAAGGCGGTATCCATTTCACGCGGCTGAAACGCGCGCCAATGTTCGACCTCGATATACGCATAATCGATAAGCGGCTTTATTTCTCAAACATGCAGGTTTCCTCAAGATGTTTTCCTTCACCGCCGAGCATGTGGTAAATCAGCACTTAAAATTTTAATTGCAATTGATAACGTAAAAATTTATGAAAAATGTAAAACTCTCAACATGGCCTATCTTCAGCAGTAGTAGTCAGCAGTAGTGATATAGGCTGTAATGAATAACCTAGTACATAAGCAATCTACTGCTGAGTGCAGACAATGTTCACACTAAATAAATTGATTTTAAAATAGAAATAATTTATATTTGCAAATTAGTCCATTGAAACAAAACCCAACTTAATATAACAACTATATGACATGGCATCATTGTTTAAATTAAAAATATTTTGAGCTAAGAAGCATCTCAAGTAAAACATTGTTCTCATAAAAACGTTTGCATCAAATGTAACAAAAATGCATATTAGGTATAGGTATGTAGCCAATAGTTTGGGTTGGGTTTGAAATTAAGTCGCCTGAATTTGAGGATTCTGTCAAGGGGGTTTATCAGAAGCACCCCCATGCGATTGTTGCTGCCGGAGTAGCGTCGAAGTATTTTTAATTATTTTTTAAAATATTGGTAAATCACAAACTAAATGTGAAATTGAACATTTTGTTGACAGTGACAGATATACTTTACGTCATTCCGTTGCTTCCACAGAGTAGAGTGTAGAGTAATATATACGAGAAGTTGCTTCTGAGCTTAAGTGAATGTGCTCCCTAACATTTTTATCTGCCTCCTCCTGTTTTTGACGACTTCGCTAATTTCGCAAAGATCCTTTTTTATAAATGGTGGCAGCTATAAATTATGTTTATAAATTAAAGTAATTATAAAAGTTAATATTTTGGTGTTTTATTGAGTGCAAGAGCGAGCGAAGCGAGCTCGTGACTTGGGGCACCCCGACTTGGACAGGTTAGGTTAAAAGGGGAGGGCGGGGTCGACCGAGCTTCCCTCGACTGCGCAACGTTGAGTGGCGTTGGGCTACCCTCTCCCAACTCTCTTTCCCCCATAAATCAGGTTTATATTGTCAAAAACATTACGAAAACATAACCCCAAAATGAGATTTTTAAAAATTTATAAAAAAAATACTAAGCATGTCCGGCAGGGGGGCGACTCTACAACTCCCCCTCCCTCCCCCCAATTCAGGCGACTTAATTTCAAACCTTAACCAATAGTTTTTCAACTCTTCATATATAATAATAACATATATCAATATTTATTACCTCCACACTGTTATAGAACCATATTTTCTTAAACATTCATCATAGAAACCATAAACTTGTGTGATCTGACGAGACTCATGGTTGCCCCGAATAAGTGTGATGCGATCTGGGTAACGAACCTAAAATGATATATGTGGTAAGTATTTTTCGGTGGATTTTTTCATCATGAAAATCTGCCTAGGAGTCACAATACAAAGCTAAAAACCAAATCAACAGCCTTACATCTTTGCAAATTGAAGTGTCAATGGGTTGGTCACATCTTTTGCAGAATTGACAACTATTGCAGTAGTCATATCTTAGTGTTGAGACTTCAGCTATGCAACTGTATTGAGAGATCACCTTGGCTTGCAGTGACTACCTCCTGCACAAAATGGCTGGCAGCAACTGTTGCTAAGTACTAATCTACCAGGTTTTAGGTTTTTTCTGCATCTATTATTGCAACCATGGTTATGTTCTGGTGTCAAGGATATAAAAATGCCTTAGGAAAACGCAATCTCAATCCAATAAATGGTGAGATTTTACATAGCTAATGAGTAATTTTAAAAATTAATACACAATATACAAAAATTAATAGTTTTTGCATTATTATAATTTTGGGTTAGTGTAATAAGAATAAGATTTATCCAACAAATGTTTGTTATTTCAAACTAATAATGGGTATGTATTGTTGAATTAGAACTCATATAAAACTATTTGCATCAATTCTTACCTTTAAAGCTAGAAGTAATAAGAATGTTTCCACTGAATAAAATCCTCTATCAACAAAATCACCCATAAATAGGTAATTAGTTTCAGGTACATCACCACCTACTTTAAATAACTCTTTAAGGTCATAAAACTGTCCATGAATATCTCCACACACCTAGAAAATAAATTCAATGTCAACATAAAATGAAATAATGTGGATTAAGGTCAATAATTAATATTTATAAAATCAAAGGTAATTTGTTTCTTCAGTTTATTTATAGTAAATTTCAAAAACGAATTTTAAGAATGCTAATGAAAATATGCAACTACTTATTATGGTATTCTACCGTAACTGGAGAATCTACTCGTTGAACATTACTCTCTTCTACAAGTATCTCGCGGGCTTTCGCACAAAGTGCTTTAACCTCAGCCTCCATTATTATTTCGCATCTTTTTAACTGTTCTATTTGACGATCCAGATCACTTGTATCAGACATATTATTTGGTTTTGCTAACTCTGCAATAAATTATAGAACATTAAAAATTAGAGGGTACAAGGTGTATCTATTAGAGGGCCTCATCAGTCATCAGTGCATTTCTCTCTGAAAATAAATTGCCATTATCTGATTTTCAATATGATAATAGGTGTTTATTTGGGATATTATAACCTTATTTTTCCTGAGATTGAGATCTCGTTTGTATCAGCATCAGCGTCACAGAACACTTATCAAATTAATATAATTTACAACAATCACAAAATCACAAACAGTCTCTAGTATATACAGCACTCAGCAGGCTAGTATATATACAGTAATCTATGGCAGGCAGTAATCCATAGATAACTGTATATACTATATCTATGATATATACCAGTAATCTGTGACCACAAACTATATAGAAATCTGTGACAAACAGCAAACTAGCAAACACAAATCACAATCCATAGACTAGAAATTAAAATCCTCAAATCCTCAATTCCTCCCTGTATTAGGCCGGTATTATACATACGGAATTCCGAATCAGAATTTCGAAACGGCATCCCTAAATTAATTTTTTATAAAATAATTAAAAATAATTCTTATTATTATTTTTAATTATTTTATAAAAAATTAAAGCTTAAAAGTTCACGGGCCAAGCGAATAATGACGAGAATGTAAACACCGATACGAATACACACGAGCATTCCTTTTACTCGTGACAAAAAACAGACATCGAGTGGGGTAGGCGAACACTCGGGCCGAGTAGCGAGAACACCCGAACAAGGCGTTTATATGCTCGTACTCGTGCCTACTTGTCTGTGCTATCGAAATGATTGTTAAGGAAGCGGTAAAAAGATTATAAAAAATTGTTTAGTGCATGAAGTTGAATAACTTCAAAAATTAACTGAATTTTACCATGATAGTTCTAAAATAATTAAAAAATATTCATATAACATGTTCCTGGGAATAAGCTGAACCTACCTGCCTTTTGTTGGATTTTAATTCAAATGTATAAAATCCCAGGTGACTTTACCGAAAAACCTAAAAAAACTCCCCAATAATCAGATCAGATTTTTTTTTATAGGATAGGGTGACAAACGAGCACACAGTCCACCTGATGGTAAGTGGTTGCTGTGACCCATAGACATCTACATTTATCCTCAATAAAGAATCAAAATGCAGATGCGTCGTCACCCGTGAGGACTAGGATGGAATGCCTCTTTTCCAGTAAAATGGGTCTCCGGTTCTCTACACTCACCATACGAAACACAGCAGTGTCAAGCTGCCATTTTACGCTGGTATTCTGTGAGAGCGTGGTCCTTCCCCGGTCGAGCCGACCCATTCGTGCTACAACTATACTACTAATATAGCTGCAGCATGGCTCTACCACGTAAAAAAATTGTTGTTGTATTTTCGAGCCCATGTTCATTACACTTATTATTTCGAGCCCCGGAATTTATTTTTTAACATATTGTTAATATAAATAGGTAGATACTTAACTAAGTATATACCTATTTATATTTTATATATTTTATAAAATGTTTTGATGGGGAAACAAAAACGGGGACACGGAGTACAACATAATGGCTGCTTTATTTTTCACATAAGTATTACTTGTGATAATTACAAACATTTAATAATTAATAATTAAATAGATTATAGAAGTTAATTTTAACATTCGACTTAAGTATGAATGTAAACCTAATAATTTAAGGAAGGAAACTTGTAGGAATCAGTTAAATAAGATTGCTCTGTTTAAAGGCCAATATGTTTATGAGGCTTCATCATGCTTCATGTTTATATTCTTTCATCTGTCCCTGAAAAGTATAAAGTAATAATAAACTTATTATCATTTTAGCTGCATGAATTTTAAAAACATAATGATCTTAACACAGTAAAGTGCACTAAGTGTCTGAGGATACAGATGCACTCTCTATTCTCTCAATCTCGGTATGTTAAGAAAATGGTCACTCATTCATGGACTGACCGCGGTAAGTGCAACTTAATTTCGCAGATCTATTGATCTGCGCAGCTATTACTTAACCACGAGTTCCTCTTCTCTACGACTAACGCTGTAGGGGATTAACCACGCTATTTAAGCCCTCGTGACAATGCCGTCGGCCATCAAGCATGAATCTAATAAATAATGAAAAAAATGGAAACACCACAGAACCTACTATACAATTTAATAACTGCAATTGTAAATAACAAGATCTATAAACATTTGGAAAATAATAACATTCTTTCAACTGCACAAAACGGATGTCGGAAAGGGTCACGTGGTTGTAAAGAACTTCTTCTCATTGACACAGCTTTTTGCCGACAAGTCTTTAATAATGGCAAAAATATGTCCGCTGCTTGGGTGGATTACAAAAAGATAATATATGACTCTGTTCCACATTCATGGCTAAAGAGAGTTTTAGAAATATATAAAATAGATGACAAAATTTGTAAGTTTCTAAGTAAATTAATGGGTTAGTGGAACACTGTACTAAAGGTGAGTGGCAAAGTAGTTCGATAGACTCTATAAATATTAAGCGGGGTATATTCCAGGGCGATAGTTTGAGCCCAACTTGGTTTTGTTTAGCCTTGAATCCTTTAAGCACTGCTCTTGAGGACTCCGGATTAGGGTTACGGTTTCGGAAAGAAAACTCACCCATCTCACATCTCACATCTTCTTTACATGGATGATTTTAATCTATTCACATCAAAAGAGAGTTATCTACAATTATTGTTGAAATTAACACATAGTTTCAACAATGATATTAGAATGGAATTTGGAATAGATAAATGTGCTGTCACCAATGTAAATAGAGGCAAAATTAAAAATTGTAATAATTTTGCAATTACAAATGATTTACATTTTAGTTTTCTTTCTGAAACAGAAACTTATAAATACTTGGGCATGGCGGAAACGCTAGGAATTAATGACAAAAATATTATGGAAAATTCAAAAGCAAAATTTATGTCAATATAAAAAAAGTTATTATCCGGCGAAACAAAATTAGAGCATATAACTCCTGTGTAATACCTAGCCGTCTATATACTTTTGGTGTTACAAGATGGTCTCAAACGGAATTGGATGCCTTGGATAGACGAGTCCGTACATTGATGACTGCGCACAGAATGCACCACCCGCGATCATCTGTCATGAGGTTGTATTTTCCAAGAAAAGATGGTGGACGGGGTTTATTAAACATTAAAAACCTACACAACCGTGAAGTATACATCCTCAGAGACTATTTTATTTAAAAAAAGACACATCACGCATTCATAGTGACGTAGTGATTAATGACAAATCATTAACCGCGCTTAATATGTCGGCAAAGGACTGGCAGAGGCCTCATACTATGACTATAGATGAACGCAAAAAGGTTTGGAATGACAAGCAACTGCATTGTCGATTTTTTAAAACATTGACTAATCCTTATGTAGACATGGTTGCATCAGTACATTGATTACAATTTGGTGACCTTTTTGCAGAAACTGAAGGTTTTATCTGTGCAATACAAGAAGAAGTAATTACGAACAACTACCGGAAGTGCATTTTGAGGGACGGCACGGTTGACGTATGTCGCGCATATCACCGCCCTGGAGAGTCCCTCAGACATGTTATATCCGGTTGTTCACAACTATCGAATGGTGAGTGTTTGCACAGACATAACCAAGTAGCTAGAATAATACACCAGCAGCTTGCCATTAAATTTGGTTTTACTCAACAGGATGTTCCATATTATAAGTATGAATCAAAGCCAGTCCTTGAAAATAGAAGTGTCACGCTGTACTGGGATCGGTCAATTATCACAGACAGGTTTATAGTGGCAAATAAACCTGACATTGTGGTGGTTGACCGAACTACACGCAAGGCAATAATAGTGGATATCAGTGTTCCTCATGACGAGAATCTCGTGAAAGCAGAGAATGATAAAAAAATAAAATATATCGACTCATTAGATTGTTGCAATGTATCAGTCAATGGGCTTATCGGTAAAAATATGGACGATTATCTGTCCAAGTTAGGTTTGGGCAAATGGCTGAAGGGATTGATTCAAAAATCGGCCTTATTAAATACGGCTCGAATAGTAAGAAGGTTCCTATCTTTGGATGCCTAACTTCAACGATGGCTTAGGATTCCTCGCCGCGGTGTAAAATAGCCGAAATAATAATATTACTTGTAGTATAGTCTGTGGCCATTTACTGTACGTGTCTATGGTTGTTGTTATCTTTGCTGTTATTTCCTCTAAAGTGGGAATAAGATGATACTCTCTCACTAAAACTTTATTCAGATCCTTGGTGATAAATTTGTGCCAGACCCCAGTGTCTGGCACAAATTTATCACCAAGCCAGTTAATGATGCAAAGAAATTTAAGAACTAAATTACCAGTCCCTTTGGAATATCTAAAACCTAAATTAAATCATAACACAATCAGTCAGTTTGATAAAGTAATTGAAAGAAACAGATGTAAATATAACAGTACAACCAGAAAGAAAGATGATTTTCAAATTAATCAACTAGTTTGGTTTAAGAAAGATCCATACTCCAATGTTTGGTCATCTGGGAGAATCTTGGAGAAATGCAAATTTAGATCATACAAAATAGAGAGTAATGATAAAGCAATATATATAAGAACATCATATCATATAAGATCACAATAGTATCAATAATTTGGTGTTTAACAAAGGGTAAAAGGCTGAATGTGCACTCCATGGTTAATACTTATTTTGTGTTAGATAATGTAAGTTAAGATAAGTAAGTTTTTAAGTGAGATTTTTTGTTTAACAACAGTAACAGTTAGGGTGTAGCTAATAAGGTGTTTGATAAATTAACAAGCTTTTGAAGTCTTGTTGCAATTCTATTCTCTATGTAATAGATAATAAGCTTCTTTAGCTTTGTTTTAAAAAGAGGGAGATGTAGTATAGTCTGTGGCCATTTACTGTACGTGTCTATGGTTGTTGTTATCTTTGCTTTCTCCCTCAACTAAGACCGACCAAGATGGCGAACACTGTATCAACACGTAACTAAAATATAATCTATTATGCTGGGGCTACACCTAACGAGAAACGTCAATGCCCATAAACGCAACAATTATTGCCTTAATTTTAACGCGATAAAGTGAGTGGCCACACTTGCACGGTCAACGTCATTTCAATTTCAATGCCGTTGAACGGCGTTAAAGTTGGCATTAATGTAAACTGACCATTTATTTTTTATCTCAAAACGGGACATGGGTTTATTTGTACTCCCCAGTTAGCAGGTTAACAATAAATAAATATTATGTTATTTATTTAAAAACTGTAACTTTATACAATTAGTTACAGTTTTTAAATAATTACACTCACTATAATTATAATCACATTAATTATAATTATTTTTATTATAACAAATTGTGAAAAATAAAAATTAATCACCAGTTCACCAGCTTCATTAAAGCAAAGTTCCTCAGACAGTAATTATTAAATGCAACATATTTTTTAATTATATTTATATTTGTCAGTGGAACAAATTTGCTTTAATAAAGTTGGTGATGATTTTAAAGAAGAATAAAATTCTGGGCAAGTTTTTTTACATTGGCCTTTGTTATCAACATCGCCTTTAGAACTGGAACCTGTAAGTGATTTTTTTCAGACGTCCACATTTTATTCATAATAGAAAAATACTTTTTCTACTGAAGCATTTGTACCAGGTAGACATAAAATATATTCGATTAAAATGCAAAAGAATTTATGTTGAAGATTGTTGGTGCGAAAGTGTTTGAATACTTCTACCCTACCAGTTTCTGCGAAAACTTTTAAATTATCCCATTCGGTTATTTTTTGGTAGGTACCGCTCTCGCACCGTTCGTGTCTGACGAACTTCATAGTTTAAAAAAATTTTTCGTTTAAAAGTTCCGTTAAAAACGGGACGTGTGGTCACTTTACGTTAATATTCCTTGAATTTCAAGGAATATTAACGTAAACTCTATATTTGATGAGTGTAAATGTTTATTATATGAATATATTTTATCATTGCCTAAGCATGGCTCTGTTTGCAGAATCTCAAGAAACGTAATAACTTTTTCATTATTCCACTCCATCACAGCCATACGTGTGACCCCGTTGCGCTCACCGTGCACAATGAGACAAAGTGTGACCGCTTCAACGCGTTAATTCGTGCGTTAATCTCTTTGATGTACCGCCACTCGAGTTATCGCCCAACGGCAAACGGCATTGTTAATGCCATAGATTACTGTATATATGTTAATGCCGTTGTAAAATTATCACGTTAACCGTGGCCACACCTACATTCAACGCCCATCAACGCGATAATTAACGGCATTTCTCGTTGGTGTAGCCCCAGCATTAGAAGCAAACAAATCTATGGTTTTATTGACAATATTACATTACTTATATAGATTGTATTTATATTTATAATATTATACTTTTGTGACAATATATGTGATTATGTAAAAATAATAATAATAATTCATTTATTTCAGACCAATTATCCATATTTCTTAACAATTTATAATCTAAAGATCTGTAACATTAAAGAAAATTAAAATTAATAAATATATACATTAAATAAAATTAAAATTAACATATTAATCACGGTCATGGCGTGTCTAATTTGCATTATGCAGATTTATACAACGCCCCAACATTGGTGAATCCCATTCCCATCTGTCCGCTAGTAAATTCAGGATGATGTTGGTGGTAAGCTCTTTTCTTGAAGGTCCCTAAGTCGTATCGGTCCGGAAAAATCGCTGGTGGTAAACAATTCCACAGAGAAGTTGTACGAGGAAGAAAACTCCTAGTAAAACGCACAGTGGTGGACCGCCAAGCATCCAGATGGTGAGGATGGTATCGTGAATTTTGACGCGATGTGCGTTAGTGAAATTTGGCGGCTGGAATTAATCCGAACAATTCCTCAGAGCACTTCCCGTGGTAGATGCGATAGAAAATGCAAAGGGGATGCTACATCCCTAAGCAGCGCCAGTGAATCGAGCCGATCAGAAGGAACTCGGTCGTCGACGATTCGAACCGCTCTGCGCTAGATGCGGTCAAGTGGAAGGAGCTGGCACTGGGATGCCCCGGGCCAGAGATGAGAACAGTATTCCACGTGAGACCGAACTTGCGCTTTGTACAGTTGCAAGCGATGTGCCAGCATGAAATACTGCCTCGCTCTGCTGAGCACGTCTAGCTTTTTAGAGGCCAATTTGGCCTTCCCTTTCAAGTGACCACGAAACTGCACACTATTCGATATGTCGACGCCGAGGATTCCGATGCTAGCTTAGTATCTTTTGCGCATTATGGTTTCATTAGAGTCATGTGTGTCTATTTTTCATTAGAGTCATGTGTTATGTGTGTGTCTATTTTTCGTTAGAGTCATGTGTCACGTCTCTATCAACTAAACCGCTGTTTTTGAAAATGTAAAAAGTATACACATTAGTAGTACATATAATGAAGTTAAAAGGAAAACTATCACAACTAAGTAGAATTAACAAGTTAACGAGTAATAGTCGACCAACTAATGAAATGCACTTGGATTAGTAAAAATTTCGTAGAATTTTTACTAATCCAAGTGCATTGAATTTTTGTGGATTAGTAGAAATTCCATAGAAAATGACCTAAAACTAGCTGCATTACAACTTTGCAATTTTATTGTAAACTGTAAAAAATAAACATTTTATGATGAAAACGACTTATATGCATTACTACGCTTTACTTTTTTATTTGCGGGATAGGCAGGGAGGATCTTTTTTACTTACTTACTACTTTCATTGATTTTTTAGTTGGTAGTTATTGTAGGCCTCATTCAAAGTATTCATACAATCATATAGCCTCATACAGTTTCATTCGTCGCACTCTTGGTTTACGCGGGCGACCTCAGGATAATTTAGGGCAGTAGTAGCTTACGTGAAGGTTCGTTACGGTCATATATGTATATCTTAGGGTTGCACTGCCGGGAATATATAGATAGATAATCAATTATGATCATCTTTGTACTTACTTGATGTAAATTGTATTATTTTAAAAATCGAAAAGTTTTCTTTTTGAATACCACTCTCTATAAATCATGTTTTTAAATTAATGCTTCAGTTACCATCTTCCTATTTAGGCCCATTTTAGTCGTTACAGCGGTCAAACCGTGAACTTACTTATTATGCTCATTATCAACAAAGCCCACGTATTGTGACGGGCAACTACGGAACCCTACCTCTACATTGTGCGTAGCCCGACACGCACTTGGCCATTTTTTTTAATAAAATGAGTCACATTTTCGTAATAAATCATTCTATTCATTCTAAGCATTTTAACAAGTTTTTCATAATGAAACCCCAACTTTTTTTACTTGTAGATGTCCTTACTGAAAGGGCTAGGCATAACCACATGAGTGAAGAAACCGTACAGCGGTGTTACTTACTATGAAATCCATACTAATATTATAAATGCGAAAGTGTGTTTGTTTGTTTGTTTGTTTGTCCTTCTTTCACGTCGCAACAGAGCGTCGGCATGGCATGATTTTTTGTATGGGGATAGTTCGGTGGCTGTAGAGTGACATAGGCTACTTTTTTCAGCGGAAAAACATATCATTCCCGTGGGCAAATCGAATATGTTGCAAAATTAAATTCAGCTAGGTGGCGCCACCGTGATTCTACAAGACGGACGACGGTACGATGGACAAACACAGAAGGTCAGAATATCTGGATTATTATGTCTTTTTACCAAAATTAAGATAAAAAATTTATGGATCTGTATTTTTCCACGCAGGACCGGGAAGAGAGCGATAAAAAACATAAAATTCACCAGCTGATTTTCTTCAAACGTTTTGGTGCATCGTAATTCACAGAATAGGCGATAACCTCGCAGACGATATTAAGCAATCCGTTGATGCTCTGCCTACCCAGCAAGGGTTACAGGCGTGATTATAAGTATGGATCAGAAATACTATCACCACCTGTCACGCTTTCACCCTTAACTATTACTTAACAATGGTAGAAACAGTTCTTAGTAAGCCTTATTAATAAGCCTTAGTAATATTTATTGAACGGAAATGAATACAGTTCTTATATGTGGTTATGAATGAATCGGTATTACAATAAGAAAAATTGTGCAAAATTATAAGAAAAATATTTTTTGAGAGTTCTTATTAACTAACGTATACATAGTTTAAATTGATTCCGCTAGATGTCGTTACTAGGTTTTCAAAACGCGGTAACGAAATGTTTCCTGACATGTACTTAACTCCCGCCGTTGAGCCGTGCGTCAACTTATAGTGCATACGGTACCTATACGCTTAAATTGTTTCTATTTCGTAGCTTATTCGACTACCTGCTTTCGATTTCGGTTGTTTGTTATTTGCTTTGTGATTTGGTTAAGGTTGAATGGATATATATTGGCTTTCATTTTCGGATTTGTGTATTTTCTTGAATCGGTTTTGTTGATTTGATTGCTATTCCTTTATTCATATTTAGACTCTGGCTTTGATTTTGGATTTTGTTTATTTAGAATCGTGAATTGGTTTTCGTTGTTTTAGGTTGTTTAACAATATTTCAAACGAATATTAATAGTATAGATAGTGTATACGGTATCTATACACTTACTTCTTTTTTCGTTGGTTATATTTATATTGACTACTGCTTTCGATTTCGGTTTTCTGCGATTTGTTTTGTGATTTGGTTTAAGTTGATTCGATTTTTTTTGGCTATCGTTTTCGGATTCGTTTTGTGTCTTGAATTGGTTTTGTTGTTTTGATTTTAAAAAATATTTAAAAGGAATATTTATTCCTTTTAGATATTTTGGATTTGCTTTTAAAAAAAATATTTAAAAGGAAATTTAATTCCTTTAGGTATTTTAACGTTTTTTTTATAAATAGGTTTTTTCTTACTTCATAATGCCTCGCAAACGTAAGTCCAGCCTTTCAAGAGTATCTTCTCAAAGACAAGCGAAAAGATTAGCTCGATCGCTAGAATCTTTAGAAGATGCTGAACTGAGAAGGCAAGAACAAACAGAGCGTCAGGCTGCTTTTAGAGCATCTGAGACACTTTCTCAACGTCAGCAAAGGCGTCTTGAACAGACAGAGCGTCAGGCTGCTTTAAGAGCTTCCGAAACACCTTCTCAAAGTCAGGAAAGGCGTCTTGAACAGGCAGAGCGTCAAGCTACTTTAAGAGCTTCTGAAACACCTTCTCAAAGTCAGCGAAGGCGTCTTGAACAGGCAGAGCATCAAGCTACTTTAAGAGCTACTGAAACACCTGCTCAAAGTCAGCAAAGGCGTCTTGAACAGGCAGAGCGTCAATGTACTTTAAGAGCTACTGAAACACCTGCTCAAAGTCAGCAAAGGCTATTCGAACAAGCGGAACGTCAGGCCGCCTTAAGAGCCGCGGAAACACCTGATGAAACTCAACACAGACTCATTGAGCAAGCTGAACGTCAATCTACTATAAGGGCATCTGAAACACCAGAACAGACACAGGCGCGAAGAGATGCAAATGCACAGCTCCAAGCTGAACGTCGACAAAATTTTCAAAGAAACAGTTGGTCGGTTTTTAATGACGCAGCATTCAATTATGATCCGTTGATTGATTATAAAAATCACAGGTTAGTTGTTATCGGACTGATGGACAAGGCGTGTCGATTTTGCAGCGCTTTAAAATGGAAAGATGAGACTGCAGGCATGTGCTGTTCCAATGGCAAAGTGTCTCTTCCGTTACTTGGGGAACCAGAAGAACCTTTGAAAACTCTTTTTATATGATGCTAATGAGTCACGGCGCTTTTAAACAGGATCCGAAATATAACTCATGCTTTCAAATGACGTCCTTCGGAGTTGACTGGAAATAATAATGCGGGATTTTCGCCTACATTTACGGTGCAAGGGCAAATTTATCATAGAATAGGTTCACTTTTCCAGCTGAAAACGAACAGCATAAATTTTACAAGTATATTTTATGGGTGACGAAGAAATTGAGGTAGACCGTCGCTGCCAATTTATCCAGGGAGTTGAGAGAGACACAGTGTTCAAAATTCAAAGATTTTTGCATGAACGTAACATTTTAGTCAAAACATTTAAAACTGCTTTAGAAAACCTACCTGAAGAGGTTTATAAAGTCGTCATTCACGCAGATCGGACCCCTCGAGGAGAGCATGAAAGGCGCTACAATGCACCTTTGATAAACGAAATAGCAGCCGTAATTAGTGGTGATCAATTTTCTTCACGAGACATTGTCTTGCGAGCACGTGATGATAACGGGTAGCCGATACACACAAGTTTTATGACGCTCTACAATACCCATTGATTTATTGCAAAGGACAAGACGGTTATCATTTTCAAATTCCACTCATTAACCCGGTCACAAAGGAGCCTACTCCGAACAAAAATGTATCATGTATGGATTTTTATGCCTCTCATATGATGTTGCGAGAAAATGATTTTAACCTCTTAGCCCGGTGTAGACAATTATTTCATCAATTTTTGGTAGACATGTATGTGAAGGTAGAAAGTGAACGTCTCCGTTATATATCTTTAAATCAAAAAAAGCTGTGCGTTGAGAATTATATACATTTACAAGATGCAGTTTCTAGCGACGCCAATGTAAACCCCAGAGATTTAGGTAAAATGGTAATTCTGCCCTCATCATTCGTTAACAGTCCCCGCTACCTACATGAGTACACACAAGACGCATTCGCCTATGTACGAACTTACGGAAGACCTGATCTTTTTGTTACTTTTACTTGCAATCCCACATGGAAAGAAATAACCGAGGAGCTAATGCCGGGCCAAAAAAGTACTGACAATCACGATTTAGTTGCTAGAGTATTTAGATTAAAAGTACAAAAATTAATGTATGTAATTAACAAAGGGAAAATTTTCGGAGAGGTGCAGTGCTTCATGTATTCAATTGAATGGCAAAAAGAGGATTACCGCATGCCCACATTCTAATATGGCTTAAAGAGAAGTTGCGGCCCAGCCAAATAGACGACATAATAAGCGCCGAGATTCCGGATCCTGAGCAAGATAAAGAATTGTATGATACCATCGTCCGAAATATGATTCACGGTCCATGGAGCACGAAATTCAATATCGCCATGTATGAAAGAAGGAAATGTACAAAGAAATTCCTAAACAGCTATTAAAAGAAACAGTGCACAATGACAATGGCTACCCTTTATACAGACGCAGAGCTCTGAAGATGGTGGCAGGAAAGTTACATCAAATCTCGCTCTGGAGCGTTGAAACCTTAGATAACAGCTGGATTGTCCCGTATTCGCCCATTCTATGTAAAATGTTTAATGCCCACATTAATGTAGAAGCATGTAGCTCTGTCGCGCAATCAAGTATATTTGTAAGTACATAAATAAAGGAAGCGACCAAGCAATATTTAATCTCAGGAGTAAAGGTGAGGCAAATCCGTTAATGAAGTACAGACCTTTCAAGCAGGGCGTTATGTCAGCAGTAACGAGGCAGCGTGGCGTCTCCTTGGCTTCCCTTTACACGAAAGGCACCCAACAGTTACTCACCTTGCTGTGCGCTTAGAAAATGGAGAGCGTGTATATTTCACCGAAAGAAATTTCCAAGAAAGAATTGCATCACCGCCAAAAACTACACTAACAGCCTTCTTTCAACTTTGTCAAACCGACCCCTTTGCAAAAACGTTGTTATATTCTGAAGTCCCCCGCTATTATACTTGGAACACATCTAGGAAGGAGTGGAAACGCCGTATTCAAGGCGCGCCTGTTGCAAATTGGCCCGGTGTAAAGTCATCAGATGCCCTTGGTCGTGTGTATATCGTCCATGTAACTAATTTTGAATGTTTCTGTTTACGATTGCTGCTGCACCATGTTCGGGGTCCTACAGGATATAAAGACCTTAAACTGTCAACGGTCAGGAATGCGCAACTTATAGAGAAGCATGTGAAGCTCTGCATCTTTTAGAAAACGATAATCACTGGGATGAAACCATGGAGGAAGCTCTGCAGTGCCAGTCACCAGCCAAAATTAGGGATATTTATGCAACTCTCATATCATCTTGCGGGCTATCTAATGCACATAAATTGTGGGACAAATATAAAGAGTACATGGCGGAAGATATTTTGCGAAGGTTACAGCAGACACACGCGAACATGACATACAATGAACACATTTATAATGAAGCACTACTGATATCAATGCTGGAAACTATGCTGACAAACTATTAAAAATTGGCGATGGGCGGTTGGAAACGGATGCTGAGGGCTGCGTTAAATTGACGAGAGATTTTTGTAATTTAGTACAGAGTCATTCCGAATTTATTGCGAGCGTTTATTCAGATTTAACGAACAACATGCATGAAGACAAATGGTTATGTGAAAGGGCGATTCTTGCACCAAAAAATGAGAGCGTTAACAAAATAAATTCAGATATATTAAGCGAAGTAGCAGGAGAAATAACAGAGTATTTGTCAGTAGACACAGTTATGGACACAGAACAGAGCACTTCATATCCCGTAGAGTTTCTAAATTCTCTAGAGTTGTCAGGTGTGCCCTCGCATAAGCTTCAATTAAAATTAGGCATCCCAGTCATGCTAATGCGAAATTTAGATGCTCCTCGGTTATGTAACGGGACAAGGCTGCGTGTGACACATCTTGGACGGAACATAATCGGTGCTACAATTTTGACAGGCGTAGGAAAAGGTGAAAATGTTATTATACCATGGATCCCTATAATTCCCACAGATCTTCCTTTTCAATTCAAAAGGTTGCAGTTCCTATTAAGCTCAGTTTTGCAATGACAATTAATAAAGCGCAAGGGCAAACGTTACAGGTAGCGGGGGTCAACTTAGAAAAACCGTGCTTCTCTCATAGTCAGCTGTATGTAGCATGTTCGCGTGTGTTAAATGCCCAGAATCTCCACATTCTTTCCCCGAATGGAAAAACATATAACATTGTGTACAGTAGCGTCTTAAAATAGTGTTCAGTTAGTTTTTTTCCAAAATTCCCACAATCAATCAATCAGAATTCCCACAGATCTTCCTTTCAATCCAAAATTTCCTATTTAGTTCAGTTTCTTTTCAATTCCAAATGCTGCACCTCTGACGGACCTATTAAGCTCAGTTTCCTTTCAACTCAAAAGGCTGCATCTCTGACGGATCTTTTATTTGGCTCAGTTTCCTTTCAATTCAGAAAACTGCATCTCTGACGAATCAATTTAGCTCAGTTTCTTTTCAAAAGTCTGCATCCCTGACGGATAATTATGCTCAGTTTCCTTTAATTAAAAAAATATCCCATTTCCATTTGGAATAAACAGGCTATTTTCATGCTTTCCTATACGCTGCGTTTCAAAACATTTAAATAGGCTGACGAATCAATTTAGCTCAGTTTCTTTTCAATTCCAAATGCTGCACCTCTGACGGACCTATTAAGCTCAGTTTTCTTTCAATTCAAAAAGCAATGGATAGTTCATTTCCCAGTGACCATGCGGGCGAAGCCGCGGGTAACAGCTAGTGTAAAATAAATGAACCGTCCAGGTACTATTTTGTAGGGTTGGCACAGGAGGATAAAATTAAACAAACAAAACTTTCAACAGCTTTTATTATATTTAAGATAGAATATTTTTGGAACGAAGTTCTTTATCGGACGGTACGGATTTGGCGGATAGGGGCTAGGCGACAAAAAGTGTAAGATTTTCCCGTCACGACCCCTTCTGACGTAGTGTAGACGGCCTTGGTGACTATAAGGAAGCGAGATGGAATAATATCCATCTGCCTCGCACTTTTTTTTATTTTGCCATGAAAGAAATAATATTTTATTTTAAGTGACTCTTCATTTTAATAGACGCTAGTAATTCATATATTTGTATTTGTTGATCAATAATATAATACGTTTAATACGTCAATAATAATATACTACGAAAGGAACTTCGTTCCAACCGAGTGTTTCACGACACTCACGCATGTTTTTTTTACAAACTACTTATTCTAAATATTTTATTTTTATAATTTTTGTTCTTCAAAATTTTGTTGTGCCTCATCTATTGGAAAGCTCTCACATGGCATAACAAATATACAATCTTGCACACGTGTTAATATTTCATTATCAATATTTACCTCAGATGAATTTAAAAAAGGTAGATATAATAAAAGGTAATGAAGCCAAAAAACTTCGCTCCTTTATGTAAACACACGTGTTCACTCACACACATGCATCAAACTACCCTCATTTTTGTCAGTACTTTCCGGGGCGTCGTGCAGTAAATTTACCTACAAAATGCCGCCCTGTGTAATTAAATGGTACAAAAACAATACTAAAGTGAACAAAAAGTCTGGAGCAATATCGTTTCACACGTAAACACTCATTTAACTATATTTTATTTTGTTATTCCTACACAATTTTGAAGGTTATTCGAAGCACGAATGTCAATATTCCGAGATTTTTTTTGGTGTTTATGGCCTGGTATCTAGAACTTTAGGCCAAGTCTTAGGTATTTTTATTCGGTTTATTATAATTTTCTTCATAGTACACTGCTTCACAATATGTTGATACGTCACATTGTGCAGCCCTTGGGAGATTTTGACGGCAACTTGAGTCAGCAGACAGCTGACAGTTGGCGATGGTATCTCAAGGCGCCTAAGCAGACAGACACATCTTGAGAATCACATCACCATCAGAGCTATTGTTTCACCGTTTCCACTAATAGTTCACATGCGCAGACACTTAATACACAAAATCGCACCACTTTTACATATCAAAATCCACTTCAAACCATTATTCAAACAATAATACAGGAGCAGCAAACCGCCACCGATCAAGTTCCCGCCAAAACTCGTTCCGAGATTACGTGACGGGAGAATGTTGCCAGTATTTCTTATTTCTAATGGTCCAAGATTTGGGTAATTAATTTTAGGTTAAGTTATAGAAATATCAGCATATCAGTAGTCAGCATATTTTTTTTTATTACGTGTTATTATGTTACATTAAATTGAAGTCAAGGTAAATATTTAATTTTTTAACTCGCTGATGTTTCTGTTTTAATTCTTGAGTACTTGCAAGCTATTTTATTATCAAAAAATATTTATGATTTTAGGCTTACAATGAATATTTTCATAAGACATGAATGAAGGGTAGCTGCTATAAGACTGAGCTGAAATGAACCAAAATGGCAGCCATCGTCTTGTCTTGACAGTGGTAGAGCCACGCAGCAGCTTTTGCTGTCGCATGGATGGGCCGGCTGGAATCGGGGTGGTACCACGACCTCACAGAATACCAGCGTGAAGTAGAGGTTTACCTTTGTCTTTCGCTTGGTAAGTGCAGGTGGCCGGAGGCCCGATTCCCCCTCCCCCTTAACATTGTAGCGGAATCAAATAAAAACTACCTCAGGAGGGTACCAGCACCCTTGGTGACGGAGAATCCCTCGCTGAGCATCCACGACCAAGCTATCTTACTCTTCCTGAGCGTGAGTGCGTAGGCTGCCCTGGGGAGAGGGGTAAAATTCCGCTCGCGACTAAAACTGCTAGGGGCAAGCGGAGCAATAAGACCAAAGCGACCCCTGTCACGCTATCCGTGAATTTTTGCAACATCAGGAGACTTCATTCCAATCTTAACGCTGTCCACAACCATCTGGAGACGGCGAAGCCGGCCTTGCTCTTTCTAACCGAGACTCAGGTGTCCTCACCAGCTGATACTTCATATCTCTCCTGCCCGGTGTACAAATTAGAACACTCCTTTGTGCCCCGGGCTGGAGTTTGTTCTATTTTGTATTTATGTACTAAAATATAATATTTTTTTTCATCTAGAAAAGTATATTTTTAATTCCATGGAAATTAATTTTTTATTTCAACTAGTTTTTTTACATATTACATATGTTGTATTTTTTCTCGATGCTTACACGTTCACTGGACGATCTATCAAGAAGACTTAAAAGATCTACAGACACCTTCTACGTTCATCATCTGTTTTTGAATTGTCAAATTGTTGAAATTTAGTAAAACATACAGATTTACTTTCGCATTCGCATCGCATATTACTCTTATATTTGTAGTATTTTATCTCAATTTTCAGGGACTTTTAAAAAAAGTGGCAACACTTCTCTGACTCACACAAAGTTATAAAATTGTTTACAGTTTCTTATTCTAGGTGCAATATCTACCTTTTTTTTACTTCATCTGAGATATTTATAATGTTTCTTTCAAAATCAAAATATTCGCGAAATTTTTACTATAGCAATTCATACATTCATTTCAGATTCATTCTCTCATTGGCTGGAACTCGAACAAGCACCGTCATTTGTCAGCAAGTAGAGTTTTAGAAAAATAATTCCAAACTAGCTGATACCCGCGACTTCGTTCGCGTTGCTTATACACATCAATGAACACGTAGTGATTATAAAATCGTTGTTTCTTAAAACTTTAATAACTTTATATTAAATGAAGATATTTTTTTAGATAAGGGCTAAGTGTCTAAGAAATAAAACTTCATTTTATATAGGTATTTAGATTAATATTTTACAGTTCGTTTTGTAGGAAACTTGATACAGGATTTTTCGAAGTGATTCTCACAGATTTTTTATTTTTTTTATAGAAGAGGGGGCAAACGAGCATGCGGCTCACCTGATGGTAAGTGACTACCACCGCCCATGAACAACCGCAACACCAGGGGAATTGCAGGTGCGTTGCCGGCCTTTTAGAAAGGAGTAAGCTCTTTTCTTGATTCTATACATATAGATTCTATACATATAGATTCTATACCTATGGCTAAAGTTTAATTTAAATGTTCTGAAAGGAGATCTTCTCATCCGATAGATTTTAACCACTCTTGTCGTCTGAAATAATAATAATAAAAAAAAAACATAAACCTACGTATTTAATTTATAAACGTTATTATTCAATTATAAACATTATCAAAATAACTATTCAATCACTTATAGGTACGTAGGTATTACGTTTTCTTTCAATGTTGATGTATATGTCGCACATTGATAATTAGTTATGGGCGTTTTTGGATTTGAACGCAAGCCGATATTTATCCGATTTCAGATTCCAAAATCGATTTCAAAATCCGTTTTTAAAAATCCGATTGCAGTAGCGCTTAGCCACGCCAATTCGTTTGCGTATTTAGATTTCGTTTTATAAGTTAACAAAACGGCAAACGCGAATGTAATACAGAAACAGATTTGCGCGATTATCCTTTATGTTTTAATCTAGGCTTTGGACTAGCAGAAAAGTTTTGTTTGAAATTAAAACTTTTCCGGCGTGTTTTAAAATCGGCATATTTACAATGTTTTCGTAATATATTTTTTTTATTTCCAAAATCGGTACTTTGGGCTAAATAAATTTAAGCGTGAGATCGTTTTAAATGAGCTTCTAGATTACCCGTTGTAGATTTATATGATATATTTTGACTACAATATTTACACACTGCAACACCAGATGCATTTTCTTTTTTGTCAAAATGAGTCCATACTTCACTGGGTTTTCACGATATTTTGAAAATCAAAACAGTTCTCGTCTAATCAATTAAAAAGTCTAAAGAAAAAAACTTGATAGTCAAAATCAAAAATATTTAAATGTTATATTCATACACAATTCAGTTAGTTAACTTATTTTATTTTATACTCTAAACTCTATTAAACAAACAGACAATAAACATCAGTAAATATCCTGTAATTCACTGATACGACTGACCGGCACGCGCGCAAGATTATTTCTAGTAAACAAACACTAAACCAAAAACCAAAATAAATCATCACACAATCTCGCAAATATAGTCTTTAACAACTTAATAATAAGAACGAAATTGATCGCATATTTCAAAGGTTCTAGTAAGCAAACACCCAAACACGGAACCAAAAATTCATCAACGCATAATCTCGTAAAAAAAATATAGACTTTAAATACTTAGGAGTATGGATAATATTGATCGCATATTTCAATAGATTTCCATAGCCGACAAACCGAAATCCGAATCGCAAAATTCACGCCATCCTTTTCATTCCGCTATGTCGTGTTTGGTTAGAAAGAGAGAAACTGAGAAAACGGATTTCAGTTTCATCAGTTTGCGTTTGGATTTAGATATTGTCGATTTCGAATTTATTGTCGATTTGGATTCGTTTGTTGGTACAGATCGTAAGATCGTAGCTTAGTTAGGTCGATTTTTGAAATCGGATTTTCTAGTTTGAGAAATCGATACGATTCGATTTGTGTTTGAAATCGGATTTTAGATTCGTTTTGATATATCTGACGCATGCCTAGAAGACCGTCACTATACGAAAAATGGTCTTATTTAGTTATGTGCGCCATTTTATAGTTCGCGTAGTAAACTTTTTTTTTCGAAAACACCTGTCACCATTACTTTAATAGCGTTCGCTAGATAGTGTTGTGTCGAAACGACTTTATCGACATTCGCGAGTGATCTGTCACGGCAGACCGTCATTTTTCATTCGTGACCGTCAGTGACCGTTAAGCTAACGAGAAAGGTTACATTTGGTTCATTTTGTAGTGACACTATTTGTTTTAAGGCGATTTGTATTGAGATGAATCGGTAAGTATAAATTGAATTTAATACGAATAATGGCATTTTTCGTTAAGTGTCATGTAGACAGTTAAATTATTAAAATAATGCTGCAAATTTGGAACGACATAATGACATTTTTTCGTTGAGGCCAGGTCCGCACTGCGATATTTCACCGCGCGATTTTTATTCTTGCGTATTATATTCCTTTATAGGAATTACACCTAGTACGCACTGCGAATAAAATTTCGTACGATTTTTGTCAGTTCGATGCAGTTCCCCGCTGAAACGCACGTCTAGAAATGAACAACAGTTTATTTTTTTATTTTACCTGATACTACGGCGGCGGCGTGATAGACGTATCAAAAGATGTCATGAACATTGGATTCACTAATTTACGGCCTTGAGACCTATGAAAGTATTTTTCTACATAAAACATCAAAGGCTGCGAAAATACAGTAAAAAGTTTTTCGAATATTACTGAATGACTATAAAATCATTCGATAATTTATTACGACTTGTTGGTTGGGCTATTACCTATCAAGATACGAATTGGAGAAAAATAATTTTAGCTGGAGAGAGACGCGAAACGTGCGAATTTTATTCCGCAGTGTGGACATAGCCATACTTACTTTATACTGCACAAAATATTCGTGCGGAAATAAATCGCACCGCTTCGCGTTCAGTTTGTATCAAATTACAGATTTTTTTACCGCGCGATTTTTTTACCGCCAGTGCGGCTACTCCTATAAGATTCTAAAGTCGTATTTTTAATTAAACGAAGCTGCCTGACAGATGCTAATGTTACTTTGTGAAATAATGTTGCCAGGTTCATTGTAATAGTGATGCGTTCAGTCAGTCAGTTAGTATACTATGACTTGATGATTATGACTAAAATTAAATTAACCTATCTTAATTGACATTGTGAAACTTGTTGACGAATATTATATCATTGAAATAAACAGAAAAAATATTGTTAGTAAGAATAATAATTTAATACTATTGTGACTCGAGAGGGCGCTCTGACTTTCGAAACGCACCCTGCGCCCGCCGTGTCGGTCTTCATATTGTGTGTCATTTGTCTTGTCATTTATTCGGCTTCTAACCTCTGGTCAAGATGAAACCTGGATCAACGAAGGTAATTAAAATTTTCTCTGTTTTATTTATCTATTACAGTGTAGGTGCCACCGGTGAATTTAATGAGTAATTGGTATTTTTTATTTTCTCGAAGGTCATACACCGAAGAAGCAATGGATTGACCAGACTGTACAATCGTCCCGGCAGGCATTCTTAGAAGGGTTGACCACCGGCTTGAAAGGGCCTTCAGGAAAATTCAAATGGCTAATTATTAGCCATATAGGCGGGGAAGAAGGATTTGTAGAAGATAGCTTACTTGTGTTTGAACCAAAAAAAAGAAAAGAAGATTACCATCACGAGGTGAATGCTGAGTGTTTTGAGGAGTGGCTTAGTGTAGTTTTGCCCAAACTAAAACATAATTCCGTAGTGGTGATGGATAATGCCCCCTATCACTCCAGAAAGTTACAATCGCTGCCTACAATGTCTTGGAATAAACCGAGAATACAAGAGTGGATGGCGAGCAAAAATATCCCATTCGAGGCACAAATGGTAAAAGCTACTCTTATAGACATTGTCCGGCAGCACAAACATGAACACTGCGACAAGTATGCCATGGACGAGATGGCAGCGGAGCGTGGAGTCACTGTTTTACGTTTGCCCTCTTACCATTGTGAGATCAATTTGGGCGCAGGCCAAAGGGTATGTTGCAAGAAACAACAAGACCTTCAAAATGAAAGATGTAGAAAAACTTTTCAAAGAAGTACTAAATGAAGTGACTGCCGGAAAATGGAGTAGCTGCGTGGCTCACATAATAAAAGAAGAAGACAAAATGTTTAATCTCGACCACATGATCGATAGTGTCTCAGACAAGTTTATAATAAATGTTACTGACAGTGACAGTGATGATATTATATCTGATGACGATGAATAAAAAAATGTAATACTTAAGCATAGTTTTTTTTTAATGAAATCCCTATGACGACATACACTATGGATAATTTTCGCCTGATGAACTGACAACATGGATGTACCTTAAATAAATCTTGACGTAATTTTTAAATGCTTCAGTTAAAAAATATATTTTTTTTACCATTCAGTCGTTTTATTTATCAGTCAGTCATTTTGTTTTCCGTTCAGTCATTTAGTCACAACACTATTTTTGATTCATCAAAACCAGACAACCCAGTAAACGTCAGGCAGCTTCGTTTAATTAAAAATCATAGACTTAGAATATACTGGCGTATAGACCACCTGACAGCCCGAAAACGCGTGACCAATTTTGATTTGTCATTGTGTGCGTTAGCTAGTGATGTATATTTTACTAACAAGGACTATCGAACATGATTGTTAAGTAAGCGGTAAAAAGATTATAAAAAATAGTTTAGTGCATGAAGTTGAATAACTTCAAAAATTAACTGAATTTTACCATGATAGTTCTAAAATAATTAAAAAATATTCATATAACATGTTCCTGGGAATAAGCTGAACCTACCTGCCTTTTATTGGATTTTAATTCAAATGTATAAAATCCCAAGTGACTTTATCGGTAAAGTTAAAAACTCCCCAAGAATCAGATCGGAGTGTTGTATAATTTTCGAGCTATGATCTTTGGAGAAAAATATTTACTGCCGTGGGCAGTTTCCTCGGAATTTCTTTTTTAACATATTGTTAATATAAATAGGTAGATACTTAACTAAGTATATACCAATTTATATTTTATATATTTTATAAAATGTTTTGATGGGGAAATAAAAACGGGGGCGCGGACTACATAATGGCTGCTTTATTTTTCATATAAGTGTTACTTGTGATAACTACAAACATTTAATAATTAATAATTAAATACATTATAGAAGTTTATTGTAACAACAAGTGCAACTTAATCTCGCAGACCTATTGATCTGCGCAGCTATTACTTAACCACGAGTTCCTCTTCTCTTCGACTAGCGCTGTAGGGGATGAACCACGCTATTTAAGCCCTCGCGACAATGTCGTCGGCTATCAAGCATGAATCGGGCATCGACCGTTGTGAGTATCAAATACTATGGAATTTATACTATCACGTCTCATGCGCGGTCGTCTAGTAGCGCTTCAGGAGCATTACTAAATATCTATACCTAACTACGCTAAAAGTTTTATCATTGTGACTTGGGAATATAATCCGAAGTTCCGAAGCTCCGCTCAACCCCTTGGGGAAAATAGCGTGATGCTATGAATATTGTACTAGTGTGACCGTGAGGCTGTGCGGTTGGTTAAGTAAGGTTATAAATTTATTTTGGTTGATAAATAGATACTTAGTTGGGTTCATATTGGCTTAAAGAGGATAATCTCAAGATTTTTTTGTCTTTAATATACTGCAGTTTTATAATGTATGAAAATCTGTCTCTATATTTATCTAAAGTTTTGAAAGTTAAATTTTTGAAGTCTTATTATAACAATATTTTACTTACTTGTACAAATAATGTAGAAATGACTCCTTTTAATAAAATTGTTTTTATTCTACTTTTTCTTTTATACTTCTCAAGAAAATGTTTGCTGCAAATTGTTGAGTTCTTCTTTGCATTCCAACCAAACCGTCCAATGAACCTTAATCACTTTTTGTAATTATAGAATACAGAGGGGAATCTGTTTGACAAACGGCAAAATAAAATTACATTTTAGAACGCAAACCGAGGATTTATTTTCTTGTTGTGTAGGCAAGTCTATCGATTTAATAAAAACATTCAAGATAAATATCGACATTAATTTTGATATAGATGAGTTAATCCCTAGCGTACATGTAAAATATTTTGTATAAAAATGTATTTACCAAATTCATGCAAATTATCAACAACGTGACTTTTTTCTTTGCAAAATATCAAAATTAACAAAATAATTGAATATATTCTATATTTTAAACAGTATGTAACATAAATTTTAACCAAAAATAAACGCGTCATAAAATTGACGACGTCTTGAGAATTTACCTGTGATATGTAAAATTATCAGGATTATTTCTATAATTAACAGCACAGTCACTCACGGAACAATTAACCATTTTGGAAAAAAGTTACTTACTAAAAATAACCACTATTATACTTTAAAAAATTACAAAATATCTCGGAGCTATTTCTTGCGTGCCGAATTTTGCCGACCTGTCATTCAAAATCGGTTACAGAGTCATGAGATTTGGTATCCTTTTCTATCTTGCATTTTTGCCATAAGGAATTTTTTTCTCCCTTGCACACTATGTTGGTCTATACACCAGTATATTCTAAGTCTATCTTAAAAATACGACTTTATGTGTTACAGAATCGCGAGAAAAATATCGCGCGGTGAAATATCGCAGTGCGGACAGGGCCTTAGTGTCGGTGTTCCTATTAACTTATGTAGAAATTTTGATTTAATAAGGAAGTTATAATGTCATTATTTTTTAGTGTCACTCTTTTTGTTACCGAAACTGAAGTATTTGGTCTGGTGATGAATTAACAATGTCATTATTTTTTTGATGTCACTCTTCTTGCTAGCCAAACCATGGAATTTGAATTAATTGTATAGTAATCATTGTCATTGTTTACTTAGTGTTGCTTTCCTCATTAATAAAATATAATGTTCGATATACTGATGAATTAACATTGACGCTTTTTGTTTAGTGTCGTTATTCTTATTTAAAAAAAATATATAATAATTGGTTTTGTAATAAAGTTGTAAAAAATTGTGTCTATTTTTATTATTGTTTCAGTTCCCCCGAAAATAATAAATGAGAATAATATTAAAAGGTTACTGTATTAGTCATAACATACAATATCACTAGCAAATATAACCGACTTTTACCACTATTTGTTTGTTTTCAGGCAGGAAAATGCCTTTGCCTAGTGCAAGAATAAACAAACTTAAGAATATTTCTAGAAGACTGTATGATGGTTCACTAGATAATATAGAAGAATATATAAAGCGTACTTATTACGGTATTCAAAACCAATATTTACAGTTGGAAAGCGCAAATTATGAGCCAAAAACACATCAAATCCCAGAAAATTATTGCGAATTATCTCATGATGAAAACAGTGTTAAATCGAATGCAAATGAAGAAATGCCTAACAAAAGTCTTGGATTTGACGTTTCTTTCCATCAAAGTATTTTATCTAAAGATCGCCAAACAGCTGAACAGTTTGCTAATAATTTGTTACAATATTTGTCAAAAGGTTTATAAGAGGTCTAGGTTACATTGAATTCTAAAGTTTTATTACTAAGTTAAGGAAATCTGTATTGAGAATAAAACTACCAAAGACTTAGAATATACTAGCGTATAGACCACCTGACAGCCCGAAAACGCGTGACCAATTTTGATTTGTCATTGTGTGCGTTAGCTAGTGATGTATATTTTACTTAAAAGGACTATCGAAAATGATTGTTAAGGAAGCGGTAAAAAGATTATACAAAATTGTTTAGTGCATGAAGTTGAATAACTTCAAAATTAACTGAATTTTACCATGATAGTTCTAAAATAATTAAAAAATATTCATATAACATGTTCCTGGGAATAAGCTGAACCTACCTGCCTTTTGATGGATTTTAATTCAAATGTGTAAAATCCCAGGTGACTTTACCGAAAAACCTAAAAAAACTCCCCAATAATCAGATCAGAATGTTGTATTTTCGAGCTATGATCTTTGGAGAAAAATATTTACTGCCGTGGGCAGTTTCCCCGGAATTTATTTTTTAACATATTGTTAATATAAATAGGTAGATACTTAACTAAGTATATACCTATTTATATTTTATAAAATGTTTTGATGGGGAAAGAAAAACGGGGACACGGAGTACAGCATAATGACTGCTTTATTTTTCATATAAGTATTACTTGTGATAATTACAAACATTTAATAATTAATAATTAAATAGATTATAGAAGTTAATTTTAACATTCGACTTAAGTATGAATGTAAACCTAATAATTTAAGGAAGGAAACTTGTAGGAATCAGTTAAATAAGATTGCTCTGTTTAAAGGCCAATATGTTTATGAGGCTTCATCATGCTTCATGTTTATATTCTTTCATCTGTCCCTGAAAAGTATAAAGTAATAATAAACTTATTATCATTTTAGCTGCATGAATTTTAAAACATAATGATCTTAACACAGTAAAGTGCACTAAGTGTCTGAGGATACAGATGCACTCTCTATTCTCTCAATCTCGGTATGTTAAGAAAATGGTCACTCATTCATGGACTGACCGCGGCAAGTGCAACTTAATTTCGCAGATCTATTGATCTGCGCAGCTATTACTTAACCACGAGTTCCTCTTCTCTACGAATAACGCTGTAGGGGATAAACCACGCTTTTTAAGCCCTCGCGACAATGTCGTCGGCCATCAAGCATGAATCGGGCATTGACCGTTGTGAGTATCAAAGACTATGGAATTTATACTATCACGTCTCATGCGCCGTCGTCTAGTAGCGCTTGAGGAGCATTACTAAATATCTATACCTAACTACGCTAAAAGTTTTATCGTTATGATTTGGGAATATAATCCGAAGTTCCGAAGCTCCGCTCAACCCCTTGGGGAAAATAGCATGATGCTATGAATATTGTACTAGTGTGACCGTGAGGCTGTGCGGTTGGTTAAGGTAGGTTATACATTTATTTTGGTTGATAAATAGATACTTAGTTGGGTTCATAATGGCTTAAAGAGGATAATCTCAAGATTTTTTTGTCTTTAATGTACAAGAGTTTTATAATGTATGAAAATCTGTCTCTATATTTATCTAAAGTTTTGAAAGTTATATTTTTGAAGTCTTATTATAACAATATTTTACTTACTGGTACAAATAATGTAGAAATGACTCCTTTTAATAAAATTGTTTTTATTCTACTTTTTCTTTTATACTTCTCAAGAAAATGTTTGCTGCAAATTGTTGAGTTCTTCTTTGCATTCCAACCAACCCGTCCAATGAACCTTAACCACTTTTTCTAATTATAGAATCTGGAGGGAATCTGTTTGAAAAACGGCAAAATAAAATTACATTTTAGAACGCAAACCGAGGATTTATTTTCTTGTTGTGTAGGCAAGTCTATCGATTCATTATAAACATTCAAGATAAATATCGACATTAATTTTGATATAGTTGAGTCAATCCCTAGCGTACATGTAAAATATTTTGTATAAAATGTATTTACCAAATTCATGCAAATTATCAACAACGTGACTTTTTCTTTGCAAAATATCAAAATTAACAAAATAATTGAATATATTCTATATTTAAAACAGTATGTAACATAAATTTTAACCAAAAATAAACGCGTCATAACATTGACGATGTCTTGAGAATTTACCTGTGATATGTGAAATTATCAGGATTATTTCTATTATTAACAGCACACTTACTCACGGAACAATTAACCATTTTGGAAAAAAGTTACTTACTAAAAATAACCACTATAATACTTTAAAAAATTACAAAATATCTCGGAGCTATTTCTTGCGTGCCGAATTGTGCCGACCTGTCATTCAAAATCGGTTACAGAGTCATGAGATTTGGTATCCTTTTCTATCTTGCATTTTTGCCATAAGGAATTTTTTTCTCCCTTGCACACTATGTTGGTCTATACGCTAGTATATCCTAAGTCTATGAAAACTACTAACTAACATCTTATCCAATTTACATAAATTTCTAGATTTGTTGACTTGTATGTAGATCGTCCATCCCAACCCAGATAATTAGTATTGTTATGGTGGATTAATGCCAAGCTATGTATCTTATTTACTTTTTATTTAATTTAAAATTATAATTTATTTTCAGAATGAACAACTTTATGTGGATGAGAATATACCTCCCAATGAACAGCATCGCGAGGAAAGAAGAAATTCCTTGTCATCTGTCTCTAGTCATACATCTCAACGTGATTTTTCTCCTGCCTCTGACCATGATCTAACTTACCTACCGTTAGAATCATCCAGATCCAAACGATTACGACGGTCAAACAGTTCTTCTTCAAGTTCATCGTCCTGTACTATTCCTCGTCCTCGTCCTCTTCGAGTTCTTCTTGTGAAAATCCTTGCAGGGACAATCAAGTTCCATTGTCGGCCACATTGGCTGATGCATATACTAGCGAAAAAAGCAACTAGCATTCAAGACTGCAGGCAAACTATCGTCACACATACGTTAGACACAGACATCAGCGTGTCAGTTTCTCGGCCAGAGAGCTCATTTAACCCCATCGTAGAAAAAGGCAAAAAATACTGCTCAGACTTTAAGTAACTTAGGAAAGCAGTACATGTTTTCATCATCGAAAATTGTTGGTGAAAGAACGATGAGTAGACCATGTAATGAAAAATGTCGGCTTAAATGTGGTGAGAATACTGAAGAAGATCGCAATAGAATTTTTGACGCATTTTGGAGTTTGGGCTCTTTAGTTCGCCAAAGAGATTTTATTGCTATGAACTTAGTAACCGTAGTTCCTAAGTATCAGTACAAAAGGCTTAATGGTAACAAACCAAAGAATGCTTTTCATTTCGAAGTAAGTGACAAAAAACTTAGAGTATGTAAGATTTTTTTTAAATACTCTTTGTATGAATGATCGATCTATTAGAACAGTGGTGGACAAGAAAAACGAGCAAGGTATAATAGTTGGTGAACAAAGAGGCGAACTTAATAATAAAAAAAGAATTTCTGAAGAGGCTCTCAATGAAGTACGATGTCATATTAATAGCATACCCAGGATCGAGAGCCACTATTTGCGTAAACAAACTTCTAAGTAATTTATTGATGGCGGAAAGACATTAACAGACTTATACAGGGATTATAAAGCTGAGTGTATAGAAAAAAATATACCATTCGTAAAAATACACATCTATAGAAAAGTTTTAACATTAGCTTTTTCGTACCGAATAAGACCAATGCTATCTATGTACAGCATATAAGAATGCGGATATAAAACAAGATCTTGAAGATAAATACCAAAGTCATTTAAAAGAAAAGGATGAAAGTAGATTAGAAAAGGAAAATGAAAAGAAGATAAATAAAAGCATTGTATCTTGCTACGACTTGCAGGCGGTCATGACTGTACCTAAAGGAGAAATATCAGTCTTTTATTATAAAAGTAAATTAAATTGTTTCAATTTTACTATTTCTGAGCAAAGATCATACTGAATGTTAGTTTTGGACTGAAGTAGAAGGCCAAAGAGGAGTCAATGAAATAGGAACCTGCGTGCTGAAATACTTTAAAGAGATTTAGAATTTTAAAGAGATTAGACTTGAAACTAATAGGATAGCTTACTTGAAGAAAACAGTCATGACAAAATAGGGACCAAGATTACAATGCCAGTTATCAACTAAAACCTCTTTACAATGCTAAACTTCCTTTGGCTGAAAGGAAGAGAAACGACATCAAATCGTTGATTGACCAAAATCTCATTCCTAAATATATCCTAAATATTCCTATTTTGATAATATTTTTTTAAGAATTTGCTGTCACATCTCTTCCTTAAAAACATTGTAACAGACAAAATTCGACGTCAATTTCATGATGACGATAGTATGCTCTTTAAGCACTGCAATATACTACCAGTTCATAGGCAAGTCAAATATTTACTTTAAAAAAAAACACTTTTTTAATGAAGACTTAAAATTAGAAATCAAGCACCCCGTGTGTACGCGCGCCGTAAGCAACCGCAAGCTGCAGACGAGCGGTAGCGAAGCCACCATAGAAGCCGAGATGCCAGGCTTGCCCTATCAAACTGCTCAATCAATAATATCAACTAATAAAATAACTCGTAAACTGTTTCAAACTATTTCAAATTTCGCGCGCTCCTCTGTTATACAATATACACAGGTCGTGACCTCGAACGTCAACACGCGGCATAACTGTGCGATATTGTTGTCGATTAGTCGTCTCTCTCGCACGCGTGGGCTTTTTACCGGGCTTTCGAAAAGACGATCGCTCCCTTTCTAACCTATGGCAAAATGTTCTATAATGAAATATAACTACGATTGTTTATATAGCAATTAATACAGAACCCAAAAGCCAGGCTTTTAGTGTGAAGTTAGTCGAGAGTGGGGTCGTCGGGCTATACATTTGCAGTGCACTTCACATTTCAATATTTACTGTGTGTGTTTACTTGAGCGAATGAAACTCGCAATATTGAGTTGAAAATTTATACTTTTTTAAAGATTTTTAGTGAACATGGAGAATAATAGTGATCCTTGTGATGAATTAAAGTGTTTTAAAGTGCTAATCGGCGAGGAAAAGGTAAAATCTTTAAATTTTGTTGAGAAAAAACAGCTCATATCCACGCTGAAACCAACGCCTGATCTGTATATTTCTCAAACGAGTAAAACCCACAAACGGCAATTTAATAGATCTGTTTACAAAACTCATTGGGTTGTTGGCTGCTCACACACCAATAAGTTGTACTGCTGGTGCTGTATATTTTTTTCCAACGAAAAAACAGCTTGGAATACTACTGGATATGATGATTTAAATAACTTATCTGGAGCCATTAAAAGGCATATGAATTCTCAAAAACACATGAATGCGGTAAATTTGTTCAGTAATTTTGGAAAAAAACGGATTGAAACATCTTTGTCGCGTCAGTTATCCGAAGAAATTACAAAACACAACATGCGTGTTGATCACAACCGTAGTGTTTTTCAAAGATTAGTCGATATTGTTTGCCATTTAGCACAACAAGAAGTTCCTTTCAGAGGTCACGATGAGTCGAAAACTTCATTAAATTTAGGCAATTTTTTAGAACTTGTATCGCTTCTTTCGAAGTACGATCTCGTGTTAGAAAAACATATACAGCATCAACAAAGCGACAAACGGCCGAGTTATTTATCTAGTACAATCCAAAATGACATTATTCATTCTGTCGCTGATGTAATGAAAACTCGCATCGAGTACGAAGTAAAATTGTCAAAATTCGTTTCAATTATTATTGACGAAACTCCCGATGTTAGTCACAGAGAGCAATTGTGTCTGATTCTTCGATATTATTATGGAAACGATATTCATGACCGTTTTATGGGGTATGTAGATGTGTCTGAAAGTCGCACAGCAGACACACTTTGTAATATCATATTGGAATTATTAAACAAACATGACTGCACCGCAAAACTAGTTACGCAAAGCTATGACGGTGCAAGTGTCATGTCCGGTGTCAGAAATGGAGTGCAACAAAAAGTTAAAGATGTTTGTCCCCAAGCCATGTATATTTGGTGTAATGCACAAATTTTGGCATTAGTTTTATCTAAATCTTGTAACAGGATTGGGGAAGTCAGCACTTTTTTTACAGCCCTTCAGGCTTTATTTAATTTTTTTAATAACAGCAGAAAACGGTCGTCTTTTTATGATGCACATTGCAGCAAAAAATTGCTTAATGCCCCCGTAACTCGTTGGACGTATACGTCACGAATTGTGAATACAGTATTTGATCAAAAAGATAATTTGATTAATTTGTTTTCGGATATGTGCGACAATCCGCAGAACTGGGACGGCGATACGATCTTGGCCGCTGAGAATTTTGAAAACACATTGCGTTCATTTAATTTCAATTTTTTTCTTACAATTTTCCACCGGGTGTTCGAAAAAACAAACTGCTTGTACAATATTTTACAAAAATCACAAGTTGATGTCGGTTATTGCAGTAATAAAGTAAAGGAGTTTCAGACATGGTTACGTACTGAATTTCAGTCAGATTTTGATCACATTTATGAAAACACATTGCAAGATAACTCTGCTCCTCGTTTGAGACGCAATGTGCGCTGTGCTCAGACAGAATACAAACGACTTTTTATTGAAATAATTGATAACATATCTTCAGAAATTAATGGCCGATATTCTGAAATTTTCAAATTAAAATTTTTCCAATTGTTCAACAACAAACTATTCGAAAAATATCATTCAGATTTTCCTTTAGAGGCATTAGATTCATTATTTGAAAATTAGGCAAACCATTTTGATAAACAAACATTGAAAAACCTATTGATTTCATTGTATTCCTCCCCTGAAATAAAAGACCACAATGTTTTCGAACTCATTGACTTTATAAACGAAAATAGTCTTGAAGAGGCCTTTCCCCAGCTTTTAAAGTTAGCTTATCTTGTCGTAACTATTCCAGCCACTAGTTCCTCCGCGGAACGTGCTTTCTCATCTCTGAAGCGCATCTATGCTTATTTGAGAAATACACAAGGTCAAGAGCGTCTTTCAGACTTATCAATTATCGCAATTGAAAAACAGTTATTGGTACAATTAAAACGTTCACCAACATTTTACGCGGACGTAATTAAATCTTTCCTTAAGAAATTCGATTTAGAATATAAATAATTTGTTGTTTTAATTTTGTACATAGTTTGTTTGTACTTTGTTCATGCGTTTCTTTTGTTCATGTACTGTATTGTTTGTAAATATCTTTTTCTTTCGCTCAAGCAAACCCAAACGGCTTTTTTCAAAGCCACTGAAGGTATGCAATTGCTGATATGTCATACAATCTATCTAGCAGTAGTATGCCTTCTGTGTGTTTTGATAAACACGTCCTCAACAGCACTGAATATGAAACTAAAGAGTGGAGACAGATCAAGATTGGTGTATTTTTATAAAACTGCTAAAAACAACAAAACCATATCTTGGGCTTGCCCTATTTTAGAGCCCTAGCTTCGCCACTGCAGACGAGCCGTGCAAACAATATATACGGGGAACGAACGGCAAGTTACATTGTTCCACGACTTATAAACAACCTACCCCCAGAATTCCGCGATAACTTAAATATAAAAAAAAAATAAAAAAAACTTAAAATATACTTTTTGGGTAATTCATAAAAAAATGTTACTACTTAAAACAGCGTATATGCGTTTGCTCAGGTCCTAATTAGGCTGTAATGTTTCCTTTTTACAAACTAAATTAATTATACTTTAAGATAACGTCAACTCAGGGCGCGTCATCACAAACCTTAGTGGTTTTCTGTATGCGACTTTTTAGGATAGTTTTTTTGTAATGCTTTGTAATATGGTAAATAAATTTAAAAAAAAATCTATGCATTATAGATTTAGTATTAAGTTTTATTTCAGTAGTCGATTTTTTATTACCTTCCTTACCTAAGCTAAGTGGCCATGTTATAAGTTGTATGTAATAAATTATTTACACCATCTTAATCAGTTTCTTTTCCTATCGAACTGCATTCTCAAAGTAGCGAAATTCTCGAAGAAATGTTCTTTACTACCCAAAATTTTAGGGCTTTTAGTGCAGTTTTAATGCGATTTATGGCTGTAAATCACAAACTATTCATGATGTCTAATCGTCTAGGTTGTATAAATTGAGTATACTTAAAGATTTAGGATCTAAAGCACATAATGTTTACAAATTATTCTTTACGACCGTATTGGATTTTAAAGGAAAACCAATTTGTCCTTTACTACCTAATACATCTTTAGAGAAACTAGAATTATGAATTACTACCTAGAAATATGAAGATTTATCTTATAAGCTTTCTATCTGGAAACTAAATTGAACTTTACCACTAGTAACAACAGCAAACAGATAATCAAATAAATACAACCCAACCAAAATTAATAGTCTTTCTCACTTATACAATTTCCGAAAAGGATGAATCCAGATGACCGACGACCTAGACACGAGCGCTAGACAGAGACAGAGCTATGTGGAAAGTTCTTCGATTATCTTCATCGCGAGTTTCTCTTGTACCTTCCTGGGCCTCTCATCCCAGACTCCACTACTCCCGACCGACGACACGTTTAGATGTAAACAAAACAGCGAAGTGGTAACGGCGTTTTGTCTTAGCTCAGGTTGTTTTTCAACCTTTCTAATAATTATTTCTGAAATATAACAATTTCACCTAACCTAGGTTATCAGTCAGTGTCCAAATGTGTGTAAAAATATTTATCCTTGTACTGATTAATTTAGGTACCATTAAACAAATACAGCAATTGTTAATGGAATATTTTCCGACAAATTATTGTGTGTGTTTTATTTAATTCTGACCAAGATTTTTAGACTGAATTGAGGGTTCCTATACCTAGCCTACATGTTTAGAAACTAATGTTATTAGTTCGCCCAGCTATTGATGAGCAAGAGAAAAAAAATACATATATATCGTATCGATATTTTTAACCAGCATCGATATATCCATCCATCAAAAGTCTACTGCTGAACATAGGCCTATATAGGCATAGATTGCCTCATAGGAGGGTTTTGGTATCGTATCGTTGCCACGCGTGGCAGGCGGATTGACAACCGCGGTTTTGTATTATTTTGAGCTGTTATCAGGAAGATGCTGCTGCGCATCACCTATTTCGAGTAGTGTAGTGGCAGTGTAAGACCATTGTTTTCGCATGAGCGCCACTTTGCGAGCAGTCATCAGTGCTTCGTACATTTTTGAAAGCAAAGGTAAATCGCTTTCATTTAATCGTCGACAGGTAGCTCCGAAGACAGAAACTTGGGGAAGCCGGCGATCAGGAAAGTAACGGTGATATTCTCTACAAGCCCCAGCAACGTTGCCGTCAGCAAAAACACAACAGTACATGATGTGGGCATATTCTTTATTAGAATATGAGGTCATTTTAATTTCGACGCACAAAAACAGTAACAATGAACAGTCAGTAACAGATAACGGTAACAGCAATAATAACAGTAACGATAACGACTGAAAACAATAACAAATGAATTAACGCGATGAGAGTTTATTAGAAGGAAGTTTAAACACGTGCTTGCGCAACGATAGTAGAAACTAACTAACGAGCGTCGTTTTATTATTACGCGTACCCTTTTATTATTATTACTCATTGATTTCACCAGGATATTATTACCTTTTTGGATTGCTTATTAAATGGCCATATTTTTTAATATTTTTACGTCTCTAAAGTGTAAAATAGATTTTTTTTTAAATTAAAACCCATAATTTTTTACTGTGAATACTTTTGGTACTTTTTATGATTGTATTAGCTTGGTTGAAGCTTCAAGAAAATAAATAAATTTAAAAGAAAGTATACAAAAAAAAAGGTTTTATTTTTATTTAGAATTTAATACGAAATTCTGGGTGACTATTGAAAAACCTTTAAAATCGCCTTTTATCTCAAGACCTGTTCATTTTCGGCAAAACATATGGTGGGTCAAATTTGTAGCATTTTGACTCCCCTATCATGCCCGGCCAGGAAGTTTTCGAGTTCCAAGGAACCCTGTATAATATGGTTTTAAGGGGGGGGGGGGGGGGTAAATTAATTAGATTTTTGTGTTTGATTAATAAACATCGTTTCATAAATTTGTACCTATGTTTTATTGAGCTAAAACACACCTTATAATTATCACTTACCTAATATTTACAAGTACTTACATAATCAAATTAACATCTTAAGTACAATAACGCATAGGCGTCAATCTTGGCGCATCACTATTCAACCACTCTCAACTATGTATCAGTATCTATAGAACATCTGGTTACGCTTGGCATAATGGGCATTGAGCGATACTCGCGCTTTATACCTTGCTTGTTTGTACTCTAAGTTCTGAACTCTCTTATCTATTGTTTTTAAGGGGTCCCTTCTAAATATCGCTCATTACTATACTCTTAGGCGGGATCTATAAATTTGACAAGTAAGTAACCGAACGGTTACGGCGCAATCTAAGAGAGAGTTTTGGCGGGAACTTGACCGGCGGCGGTTTGCTGCTCCTGTATTATTGTTTAAATAATGGTTTGAAGTGGATTTTGATATGTAAAAGTGGTACGATTTTGTGTATTAAATGTCTGCGCATGTGAACTATTAGTGGAAACGGTGAAACAATAGCTCTGATGGTGATGTGATTCTCAAGATGTGTCTGTCTGCTTAGGCGCCTTGAGATACCATCGCCAACTGTCAGCTGTCTGCTGACTCAAGTTGCCGTCAAAATCTCCCAAGGGCTGCACAATGTGACGTATCAACATATTGTGAAGCAGTGTACTATGAAGAAAATTATAATAAACCGAATAAAAATACCTAAGACTTGGCCAGATACCAGATACCAGGCCATAAACACCAAAAAAAATCTCGGAATATTGACATTCGTGCTTCGAATAACCTTCAAAATTGTGTAGGAATAACAAAATAAAATATAGTTAAATGAGTGTTTACGTGTGAAACGATATTGCTCCAGACTTTTTGTTCACTTTAGTATTGTTTTTGTACCATTTAATTACACAGGGCGGCATTTTGTAGGTAAATTTACTGCACGACGCCCCGGAAAGTACTGACAAAAATGAGGGTAGTTTGATGCATGTGTGTGAGTGAACACGTGTGTTTACATAAAGGAGCGAAGTTTTTTGGCTTCATTACCTTTTATTATATCTACCTTTTTTAAATTCATCTGAGGTAAATATTGATAATGAAATATTAACACGTGTGAAACAATAGCTCTGATGGTGATGTGATTCTCAAGATGTGTCTGTCTGCTTAGGCGTCTTGAGATACCATCGCTAACTGTCAGCTGTCTGCTGGCTCAAGTTGCCGTCAAAATCTCCCAAGGGCTGCACAATGTGACGCATCAACATATTGTGAAGCAGTGTACTATAAAGGATAACTATAATTGAACTTCAGGCTCAGAATCCAAAGCCGTAAAGCCAGTTATAAAAAAAATATTTTGTTTTTGTTTACCTGTCAGTCTGTCACTGATCACTCAACTCAATATAAAGAAGACTTGGCTTTAGCCTTTACGGTTTTTGAAAATATGAAAAATTAAAGAAAATAAGACTTGGCTGCGGCCTTTATGGATTTTGAAGAGACGGAAAGAAAAAAATAAGACTTGGTTCCGGCCTTTACACCTTAAAATTTTATATATATTCAAAATAAAAAAGACAAGGCTGTATGGCTTAGTTCCTTTGCCTGCTCTCTCGAGCGAATAATAAAAACAACAAGCAATCTAAGAGGATAATATTTATTATTGATAAATGAAAATGTACCTAATATGTTTTAAATTAAACTGATTTATATAAATCACTGACATTGTAATCAATAGGGAAAAACCTTGTGTATCTACCTACTTATTTTCTGTTAAATCACATTTTTGTTGTGTTAGTATTATCACTTACGTAAAAAAAATTGATATAATAAACTCTATGATAAACGCAATGCACAGTAAGCACCACAGAGTACCTTTGAAACCGAAAAGCACCAATGGTAAGCACCATAAACTTCATGCATGGCATTTGAAGTGACGTAATAAATATTTTTGTTTTCATATTCGGCAAGATGCGCGCGCAAGATATTGAATGAAATTTTTGACAACCGATCTGACAACTAATAATATTAGTAGTAAAATTGTAATTAAAACAATCGTAGGTTGTGTGAATGTGAATTTATTCTTTACTTTTTTTATTTATCTACGCCGCTTTATTAAAACTAGTGTTCGATTTGAATAGACTGTTGATAACGGGTATTAGTTTCTAGTTTTAAAGTTAGTGCTTCAAATTGTGCTTGTTTTTAAAGAAGAAAATGGGCAATATTCATACTGTGGGTCCCAATGAAGCGTTAATAGTCTCAGGTATTTTGTAAACTTAGTTATCTCAAATACCTGCATGTCTGTAAAATCTGTTGCTAAAACATAGCTTGATTATCTTGTATCTACAGAGTACTCTGTGACTTATCTCGTGTGGAAGTAAAGTTAGGCCTTGACATTTCTTAACTACAATAACTTATCTTAGAATTATCACTTATGTCATTAATTTTTTACAATCATTCACATTCCTACTAAAAAAAAATCCTTTTCAAAGGCGAAATGTGTTTCTTTAATAAAATCATTAATTCGTAATAGTAACTACTATATAAAACATTTATAACAATATTTTATTTTATTTTTGGGTATTGTTATTCATAGGTGCAAGACATAGTATGAGAGAAGAAAGAGTATTATGTCGGGCATTACTGTTTCTGTAGTTGAAATAACTCATCATCATTCCTGTGGTTGGGGATTTTTCATTTGTCAATATTATAATTTGTCTTTATGTGATTGGAATGTTCTCAAGCAGCAGCCCAGTGTTGGTAAGTGAAATGTGGGGGAGTCCCCCACTAGGTTGAGTGATACGATGACTTTTTTCTCAATGATGACAATATAATCAGATAAACTTGGAAAGTAAAAAATTATATCTGAATACAAAATTTCATCCAAATTGTTAGTTGCTACTGACAAGTCATTTACATATAATATGTTAATATTTATAATATACATAAATTGCTCACTTAAAAAATGTATAGGATTTATTATGTCATTTTTGGTTAAGATAATTTTTCAATGGATTTATGGCCATTGTGCCTCATCTAATGAGTTATTGTCTTAGTTACAACTAGCTGTTCCCCACGACTTCGCCCGCGTGGAATTTACTACGATTTCATGGGTTTTAATGTTGTTCCATTAATAAAAAATTTAAGTAAGCAAATGGGAAACAAATATGTTAGTCTTTTTAAATGATTTATAAAAATCAATAACACTAATAATAATGCCTTTGAACATCCTACTGCTGCACATTAGTAGAAGCTCTCATTGTGTCGGCAATATATTGAAGTCTGTAAAGTAGATGTAATGTGCGAACTTCTCTGATATGCAAATTTTTATCCACCATATTTTCCTTTACAAATAATTGTAATTAAAAAATTTATAATATAAATTAATTCCAAACAAAATCTTCCGCAATTTTTATTGTATTTCAAGTTTATAGTTGCAGTGAAACTTTTTTATCGACTTAGTGTAGAAATTTAGTACAGTATTAAAAAAAACACGTCACATTTTCTTGTAATGATTCATCGCTGGTGGTGCATGAGTATATTATCATTTAACCTACTTAATGTAAAATATAAAATAAAAGAAGGATGATATGTCGTAAAGAAGTTTAACTTCGTAAGTATGTATACAATTCATAAGTATGTACAAAAGTCGTCCAGCCGTTTCAGAGATTAGCCAGAACAAAGAGACAAACAGACAAACAATAATTTTAAAAATTGTTTTTTTGTTATTAGTGCCGTATATACTTTCATGTTCATTTAGTAAAAAGCTGTTATTTTAACATTACAAACAGACACTTCAATTTTATTTATTTGTATGTAGTATGTATACATAGCAAATAACATAATATTATGGTGTTTAATGCAACTGAAACATTGTGAATTTACTGTAAGATTATAATAATAATAATATAGCCTTTACTTTACTCTAAGATTAACTATAATCTAATAACTTATTCTTAACATAATGCTTTATTTATTCTACACTAGCTAGCACGCGGCACGTTGCAGCCGTGGCAGAAATAATTCTTGAAATAATATTTTAAATTTGGAAGAGTTATATTGTTTAATTGGGAATGATAATACAATCATTGAAGTGGAATTATATACAGGGTATTTTTGAAACACTCCCGAAAACGAAGACAGACGACAGTACTAACTATATCTTTGATGATGGGTGAAATATACAATCGATCCTGATGAAAAAAAAAATCATCTTTTCACAACGTTTTATTAGCTTTATTTACGCTCCATCGTGTTAGTATAGTTAATTAAAACATTAATTTCAGTAAAAAAAATCTTGAAAATACTTAAACATAAAACCAGCAGTGGAATTACTGAATTACAATCAGCTGACTAGGGGTCAATGTACGCGCGAACGCCGAATTCGCGCGGCCCGCAACTAGCGATGGTACCACAATATCTAATAATTTACAACACTTGTCTAAATACCTAACTTATCTACTTAACCTACTATTTTGCCACTGCGCTTGTCTCCACGTAGCCACTTTAATTCGAATTCACAGGTTAAATAAACCAAATAACTGGTTCGATTCCCCGCTAATGAAAAAAATACTTAAATAAAATGTTAACAAGGTTAGAGTCATGCTTTTTTATCCATTGTGTAGGTATGTTTATTATTCTGATGTATTCAGTTATGTACCTATTCAGATCAGTTCAGTACTAAGTTATTTAAAAAAAATTAGGTTAAATAAACCAAATAACTGGTTCAATTCCCCGCTAATGAAAAAAATACTTAAATAAAATGTCAACAAGGATAGAGTCATGCCTTTTTTATCCATTGTGTAGGTATGTTTATTATTCTGATGTATTCAGTACTAAGTTATTTAAAAAATTAGGTATGAAACAGCTTACCGATCCTCCGTGGCCTTATGAGATTTTCCAAGGCATATAAACATGTTGCCGTATTCACGAACACTATAAACGTACCTACGCGTTAGGCATTATTAAAACAAAACAAAAAACACAAAACGTAACAACAAGAACAATATCACTAATTAATAAATAACAAGTAATAAGGACAATAATTTAATAAACAAAACAATTGAACTATCGCTCGTGATAGTCAACACAGAACTCTCTCAAAAACTAAAATTATTAATCAATCCCGCCAAAACAAATGCGCACGTTGTAACGTCCTTGAAGCACGTGTAAATTCCACAGCGCGAGGCGACACGAGGCAGCGTGTGTTTGAAAGGGAAGGGTAGAGTGAGTAGTATACCTAATGCATTGTTTCGTACCGATCTAGATAAGAGTTCGGCGCCCGCGAGGATATTGACCCTATTGTCAGCTGATTTTCTTTTTTAAGTTTCACTGCTGGTTTTATGTTTAAATATTTTCATGATTATTCGGGATCGAATTTCTTTGTGACCAATCATCATAGGTATCCTTAGTACTATCATCTGTCTTCGTTTTCGGGAGCGTTTCACAAACACCTGGTATAACTTTGAAATAAATTTGTTGGTACCATATGCGCGCGACCTACTGTAAATAAATTGTACTATGCCTATAACCTTCGCCAGTGCAAGCAATAAGCTGACAAAGTTTTACCACAATCTGACGAACGGTATATATTAATGGTTTATATTATTATTATTATAATCTTACAGTAAATTCACAATGTTTCAGTTGCATTAAACCCCATTATATTATGTTATTTGCTATCTGGGCGATTCCACAAAATTAGGGCCACTTTTGGAAGTAATTTGTCTTCATTATATTTAAGATGCTATTGCATTTCCTAATAATGTATATAATAGATGGTTAATTTATTATGTCATACCTAAAAGGGCCAGTCCCTTTATGTAGTATTTTATAAGAATCTTAGAGTTTTGTGAATTTAGGCATCTAGGGACTGAGTGTTATGGTTAGGGACTGATGAACAATAACTATATTATAATAAAATAAGATGTGTAGAGATTTTGAGACATATTTATATTTTCATGTACAACACAGGTATAAGTATCAGGGTCAATAAGTTTAGGAGGCACGACTCAGAATGGATAACCTAACCTAACCTAACCTTTTTTTTTTTTTTTTTTTGCGGGGGGAAATCCTCATGGACTACCTCCGCCTGGGGAAAGGCGGAGGGGCGTGCCGGACTCTTACCGGCTAAAACCACCCCGGTGTCTCCTCGCACGTGCGCGCGGGGCCGCGGGAATCCAAATTCTTCCGCAGCCCCACACTAGTGCTGGCCCGGTCTGTCCGGGCCTCGTCTCCTGCACGGGGTAGTGAGGTGTTCGACTACCCCGTGCATCGCCTCAGAGGCGCGCGCCGACACCCGCTCGCGCCTCCGCCTCGGGTCCATCGAAGAGGGGGGGCGGGGACTTCCCCAAGTCCCTCGCCCCTGGACCCATTCATGGGGGCCGGAATAGCGCTTAGTAGCGCCCGCTTTCGCGGCCCCACCGGCAGATCTGGTCTCTGGCTCCGCCGCCAACCAAGTTTCGGCCGCGGAGGGTAGGGAGAGCGGCGCCTCGCAATACCGACACTCCTCTCCCCCCGCGGCCCCACCACCACCGCATCAACGGTGCGGCCCCGTCTGAGTCGCGAAGGATAGGGCGAGTGGCGCATCGCCATACCAACACTCCTCTTCCTCCGCGACTCCACCTCGGCTGCAGCGGTAAGGGGAGCGGACCAACCCCTCCCGCAGCAGCCCACCGACACACATCCGAAGTGGGCTCGCCGAGCCCACACGGAGTGGCCACCTCGGGCCGTTCCTCTTTGTTCACCGCGGGTGACCAAGCCACGGCTACTAAGCCCCCCTGCCACGACAAGGCGGGAACCCGTTCGGGGAACCGAACCTAACCTAACCTAACCTAATTGTCAGAGTATTTGTTTGAAAAAATTTTTTTGCAAATTTTTCAGAGAATCCAACAAATACTGTTTTTGTTTTTTGATTCCATTGCGTGTAATACACTCCTTTTTTCCTGCTGCAGTGAGACTATTACTATCATCTTCATAGAACCTGTGAATCGTTTGGACTACTCCGTTTTTCTTAGCTTTAATTTTCTTTTTAGAAATATTGCACCGAAACTTATATGTTGTACAGCTATTGCCGAATCGCCAAAGTTTATACTTGTCAACATTTGGGCCATACAAAAGCCGTTTGAAATTGGATTTCTCTTGATGAGTTTTAGCTTTTGAAAAATTTCTGTAATTTAGGCCTGCAAAACTTCCTTCCCTTGCTTTTTGACCAATTCTCTACTTTGATTAGGATCTTCAGTAATTCATTCAATTTTACTTTTAGGTGTCAGTAATTTCTTAAAATTCTTGATTTTTAGTCTCAGTCTATTGTATTTCTACTGTTTCGTGTTAAGCTTTTTCTATAAATCGACAATAATAGAGCATTTTTTGTTTCACTTTATTTCTTAAATTCCGTTGATGGAGGCTTCTTCTTTTACCTTCAATTAGTCTAAGGTCAGCATTCACATTTTCGTTGTTTCTATTATTGATCAGCGGTTCTGGAGCTATATTTTTGGGTACCGTATTAACAGTTATAGTTACAGTAACATTTCCTAACTTTTTCGTTCTTTCTATAATCAGATGAGTACTACTTCCACTCTTTTCTAATTTTTATTTGCTCAAGTGGGGTCATATCCTTAACAGAGTTTCGCTGTCCCTTCTCCTTCTTTTTTAGATATTTTAGTCTTTCTTTCTCTTTATATTCAGCCAACAAAACTGAAACTGCTTTTAATTATATCCAAACGTGCTTTTGCAGCAGCAGATTTTTTATGGCTATCTCCTCTTAAGATAACTTTGGCTTCTTTGCAGGCGGCATGTTGCTATAAAAGATATAAACAACACTTATTAGAAAATATAACCAATAAGTGTAGATAAACTTTCTAATCTCGTGGTCTCAGACCACCTTGTTCGGTCCGGATTCGAATTCCCGAAGGGCAAGCTTTGGATCTAGTTTTATATATTCGTAAAATAATAATCTATATATTCATATTTCATTTAAATAACTTGTCTAGTTCTACTTAGCGATAAGTGTTGAAACAACGAACTAGTTGAATCAACCGTTGATCTCCTGTGATCGTATTAATGTTAATTGTTTATGAATCAACTAGTTAAATTCGTCAACGACGTTTATGAATTTAACTCGTGCGTCTCGTTTAATAATCGAGATCTCAAACGCAACGAACTGAGCAAATTAAAAAACTTACGTTGTAAATAACGTCATAGATTGCGAGCGACGGTTATGTCATACAATTTGAACTCTAAGTAACGTGAAAAGAGTTGATTTTCGAAATATTTATTTTAAGAATAGTACTTATGACAATTTTGGTGGAATGGCGCGCCCCGCTCGTGCCGCCCGGGACAAACAGGTTAATAACATGAAGTTCGCTTTCTTAAATTTTTGATTGACAGTTTGTGACAAGTTGCGCGGAAGGTCAGAAGTATGTTGCGGCTTATCGTAAATGTTTAGAGTTTAGAATTTTTAGTTAATGTTTATAGTAACAGTGTTAATTTGTTTGTGTTAATATAATTGTGTATATTTGCATACAATAGGACTACTTAAGGTACAAAATTGAAAATGTCGGGACCTACTAAGGGTAACAGTGAATTGTGACTGCATTTCGAAAAAAAAAACAAAAATATAAAAAAAACGTAACTATAAAAAACATATTGTAAATAATAATTGATTTGTGTACATAGAATCAGACGATCTTTTAAATACGCCTGAGTAGAATATGGTTTATTTGTATTCAGTCGGTCCTAAGCCTGAAGAAAAAGTATGAAGGGAAGGTCATCTAAGTAGAACCATTTATTAAACGTTTTCCAATACATACATTGAATCAAATTGTTTATAAAATTGAACGTCGCAGCGTTCAATTAAAACAGTTCAATGAATGACCGGTTTACGTTGCAAGTTGACATTAGTAGTACGTTAACTCGTTGCCGAATTTAACTAGTTGATTAACCAGTTGACAAATATAAATCAACGTTAACGTTTCGTTAACGGGAAAACCGTCAACGACCCATCGCTAGTTCTACTAAGTAAATAAACATATTTAAGGATAAGTCAATATGTGTAGTTGTCCAATAAATGTTACATAATAATAAGTGAACGTCAGTCCCTGACCACTCCCGTTAGTCCCTAGCACCATTCACAACTAGGGCCTGACGGCTCAGGGACTGACGATTTGGAGAAAAACTAAAAAAAATATACTAATCGACCACCATATTACAACATTTAACATTATCTACCGAACAAGATCGATAAATCACTTGTAAATATTAGGTCCTTACATATGAAATTAGCGTTTTGTCGTACTGACCACTTTGATCTGAAATATCTCCTGTTTGGCTAAGAATTCCAAATTCAAATTTATAAATTCATTTAGCTGATACATTTGAGTTTTGAAAACAATCATTCATTTGTTTTTTCTTCATTATTTTTTTCTTTGGCGTCGCTTATTACCGCACAATGAAAAACATGAAATATCGGTATATTTACGAGTGCTCGAAGGATTAATGATGTGTACGGCGCTGGTGTGGCAAAAGAAAGCACGGTACGTTTTTGGTTTCAACGTTTTCGTTCTGGAAATTTCGACCTTCAGAACCAACCCCGTGGACGGCCGGAGGCCAAAGTGGAAAATGAAGAATTAAAGGCTATTGTGGAAGCGAATCCATCACAAAGCACTTCAGAGATAGCTGCAGGCTTCGGAGTAAGTGATAAAACTGTATTAACAGCTTTCAGCAACTGCAAACTATGAAGGAAGAACTAGCTGCTAAACAACCGAGATTGGTCAATCGCTCTAGGCCACTGCTGCTTCACGACAACGCAAGACTATACACTGCACAACAAACAACCTCTAAATTAGATGAGCTACAATTGGGATGTCTGCGACATCCACCGTACTCCCCGGACCTTGCTCCAACAGATTACCATTTTTTCCGGAATTTGGACAACTTCTTACAAGGAAAAAAATTCAACTCCGATGCGGCAGTCCAAACCGCCTTCAAAGAGTATTGATTCTCGCCCCCATGGTTTTTTTTAGTAAAGGGATCAATGAACTACATATGAGATGGCAAAAGTGCATAGATAACAACGGTGAATACTTTGATTAATTAAATATATTTTACAAAAAAAAATTGGCTTTATATTCCTCCCGTACAAAACGCCAATTTCATATGTAAGGACCTAATATTAATCAATTAATGTCAATTTCCTATTATTAAACTATAAATTTACTTACCTAGGGACTGACTAAGTGACTGGATCAACACGTGTTTGCACATAAACTGCCGCGTTTGCATCAGGGGAGCGGTGTTGCCAACTGCTAGCTTTACCCAGATGCTAGACATTTTTCAAAATGTTGCTAGGTTGCCAGTTTTTTTTCCCCTAAAAATTGCTAGAAGTAGCTAAATGTTACAGTGGGGTAGGTAGATTACAAAAAAATGTCAATTTCTGACAATCATTTTTAATTTAAAAATGTCTTGTGTACAGTCACGAGCAATAATATGTAAACAACATAGGACTATATTATATTATACTTATTGTCGACTTTTGTGGCACAGATAGTTTTGTTTCGGAACGCATGTGACAAAGTTCTATGTTGTTTACATATTATTGCTCGTGACTGTACCTTATTGAATAAAAAATAAGTTTAAAATTAATCAATCAAAGAAGATGTCGATGGTTGAGGTTCAGTGTCTTTCGTCGTTAATTCCGAATATTTTTCAGCGGTGCCCATTTTATACAGTACATCTTTAGGCAAAACACAGTTATAGCAGCATTTACCACTTCCTGAGGGAGTCTCTAATGCAGAGGATTGAGTTCAGAGCTATCAAACTCAACCAACCTTTAAATTCGTCCATATTTTCCCACTCCGGTCTACATTTCTGTGCGTACGCTTTTTTTTCGAAGGCAAATTCATTTTCAAATAAAATTAAAACAGCGAGCATTAGCTTTATATGGATAAAACAAAACAACACAAGGTAGAATAGGAGTGGTTCGTACTATTTTGGTTTAGTAAGTAATCTGTCGTAGCGCGGCAGGAAACGGGGAATTCCCGGCCAACGCCGACCTGTACCTACCATAGCATCTGTGACCATAGATTCGCGTTTAGTTTTTATTTTTCTTTCGAGACTCGGTACCCTGAAATGAAAAGTTGCTACAAAAAGTAGCTAAAAAGTTTAGCTACAAATTTCATTACATTGTAGCTGTCTGTCACCAAATAATAGCTAGATCTAGGTATAAAGTTGCTAAGTTGGCATCACTACAGGGGGCAGTTCCATAGTAAGGCATTTGGTCATAGAAAGTAACGCCATCAAGTGTATGATACGGGTCATAATTTCCTCAGCTTAGTTAGTTTAATTCGCACTAGATGGCAGAATTTAAGAAATGAAACAGTGATCCATGTTACGCATTATATTTCAATTGCAGTTTAGGAACTTTTCTTTTTGCATTTTAATATCTTTGTCATCTGCCCCTTATAATTATTTTTACTTATCTTATAAATTATAAACTATATATTTTGTAATATACATAACAAATAAACGTTGTTTAATCCATGATTTATAAAGTATAAATTATACGTTCCGATTATTTTTATGTTTGCGATTGAAATGATTAGTCAGCACTACAAGCTCTGTAGCCTGTAGAAAATATAAATGTATCTGTGGCTGTTGCGAAAAAAATAAATAACCTAGATTCTTACATATTTTTATGAAATTAAGAAAAGAAAAATTTACAAAGTTCATTTTTCATCAATTAGATATTATTTTAAACGGAAAAGTTTCAAATCCTTTTCAAATTGAATGGAGTTTAACTATTAAATTTTCTACTTTATTAAAGTTTAACTTTTCTAAGCCAAATTCAAAAGTTTAATGTCGATTTAGTTTATTTCGTAGAATAATTACTTAAGTGTGGTGTTACTATAGAGCCAGTAAATATTTAGTTTATGGTGATTTATTAGAGTCGTTTTACTTAATGAAGATGTTTTACGAATAATAATGGGTAGCTGAAAACGGTGTGTTCTAAGATGCCTCCATAATCATCTAAAATTGAGTGCCCAAGTTTATTTCTGTGTATCTAGAAAGTATATATACGGTAATAATAACAAAACAACAATTTTTAAAATTATTGTCTGTCTGTCTGTTTGTTCTGGCTAATCTCTGATACGGCTGGACCAATTTTATAATTATAGACTAATACTAGATTATTACATAAATATTATGTAATAATCTAGGTTATTGTTTTCGCAACAGCCACAGATACATTTATATTTTTGGCTACAGAGCTTGTAGTAGAGACTAATCATTTCAATCGAACATAAAAATAATCGGAACGTAAAATTTATACTTTATAAATCATGGATTAAACAACTTTTATTTGTTATGTTTATTACAAAATATACAATTTATAATTTATAAGATAGGTAAAAATAATTTTAATGGGCAGGTGACAAAGACATTAAAATGCAAAATAAAAGTTCTTAAGCTGCAATTGAAATAAAATGCATAACATGGATCACTGTTTCATTTCTTAAATTCTACCATCTAGTAAGTATTAAACTAACTAAACTGAGGAAATAATGACCCGTATCATACACTTGATGGCGTTACTTTCTATGTCCAAATGCCTTACTATGGAACTGTACCCCCCCTGAATCAGTGCAAACCAAAGAGTATGGTAATATATAAGGAAGAAGAGAGTCCTCTTGCGTGTAAAACTGGTGCTCCTTGGAAAAAGCACCACCTGATGATTGTTACGCTAACTATAACATTCGCATGTGTGTGTGTGTGTGTGTGTGTGTGTGTGTGTGTGTATTCCAATTCACTCACACGAGAATAGTCTGTGAATGTGTGCGTGTGTATATGTATAATGCTCATTGCCCACCCTCACATTCAATATTCTATATTTTAATCATATATTACTATTTCCATTCCAATTTTCTACGAATGTAGAAATTACATTCTACATTCGTAAAAGATTGGAAAGGAAATAGTAATAAATTAATATAATAGTGTACCTATGGAATTTTTGAATATTTAATAACACAAACCTTAAGAGTAAGATTAAAGTTAACAATTAGCTATGCATTGATACATAAGTAGAAAATTGGCTAATCTCTGAAACGGCTGGACCAATTTTGTACATACTTACGAATTGTATACATACTTACGAAGTTAAACATCTTTACGACATATCATTCTTCTTTTATTTTATATTTTACATTAAGTAGGTTAAATGATAGTATATTCATGCACCACCGGCGATGAATTTTACAAGAAAATGTGACGTGTTTTTTTTAATACCGTACTAAATTTCTCCACTACATCGATAAAAAAGTTTCACTGCAACTATAAACTTGAAATACAATAAAAATTGCGGAAGATTTTGTTTGGAATTAATTTATATTATAATTTTTTTAATTACAATTATTTGTAAAGGAAAATATTGTGGATAAAATTTGCATGTCGGAGAAGTTCGCACATTACATCTGCTTTACAGACTTCAATATATTGCCGACACAATGAGAGCTTCTACTAATGTGCGCAGCAGTAGGATGTTCAAAGGCATTATTATTAGTGTTATTGATTTTTATAAATCATTTAAAAAGACTAACATATTTGTTTCCCATTTGCTTACTTAAATTTTTATTAATGTGTTAAAACATTTACACTAATATTTAAATACAGAATATAGTATGAATGTAGGTATCTATATCTTTGTAGTAACGTAATATTAATGGTTATTAAATGTAATATATCGTTTTTAACATGTTGGTCATAATATTTATCTATAAAACTAACTTGGCAAATTTATCATATTACTGATGCCACGATGTGACGGTTACTTTGCCATGTTTTGTTATAACAAAGGGTTGTCACATTCAACCTATATTTTTAACCGATTACAACTATTTAAACAAGTGTACTTGACATTCTATGTTTGTATGTATGTTTGTATCGACGTTTCACCGTAGCAGCCCATTAGACCGATTTTACGAAATGAGTCGTCAATCAATTCATCTTTATTAAAAGTGAAGGAAAATAATAGAGAAATCTTTATTATTTTTACTGCGTTGTCGGGCATTAATAATATTATTACTACTCAGTATTTTTCATAATTTCAACTTAGTGTTTTGAAATTAAGCAAAACATTAATTGTAATTTTTGACAATTTAAACTAATATTAATGGCAAGACAATTAAAAATTAAGTATGTAATCAAGGATTTTTGACAATCCTGACACATATTTTCAAGTTTGTATGAAATATTGAAAAATGGGAGGGCAACTTTGCCACAAGCGTAAAATTTGCTATTTGCAACACAATTAAAGAAGCAAATCATAACTCTGGGTGTTGTGTATTATATTATGAGGTAAACTTACCTTCAACCGTGAAGTCAAATCCTATTATTTACATTATAAACCCTGATGGCAAAGTTGCCACAATGTAAGGTTAACATTGCCATTTTCTATTTTTGAGTATTTTGTCTATTTAATATTAGTATTTGTTTAAATCACTAATAAATACCAAATCTATGAAGAATATAATGTCACATTTAACATTGATGCCCAGTCTGACAATACATTTTTTATTGGAAAATTGGTCTTAAACTTTTAAGTCCTTCCAAAAATGGCAAAGTTGCCAGGTTTCACGGTAGTTATTTTAATTCAAACCCCATGTATTTTTTATCATGTATGCACCTTTTTCTCCAATCATAATGGCTGGAGCATTTGTGTGTGCAGAAGTTGTTTTTGGTATTACACTACTGTCAATGACACGGAGGTTTTTGATGCCGTATACCCTCAGTTCCGGGTCCACCACTGCACTTGGATCTGATACCGGCCCCATTTTGCATGTTGATATTTGATGATGTAGCGTCGCCGTCATTGTCCGTACTGCGCACTCCCAGTAAGCATCGCTATCAAACACAGGTTGCTTACAATTTGGAAACTTTTTTGTCGATAGTTTAGCCCCGTATTTTTGAAAAGGAGGCGTATCTATCAATTTTTGTATGTGCCTTATGGAAGCTATTAACGTAGATGTGTCCTTCGGATGCTGCAAATAGTTACCATATAAAGCTGGTTGCTCAAAAGGATTCTTTGATTTTAGTTTCAAATAACCTCTCGACTTTGGATGTAATAACATCGGGATGACTGTGAAGCTTTCGATGTTTTCAATGGGTTTATAAACATCATTGTAAAGCCGATCTGTCAGTTGCAGTCCCTTTGCAACGAGCTTGCCATTATCAGTTGCAATGGAAGCGCAACTTCCTATAATTTCAATATCAGGGTAGTCGCCAACTTCTTCAGAGATATTGGTTTTTATATAACCAAGAGTTTCTACTCCAGCAAGTGTCGTCATCGGACCATCGCCATATTGCATTAACGATAGGGCATTTTGGATGGTTGCTATATTTTTCTCAGTGATAGTCAATCTCGTAGAGTTCAAAGTGAATGCTAGGCCGGGAAAGGATATGTGATCATATAAAGTTTCTCCCACCTTTAAATCGTGTATTACCGGTATGCCTAAGGATGTTAAATGGCTTTTGGGTCCCACGCCCGAGAGCATTAATAAATGAGGCGATTCTATTGGACCTGCTGATAGGATGACTTCTTTTTTAGCTCTTATTTGATACAAGCGTCCATCATTGTGAAATTCTACTCCGTATGCAGTCTTTGTAGTGGGATTTATTAAGATTTTTGTGACCCTACTCTTTGGTAGGATGTGCAAGTTTCGTCGGTTCTTGTGTTTATGAAGGAAAGCTTTCGCACTGCTCATCCGAACGCCTTGATTTATTGTAGCCTGAATGTAGTTAAATCCAAATCCATCGGGACTGTTGTAGTCGACTTTTCGGTGTCCCAATAACTTCGCTGCATCTAAGAGTGCTTTTGATAGCTTAGACCTAAAATAAATTTTGAATGAAATATTTTTTTTGTTTTTTATCAGCCCGTTACAGTAGCTGAGACATAGGACTTTCTCATTATAGGAAGGATATCTCTTAATCGCTTTGCTTTGCTGGCGGATTGGCGATTGCAGTATTACATCTGTCACTGCATCCTGTCGTAAGTCTGGGTATTTTTATTTAACATATGACTTATACGAGATGATTTATAAAGCAATCTATCTGAGCCTTTCCCACAGTCGCCTCTTACTACAATATAGGACGAAATCGAATGATAAATTCTCTTATATCACCACCACACACCAATGCTTAATATAATAATAATTTTAATATAAATATTTCTTAAACGCACACGTAAAACAATATTTACCTAAAAGGAACGTCCTCTACCGTTAGTTCACCGTTTCTGCCATGCCAGTGGGATTCGGATAGACCTTTGAGATTTGCTCGTTCCGATTTCATATAGAAGGGCAATATCTCTTTATACGACCTGTAACATGTTAAGTTTCAAAATCATTCAATCAACAAAATTCGACGTTTTGAACTATCATTCTATCGACACGTCACATAGCCAAGTGAAAAAGTTCAAAGGTATTTTTATGTTATTAACTTGTTATGTAATTCGTATTACGAGGGCGACACTGAAAGTTTTTAGAACTGGCCACTTATAAACGATATAATAAAAAAATAAGTTAAAATTTTGAAAATGGAACTCTTTGCCAATATTATTGTGTATGTATTTTATTAATTTGTCATTTGTATACGATTTGGCGGCAAATTGAAAATTGTCTGTGTCACGTCAGCATGAATTTAACGCTTCAAAACTTTCGTACAATGATTTTTTATGACTTTCGATGTCATTTAAGTCAACAAGAAAGTTATGATAGACTTCGATTGGCCTTTCACGATGAAGCCCCATCTCGTTCCAATGTTTACAACTGGTTTAATGTGTTTAAACGTGGTCGCACTAATTTCACCGATGATCTGCGTGAGGGACGGCCTTCTACAGCGACGACTGAAGATAACATCAGTGTTGTGCGGCGTATGGCTGTCTCGGTGTTGCCTTCCGAGGAGCCTCGTTCTTCGGAAGGACAGTTCATTACGAAACAATTGTTTTAGAGGATCGAAAAACAGTTACTGCAGAGTGGTACACTAACAATTGTTTGCCACTTGTCTTGGAAAAAGTTCGGGAGAAACGACCTCGCAGTAGGATCCTCCTTCACCACGACAACGCCTCGTCGCACACCGCCAAGCAAACAATCGACTACTTGGCGGCGTCAGACGTGGAATTACTGGGTCACCCGCTCTATATCCCCGACCTAGCACCTTGCAATTTTTATTTATTTTCGAAATTAAAAGAAAAACTTCGAGGAAAACGTTTTATGGACGCCGAGGAAGCAGTGGCTGCGTTTCAAAATGCCGTCGAAGAGACCCCTAAGGACGAGTGGGAAAAGTGCTTTTCTCAGTGGTTCCATCGGATGCAGCGATGTATTGATGTAAATGGACACTATTTTGAAAAGATATAATAAAACTAATAACTTGCTAGTTAGTTCAGTTTTTGATTTTCTAAGAACTTTCAGTGTCACCCTCGTACTGACTCTGTATAGTCAAGAAACTTATATCACTAGCATGTGTTCTTTTCCTGGTGTTTAGAGAGTGTATATATTTTCAGTGTCACCCTCGTATGTCTATATTTGTATTTACGCCTGAGATTTACGTTTACACTAACGTTAGTCATGTTTTGCATGAAATACACGGTAGCTAACGGATTAATAATATATTTTTCTTTTAATTTAAACGCAGATTTAACGTACGGAAAACGAAACCAGAACGTCGATGTTTCGACTGTATCGTCGAACAGTTGATTTTTAACACCAAACAAAATAGCAAAATTATTTCATTATTTGAAGCTGGTATTCTATGCGAGCTCTATGCTGCTTTTACGGTCGAACCGATCCATTCGTGTTCGTGATTTAGCCATTATACATTACAACGTAGCTTTACCACGTATAAATTTCTACGTGGTAGAGCCACGCTGCAGCTTTATTATGGTTGTAGCAAGAATGGGTCAGCTCTTCCGGGTTAGGACCACGTTCTCTCAGAATATCAGCGTAAAATAGCAGCGTAATGCTGATATGTTTCGTATGGTGAGTGTAGAGAACCGGATACCCTTTTTACTGGAAACGAGGCATTCCATCATAGTCCTCAGGGGTGACAACGCATCTGCATTTTGATTCTTAATCGAGGATAATAGATGTCTATGGACCACATTCACTTGCCATCACGTGGACTGTGTGCTCGTTTCTCACCCTTATTTTATAAAAAAAATAGAATCGAATAGATGTTAGTTTTCATTTATCAATGGATAATATCGATATTCGTCGTGTAGTGCCGTGTTTGTCTTGAAGGTGTAGTGGCGGTGTAAGAATATCCACTACCCTATATCATCCCGTCGATCTCGTAAAAGGCGACAGAGGGAAATTGAAAGAGGTGGGCATCAGCATCTTCCTGATAAGAACTCAAAATTAAATCAAACTGCTGTTGCCAATCCGCCAGCCAAGCGTGGCAACTATAGCAATATCCATTATTTGAGACAATCTATGGGGGAGGCCTATGAGCAGCAATGGACTTGATAGGCTATAGCGATGAATATCGATATCATATTAAATACACATAAACACAAAATAAAGTAACTCCTCCACTCAAAGAGTCTAAGTAATTATTATAAGGCAATGTATACAGCCGTGGTAGCTCACATGGTTAGCGCTCGCTGTAAGTTACACAGTACGCGAGCAACCCGGGTTCGATCCCCGGCACCAATGAAATTGTTAATTACAATTTTAAGTGCTGATTTACCACGTGCTCGGCGATGAAAGAAAACATCGTGAGGTAACCTGCATGTCTGAAAAATCAAAAAAAAATATTTTGAAGACATGTGAAGTTCACCAACACGCATTGGGGCAGCGCGGCGGACATTTCCTTGCCCTAAAACCCTCTCAAAAATGAGAGGAGGCCTGTGCCCAGTAGTGGGACGTATATAGGCTGTAACTTCACTTTTTTTTTAATGTATACACTTTTGCGACTAAAATCCCAGAAAATCTATATCTATAGAAATAAATAAAATTGAAGTGTCTGTTTGTAATGTCAAAATAACAGCTTTTTACTAAATGCATATGAAAGTATATACGGTACTTAAACACAATTTTTCAAATTTTTGTCTGTCTGTCTGTCTGTTTGTTCCGGTTAATCTCGAAACGCTGGACCGATTTTGACGGGACTTTCACTGGCAGATAGATAAGGAGTAACTTAGACTACTTTTATTTTATAACAGGAATTAGAGTTCCGCGCAAAATAAATTAAAACCCATTAAATCCAACCTTAATAAATTCCATGCGGACGAAGTCGCATATAATGTTCACCAGACCGAATTTCAGCCACGGCGGCCAGTCTCAATGGAGACTAGCCACCTGCGCACGGCAGCAGCACAGGTGCACTCTCTATTCCCTTACTCTCATATTCGGAAGGGACGGCAAACCGACACGACCAGAAAGAGATCAGGCGCAGGGCCAACAGCTTTACGTGCTTTTCGAAGCACGGGGGTGAAACATCGCCAACTTCCTAACTCCGGGCTGCTACTGATAATTACTTGTTTGAAAAACTGAATATTTTTTTTCCCATTGGCCTGACGCGGTATTCGAACCCGTGACCTCATGATCAGCAGTCGCGTGTACGACCACTAGACCAACGCGGCAGTCGTCCAGAAAATATACAAAGTTTGCCTATCGCCAAATTTAAAAACTTTATTAAAAGATGTATAAAAACGGAATAACTCCTGGGAATGAGGTGATCGCTACCAAGCTGTTTTTAAACCTAAAATGACTTGAGTAATAATTAACGATATCTACAACTAAATACATAATTTTAAAGAAGTATTTTCCGAACCAATGGTATGTTAAAAAATGAAATTCAATAAATATTGTATATGATATATTATTTAAAAAAATAACATTATTCTATTTATACCTATTTCTATAATATTTCAAAACAAATCATCCCTAGAAAGAGAAGGGTAAGGAACCCACCCGATAGTCAATTTCAATTCTCATGAAGCCTATTAAGTATTTATACGAATGGGTCGGCTCGACCGGGGAAGTACCACACTCATAGATTACCAGCATAAAATAGCAGTTTAATGCTGCTGTGTTTCGTTCGTGAGTGGATTTCATCTTAGTCCGCAGTCCGTGACAATGTATCTTTGCATTTTGATTCTTAAACGAGGATAGTTGTAGATGTCTTTGGGTCACAGCATCCGCTTGTTCAGGTGAACTGTGTGCTCGTTTGTCACCTTATTCTATAAAAATGTATATTAACTATTGTGTTTTATATTACAGGTACATACTGTTTGATGGGGCTTTTGTAAGTTATGATGTCAGAAATAACTTTTTAACCGAGTTAAAAAACGGGAAGTTACTAAGACGCGTGTTTGTTTTTGTACTCGTATGTTCACCGATTTCTCGGAAAGGCTAAACCGATTTTAATGAAAATAAATTTGTAATACTTCATGGCCGGTCCCAAATAAATTTTAAGAAAAAAATTCACTCGTAAGGGTGGAGAAATAGGGGATTAAGTTTTTAATGTATTGACTACATTGTAGTTGTTTACTTGAACTTGTGATATTACTATACTCAAAACAGTTCTGGGCGATTGTTATTTTCAAAGAGATTTAAATATATAGGTATACTATAAAGCGGACATAGGGAACATTTGCATACAAAAACTTTGAGCTTGCGCGTGTGTGACGCCCTCTAGCTAAACATAGCATACCTACGCCGAATATTTATTAGGAAAACAGTTCACCTATTCCCCAGTAGGTGACGGTAATAAATGTAAGGTAAAAACCCGTTTAAGGAATGTTATTGTTTCGACATCAAAGTATCGATAATGTTGTTGAAGGTTACTAAGTTTGTAATGCTTTACGATATAATAATTGGGAATATGCATGCTTTTTTATTGTATAAATCTATTTATTAAGACTCCCGTCACACCAAAAAAATCATATAAACTTTTTAAGTCATGAATATCGTCATGAATGAAATGAAATATCATTAAATAAAATATTTAATTTCCAATAACTAAGAATCAATTCAAACAGCAGTCACATTAGTGGCATCTTGGATGACGTCACTAGGTCCATTAGACGCTATAATAATAGCATATGATTGGTCGGTCTGCGTCGAAGACACATCGCGAAACGTCAAATCCAATAAGAGAGAGAGATCCATGTTTTTCAAATTCGTTTCTTTTACAAAAATACACTTTAAATCTAACATATATTAGGAAAGCACTGAACTTAAAAGTCGTTACACGATAAATTATTTACAAATTCACAAGTTTGCGCGTTTACCGCTAAAAAGAACACCTTTGTTGTATCTTCTTAATTTCAGAGCACTTCCCTTGTTGCCGCAGTCAGTAGCGGAATCTTCGGCGTCGACATGTCGAATGACCTGCAGTAGCATGGTCACTTGGAAGAGAAAGCTAAATTGGCTTCTAAAAAGCTTGGCGTACTCAGTAGAGCGGGACAGTATTTCATGCCTGCACATCGTTTGCAACTTTACAAGCGCAGGTTCAGCCTTAAATGGAATACTGCTCGCACGGGGCTACCCAGTGCGAGCTCCTACCATTTGACCGCATAGAGAGCAGAGCGGCTCGAATCGTCGACGACCGAGTTCTCTTTGATTGGCTCGATTTACTGGCGCTGCGTAGAGATGTTACATCCCTTTGCATTTTCTTTCGTATTACGGGGAGTGCTCTGAGGAATTGTGCGGATTAATTCCAGCCACCAAATTTCACCAACACACATCGCGACAAAACTTACGTTACGTATGATGTGGATGGACATCAATCGGATGCTTGGCAGTCCACCACCACATTAATTTATTTTTTATTTTCATGTTTCTAAGTCTGTTCATTTCATTTAATGCGTCATTGTTGGTTTTTGATCGCCATCTCGATTTTTTTTATCGCTAGCAGTTCACACTCGTCGGTCCCTACAACAATTGTTCGAGCACCACCAAACTATCCCTAACCTTTGCCGAGTTATAAATCTTTAAAATTGGTATGGCGGCCATTTTGTTTTCCGCCATTTAAATTTTTCCTACCACCGCCCAGGGTGTAGGTCGATATTAGTTAAGACACGACCCCGCTAAGTCTTACCGTTTAGCTGGGCAATATTACACCATCTCCTCGAAGTGTTGTACGTGGCCGTCATTTTATTCGTATTTTTTTCAGCGAACCCTTTAATTTGATATCCATATCATGGGGGCGCATAAAAGAAACATAGTCCGTCATGTTTGGATATCTACCATATTGGATTTAGGGTGACGTCATTCTATTTTCGTATTCTTCTCAGGAAACCCTTTCATTTGATACCCATATCATGGGAGCATATAGAAAATAACAAGTCCGCCATCTTGGGCTGTCCGCCATATTTGATTTAGAATGTCGTCACTTAGCTAATCATGCATTGTCATCCAAAGTAAACATGTATGCAAAATTTAGTTTAAAAATAACTGGTTTAAAATTCGGTTTGATTTGACCCTAACAAACATACAAAAATTATAAGTTAATTATAAGCCTTTGAAAATGCTTTGCAAAGGTCAATTTTGAATAGAAATATTTTTACTTTTAATTAATAGTAGAAAACATTTTTTAAAACACGCTTTTATTTAAATGCTAAAGGTAAATCTCGCGACAAGCTTTTATATCGCATAAATTGTGTATGTAATAAATTGATGGGTTTGATTTAATTTAATGTTTATTTTCTTCTTTTTAGAGCATTTAAATAAAAGTTTGTTTTTAAAAATGTTTTTTTTACTATTATTTTATTTTTATTTTTTAGTTATCGCTGGATATGTTTCTAAGTCTGTTCATTTAATTTAATGCGTAATTTTTAGGTTTTGATCGCCATCTTAGATCCGCCATCTTGAATTTTATCGCCAGCAGTTGATCCTTGTCTGTCCTTACAACATTTGTTTGAGCACCACCAAACTATCCCTAACCTTTGCCGAGTTATAACTCTTTAAAATTGGTATGGCGACCATCTTGTTTTCCGCCATTTTGATTTTTTTACCACCGCTATTTATATATAGTATTTTGCCCAGGGTTTAGATCAATATTAGTTAAGACACGACCTCGCTTAATCTTACCGTTTAGCCGGGCAGTAGTACACTATCTTCTCAAAGAGCTGAACGCGGACGTCATTTTATTCGTATTCTTTTCAGCGAAACAAAGATTCATCTTGTTATCATCATTTGAATCCATATTTTCATTTGATATCCATATCATGGGGGTGAATAAAAAACATAGGCCGCCGGGTGTATGAAAAATAACTATTCCATCTTGGTCGGTCCGCCATCTTGGTCGGTCCGCCATTTTGGACTTAGACTGACGTCACTTAGCTAGGCGTACTTTTAAAATTCAGTTGCAAAATTTGACCCGAACGATTTAACCCCAAAATCGTAATCTGGGATTACAAAAACCCCGGGATAGCAAAATTACTGGTGGATTGGAGCAACTAAATTTTTAATCACCAACTTATATCCGCCATCTTGATTTTTTTTATTGCCAGCAGTTGACTCTTTTTAAATTTCGAAATTTGATTTGTGTTTCGCTCATCAAGCTCTTTCATTTGATACCTATATCGTAGGGGTAGGGTGGATGCCCCTAATACCAGCCACACCCCTAATTCCAGCCTTTTCGGCTTTTTACTTCGTAAATAAGGTTTCTAGTAGTCTTAACTACATATATTGTCGTCTAAAAAATTCTTCGTAACTAGAGGAAAGTATATTTCAAATATTACCACACGGTTATAAATCTAAGAGTGTCTAGTTAAAAATCAAAACACGCACGCAACGGAAAACGCTAATTTTCCGAATTTTTTGACAAGTTATGGTCACGATAAAATTAAGCATATTTTGCATTAGCTCATCTTTACGCTTTTTGATTTGTATGAATGTGACTATAGATATAGTAATGCAGCTATTTTTGTTTAAATTTACAAGTTTTTTATTTTCTTTTAGTGGAAAATAATGGGGCTGTAATTAGATATACGAAATGTATGGAGTGATTAATGTCAGCCGTCAGGCTGATATTGGGTTTGACGTACATAATAAGAAGTTCCTAATTTCAGTCGCGTAATATAAATCAGGGCTGTCACAAACTGGAATAAATACCATTAATTAGAACATAACTTATTTTATAGTTAAGGAAGTTATGATCATTTCGTCTATATTTTAAAATGGGTTTTGATTTTAAAGTTTAGCAAAAGATGTACTTGCTTTTCTATCAGACATTTGGTATATGTTAAGAACACCATACAATATTTAATTATTTTATGAGAAAGACAAAAACAAGCAATAAATATAATTAACTACAACTTAGTAAAACTAATTTTATTATAACTTAAGAAAATAAATGAAAAAGTTATAACAAGGAAAGTGGTTCAGGACCATGCTTTGCGGCAGTCTATGGAGGAGGATGTTCTGTAGGGGACTTGTGAAGGCTGAAATGATGAAGATTCAAAAACTTGGATGATTAAATTATAAGAAATCGATGTATACATACGAGGGGTGATCCAAAAGTAATGATAATGAAAATAAAACACGGTAATTAAAGTAAAAATAATAATTTATTTTTCTACATAGTCTCCTAACAAATCAATACATTTAGTACATCTTTTTTCTAAACCCAGGATTCCCTTTGAAAAAAATTCTTTGTCTTGACCCTCCCAAAACGCTTCAACAGCGGCCATTACTTCGCTATCGTCTTCGAATTTCTTGCCTCGGAGGCGTTCCTTGAGCCGAGGAAAGAGGTAGAAATCACTAGGAGCTAGATCTGGCGAATAGGGAGGGTGTTCGAGCAGTTTGAATCCCGTTTCTTGAATGGCAGCCATCGCAACTGCGGCTTTGTGAGCCGGTGCGTTGTCTTGGTGAAACAGCACTCCAGCTCGCAGTTTGCCGCGTCTTTTTTCCTTAATGGCCTCCCGTAATCTTCTTATTTGGTCTGCGTAGTAAGAGCCCGTAATAGTGGCTCCCTTTTCCAAATATTCCACCATAATTATGCCTTGAGCGTCCCAAAAAACAGATGCCATAACCTTTCCCGCCGAACTTGAAACTTTGAATTTCTTTGGCGTCGGTGAGGAGGCTCGCTTCCAAGTCATCGATTGTTTGTTTCGTTTCAGTATCAAAATGGTGGATCCAGGTCTCGTCCATAGTCACAAAAAGGAACAAAAAATTTTCTTGATCTGCTTGGAACTTTTCGAGATTGACCCTCGAAATGTCAACTCGATTTTTCTTTTGCTCGTCGGTTAACATTCTGGGTACCCAACGCGCAGAGACCTTTTTCATATGCAACTCGTTCGCAAGGATTCTTTAAACGCTGCCATATGAGATCCCTGTGACCTCAGCTACATGCCTGATGGTCACTCTTCGATCTGCCAATACAACATCTTCGACTTTTTTCACGTTGTCTTCAGTGAGGACGTGGATGGGCGTCCTTCGCGATGTTCATCTTCAGTGGATGTTCTGCCCAGTTTAAACTCCTTGGCCCAGCGTGCAACTGTAGAATATGGAGGAACAGAGTCCCCAATGTTTCCACTAAGTCACTGTGTATGTCTTTTGAAGACATTTTTTCAAACAGAGGTACTTGATGACAGCTCTAATTTCGTTTTTCCATGTTAATGTTATCTCTTTGACAGTTCGTATTCAAATGAATGTATCTCCCGGAAATCGTGATCTATTTATATGATTTTTTTAGGCTGACGTAGTGAGTATATAAGCAAGCAAAAAATATTTTTTTTGGATTTTTATGTGGATCTGAAGTAACCGATTATCATTACTTTTGGATCACCCCTCGTAATTTTTATCATAATTTGCTTTAATTAATTCTTTAGTGTTAAAAGAAAAATGGAACTGCTTAAAGCTAAAACACAGTAAGGTAAGGAGTAAAACATTAAAATAAAATAATTGTTGTCGTCTGTCTTAATACATATTCCATGCTTGTAACATGCATGATTCAAAATTAAAAGTTGGTACGAATTTATTTCCGTGCCCTTAAAACTTACCTACAATAGGTAACTTCCAAAAACTCAAAAGGCATAACCCTATGCTATGCTGGCATTAGGTACACAAAAGGACGACATTCTAATGTTCAAATAAATGTTCATTACATTTTTAGATAAATGACCTATCGATTAAAATAAATGTATAAAAATATTGTGCACTAGTTAAAACAGCAAGAATTATTAAAGTCGAAATTGGCACTACAAGGCTGGTAATAGGGGCATCCACCCTACTATGGAAGTTAAAAATCGCCATTTGGTGACGTCCGCCATATTGGATAAAAAATGGCGGCATTTAAGTAATCGTGCATTGTCACGAGAACCAAACGTGTGTGTCAAATTATTTTAGCCCGATAGCGTCAATGAAAATGGGTGAAATGTTTATTGCAAAATTCCAGGACATACATACAAGTGAAGTTAAATATAACCTTCTAATAATAAAAAAAAAATGTTGCTGATAGCCTATTCCTACTATAACTTAGCTTGCCCTTTTCTAACGATTTATACATACCAGCCATAATTGCCGTCTGCAGCAATCCTGTCCCAGTCTTCGGGTAATCCACGAGTGTAGATCATGTAGTTGACTACACTAGAACCACCGACGGCCTTACCCCTTGGCCAATAACACCTTTCATTTTTCATGCCTGAAAAATGAAACGAGGTGCTTGATTTAGTAACATGCTACTAAAAAGTAAAATAGTTTTTTCGCTCGGCTTTGCCCTCGCGTTAATTTCGTATTACCAACAACATTAGTAGTGCTCCATACCAATATTCGGGACCAGCCCAAAGTCTGTCATTGTTCATTATAATATGTTCACTTCGTAATTCTTTTACAGTGTGAATATAAAATTTATTGATTACTCGTTCACAGCTCCACCTACAGGATCTAGATTTTGTAGTTTTTTTTTGGACTAAACCAATATATGCCTATATTTTTAATATTAGTATTGTTTTTCCATACATATAGAATTTATTATTACTACAGCGCTACCACCATCATCTCGACAAAACAAATATATTGTGTGAACATGACCACAATATCAATCGAAAAGTCAATAGGTTTCCTTTTAAAATACATAATCCACATTTATTTATGTGTTATATTACATGTAAATATTCTATCACATGCGTTAATAAAAATAATTCGTAACAAAAGTACTTTTTGACTACTCGATCACTGTTCTCGATTAACACACTTGTACGTGGTACTACTATTTTTATTCTGACTCTAGTAAGTTCAGCTTACAAAATTGAAGTCACATGGGTGCTCGCCGATGGCGTATTTATTTTTGTTCCTCTTCTGCTGCTTGTGCTTTTGACTGTAGTAATTGTTTTTCATATGGATGATTGTAATTGAGTAACGTTTGAGGCACTCCTGCCTCAAACGTTACTCAATTACCTCCTCTACGGTAGGTAAATAGGTTTATAAATAGGTAAATAGGTAAATAAGTTTTATAGGTTTTATTAAAAAAATGTTCTCTGAGTAGTATGTATTTTATTCGGTCGTGGATAGGTATTAAATTATTATTACAAGTAATAAAAAAGTTCGTAGAATTTGTTTTGGAATTTAAGTTTATTTATTCAAGTACCTACAGTTGTTTTTATTAATTTAATTTTTAATCTCTAAATTGATCGAGATGAGATTGGCAAGTTCTGCTATAACTACTGAGCCCATAATCGTTTCCACTAAAGCTTTACATATGTGTAGAATGATGCTTAGAGAATTTTATTAATTATTGTATGCCTGGAGCATCCTTTAGTCATATAATGAATAAAGTTTTAACTAGTAAGTTTTGACCTAATAGCACATTAATAATTCTTATTGGGAGAAGAGGCAATTCAAACAAAACTCAATTATTAAAATATATTGATTATCTAAATTCTTTAAATGTACATAAAGTTATCTTGTTTACATTGCCTTACATACAGGGTTGGCCACAGGAAAATAAAATAAGATACAATTTAAATTTATTAATGAATAAATTTTCATGTAATAACAATTTAAACTTGACATTTAATTGTTATTATTATAATAATAGAATTAATTTAATAGACATAAATAATTTAATTAAGAAATTTTTGACTAGAGATAGGTACTACCTATCCAAATATAATTTTAGCCAGATAGCAAAATGTGCTATCTTATTGTTTATATATTAACTCAGCCAAGGACTTGGCTACACAGACATCTGCTTCTATTGAGCAGTGTAATGACTTAATATGTAATTTGGAATCAGTTCCAAGTGATTTAAATTAGAAAATGAGACAATAGAGGTAATCTCTAGCAGTTATAATAATCTAAATAATTTAGAATGTACCTTACAAAACCTTAATTGTATGACTCCACAGAGTGAAAATAAAAATTGTTTACACCTGGTGCATCAGAATATACAAGTCATGATAGGCAAAGAGCTAGAAATTGAATTGTTCTTAAATAGCAACAATATTCATATTTTATGTATTACTGAACATTGGTTAAAAGCTTATAACTTAACTTAATGTTTAACTTCAGTAATCACCAGGTGGTCAGTTCGTTCAATAGAGAAACGGTTTTAAGAGGTGGCTCGTTAATATTAGCTAGTAAATTATTATCATGTAAAGAACGTAAAGATATTGTGAGCCTCTCTGTTGAGCGAACTATAGAAATGGCATGTGTTGACCGGGTACCTTCCGGCCTACAATTATTAAAATTTCGAAATAAAAAAATCTCATTTTATAGATCTTAATTTGCCCTTTCGACCTACGTTAATTATTTTATAAGCCCGTTTTTCGTTATCCCAGGAAAAATCGAAATAGAATTTCCCAATTTCTTATATTTCAAATAGTCATATCTCTTTGAAAAATGATTATTGTTTACTCCACCAAGCGTAAAAAAATTGCCCTTGGGCTACTTTAATTTGCCCGCGTGCAAATTCGTAAAAATATTCAATAATTAACAAATAAACAATAAAAAACTGTCGTGGCATTTTCAAGGCAATTATTTGCGCATTGCGCATGCGCGACAAAATAAAGGTGATACTCACATCTTATATCAGCTGATCAGCAAAAGCGTGGTCTGCTATAACACGAGAGGCCTACTGAAGGAAATGATACAGGTTTTTCCTATTTTCATTGAAGCGTGTTCTAATACTATTTTATTGCAGATGTCAATCAAGATGAACTCATCCTTCAACAACAGTGAAAAAGAGGTTATTGTTTTTTGTCTTCTCTCATGTCAAGTGCAAGGCCTCTGATCTAATTGACTACATAGTATGTATTTTAAACTGCAAAATGACTACCTAGTATTTACTTTAAAAATTAAGACATTTTAATTATTGATTTACATGAACCTACGTGTCTTGAAATTTTACTTATTTTTGTGTAGATACAAGACACAACATCTTTGGTGGGTAAAAAAGAATCTCTGAAAACATATCAAAGTGAATATGCAGAAGACAATGTATATTTAATGATTGCAAAACCCTTGGCTCAAAAATATTCTTTCTTCAAAACAACAAGGCTAGATGGTAATTGCTTCTTTCGAGCTTTTAGTTATGCATACTTGGAAAAACTAATTAATGATAACGAGAAATATGAAAAGTTTTAAGATCTCGCACGCATTTCTCAATTTAAAGTAGAAGATTCTCATGACACGGTGAGTTTGTAAAATTGAAATACTTAATTAATGGTTTTTATTCACTGGCAATTTTTTGCAGCTTACGGAATTTATTGACAGAGTTGGGAGTGGTGCAGATGATAGCTATGCAGTGCTCCATAAACTTTTTAATGACCAAGGATACTCAGATTATGTTGTAGTTTATCTTAGGCTAATAACATCACGGCAACTCCAGAGAGAAGCTGACTTTTATCAACATTTCATAGAAGGCGACCGTATTGTTAAGGAATCCTGCCATCAGGTCTGTATTTCGTATTCTTGAAAATAATTGGATTGTACCTAAACCTTATTAAAGACAGTTATATTATATTATACAATAATTAGAAAATTATTTCTGAAAACTTCTTTATCAAATTTGATCATATTATTTATTTAATTTAGAAAGATTAAATCTTTGAATTAAATTCAGTATGCATAAAACAATTTTAACATAAAGTCATGTGCTCTCACAAATCAATCAAAATTAATATTTTTTTTCAGGAAGTAGAGCCTATGTTCAAAGAGTATGATCGTGAGTATTGCTTTGAATACTGGAGTGCGGGTAAGATGCATAGAAAGAGGTGCTGGTTACAGTTCATTACTTCCCGGAAGATTCAATACTATCTTTCCACTTAGTATATCGACCAAGTCACTATGACATTATCCATGATAATTTTTAATTTATTAAAGGTTCCGTAAGAGTGATGTATCATACCTATAAATTTTCCACTGCTTTGGACTATATTTTTTGTAAATGAAAATAAATTTACTACGAATTAATCTCTAGTTTTGTTTTTGTGATTTATTCTCGTTATAGATTTAGGGATTTGTAGAATAAAACAATTTTGTATGCTTAAATATCTTTTTTTTCAAACTGAATAGGTAATAATTCAGTGTTTATATCCAGAAAAAAAATTTTTTACAAACTTCTATATATCTAATACTTTTTTTTTTGGGAGCGAGAAGTATTTTTTAACAGATCAGTGTTGAAATCACCCATTATCATGCAATAATTATTAACTCTTCGGTTAGAAAAAATAATATTTAAGCTCAGAAAATTACTTTATTTATAACAACTGTAAATCTATAACGAGAATAGAAAAAATAAAAAAAACCTAGAGATTAATTTGTAGTAAATTTATTTCAATATATACACATTTATTTTAATTTACAAAATATATAGTCTAAAGCAGTGAAAAAGTTGATACTGAAGAAGATTACCAATGAGTAAAAATCATTAATTATTTGAATATTACAAACTCACCGTGTCATGAAAATCTTTTACGAGTAAGAAAATTTTAACATTTCCTTCAGTAAGCCTCTCGTGTTATAGCAGACCACGCTTTTGCTGATCAGCTGATATACGATGTGAGTATCACCTTTATTCTGTCGCGCATGCGCAATGCGCAAATAATTGGCTTGAAAATGCCACGACAGTTCTTTTATTGTTTATTTGTTAATTATTGAATATTTTTAAGAATTTGCACGCAGGCAAATTAAAGTAGCCCAAGGGCAATTTTTTTACACTTGGTGGAGTTAACAATAATCATTTTTCAAAGAGATATGACTATTTGAAATATAAGAAAATGGGAAATTCTATTTCGATTTTTCCTGGGAAAACGAAAAACGGGCTTATAAAATAATTAACGTAGGTCGAAAGGGCAAATTAAGATCTATAAAATGAGATTTTATTTCGAAATTTTAACTCATTGTTGTGAGCGTCAACAGACCCCCATGTTCTATACACGATACTTTTGAAAAAATTATGGAGGAAGTTTTTGTTGAGCTGATATCTATCTCCTAGAAGCTTCCTCCACCAATATTAAATTTAGATCATTGTTTAAATCATATGGTCTTTTTAATTTATTTTTAGAGCCAAAGCGTATTACTGAATGTAGTGCAACATGTATGGATAACATTTTTACAAATGTTAAGCAGTTGCATAAATGTATAATCCAAAAATTGAGTCCTGATCACTGTGGACAGTTAGTTTTGTTACCTTATGTTCACAAAAAGCAGGTAGATGAGAAAATTGTGTTTGTTCCAGTAAATGCACGTCGCTTGGAGAAGTTTAGAAGTAACATAGTGAAGAAACTTCCATCACTTTCATACCAAAATAATCCTAATTTTTGCTATGGAGCATTGTTTACATTGTTTAAGATTATTTGCAAAGAATTTGATAATATTTTTACTTCTAAAACGTTCTCCTTGTACAGTCGGAAGGCATTCAATAGGCGACAGTAGGAGTCCATAAGAGCAGACAAAGGTTATAAGAACTTTACCATGAAAGGTCATATAACCCTAGCGTCGAATTTAGGGAATATGTAAAAAAAATATGTTGCATTTGAGCAACAAAATTAAGACTGCTTCTAATAAAATTAAAGTGACGTGGAGTATAATTAATAGTGAAACTGGTAAGGTCAACTCTCGCAATTCAAACTACCGGTTAAGTTTTAACAACAATAGGATGTTGCAATGGTTTTTGAGAAATATTTTATTGATAATCCGATCTTAACCACTAAGTCACTGAATTCTTCTCCTGCCGTCGCCGAATCATTACTTAAACAAAATGTAAATGCGTGTACAAAGAATTAACATTTCATAAAATATCATCAAAAGATATTGTAAAATATTTTAAAACTATTGATGTTAAGAAAACTGCGGATCTGTGGGGCATTTCCGTTAAAGTTATTGCGTCTATAACCGATATGATCGCGCCTCAACTAGCTATCATTTTTAATACTAGTATAGAATATGGTGTGTTTCCTGATTTGATGAAGCATAGTAAAGTAATACCTTTATTTAAATCTGGTAGTACATTAGACTCCGCCAATTTTAGACCCATTTCTGTACTGCCAACACTAAGTAAAATTTTTGAAAAAATTATTCTTGATCAAATGTTAATTTTTTTTAATGTTAATAATTTACTTCATAAAAATCAATTCGGTTTCACAAGGGGTCGCTCGACAACTGATGCTGGTGTTGAGCTGATTAAATATATTTTCAATGCATGGGAGAATTCACAGGATGCTTTGGGTATATTCTGTGACCTATCCAAAGCCTTCGATTGTGTTTACCATGAAACATTAATCAGGAAACTACAACACTACGGTGTAAGAAGTAATGCTTAATTGTTTCATATTTAAGTAACAGAACGCAAAAAGTTGTCATTACTAGTATGACCTCTTCCGGGTCGATAGTACAAAAGGGCGTGCCTCAAGGTTCAATTCTCGGCCCCTTTCTGTTTTTTGTATATATTAGGTCCTTACATATGAAATTAGCGTTTTGTCGTACTGACCACTTTGATCTGAAATATCTCCTCTTTGGTTAAGAATTCCAAATTCAAATTTATAAATTCATTTAGCTGGTACATTTGAGTTTTGAAAACAGTCATTCATTTGTTTTTTCTTCATTATTTTATTCTTTGGCGTCGCTTATTACCGCACAATGGAAAACATGAAATATCGGTATATTTACAAGTACGATTTCTACCGTGGCAGCAGTGCTGCAGAAACAGCTCGAAGGATTAATGATGTGTACGGCGCTGGTGTCGCAAAAGAAAGCACGGTACGTTTTTGGTTTCAACGTTTTCGTTCTGGAAATTTCGACCTTCAGAACCAACCCCGTGGGCGGCCGGAGACCAAAGTGGAAAATGAAGAATTAAAGGCTGTTGTGGAAGCGGATCCATCACAAAGCACTTCAGAGATAGCTGCAGGCTTCGGGGTAAGTGATAAAACTGTATTAATCCACTTGAAGCAAATCGGGAAAGTAAAAAAACTTGAACGATGGGTACCACATGAATTGAGTGAATCGAACTTGCAAACACGCGTCGACTGCTGTTACTTTGCTCAACCGACACAATAATGAAGAGATTTTAAATCGAATCATTACTTGTGATGAAAAGTGGATACTGTACGATAATGAAGTAGGATCCATGAAGTAAGAACTAGCTGCTAAACAACCGAGATTGGTCAATCGTTCTAGGCCATAGCTGCTTCACGACAACGCAAGACCACACACTGCACAACAAACAACCACTAAGTTAGATGAGCTACAATTGTAATGTCTGCGACATCCACCGTACTCCCCGGACCTTGCTCCAACAGATTACCATTTTTTCCGGAATTTGGACAACTTCTTACAAGGAAAAAAATTCAAGTCCGATGCGGCAGTCCAAACAGCCTTCAAAGAGTTTATTGATTCTCGCCCCCATGGTTTTTTTTAGTAAAGGGATCAATGAACTACCTATGAGTTGGCAAAAGTGCGTAGATAACAACGGTGCATACTTTGATTAATTAAATAAATTTTACAAAAAAAAATTGACTTTATATTCCTCCCGTACAAAACGCCAATTTCATATGTAAGGACCTAATATTAATGACTTACCTTAAATAGTAGGGGATAACCATAATATAGTATTATTTGCTGATGACACTTCATTAATTTTCAATTTAATATGACAATTATTAAAATATGACGAAGTAAATAAAGCTATATCTAAATTAGTAAATTGGTTTAATGTTAATAACTTGCATTTAAATGACACTAAAATGAAATGTATGAAATTCATGACTCCAAATGTCAAAGAATTAAATACTAATCTAATTTTAAATGGGGAGGAACTGACTCTTGTCGATACAACCAGTTTTCTTGGAATAACACTAGACGCGAAGCTTCAATGAAGCCCCCATATATCAAAATTAGCAAGCAGACTTAGTTCTGCAGCATATGCTGTAAAAAAGATCAGAAATCTTACCAGTGTGGAAACAGCTAGACTTGTTTACTTTAGCTATTTCCATAGCATAATGTCGTATGGTATTTTGCTATGGGGACTTTTTGCGACTGACACTGAAATTATATTTGTTTTACAGAAGAGATTTAAAACCTAATGAGTCGCTGCGACAAAAATTTAAGGAAATTAATATATTAACTTTGGCCTCTCAATACATTTATGAAAATGTAATGTACGTACACAAAAATAAAAGTAGTTATACAAAAATACTACTAGTAGTACCAGTTACTCGACTCCACCGAGTCAGTAATTCATTCTTGGGGCGATGTATACGCTTTTACAACAAAATTCCAGAAAATATACAGAATTTGACCTCCTCAAAGTTCAAAAACTTTATTAAACAAAGATTGTATAAAAAGGGTTATAATAATATTAAGGAATTTATGGATGATAATAACCCCTGGGAATGAGGTGATCGCTACCAAGCTATTTCTAATTTGTTTTGTGTGGTTAATTGTGTAACATACATGATTGTAAGCTGTTATTTAAAAAAAAAGTCCCGCTGGGTTTCTTGCTGGTTCTTCCCAGGACAGAGGTTTTTTTTCGAACCAGTGGTAATTAAACAAAAGAGTGACTTTCGATAAGTATTATTTATAATCTATATTGAATAAAAAAGTTTCTGTTTCTCTTTTAGTTTCTGTTACTTTTAACGAGGGTAAATTTAGCTAAAGCTAGCTAAGCTAAATTTAGCTCGCAGTTTTTGACATACAAAATTTATATGTTCACTGTTCAGTCCATTTGAGTTGATTGTCATTTATTAAGCCTAGGTACTTTCATTTATTAACATCCTAAACAGATTGGACAAAAGCATATCATTTTCTTAAATTTTATAATTTTAATTAATTTAAATTTATCTGAGAGCTCATTTAGAATACTTGTTAGCTGCTATAAGACAAGTGTCGTCAGCGAATTTACATAATTGACAGTGTTTGAAGGTATTTACTATTTCCTGCGTCGCTTACGCATGTGATGTAATGGAGTGGCCCCAGTACGGATTATTGTGCCTTGTATCTGAGACTTTATTTTTGTTTTTATAGTAATCTCCAAACGTGTGAATTTTGATAATAGTTTTATTGTAGGTACAATTTTTCAGCTGAAGTCTATCCACCCACATTTAATGCGGAATTTTAATCCGATTATGCATTTAAGTGGAGACCTTATATTACTCGAACATGGCTAAATACACTTCTATCCACCATTTATTAACTATATGTTGTCTTAAGTTCAACCATAACAAAATTATAGTAGCCACTGTCTTACCAAAGTTATAAAGCAAAAATTATTTTATATATCATTACTACTGTATTGTTATTAATTGCTATTGTTACGAATTATTATCCTAATTTATTAATTGACCCCTCTTTCTTTTATTTTAGTTTTAATATAAACTAACCCATACAAACGCCTGGTTGGTGTTCCATCAAATAAGGCCATACATATTCGGTTTGTTGGAAAAGAGGAGCAAGCGCCGGTACTCCGGTGAATAGCGATTCTCCTTTACCAGCCTCCAAGAGAAGAACCGAAGCTTTGCGGCCTTCACTAAGTCGTGATGCTAGCACGCTCCCTGCGGATCCTGCACCGACTACGATAAAGTCGTATTCGACAAGAGGTCCTTTAAATCCTGGAACATTTAGAATAAAATATAAGAAATCAAGAAGTCAAGCATATTTATATAATACACTTTTCTTTCTCCGTATTTACCAGCCTGTAAAAGTGCACTACTGGATTTAATTTACCCTATTTACCATGTTTGGCAGATGGACGCTGTTTCCCGCTGTTCACCGGTCTGGGTATTTTGTCTGGCGTCAACGAGATGGTTATACCGACATTTATCGGAAGCCCTAAGTAAAGGTGCTCGTTATCTTACACAGCAGATTAAAGTTGCACAAGACTACAATCATTTAACACCGTCTATTATGGATTCTTAAAACTCTGCAGTGTCATAGATCTATTTTGTTCCTTAAACGATTAAAAGATGTCGTTGTTCCTCAGTAACAATTTTATTAACCTTCAATCTATTTAAATAGCGTCGAAATTCAAAAGATGTTTTCCTAAAATAATTGTGTTAATGAAATAAAGCAGATAGGACAAATAAAATATAGAAGCGCAGATACGAGTAGATATCTGCTGCTGTAAAGTATGAATTATGCTAATGTTTGGTTTTGTTTGACAAATACTTGGAAATATTTGGTTGTCGTAATTAAGTTTTTCGTTTATAATTTAAATATTTGTTAACAATATGCCTAAAGGTGAAACAATTTTAGTGCAGTGGACGAAAGCTATAAGAAAGCCGAGTGTATTTATTGCAAAATTGAGATTTACTAATAAAACTACGATAACTGATAGGAAATTTTATATTAAATGATTTAGGAAAGTTCATATAATTTATTCAGATTTACTATACTTTATAGGTACAATGTACACTACTAATTTAAATTTGTATATTGATAAGTTATGTTATAAACAATGTTACGTTTAGTATGCAATTTTGATTACTTAATAAAATAATTACAGTGTGTTTCACAAGAACGTGACCACTATAAAAAAAATGTACTCTAGGCTTTAATGCAAAACAAAAAATACAAGCAGGTAGCCCAACGTTTTCCCTATGACGCATTAGAAAAACGAACCAGTTCTCGGTTCTCGCGTTCACTTCGCACAGAGCGCACGTTTAGATGAGTGCGCTTTAAGCACATGAGTAGATAAACATGTGCTATAAAGGACCATAAATGTCACGTGTTCAGGCCGCAAAGTATATGAAAAAGTCAAAGGCGTTCGTGACAAGTAAGTAAACTGGTATTTAGAAGCAAAACACGTCGATGACCTACCAGAACGTGGTTAAACAAGAAAGACGACGTCCGCCGAGGATAAATGGATAACTTGTCTATTTTTGAAAAATCCACGTTTAATTTTACGATCTGCACAAGAAAAACTAAACAAAAAAGGGCTAAATATATCTCAAGCTACAATTAGAAAACGTTTAGTTGAGATAAGTTAAAATACCGAAGCACATTGAAGAAACCGCTCATTTCAGAAAAGCACGTTGAAAAAAGAATGGCCTAGGCACAGGAAAACAAAGACCGCGATTGGGACAAGATTATCTTTTCTGACGAAGCTTCGTCTTGGGCAACTGGTATCACACCTCGTGCTTGATCAACTGTCGATAACAGACTTGTCGCACAAACCGTTAAATACCAGATAAAGGTGCATGTTTGCGGATGCTTCTCAAAAAGAGTTTTTGGCAATTTGTACTTGTTTACCGGTTCTCTGAATGCTGTAAGGATGAACGAAATATACCAGAAAGCGTTATTACCATCTACCCGAAGGCTGTTCCCAAGCCCAAGTGAATCATGAATATTACAAGAAGACAATGACCGCAAACACCGAAGTCGCCTATGCACCGCCTGAAAACAAGATAATGGCATCGAGGTCTTGGATTGAATAGAAAACGTTTGGGCGTTAATGAAGCTTAAACTTCGAGGAAAAAAAACACTAACTGCTGCCGAGCTTACTCACCATTTAAAAGCCATATAGAAATCATTATCCCCTGATTACGCAGCAAAATTAGTGGAAAGTATACCTCGAAGATGCCAGGCTATTAGGGACAACAATCCAAGTACATATGATTAACTGCGTGTTTAATTTTTTTGAACGCTAGACTTAATTTTTTTTATAACTTATGCCGGTCACGCTGTTTTGTGACATACTGTATCTAAATATTGTATGTAGCTAATTTATTAGTCTCGATGTTTAAAATACAACGACATTATATATTACTATTCTATTGTATTTATATAACAGCGCTTCATTCAAAAGCCCAACACCGCACTCACACCACAAGTATATCTATCATGGGTGCGCTTCGAGGTAATATTCGCTGTCTGCCGAAATCAGTGAGATATATTATATACAACTCCATGGTAAAACCTCATCTAGACTACCTTATAGAGGTGTGGGGTACTGCAGCTAAAACAAATTTAAAGCAAATCGAAACATGTCAAAACAAAATAATTAAACTACTATTCCATTATCACTATCTAACTCCTACCGAAAAAATTTACAAAGAAACTAAATTAATGACACTATCCCAGATTTATAAATATAATACATGCATATTAGTACATAAACTATTAAATAAAGATATACACTCTAAAATAACGTTTACAAAGAAAGGACAAATACAAAAACGTATCACTAGACGAAAAAATAACATTTGCTTAAGACAACCACGAACTAACTACGGAAAGAAAAACATACTATACGAAGGAGCAGAGTTATATAATAAATTGCCTAATAACATAAAAGAGATCCAATCGTTAACTTTATATAAAAAAACATTAAAGCACCACATCTTAAAAGATTTTTCTCGATTTTAAACCAATATTAACTCATTCAAAAGGCGAATGTAATTTCTTTAGTTAATTTGATTTTACCACATTAAACTTTTAATTAATAGAAATATATAGGTATGAAATATATTCAATTAAATATTATACCATTTATAAACATTTTATATAAAATGTAAACTTAATTATAAATTGCTTGCAAATATGTAATTGCTATAAACTTGCTTTCAATAACGATATGTAACATTGCAAGAAGATTGTGCATATCCAGGTATAATAGATCATTTACAAGTACCTGCCGTTCTTCATAAGTTCATGTATTTAGTATCTTAGATTAACTTGTTATTTCTCATGATAAGTGAATTGTATTCTTTTTGAGGGATAAATGTCTTAAACCATAACTAACTAACGGTAGTACTGCTGTATTATAGCATAATAAAGCATGTGTGCAGTTCACACGCGGTAGAAGTGAAACGTTCAAATGAAATATAAAACAAAAATATTTCACAGCAAATAATTGACAAGCCGTGGTAGCTCAGATGGCTCGCTGTAAACTTCACAGTACGCGAGCAACCCGGGTTCGATCCCCGCCGGCACCTGTGGCTTATGTATAAGAATAGATAGGCCCAAGGTATCGATGACTTTTTTTAGATGGAGGAAAAATCTATATTTTTATTTTTACGTATCACTAACCATTACGCCAGCGTACGCGAATAAAGCAGTTCTGGAGCGCTTTTTCTTCCGATTTGCTTAACAAAAATCAATCAAAGCTAGCTGAGAGGTGTAGCGTAATAGGTCAACAATTTATGTTGTAGATGAAGTTAAAATGCTAGTGTTCGTTTTCTTCTACAAATTTTTATCTAATTCGGTTCGAAAATAGGGAATGCTATTATGCTGTGCTATATTAGGAAGATAGAACAAAATTATAAGGGTTTCTTATTTTTTTACAGAGTAACCTTATAAGTATTAATGATATTTTTAACGGCTTATGGACAAAATCGCATTTAAATCGGTTCATACATTTGGGAAAACGTGAATGTAGTATTTAGTCAGTCACTACTAAAATATTAATTTATTTTTATGCCTATAATATTTTTTAAGGGTTCCGTACCCAAAAGGTAACGAACGGGACCCTATTACTAAGCCTCCGCTGTCCGTTAGCCAGTCCGTCTGTCCGTCCGTATGTCTGTCAGCGGGCTGTATCTCATGATTCGTTATAGGTAGACAGTTGAAATTTTCACAGAATGTGTATTTCTGTTGCCGCTATAACAACAAATATAAACAACAAAAATTAAAATAAATTAAAAAATAAAAGGGGCTGTCCAACTACGTGTATTACGACGGTACGGAACCCTTCATGCGCATGTCCGACTCGCACTTGGCCGGTTATTAATTAAAGAGATAAAGAGGTAATTAATGCAATTTTGAAAGCGGTACTGTATTCTTTTTCTATTTTTTTTTAAACTTTACCTCCACACTAAAATTTTCTTCTGTATCGTAGGGGTAGTTTACATACATACATTTCACAAGGACAAACATCCAGACCCGGAACAATTATTTGTAGGCCTTACAATTACTTGGTCCGTCCGGGATTCGAACCCGCGGCCGTTAGCGCTGCAATTCATTGCTAAGCCACTGCGCCGCGGAGCCGTCAAAATGTGTATCGATGAAGACTTTAATGAATAACGTTCGCCATCGTGAGGGAAGTATTTATCGTTTAGTGGTGTCTTTTCAAATACCAGGAGTTTTATGGTTTTCGACAGATGGCGCTATAACCACCCAGTTAACGCCAGATGTAAAATTCACCATCAGCGACGGGGAGCAGCGTCCAAACTGCGAGAAGTCTAGTTCGGTGATCGCTAGTCTGCCTGGCGAGCGTGGTGATTAAGATAAATCCTTCCTACAACGGCAGAGACCCATGTCCACCCGTGAACTTTAACGGACCGATGATGACGAAGAAAAAGAATATGGGAGGAATACAAAATATACAGCAGAGAATACGACCCACTTCATACAACTCATCTGCTTACGCCGCAACTCAAACCATTGAAATTAATCTTAATAAAGTTAAAAAGTACCTACATTAATTATTTCATTTACAGTACACCTGTTTGATGTTGATCCTTTTCTCGGTCAGCTGTCCCGTTGTCCCCAAACAAAGCTCCGAGACGCGAAATAGTCCCGTTTTCCGAAACCAAATAATATTGATGAAGAGTTTGTGAAAATTACAGCTACAGAATTTTATAAAACAAGCCGTGAATATCTGGAACAGTGGACTTGGTTTCTTACTAAAGAAATGGAGATATTTTATTGGGCAGATTTAAGAAAAATACCTGCATGGGAAGATATTCAAAAAGCACTGGATGTATTGATTGAAAAGGGATATATTGACAGTAATAAAGATACGGAAGTATTTGACGAATTTACATTAATTTCAAGCTACGACACTTCCCAAAAAATAACCGAATGGGATAATTGAAAAGTTTCCACAGAAACCCGTTGGGTGGAAGTATTCAAACACTTTCGCACCAACAATCTTCAACATATATTTTTTTTATATTTTAATCGAATATATTTTATGTCTACCTGGTACAAATGCTCCAGTAGAAAGAGTATTTTTTATAATGAATATATATTGTGCACGTCTGAAAAAAATCACTTACAGGTTCCAAAATACTTGCGATGTTGATAACAAAGGTCAATATAAAAAAAACATGCCCACAATTTTATTGTCATTGAAATCATCAAATCAAATTTGTTCCACTGACAAATATAAATATAATTAAAAAAATAATTTTAATGTTATTAATAAATACTGTCTGAGGAACTTTGCTTTGATGAAGCTGGTGAACCGGAACACTAATTGTATAAAGCTACAGTTTTTCTAAATAAATAACATTAAAAAGTTGTTTATTTTTATTGTTAACCTGCTAACTGGCGTGTATAAATAATCCCATGTCCCGTTGTGAGTTAAAAAATAAATGGTCAGTTTATGTTAATAGCCTGTCTAAACGCGATAACGTTAGAGCTACTTGCGATAGTACCAATTTGATATGTATACATGTATAAAAATGCGTGTCTGTGTTAAGGTCATTAACTTATCCAGTTTTGCAGTGTTGCTGACCTCGGCTATCACATCTTTTGCAGTTTATTATCGAAGTGTTGTATGAATAAAACATTTATTTAGAGTAGTTTTAAAATTTAGTGAAATGTTTACATTACACACTGGCATCTTATATCATCGATGACGAATAAATGCGATAATCTAATCGCATTTGTTGTTTTAATTACTTTTAGTTTATTAGAAATATGGCTATGAAAGTGATGGATATTATAGTAGAGTGATGCCTACGAAAAGATGGCTGGACTGTGTAAGTGATGATATGCATAGGTAAGAGAGGATTGAGTGAAGAGATGACGGCTAAAAAGGAAGAATGGAAGATGAAGACATGCTATGCTGATTCAAAATAACTCGGATAAGGGCAGGAAGAGGAACTTTAGTTACGTTAGAGTTTATTAGTATAGTTCATTTGAAAAGTTTTTCAAAGTATTCATTTAAATACCTTTAACTTTTACTGGAATTCGGCGATTGATTTATAATAGGATTAACACGTGTACTATGTTTCATCGTAATCTTCAGTTTAAGAGTCCATCTGGGTGTGTAAAACCCACTTACCTATTTCTGTCGCCAAATAGCAAAGTCTGTACTGCTTCCGGTCTGCAGGGTATAGAGACCTGGTATAATTACAGGCTGTTAGACTTTGATGGACTAAGTCCCCAGAGGTGTCAACGCATCTGTAGCCTTCTTTGTTTGAAGTTGACTGCAGGTTTCCATGGGCAGCAGCTGCCACTTACCATCAGGTGGACTGTAAGTTTGTTTGTCACTACAGTTTAAAAAAAAATCATTAGGGTATTAGTTGCAAAAACCCTGATGATGACCTAAGAAACTCATGTACGTTGATTTTGATTTACCGGTCGAAACAGGTACATGTGACAATCCTTTAAATAATTATAATGTAGTCTCATTAAATGATCGCAATACCAAGTATACATTTTAAATTACATGAACTCGCACTATGTTTTACTATGAAGACATGTATGAAATATAAATGAAGATTAGATAAAATATTTGTTTTTAACTTGCCTTTGGGAAGATCGTAACGGTCTTGCAATATTGATAGAATATCAGGATCTGATTGATGTAGTTGCAGCATTGGCGTTTGTAGCATTGCTTCAATAACCAGGCTTCTCCCTGGTATCCCTGTTAAGTCTTTCTTCTTTCTGATCGATTCTTTATCGCAAAACAGTTCACATGATTGAGGATGGGCGTAAACACTATCTTCAACTGACACTGTAGCTTCGTCATCTTCAAAATGATTTGTTTTTATTTTAGTAAACACTAGTTGGCTCATTAAAAACAAACAAAGCGTAATTTGATATATCATTATTATTTTTGCTTTTATAACCTATATTACAGTCACCACTCAACCATTCAGCGACTAACTTGTCTGCTCTCAGAATCAGATATGGAATTATTCATTCAGTTTATTTATACATGTTAGCATAACGTTTCTTCGTACCAAAAGAATAACGCATTAAACCGGTTTATGTTATGTTTATGTTTAAATTAGAAAACATTGAACTTGAGTTAAGCGGAAGATTAATATTTTGTAATTTTTTTTTATTACAACCTCAAATAATATAAAACAGGGATGTCAACTATTGTTCAAGAAGTAATAACATAATAATATATAAAGAATAGAATTATTCCTCGTCTTTTGTTTCTAGGACTGTAAAGTCAATAGCTGGAAGTATTGTTAGACGTGTCCCCCGGGTGGTGCTAAACGAGCGACAAAGCCGAATGGTAGCGGCATAAAAGCTACCACCCTTTAGTTCGCACCATGAGCCAGCAAATAAAAGAAATGGCCCCGAGTTCCCGGCGCCCCTTTAATGGGGCAGGGGTGCGAAGAATCTCCAGGAGAAAAATCGGCGACGAGGTTCGCCACCCGTCACGTTCTGTCTCCCGGAGGGGCGAAAAGCGGATTGCGGAGGCCCGTCTGGCTACGCTGAATGTATGTGGAACAATGAATGATATGATGGATGAAGTATGCGAAATGATGAATGCTAGAGGAATAGATGTGTTATGTGTAAATGAGAGGAAACGAAAGGGAAAGGATGCCACTGCACATGGCATGTATACCGCTTACTGGTCTGGTGTAGACGAGACAGAGCGGGCATGCCAGGGAGTCGGTGTCATCCTTTCAGAAAGAATGGGTCAATGTGTGAAAGAGTATGAATGTGTAAGCCCAAGGCTGCTATGGATACGAATGAAAGTGGGCTTAAAGAAGTTGTTTGTGCTAGGGGTGTACGCCCCAGATATGTCTAAGCCCACTTATATCCGAGAGCAGTTTTAGGACATGGTAAGGATGGTGTTGATGAAATGTAAGGTAAATGAAAATATTATTATGTTAGGAGATTTTAATGGAAGGGTTGGAGTGAAGAGGTCTGGTTATGAAAGGGTATTAGGAACGTTTGGCGATGAAAGTATAAATGAGAATGGTGAAGACCTCCTCACCGTATATGTGGAAAATAATATTTTTGTGACGAACACTTTCTTTCGCCATAAGAGGATTCACATGTATACACGGGAAAGAGGTGATGATAGAAACATGATAGATTTCATAATTGTGGATGAAAGAATGAGGAGCGCAGTGGTAGATACAAGGGTTTACCGGGGGTCGAACGTAGGGACGGATCATTACTTGGTCTTATGCCGAATTAATGGTCTATTCAAGCGTTGGCGGCATCAGACATCTGTGTTTACCACTGCGTTAGAGCGTATAAGAATAGAGAGGTTACAAGATGAAGGTGTGAAAGAGAAGTTCAAATGTAGACTGAGAGAAAATATAAGTGGTATGGATGAATTGTGTATGAATGATTTAGACTTGGAGACTGTGTGGTATAATGTCAAGAAAGGTTTGGTGGATGCAGCTACCGAAGTATGTGGTGTAAGTAAGAGAACGAATGAAAGGAAAAATAACACTTTATGGTAGGATGATGAAGTACAGATGGAAGTAGAAGCAAAGAAGAGAGCATGGCTAGATTTACTAGCAACCAAGGCTAGTTATTCTAGCGGTATGAATGATGATATTGAAATAAAAAAGGCAGTCTTTTGATATCTAAATAAGAGAATAAAAGAAGTAGTTGAAAGGAAAAAGCAAGAAAGAACGGATAAGAATGATAGAAGAATATCCGATAACTTCCAGGCAAATATTAAAATGTTCTGGAAACTCGTAAGAACTGCAAGGGGAAATTCAATACAGCCTAGAATGAATGCTATACGAGACGAGAATGGCTGTATGCTGAATGATGAAGTTTCGAATTTAAAGAGATGGAAGGAATACTTTGAAAGCGTGTTTATGAGTGAAGAGTCGTCTGAATTAAGTGAAATAGAAATTCCGAAAGAAGTGGAGAGAGGTAGGGAGATAAGTGTAGATGAAATAAAGAAAGCAATGAAAAGCATGGAAGCAGGTAAGGCAGCCGGATATGATAGAGTATCACTCGAAATGCTAAGGTCTAGAGAGGGAGTGGTGGCAGGCCTGCTGTACACCTTGTTTAATTTATGTTGGGAACTGAAGCGGGTACCGGAAGACTGGTGCAAAGCCGTTATAGTCTCAATATATAAGGGAAAAGGGTCACAGTAGGACTGTAAAAACTACCGTGGCATTAGTTTGCTTAGCATTGTGGGTAAACTGTATGCTAAGGTGTTAATTGAAAGAGTTATGGAAGAAACTGATGGCAAAATTTGGGATGTGCAAGCTGGATTTAGAAAGGGGATGGGGTGTACGGATCAAGTCTTTTCCATGCGCATGATTGCGGAGAAGTTTTTGGCCAAAAACCAGAAAGTTTTTTGTGCGTTCATGGACTTGGAAAAGGCTTATGATAGAGTGGACAGGAATGTGTTATGGCAAACACTTAACTCATTTGGTTTGAGCGCTGGTTTGATACAGGCGTTAAGGTCTCTTTATAGGGACTCTAGTACTTGTGCCAGTATCAATGGGGTCTACTCGGACTGGTTTGGCATTCAAAAAGGTGTCAGACAGGGCTGTGTAGCTTCCCCGTGGCTGTTTAACCTATTTATGGACAAGTTTGCAAACAACTTTGAAAGTTGAAGAATGTGGGTTGAGAATGGGTGAGTTAACCGTCAAATGCCTTTTGTACGCCGATGATCAAGTCATATTTGCATCGTCGGCGGCCGAGTTGCAAAAGATGGTTACTTTAATGGTCATTAAAAGAAAGGGGTATGAAAGTGAACGCAAGTAAGACGAAATTGATGGTTTTTGAAAGAGAAGTAAGTAAAACGTTATGTGAAATAAGAATAGAAGAGGAGATGATTGAGCAAGTGGATGAGTTTATATATTTGGGATGTTTATTTAGCAGGGATGGTAGCTATGATAAGGATATAGAACGACGAGTGAACGCAGGAAATAGAGTGAATGGGGCTCTACATGCTATTATGAAGTCAGAATGTATCAAAAAAGGCACTTATGGCAATTCATAATGCTGTGTTAGTCCCTACTTTAATGTATGGTAGTGAAAGTTGGGTCTGGCAGAAGAAGCATGAGAGTAGAATAAATGCTGTAGAAATGCGGTCATTAAGGAGTATACTAGGGCTGAATCTGAATGACAGGGTGAGAAATAGTGTGATATGAGAAAAGTGTGGTTTGCAAGATTACGTTGTGACCAGGATTAAGAAAGGAATGCTTCGGTGGTTTGGTCATGTAGAAAGAATGAACGAGGAAAGAGTGACAAAGCAAATTTATGTTGCAGAAGTGAACGGAAGAGTCGGGAAGGGACGCCCTAGACGAAGGTTTATCGACCAAATTGGCGATATATTGAGAATGGCCAGATTAGGAGTACCCTTAACCGACGAGCGTGTATGCGTAGATATATGGATGTAAAGGAGGCGAGAGAAGTGTGTCAGGATCGTGCCAAATGGAAGTCCGTAGTCTCTGCCTACCCCTCTGGGTGACAGGCGTGAGTGTTTATGTATTATGTATTGTTAGAATAATTGTTAGTAGGTACCGTGTAGTGACGGTGTATAAATACCCATTTCCCCATGTCCCGTGGGTGTCTTAAGAGGCGGCAGAGGGAAACTGAAACAGGTGATGGCCAGCAGCATCGTGCTGATAATATATCAAAATAATAAAAACTGCGGTTGCCAACCCGTCTGCTATGCGTGGTAACTATGGCGAAATACCCTATGAGGCAATCTACGGGTAGGTCTATGTTCAGCAGTGGTCTTTTATTGGCTGTAATGGATGGATTGATGGATTGTTAGTAATCAATATAGACGGTGTGTATTGTTGTTGTTGTTGTTGTTGTTTAGGACATCAAAAATTTTTAGACATCATATCTTGTAATTAGTAGAATTTACATGGTAAAAAATCCACACGACGTGTTTTGCTGCTTTTACAGGGCGCACAGCAAAGTATCAGAATAAATTGTCTCAGGTGCGACCACGCTCGCATAGAGAACGAATGGGTAGACTCAACCGGGGAAGAACCACGCTGTCACAGAATACCAGAGTAAAACAAATTAATACTGCTGTCTTTCATATGGTAAGTGACGAGAACCGAACCATTAGGTGTGTAAGTCGTTAGTCGCCTTGACTTCATTCCATTGAAACAGAATTTTTTGCGGGAATCCAGTTTCATAAGGAAATATATGATTATCCGTGTGTTGTTTGTATACTTAACCAATAATGTGAAATGACGCTTCTTAGACTGTGACGCGGGATAATAACCTGAGTCCAGGGGGAATCGGCGCATGAGTACCGAAATCTATTCTACCTCAATTTTTTTTTGCAATTCTCTTGAAATCTTCCTACTGATGATATATAAATGCATGTTGCCATGAGGCAACTCTTGTGCCATATTCTTTAAACTGATGTTTTTTTTCAATTGCAAGGAATTGTTATTTTCAAACTTGACATTTTTTTTGTTATATTCTTTGTTGAAATACGAATGAAAAAGGTCCTATGAATTTTTACGATAAAGTTAATAATATTTTCGGAGTTATGAATTTTTAAATGGCGGCTCCGTGGCGCAGTGGCTTAGCAATGAGTTGTTGCGCTGGGGGCCGCGGGTTTGAATCCCACACGGAACATGTATTTGTATGGCCTACAAATAATTGTTCCAGGTTTGGATGTTTGTCCTCGTGCATTTTATGTGTGTAAACTGCCTCCACGATACAGGAGAAAAGCCTAGTGTGGGGGTAACGTTTTTTAAAATAAATAAATAAAAATAAAGGTTTGAAAAATACCAAATTTAGATACTTTTGACTCATTAAAAATATATAAAGTCATGCGCCGATTCCTCCTGAACTATAAAGTTTTAATTGTTACCACGGAGTTTAGTGACGCAGCATCTTTTTAAATTTTTTGACATTTTTTTTCAAAAATGCGTTGTCTTGTTCAGCTAGAATTTTAGAGAAATATAGAGGTAGAAATAAAAATCAATGCATTATGTATTGTGAAAAAGTTTTAATCGTTTTTCTTTTTATGAGTAGTTTATACACTCGATGAAAGTTCAGCGAACCTCGGAAATTGTTGGTCATTAAACGTAATTACTGTTCGCTGAAGTCAGTTTGGTTGTTTAACTCTGAAGGTATAGGCTTAGTTTTTGTGACTATGTAGAAATACACATACTTCAAACGTGCTTTTTTGTCGTTGTATGACTCATTTTATTTTGGGTGGTTAGTTGTGTTCAAATTTTTGTTTTGTTTTGTTTACATGTATGTATACATACATGTAATAAAAAATGTGTGAGAGTATTATACAATGTATGTATAATACTCTCACACATTTCACCCAGAGGCAGGCATACATACTCGCTCGTTACCCCCTGCCATACATTCTTCAAGTGGCATAGGAAGTAGCTGGGAATGGAGGCTGAGACGCAGTGTGGCAACAATACTCGTAATGCCGCACGTCATGCTCCTCGTCATGTTCATCGCTCCCTGTTTTGTCGGTTTATTGGGTGCGAGTCAAAGGAATGGCAATATGAGCGCGAGTGATCAGCCACATGATCGCGCGAACGCAGCCCCAATCGAGCACTGGTTACGAAGGCAATGTATGCATATATGTATGTGCAAATGGAGAGGACGACGACGAAGACGTATATTTATTTTTATGACATTGATATAATTAGCTATACTAAATATGCATAGTGCGCACGGTGCCACAGTTTCAACATCCATTGTGTTGCAAACACAAACGACCTACTGCAGAACGTCGCGATTAATTACGCGAGTAGAGCAGTGTGTGGGCAGAAAGGGTAACATCGCGGCAGCGCGAGGAGTAGAGCGGTGAGCAGCGCGATGAGCATAGTGTGGCGTTGGTATTAGGTGTACTTTTAACTTGGCCCATCTTCAGTATATCGCGAATTTTGAAAATTCTACTCAACAAAAACTGCTCGGGGCAAGCTGAGCAACCAAATTGGCGATATATTGAAAATGGGCCAGATTAGGAGTACCCTTAACCGACGAGCGTGTATGCGTAGATATATGGATGTAAAGGAGGCGAGAGAAGTGTGTCAGAATCGTGCCAAATGGAAGTCCGTAGTCTCTGCCTACCCCTCTGGGTGACAGGCGTGAGAGTTTATATATGTATATGTATCAGTTTGCTACTCACACACAGGATAAATGTGATTGAGCCATTCACCCTGACGCAATTCCCCATATTTATTTAATAAAAATTATTACAAAATTATCCTATAATCTATATTTATAATTAATCGTTATTTATTATAAATGTATTTTTTTTTATCTTTTTACAAATGTTATAGGTCTTGCTCATGACTTTAATAGTTTTAGTCCATTAGCTTAATAATTATTTCCATTAGCTTAATATTATTTAAAATATTTTAATAAGTTAATCGCATTAAATTTCCTCTGATTTCATTTGTGTCTGGGTTCGCTAAGGTATATACATTGTCAAATGGTACGGCTGCTATTATAAGGCCCGTCATATGCCAAATTAAACTTACTCATAACTTTGTTATCTGCGTCTGATCTACTAGATCTAGAAATTTTTACTAAGTCACCAATCTGATATTTTATTAGTCTATTTCGCTTATCAAATTTTGTGTTTATTCTTCGACTTTCCTCTTTTAAATTCTTACGTACTTGTTGTCTAATTTGTTCGACATTATGTTTATTTTTACTTTTAGAAATTACTTTGTCAAAAGACATCTCATTAGACTCACCACAAAGAATCTCACAAGGTGTGAAACTAGCTATTGTGATATGAATTATTATACAATTCTTCGTCGTCGTATATATTGGTTTTATATTTAACCCTTAAATGCATGATTTTTTATTTTCATTTTTTTTAAATGGATAGTAAAAAGTGTAAAGATTACGCTAAAAATAAAGAAAAAAATCATATAGCTTGAAATATATACATATATATATATATATTTACAATTGATTTAGAAATACATAACTATGCATATAACTACCTATTGTGGACGGCGCGTACCTATATCGACTAAAAAGGATTTCTAACCACGGTAAGCATACTACTTTGTATGGAAATCCCAAAAACAATTATTGTGTACATTTTGTACATGACCATATTGCATTGAGGCATCTTGCACCGCAAACGGTTGGCAAACACGGGCCAATGCTCAGTACCATCTATCCGTACATCCCTGCAGGGTGTAGATGATGCGGGCCTCTCGGTTTCTTAGTATCAAAAAGCTTCATAGCGCCATTGCTTGGACGCCTTCTTTTGTTGCCGTTAGTCGAACCAACGTTACAAAGAGCATCTTCTAAAATATTCCGAAACAGTCCAAGATTCGCTAGTTGTTTTGTTGGAACACCTTTTACAAAAAAAATGCATGAGAATTTATGATGGGGGAAAAAAAGCGCAAATACCACTTCCGACTCTTTACAAAAATACAGTAACGTCCAAGATAGCTGTCCATCAGGTCGACTTCCCCCATGTGCTTATTATACTCTTGTACATTCTTAGGGCACGAAATATCTATTTTTTGTTTTGTTTCCATAATATCATGATCAAAACCGTGATGCCGGTGAATGGGATCACGGTTTTTATTGGGTCAAATCCAAATTTTTCATGCCAATATGTATGAATGCTTGGAAAGTGTTCAACGGACATAAACACCAGAACACCAATATTTTATTTCAATTATTCAACAGTTATTATAATAGGTTTGAAAGTATTTTTTTGAATGGCGTACTGGTTTCATCGGCAATTTTTTGTAAAAACTCAGGCGTGAAGTAATGAAGAAAACACCTGTATGATGCATCAAGATCGGCTATTGCAGGGTAAATTGTGCTAGGCTGGTGTGATAATTTATTATTATTTAAGCCAAATTATCTTTTTTCCAGATTAGTTTCTTTCGAAGTTGCCAAAGGATAGCTGGCTTGACAGTTCAGGATCATCCTGAACTAATGATGGGTCGCTATCTGCTATATGTGCTTCAGTGGTTTCATTATTATCTGCGCCATCTGTGTCTTTTCCTTAAAATCTTGGAATATTTCCCTGGTATTACTGTAGGAGTCGTCTTCATCGTCGTTTTCATCTTCCAGCCCATCATGAGAAATGTTCCCATCTTCTAAAGCTAACAACAATACTTCTATATCTGTGTTTTCAAGTCGCCGAGTCATCCTCTACAATAAATTGTACAAGTAAGTTCAAAATAAATCGCAAAATATTGCCACTGCCTTTTATTAGTTTTCTTCTAAAAGTTAAATAATAATAAAATATCAACAATATAATAACAGTAGAAAATATACAAATCCACAAACAAATAACTCAATAATGGTAAAATGATACTACTGATAAGAAGTGCTGATTTTACATACTGATGTATTTCTACATCACAAACAAAAACAACATAATTTTTAATAATTTTGAATGATTTTCAAAAATCTAAATATTATGCATAACACTTACCTTTCACCTTTCAGATAACATTTTTTTATTTGTAATTTTATGCTAATAACTGCACATAATCTAAATTTATAATGCCGCGAAAGTTAGTGTCATCACAAAGCGCGCCTAACTTTCAAATTATGACAATAGGATAAAACAAAAAATTATGAAAATAGGATAAAACGAATTCCGAAATGTATCACTGGAATACACCGACCGCCTTCAGTTGTTGAGGGTTGAGATATCCTCAAATCTGAACTTCGGGCGGTTCATTGATTCCAAGGCCAAAGCAGCTGCAAGGAAGCTAGGAGTCCTGCAAAGGTGCGGCGATACTTCACGCCGGAATAGCTGCTTACTTTATATAAAGCGTAAGTCCGGTCGTGCATGGAGTATTGCTGCCATATATGGACTGGTGCTGCAAAATGCCACCAGCAGCTTTGGACTCAATGGAAAAGCGTGCTAAGAGGCTTATTGGTGACTCAAATTTGGTTAAAACCAATCTTACCAGCCTCGAACACAGGCGCAAAGTAGCCAGCCTTTCGGTTTTCTACATTATGCAATTAGGAGAGTATGCGCAGGAATTGCATAATTTAATTCCTTCATCTCCCTTCCACCATCGGACAGCCAGACGTTCGGCCGGTCTCCACCCTTTCGTTGTTGACTTACCACGCATTCGAACCAAACGGTGTGCTACATCATTCGTGACGCGTACATCAAAGGAATGGAATAAGTTGCCAGCATCCGTGTTTCCATCGAATTAGAATGTGGGTGTCTTCAAGGCAAGAGTGAATAGGCTTTTGTTAAGTCAGTGCGCTTCACCATCTTAGGCTACATCACCACTTACCATCAGGTGGGATTGTAGTTAAGCGCCGGCTTAGTATAATATTAAAAAAAAACAATCTGGCAAAACATAGACAGATGCGTTCAGAATTATAAAAATAAAATATAAAAGTATTAAAAAAAAGACAAAATGTTGTACCTGTTTACAATTTGCTACTAAATTTACCTCTAAGTAGATTGATATAGATCTACATCACTATGCATTTAAGGGTTAAATCTCTCATTGATTGTTTCCAGTGATTACTTATAAAATGTTTTCCATTATCTGTCATTATTGCTTTGGGCTTTATAATCTCAACAAAATGCTTTACTTTTGTTACAACTGACTTTGCTGTTGACTGGTTTAAAGGATATAATTTGATAAATTTACTAAATTAATCTTGTATGACAAATATGAAAGTGTACCCAAAGGTACCTGATGCAAGTGGTCCATATAAGTCTGCCATGACTATACTCGTGTCGCCAATGTTTTCTGTTATTATAGATTTTCATGGACCCACATATGTTATATTACTTTTATTATTGTTATATTACTTAGATAACTGACATAAATGGCATACTCTTAATTGCATTTTAATATCTTTTGTTAAGCCTTTCCAAAAGAATCTATCTCTCACATATTTAATTACCTTATAGCGTCCTTGATGTACCATTTCGATATGTACTTGATTTATAATATCTTGTCTCAATGCTTCTGGCATCTAATTGAGCCATCTTTTTTAAGAGTGAATGTTAATGGGCTACTGTAAGGTGTTGATGCCCTTTGATGATACCAGCTTGTTCCATTTTTTTTTTAATTTTCCTTCCATCTTCGATCTATATGCATATGGAATCGGATAGGATCTAGTAACTATGGGTTCATCATCGATCATTTAAATTTTATGATCATAGCAATTCGCTCTTCCCAGTTTGCTCGAAAACATATTCTTATGCTTTTCCAAGACCTCACTAAGTTTTTCCTTTTCCTTATTTTTGTTAACGGATCATCGGTACATTGTTCGATGCAGTTGTTATATAATACAGATTTATTGTCTTATTTTAAGGGTATGAAGTAGTCTTTGTTTTTCACTTTAAATTTTATTCCAACAGTCGTATTTCTCAAATCAATCAATATTTTATTTCTCTTGAGCCAGTCAAAGCCTAATATTAAATGTCTTATTAAATTATTTATAGTAAAAGTTTGTGTTTCAAAGACCTCATCTATTTTTATATGCTATATAATCATCTGTTGTATTTTTGTGCTGCGCTGCCCAATAGCACCTATTGCAAATGCATTACTTTAACTGGCATTACTGATATTTTTCGATCATTATCTTTAATTTGTAAATATAAACTTTCCGAAATGCATGTATTTTAAAGGTGAATTTAGTAAATTTTAATGCATTTTAACGGTGGCAGAGCCACGCAGCAGCTTTTGCTGTTGCACGTATGGGCCGGCTCGAGCCGGGTTAGTACCACGACCTCACAGAATACCGGCGTGAAGTGGAAGCTCTGCTTTTGCGTTTCGTCTGGTGAGTGCAGGTGACCGGAGGCCCAATTCCCCCCCCCCCATCAACATGGTAGCGGAATTAAATAATAGACTACCCCAGGAGGGTACCAGCACCCCTGGAGAATCCCTCGCTGAGCATCCACGACCATGCTACTCCACTCCTGAGCGTGTGTGCTCAGGCTGCCCCACGTATTCTGGGGGCAAAATTCCGCTCAGAACAATAACTGCTCGGGGCAAACTGAGCAACAACACCAAGGCGACCCTGCCACGCTATCCGTGAATTTCTGCAACATCAGGGACTTCACTGAACCTAAACGCCGTCCACTACCATCTCGAGACGGCGAAGCCGGCCTTGCTCTTTCTGACCGAGACGCAGGTGTCCTCTCCGGCTGATACTTCGTATCTCTCCTACCCAGGGTACAAATTGGAACACTCCTTTGTGCCTCGGGCTGCAGTTTGCGTATACGTCAGAGAGGACATCGGTTCTCGACGCGTCGGCAGTCTTGAAGGTTCGGACCTGTCCATCCTTTGGCTGCGCGTAGATAGCGACGACCATCCGCGCGTCTACGGGTGCCTCTATAGGTCCCATAGCGGTAATGCCGAAACAGACCGACTCATCGACCACGTCCAAATGGCTACAGATTCCTTGCTACAACAGGTCCCATCCGCAGAGATCGGGATCCTTGGCGATTTTAACGCCCACCACGCCGAATGGCTCGGTTCACGTTTAACCGATCATGCGGGAAGATCTGTTTATGACTTTGCCTTGGCATATGGTCTGACACAACTGGTTACTTCGCCTACGCGAATTCCAGATGTGGAGGATCATACACCTTCCCTGTTGGACCTTCTGCTGCCCTCTCATCCGGACGGATATCAGGTTTCCGTCGATGCCCCTCTCGGCTCTTCGGACCATTGTCTGATCCGGAGTGTGGTGCCACTCACGCTCCGCTCGCGGTTGCGTTCTGCAGGTTGCCGCCGTGTCTGGCATTACAGGTCGGCGGATTGGGACGGAATGCGGTCTTTCTTTGCATACCCATGGGGGCGGGTTTGCTTCTCGCCGGATGATCCCAGCGCTGACTCTGTCACTGATGTGGTGCTACAGGGAATGGAACTATTTATTCCATCATCTGTGGTACCCATTGGAGGCAGATCTCAGCCTTGGTTTGGTCGCTCCTGTAAGACTGCATTACGCAGTAAGCAGGAGTGCTATCAGGCCTGGGCTGAGGCTTCGGCGGCTCGGGATGTAAACACCAGCATGCTTAAAAGTATAACTTCGCCTCCAGGTCCTTCAAAGAGTTATTGCCAAGGCAAAGTCAGAGCACATAGGCAGAATTGGCGAGAAACTAGTTCGCCTTCCTTCGGGAACCCGTGCATTCTGGTGTCTCGCCAAGGCTGTCCAAGGAATTTCTGTAAGCCATCTCTACCATCTCTGCACAGGAGGACGACTCACTGGCCCACGCCGCAAAGAAAGCCGACCTTTAGGCTCCTTTTGCGTCCAACTCGACTCTTGATGACGGGGGGAACACACCGCCGACCATCCCGCGGTGTGAGTGCTCCATGCCGGATGTGCGGTTCTCACAGCGCTCGGTTCGCAAAGCACTCCTCTCCTGGACATCCACAAGTCGAGTGGGCCTGACGGAATCCCCCCAATTGTGCTGAGGACGTGTGCTCAGGTTGGCACCGGTTCTAACGCGTCTTTTCCGGTACTCCTACTCCCTAGGCGTAGTCCCGAAATCATGGAAGACAGCTTTTGTCCAACCGATCCCTAAAAAAGGCGACCGCTCAGACCCGTCCAACTACAGGCCTATCGCCATCACCCCCTTGTTCTCCAAAATAATGGAGTCCGTTATAAACTGCCAGCTCATGCGGTACCTTGAGGATCACCAGCTGATTAGTGACCGTCAATACGGTTTTCGTCGGGTCGATCAGCTGGTGGATCTTCTGGTCTACCTGACTCATAGATGGGCGGAGGCAGTAGAGTCCAAGGGGGAAGCATTGGCCGTTAGTTTGGACATTGCGAAGGCTTTCGATCGGGTTTGGCACAAAGCGCTTCTTTCGAAGCTCTCTTCCTATGGGCTTCCCGAGAAATTGTGCAATTGGATCACCAGCTTTCTTGCAGATCGGAGCATCAAGGTCGTTGTAGACGGTGCATGCTCCGACTACAAGCCTATTAACGCTGGTGTTCCACAAGGCTGCGTGCTATCACCAACGCTGTTTCTTCTGCATATCAATGATATGTTGCAAACCGGTAGCATTCATTGCTATGCGGATGACAGCACTGGTGATGCTCTGTACACCGGCCGTGCCAATATTTCTCGGGAAAACGTCGCCGAGTACCGGAACAAACTTGTGTCTGAAGTCGAGTCTTTGCTGAACAAAGTCTCGGATTGGGGGCGACTAAATCTAGTCCAGTTTAATCCTCAGAAGACACAAGTTTGCGCGTTTACCGCTAAAAAGAACCCCTTTGTCGTGTCTCCTCAGTTTCAAGGCACTCCCCTTGTTGCCTCAGCCAGTATCGGAATCCTCGGCGTTGACATATCGAATGATGTGCAGTTTCACTTGGAAGAGAAGGCTAAATTGGCCTCTAAAAAGCTTGGCGTGCTCAGCAGAGCGGGACAGTATTTCATGCCGGCACACCGCTTGCAACTTTACAGGTTCAAGTTTGGCCTCACATGGAATATTGTTCTCATCTTTGGGCCGGGGCACTCTAGTGCTAGCTCCTTCTACTTGACCGCATCCAGCGCAGGGCGGCTCGAATCGTTGACGACCGAGTTCTTTCTGATCAGCATTTACCACGGGGCGTGCTCTGCGGAATTGTTCAGATTAATTCCAGCCGCCAAATTTCACGAACGCACATCGCGACAAAATTCACGATACCATCCACACCATCTGGATGCTTGGCGGTCCACCACCGTGCGTTTTACTAGGAGTTTTCTTCCTCGCACAATCTCTTTGTGGAATTGTTTACCACTTTTCACGTTTTAGGAGTACCCTTAACCGACGAGCGTGTATGCGTAGATATATGAATGTAAAGGAGAGGTGTGCCAGGATCGTGCCAAGTGGAAGTCCGTAGTCTCTGCCTACACCTCTGGATGACAGGCGTGAGTGTGTTTATGTTTTCACGTTTTACTTTCATTTAAACACCATGCCTTTTTTGACAAGAGGCATTCTGAATCCATATTTTTCGACTTTTCAAACATTTGTCCATAGTCTGATTGAACAGCCACGGGGAATCTCAACACATCGCTGTCTGACACCTTTATGGATGCTAAACCAGTCCGTGTAGGTATGTTGATCGAAGGCGAAGAAACGAGGCCAGCGTTTGCCATTAAGCAACCCTGTCCACTCTGTCATACGCCTACCAAGACTATATATGCAAGAAAACTTTCTGGTTTTTGGCCAAAACTTCGTTCGTACATCCCTTCGTTTTTCTAAATCCAACTTGCACATCCCAAAATTTTCCGTAAGTTTCTTTTATAAATATTTCAATCAACGAAATTAGAATAAAGAATGCAACTGAAAAACTTAGCATACAAAAATAGAAGTACTTATAAAAACTTTAAATCTGGTGGCATGTGGCACAAAGATAAATTATATTTTTTTATTATAAAACATTTTTTAAATATTTATGTATTTATCTAAAGGCACATAAAACAGTTTACAATCACGAATAAAAAAAAAAAATAGAATTAACTTATACCTCAACTAAATGTAAATAAACGATGACACATTATTATAAATTAGCAGTTGATAAGTTCTTATATATTATTAAAGTTGTAAATATTTACTTTGCCAATATCCGCTTAATAAAATAAAATGATGTGTCTTACCTAGTTTGAAGAGCACCTCCCGCCCTCCCTCAATTGCGTGCATTATCCTCGTCACCACTAATCCCAGCACCACTACTCCCACCACCACTACATTAGGAAAGACACACCACCGATGACAACACGACACGTGTTTCGCCTCTACACGAGGCATCTTCAGGTGTAGTAGACTCTGCAGTGGCTGAACGCTAAGTGAGCGGCGAGCCAAAAACAGCTGCTATTTATAAGATTCGCCGACGCAACCGCTCCCCACTTAATCCCCAGTTCCTTTAGAACTTTGCATAATTTGATATTCCACAGTCTACTTGCCTGTTTGAGCCTATAAATAGATTTGAGCAGATGGCAAACTTGTTTTCCTTTAGCATACATTTCTGGTTATAGCATATACATATATCTCGGCATCTATATTTCCCTGAAGAAAGGCAGTGACAGCGTCCATTTGATCAATGTGTAGATTGCATTGTGCTGCAACAGCAAACAAATAACGAATAGAAGTGTATCTTACCACTGGAGAGTAAACTTCTTGATAATGTATGCCCCTCTTTTGTTCATAATCTTTGATGACAAGTCTCGCTTTGTATCTTATAATATTTCCTTGCTGGTCGGTCTTCGTCTTAAATACCCATTTGCTTGGTATTATTAAGCTGCCATGTTTCAGTTTCTATCAAAGAATTGTATTCCTCATCAATTGCTGTTTCCATTCATTGGCATGTGGGGATCATAAAGCTTCCTCTACGTTCTATGGATTTTCACTTGATTCTTGAGACGCAGTCTCAAGAATCAAGTGAAAATTCAAGCGAGTATGAAACTGATACAGCTGATTTGGATGACACTTATCGGCCTCCGAGATACTACAGCAAGACCAACAGACCAGCAAAATGACCCTCAGGCCTCGTGACAAAATTCACCAAGATAAAAAGGGATTATTCTGTTTTTATAATAATGTTACAGACCCATAGAACGTAGAGGAAGCTGAAAATGCCTCGTGTAGAGGCGAAACACGTGTCGTGTTGTCATCGGTGGTGTGACTGCAATAGTCGAAAAAATGTTGAAAACTTTGGACACGAACAAAGGTGCCGGTAGTGATGGATTACCTTCTTTGTTTTGGTCACGATATGCTAAATCACTAGCTCTCCCCTTGACTATTATATTTAACCGCTCTCTGCGTGAAGGAATCTTTCCGCATAAATGGAAGTGTGCACACATAGTCCCTGTACACAAGAAGGGGTCTCGTACAGAAATAAAGAATTATAGAGGCATTTCTATTTTGAACACCGCAGCTAAAATCCTTGAAAGAGTACTATATAACGTAATTTACTCTACGCTCTCAAAGCAATATGGTTTTTTGCAAAGGCGATCCACCACTACCAACACAAATTATCTCATGTATGCGGACGACAAGAAGATTTTTTGTAAAATTAACACCATACAATACAGGATAAATAATATAACTGTTAATACAGGCAAGTGCGAATGTATTACTTAAATATCACTTTGACGGAGTAGAAATCAGCTGAAAACTAAGTGTCAGGGATTTAGGCATACATTTTGATCATAAAATGATACTATCCGAACACATTGATTATGTTATCAGTAAAGCCTATAAAAATCTTGGTTTTGTCCTTCGCATCTGTAAACCATTTTCGAATATTAATGCAATTAAACTGGTTTATTTTGCGTATGTCAGAAGTGTTTTGGAATATGCTATTTCGATATGGTCTCCACAGTAAAATGTTTACAAAAGCCGCCTTGAGCGAATTCAAAAAATATTTGTTATTCACCTTAACTTTCGCTGTCGCAGTAAAATCAATACTTACAGAGACAGTTGCACTGTCTCTTATCTTTGGAACACAGACGTGTTATGCTTGACATGGCTTTTTTATATGAAGTAATAAACAGTAAAATTGATCTTGTCTCAAGAATCACCTTTCGTACTCCAAAATAACGTACCCGCAATACTACATTGTTACAGACTCCCTGGCATCATTTAAATTACTGCCGAAACGCTGTTCTTTCGCGTTTCGCTCGTACGTATAATGAACAGTTTGGACACGATTACATCAAGAAAATTATTAAGAACTAGAGCAGTTGAAGTTAAAATCACATAATATATTCTCTTTTCTATTTTTTCTATATGTATTTTTGAAGCTGCTAATATAAGTACTTAAGTTATTTTATATAATATGGATTATACTTAATTATTTGTATTATGTTTATATAGAGTAGAGAGAGGCCTAAGAAAAGATGGATGGACTGTGTAAGGGACGATACGCGTAAGAGAGGATTGAGTGAAGAGATGACGGCCAAAAAGGGAGAATGGAAGAGGAAGAAGGAATGCTATGCTGATTCAAAATAACTTCGGATAAGGGCAGGAAGGAGAAGAATAAGAAGTTTAGTTACGTTAGAGTTTATTAGTTTAGTTCTAGTTCTAGTTTTAGGCGATTGATTAATAATGGGATTAACACGTGTACGTGTTTCATCGTAATTCTTCATCAACACTAACTTCGTAGTAGAGCTCCTTTTCAGCCTAAGAGTCCATCTGGGTAGGTACCAGCCTCTTACCTATTTCTGCCGCCAAATAGCAAAGTCTGTACTGCTTCCGGTCTGCAGGATTTAGAGACCTGGTATAATTACAGGCAGTTAGATTTAGATGGACTAAGTCCTCAGAGGTGACAACGCATCTGTAGCCTTCTTTGTTTGAAGTTGACTGCAGGTTTCCATGGGCAGCAGCTGCCACTTATCTATAGGAGGACTGTTAGTTTGTTTGTCACTTCAGCTTAAAAAAATCATTAGGGTATATTAGTTGCTAAAACCATGATGATGACGTACCGGTTGAAACAGGTGCATGCGACAATCCTTTCAATAATGATTATGTAGTTTCATTAAATAATCATAATTCCAAGTATAAAATTTGAATTACATGAAATCGCACTATGTTTTACTATGAAGACATGTATAAAATAAATGAAGATTAGAAAAAAAAATATTTGTTCTTAACTTGCCTTTGGGAAGATCGTTGTCGTTGGTAGCATAACGTTTTGTACTACCAAAAGAATAGCGTATTAAACCGGTTTATGTTAAGTTTATGTTTAAATTAGAAAAAAATTAACTTGACTTCAACGGAAGATTAATTGAATATATTTGTTTTAATTTTTTATTACAAACTCAAATAATATAAAACAAGGATGTTAACTATTGTTCAAGGAAGTAATAAAATAATATAATATATAATGAATATAATTATTCACTGTCTATTGTTTTAGGACTATAAAATTATAGCTGAAAATTTTTGGTATTAAAACAGAAAGAAGTGACAGAGGATATGTTCAGCTTATCCGTGCAACTTATTGTATGGATCCGAGTACTAGGCTACGAAAGAGATAGATAAAAGAAGAGTAAATGCGAATGTTGAGATGGATGTGTGTGCTCCATTGACGAAAATGTTGAGGAGTGGTAGGAATTGTTTGGGCGTATTATGCGAAGGAAAGTAAACCTTGTAACGGGAAGAATGTTGGCTATGAAAGTGGATGGATATATAAGAGTAGGGAGAGGCTTAAAAAAGATAGATGGACTGTTAGGGTTGATGTGCCAAGAAAGGAGTGAGTGAAGGGATGACGGCTAATAGAAGAGAATGGAAGAGGAAGACATGCTATGCCAACCCCAAATAAATTAGGCTAAGGGAAGAAATAAGACGAAGAAGGAGATTGTTAATCAATACAGACTGTGTATTGTTGTGCTGTTGCTGTTTAGGACATCAAACATTTTTAGGCATCATATCTTGAAAAACATTAAAATCATAGTCCAAACTCCAAAATTAGTGTTGCAATTACTAGAATTTACATGTTAAAAAATCAACACGATATGTTGTACTGCTTTTATAAGGCGCACAGAAAAGTATCAAAATAATTTGCTTTGGGTGCTAACACGCACAGAGAATGAATGGGTTGACTCAACCGGGGAAGGTACCACGCTGTAATAGAATACCGCCTGATATTAGTTGTGTAAGTTGTTAGTCGCTCTGACTTGAGTCAATTGACACAGATTTTTTTTGTAGGATTCCATTTTCGTAAGAAAATATATTATGATTACCACTTCATATTCGCTCCTAAGATTGTTTTAATAATATAAATAGTATCTAATAAAGAATTACGATAAACACAACATTGAATTTTTACGTGGTAGAGCCATGCTGAGCTATATTAGTATAGTTGTAGCACTAATGGCTCGGCTCGACCGGAGAAGGACCACGCTCTCACAGAATACCAGCGTAAAATAGCAGCTTAACGCTGCTGTTTTTCGTATGGTGAGTGCAGAGAACCGGAGACCCTTTTTACTGGAAAGGAGGCATTCCATCTTGATTCTCACGAGTGACAACGCATCTGCATTTTGATTCGTAATCGAAGACAGATGTAGATGTCTATGGGCTTGTTTGTCACTCTAATCCTATAATATATATATATATATATATATATATATATAATATAGTAAATGCATGAAAATTTAAATTGATTATATAGTAAACACACGATATTCGCGTATAAAAGTTATGCTTAAATTTTTAATAAAACCTTTAATGCACATCATCATAATCACTGTGATAAACGACATGTTGCATTAACACACCAATCAACCATAAAAATATGAAATAAAATCAAATCATAATCGATGAATAACGATAATCGATTGTTTACGTAAATGTAAACCGCGCAATATGCGTATTCGCATCTCTAGTTTTAGTTACCGCCCATTCTCCTACTCCTCTTTTTACCATTTTGTTCCTAAAAACTATATCGCGGAGTTACTTGCACTCGCGGACAGGACTTTACATCTCCCTTGTTTATATGGTCAGTGGTGCGTACTCTTAATATCACCTGCGCTGTCGATAACTTCTACTATATCTATAAAATTTGAAAGTCATTGCTTTCGTCTAAATCAGGCAGGAAAATATCATCGTCTTGTGGTTAGTGTACCAGATACATCGTCAGAGGGATGTTCTACCGATTTAATGACCTAACTCGTCGGAAAGTAATGTTGTCGTCAGGCTTAAAGAAAATGATAAAATGTACAAAATTTATTGCTAACTTAAAAAAGTTGAAGAGAAAAATGTTCCCCATCAACAGAACATCAATAGAATTTAGGGATACCTTAATCCTAAATTATTTAGACTTTATAGTTTAAAATCTTTTTAGTTTCCATAAAAAGTTTATATACAGAATGAAACCTCTTTTATTCTATTTTCAAAGTTTAAAAATGTAAATAAAAAATAAAAAACAAAATACGGCGGCAAAATTGTTAGTAATTCGTTACGTCAAGGAAAATTAAAATTGTTCTACTGATATTAATTAATGTTTGTTTTTCTATTTTTAATTTAACGTGCCGTGTGAGCTTTAAGAGTCATGTCACGTCGTCATTTGAGTCGAGATGAAATGTTACGAGCCGTGGGCATGTTAGAAAATCGTGCTATTCAACGCGTCGTTGCTGAGGCCCTACACACCATCCAAAACGTGATATCAAGGTTGTGGTCACGTTATCGCAGTACTGGGGATGTGGCTAACCGGCACACGGGTAGATACAGGATCAATTTCTCCAAATGACCGCCAGAAGACAACCCAATATCACAGCGATGCAACTACTACAAAGGCTCCAAGAGGACCACCAGCTGCTGGTAAGCGACCAAACCGTGCGAAGGAGGTTGCTTGAAGTTGGTCTTCATGCTCGAAGACCGCTACGTTTTCCAGCATTGCGACGTGGCAATCGCGGTCGGCGGCTTTTTTAATTTATTTATTTATTTACATCCAACTTATATCTAACATTACAGGTTTCTACCCAATGCGATAGATAAAGCACTATTTACAATCCTATATTACCTATATTACTATATTACCTTATAACTAATTATCCATAAAGCAAGTTTTGTGAATTCGTTCAGAGTACAAAAGAATAAATCTGTTTCTCTGTCGATCAGGTTTAATGTTCGAAAAGCTCGCGTCAGGGGTGCCTCTCGCAGTAAGTTAGTGCGACATCTAGGGACGGCCAGTAGGTCTGGCTGACGCCGCCGCCATATATATCTATCCGGAACACAAATATTAATCTTCTTCAACATATTCTCATTAATAATCCTACTCCTAAGGACCATAAAAATATATGAAACTAGTCTAAGTTCTCTTCTTACCCTGAGCTCATTGTATCCCACCATACCCAGAACAAATAATGTGGGGTATTGCAGTGGGTAAAAAGGGTAAACCCCATATAACTTGAGATACAAATACCTTACAAATTTGTTTTGTACCTTCTCCAGCATTAGATCGTACTTCTTCTCACGTGGAGCCCAAATTATTGAATTACACTCCAAATGACTCCGAACTAGTGTCTTGTACAAAGCTGTAATAGCTTGCACATTTTTGAAACCGTTAACCGTTCGTAACGTAAAACCTAGAGTTCTAAAAGCCTTTTTACATGTATCAACAATATGATCCTTAAACGTTAAATCAGCAGAAAATTTTACTCCTAAATCCCTGACTTGCATTGCCCTAGACATAGGTGTCCTGTCAATGTATTTTGTGGGCTCGGGAGCATTTACCATGGAGTGATGAACAATGGTCTTTGGTGCTGTTCACCGATGAGTCCTGGTTTGAATTTCATTCGGATTCACGAAGAACACGCGTTTGGAGAACTCCAGGGAGAGTTAGCCGTCTACGGCACCCTCAGGAGGTCCACTCATTCCAAGGCGGGGCAATCATGGTGTGGGCAGGAATTCGTCTTGGTGGACGAACCCAGCTCGTTTGGATCCAAGGCAGCATGACTGCAAAAAAAACCACGAGGAGGTAGTAGAGCCTGTTATTGTCCCACACAGAATCCGAAAGGCTAGGAATTTCTACTCATGCACGATAATGCTCCTTCCCATACGGCGCGGCTGATGTCGGCCGCTCTCCGAGACCACGATATTCAAGTTTTGCATTGGCCTACACAGCCTTAAATCCTATCGAACATGCCTGGGACATGTTACAACGAAAAGCTTTGAGAGATTTCCCGCCAAATTTGACGACGGAAAAACAACTTTACGAACACTTGCAAAGAACATGGGACCTCATACCGCAGCAAGACATTGACAATTTAATTTTAAGTATGAACAATCGATGTCGATGTGTAATTAATGTAAGAGGTGGCAACACTGATTATAAATAATTAGATTTTATAATTTTTTTTCAATTTTCATTAAAATTAATAGTTTTATAAGAAGAAATTAAGTTTTTTTTATCATACTAATTTTCGACAACGTTTAAAAAAATTAACAATTTCGTTTAAAAAAAATTACGAAATGTTTTTTAATTTTTATTAAAGACCCTAAAATAACCTATCATTCTTCCATTAACTATATCAGAAAATTCTTCATAGATTTTGAGATATTTGATGAAATATAAAATATCCCTCGATTATGTTGATGTGTTTATATATTCCAAAAACTCTTGATCGTATCAGCTGCTTTTTCCCCGATCATCATTCCCGGTGCGTTAGTGTGGGCAGATATAGGCATTGGTATGATTCCTGTATCAACAACTCGTAAACTTTTGATACCATGCACTCGTAATTCGGGATCTACAACTGCTAGTGGATCGCTTTCCGGTCCCATTCGACAAGTTGCTATTTGATGATGCAAAGTTGCAGTAAGAGTGCGTAAAGCACATTCCCAGTACTCGTCAGAGTCAAATTTTAAGGAATGACACGCTGGGTACTTTGCAGGGTATATCTTAGCTCCTAATCTTTGGAATGGCTCTGTATTCGCTAACGCTTGTATGTGGCGTATCGCTGCTATGAATGTAGCCACGTCACGTGGATCTGTCAAGTAGTTGCCGTATAGACGTGGATGGTTAAACGGATTCTTATCCTTTAATTCTAAATAACCAACAGATTTTGGATGGAGTAACATTGGGAATGCGCTCCACGTATTTGTATTATCTATTGGCTCAAAGGCTCCATTGAAGATTTCGTCCGTTATTCTCATTCCTCTGCGTATTGCTTTACTGCCGCTTGGACCTCCATCAGACACGATTGAACCACCGATACTTATTAGTTCTACATCGGGTACTAACTCTAAATCATCTGAGACAGGTGTTTTAATATAACCAATTCCTTCGACACCGCCTGGGGATGTAAATTCATTATCGCCGTTTCTGAGCCATTCTACTACAGCAGGTATATTTAATGCTTGAGATTCAAGTAAGCTGACGTTTGTCTCATTTATTGTAAAAATAATTCCTGGGAAACATATGTGATCATATAGAGTCCTGCCCACCGGCAAGTCTTTAATCACATTAATACCAACTGACATTATGTGTTCCTTGGGTCCAACGCCAGAAAGCATCAATAGTTGTGGTGACGCTATAGGTCCAGCTGATAAAATAACTTCCCTTCGTACCGTTGCTGTTCGTAAAACGTTTTTATGAACATATTCGACGCCATAGGCTGTTTTTGTTACAGGGTCTATCAATATTTTAGTAGCTTTAGCTTCAGGTAAAATGTGCAAGTTAGGTCTATTTTTCTGACTATGCAGAAATACTTTGGCCGCGCTTTGTCGTCGCCCATTGCTTATTGTAACTTGTACCTTGCCAAAACCCATAACTTCTGGTGCGTTGTAGTCGACGGTTGGATGCCCTAGTATTCTTCCAGCCTCCAAAAAAGCTGTTAATAATTTTGTTCTGCAAATAAATTAAATTATATTAAATTTTTTAGCGCGAAAAAGAACTTCGTACTTTTGTTATTTATTAGTTATTTGTTGAAAACAGGTGATGTAAAAGTTATATAAAGTTAGTAAAATTTATAGAGAATAGAATGAGTTAGTAGGTCCTTCCGGTATAATATTATTGCATGCCTTAACGCGAAGCGCGCACGTATGTTCTGCTAGGGCCTAATAATTAAGATTCCAACGTTTTGCTGCATGATGGGTTTGAACCCACGACTTGGTTTTGGAGTCCGTACCCTAACCATTATGCGTCGATAATTGAACCGCGATGGCCACCTGTATTGGAAATTAACTGAATTTTCAATATTTACATGAAGGTAGACATGGTAATATAAAAAAACAAACGCCGGGGAAACAAATGCAGATCTGATTTTTTAAAAGCTCTAATATGATATGCACTTGAATTTGGAATTCTAAGTCGACTGTAAGGTACCGAACCTCAAACTAGCCAGTATTAGAGAACAGTAATTATAAAGGTGAGGGCCTAAGAATATTAAGGCATCTTCTTTATATATTGCATCTTCTTTCTTCGTAACTTCTTTCTAAAGTTTTAAATTTTATTAGTAATTTCAATTTTTTTAAACAAGAATTTGGTACGTACTTTTTTGGAACAAACTCCACAGGAAGAATCCCATCTCGACTTCTATAAGGATTTTTTTCGTAACCATTTAAATTGGCTTTCTCAGATTTTTTGAAGTATTTAATTACGTCGTTATACGACCTGCATATAAAAACATTTTTTATTAGTACATTACAATAATATTAATGCGTAACTCATGCATGTAACCATATTATTTTAGCTCGTGTATATACGTTATATATATAATCCATACTAATATTATAAATGCGTAAGTGTGTTTGTTTATTTGTTTGTCCTTCTTTCACGTCGCAACAGAGCGTCGGCATGGCATGATTTTTTGTATGGGGATAGTTCGGTGGCTGTAGAGTGACATAGGCTACTTTTTTCCGCGGAAAAACATCTCATTCCCGTGGGAAAATCGAATATGTTGCATAAGTTTGTCCTTCTTTCACGTCGCAACAGAGCGTCGGCATGGCATGATTATTTGTATGGGGATAGTTCGGTGGCTGTAGAGTGACATAGGCTACTTTTTTCAGCGGAAAAACATATCATTCCCGTGGGCAAATCGAATATGTTGCAAAATTAAATTCAGCTAGGTGGCGCCACCGTGATTCTACAAGACGGACGACGGTACGATGGACGAACACAGAAGGTCAGAATATCTGGATTATTATGTCTTTTACCAAAATTAAGATAAAAATGTATGGATCTGTATTTTTCCACGCAGGACCGAAGAGAGCGATAAAAACATAAAATTCACCAGCTGATTTTCTTCAAACGTTTTGGTTCATCGTAATTCACAGAATAGGCGATAACCTCGCAGACGATATTAAGTAATCCGTTGATGCTCTGCCTACCCCGCAAGGGTTACAGGCGTGATTATAAGTATGGATCAGAAATACTATCACCACCTGTCACGCTTTCACCCTTAACTATTACTTAACAATGATAGAAACAGTTCTTAGTAAGCCTTATTAATAAGCCTTAGTAATATTTATTGAACGGAAATGAATACAGTTCTTATATGTGGTTATGAATGAATCGGTATTACAATAAGAAAAATTGTGCAAAATTATAAGAAAAATATTTTTGAGAGTTCTTATTAACTAACGTATACATAGTTTAAATTGATTCCTCTAGATGTCGTTACTAGGTTTTTAAAACGCGGTAACGAAATGTTTCCTGACATGTACTTAACTCCCGCCGTTGAGCCGCGCGTCAACTTATAGTGCATACGGTACCTATACGCTTAAATTGTTTCTATTTCATAGCTTATTCGACTACCTGCTTTCGATTTCAGTTGTTTGTTATTTGCTTTGTGATTTGGTTAAGGTTGAATGGATTTATATTGGCTTTCATTTTCGGATTTGTGTATTTTCTTGGATCGGTTTTGTTGATTTGGTTGGTATTCCTTTATACATATTTAGACTCTGGCTTTGATTTTGGATTTTGTTTATTTAGAATCGTGAATTGGTTTTCGTTGTTTTAGGTTGTTTAACAATATTTCAAAGGAATATTAATAGTATAGATAGTGTATACGGTACCTATACACTTACTTCTTTTTTCGTTGGTTATATTTATATTGACTACTGCTTTCGATTTCGGTTTTCTGCGATTTGTTTTGTGATTTGGTTTAAGTTGATTCGATTTTTTTTGGCTATCGTTTTCGGATTCGTTTTGTGTCTTGAATTGGTTTTGTTGTTTTGATTTTAAAAAATATTTAAAAGGAATATTTATTCCTTTTAGATATTTTGGATTTGCTTTTAAAAAAATATTTTAAAGGAAATTTAATTCCTTTTAGGTATTTTAACGTTTTTTTATAATTAGGTTTTTCTTACTTCATAATGCCTCGCAAACGTAAGTCCAGCCTTTCAAGAGTATCTTCTCAAAGACAAGCGAAAAGATTAGCTCGATCGCTAGAATCTTTAGAAGATGCTGAACTGAGAAGGCAAGAACAAGCAGAGCGTCAGGCTGCTTTTAGAGCATCTGAGACACCTTCTTAACGTCAGCAAAGGCGTCTTGAACAGACAGAGCGTCAGGCTGCTTTAAGAGCTTCCGAAACACCTTCTCAAAGTCAGGAAAGGCGTCTTGAACAGGCAGAGCGTCAAGCTACTTTAAGAGCTTCTGAAACACCTTCTCAAAGTCAGCGAAGGCGTCTTGAACAGGCAGAGCGTCAATCTACTTTACGAACTACTGAAACACCTGCTCAAAGTCAGCAAAGGCTATTCGAACAAGCGGAACGTCAGGCCGCCTTAAGGGCCGCGGAAACACCTGATGAAACTCAACACAGACTCATTGAGCAAGCTGAACGTCAATCTACTATAAGGGCATCTGAAACACCAGAACAGACACAGGCGCGAAGAGATGCAAATGTACAGCTCCAAGCTGAACGTCGACAAAATTTTCAAAGAAACAATTGGTCGGTTTTTAATGACGCAGCATTCAATTATGATCCGTTGATTGATTATAAAAATCACAGGTTAGTTGTTATCGGACTGATGGACAAGGCGTGTCGATTTTGCAGCGCTTTAAAATGGAAAGGTGAGACCGCAGGCATGTGCTGTTCCAATGGCAAAGTGTCCCTTCCGTTACTTGGGGAACCAGAAGAACCTTTGAAAACTCTCTTTTTATATGATACTAATGAGTCACGGCGCTTTTTAAACAGGATCCGGAAATATAACTCATGCTTTCAAATGACGTCCTTCGAGTTGACTGGGAAATAATAATGCCGGGATTTTCGCCTACATTTACGGTGCAAGGGCAAATTTATCATAGAATAGGTTCACTTTTTCCAGCTGAAAACGAACAGCATAAATTTTTACAAGTATATTTTATGGGTGACGAAGAAATTGAGGTAGACCGTCGCTGCCAATTTATCCAGGGAGTTGAGAGAGACACAGTGTTCAAAATTCAAAGATTCTTGCATGAACGTAACATTTTAGTAAAAATATTTAAAACTGCTTTAGAAAACCTACCTGAAGAGGATTATAAAGTCGTCATTCACGGACCCCTCGAGGAGAGCATGAAAGGCGCTACAATGCACCTTTGATAAACGAAATAGCAGCCGTAATTAGTGGTGATCAACTTTCTTCACGAGACATTGTCTTGCGAGCACGTGATGATACGTTGCAACGGGTAGCCGATACATACAAGTTTTATGACGCTCTGCAATACCCATTGATTTATTGCAAAGGACAAGAGGGTTATCATTTTCAAATTTCACTCATTAACCCGGTCACAAAGGAGCCTACTCCGAACAAAAAAGTATCATGTATGGATTTTTATCCATATCATATGATGTTGCGAGAAAATTATTTTAACCTCTTAGCCCGGTGTAGACAATTATTTCATCAATTTTTGGTAGACATGTATGTGAAGGTAGAAAGTCAACGTCTCCGTTATATACGAGTATCTTTAAATCAAAAAAAGCTGCGCGTTGAGAATTATATACATTTACAAGATGCAGTTCCTAGCGACGCCAATGTAAACCCCAGAGATTTAGGTAAAATGGTAATTCTGCCCTCATCATTCGTTAACAGTCCCCGCTACCTACATGAGTACACACAAGACGCATTCGCCTATGTACGAACTTACGGAAGACCTGATCTTTTTGTTACTTTTACTTGCAATCCCACATGGAAAGAAATAACCGAGGAGCTAATGCCGGGCCAAAAAAGTACTGACAGACACGATTTAGTTGCTAGAGTATTTAGATTGAAAGTACAAAAATTAATGTATGTAATTAACAAAGGGAAAATTTTCGGAGAGGTGCAGTGCTTCATGTACTCAATTGAATGGCAAAAAAGAGGATTACCTCATGCCCACATTCTAATATGGCTTAAAGAGAAGTTGCGGCCCAGCCAAATAGACGACATAATAAGCGCCGAGATTCCGGATCCTGAGCAAGATAAAGAATTGTATGATACCATCGTCCGAAATATGATTCACGGTCCATGTGGAGCACGAAATTCAATATCGCTATGTATGAAAGAAGGAAAATGTACAAAGAAATTCTAAACAGCTATTAAAAGAAACAGTGCACAATGACAATGGCTACCCTTTATACAGACGCAGAGCTCCCGAAGATGGTGGCAGGAAAGTTACAATCAAATCTCACTCTGGAGCGTTCGAAACCTTAGATAACAGCTGGATTGTCCCGTATTCGCCCATTCTATGTAAAATGTTTAATGCCCACATTAATGTAGAAGCATGTAGCTCTGTCCGCGCAATCAAGTATATCTGTAAGTACATAAATAAAGGAAGCGACCAAGCAATATTTCATCTCAGGAGTGAAGGTGAGGCAAATCCGTTAATGAAGTACAGACCTTTCAAGCAGGGCGTTATGTCAGCAGTAACGAGGCAGCGTGGCGTCTCCTTGGCTTCCCTTTACACGAAAGGCACCCAACAGTTACTCACCTTGCTGTGCACTTAGAAAATGGAGAGCGTGTATTTTTCACCGAAAGAAATTTCCAAGAAAGAATTGCATCACCGCCAAAAACTACACTAACAGCCTTCTTTCAACTTTGTCAAACCGACCCCTTTGCAAAAACGTTGTTATATTCTAAAGAGCCGTGGTAGCTCAGATGGTTAGCGCTCGCTGTAAGTTACCTAAAACCCTCTCGAAATGAGAGGAGGCCTGTGCCCAGCAGTGGGACGTATATAGGCTGTAACTTTACTTTTTTACTTTTATTCTGAAGTCCCCGCTATTATACTTGGAACTCATCTAGGAAGGAGTGGAAACGCCGTATTCAAGGCGCACCTGTTGCAAATTGGCCCGGTGTAAAGTCATCAGATGCCCTTGGTCGTGTGTATACCGTCCATGTAACTAATTTTGAATGTTTCTGTTTACGATTGCTGCTGCACCATGTTCGGGGTCCTACAGGATATAAAGACCTTAAAACTGTCAACGGTCAGGAATGCGCAACTTATAGAGAAGCATGTGAAGCTCTGCATCTTTTAGAAAACGATAATCACTGGGATGAAACCATGGAGGAAGCTGTGCAGTGCCAGTCACTAGCCAAAATTAGGGATCTTTATGCAACTCTCATATCATCTTGCGGGCTATCTAATGCACATAAATTGTGGGACAAATATAAAGAGTACATGGCGGAAGATATTTTGCGAAGGTTACAGCAGACACACGCGAACATGACATACAATGAACACATTTATAATGAAGCACTTGGAAAAATTGAAGATAAAGTAATGGCAATGGTAGGCAAAAAATTAAGCGACTTTGGAATGATAAGCCCTCAGCGAACAACCGAAAATGAACTAAGTGATAAAATTATACGTGAAACAAACTACGATATACCAGCTTTGCAGCAGCAAGTAGCCGAATTTGTACCCCGCTTGCTTCCAGAACAAAAACGAGTTTTTGACAAAGTATTAGGACAAATTGAATCTGGAAATGGTGGTTTGTAACGTTCAACAAAGCGTAGGAACTATTTCTATAAAGTTAAAATATTGTAGTGGGTAGCAGCTTTTAATGCAGGATTGAATTAGATCTTTATAATAACGCTTTTTATTTTATCTAATTGTAGTGTGAGTATAAATGAGTATGATTTTTGATGATAAAAGTCCTTGCACTTTGGATCGTCGAAGTGAAACTTGTTTCACAACCGTTTTCACTCGTTGAATAAAACTACTTTTACGGATTATATCGCGACTCAGTCTCCCGTGACCATGGGTGCTGTAAAGCATCCGAAACGTCGGGAATTAGTAAAAATAAGTTAATTAAACGCGATATAATCCGTAAAAGTAGTTTTATTCAATGTGTAGTGTTCGCGTAAATATAAGAAATCGTTTTCACTCGTTTAAGAATGATATTCAATGTTACGATTTATTGGTTAATTTGACGTACTGTATATAATTGCGAGTTGAAAACGAATTGTTGCTTTATATATTTACCATCCGTAGTTGCCGTTGGCTGCAATGCGGTCCCAGTCTTGAGGTCTGCCTCGTGTGTAAATCATGTAGTTAATAACACTCGTACCTCCAACAGCGTTACCGCGAGGCCAAAAACAACGCTCGTTTTCCATGCCTGGAATTTTTATGTTAATTAATAGAATTGGGCGTGCCTTTGCGAATATTAATTATCTATACGTATAATAAATCTGTAGAAAAGTCGTGTCTGTAATTCTAATATATTCTTGAAAAAAAACAAGTCCAGGGGACTAAATAAAGGATTCTCAAGCCAAATTAGTGGTTTTTAGAATTTTTGTCTGTGTCTGTCTATCTGTGTATTACGGATTCACGCAAAAACTACTGGACCGATTTACATGAAATTTTGTAAGTAGGTAGTTAGTAACCTGGGACAACTTATAGGCTACTTTTTATCCGATTATGTAACTTCAAAAAAGAAGGTTAAGTATTTTCGTGAGATTTCATCATGGCACGGTAGCAAAACGTGTACGATTCCCTCGAGGATGAATCTGTTATAGAAAATTTTACGTGCTGACTTAACACGTGTCCCTTAAAGTGGTGAAGAATAACTTCGTGGGGAAACCGTAAATATGCATTTGAAACGTTGCAGCATAATCTATTTTTCTGCCCACAAAACACTATAGGTAATGAGTACTATAGGTAATGAGGAGCCCTGTGCGCAGTAGTGAGACGTATATTAGCTGCTACTTGACTTTTTACCTTTAATGAGACTTATAAATTAGTTTATAATTTAAGATAGCTTTCATATTTTCAGACATATTAAGATATTTGTGACAGTCCTGGTTTCATAGCTCATATGAGTATATGTAAATGAACAGGCTCTTGCGGAAAAATACTTTAATTAAAGAAAGCAGATTTTACTTTTAAAAAAATAATAATTTTATTTTACTTGTCAATGGCGGTAATCAAACTTATTAAAACTTAAATTTCATGGTACGTAACCATTATTACATATTTTAGCATATATTTTAATTGCAATTTGAAGTGTCGATTTATCACGTTCTCGGCGGTGAAGGAAAACCTGCATAGCGAATCATCATTGGTAGGAATCGGTGTTCTATTGCAAGGATTTGTTGTCTATCAGATCCGATATAATGGTTGGGACGATACTAAACATGTCGACGGAGCGTCGGTGCTTCACATCAACGATATGTTTATTTTACGCGGGTTTTTATGGAACTTCCATCCAAAGATGCGTAATAAAACCTCACGTAAAAAAAAATTGAAATTAAATGTGATAAAATCCATAACATTAGTTTTATTCCATGTGTAGTATACATCATTATAGAACTGCATTTATAAAATTTTGAAGTCTACTCGAACGTAATAAAAATATCTACATCTATTTTATGGTGCCAATCAATATTGAATAGGACCAATGATATGAATAAAATATTTCAAATAAAAATGATACCGTAAATTGATAGAAGACCATGAAATTCATCATTATTTTGTTAAAACTAAAGGAGTCAGTCGTTTTTGGGCCCACTAGAAATTTTAACGACCCTTAATGGTATTACATACAAAAAAAAGTTACCAATTTATTATAATAAATGGCCTATACATTTTATGAATATCTAAACGGAATCAAGAAATCTAAAAAAAATGAGTGGTTTTGATATTCCGTGTTCTGGTTAATGTAACATGGGGAAAAATGCGTGTAATGAATCATTTTTGCAGTTTCTATTAAAAGAAAATGTATTTTTTACCAAGATAACTTATTATATACATATTATATTTGTACTTATTTGTATATTATATATTTATTACTAAAAAGGGATACCACTGAGATTTTTATCCTATTTCTAAAAGTGTTAGCTTATATCATATAACATGGTTCAAAGACACCGTGGAACGAAACGCTATTTTGTCATTGACTTCCGTGCTGGGTAAAAACGTGGTAAAAACCGACGGCCATATTATCATAATATAAGCATCATATCTTATTACTTTACGGCATTGACATTCGTCAGGCTGCTGTTTTTTGTACTTACTTACTTATCTGGAAGATCAGCATACACTGAAAACAATTAAATAATATTTGTGGATTTCAACGCACTGTGCGAAGACAATAACTAGCCGAGACAGGAGCAGATGTGCGCCAACTTTTATATTTGTGGATTTCTCAAGAGGTGAGTATCTTATCTTATGGAATGCGAAGAATTCAACTGTACAAAACCTACAATTGATTTAAAGTTTCAAACTTTTATGTGAAATATATCTTATATTTGTCACTCTCGAAGTTCTAGTCCAAAAATATTATACTACGGAAACGAAAACTACTAAGTTTCGTTTATAATGTATTACATTTTATTTTATTTTTACTGAATATTGAGATATGGTACGATTTTTTAGAAATAAAAATAAACGACCCACACCCACAGACACTTAACGATCTATACATGTTTTAGTACTTAATTATTTTAAGTTTGTAATACTAATAAATATCCCTTCATATGTATTACTAACAATGCTCCTAGAATTTTGGAAAATCTATAATTTATGTTGAATTACCTAAAACGTATGACAAACACAATTCTTATTAGTATGTTAGAAGTGTCAAAGTATTGAAGTGTTATGTTATTGGTAAAATCTAATTTAATTAATAGAGAAAATAAAATCACACAAAATATACACAAATCTATGTTAAAAGTGTCTGTCAGAGTAACTATATCCACAACCGTTACATCCTATCAAAAGCCCATTGCTGAACATAGACCTTCCCTCAGATTTCCTCAAAGGAGGATACTTGCTATAGTTGCCATGCTTAGTAGACGAGTCGGCAATCACAGTTTTTTTATTGGTAGTTGTTAATAGGAAGACGCTGCTTAAATTCAGAAGGAATGTACACACATTCCTTCTGAATTTAATATTTATAGATATAGATAACATAAAAATAAATGGATGTTATTAGGGAATACATATTAGTGTTAATATTTAATTAAATACATCTACTATTTATGTTTATTATATTTAAACTCCATCAGGGAAGCAAGAATTTTGTTTACATTATTTTTATGTTATTTTGTTGATTGTAGGTAATGTACATTCTTTCTGAATTTAATATTTTTTTACTTCTTTATTTTTTATTTGCATTCCCAATTTTTTCAGTTACATCTACTTGATGCAGTTTGTTGTAACTGCCTAAGAATATTGCAATATTCTTAAATAATATAAAGTATTGAAACTGCTCATTCCATTAGAAGATTTGTATGTGGATCTTCAATTTTAAGAGCTCATTTTAAGAATTCAGCAGAAAGAGATATTATTTTGCAGTGGATACCATCACACCAGGTACTTACTTTACTTTAACAGCCTGTAAGTGATCCCCTGCCTGAAATAGGCTTGCCCGGAGGAGTTGGCATAATCGCTTTGGCACACAGATTGATGTTTGTAGTATCATACACCTCGCACAACAAACAATTTGGCTATTCACCATCAGGTTATCTTTAACTTTACAGCCTATCAAAAGTCTACTGCTGAACATAGACCTCCCCCACAGATTACGTTATAGGGGAGATATTCGATAACCACAGTTTTTTTTTCTTTAGTTGCTACTTCTTCCTTACCTTACCCCATATTTGTCTGCCTTTGTACTTAATACACAAGTAATATTTTTTACCTTAAATGAAATTAGTGTAAATGTAAAACGTCTAGGAACTTGTACTTAGTCAAATAATGTTATAATTCTAAAATAACTACTTCACTTGTTTACCTTTCTGATTTGATGTATTTTTATTTCTTTTTACCTTAGTGGAATCTGGTTTACTACAAAAGTATTATGAAGGGAAACGAGTACATGCTATTTATATATAATTTAAGAGACATTAAGACTGTTAATTAGTAATCAAGATTGAAATAAATAAAATATTAATAAATATCATTATTTAGGTGGAAGACACTGTAAAACTATAGTCTGTTCGGTTAGTTGATGAAAAAAAACACTTTTCAGGTGGATCATTTAGAATGAGTCTGCAATCTTGTCGGCCGAGAGCTTCTACAACTGTATGGAGACACAAATGATAACAGGGATGTGGAATTACAATTATTGAATATTGAAGACATCGGTAACATCCAACAAACACCCCTTATGCCTGTAACTGTAACTCCTGCCATTTCCAGAGCGGCATCAACAATTACTATAATATACAGACCTTTTCTATCAAAAGGTTTAAATTATTTCTTAAGCAAAAATTGTCTAGTAAGGTTATTATACTACTAGAGAGTAAATGACTGATAATAACCCCTGGGAATGAGGTGATCGCTACCATGCTGTTTCTAAATGTTTTCAAAACAATTGTATAAAAAATTATATTGTAAAATGTGCTTTTTAAAAAAAGTCTCGCTGGGTTTCTTGCTGATTCTTCCCAGGACAGAGGTTTTTTTGCGAACCAGTGGTAAAAGTAAAAAATGACTTTTAATAAGTATTATGTATTGTAATCTATATTGAATAAAAATGATTCTATTCTATTCTGTGGCTAGTTATAAGCGTGCTGCTTCTACTTCCCGACACTGTATTTTTAAGTTATGTAATCATTTATCTAGATTCTTAATACCTAAACTAAAAAGAACTACTAACCTAAAAGAGAGATTGCTGATTGATAACTCATTTTATGTGCCACTGTGTGCTCGTATTTGTGAATACCACTTAAATGAACCTCACAATGATTGGAATAATTTATACACAGGTAGTTATGATGCATATTTATATAGTAATATAAATATGCATCATTACTATATGGTAGTTTTTGCCACAGTTGCTACGCTTGTGGCAACCAAAGCTTTTTGTGGTATTCTATAGGGAGATGTTGCTGCTCATCTCCTGGTATCTTTATTTTACTCTGTTACGACTTTTACGACACCATACGGGACGAAACGCGATGGCAGTTGACGGAAGGGCTACACAATATTTTACATTATATATTTAATTTAGGGAAGACCTATGTTCAGCAGCGAATTGTTGTAATGATGACAAATAATAATCAATAAAACTTGTAATTATTGTTGCTTACTTCACCTGTTTCTACTATGTGCCTTATTATAAATAAAGCGCCTAATTTATAAATAAACGCCGAGCAAGTTGAATAGATGCTCTGGTACCTTTTCGTATCTCTTTCAATTGACAATTTCCTTATGTTTTTTTTTTTTATAGAATAAGTGTGACAAACGAGCGCACGGTCTACCTGATGGTAAGTAGATGCTGTGGCTCATAGACATCTACATTTATCCTCGTTTAAGAATCAAAATGCAGATGCATTGTCACCCCTGAGGACTAAGATGGAGTGCTTCGTTTCCAGTAAAAAAGGACTCCGGTTCTCTACACTCACCATACGAAACACAGGAGCATTGTTACTATTTTACGCTGGTAGCGTTTTCCGTGAGAGCGTGTCCTACCCCGGTCGAGCCGTATCCGTACACAACTAGTTTAAAACTTCTTCATCATTACAGCCTATAGGCCTCCCCCAAGGAATTATACAAAGCACGATCCTGAGCCACCTGCATCCATAGACTTTTTGAATATCTAACCAGGTCGTCACTTCAACTAGAGGGTAGCCGTCCCACACTGAGCTTACCGGTACGAGACTGCTACTCGAGAATTTTACATTTTAGCTTTAATTGCAGTTGGATGTAAACATGCTAATCAATGAACACATATTAAAAGAATGTCCTGGCACTGCACCTCGCGGCCTGTGATACTTATAATAGACTGCTTTAAGAATATGATGATTTTACAATAATAAACAATAAAATGCAGTGACAATACAGTGTTTCTTTTATCCTAACACAAATAGTTCAAAACACCTTACATGCTATTTATTTTCGTGGTTAATATCGTAAAAATCGGATATGTTACTATCCAGTCATTTTGGTTTTAATGGTGCTTGGAATGTAAACATGTTATTCAATCAATACAAATTAATAACAATGTCCTGACACTGCACCTGGTGGCATGTGTCACTTTTAATACTGCTTTAAGAATGTGATGATTTTACAATAACAAATACAGTGACAATACAGAGTTTTTTTATCCTTACACGACCAGTTCAAAACATCTTACGTGCTATTTATTTTCTCAATCGCTGTAGAGGTAAAACTCGCTAAACACCCCTTAATAGTTCACTGTTGGACGCACACATGCACCTAAAACCGTGTTACTGGTTGCAAATGATATTAGATAAATAAGTGCATGTGTGCTTGTTTCAATATTCATTAACTTTTTTCAGGTGGGTTGCTTAGAATAAATGTGTATGTCTTGTAGGCTGAAATCTTGCAGAGCTGCTCGTAAGCAGAGACAAAAAAGTATATGGATATTGAATACAACAGTCTTATATCACATAAAATATCCTTATGATTCCTATCAATTTCATAAATGGACATGTTATTATCAAGTTATTTTGAAAAAATCTTTTGGAATGATAATGATTGACAATAATAAATACAATTAAATTATACATGTGTTTTGTAATCCTTACACAACTAGTTTAAAACATCTCACTTCATATTTATCAACATAAATAAACATGATATTACCTAGTCATTTTGGCTTTAATGGTGTTTGGGGTATAATAACTAATCAGTTAATATATTTTAAAGCAAAGTTTACACACTGCACCTTTACTAACCAACAAAGATATATCAAAATAAAGTCTTAACACCGCGCCTGCCTATCTGTTCCACTATTAATAGACTACTTTTGAAATGATTACAGTAATAAATACAGTGGTATTTTACTTTGTGTTTTTATCCTTTTACAACCAGATTAAAACATCTTTCTTACTATATAGCATGTAAAGGTAATATTATAAATGAACATATTATCTTTTATTTCATTTTGGCTTTAATCATATTTATTTAATTACTGTAATGGTGTTTGTGATGTATATTCACTAATCAATCAATACATGTAAAAAATAGCCTCCACACCATGTTTCTTGGTCAGTGTACTATTTTTTGCCGGAACTACTAAAAGGATTTTCCATCAGTCTAAAAGTACTTATAAATGTTAAATGTACCTGCAACTTTGTTTTATGCTATTAATTATTTAGTTGTCCTATTCTATTCTATATACACTATTCTAACTCACAATACTAATAGAAAACAACTTTTAGTTTAGGCTCAGAAGGGCTAGAACCCAGAGCCGTAAAGCCAGATTAAAAAAAAAGCGTTTAGTTTCTTTTTAGGTTATTGTGATATTCATATTTTAATTTCTCTGAATTCCCTTTAGATGCGATAAAACTAATATTAATTTTGCAATCTATAGATTATAAGGAATAAATCGACATACATTTCATTAAGTATCCCTAAAATTTGTAGTGGGCCCATTCTCCATACAAAAAGAAATTGTCTCCTTTAATTTAATTATAAATTTATGTAAAGAGTAAAATGTAAATAACAATAATAAATTTTGATTCCAAGACAATTTACCTTTCTTATGGATACATCGGAAGACACGTCCGATATAAAAAATAGTAAGTTTCAAGACATATATATTCACGTGTTCCTGTATATTATATCTATGCCAAATACCAATCATCTACTTCTAATAGAAGTGATCGAATTTCGCTAAATTTGGCATGGAGCAGCATGTAATAGTGTTCCTAAATTCAAGCACACGCGAGCGAAGCCGCGGGTAAAAAGCTAGTACTGAATATGTTAAAATTAATTAGCTGAGATTCGCGAATAAATTAAATGGTGTGTAACTTAATTTGAAGAGAAGGCTATGCAAGTTAGATAAGACATACAATTTTATTTTGTACGTGGATCTAAGTTAAGTAATCTAGACACACAGCAGTGTGTATCTTCACGAACCATTTCGAGCCATTTTGTACTCCCTATAGTAAAAAAACTATCAGAAGTTCCACACTTCTAATTTTACATGTTTATTTACATGTTTATTTACATGTACATGTAATTATACTTGAGTAACTTAAATAGTGAATAAACCTATTTTAGTTGTGCCATTTTATGTCGTGTTGTAGCACCAACTTTTGACTAATTCACTAAGTCACTGACTCAGACATCAACAACTGAGGCCTCTTCTAGGTGACTTACAAGATAAACTTGAAGTTTGGCAATGGAAAAATAAAATAATTATAGAAAACAGTGAAGCGTAAACAAAAAAATGAGTGTGCGTGCATGCGTGTGTGTGCGTGCGTGTGTGCGCGCGCGTGTGTGTGCGTGCGTGCGTGTGTGTGTGTGTGTGTGTGTGTGTGTGTGTGTGTGTGTGTGTGTGTGTGTGTGTGGGTTAATTTCATTTACCTTCGTGTAGATATAAGTTTTAGGTTTAAGTTTAGGTTAGCCCTGCGACAATGTCTTGGGATCGGAAGAATTTAATTTGTTGAATTTTTCATTGAAGACACAGCTTCCTCCACTAACGATTTCGTTACTGCGGTCCTGTTGGTTACTAGACGGATTATGGTAACGATGATACCATAGCCTTAATGTCATCGTGGGTTTTAGTCTTAAGCCAATCAGTCACAGCTAATTTACAGTCACGGAGTTTTAAAGAATAGATGTGTAGCTCTATATTCAATAGGTTGTATAAGTCGGAAGATTGCATTGCATACTGCCTCTTGGCAAAAACAGATCTAACTGGGACAGTTGGAGCGACCAAGTAGCTTCTTCTGCTGCTCCTACTCTGCTTTTTTGGATCATACACAAATGCAAGAAATAACGTTGAAGATCATTGTTGATTTATGAATCATTTTTTTTTCGAAAATTAATGATACACCAAAACATAAATGTGAAATGACCCTAAGTTCGGTACAAAATAGGTGGCGCTGTGGTCTGAATGAAATACAAACGCAGGCTGTGGTCGATTTATTTATAAATGTAATATTTAAAATAAGGGGAACGAGGCATTCTATTTTATTACTCAGGGGTGACAGCGCATTTTGATTCTTAATCGAGGATAGATGTAGAAGTCTATAGGCCACTTTTTAAACAAATTTTTATCGTAATCTCTTAATAATATGTCTTAAATATTGCGTTATTATTTAACAGCGGTTGGTTTTTATTAATAAAAGGCGAATTAGGAATTTTATATTCTCACATCATAAATTCAAAAATTTACCTTACTATTAGTGAAGACTTATTAGTGAAGAGTAATGTTCACTAGCTTGCCAAGGATGTTGATAAATTTTAATCATGTTGTAATATTTGTCATTTATGCTTTATATTTTGCTACCAATTTTATTCATGTGAATTTTCTTTACGAGTATGCTATGCTGATAATTTTAATAGGGATAAAGTATGAAGTTACAGTTTCAATGGAGTGGCAATTACAATTAAAATTAAGCCTGTGTGGTCCAAGATTAGTGATGAAAACTTTTTAATGGGTGCCTCATGAATAAACTGACGTGCATAGCGGACGCGTTGTTTCTTGCTGTGCTTTGCTGAGCAGATACAGAAATAAAGAGATGTGATACTAAAAGAATGTCCTAAAGCGAAGCTCACCCATAGAAAATTAATAATAACTGTTTGGTGGTCACGTCATGATGTAATTCACTGTAGCTTTTTGAGATCCGGCGTATCAATAACAGCATGTGTCCTTGAACTCTGGTACTACGACTACCAATCCGCAGGACGATTTGGGCCAGTCTTCACTTACCGAAGAGGCCCATGTCCAGCAGTTGACTTTTGCGGGCTGATGAAGAAGAACAAGTTATCCCTCATCGTTAATTAAGCAGTAGGCAGACCGTAAAGTTGTTTATTACATAAGCTCGTTAGTAATATTAACTCTGTCTTCTAACTCACCCATACAAACTCCCGGTTGGTGTTCCATGTAATACTGCCAGGCGTAATCAGTCGACTGAAAGTATGGTGCCATTCCTGGTATATCAGTGAAAAACATCTCCGGCTTCCCGGTCTCAATAAGGAGGACGCTTATGTTGCGGCTCTCAGTAAGTCTCGAAGCTAAAACACTACCGGCTGAGCCTGCACCAATGATCACAAAATCGTACTCCGGTAAAGGTGTTTTTAGGCCTGGAACAAGGCGATGCTTTGAATATAGACAGAGATATATTTTTTATTTATTTATTAATTAACATTATATCAACAAAAAAGCAGATGGTTGTCAGTAGTTGGCAGTGCTGTCAGATTTTGTTTGTCAAAAAATAATATAACGTTTTACATGGTAGAGCCACGCTACAGCTATATTATGGTTGTAGCACGAATGGGTCGGCTCGACCGGGGAAGGACCACGCTCTCACAGAATACCAGCGTAAAATAGCAGCTTTATGCTGCTATGTTTCATATGGTGAGTGTAGAGAACCGGAGACCCTTTTTACTGGAAACGAGGCATTCCATCTTAGTCGTCAGGGGTGACAACGCATTTGCATTTTGATTCTTAATTGAGGATAAATGTAGATGTGTATGGACCACAGTATCCACTTACCATCAGGTGGACTGTGTGCTCGTTTGTCACCCTATGCTATAAAAAAATATAAAAGTGTGAGAAATTTGTACCATGGATGTGAATCTAAGGTTTAATAGGGTTCACAGCGGGCAACAGCATCTGTAATTCATTTACATAGTGTCTTATTGTTATAATGGGTTCCAAGTTATTTTGATGGACATTCTTTTCAACTTTATCGTTTTCTATATCGTCATCATTAAAGTTTTCTCCCCATTTAGATAGATATCTTAGATTTATTTACTAACTAATTTTCCCCATTTTGCCCATTTTAATAAAAGTGTGTCAAGAAAGGCGAAAATGAATGTAGATACAGATATAGAAGTGCTCATTGTAATTTGATAATGCCCACTGCTGTACATAAGCCTTGTCAACATCTTGAAGCGAGCTTTCATTAAAACCTTCTACAAGCCGCCGAAGATGATTAGTCCATGGACCATCCGTCAAGTGTAATATACCTCTACAAGATGCAGGATTGTATAAGCTTGATTACGAATATGGTCTCTCTTACATAGGACAAACAAAAAGATCAATAAAAAAAAGTGGGCAGTTCACACGCGGTAGAGGTGAAACCTTCAAATGAAATCTATACAAATAAATAAAATTGAAGTGTCTGTTTGTAATGTCAAAATTACAGCGTTTTACTAAATGCATATGAAAGTATAAACGGTACTTATAACAAAAATAAACTTTAAAATTTTTGTCTGTCCGTCTGTTTGTTCCGGCTAATCTCCGAAACGGTTGGACCGATTTTGACGGGACTTTCACTGGCAGATAGCTAATGTCATAAGGAGTAACTTAGGATACTTTCATTTTAGAAAAAGAATTAGGGTTCCGCGCAAACAAATTAAAACCCATGAAATCGTAGTAAATTCCACGCGGGCGAAGTTGCGGGAGACAGCTAGTATAACATAAAAGTTTAATTTTATAGCAAATAAATGTTACAATCCTCATTTTTAGACATGTAGAGACTAAATTTTAGTGTATTAAATCAAAAAAATATTTTATTTCGACTAAAATTGCTATGTAATAGTGACGTCTACTGAAGTCAATGATTTTGTTCGATGAAATTATTTTACTTATGCAATGAATTCTATAGGTAAAATCATTTTATTGAACAAGGAAACAAAAATTGATTGACTCTCAAAGTGGTCCGTAAAATAGACTGATTTAATATATGTACTCGTAAATCGGAAAGATATGAAATCGTGGATTGTTAAGAATGGTTTTGATATGATAATTTTATTTAAGATTAATTTTATTTATTTGATAACAAATTTGTAATTTTTCAATTCTTTATTTTAACATTTAAAAGTTATATTTATTTGGAGTTTGACGGCTCCGTGGCGCAGTGGAACAAGTATTTGTATGGCCTAAAAATAATTGTTCCGGGTCTGGATGTTTGTCTTGTGCAATTTATGTTTGTAAACTGCCACCACGATACAGGAGAAAATCCTAGTGTGGAGTTTTACGTACGTTCCGTTAAAATCCTAGTGTTGAGTTTCTACGTACGTTTTAAAAAAAGAAATTGCCATTTTTAAAGCACTGCACAGATAGGAGGCCGAGATAATAGGAAACACTTTATACTGAACTAGCTCTTCCCCGCGGTATCACCCGCGTGTATCACGCTCTGAGCCGCGTAACATGACACCTCGCTTATTCTCTTTCGGTTCTCATCGAGTGGCTAGGCGTCGTTCGCGCGACGAGTCGAGTGTTGAATTATTTTAATTTTTCATTATCTGTTAAACTATGCGGCCAAATAACATGCTATAAAAAGTAAAGTTTATCTTCATAAAATTGTCTATGCCTAATAATAACGCCCATAAATCAATTTTTAATTTTCAATATTTTTTTGTCACAAAATACCTTATTGTGGCTTATGTATAAGAAATAGGACTATGGTATCGCGGATTTTTTTTAGATGGGGGAAAAATCTATATTTTTGTAGAACATAATAGTATTTACGTATCACTAACCATTACGCCACGCCAGCGCACGCGGATTAAGAAGTTCGGGAGCGCTTTTTCTTCCAACTTGAATAACAAAAATCAATATTTAAGGCTGAGAGGTGTAGCATAATACTAGATAGCCTATACTAACACTATTCCTCGTGAATCTGTCGATCATAAACAAAAGTAATTTATCAAATCGGACTGGTAGTTCAGAAGATTAGTGTTTAAACAAAGAAAAAACCTCTTTCCGCTTTATTATATTAAGTATAGATTCTATCTCATTCTATCCTATAGATTTATATATTTGCTCTTTTTAGTGTCGCTTTTTCGTTTCATTTGTTTCAAATCACAACGATGCTAAAGAAGTTTTCACTTCAAAAACCTGCGTGAAAGAACAATTAACTGACCTGAAGCACCGACGTTCCGGGAAGTCTGCAGTTTGTGAACATGTTCAAGATCATCCCCGCCATGACATCAAATTTGATAGACCACAAATCCTCGCAAAAGAACACCGATTCCTACCAAGGATGATTCGCGAGGCTATTGAAATTAAAAAAAAATCTGGCCAAGTACGGGTCACACACAATTTGGAGGTAGGGTTCCGTAGTTGCCCGTCACAATACGTTGGCATTCTTGATAGTGAGCATAATAAGTAAGTTGGCGGTTTGACCGCTATAACGACTAAAAATGGGCCCAAATAGGAAGATCGTAAGTGAAGGACTTTCAAATCAAAAAGGAAGATTTTCAAATCAGCCTCAAATCAGTGGTATTCAAAAAAGATTTAAAAAAAAATTCGATTTTGAAAATAATACCCTATCTATCTCGTAAATGAAAAAGTAAAACTAATAGTAGTAATGCATAATATAAGTCGTTTTTTCATATTATAAAATGTTTATTTTTAACAGTTTACAATAACATTACAAAGTTATAATGCAGCTAGTTTTAGGTTATTTTCTATGGAGTTGTAACGAAATTTTAACTAATCCAAGTGTATTTTATAACTTGGTCGACTATTACTCGTTACTTAGCTGTGATAGTTTTCCTCTTAACTTCATTATATATACTACTATTGTGTATACTTATCACATTTCCATTCTTAATGCTTAAGCTATTACGATAATGCCTTTTCAAATAAAAAAAGATGGTAGAGATGTTATCGGGAGTATAGGTGACGCATTTATATTTAATCAGAATAAATTAATTAAATTCTGTAATTAAATGACATTATTATATTATACTGTAAGTTCATTCTGCGTAGATCTGACCAAAAATTAATATTCAAAAAGTGAAGGAAGCCGGGCTAACTATGACATGTCAAACACCTCAGTCCCCCTGTGACCATGGGTGCTGTAATGCACCCGAAACGTCGGGAATTAAAAAATTAAGTTAAACGCGATAGAATCCGCAAAAATTAGTTCCGTTGATTGTTGTTTGGTTTCAGGATCAAAATGGTGGATCCAGGTCACCTCCATAGTCACGAAACGATAAAAAAATTTTTTGATATGCTTGGAACTTTTTTTTAAGAACTAGAAGAGGGGGCAAACGAGCATGCGGCTCAACTGATGGTAAGTGACTAGCGCCGCCCGTGAACAACTGTGACACCAAGGGAATTGCAGGTGGTTGCCTGCCTTTTAGAAAGGAGTACGCGTAGGAGTGATACGCGAGGCTATTGAAATTAAAAACATCCTAATTTTAATAGAGATGATGGGTGCTGCCAATCAAACTAATTATTTTAGTAACATACTACTTACACTGTTATTCTTAGTTTCGAATTTGGATGTAATATAATATATAATCCTTAATTTGGCATCTCTTGTTAAGATCAATCAAGCGAAAGTGAGGTACACTTCCATAGGGTTTGCATTACAAATTTTACTTTTGCCTTAGATTCTGGGTTGTAAACCAAAAAATGTTACTACTAAAATTTGGTCTCTTAGTCAAGTCCATAAATTATTAGACTACACAACTAGAAATACCGTTGTACCGTTCAAATAAACCTAAATATTTTTCCGAGGACATGGCTTATGATCATGACCGTAATCAAATTATGAATGCGATTTTGTGATATCGTTTTCACGGCCTGTAAAAGGCACCGATTAAATTACTATCTCAAGTATAATCTTCGCTACTAATTATTACTTTGGCCCCGAGTGTTTAATTTATTATAATTTATTCGTATTAAAATAATAAATCATAGCATTGTGGAAATTAAAAAATAGTCTCTACAGCAAAGATATTAAACCTTTTTTTTAATATATCTAAAGCAGCTTCAAGTTTTTAAAATATTTGTATAATGATTACTGTTAATACAAAGACAAGTTTATGAATCTTATTTTATGCATATTGTACCTGTATATAACATGAAAATATACATCATTTATGACATTCAAAAAAGTAAAAAGTAAATATTTTTAATTTCACTCACCTCCAGGCAAGGGATATTTGTCTCTCAAAAAATCGAAGAAATCCAAATTCTTTGATCCAAAATCGGTTCCTATTATTTCTGATAAAAAATTAACGACGGGGTTATAAAAATTAGATCTCTCACGTCTCTTATTGATATTTATCTCATTAGGTATTTTTAAGTCACCTTTTATATTTTTTGTTTTATAATATATATCGTTTTCTTCATCCACTGTTTCTATGCTGGCTTCGCCATTACCATCGGTTGATTTTGTTATTAACACTATTGAAAGCACTATAATTAATTTTAATATCATTTTGTGGACTACTTTAAGTTATACTTATTTGTATATATTAAAATATTATTTTGTAAAATCAAATAACAAAGGGGACTAGCGGTTTGTGTGAAGGCTTGTGGTACTATGATTCCCGTTTACACTTGCCGCTGACGATTATGTGTCTAATATCAGGACAGTGTATAATAATGGATATTTTATGCGGTAAAAAAAAATGTGCGATTAAAAATTTAGATATGCTGTGTATAATTTTAAACTTACATCGATTAATTGTGCATGTAATAAACAGATATCCTTTGGTTACATTGATGGTATAAGTTGTTAAAATAGGTTTTCTTTTTAATTTTTAATGTATTATATATACTAGCCTGATTAAAAACTGATGCGAAAGTAGCCTAATGGTTTAGGGCGCGGGCCGCGTATTCAAAAGCCGTGGGTTCGAATCCGCCATTCGACTGCTGCGTGAACCACTCCCGACGAATTTTAGGATTAACTGGAGTGGTTAACGGAAATATTAGTAATGTTAATAGCATTGCTAGTATTTTTAATAAAAATTAAATAAAAACAAATTAATAAAAATGTTACTGTTTGGAAAATATTAGAAAAATTATTATTTTTAACATTTTGTTGTATATATGTGGTCTACACTACTAATACTAAAGCCTTTTCGGAGTCGTCAAGCCTACGTGAGAGACGTTTGGTAACGACTCACGAAAACAGCTGGTAGACGAGGCTCAGAATAGAAATCTGTAGTTAGTTGAAACAAGATCACGTATACGTACAACATGGCTTTAGGTGGTAGAGCCATGCTGCAGCTATGTTACGCTCGGCAGGACCGGGGAAGGACCATGCTCTCACTCACTCTATATTACAGTACATGCACTCTATATTATACATATATTATTTTATATTCATATTTATTTTATTAATAAAATAGCTGCCAATATCAACAAACAAATTTAAATAAAACTATTTTTTACGGATTTTATCGCGTTAATTAACTTATAAAGTTAATTATATAAAATTATATAAACTTATTATGTAAATAATAATAGTCCTTATGACAGAATCGCTGGAGGACCTACGCAGTATGCTCAATGGCCTCTATAGTGTCTCCCAACGGATAGGTCTTAAGATGAACATGGACAAAACAAAAGTCATGTGTAACGTCCATGTCACACATATGCCGGCAGTTGTTGGGAGCACTAAGCTCGAAGTTGTTGACGAGTATGTTTACTTGGGACAAATAGTCCGACTAGGTAAGTCCAACTTCGACCGAGAGGTCAATCGACGGATTTAACTCGGCTGAGCAGCGTTCGGGAAATTACGACACATCTTCTCGTCAGGTATACCTCGAAACCTGAAAACTAGATTGTACAACCAGTACGTGTTGCCAATGATGACCTATGGATCTGAGACATGGTCCTTCACTGCTGGCCGTATGAAGAAGTTCAAGGTAGCTCAGCTATAGAGAGTGCTGTGCTCGGGGTTTCCATGCGCGATAGACTTGAAAACGAGGATATCCGCAGTAGAACCAGAGTAACCGACATAGCCCAACGGATTAGTAAACCGAAGTGAAGTATAGCGCGTCGCCCCGCTAGATGGAGTGACGACCTAGTAAGACACGGGAGTTCGATGTATGCAGGTGGCTCAGGACCACGCTTTGTGGCATTCCTTGGGGGAGGCCTATGTTCAGCAGTGGCCTTTTATCGGGTTGTAATGATGATGATGATTAATGAAAAAGTACTAATAAAAACTTTAAATCTTTAAACTTTAAATCATTTATCTCCATTTTTTAAATTTTATTAATTTAAAGGCACATTAAGCAGTTTACAATCACAAATAAAAAATATATTGTATGTATACATATTAAATTATAGTATATGTATACATAATAAATTGTAGTACACTGACAAGTTTAATATTTTAAACTCTGTCACCATAGATTTATTAAAATAGTCATATATAATATTAAAATAGTCTGTAAATAGTGTATTTGTGTAGCGATATTACCAAAATTACATTTTTTTCTTCATTTTGTTATTTTGAAATTTTGCTTTTTTTTTGTTGATTTTTTTAGTTCTGTTATAATTTGTAATAACACTCGACTGGTGGGTGGACATGATTGCCTTGTTGTAAGGAGTTTTTTTTAAATTTAGTAGTTAATTTTATTTTAATAACTTAGACTTCTAATTTAAATATATTATAAGTATATATGTATATTGTAATGGCTATTAACGATATAAGTGGCGAAAGTGAGATGTTTTTCACTGCTGATGACGACAGTTTTGATTCTATGGTAAGTGATAGTGGAAGTTCTATTTCCACTCCTCTCTCAGAGTTTCTTATTTCGCAGTTTTCTGATGTCCCTAACAACTTCAATGTTGTTCATATAAATGCACAGAGCATTCCGGCCACTTCCCCGATATGCTGATGACTTTTACTTGTAAAAATATACATGCTGTTCTTATTTCTGAATCGTGGCTGAAGCCTTGTCTTCCCTCTACCTGTTACAATCTTCCTGGCTTCCAATAATACGAAACGATCGCTCGGTAGGTGGCGGTGGAGGTGTCGCCATTTATCTACGTTTACACATTCCTTTCACTATTGTCGATGTGTCTGCACAACCACCGCCGCCTAATGCATCTTTTTATTGAAGTCACACTATCTCACTCTAAAGTTCTTCTTGGTGTTTATTACTGCCCTTCTATGCGTATTGACTTCTTCAAATCATTCCAAAATATCTTAGATAAACTTACTCCCTCCTATTCACACACGATTATAATGGGTGAATTTAACACTTGCCTCCTTAAACAAGATGCCAGGGCTTCTTCTCTTCAGTCAATCTTATATTCTAGTAATCTCTCTATTTTACCGCTAAATGCCACGCATCATTTTCCAAACTCGACTCCCTCTCTCCTTGACCTTATTTTTGTTTCCTCTTGTAACTTTGTCACGAAGCACGGTCAATATACGGCCGATGCATTTTCATATCATAACCTAATCTTTCTATCTTATAAAACCCGATCTCCCAAATTTAAGCCAAAAATTCTACTGCAGCGTAATTTTGGTGGCATGAATATAGGCAGTAGCGTTGCTTTGGGATTGGTCAAATCTTTTTAGCGCAGATAATCTAGATAATAAGGTTTCAATCACAATTAACATTCACAATCACTGCAATAAGGTGTGTAGGGATGCTCAACGCTTTCATATTCATAAGTCAGTCGAAAATGGTGATACAGCAAAGGTCTGGAAATTTCTTAAATCATTGGGTGTTGGGAAATCTAAGAATAGTCCAACGACAAACGATTTAAACGTTAATCGTTTAAATAAACATTTCTCTTCTTCGTCCTGCTTAGCAGCACTAAGGCTAATACACTAACATATCTTTCAACTATTCCGACTCCCAATCATTCCTCTTTTGTTTTTAAACCATTCTCTGTTTGTGACGTTAAGAAGAGCGTTCTATCTATTGCTTCCAATGCAGTGGGAAGTGACTGTGTCAGTGGTAACATGATTCTTCCCATTCTTGATATTATTCTTCCTATTATTTGTCATATCCTTAAATTATCCATTTCTACAAGTAGTTTTCCATCATCTTGGAAAAATGCTGAAATTATTCCTATTCCAAAAAAAAAGTAATCCTGCATTTTCTGAATATCGTCCTTTCTCTTTACTGCCCTTCTTATCTAAAGTCCTTGAACGCCTTGTTTACACACAGTTCAACAGTTTTCTTTACGCAAATGCTCTTCTTAATCCTTTACAGTCAGGATTCCGACCTGGACACAGTACTACCACAGCATTGGTGAACATCACCGATGATATCCGATTAGGAATGGAACGCGGTGAAGTGACTGTTCTTTGTTTATTAGATTTCAGTAATGCTTTTAATACCGTTGACCATTACGGTCCTACTCGGCATCATGCGCTCTCTTAACGTATCTCCAACAGCGATTGGTTGGTTTCGCAGTTACCTGTCTGGTTTCGCCAGCAACGTATACGTATCGACGATACATTATCATCTTGGTGTAACGTAAGTGTTGGTGTACCGCAGGGAGGCGTTTTATCTCCTTTACTTTTTGCAGTTTTTATAAACTCAATATCCAATAATTTAACTTCTTCCTTATTAACCTTTATGCAGATGATCTACAAATATATACAAAAGCTTGTCCCAACGATCTCCCCAATGCTATCAATGTCATTAATGCAGATCTCGATCGAATTCTTGAGTGTAGTAATGCTTACGGCATTCACGTTAACCCAGCAAAATCGCAAGGCATTATCGTGGGCAGCGCGCAAATGTTAGTTAAGTCGAGCCTAGATTACCTGCCTCATATAGTATTTGGTAAAACTATTATTCCTTACAGAGATTCGGTAAAGAACTTGGGGATCCACATAGATAAGAATCTGTCGTGGGGACAGCACATCAAAGAAATTAATCGTAAAGTTTATGTCTCGGCAGCCTCCTTGCGTAGATTACGTAACTTTCTTCCCATTTCAACCAAAACTATGCTTGCCAAGTCCCTTATCTTCCCTATTTTTGACTATGCAGACGTCAGCTATCTAGATCTCACCGAAGCTCAGCTTGATAAACTTGAGCGAATTCAGAATTTTTGCATAAGGTTTATATTTGGATTGCGCAAATGTGACAATGTCTCTCTTTTTCGTACTAAGCTCAAGTGGTTGCCAATACGACTCGGAATGCTCACATACTTCATCTTCTCTATAGTGTTCTCTTTAATCCTTCTTACCCTTCTTACCTCAAAAATCGTTTTGAGTTTCTTCGTGATTCCCATTCGCGTAACTTGAGATCAGCAGAGAGCTTGAAGTTGAATTTTCCACTATACACTAGAAAATTTATGAACAAGTCTTTTACTGTACAGGCTGTTCATTTATGGAATGAACTCCCATTAGCACTAAAACGCGCACCATACCTACCGGTATTTAAGAAACTTGTCAAGAATAATTACCTCGCACTTTAAATTGTAACTTTGCTTCCACACTAGCCATTAAATATGTATATGTAGCATATCGATTGCATTTAATTAAATAATTCAATATATATGTATTTTATTTTTGTAAGTATAGGGTATTTTTGAAACGCTCCCGAAAACGAAAACGAGAATCTTTGATGATGGGATCTTTGAATATAAAATCGATCCTGATGAAAAAAAGAAACATGTTTTCACAACGTTTTATTAGCTTTATTCACGCTCCATCGTGTTAGTATAGTTAAACAAAACGTTAATTTCATTGAAAAAAAACATGAAAATACTTAAACATAAAACCAGCAGTGGAATTACTGAATTACAATCAGCTGACTAGGGGTCAATGTACGCGCGAACGCCGAATTCGCGCGGCCCGCAACTAGCGATGGTACCACAATACCTAATAATTTACAACACTTGTCTAAATACCTAACTTATCTACTTAACCTACTATTTTGCCACTGTGCTTGTCTCCACGTAGCCACTTTAATTCGAATTCACAGGTTAAATAAACCAAATAACTGGTTCGATTCCCCGCTAATGAAAAAAATACTTAAATAAAATGTTAACAAGGTTAGAGTCATGCTTTTTATCCATTGTGTAGGTATGTTTATTATTCTGATGTATTCAGTTATGTACCTATTCAGATCAGTTCAGTACTGAGTTATTTAAAAAAAATTAGGTTAAATAAACCAAATAACTGGTTCGATTCCCCGCTAATGAAAAAAATACTTAAATAAAATGTTTAAAAAGTTAGAGTCATGCTTTTTTATCCATTGTGTAGATATGTTTATTAATCTGATGTATTCAGTTATGTACCTTTTCAGATCAGTTCAGTACTAACTAATTTAAAAAAATTAGGTATGAAACAGCTTACCGATCCTCCGTGGCCTTATGAGATTCTCCAAGGCACATTAACATGTTGCCGTATTCACGAGCACTATAAACGTACCTACGCGTTAGGCATTATTAAAACAAAACAAAAAATACAAAACGTAAAAACAAAAACAATATCATTAAGTAATAAATAACAAGTAATAACGACAATAATTTAATAAACAAAACAATTGAACTATCGCTCGTGATAGTCAACACGGAACTGTCTCAAAAACTAAAATTATTAATCAATCCCGCCAAAACAAATGCGCACGAAGTAACGTCCTTGAAGAATGTGTAAATTCCACAGCGCGAGGCGACTCGAGGCAGCGTGTGTGTGAAAGGGAAGGGTAGAGTGAGTAGTATACCTAATGCATTGTTTCGTACCGATCTAGATAAGAGTTCGGCGCCCGCGAGGATATTGACCCTATTGTCAGCAGATTTTATTTTTTAAGTTTCACTGCTGGTTTTATGTTTAAGTATTTTCATGATTATTCGGGATCGAATTTCTTTGTGACCCATCATCATAGGTATCCTTAGTACTATCATCTGTCTTCGTTTTCGGGAGCGTTTCACAAACACCCGGTATATATACAGGGTATTTTTGAAACGCTCCCTGAAAACGAAGACAGATGATAGTACTAAGGATACCTATGATGATGGGTCACAAAGAAATTGATCCTGAGGAAAAAATCATCTTTTCACAACGTTTTATTAACTTTATTCACGCTCCATCATGTTATTACAGTTATTTGAAACGATATTTCACACAAAAAAATCATGAAAATACTGAAAAATAAAACCAGCAGTGAAACTTTAAAAAGAAAATCAGCTGACAATAGGGTCAATATCCTCGCGGGCGCCGAACTCTTTCCTAGATCGGTACGCAACAATGCATTAGGTTATACTACTTACTCACTCTACCCTTCCCTTTCACACACACGCTGCTTCGTGTCGCCTCGCGCTGTGGAATTTAACACATGCTTCAAGGACATTACAATAATTTTAGTTTTTGAGACGAGACAGTGCCATGTTGACTATCACGAGCGATAGTTGAATTGTTTTGTTTATTAAATTATTATCGTTATTACTTGTTATTTATTAATTAATGATGTTGTTCTTGTTGTTACGTTTTGTGTTTTTTGTTTGGTTTTAATAATGTCTAACGCGTAGGTACGTTTATAGTGCTCGTGAATACAGCAACATGTTAATGTGCCTTGAAGAATCTCATAAGGTCACGGAGGATCGGTAAGCTGTTTCATACCTAAATTTTTTTAAATAACAGTACTGAACTGATCTGAATAGGTACATAACTGAATACTAACTTATTCTGGACTATAATTTTTTTTTATAGTATAGGGTGACAAACGAGCACACAGACCACCTGATGGTAAGTGGTTGCTGTGACCCATAGACATCTACATCTATCCTCAATAAAGACTCAAAATGCAGATGCGTTGTCACCCGTGAGGACTAAGATGGAATGCCTCTTTTCCAGTAAAAAGGGTCTCCGGTTCTCTACACTCACCATACGAAACACAGCAGTGTTAAGCTGCTATTTTACGGTGGTATTCTGTGAGAGCGTGGTCCTTCCCCGGTCGAGCCGACCCATTCGTGCTACAACTATACTACTAATATAGCTGCAGCATGGCTTTACCACGTAATCAGAATAATAAAAATACCTACACAATGGATAACAAAGCATGACTCTAACCTTGTAAACATTTTATTTAAGTATTTTTTTCATTAGCGGGGAATCGAACCAGTTATTTGGTTTATTTAACCTGTAATTCGAATTAAAGTGGCTACGTGGAGACAAGCACAGTGGCAAATTAGTAGGTTAAGTAGATAAGTTAGGTATTTAGACAAGTGTTGTAAATTATTAGGTATTGTGGTACCATCGCTAGCTGCGGGCCGCGCGAATTCGGCGTTCGCGCGTACATTGACCTAGTCAGCTGATTGTAATTCAGTAATTCCACTGCTGGTTTTATTTTCAGTATTTTCATGATTTTTTTTGTGAAAGATCGTTTCAAATAACTGTAATAACATGATGGAGCGTGAAAAAGTTAATAAAACGTTGTGAAAAGATGATTTTTTTTTCCTCGGGATCGAATTTTTTTGTGACCCATCATCATAGGTATCCTTAGTACTATCATCTGTCTTCGTTTTCGGGAGCGTTTCAAAAATACCCTGTATGTTTATTCTTTTTTACCTCTTTTTTTTTCTATCACACCAATTTGCCCTACCCCTGTCATATTCGTGCAATCATGTCCATTCATTGGTTGTCTAGAAGAAATTGCTGTCAGCAATAAGACCGCCCATTACATCTTTATTTTATATATATAATTTCTGTAATTTTTGTATGGTGTGCAATAAAGAATATTAAATAAATAAATATGTGCTGATATATTATATATTTTACAGACACATATAAAATTTGTGGATTACTAAAAAACTAGGATGGTTTAAACGTAGAGCCACGCTGCAGTTCTATACTAAGACTGCTGCACGAATGGTACGGCTTGCCCGAGGAAGGACCGCGCTCTCATAGAATATCAACGTGAACCTTTTAATAAGTGTTAAGCAGAAAGGGCTTAGGATGACGCGTTTGATTTGGTGTATTCGAATCTGTCTGCGCAAGAAAAGTAGGTGAGGTGGTAGTTTCTTAGGAATCGTTCAAAACTTGATATTACGCATCTTCGAATATCAAGCGTAGTGATAAATCATTTTCATTCGCTTGTCGAGGATGTCGATATATTTGAATAATAATAAAAAGTTATAATATCTAATTGTTGCCGAATAGACGTAGATGGTTAAACGGACTCTTATATTTTAATTCAAAATAACCAGATTCAAATTAACAGAGTTTGGTTGGAGTAACATTGGGAATGCGCTTCACGTATTTGTATTATCCACGTGTTGTATATATATTGAATATTTCTTCCGTTATTCTCATTCCATTGCGTACAGCTTTACTACCGCTTGGACCTCCATCAGACACGATTGAACCACAGATACGTTTATTTATACAGCTACCGTTCGGTGGGGGACGCAGCCCGCAGACACTTACATACATAGACATATATATATATGTTCTACAAAAATATAGATCTTTCCTCCGTCTAAAAGAAAGTCCGCGATACCATAGGCGTATTTCTTATACATACGCCACAATAAGGTATTATGTGACAAAAAATATTGAAAATTAAAAAGTGATTTATGAGCGTTATTATTATTTGGCATATTAATCGTTACGAACGAAAGTTACTTCATCATCAATACAATTTTATAAAGATATACTTTGCTCTTCATTTATTCCGTTAGATAAATAAATTGGTAGATAGATGCACGCGAAGCTGATAAAAGCGTGTTAAAAAAAGACACTATGCAGTAAAAAAAAATTGTTACTTATATAATTAATCAAAGTGATGATATAAAAAAAAATCTCAACTACAACGCCAATTTCGGTGCATTGGAAACGGTATCATAAAACAAATACCGTAACCGGAACAATAAAAATAGAGAGTGCACCTGTGCTTGCATACACGTGGGCACAATAATCCTGTCCTCCACAGATGGCTAGTCACTGTTGAGAACGGCCGCCATTACCGAAATTCGGTTTGGAGGAAGTACACACTTAGAATCGTTTGGCAGGATAAAAAGGGAGTGAAAGGGAGAAGAGGGGAATATCCCCTACCCCCCGACACCACTCCCATGAAAATGTAATACACCGTTCTCGAGAAAAATTTCAAAAGAAAATCCCTAAAACCTAACCTCAAAATGATAACATTCATCGCCTCTGGCAGGTGGGGGTAGGGAGAGGGGGGGAGCGAGTATGACCTCTATCACAACTGTAAGGATTTCTCGGTAATCATGTATTTCTGGGCATTAAGTCCGCGATACCATAGGCCTATTTCTTATACATACGCCAGATAAGAGTTCGGCGCCCGCGAAACTCTTATCTGGCGTAAGGTATTTTGTGACAAAAAAATATTGAAAATTAAAAAGTGATTTATGAGCGTTATTAGGCATGGCATATTAATCGTTACGAACGAAAGTTACTTCATCATCAATACAATTTTATGAATATATACTTTGCTCTTTATAGCATGTTGTTTGGACGCATAGTTTAAGAGATAATATAGTCTGTTCGCTAAGATAGTGTCGGTGCACCCGGAGCCGCACTTATTATTTTGCTTTTATTTCATAATTTTTTACTGCGTTTGTTAAATAAATGTTTTAAATAAAAAAAAGAATGAAATTGAATACAATTTTTTTCTTATGGTTATTGTAATAAAATACGAATATAAATAATAAGCACAAGTTAGGTAGCAAGGAACCTTTCACTACGGCGCTTCGTTTTAAAATGACAAATGCTCCTGCGTGTGTATGCCACATGCGGCGGCCTTTGATGGCGCAGCGGCGCCTTTGACTAGATGCGGCACGTGCCAAGACGGCGTGACACAACAGGTCTAAGCGAACAGACTGTAATGAAAGATTTAAATAATACAACACTGCTTGGCGCGCGATCGACGCCTAGCCACCCGATTAGAATCAAGAGAAACAAGCAGTGAACGCCTCTATAAGTGAGGTGTCATGTCGCGCGGCTCAGATACGTGGGTGAAACACAGAGAACACAGCTAGTATATTTAGTATATTTAAAAAATTACAAATTTATCAAATAAATAAAATTAATTATATTTAATAAAATTATCATATCCAAACCATTCTTAGTAATCTACGATTTCATGTCTTACCGATTTATGGACCACCTTGAGAGTCAATCAATTTTTGTTCAATAAAATGACATTACAGTAGTTATTTTAATCCAAACCCCATGTACTTTTTATCATGTATGCATCTTTTTCTCCAATCATGATGGCTGGAGCGTTTGTGTGTGCAGCAGTTGTTTTTGGTATTACACTACTATCGATGACACGGAGATTTTTGATGCCGTATACCCTCAGTTCCGGGTCCACCTCTGCACTTGGATCTGATACCGGCCCCATTTTGCATGTTAATATTTGATGATGTAGCGTCGCCGTCATTGTCCGTACTGCGCACTCCCAGTAAGCATCGATCGCTATCAAACACAGGTTGCTTACAATTTGGAAACTTTTTTGTAAACAATTTAGCACCGTATTTTTTAAAAGGAGGCGTATCTATCAGTTTTTGTATATGCCTTATGGAAGCTATTATCGAAGCTGTGTCCTTCGGATGCTGTAAATAGTTACCATACAAAGTTGGTTGCTCAAACGGATTCTTTGATTTTAGTTTCAAATAACCTCTTGACTTTGGATGTAATAACATCGGGATGACTGTGAAGCTTTCGATGTTTTCAAGGGGTTTATAAACATCATTGTAAAGCCAATCTGTCAGTTGCAGTCCCTTTGCAACGAGCTTTCCATTATCACTTGTGATGGAAGCGCAACCTCCTATAATTTCAATATCAGGGTAGTCGCCAGCTTCTTCAGATATATTGGTTTTTATATAACTCAGAGTATCTACACCAGCAAGCGTCGTCATTGGACCATCGCCGAATTGTAAGAATGATAGGGCATTCTGGATGGTTGCTGTATTTTTCTTTTTCTCATTGGTGGTCAGTCTGGTAGAGTTCAAAGTGAATGCTAGGCCGGGAAAGCATATGTGATCATATAAAGTTTCTCCCACCTTTAAATCGTGTATTACCGGTATGCCTAAGAATTCTAAATGGCTTTTAGGTCCCACGCCTGAGAGCATTAATAAATGAGGCGATTCTATTGGACCTGCTGATAGGATGATTTTTTAAAAACTTTTATTTGATTTAAGCGTCCATCCCTGTGAAATTCTTTTCTGTATACAGTCTTTGTAGTGGTATTTATTAAGATTTTTGTGACCCTACTCTTTGGTAGGCAGGTGTCGTCGGTTCTTTTGTTTTTGAAGAAAAGTTTTCGCACTGTTCATCCGAACACCTTGATTTATTTTAGCCTGAATGTAGCTAAATCCAAATCCATCGGGGCTGTTGCAGTCGACTTTTCGGTGTCCCAATAATTTCGCTGCGTCTAAGAGTGCTTTTGATAGCTTAGACCTAAAATAAATTTTGTTTTAAATATATATATTTTTTTTCTGGGCCTTTTACAGTGCCCTGCTGAGACATAGGCCTTTCTCACTATAGGAAGGATATCTCTTAATTGCTTTGCTTTGCTGGTGGATTGGCGATTGCAGTATGACATCTGTCACTGCAACCTGTCATCAGTCTGGCTCATTAGGACATTATTTAACATATTATGACATATACGAGATTATTTATAAAGCAACCTCTCTGAGCTTTTCCTATAGTCGCCTCTTACTACAACATAGGACGAAATCGAAAGATGAATTCTCACCAAGTCTATTTATTTTATTTATTTATTTATTATATTTTATATACAAATTGCGTTACATGTGACTTAGTGACTAAACAAAACATGCAAGTTCTATCAATCGTATGCACCTCGAAAGGCATAGCAATGAACAGGAGAGGGGCAGACACTTAAAAATTCTTTTCCTCAAAGTATTCATTAATTGAGGAGTAACTTTTTTTTTATAAGTATTTTTTAATAATAAATCTTCTAATAATAATAAGGTCTTAATAATAAATGGTATATTTTATAATGTTATATATGATTTAATAATATAAATATTTCTTAAATGCAAATGTAAAACAATATTTACCTAAATGAAACGTCCTCTACCGTAAGTTCGCCGTTTCTGCCATGCCAGGGAGATTCCGATAGACCTTTGAGATTTGCTCGTTCCGATTTTATATAGAAGGGCAATATCTCGTTATACGACCTGTAAAATGTTATGTTTAAAAATCATAAGCATAACAATATTCATTTTATACATGAACAAAACTCGACATTTCGTACCAACATTCCAACGACACCACACATAGCCAAGTGAAACGGTTCAAAGGTATTTTTATGTTATTCACTTGCTATGTAATTCGGTTTATGTCTCTATTTGTATTTACGCCTGAGATTTATGCTTGCACTACAGTCATGATTTGTATGAAATACACCGTAGCTAACGGATTAATAATATATTTTTCTTGGCTTAATTTTAAACGCAGAGTTAACATGCGGAAATTGAAACCAGAACGTCGCTGTTTCGATTGTATAGTCGAACAGTTGATTTTTAACACCAAACAAAATAGCAACATTATACTGCTATTTCAAGCTGGTATTCTATGCGAGTTCTATGCTTACATGATCAAACCGATCCATTCATGATTTAGCCATTATGCAACGTAGCTTTACTACGTATAAAACACAATCGAATAGATTTTAGTTTTCATTTATCAATGGATAATATCGATGTCCGCCGTGTGGTTGATTCCGTGTTTGTCTCACACCCTGTGGCGGTGTGAGAATATCCACTACCCTATATCATCCAGTTGGTGTCGTAAGAGGCGGCAGAGGGAAATTGAAACGTGATGGCTCATCTTCAGCATCTTCCTGATAACAACTCATATTAAAAATAAAACTGCAAACGGAGACTGCTACAAAACGGAATGATAATGATGAATATCGATAGATAATATACCTTTAATATACATAAACACTAAATGTATTTATTCCACTCAAGGAGTCAGTAATTACTCATGAGGCAGTGTATACTGTATACACTTATGCGACTAAAATTCCAGAAAATATCGCCAAGTTAAAAAAGAAAATTACTTAAACATTTATAAATGCGATATTACTCCTGGCACAGAATAGATAATAGTAGTAATCGCTACTAAGTTGTTACTAAGCCTATAATGATTTGTGGAATTATTAACAATATCTACAATAAAATACATAATTTTAAACAGTTTTAAAAAAAGTCCCGCGATATATTCGGAACCAGTAGTAAGTTAAAAAATGACATTTAATAAATATTAGGTCCTTACATATGAAATTAGCGTTTTGTCGTACTGACCACTTTGATCTGAAATATCTCCTCTTTGGTTAACAATTCCAAATTCAAATTTATAAATTCATTTAGCTGGTACATTGGAGTTTTGAAAACAGTCATTCATTTGCTTTTTCCTCATTATTTTATTCTTTGGCGTCGCTTATTACCGCACAATGGAAAACATGAAATATCGGTATATTTACGAGTACGAGTTCTACCGTGGCACCAGTGCTGCAGAAAAAGCTCGAAGGATTAATGATGTGTACGGCGCTGGTGTCGCAAAAGAAAGCACGGTACGTTTTTGGTTTCAACGTTTTCGTTCTGGAAATTTCGACCTTCAGAACCAACCCCGTGGACGGTGGGAGACCAAAGTGGAAAATGAAGAATTAAAGGCTATTGTGGAAGCGGATCCATCACAAAGCACTTCAGAGATAGCTGCAGGCTTCGGGGTAAGTGATAGAACTGTATTAATCCACTTGAAGTAAATCGGGAAAGTAAAAAAACTTGAACGATGGGTACCTCATGAATTGAGTGAATCGAACATGCAAACATGCGTCGACTGCCGTGTTACTTTGCTCAATCGACACAATAATGAAGGGATTTTAAATCGAATCATTACTTGTGATGAAAAGTGGATACTGTATGATAATCGGAAGCGCTCGTCGCAATGGCTGAACCCTGGAGACCCAGCCAAATCCTGCCCTAAACGAAAATTGACTCAAAAAAGGTTACTTGTGAGTGTTTGGTGGACTAGCGCCGGTGTCTTTCACTACAGCTTTCTAAAATCTGGCCAAACGATTACGGCACATATCTATTGTCAGCAACTGCAAACCATGAAGGAAGAACTAGCTGCTAAAAAGCCGAGATTGTTCAATCGCTCTAGGCCACTGCTGTTTCACGACAATTCAAGACCACATACTGCACAATAAACAACCACTAAGTTAGATGAGTTACAATTGGAATGTCTGCGACATCCACCGTACTCTCCGGACCTTGTTCCAACAGATTACCATTTTTCCGGAATTTGGACAACTTCTTATAAGGAAAAAAATTCAACTCCGATGCGGCAGTCCAAACCGCCTTCAAAGAGTTTATTGATTCTCGTCCCCATAGTTTTTTTAGTAAAGGGATCAATGAACTACCTATGAGATGGCAAAAGTGCATAGATAACAACGGTGCATACTTTGATTCATAAATATATTTTACAAAAAAAAATTGACTTTATATTCCTCCCGTACGAAACGCTAATTTCATATGCAAGGACCTAATATTATTTATGATATAATTGTGAGAATAAATATTTTCTCTTAATATTTTTAAACAAATCTTCCCTAGAATGAGAAGGGCAAGGGCAGGGAATCCACAGGAGAGTCAATTTCAATTCTCTTAAAGTCTATTAAGTATTCATACGAATGGGTCGGCTCGACCGGGGAAGAACCACACTCTCGCAGATTAAGCTTAGCTAAACTGCTATTTTACAGTGAAAAGTAGACTCTTTACTGGAGACAGTCATTTCATCTTAGTTTTTTTTTTACATGGAGAAATGCCTACGCATACCCGCCTCGCGGGGGCAAGGACGGGTTATGTCGGACTCGCACCGACTAAAACCCCATGGTGTTCCACCTTCGCCGCATATTGACAGGGCCACGGGAATGCTTTTGCACACATCCGCGGCCCCACCAGCTCCGGCCGCCCCATGGCAGCCCCACCTCGGGGGAGGACCTCTCCTCCAAACGTCTAAAGGGCTGCGTAAAGGGCTCCCCGAGTCCCATACGCGGAGGCCATGGGGCCAGGAAAATCAAGCGCTCGGTAGCATCCGCCTTCCCGACCCCAGCGACGGATCTGGTCTTTGGCTCCGCCGCCAACCAAGTTTCGGCCGCGGAGGGTAGGGAGAGCGGCGCCTCGCAATACCGACACTCCTCTTCCCCTGCGGCCCCACCACCACCGCATCAACGGTGCGGCCCCGTCAGAGTCGCGGAGGATAGGGCGAGTGGCGCATCGCCATACCAACACTCCTCCTCTTCCGCGACTCCACCTCGGCTGCAGCGGTAGGGGGAGAGGACACTCCTCTCGCCGCAGCCTACCGACACGCATCCAATGTGGGCTCGCCAAGCCCACTCGGAGTGGCCACCTCGGGCCGGCCCTACACCATGGGCGAGCCAAGGGGTTCCTCTTTGTTCACCGCGGGTGATCAAGCCACGGCTATTAAGTTCCCCCGCCACGACAAAGCGGGAACCCGTTCGGGGGGGTTCATCTTAGTCTACAGTCCACAGAAGTGACAACGTATCTGCATTTAGATTTTAAATCGAGGAGGGATGTAGATGTCTATAGGCCGCAGCATCCTCTTTATCAGGTGGACTGTGCGCTCGTTTAGACACCTTATTCTATAAAAAAAGTATACTAACTATTGTGTTTTATATTACAGGTACATATTGTTTTATGGCGCTTTTGTAAGTTATAATCATAGATATAGTATATACTAGATTGGTCATAGAGTGATTATGGCGAGACCAAAATCAACAGTGCTGCACCATGGATTGCCTGTCTCAACTTCAATTATTGTTACCTTTTGCAGTATATTCGTGTTTTATTATTTGACGTAGATGATGAAAGTGAATATTTTTACCCGACACGGTGAAGCAAAAAGGATGGTTACGATTTTAGAAGGCTATTTAGGATCCGTGATACAAATTGAAATAACATCGTACATGCGTAGGTACGTTGGACAGTAGTCTAACGTACTACTGCCTCGTTGGGCTAGTGGTCATAAGCGCGGGTTCGAATCCAACAAATGATTGTTCGGGCCAACAAAAGGTCAGTTATTTAGTTTTTCTGTCAATAAATTCTCAGTAGCCGCCTGGAGTCAGGAAGTGGGCGGTGCTTCACCCCCGTGTCTAAGAAAACACGTAAAGCCGTTGGTCCTGCGGCTGATCTAATCTGTACTATGAGAGTGACGGAATACAGAATGCACCTGTGCTTGCGTATACCCTCGGGCACTATAATCCTGTCCTGCGCAGATCCGTGACCGAACTGCGGTCTAGAGAACATTATTACAATTTATTATTATTTATTTGCTTTTTAGTATGTATTTAATTCAATTCAAATACATTTATTTCAGACAACAAAGATCCATGGGTTAGTATTACATTAACGCTTAAAAACTAAGTGTTAGAACCAATATTAGAATTAAATTAAATCAAACTAAATCAAATTAAGTCAAATCAAATCAAATAAAATTAGACTAAATTAAATTCTAATATGTCATGTACTTAAGAGGCACTCCGTGCGGTCGACACCTAGAAGAATAAATCCACTGTATGAGTCATCGTTCGAACGGCACGAAATGCCTCACAATAGGCGCATGCGGATCATCTGCCACCATTCTCAGGATACTGTTCCCTTCTCCGTATCCTTCCAATCAGCGACGCTACATTTTTCGGAACTACGGCATGAACACCGTCAGTTCGGGTCTGTGCAAACATGCCAGAGGCGCTACAGAAGCGGGGAAGTGCCAACATCATCCTGAAAACGTTATTGTACTGGACTCGCAGGGTGTTTAAACGATTTTTTGGCATACCTAATCCACAGACCGCTCGTGTACAGACCCTGGCAATACGCTTTGAATAAGGTAATTTCGACCTGGTCCGAACAGCGGGCAAATCTACGAGCCAGCATATTGCCGCGTATCGCCAAAGCCCTACGCTCCCTCTCTATGTCTAGATCATCTTTAAGGTCGTCGGCAAGAATATGCCCTAGGTATTTAAATTGATAAACCCGCTTTAGTTCCGATCCATTTAAGGTTATTGCAGGGATAGATTCGGGACACTTGCCGGCGACCTTAAAGACCATGTATTCACTTTTTTTTTAATGTTGTATACAAGACCATGCGAGGCTGCGTAAGTCTCGCAGACCTTCAACATTTCTCCGATCGCATTCGCAGTGGGACTCAGCAACACCATGTTATCCGCATGGCTGATGCTATTGATACTAACACCACCCACGCGGCATCCAACACGCATGCTGCTGAGCTCCACCAAGAGATCGTTAACATACGGGTTGAAGAGCTTCGGAGACGATAACCCTCCCTGCTTCACTCCGCACTCCAACCTGTACGACTCGGAGAGACTGTTTGACTATTTAACATGATTGGTATGGTTTGCATCACCATCATCTCCGCTGGAATACCCCTGTCATCCATCTTCCTCCAAAGTACATCATATGAAACGAGATCGAAGGCTTTGGAGAGATCCAGAAAACAGACGTAAACAGGAGTCCTCTGGTCTGTGTAGTATTGGACAGTATGCTTGAGGCTCAAAATTGCGCTTTCAGTTGATGGTCCGGGCCGGAACCACTTTACTTGGCTGCCGGGCCTCACCTTAAAATGCTCCATGAGCAAATTTGCGATATCCCCCGGGTCACTTTTGCCATCGATACTCACCGGGAGTCCAGGCCTAACATTCAGTTTCCCTGTGGATTTCCAGAACTTACTAAAATTCTTTTCCGCTCTAAGTTTTGCAATTTGGTCCATTTTTATTTGCACCATTTTAGTCTGCCTTTAAAGATCTTACGAGATTCGCACATTTGCTCATATATTAGGCAAGAAGGAGGTCAACCATGCAAAACCCAGTCTTGGAATCGAAGCCTGTCCTCCCGGTGAGCTTCCCTAACATGCTTGTTCCACCCACTCAAGACTTTGTTCCTCCGTGGTTTATCTCTAACCTGGGTCTTGTTCTGAACAGCTACGTCTTGCAGAATATACACAATACGTTTATACGAGGGTGACACTGAAAGTTCTTAGAAAATCAAAAACTGAACAAATTTATTATATCTTTTCAAAATAGTTTCCATTTACATCAATACATCGCTGCATCCGATGGAACCACTGAGAAAAGCACTTTGCCCACTCGTCCTTAGGGGTCTCTTCGACGGCATTTTGCAACGTAGCCACTGCTTCCTCGGCGTCCATAAAACGTTTTCCTAGAAGTTTTTCTTTTATTTTCGGAAATAAATAAAAATCGCAAGGTGCGAGGTCGAAGCTATAGGGCGGGTGACCCAGTAATTCCACGTCTGACGTCGCCAAGTAGTCGATTGTTTGCTTGGCAGTGTGCGACGAGGCGTTGTCGTGGTAAAGGAGAATCCTAATGCGAGGTCGTTTCTCCCGAACTTCTTCCAAGACAAGTGGCAAACAATTTTTAGTATACCGCTCTGCAGTAACTGTTTTTCGATCCTCTAAAACAATTGTTGCGTAATAACCTGTCCTTTCGAAGAACGAGGCCACCATCTTTTTTCCCACGCTTCAACCTCTCTTCACTTTAGTTGGCAGCTCCTCGGAAGGAAACACCCAGACAGCAGACTGTCTCTTAGTTTCAGGATCATAACAATAAATCCAGCTTTCGTCACCCATAAGTATGTCGAACACAGCATTTGAGTCACCTCCGTTAAATCTTTGAACCATTTCACGGCACCAATCAACACGACGGAGTTTTTGGGCCTCTGTCAAATTATGAGGTATCCACCGGGCACAAAGCTTCCTGACCGCTAAATGTTCATGGAGGATTTTGTGCACTTGACTCATACCTATGCCTAAGCTTGTCCGAATCTGCTGATAAGTCACTCTTTTGTCAGTCTCTATCATACGCCGCACAACACTGATGTTATCTTCAGTCGTCGCCGTAGAAGGCCGTCCCTCACGCAGATCATCGGTGAGATTAGTGCGACCACGTTTAAGCTCATTAAACCAGTTGTAAACAGGGGCACAAGACGGGGCTTCATCGTGAAAGGTCAATCGAAGTCTATCATTACTTTCTTGTTGACTTAAATGACATCGAATGTCATAAAAAATCATTGTACGAAAGTTTTGTCGCGTTAAATTCATGCTGACGTGACACAGATAATTTTCAATTTGCCGCCAAATCGTAAACAAATGACAAATTAATAAAATACAGACACAATAATATTGGCAAAGAGTTCCATTTTCAAAATTTGAACTAATTTTTTTTATTATATCGTTTACAAGTGGCCAGTTCTAAAAACTTTCAATGTCGCCCTCGTAAAAGCTGTCCAAAACTAACTTGTGGTTTTCCAAGCTGCATGACTCATGGCTGCAATCCACAAACTCAGAAGGAAAGTTGACATCCCCTAAGCTGTTATTACATAGGTTGCGGTATCTATTTATCTGAGATTTATCTCTTTCCCCCCATACACTGCATTACGCCGCATTTCATGTATCAACAGCTTAGGCCACACATGTTTTTTATATTTAGTTCACTAATTTGATTTTTGAGTGTTGAAGGTAGGTCTTTCATTAATTTGATACTGTAGTAATTGTTTACCGTATAGATAATTGTAATGAGTGCATCCACGACTTTTTCCGCCACCAGGGCGGCGCCACTAGAAAGTGAGGATATTTGACAGATTTCATAGCGGGGAAGTTAATTTAATCAGAAAATGTAAAGTTTATTATTTCTTTCTGTACTATTTAGCTATATTTTATATTAATAAGATTAAAAATAAATAAACCAAACCACATATATTCATAAAGGTAGAAAAATTAAAAAAAACCTTATAATGTGCAAAAAATTAAAGAGCAAACTACTGACGCATTGTTTTAAAATCAACTTCTCAATTAAATTACATTGTGTAACAATAAACTTTACCTCACTGTCAACTAGCGACATCTGGTGAGCAGAAAATTATTAGCCCTCATTAGGCACATATACAGTAACGTTTGACGCACTTCCTGTTTTGTTACTACGGTAAATATATGTTTTGATAAGTTTTATTGAAAAAAAAAAATGTTCTCTGAGTAGTTATTTTCTAATTCTAGTTTTTTTTTGGTGCGATTGTTTTTAATAATCTATTTTATAGTTTATAACTTGAGTCGAAATCAGATTGACAAGTTTGCTATTACTACTGAGCCCATATTAAAAAGATGTTTCCGCTTTTGGACATGAAAAGGCTTTGAACATGTTTTAAATTGACGCATAAGAAATTTTACTTTTAACTAGGGTAAATTTAGCTAATATTGCTCGCAGTTTTTCACATATGTGGCGGGTGGCAGGAAAAGGGGAGATCTCCCGCCGGGCAAGGTGTTCTGCCCGGGGAGCGGCCAGCGCTCCAAGTGGTAGCTCGGAGCTATTCTATATATACTGTTTTTAATTCGGAACTTTGATAGCGCGATTTAGGCTTCGATGTATTTCGCTTGTGGCGCGACGACAGCGCCGCCACACATACAAAGTTCAGTCCAGTTCAGTCAGTTTGAATTGATTGTCATTATTAAGACTAGGTATTTTCGTTTATTAACAACCTCCACAGAGTGCACAAAAGCATAATTTAGGGTATTGGCATGCAAACATACGGTATTAACGTCAATGTTGAGTACATTACTCACCTTCGATTTGCCGACGATATAGTCCTTATGTCAGAATCGCTGGAAGACCTAAGCACTATGCTCAATGACCTCAATAGTGCTTCCTAACGGATAGGTCTTAAGATGAATATGAACAAAATCAAAAGTCATGTGTAACGTCCATGTCACACCTATGCCGGTGTTTTTTGGGAGCACTAAGCTCAAAGTTGTTGATGAGTATGTTTACCTGGGACAAGTAGTCCGACTAGGTAAGTCCAACTTCGACCGAGGGGTCAATCGGCGGATTCAACTCGGCTGGGCAGCGATCGGGAGATTACGACACATCTCGTCAGGCATACTTCATAACTTCAAAACAAGATTGTACAACCAGTGCGTGTTGCCAGTGATGACCTATGGATCTGAGATATGGTCCTTCACTGCTGGCAGTATGAGGAAGCTCAAGGTCGCTCAGCGAGCTATGGAGAGGGCTATGATCGGGGTTTATCTGTGTGATAGACTTAAAAACGAGGATATCCGTAGTAGAACCGTCTGAAGTGGCAATGGACCGGCCATATAGCTCGAAGGACCTAAAACCGATGGGGAAGAAAGGTTCTCGAGTGGGAGCCTCGTACCGGCAGGCGAAGTTGGCGTCCCCCACTAGATGTAGTGACGTCCTGGTAGGTAAGACATGCAGGAAGTTGATGGATGCAGATTCAGGATCGTCTTTGTGGCATTCTTTGTGGGAGGTCTATGTTCAGCAGTGAACTTGTGAAGGGCTGTAATGATGATGATGTATGTTCACTCATTCAAACTTGACCAACATGTAGACAGAGTACAAAGTAACATTCGCTTTGTATTGCCGGCTTTAACGTAGGAGAAGGACGCGGGAAGACGCGCGACAAGGTACCTAAATTTGTAACCGAGCGACCCTTACTAATGTGTGTGTACGTAGTAAAATAGTAGGCGTTAGATATTTATGAATGACAATCAGTTAAAATAAGCATTACCACGCATTCAAAATTTAAAAGATAAGAAGTACAAAACATTTGAGATTATTAGGTTTTGTTTCACCATTCGGCTCTATTACTTATTCTGAACCTTCACTGCAAATTGGGACGTATATTGCAAAATAACCCTGTATATAAATTTTGATTACTTAATAAAATCGTTCTCTAAATATTTTATGTAGCTAATTTATTAGTCTCGATGTGAAGGTACTATGACATCACATTTTACTATTATAATATACCTATTTAGGTACATAATATAACACAGCGTTTCATATAACACAACGCCAATGCTGCTAGCATTTTTGATTTCTCATTTCAATTATTTTATATTTATGTAGAATTGTAACAAGTAGACAAAAAGGTGTGGAAAAGATATTGTAAAATGTAAAATTCATATCAATATATTCGTAGTACTAGAGAAACAAAGCCTTTATGGCTTTACTCAGTCTACCGTTACCGTCACAGCCTATAAAAGTTCACTTTTGAATATAGGCCTCCCCTTTAGATTGCTTTTTTGTTATAGGAGAGGGGGCAAACGAGCATGTGGCTCACCTGATGATAAGTGAATACCACCGCCCATGAACAACTGCAACATCAGGAGAATTGCAGATGCGTTATCGGTCTTTTAAAAAGGAGTAGTCTCTTTTCTTGAAGGTCCCTAAGTCGTATCGTAAATCACACAGTGGTGGACTGCCAATTATCCAGATGGTATGGATGGTATCGCGAGTTTTGTCGCGATATGCGATGGAATTTAGCGGCTGGATATCACAAAAGGCTGTGAAATTTAGCGGCTGGAATTAGTCCAAACAATTCCTCAGAGCACTCCCCATGGTAGATGCGATAAAATACGCAAAGGGATGCACCATCTCTTCGCAGTGCCAGTGACTCAAGCCGATCGGAAAGAACTCGGTCGTCGACGATTCTAACCGCTCTGCGCTGGATGCGGTCAAGTGGAAGGAGCTGGCACTGGGGAGCCCCTGCCCAGAGATGGGAACAGTATTCCATGTCTAGCCGAACCTGCGCCTTGTAAAGTTGCAAGCGGTGTGCCCGCATGAAATATTGTCCCGCTCTGCTGAGCACGCCAAGTTTTGCTTCTTAGAAGGAATAGTGCCAAGCGTGGTAGGCATGTTGGTAACCGCAGTTTTTTGTTATTATTAGGGAGACGCTGCTGTTTGTTTGCTTCGCTCTGTCGCCTCTTCCGACATCAACAAGACAATATATAGGGTATTCTTTAACGCCACTACACGGTCAAGTACTCAGTCTAGTCATATTGAAACAAAACAAAGATACCGATGTCTTTATGCTACTACTTGACTGATATTAGTTGTGTAAGTCGTTAGTCGCCATGGCTTGAGTCGATTGAAACAGATTGGTTTTGTTGGATTCCAGTTTCGTAAGGAAATATATTATGATTACCATTTCATATTCGCTCCTAAGATTGCTTAGGGAAACAGTTTGTTTTGTCTATTTCGATTATAGAATAAATTGAAAATTATTTTTATAATGAAAATATCTTTACGTATTTCAATAAAAGACAGTATCTAATAAAGAATTTTAAACGTGGTAGAGCCATGCTGCAGCTATATTAATTGTATAGTTGCACACGAATAGGTCGGTTCGACCGGGGAAGGACCACGCTCTCACAGAATAGCAGCGTAAAATAGCAGCTGAACGCTGCTGTGTTTCGTATGGTGAGTGTAGAGAACCGGAGACCCTTTTTACTGGACAAAAGGCATTCCATCTCAGTCCTTACGGCTGACAACGCATCCGTATTTTGATTCGCAAACGAGGATAGATGTAGATGTCTATGGGCCACAGCAGCCACTTACCATCAGGTGGACTGTGTGCTCGATTGTCACGCTTATCCTATAAAAAAATTACGATAAACCGTTTGAATATATAGTAAATATACAATATTAGCGGGGACAACAAATTCTTTCAGTAAACCCAAAATAAAAAGTAATACTTTAAATTTTTCAATAAAATCTTTAATGCACATCATCATAATAACTGTAATAAACGACATGTTGCATTAACACCAATCAACCATAAAAAATATAAAATAAAATTGAAACATATTCGATAAATAACGATAATCTTTATTAATCTATTATTTACGTAATTGTAACCGCGCAATATGCGTATTCGCATCTCTAGTTTTAGTTACCACCATTTTGTTAAAAACCATCGCGCAGCCACTTGCACGCGCGGACCATACATCTCCCTTGTTAATATGATCTGTGGTGCGTACTCTTAATATGACTTGCGCTGTCGATAACTTCTATTATTTAACTATAAAATTTGAAAGTCATTGCTTACGTCTAAATCAGACAGGAAAATATCATCGTCTTGTGATTAGTTTACCAGACGCATCGACAGAGGGGTAGGGGTGTTCTATTGATTTAATGATTTAACTCGTTGGAAAGTCATGTTGTCGTCAGGCCTAAAGAAAATACAAAATTTATTCCTAACTTAAAAATGTTGAAGAGAAAAATGTTCCCCATGTCACGAGTAGTGCACTTTATTATTTATGTATATATTCCACAAACTCTTGATCATATCAGCTGCTTTTTCCCCGATCATCATTCCCGGTGCGCTAGTGTGGGCAGATATAGGCATTGGTATGATTCCTGTATCAACAACTCGTAACCTTTTGATACCATGCACTCGTAATTCGGGATCTACAACGGCTAGTGGATCGCTTTCCGGTCCCATTCGGCAAGTTGCTACTTGATGATGCAAAGTCGCAGTAAGAGTGCGTAAAGCACATTCCCAGTACTCATCAGAGTCAAAATTTAAGGAAAGACATGCTGGATACTTTGCAGGGTATATTTTAGCTCCTAATCTTTGGAATGGCTCTGTATTTGCTAACGCTTGTATGTGGCGGATTGCTGCTACGAATGTTGCCACATCACGTGGATCTGTCAAGTAGTTGCCGTATAGACGTGGATGGGTAAACGGATTCTTATCCTTTAATTCTAAATAACCAACAGATTTTGGATGGAGTAACATTGGGAATACGCTCCACGTATTTGTATCATCTATTGGCCCAAAGGCTCCATTGAAGATTTCGTCCGTTATTCTCATTCCTCTGCGTACAGCTTTACTGCCACTTGGACCTCCATCAGACACGATTGAACCACCGATACTTATTAGTTCTATATCGGGTACTAACTCTAAATCATCTGAGACAGGTGTTTTAATATAACCAATTCCTTCGACACCGCCTGGGGATGTAAATTCATTATCGCCGTTTCTGAGCCATTCTAATACAGCAGGTATATTTAATGTTTGAGATTCAAGTAAGCTGACGTTTGTCTCATTTATTGTAAAAATAATTCCTGGGAAACATATGTGATCATATAGAGTCCTGCCCACCGGCAGGTCTTTAATCACATCAACACCAACTGAGATCATGTGTTCCTTGGGTCCAACGCCAGAAAGCATCAATAGTTGTGGTGACGCTATAGGACCAGCTGATAAAATAACTTCCTTGCGTACCGTTGCTGTTCGTAAAACGTTTTTGTGAACATATTCGACGCCATAGGCTGTTTTTGTTACAGGGTCTATCAATATTTTTGTAGCTTTAGCTTCAGGTAAAATGTGTAAGTTAGGTCTATTTTTCTGACTATGCAGAAATACTTTGGCGGCGCTTTGTCGTCGCCCATTGCTTAGTGTAACTTGTACCTTGCCAAAACCCATAACTTCCGGTGCGTTGTAGTCCACGGTCGGATGCCCTAGTATTCTTCCAGCCTCCAAAAAAGCTTTTAATAATTTTGTTCTGCAAATAAATTAAATTAATTAAAACTTTATTTTTTAGACCGAAAATAAACTTCCTACTTTTGTTAGTTATTTGGTAAAAACAGGGGATGTAAAAGTTATATAAAGTTAGTTAAATTTTTAGAGAAAATAAGTAATTACTAGGTCCCTTCGTTTAATTGCCTTATTATTTAGAAATATTCAAAGTTTTAATATTTAATAATTCGGCGGTGCGGCATGCTATAGCCCCTTCAACGGTGTAAAATTGACTTTCGGTATATCAAATTGCTGAAATGCTCGTACATTAAAGTAGCATTAATTTGGTTTCGTACTCTGTGTCTGTCCTCGAATAGCCATCGATGCCCCACTGTACAAACACTTCTGCAGAAGGGACAGTACCTCACCCATCACCGCCCTAATTTTGACGAAATTAAATGCTTTCTTGTAGTCTAATACGCATGACAAAGTGGAAGATTGTACTCTTTGGTCTTCTTGTATATATATGCATACATGTATGGTATGTACGTAGTAGTAGTAGTACTATAGCTTTTTCAGAAACTGATTCGTTTGGGGGTCAGAATGGAAATCTGTGTGTAGTTCTTCAATAGAAAGTTGTTACTTTTTTTTGAAGGAAAAGATCACCGTACTTTTTTTACTCCATGCTTCTGGAGTATCGCCATCAATTGGATCGGAATTGCACAGTTTCTGTAAGACTTTAAGTGTCGGTTTTCACAAGTTCCGTTGTAATTCCATCCTCAACCACTTTGCCTTATTGTAAGGTGCTAGTTTGCAGTTCTTATTTCACTAAGGCTGACGGCCGGGATATCATTTTAATAGTAGATGAGTAGTAGCTTATCTAGGACAGATTGTTGGAATAGGTAAATCCAACTTGGAACAAGAAGTCAAGCAACTGATTGGACTCGGCTGGGCAAAGTTCGGGAGATTATACGCATCTCCTCGTTACGTATTCCTCAATCTTGAATACAAGAGTGTGCAACCAGTGAGTGATGCCAGTGATGACATTTGAATCTGAGACGTGGTCTTGCACTGCTGTCGAATGAGAAAGATTTTAGGCACAGCAAACTATTATGAAGTATATGCTCGGAGTTTCTTTGCGTGGTAGAATTTGTAATGAAGACACAGCCTAATCGATCAGTAAAGTTAAATGGCAATGGACAGGCCATAAAGCTCTAATAACCGAAAACGGATGAGCACGAAAGGTTCTCGAGTCGCAGCCTTGTTCCGGTAAGCGTGAAGGGCGGTACCCACTAGATGATTTGCACCATTTCACGACACCAACATGACATGCAGAAAATCGATGGAAGTAGGTGTTTTAGTACCGGTTTTGTGGCATTCTTTGGAGGAGGCCTTTGTTTAACAGTGGACGAGTGGGGTGATGGATGATGATGAATCGAAGTATCGGCAATTATTATGGATTTAATTTAGACCTTTTTAAGAATATCTCTACTACAGAAATCCTGTAGATAGTAAACATTTTCACCGCCATATCTAAGTTGAATTATTACTATTAAAATTGGAAGTGAGTAGCAGAAAGATTCAGCGATGGTATGTGTATGGTATTCGTTACACTGTGTAAACAAGCGTCGTCGTAGGAGTTGAAGGAGTTGAAAAAATACATTAACGTTATAGAATGTTTTTACTATTGCATGCTTTTTGTGCAGAATTTTTGTTTATTTAGAATATCGATATATTTATATATATATATAAGAGACGGGCAGAAGCATATTCCTGATAACAACTTAATTAAAAAAAATCGCTGTTGCCAAACCGCTTGCCAAGTGTGGCTTTTAACGTTACTAATATTCCCGTTAACAATCCAATTTGCGGTTCGCGACAATAATTGAATGGCGTGTTTGTACCCACGAAGTGTTAAATTTGCAGTCCGTACGATGGCCACCCATATTGGAAATTAGGTAAATTTTCAATAGTTTCATGATGGAAAACATGGCAATTTAATTTATACGTGGTACTTACATATACGTGGCAGAGCCATGCTTCAGCTATATTATGCTTGTAGCACAAATGGATCGGCTCTACCGGGGAAGGACCACGCTCTCACAGAATACCAGCGTAAAATTGCAGCTTAATGTTGCTGTTTCGTATGGTGAGTTTAGAGAACCGGGAGACCCTTTTTACTGCATACGAGGCATTCCATCTTAGTCCTCAGGGGTGAAAACGCATCTGCATTTTGATTCTTAATCAAGGATAAATGTAAATGTCCATGGACCACTGCATCCACCTACCATCAGGTGGACTGTGTGCTCGTTTGTCACCCAAACGCCGGAATAACAAATGCAGATCTGATTTTTTAAAAGCAGTGTCATAGCTCTAATATGATATGCACTTGAATTTGGAATTTTAAGTCGACTGTAAGCTACCGAACCTCAAACTAGCCAGCATTAGAAAACAGTAAGTATATAGGTGAGGATCTAAGAATATTAAGGCGTTATATTGCATCTTCTTTCTTCCTATCTTCTTTCTAAAGTTTTAAATTATATTAGTTAATTAAACTAAGTTATTTAAAAATAAGTTAATTAAACGCGATATAATCCGTAAAAGTAGTTTAATTCAATATGTAGTGTTCGCGTAAATATAAGAAATCATTATATTAGTAATTTAAATTTTTAAACAAGAATTTGGTACGTACTTTTTTGGAACAAACTCTACAGGAAGAATCCCATCTCGACTTCTATAAGGACTTTTTTCGTAACCATTTAAATTGGCTTTTTCAGATTTTTTATAGTATTTAGTAACGTCGTTATATGACCTGTATATAAAAGACACTTTTTGTTAGTACCTTACAATAAAATTAATGCGTAATACATGTGTGTAACCATATTATTTTAGCTCGTGTATATACACATTATACATGTAATTCTTGTGTCCATACAAAGTCTCATAAAGTAGTAAAATATCTGCCTTCTGCATCGTGACTGAATTCAAATGCATAACCGACGAGGTCAACGTTTGGGCAGAACCGCGGTTCTCAAGTCTGATTGTATTGTGATCATTCTCATCTTGCTTACACGCCAACGCCATAATCCTATATTCTACTATTTTATGTAGCATTTTCCTCGAATATGAATGGATTTATAAGTATATAATTTTATTTTGTGTACAATTATAGCACTATAATATTTTATGCAAATTTTATTGTAGGTAAAAAGTGGGGGTTTGGTTTTATATGAAAATTCATCACAATGATTTTGTTAACTATTTATACTGGTATTTAGGTATGATGGAACTTACATATCCATAAGTTAAAAGTTTATTGCAATAAAATAATTAAACACTTGTTTTAAACAATTTTCACATTATTGTCCCTCCTGTTTTGTTGGAGTCGACTTAGAGACTTCTATAATATCATTATTACTATCATCATCATCATCGTCTCATAACAGTTCACTGCTGGAAATTGCTTACTTTCCGTTCGTAAATAAAATAAAAACATTGAGGAACGTTTAACAAGGCGTGGGAAGTATTTCGATAAAGTTAAAATATTGTAGCGATTGAATTGGACATTTATCGTAACGCTTTTTATTTTATCAAATTGTAGTGTGTGTAACAATGAGTATGATTTCTGATGATAAAAGACGCAAGGACTTCTAATTGTCGAAGTGAAACGTGTTTCATAACCGTTTCCGCTCGTTTAAAAATGATATTTTTTAATTTTGATTGTTACGATTTCTTTGTTAATTTGACGTTACTGTAAATAATTGTTGCTGTATATATTTACCATCCGTAATTGCCGTTGGCTGCAATGCGGTCCCAGTCTTGAGGTCTGCCTCGTGTGTAAATCATGTAGTTGATAACACTCGTACCTCCAATAGCGTTACCGCGAGGCCAAAAACAACGCTCGTTTTCCATGCCTGGAATTTTTATGTTAATTAATAGAATTGGGCGTGCCTTTGCGAATATACGAGGGCGACACTGAAAGTTTTTAGAACTGGTCACTTGTAAACGATGTAATAAAGAAATAAGTTCAAATTTTGAAAATGGAACTCTTTGCCAATATTATTGTGTATGTATTTTATTAATTTGTCATTTGTTTACGATTTGGCGGCAAATTGAAAATTGTCTGTGTCACGTCAGCATGAATTTAATGCGACAAAACTTTCGTACAATGATTTTTTATGACTTTCGATGTCATTTAAGTCAACAAGAAAGTTATGATAGACTTCGATTGGCCTTTCACGATGAAGCCCCGTCTTGTGCCCCTGTTTACAACTGGTTTAATGAGCTTAAACGTGGTCGCACTAATCTCACCGATGATCTGCGTGAGGAACGGCCTTCTACGGTGACGACTGAAGATAACATCAGTGTTGTGCGGCGTATGATAGAGACTGACAAAAGAGTGACTTATCAGCAGATTCGGACAAGCTTAGGCATCGGTATGAGTCAAGTGCACAAAATCCTCCATGAACATTTAGCGGTCAGGAAGCTTTGTGCCCGGTGGATACCTCATAATTTGACAGAGGCCCAAAAACTCCGTCGTGTTGATTGGTGTCGTGAAATGGTTCAAAGATTTAACGCAGGTGACTCAAATGCTGTGTTCGACATACTTACGGGTGACGAAAGCTGGATTTATTGTTATGATCCTGAAACTAAGAGACAGTCTGCTGTCTGGGTGTTTCCTTCCGAGGAGCTGCCAACTAAAGTGAAGAGAGGTTGAAGCGTGGGAAAAAAGATGGTGGCCTCGTTCTTCGAAAGGACAGGTTATTACACAACAATTGTTTTAGAGGATCGAAAAACAGTTACTGCAGAGTGGTACACTAACAATTGTTTGCCACTTGTCTTGGAAAAAGTTCGGGAGAAACGACCTCGCAGTTGGATCCTCCTTCACCACGACAATGCCTCGTCGCACACCGCCAAGTAAACAATCGACTACTTGGCGACGTCAGACATGGAATTACTAAGTCACCCGCTCTATAGCCCCGGCCTCACACCTTGCAATTTTTATTTATTTCCGAAAATAAAAGAAAAACTTCGAGGAAAACGTATTATGGACGCCGAGGAAGCAGTGACTGCGTTTCAAAATGCCGTCGAAGAAACCCCTAAGGACGAGTGGGCAAAGTGCTTTTCTCAGTGGTTCCATCGGATGCAGCGATGTATTGATGTAAATGGACACTATTTTGAAAATATATAATAAAACTAATAACTTGCTAGTTTGTTCAGTTTTTGATTTTCTAAGTACTTTCAGTGTCACCCTCGTATATTAATTATTTATACATATAATATAATAAATCTGTATAAAAGTCGTGTCTGTAATTATAATATTTTCTGTAAAAAACAATTCCAGGGGACAAAATAAAGGGCATTGAAGCCAGATTAGTGGTTTTTAGAATTTTTGTCTGTCTGTCTGTTTGTCTTTCTGTCTGTCTGTCTGTCTGTCTGTCTGTCTGTCTGTCTGTCTGTGTATTCCCGATTCACGCAAAAGCTACTGGACAGATTTCCATGAAATATTTCAAAAAAGGAGGGTTAAGTATTTTCCTTCCTCAAGATGTTAATTTCTATTTTATATATTTTTAAATTAATAACATATCTATACATATAATAAATCTGTAGAAAAGTTGTGTCTGTAATTTTAATATTTTCTTGAAAAAACAATTCCAGGAGACAAAATAAAGGGCACACACCGCTAGCAGCGCTGATAGCGTATTTTTGACAGAAGCAGAGTTTTTAATAAAATCTACATCACTTTATGCTCATAATTCATAATTCATTCATATTTACACTCATAATAGCGCCATCTACTTAATGTTAAATAAACTAATAATAAGTAACTGATGAAATTAAAGAGAATTCTATAGCTATCACTCTTGGCTTAAAACATATCTAGAAAATAGACACCAGTGCGTAGAAATAAATAGGATAAGCGAGAGAAATACAACTACATCCGATCGTTCTAATTATAAAATAAATAAGTTTGGAGTACCACAGGGTAGAGTTCTAGGTCCCATATTATTTTTATTATATATAAATGCCTTACCGAGAATGACTAAACATCAATGCATAATGTTTGCTGATGACATTTCCATTATTGTTAAATCTAATTATAATGACAATTTAAATAGTTATGAAAATGACATTTACACAACACAATTAATAATATAGTTCAATATCTTAAATCAATTAATCTAAATGTAAATCTGAATAAGACTAATTTTATAAATTTTAACATAAAAGGACGAGCAGTAAATAATCTTAACGTGCTATACAAAAATATAACTATTGAAAGGGCTGCCATGGTTTTATTTTTGGGTATAGTACTTAACGAGAACTTAAATTTCACGGGCCACATTGACAATGTTTGTAATAAAATTAATATATTAATTCGTCTTAAGGCGTTTAACTAAGATAACGACTCTCAGCGTAACCATGTCTGCTTATTATGGTTACGTCGCATCTAATATTAATTATGGTCTGGTTCTGTGGGGCAACAGCATTGAAGTAAATAGAGTTCTCATCGCCCAAAAAAATGTATACGTGCTATATGCGGTAAAGGTCCATTTGATACCTGCAAGCCCCTATTCATTCAGCTGGGTATATTAACAGTCCCTGGCATGCACATTTATTAGAAATATATAAATTTGTCAAACAACATACAGAGTTATTTAAGTCAGCTTGTGATATATATCCACGAAGCACTAGAGATAGTGAACGGCTTGTCTTAGACCATAAACCAAAAACTTCTGTCTATCGGAAAGGTTGCTACTGCATGTGTGTAAAAATATTTAATAAAATTCCAAAGCAGTTCAAGCACGGCTCTATGAATCTCATGACCAAAAAGTTACGTTAATGGCTAATAAAAAAATGTTATTATAGTATTAAGGAATTTCAAAATGATAATAATATGTATGTTGACATATGATGGACGCAATCGCTGTGTATCACTGCGTATCACTATTTTATCTGACCTTTAATTAATGATTGAATGTATTTAAATTTTAATTATGACATTGACATTGTAAATTATGACATTTTGAATTATATAAGTTACATTTAATAAGTTGACATTTTAAAATCTACTACCACCTATATTTGGTAATTTTAAAAAGTTTGCATGGCGTATCTCATGGCTAAATAGGTCTTTAAGCAACTTATTTTTATTATAAAAACCTATTTATGGCAAATAAAGAAATTTGAATTTGAATTTGAATTTAAATATGTTGAGTGTCTATCAGCATAGCAATATTTCACCAACTTCTTTTTGTATCAAGTCCGATGTAACTAATTGAAAATTAAGTGGACTGTAAGATTTCATCTCTAAATGATGGAATAGTTTGAATGACTAATTACAAGGTAGATAGGGTCCATAATAGTGCAAAAGCTTCTTTTCAGTTAGTATGAGTTTCATTTAAGCAAATACGAGAGCCGTGTAGCTTTCCGTAAGATTTCAAAGCACACGAACAAAAGTGTTCGATTCCCGCGAGGACCAATGAAACTGGTAAGAAAATTTTATTTGCTTATTTTCCACGTGCTCAGTCAAGTGGTAAAGAATAACTTGGTGGCGAAATGTTGTAAGCTGCTTCTTTACTTTTTTACTTTTAATGAGACTTATGAGAGTTTGTCATATATTATTAAGATAGCTTTCATATTTTCAGACATACCTACCTATTGAGATTATTGTGACAGTTCCGGTATCATATAAATGTTACAGGCTCTTGCGAAAAAGTACTATAAATATCAAAGACAGCAAATTTTAAACGTATGTTTATTTTTATTTTAACTATGAGTAAAACTGCATTGGTAGAATTTTGAAAGTTGCCCGGTAATCGAACCGATCCAAACGTAAATCTCATAGTACGTAAGCAACCCCAATTCGATCCGCACCGACACCACTCATGTTTTAATTGCAATTTAAAGTTTCGATTTACCACGTTCTCGGTGGTGAAGGAAAATATCGCGAGAAAACCTACATATTTGAGAAGTTAAAAAAATATTTCGGAAATCATTTTGAGGTATACTTCTGTGAAGTCAACCCGCGTTGGAGTCAACTCAATCAACTCTTTTTTGTCCTAAAACTCGCTGCGGCCTGTCGCCAGTAGTGGGATGTATGTAGGCTGCTACTTTTTTACTTTTAATAGGTCTATCCACTGCTGATCATAGGCTGTGCCCATTGTTTGTCAAATAGGCCGGATATTTACAGTAGTAGCCACGCTTGGCAAATGGGTTGGCAACCGCAGCTTTTTATTACTCTGCAATGTTATCAGGAAGATGTTGCCACCCATCGCCTGTTTCAGTTTCCCTTCTGTCGGCTCTTACGACACCCACGAGACGAAACGAGGTATTGGTTTCTATTTCGCCACCTCTACATTGCTAATACATTCCCGTTCATCATTTCGATTCTCTACATAGATTACGAAATAAGTTGGCTATTAGCCGTTGTTGCCACGCTTGGCAGGCGGGTTGCCAACTGCATCTTTTTATTATATTGAGCTGTAATCAGAAAGACGCTGCTGCCCATCTTCTCTATATATTTCTACTCCCGTTTATGAACGTTCTTTGTGAATATTTATGAAATTTTAACTTTAATTGGAGTAGTATTAATGATATATTTAAATTGAAGCCAACGCGTGCGAAGCCGCGGGTAAAAAGCTAGTACTTAATATGTTAAAATTAAAAGGTCGGGAAAAAAGTTTCTTCGCATTTTATATGCAAATTCAAGACATTTTTCTTTCAAAGTTTAATTACATTTAATTATAATATAAATGTGCTATTTTGTTCGATAACTTGTTGTAGGTAGTGACATAATCGCGTTGCTGTAGAAATCTTGGGATTTTTGATCAAAACAATGCGACAAGTACGTAGTTTTGACAGTCCTCTTTTAATGTTAACTTAACACTATCCAAAGAATTCTGAAGAGACCTAAACAAGTGAAAATCCAATGGCGCAAGGGCAGGACTATATGGTGGATGCATTAACACTTCCCAACCAAGGCCAAAGATGTGTGTGGTCTGGCGTTATCATGATGAAAGACCACTCCTTTCTGTTGATCAATTCCGGCAGTTTTTTCTCAATTTCTTGCTTTAGTCTTATTAGTTGTTGGCAGTAGAGATCCGAATCGATGGTTTTGCCCGGCGGCAAAAGCTCGTAATAAACGACGCCATTCCAATCCCTCCAAACACACAGCATCAACTTATTGCGTTTTAATCCGGGTTTCGCAAAACTGTAGAGCTTGACTACCTTTTGACCATGATCTTTTTCGCACGTTTCTGTAGGTGAGCCACTTTTCATCACCAGTGATCAATCTTTTCAAAAATGGTTGGGTTTCATTATGTTTCAATAGAGAATCGCAAATGAGTACACAATTCATTAGGTTTTTTCAGTGAGCTCGTGTGGTACCCAAATATCGAGCTTTTTTGTATTTTTTGAAATGGGTCTAAACTGTTTTGTGGTCAATCCTCAAATTCTCGGCTATCTCGTAACTACTAATATGCTGATCTTTCTCCACTTTTTCAAAACTGGCTTCGAGTTTATCCGTATGAGGGCAACCCGAGAGAGCTGCATCTTTCACATCAAAATTACCGGACTGAAAACGCTTGAACAAACTTTGTGCTACTCTTACTGTCACTACATTAGGTCCATAAACGTCACAAATTTTTTCACGGCTTGAGTCGCATTTTTCCCTTTTTTGTAATATAACATCAGAATGTATCGAATTTCTTCGTTAGATTCACACATTTTGGCGGACAGAAAAGCAATTGAAAATGGCGGGAAAGTGTTTTTTACTTTTTGTTTTCTTTTTCATGTCCTATATGTATTGATATTAAAACCAGCCAGATACAATCAGTACAACCAAAGAGATTTTTCTTCAATTTTATACAAACAAAATACGAAGAAACTTTTTCCCCAAACTATTAATTAGCTGAGATTCGCGAATTAATAGAATGGTGTGTAACTTAATTTGAAGAGAAGACTATTCAAGTTAGATAATGCACACACTTTTATTTTGTACGTGGATCTAAGTTAATTAATCTAAACTCACGGCAGCGTGACAGCCTAGTTCGGAAAAGAAAAGGGCGACCCACCAGCAGTGTGTATCTTCACGAACCATTTCGAGACATGTTTGAACGTCTTATGGAAAAAACTATCAGTGCTTACACACTTGTAATTTTATATGTCTGTTAAAGACACTTGAGTAACTTAAATAGTGAATAAACCTATTTTAGTTATTGAGCTATTAATGTCTTAAAAGTGCCATTTTTATGCACTGCAGTAGCACAACTTTTGACTAATTCATTAAGTCAGTGATATTCACTCATCAACAACTCAAGCCTCTTCTAAGTGACCTGTAAACTTGGATTTTAGCAATGGAAAAATAAAATAATAATAGAAAACAATGAAGGTCATTGTTGATTTTAATTAATGAAACAATTTTATTTTCGAATATTATTGACATCACATCAAAACGTAAATGTGAAATGACCCTAAGTTTGGTACAACTCCGAACGTCGTTTTTTACATTTATGATTTTGGTGGTAATTTTTTAATATATTTAATTAACATACTTGAATGAAACACAAACGCAAGCTGAGGTCGAGTTATTTATAAATTTAATATATACATTGTAAAAAATTCGGAGTGAATTTGGAGTGAATTTTTATTTAATCGCGACATCTACCGGAAAGAACAGAACATCGTCTACTGGGCCAGCTAGTGTTAATTATTAGAAATGACTCTTAAAATATTTTTTTAATTAAATAATTGTTCTCTGTATATAACTACTTTATTATACATAATCGCTCATCCAACAGAACAACGACTTAATTACGTTTTCGCTATTTTTCAAGAAAAGGGTTTCAATGTTTGGAATTGAAAATATAAATGTGGTTTTAATAATTTTGATTATATCTTTAAATTTTATCCTATGTTAGTTTATTACCAACAATTATTCATAATAATTTACTATGTAAACTTAAGAAAATGTATTTAAAATGTCAAATAAAAAAATCTGAAATACACTTATGACATTTTTTTTAAACAAAAAATTAAAAAAAGACAATTATGTCATATAGGCGTGGTTTGGAGATGAGAATAAAAACATGAATTTAAACAACGAGATATTCAATATAGTTTTTATTTGCCCATATAAAAGTAGCATCAAATAATAGAATTAAATCTTTAAAAATAACAAACCCTACGTACGAAATAACACCGGTCATGGTCTTAATTAAAACGATACTACGAGTATGATCTTTAAAAGAAACAAAATAGTTAATTACTACGAATTAAATTGACGTAATCACTCATCTATTACCATAATAATAATTTGTGTGATTTACGTATTGTCTGAGGTCCGAAGAGAGGGGGAGGACACGGTAATCCTTGAATCCTGCAACTTGTTCTATCACGGGGAGGGCGACCATCTGTCCCAAGGAGCTGTCGGATTTATCGTCCACAAGTCTCTCGTTAACAGCGTTGCAAAGATTGGAAGTGTGTCGACGAGGGTTGCATACCTTATACTCAGAATCACCAAACGATATTCGCTGAAGATTATACAGGTTTACGCACCAACCTCGGCCCATCCCGATGGGGAGGTGGAGGAAATGTATGAGGATATCTCTAAAGCCATGTATTCCTCCCAAACCCACTGTACGGTGTTAATGGAAGACTTCAACGCAAAACTAGGCACAAGAGAGAACGGTGAGCTGAAAGTAGGAAAATTCAGGATAGTTTAACAGAACCCAAGAGGCGAGCAGCTGGCCGAATTTATGGAGAAAGAGGGACTCTTTATAATGAACTCTTTATTCAAGAAGCGGCCCTACAGAAAGTGGACCTGGTCGAGCCCTGACGGTTCGACAAAAAATGAGATTGACTTCATTACGACGACCAGACGACAACTGTTCAGTGATGTCTCATGAGAAAACTGGCAGCGATCACCGAATGGTGAGAGGTACACTGAACCTAAACGCTAAGTTGGAGAGGTATCGTATAATGAAGTCAACGCTCCGTCCCCCTCGTGCTCTAATCCAAAGCCCGAAAACTTTCAGCTCGAGTTGAAAAATCGTTTTCAGTGCCTAGAAGACTGCAATGAAGTAGACTATATGAATGACAAGCTTGTGGAAACTGTCCATGCGGTTGGAACTAAGTTCTACAAGACCCGTCGCAGAAGAACACAAAAACTCTCCGATCACACTCTTAATCTTATGGCTGTTAGATGGGAAATGAAGTTGCAGTCTTCAACAGATTTTACAGCATACAGGCAACTGAATAGACAGATCTCCAAGTGCATGCGGCGGGACTTACGCAACGTCAATACAGCTCGTATTGAAGAAGCGATCGAGTGGAACCAGGTCTTCAAAGTCTTTGCAAGAGATCTGTCTGCCAGAAAGAGCCAACTGTCGAAGCTGAAGACCGAATGCCGCAGAGATTGAGAGGCTATGGGCAGCTGTACACATTCTTGTTGGAGCCACACGGAAGTGTGAGTAACTATCCACGAGCAAGTCTTATCCGACACTATTCCGATGATGTCCCGGACGTCTGTACGAGCGAGATTAGATTAGTAGTCTTGTTCTTCAAGAAAGGCGACAGTGCTCTCTTGAAGAACTACAAACCAATTTTCCTTCTGAAAATGGTACGTTTAATTTCTATAAATGTCTTCTGTGGGGTTAAGTTACCAACTGAAGTCTATAATATTATAGAATAGAATGGATTATATACGTTAACTTATTACGTAGATTAGTTTACTTAAAAAGTTTAAGTGGTTGTAGCACGAATGAGTCGGCTCGACTTGGGAGGATTGCGCTCTCACAGAATACTGGAAAGTTTTCACTTACCTGACAGGCTCATGTCCAGCTGTTGATTTTTACGGGCTGATGAAGAAGAACAAATAATCTCTCATCCTTTATTAGGCAGACCGTAAAGTCGTTTATTACATAAGCTCGTTAGCAATATTAACTCTGCCTTCTAACTTACCCATACAAACTCCCGGTTGGTGCTCCATGTAATATTGCCAGGCGTAATCAGTCGACTGAAAGTATGCTGCTAGTGCTGGTACATCAGTCAAAAACATCTCCGGCTTCCCGGTCTCAATAAGGAGGACACTTATGTTGCGGTTCTCAGTAAGCCTCGAAGCTAAAACACTGCCGGCTGAGCCTGCTCCGATGATCACAAAATCGTACTCCGGTAAAGGTGTTTTTATGCCTGGAAAGAGACAATGCTTTGAATTTAGGCAGACATATATTTTTATTTATTAATTAATTAATATGAAATCAATAAGAAAGTAGATGGTTGTCAGTAGTTGGCTGTGCTGTCAGATCTTGTTTGTCAAAAAATTATATAAAAGTGTCAGAAATTCGTACCATGCATAGACTTAGGATATACTAGCGTATAGACCAACATAGTGTGCAAGGGAGAAAAAAATTCCTTATGGCAAAAATGCAAGATAGAAAAGGAAACCAAATCTCATGACTCTGTAACCGATTTTGAATGACAGGTCGGCACAATTCGGCACGCAAGAAATAGCTCCGAGATATTTTGTAATTATTTAAAGTATAATAGTGGTTATTTTTAGTAAGTAACTTTTTTCCAAAATGCTTAATTGTTCCGTGAGTGAGTGTGCTGTTAATAATAGAAATAATCCTGATAATTTCACATATCACAGGTAAATTCTCAAGATATTTTGCAAAGAAAAAAGTGACGTTGTTGATAATTTGCATGAATTTGGTAAATACATTTTTATACAAAATATTTTACATGTACGCTAGGGATTGACTCAACTATATCAAAATTAATGTCGATATTTATCTTGAATGTTTATAATGAATCGATAGACTTGCCTACACAACAAGAAAATAAATCCTCGGTTTGCGTTCTAAAATGTAATTTTATTTTGCCGTTTTTCAAACAGATTCCCTCCGGATTCTATAATTAGAAAAAGTGGTTAAGGTTCATTGGACGGGTTGGTTGGAATGCAAAGAAGAACTCAACAATTTGCAGCAAACATTTTCTTGAGAAGTATAAAAGAAAAGTAGAATAAAAACAATTTTATTAAAAGGAGTCATTTCTACATTATTTGTACCAGTAAGTAAAATATTGTTATAATAAGACTTCAAAATATAACTTTCAAAACTTTAGATAAATATAGAGACAGATTTTCATACATTATAAAACCGTAGTACATTAAAGACAAAAAATCTTGAGATTATCCTCTTTAAGCCATTATGAACCCAACTAAGTATCTATTTATCAACCAAAATAAATGTATAACGTAGCTAACCAACCGCACAGCCTCACGGTCACACTAGTACAATATTCATAGCATCATGCTATTTTCCCCAAGGGGTTGAGCGGAGCTTCGGAACTTCGGATTATATTCCCAAATCATAACGATAAAACTTTTAGCGTAGTTAGGTATAGATATTTAGTAATGCTCCTCAAGCGCTACTAGACGACCGCGCATGAGACGTGATAGTATAAATTCCATAGTATTTGATACAACGGTCAATGCCCGATTCATGCTTGATGGCCGACGACATTGTCGCGAGGGCTTAAATAGCGAGGTTTATCCCCTACAGCGTTATTCGTAGAGTAGAGGAACTCGTGGTTAAGTAATAGCTGCGAAGATCAATAGATCTGCGAAATTAAGTTGCACTTGCCGGGGTCAGTCCATGAATGAGTGACCATTTTCTTAACATACCGAATTTGAGAGAATAGAGAGTGCATCTGTATCCTCAGACACTTAGTGCACTTTACTGTGTTAAGATCATTATGTTTTTAAAATTCATGCGGCTAAAATGATAATAAGTTTATTATTACTTTATACTTTTCAGGGACAGATGAAAGAATATAAACATGAAGCATGATGAAGCCTCATAAACATATTGGCCTTTAAACAGAGCAATCTTATTTAACTGATTCCTACAAGTTTCCTTCCTTAAATTATTAAGTTTACATTCATACTTAAGTCGAATGTTAAAATAAACTTCTATAATCTATTTAATTATTAATTATTAAATGTTTGTAATTATCACAAGTAATACTTATATGAAAAATAAAGCAGCCATTATGTTGTACTCCGTGTCCCCGTTTTTGTTTCCCCATCAAAACATTTTATGAAATATAAATAGGTATATACTTAGTTAAGTATCTACCTATTTATATTAACAATATGTTAAAAAATAAATTCCGGGGAAACTGCCCACGGCAGTAAATATTTTTCTCCAAAGATCATAGCTCGAAAATACAACATTCTGATCTGATTATTGGGGAGATTTTTTAGGTTTTACGGTAAAGTCACCTGGTATTTTATACATTTGAATTAAAATCTAACAAAAGGCAGGTAGGTTCAGCTTATTTCCAGGAACATGTTATATGAATATTTTTTAATTATTTTAGAACTATCATGGTAAAATTCAGTTAATTTTTGAAGTTATTCAACTTCATGCACTAAACAATTTTTTATAATCTTTTTACCGCTTCCTTAACAATCATTTTCGATAGTCCTTTTAAGTAAAATATACATCACTAGCTAACGCACACAATGACAAATCAAAATTGGTCACGCGTTTTCGGGCTGTCAGGTGGTCTATACACTAGTATATTTTAAGTCTATGGTACCATGTATGTGAATCTTAAGTTTTAATAGGGCTTTCAGCGGGCAACAGCATCTGTAATTCTTTTACATTGTGTCTTAGTATAATGTTGATCAATAGTGGAGATAAAATATTTATTGACATTTAATTTTAAAATAAATGTGTGTGTATTATTTAGTACGCCTTTTGTACGCCGATAATCTAGTCATATTTGCGTCGTCGGCAGCCGAGTTGCAAATGATGTTTACATTAATGAACTGGTCATTAAAAGAAAGGGGAATGAAAGTGAACGCAAGTAAGAAGAAAGTGATGGTTTTTGAAAGAGAAGAAAGTAAAACGTTATGTGAAATAAGAATAGAATGGGAATTGATTGAGCAAGTGGATGGAGTTTGTGTATTTGGGATGTATATTTAGCAGGGATGGTAGATATGATAAGGAAATAGAATGAATGGGGCTCTATTATGAAAAGTCAGAATGTGTCAAAAAAGGCACGTATGGCAATTCATAATGCTGTGTTAGTCCCATAGACTTAGAAAGTATATTGTAAGTCTATGGTTAGTCCCTACTTTAATGTATGGTATTGAAAATTGGGTGTGGCAGAAGAAGCACAAGAGTAGAATAAATGCTGTAGAAATGCGGTCATTAAGGAGTATGCTATGGTTGAATCTGCATGACAGGGTGAGAAATTGTGTGATAAGAGAAAAGTGTGGTTTGCAAGATGATCTTATGACCAGGATTAACAAAGGAATGCTTCGGTGGTTTGGTCATGTAGAAAGAATGAAAGAGAAAAAAGTAACAAAGCAAATTAATATTGCAGATGTGAACGATAGAGTCGGGAAGGGACGCCCTAGACGAAGGTTTATCGACCAAATTGGCGATATATTGAAAATGGGCCAGATTAGGAGTACCCTTAACTGACGAGCGTGTATACGTAGATATATGGATGTAAAGGAGGCGAGAGAGGTGTGTCGGGATCGTGCCAAATGGAAGTCGGTAGTCCCTGCCTACGCCTCTGGGTGACATGCGTGAGTGTTTATATATTTTTATATACTTATATATATTTTTTAAATAGTTTGACATTTTATAAATTAATGCATAATAATTTATAGATATATATATATATATATATATATATATATATATATATATATATATTCTATTCTATATAAGTTTTTACACAAAAGGTGTTTTAAAGTTTGCAATAATTTCAATACTTTCATCCTTTATATTAATGTTTTACTTTGTACCTATTTATAGATTTAAAATATTTTTAAAATCTTCAATGTGATACACTTTCCGCCTCGATATTCCGCTTTCCGAACACATTCCACATTGATTTTTGGAATTCGTGCATTCCAAGGATCGCAGAAGCTTGTGGAACGTGGGTTGTTCATATTTAAATCAAGTTTAAACACCTTATAGTAACGGTATGGAATATTATGTGATGTTTTGTAAGCCTCAAGAAACAGCAACAAATAACTGTGTTCTCTTATCGCTTGTTCATCACATAATATATACAAAAAAAAGTTCTTTGACCCTTCCATACAATTTTGCATATACCGTGACTGGTTTTTGTATTAATTGTATATACGTGCTTATTAAGTGATGTATTAAAAATAAGTTAATACATTTTCGCGTGACTTTGACAGCTTAATGATAGTCCTGGGTTCGAGTCCCCAATCAAAGTAATTATTTTAGTAACATACTACTTACCCTGTTATTCTTAGTTTCGAATTTTGATGTAATCTATACATATAATAAATCTGTAGAAAAGTCGTGTCTGCAATTCTAATATATTCTTGAAAAAACAAGTCCAGGGGACTAATTAAAGGGTTCTGAAGCCAAATTAGTGGTTTTTAGAATTTTTGTCTGTCTGTGTCTGTCTTTCTGTCTGTCTGTCTGTCTTTTCCGGATTCACGCAAAAACTACTGGACCGATTTACATGAAATTTTGTATGTAGGTAGTTAGTAACCCGGGGCAACTTATAGGCTACTTTTTATCCGATTACGGAACTTCTAAAAAAGAAGGTTAAGTATTTTCCTTATATTAGATGTTAATTTTCTATTATATCTTAGTTTAGGCGGTATGACTAATGTTTTTCAAATAAATACCACATTTATTAATAAAGATTAAAATATAGTTATAGCCTTGGTAAAATAATTTGAAACTACACTGATTTATTATCAAAACAGCGCCATCTGTCATCAAATGGAAAAAGTAGTATATTGCCTTCAGTTACAAAGTTCTAAAGTAAATAATATAAATAACTTACAAAAATTTAAATAATTAGATTTTTAAAATTATTTAAAAATTCTAACGTTTAGTTTTTTTAGTATTTTTGTTATTTTATTTTAAAAGTGTAATAATTTCAATAGATAAAAATGACGTATATCAACAAATATGAAAATTGATAAGGTTTTTCTTAGAGTATTTATAATAGCTTGCTTATTCAACACTAAGAGATTTTTATATTGTTCGCTTCTATCGTTGATATCACTATATAGTATAGTTTTGGCTTTCATTATTTCATCTAACAATAGCGCCATCTACTTACTTCTAAATAAACTAAAATGGTTAGTCATGATAAAATTAAATAATAGAATGCTACTGAATATACGATGTAAATAATTGAAAATTCGTTCGTAGCATCGTTGGATGTGTAATTACTAGGTAGGTAGATGTGGTCAACAATTATGCAAAAGCTTAGTTTCAGTTTTTATGAATTGTATTTAAACAAATACGAGGGCCGTGTAGTTCTCCATGAGATTTTATCATGGCACGGGAGCAAAACGTGTACGATTTCCTCGAGGATGAATCTGTTGGTTGATGTAACATGTATGTAAGCTGCTACTTTTTTACTTTTCATGGGGCAATATATGCAGTTTATATTTCATTCATATTTTCGGGTATGTTCTTTTTTGTTTTTACTCTACCGTAAATATTAAGGGTTGCAAAGATGATTAGAACTCATTATCGTCAGCCTATCAAAAGTCCACTAAAATTAACATAGGCCCTAAAATTAACATCCTTCATAAATTGTCAAGTGGCTGGATATTTGCTATAGTTGCCACGCTTGGTAGGCACCGCATAGGGTTGGCCACCGCAGCTATTATTATTTTGATCTGTTGTCAGGAAGATATTATGCTGCCCATCTCCTGTTTATTTTCCTATGTCGCCTCTTACGATGGGACGGTATGAGGTGGCAGATTCTCTTTCACCACCACAAGGCGAACATTTTTCTACTCCCGTTCATGAGTTTAGCGCTTCCCACGTTTACTATGAATAAAATTTATAAGGAATAAAACAAATTTTAAGGATTTTTTTTGAGTTTAATTTAAACTTTTTTAATTTCCGATGTTTTGGGCACTTTACAGCACCCATGGTAATGGGAGGATTGAGGTGTTTGACCACCTGATGTCATAGTAAGAATATAATAGAATAGAATAGAATATAATAGATGCAGTAGTATTAAAGGTGGTAAAAATTACTGCAGTATTATGCTTGGGTTTGAATTTAATTTTATTAATTATGGGGTCCTTAGCAGATGGTAGCACTCAGCCATCGTACCTATTTAAGTTAGGATGTTTTTGAATTTCAATAGCCTCGCGAATCATCATTGGTAGGAATCGGTGTTCTAATGCAAAGATTTGTTGTCTATCATATCCGATATAATGGTTGGGACGATACTGACATATGACATGACATACTTTAGACTTCCCGGAGCGTCGGTGCTTCACATTAACGATATGTTCCTTTACGCGGGTTTTTATGGAACTTTCATCCAAAGATGCTTAAAAAATCGCTCGTAAAAAAGTTAAAATTAAACGTGATAAAATCCGTGACATTAGTTTTATTCCATGTGTAGTATGTACATTATTATTGAACTGCATTTATGAAATTTTGAAATCTACTCGAATGTAAAAAAAAATATCTACATCTATTTTATGGTACTAATCTAAATTAAATAGGAATGATATGAATAAAATATTTCAAATAAACATTATACCGTAAATTGATAGTAGACCATGAAATTAAAATTAAATTGTCAAACTAAATTGACTTTAATTATGAATGAATGTAAAGAGTAAAATGTAAATAATAATAATACATTTTGATTCCAAGACAATTTACCTTTCTTATGGATACATCGGAAGACACGCCCGATATAAAAAATAGTAGGTGTTTCTAGACATATACATATATGCACCTGTAGCTATTATATCTGTGCCAAATACAAATCATCCACGTCTAATAGTCTTTTAGAATTCAAAAAAAATCTTTGACAGACAGAGACACAGACACCGAGGTGATTCTAAAAGTAATCGAATTTTGGCACGGAATAGCATTTAATGATGTTTCTAAATGCTTTAGATGCTGGGTTGTAAACCAAATGAAACCCAAGTGCGAGTCAGACTCGCGCATGAAGGGTTCCGTACCATCGTAATACACGTTTCTAGTAGGGGAGCCCCCTTTAATTTTTAATTTATTTTTATTTTTATTATTTGTTGTTATAGTGGCAACTGAAATACACGTTCTGTGAAACGGACGGACGGACGTACAGCGGAGGCTTAGTTATAAGGTCCCGTTGGTTACCCTTCAGGTACGGAACCCTAAAAATGTTACTGTTAGAAAATTTGATCTCTTAGTCAAGTTTATAAATTATAACAAGGAAACTAACGGACTGCACAATAGTAACATTACACAACTAGAAATACCGTTCAAGCATTCAACTAAACCTAAATATTTTTCCGAGGACATGGCATAAGACCGTAGTCAAATTATGAATGCGATTTTGTGATATCGTTTTCACAGCCTCTATAAAGCACCGATAAATTACTATCTCAAGTATAATCTGAGTGTAAATGTGACCTTCTATCTAGACCAGCTTCAAGTTATTAAGATATTTGAATAATGATTACTGTTAATACAAAAACAAGTTTTTGAATATTATTTTACGCATATTACCTCTATATAACTTGACAATATACATTTTTTATTACATTAAAAAAAAAACAAAGAATTTTAAGTAAACTGTTTACGAAATATTTATAAATCTACATTATATATTTTCGAAAATCTTGACAATTTATATCGTTCTTATTACGATAAATATTTTCAATTTCACTCACCTCCAGGCAAGGGATATTTGTCTCTCAAAAAGTCGAAGAAATCCAAATTCTTTGATCCAAAACCGGTTCCTATTATTTCTGATAATAAATTAACGACGGGGTTATAGATCTTAGATCTCTCACGTCTCTCATTGATATTTATCTCATTAGGTATTTTTGAGTCACCTTTTATATTTTTTGTTTTATAATATAATATATCGTTTTCTTCATCCACTGTTTCTATGCTGGCTTCGCCATTACCATCGGTTGATTTTGTAATTAACACTATTGAAAGCACTACAATTAATTTTAATATCATTTTTTTTGTCGATTATTTTATGTTTACTATTAGTACTTATTTATATACTAGTACTTATTTATATATATTAAAATATGTTTGTAAAATCAAATAACAAAGGGGACGAGCGGTTTGTGTGAAGGCTTGTGGTACTGTGATTCAGGTCTTGCTGATACCCGTTTATACTTGCCGCTGACGATTATGTGTCTAATATCACTATCAGGGCAGCGTATAGTAATGGATATTTTATGCGGTTAAGAAAACCGTGCGATTAAAGATATCTATGTGCTGTGTGTTATTAAAAATTACTTCGATTAATTGTGCATGTTTTAAACCGGTATCCTTTGGTTTCAGTGATGCTATAAGTTGTTGCCTGATTAAAAACCGAAGCGACAATAGTGTAATGGTTTAGGGCGCGGACCGCGTATTCAAAAGCCGTGGGTTCGAATCTACAATTTTAACTCGAAGTGGTTAACTCAAATATTGGTAATGTTAATAGCATTGGTAATATTTTTAATAAAAAATAAATAAAAAGCAATTAATAAAAATGTTACTGTTCGGAAAAATATTAGAATGTTTAACATTTTGTGGTATAAATGTGGTCTATACTACTAAAGCCATTTCGGAAACCAGCTTGTTCGTGAGGCTGGAAATCGTCAAGCGTACGTGCGAGACGATCGGTAACGACTCTTGAAAACAGCACTTAGATGAGGCTCAGAATGGAAATCTGTAGTTAGTTAGAACACGTTTACGTGCATTTACAATTATAATCTGGGCCTCTTTAAGGCAAGAGTGAATTTAGGGCTTCATAACTATTTATCACCAGGTGCATTGTAGTCAAGCCCTAGCTTATGACAAGTAAAAAATAGTATATTTGTGTACGTGGTAGAGCCATGCTATATTATGGTTGTTTGCACGAAAGGGTCGGTAGGATCGGGGAAAGACCATAGCCTGCGAGAGAATGAGATATAATACAGTGTAGTAAGCGACATTAGCCTGTGTAGTGGCAGGGTGCGGATGGCGAATTCAAAAGGTTGTGAGTTTGAATCCGCAATTCGACTACTGTCGTGAACAACTCCCTAACGAAATCATTTACAGCTTACCAGTAGTTTTGAAGGAAAATATTAGTAATGCATTGCTATTATTTTGGAAAAAATACAGTGTTTCCTATTATCTTGGTCTCCTCTTTGTGCGGTGCTTTAAGATGGTTAATGTAAATTTTAACTGTTTAATAAACAGTTAAGAAAATTCGAAAAAATAAAGGTGACAGGTGACAACTGTATTTATTTTGTCTAAATATTTTAATAAAAATAGCTAAAATTAATTGTAAAATTTTAGTGTACAAGGAAAACGTTTATTATTGACATAAATATAAATAATATAACAGTGGTTTATAATCTGAATTTAGATATTATAATCTCAAATCAACTACGAGATATAAAAATATTTCAAGATGGTGGCTTATGACAAATGTAACGAAACAATTCGCAACAAAGGATTTCTGAAATATATATTGCTGTCTGGACACAAAAGTGACAAGCAGGCTCAGTGCCTGTTCAGTCTAATAACTTCTAATCCGCGTGTGATAAATCTCACGGTTGCTAAAGCCGCCATCGATTGTACTAGCGAAGACATGCGTCGCTAGATCTCTTCCACTGCAGCGTCCAATTGCAAGACCATCCTGTGACGCACCTACGTAACGACGCATGCGTCTTGTTAACAAAACAAGCAAGCGTCATATTTGGACTTTGACTTTTTAATATTTTCAGTGTACTTTTTAAGTTACTTTATTGTGTTTTTAAATTTGTTTTAAGTTATTCTTTTTTGTGATTGTATTTAACTGTTGTGAATGCAGTCCGTGACCCAATCTTGTGATGGCACGTCGAATGCGACCCATACATGTACACAGTGCAACAAGTCATTCAAATCTTTGAAAGGCCTCAACATACACACTACAAAAACACACAGGAAACGTATTAGCCAAAACAGTTTACCTTTAGACATCCATTCCATTATTCCGAGTGCGCCTACTTATGTAGCCAACGATTCAACTCCTTTCCACACATATCTTAGCCATTTGAAAAATAGTATACCGATAGTTAAAAGAATCCCTCGAGGAGCTCGAATAACCGTTGCTACACATTTGTCACAATTAATCCAGAAATGTTACATAAGCAATTGTACTCAAGACTGGTAGAACGTATTTTTATTTTCATACAGCACACTACATATAATAAAAACTGATGAACCGAATTTATCCTTGACACAAAAGATTAAAAATAACTGTGCTGTAAGCTCCTCACCTTCTCCCGCACCTCTAATCAAATATGATGCCCCTCGTAATCGCAACAAACTCATCGAAAACAAAATCTGTGACGGCGATCTCAAAGGTGCCGCTCGCCTTTTCTTCTCCAACGACGTGCTATCACCAGATACCCCTGACACTCTTCAGGCCTTACAGACAAAACATCCTCCAGCTCCAGTAAACCCATATTTTCTCGACCGAACAACAGCAGGGCAAGCATGCCTTCAAATTCAAAACAAAGATGTTACAGGTGCCATTTTATGTTTTAAACCAGGTTCGGCTGCAGGTTTGGATGGAATCTCACCCCAACATCTGAAAGACTTAACATCGCACTCTGTGGGTGATGCAGGCGAGCAACTTGTAAATTCGATCACTAAATTAATCAACTTTATGTATTCCGGTAATGTCAATCCAGAAATTGTTCCCATTCTTTTCGGCGCGAACCTCATTGCCCTCACCAAAAAGGACGGAGGGGTGAGACCAATTGCTGTTGGATCAACACTACGACGCCTGGCCTCCAAAATTGCTGTTCGACATATTTTACCATAATTAAATTCGGAATTTGAACCCGTACAGTTAGGTTTCGGTGTAACAGGAGGGTTTGAGTCAGCCGTCCATGCCCTACGCTCTTTCCTAACTTACGGACATCCTGACGTGTTGCTCAAAATTGATATCAAAAATGCATTCAATTCGGTAAATAGGGATACCCTGCTGACTGAAATAAAACAACATATACCGGAAATATACAAAAATCTTCTTCTCAGTTAACAAAATTATCAAATATATTAAATAAATACAAATAACCATAATATTGAATAAAATTATCACATTCAATCCATTCATTAAAAATCCACTATTTTATAACTTCAGCCCATCAAGCGCCTATATTACGTATCATCTTGAGAGTCAAACAATTTTTCACACAACAAACAAACCCACCTTTTTTTAGTGCATCAATGACTTCTTTTGCCGGTCTTACAGCTTCTTCTACGGAATCAGCACCATCAAAGTAGTCATTCATGTAGAAAGGGGAATGCCCACCGTCCATAGACACTTCGGCCATGGGTGCCCACATATAAAAGCATATAGAAATGATAATATGCAATTATTAGAATGAACTGTAAAGAATTGATTTAAAAAGTCCGGATTTTTAAAATATAAAGGTTTTTATTTTCACAAATACAGTTTTTAACAATAATTTTACTGAATAAAACTATTTTACGGATTTTATCGCGTTTAATCCCGACGTTTCGGTGCTTTACAGCACCCATGGTCACGGGGACTGAGGTGTTTGACGTCCTAATGTCATAGTTAGCCCGCTACCTTCAGTTTTTGAATATTAATTTTTGGCCCGATCTACGAGAATGATTGGTTTTAATGGATCTTTTGTTTGTCCTATGTAAGAGAGACCACATTCACAATCAAGCTTGTACACCTGCATCTTGTAGAGGGATATTACACTTGACGGATGGTCAAAATTGACTAATCTTCTTCGTCGGCTTGAAGTATGTTTTAATAGAAGCTCGCTCAAAATATAGCCAGCCTTGTCTGTGACCTCTGACATAGGGTAGTACAGCAGGCACACGCCGACTGTGGCCGGCTTCACCGTCACTGTAACGAGGCGCGGGACCAAGCTTGTTGTCTTGCAATATTCACCATCTGCTGGAGACAAAGGCATGAACCTGATAACCACAACGTTCTAAAAGTGGCAATGAATCCTAAAGCCTCTATCTAGGATGAATACATCTCCAGATTCAAAATATTGCCTTAATGAACTGGATTCATCCCCAAATTCATTATTTATAATATCCGCATCTGAGGTTGTTGCAGGATAAGGGCCCAGAATATCTATGATGTAACCATCACTACACACAAAAGGAAAGGCTTTATAAGATTGCGATATTTATGTAATGAGCAAGTTTTTTTCTGATACAAATAATTGGAACTCTTTTCTATGTAAATATATGTACCATCCGCAATTATGACAGGCCTCCTATCTTCTCCCCCATAAAGTCCATTTGGAATAAGGAGATTTCTTTGAGCTATTTCTGCTCGGGATATATGATTTATGCCTACATTTATAGGAACAAAACCTGATTTAATATTTCATGGCCATATTCATGAGCCGCTCTAATGTGCTTCTTGGTACTTGCAATAATGCCGACAGGCGTTCGTCACTATCTCCTGTTCTTAATTTCATCAAATATGCAGCAAGTGCAAAAGAACCCCTATGTTTATTTGATAGTCTCGGAACTTCAGACAGAATTTGTTCATATTGTGCCTTTGATAAGCCTAGATAATAATGTACAGTATGCTCAGGCATACTGTGAATATTTTCAAAGTCTATATGATGATTCAATTTGTGCTGCACTAAATGTTTTAATAGGATTATATATTGATTCTAAAAGTAAATCCCAAGAATTGCTATTTAAATGGTAGTTACAGATTCTACATTCTGGAGGTACATAGTAATTGTAGTCGCAAAAAAGACGTACCCGCAATGCTGATGGAACAATGAGTCGATTGGAATCGTTACAACCAGGAAAAAAACATTGATTTTGTGTTAGTGGTGCTCTTACATAATTAGGGAGCAGTATACTGTGTGATATATGATCTAAGCTTTGTTGTTCTGGATGCAATACATTACCAATACTGGATGAATCAGATGGTTCCCGTTCTGCAGTTGAACGTGATACTGCTCTATCAGTCCTTCGCCAGCAATTATGACACACCGAGATGATGATGGCAACTGAAACAATATTAAACAAAAGAATGACGCCAAAGTAAACAAAATAAAAATAAAATAGATTTGTTTACTTTAACTCAAATATAAATAAAATGTTTATCAAGTAAAACAATACTGCACAACGGCAGACTTAGTGCCTTATATAATTTAATAATTATGACTGAGGACTACCAGTAGTCCAAAACAATGAAAAATCAATTGTCTCATTTCTCGGTAGTTGATAAAATGGGCAGTTAACCCCGCAACTACCTGGTGTTAGCTGACTTATCTTATCACCATGGTATAAATAAACTAGAATGATTGTCAAATATAGCGTGTGCAGATGTGAAAAAATAAAATAACTTCTGGGGTTGATATGCAAACAGAGTAAAAATATGTATCACTATGAGATATCTGCACCACACTTAATAAATTATAACCTTACCACTTGAACACTTACCTCACGTGGTGCAATCTGATGGGCAATCTCATTCCTTATGAGTTCCTCACATGGAGAATCGGACCCGAACAGTGTGTGTGATCTTATTCTCAAAAGTGACTTGCCACAGCTGATGCATACATGTCCATGACTAACAATTGGTGCATTTTACTGTTCACTAGTTGGATGTCGTATTTGATTCCAGGCTGCAGTCCAACACGAGTGGCAGTGTACACTGTCACTCGAAACTTGTACCTAATAAAGAAGCCATAATTATTATATTGATATTATTTTAAGTCAACTCAGTTAAAAAGCATTTCTCAGAGGAAGACATGACACATGGTGACATGGTTCAACTATTTACCTGATGTGGTCGAACCCATTGTTGTATAAGATGTCGCACTTCTGCAATTTCCAACAAATGTCTTCGTATTTTCGTGAGATTTAAACCACAATTGACACAGCGTAAATGTCCTCTTGAATAAGTTACTGAGCGCTGGGAAGAACTCTGGCCGGTGTGAAAGCTGGGGTCATCGTTAACAGTGGATAACGAGTCCAAGTTCGTGCAGGGGGTATCGTGAGAAGCGGAAGCGGGATCCATGTTCAGGCCGTGGTCAGTAGGGTGCGAAGAATTGTCGGAGTCCATTTAGAAAGCTAATTCGTTACTTAGATAACAAATCCGCAAGAAAACAAACAAAATAACACAAACGCAAACGAATTCGATTTGTGACTATTTAGATTCGATGTTGCCACTTAACAGAGATAAATGGATAAATCGATATCGATTTTTTTATTCGATTTATAATTTCATTAAAAAGAATAATCTTTGAGGCGCTTTAAGTTCTGCACGCCTTTAAAAAAATGTTTTAAATGCTATTTTAAATGTATTTTTAAGAACAGATAAGAATAAAGCCGGATTTACATTTGTCTGACGTGTTGTGTTGTGACGCATCAGAATGGTATCGGTTTCATACATTTAGTATGGTGAGATTTATATTTGTGTGTCGCGATCTGTTGTGATGGCTTCTGATGCGACGTACTATACTGCTTTATTTAATTAAACCGTGTTCTACCTTGTGTAATAGCTTGCATTTGCCATGGAACTTGTCCCTGGGGACTTACAAAATATGTTTTATATGCTTCACGAACTTGAATAGCTTCTTGAGATGGATTTCTATTTAACGGTTCGATATCTACTAAGCCATTACCGTCGCTCACCTCGCTTTCATCCATCAAAGTTTCTTGTGTTTCCTGTGTGTCTTGGGTCAAAAAGTTATGTAATATTCCAAATGCATTTTCTACAGTACGGCGAGCACGTGATAAGCGATAATTAAATATTTTATTTGGGTTATTGTTAACTAATTTAGCTTTACTGTACGGTTTTAATAAATACGTTTTCAGTGGGAATGCCGCGTCTGCCACAATAGTGTAGGGTAAAGGTTCTGTATTTTGGTTTATAGGTTTATTCGGTGGCACATTTAATTGACTGCTTTCAAACATTTTTCCATTAACGACTCTTGGTAAATGCCACCATCACTATTTCGGCCATACGCTCCTACATCTACCATAATAAATCTGTAATGCGCATCAACAAGTGCAAGCAGTACAATAGAGTGCTCATTTTTATAATTATAAAAAGTGGATCCTGCATTTATTGGACATATTATAGAAATATGTTTTCCATCCAATGCTCCAATACAATTCGGAAAATGCCATACATTTTCGAATCCTTTCGCAATCTCTCTCCACATTTGTTCTGTAGGCTTGGGCATTACAATAGGGGCCAAATTCTTCCAAATTGCGTTACATACTTGTTCTACTATGATCTTTACTGTAGCAAACCCCATACGGTAATTGAACCCCAATGATCGAAAAGAATCAATCTCTTTAACGAGACAGTGAAACTCGCCTTTAGACTCTCTTCTATTATTCACTGGATGAACCCAATATCTTCTTCTCTTTATTTCTTTCTTTTTTATAAGAGTTGCCAGCACCAAAAATTCAATATCTTCTTCATACTCTGAATCAGAGTCAGATGATTCATGGGAAAACATTGTAAACGTATGAACTCTCCGAGAGCTATGACTGTATTGATTCAAAATATCGTCAGAGGCCGTCAGAACACAACATAAAGATGTGAACACTAGCCATCACGTCAGAGCCCGTCACGACACAACACGTCAGGCAAATATAAATCCGCCTTAACAGTTAAATTGTGCAGTAGCGTTTTGTTATGTAAAGAATTCATAGTAAATCAACTAGCAATTCGCTTGTTTAATTATCTTAACATTATAATAATCATCGAAAAATAATATTAGCATTATAATAATGTCACCAAAAAATCGATCGAAAAAGGAATCGATTTTTACCGAGATATGTAATTGGCAACACTTTTATTTTATCCCCAAACTAATGAATTACGGATTTACCTAATTTCATTTTATCTTTTCGGTACTTTTTTTGTGCAAACATGTTGCAATCTTTTGGATAAATGAATACCGCGATTAATAACCATAAAAAAAGATGTATTTTTTTAACAAATGCAAATTATTGGGCGTCTCATGGCCGAAATTGGGCATTCCCCTTTTCATTGTTTGACTTGCTAGCTTGTGATTTTCCCTTTTCTTCGTCAATGGCTACTTGATGAAGTGTTATTACGGCTAAAAATGGGGCAGGAGAGGTCCGAAAGTAACTCGTAGAAGTCTATATTCTTGTAGATCGTCAGTTTCATTAGGTTTCCAGAACAATCTTTGATAATCGGCGTCCTCTTTTGCCACCAAGATCATTCGATACATTTGCTGAATATCGGCCACGAACTATATACGTTTCAATCGCCATCCAGTGAGAAGATTTCTGAAATCTTCTTGTAGTTGAGGACCCTTAATAACTCCTCGTTTAAAGACATATTGTTCGAGCCCTGCAGGAAGCATCGAAGACAACGCGTGTTCAAGTGGTATCTTTGTCATGGCGAATGACCGCCTGGTGAGGTAAGTAGACTGATCTTCTTTCTTCTTTTTCTTTTCCAGGTATTATTTCCATATGTTGCTTTTCTATGTAATCGTTAATAACTTTTGTGTGTTCCTTTTTCAGGTCTGGTGATTTTCGAAATTTCCTTTCTAGTTGCATGAATCTTTGTTTTGCTATTAATTTTGAATTTTCTGTGGATTGTGGACTGTCTATCTTGAACGGTAATTTTACTACATATCTTCCATCTTTGTTTCTAGTTGTTGTTGCTTTATAGATGTCTTCACATAGTTTTCTTCTTGTGTTAAATGCCCTGTTTTGTCCGATTAAATTTCCCATACTCATTTCAGCATGTCTTCTACATCAACTTTATGCTGCATTACAAGGTAAGTGTTTTCTTGTAGGCTAGAATAGAGTTCTCCAAAAAGTATTCAACGTGTCCAAAAGTGTTTTCAAAAAAGAATTCTCGAATATGCTTCACCCCCAGCAAAAGATCTATAGACCCTGGCGTAAAATATGAAAGATCAGCCAGGGTGAGACCTTCTAAGTGAGGACACGGTTGTGGTAGATTTTTTTTGTGGGCAATGTTGTGGTAAGTTGCTTTGTCATCAAATATGCTTAGATTGGGAGATTCTTGCATGTGGCCCAATGTGAACCTATTTGAAACTGAACAACTTGTTTTATTGCAGTTCTTGTATCTCCCACTCCAACAATTGTTCCTTTTATATGTCGACGATTCAATTTCAATAGTTGAGTCGCCTTTTCAGTTATGAAGGTAGCTTGACAACCTTGGTCTATTAGTGCGCTAAGTGGAATTGTATGAACCTCATCGTTTGAAGCTTTCACGATCGTAGTTTCTAATAGAGCTATTCCCTGTTCAGCAGTGAGATGGGACGTTATCATTGTATTGACATGAAGTTCTTCCTTCTCCTCTACCACATGCTGTGAAGCTTGCGGCCTTGGATTACTATTTTAATTCGAACTTCTATGTATCATATTGTAAGTCTTGCCTTAGGACACTTTTTTTAGATTTATTTGCGATTTTCGAATTAAATTTGCAGTGTCTTATAACATAAGATAACATAAACACTCACGCCTGTCACCCAGATGGGTAGGCAGAGACTATGGACTTCCATTTGACACGATCCTGACACACCTCTCTCGCCTCCTCCACATCCATATACCTACGCATACACGCTCGTCGGTTAAGGCTACTCTTAATTTGGCCCATTTTCAATATATCGGCAATTTGTTCGATAAATTTTCGCCTAGGGCGTCCCTTCCAGACTTTGCCGTTCTCCTCTGCCACATAAATTTGCTTTGTCACTCTTTCCTCATTCATTCTTTCTACATGACCAAACCACAGAATCATTACTTTTTTAATCCTGGTCACAACATCGTCTTGTAAACCACACTCTTCTCTTATCACACAATTTCTCACTCTGTCATTCAGATTCAGCCTTAACATACTCGTGCTTCTTCTGCCACACCCAACTTTCACTACCATACATTAAAGTAGGGACTAACACAATATTGTGAATTGCCATACGTGCCTTTTTGGACACATTCTTACTTTCCACAATAGAGTGTAGAGCCCCATTTACTCTATTTCCCGCGTTCACTCGTCGTTCTATATCCTTATCATATCTACCATCCCTGCTAAATACACATCCCAAAATACACAAACTCATCTACTTGCTCGCCCCTTCTATTCTTATTTCACATATCGTTTTACTTTATTTTCTTTCAAAAACCATAACTTTCGTTTTGCTTGCGTTCTTCAACTTTCAAATTTTCCAAACAACTGTCCATAAATAGGTTGAACAGCCACGGGAAAGCCACACAGCCCTGTCTGACACCTTTATGGATGCCAAACCAGTTCGAGTAGGCCCCGTTGATCTGACACGAGCACTAGAGTCCCTATATAGAGACTTCAATGCCTGTATCAATCCAGCGCTCAATCCAAATGAGTTCAATGTTTGCCATAACACATCCCTGTCCACTGTAATAAGCCTTTTCCAAGTGCACGAACGCACAAAAAACTTTTTGGTTTTTGGCCAAAAACTTCTCCGCGACCATGCGCATGGAAAAGACCTGATCCGTACACCCCATTCCCTTTCTATATCCCGCTTGCACATCCCAAATTTTTCCATCAGTTTCCTTCATAACTATTTCAATTAGTACCTTAGCATACAGTTTTCCCACAATACTAAGAGGCTGCGACCCTTTTCCTTTATATATTGGGACTATAACGGCTTTGCACCAGTCTCCCGGTACCCGCTTAAGTTCCCAACATAAATTAAACAAGGTGTGCAGCAGGTCTGTCACGTCTCCTTCTCCAGCCCTTAGCACTATCATATCCGGCTGCTTTACCTGCTTTCATACTTTTCATTTCATTCATTTCATTATTGACAGGAAAACTCTAATATCCATCTATTTTGCATATTGTCACTCAATTATTAGCTACGCGATTACGATATGGGGAAATACTCCACAAATTGAAAGAGTACTGATTTGTCAAAAAAGGTCGATTAGAATTATACATGGATTGCAAATATTGACATCAGCTAGAGCCTATTTCCAAAAAGCGAAAATCATGACTGTCGTGTCGTTGTATATTTATAGTTCGCTTCTGGAAGTGCACCAACAAAAAAGTGAACTACCAATGAAGATGCACGTACACAACTACAATACAAGAAATCGCGAAAGATTAGTTGTTCCACTACCCAGATTAGTCAAAGCGTCCAAGCAAACTTTTCCATTAAAAATCAAAATGTACAATAAGTTGCCTTTAGAAATAACAAGACTTCCATTAAACGCGTTTCGACAAGTGACAAAAACATTCTTTTTGAATCACGCTTTCTATAATAAAGAAGAATATAAAAAATGTTCATTTTCTGACTTGTTTGACATGTAAAATAATGTAAATGTAGATGTATTTTAATTTGTAATTTTAATAATGTAATGTATATCATTTGAATTTTAATATTTGACGTACCAATGTTATGTAATGTAACGAAATGGCCAATAAATAAATAAATAAAATAAAAACATTGCTTTCATTATTTCATCTATACTTATGTCTCTATTTGTTTCCTCTTCTTTCGGAATTTCTATTTCATTTCATTCAAACGTCTCTTCACTCATAAACACGCTTTCAAAGTATTCCTTCCATATCCTTAAACTCGAAACTTCGTCATTCAGAATACAGCCATTCTGGTCTCGTATAGCATTCATTCTAGTATGTTTTGAATGTCCCCTGGCAGTTATTACGAGTTTCCAGAATATTTTAATATTTGCCTGGAAGTTATCCGATATTCTTCTATCATTCTTATCCGTTCTTTCTTGCTTTTTCCTTTCAACTACTTCTTTTACTCTCTTTTTTAGATGTCTTAGACTGCCTTTTTTCTTTCAATATCATCATTCATACCGCTAGAATTACTAGCCTTGGTTGCTAGTAAATCTAGTCATGCTCTCTTCTTTGCTTCAACTTCCATCCGTACCTCATCATCCCACCATAAAGTGTTATTTTTCCTTTCATTCGTTCTCTTACTTACACCATATACTTCGGTAGCTGCATCCACCAAATCTTTCTTGACATTATACCACACAGTCTCCAAGTCTAAATCATTCATACACAATTCATCCATACCACTTATATTTTCTCTCAGTCTACATTTGAACTTCTCTTTCACACCTTCATCTTGTAACCTCTCTGTTCTTATACGCTGTAACGCAGTTTTAGTAACAACACCGTGAAATATTTTTGTTTATTTCATTTCTTTTGAAATTTGAAGGTTTCACTTCTATTGCGTGTGAGCTGCAAACATGTTTTCTTTTTTATATTTATATTTATTTTATTAATAAAATAGCTGCCAATCTAAACAATCAAATATAGTGGGGTAGCGAGTATGAACAGTAAGCATGGGTGTGGACAGATTCCACCAAATTGCAACGCCGATTGTTTACATCAATTTTATGTTACCATGGTAATTTGCAGTATCATCGGTAAGCAATGTTTTGACGTCGATAAAGCTGGAAATGAGCACTTAAATTTTTTCTAAATATTAAGTGCTCATTTAGTGCTGTAAAATAAAATTTCACGCCAAAATAGCTTAATCAAAATTAGAACACTGCCAGCTTTTGATTAAGCTAACAGTGTTCTATTACCTAAACCGATAACCGCTTAATACATCACCAAATAGAAGTATCAATAATTTTGTGCTCATTTAGTGCTGTCGATTACGCAAAAAAGTTTGGAAATATATATTTTTTTCTTTTTAATATCATAAACTGCTACTTTGACATCTTTAGCAGAGTATGTAAAGAAAATATTGACATCAGATTGGGTTATTACCTGATGATATAAGATAATAAATTAATGCTCAATTAGTGCTGCAAGTACATGCGAAAAAATCACAAATTTTTTTTTCATATTCCTTAAACTGCTACTTTGAAATCTTTAGCCGAGTATGTGATGAAACATTGATATCCAAGTGGGCTACCACCTAATGATATAAGATAATAATTAAGTGCTCAGTTAGTGCTGCAAGCACATGCGAGAAATAAGCGCTAAACAAAATTTTATTTTCATATACCGTAAACTGCCACTTTGACAGGTTCAGCAAAGTATGTGATCCAAAATTGACATCCAGGTGGGTGCTTATTTAGTGCTGTCAATATACGAAAAAGGATTTGGGAAATTATTTTCCCAAACAGGACATCTTTAGCAGAGTATGTACTGAAAAAATTGACATCGAAGTGGGTTATTACCTAGTGATATAAGATAATAATTGAGTGCTTAATTAGTGCTCTCCATATATAAAAACAGATATAAAACAATATTTCTTTTCTTATTCACAAATACCGGAAGTTGCTATTTCGACAGTTTTAGCAGAGCTCAAGGTAGAAAATTAAATAATCAAAAATGGATGCTATTTAATGATGCAATTCAAGGAGTTAATTTCTCGATTGAATAGTTTTTCAAAAAATATGAAATAAAAATCTGATCCATATATATTATTATTTTACATTACTTTTTTTCCTAGTGTTATTCTGTGCAATATCAAGCTCAAGTACTTAAAATATACAAGGGGCTCTCCATCTGTATAATCTGTATAATAGATATTTAATTTTCGAACAAATCGCCTTTTTTTCTACCTTCTTCAAACAGACCTATTTGACTGTATGTTTTTCTTTTTTTTATGTGTGTTACCTCATAACTTTTTTCTGGGTGAACCGATTTCGATGATTCTTTTTTTATTTGAAAGCTGATGCTTCCGATGTGGTCAATTTGATTAAGGTCTGATTAATAGTTTTTGAGCTATTCTTAATAATTTATATTGAAGTCTGTTGTACAAACTTTTTAATTTTAAATTATTTGATTATTTGCTTATTGTTTGCTAATTTATTATCTTACATCATCAGGTGATAACCCACTCTGATGTCAATATTTTCATTACATACTCTGCTAAAGATGTCAACGTAGCAGTTTATGATATTAAAAAGAAAAAAAATATATATATTTCCAAACTTTTTTGAGTATATCGTCAGCACTAAATGAGCACTAAATTATTGGTGCTTCTATTTGGTGCTATATTAAGCGGTTATCGGTTTTGGTGGTAAAACACTGCTAGCTTAATTAAAAGCTAGACGTTTTTAATTTATGATCAAGCTATTTTGGCGTGAAATTTAATTTTGCAGCACTTAATATTTAGCAAAAATTTTAGTGATTTTGCCCAAATGAGCATTCCAGCTTTATAGACGTAATATTTTGATAAGAAATCACTGATTGATTGATGAATACTACTCAAATTGTAAAAGTCCTGTATCAGATGAAGCTATAAAAGACAAAAAGGCTAACAGTACTAATATCACAGAATAAAGATAAAGATCAAGGTGTAAAAGGGTGTTTTACACGCGACCGGTTTGATACAGCATGTGCTCTCGCAACCCTCGCTTCGAGCTTGCCCCGAATTAAGAGCTAGTGCTGTACCATGTTGTACACGAATATTTGGTAATAACATGAATTCTTTCATAATAATAATATAATCATAGTATTTGAAATTAAGACCCTTTGTATTACAAACCCATATAGATCAATGTCTAAAATAAAACTTTTGAATATCTTTGTTATATAGGTACATAATAAAGTTAAATACGGTTAAAATACTTTTCTAATTTCAGATTTCTGAAAAGCCGTGAATTGTCAAATAAATAGGTGGCAGCAATAAAAGACCCAACTGGGAGCCCAACATTAGGAGTTTCGTTTCTTTCATTCATTTCTGAAAACAAGGCTGGACTGCGCAAGCTGGTTAGAGGTGCAATACCAGAGCTTAAATTTGAAGTAAGATTTGACTTATTTTAAAGCGATTAAAAATAGCTTCGGTAGTTTTTACGTAGGTATCTATGTAATTATGTGTATATATTCACATTTTTTTCAAAACTTATGGATGTCATTCAAAATTATATTGACACAAGAATGAAATATCTTCTACGTAAAACTGTTATCAAGCAAACAAAACGACAATTATAATAATAAATTAACGCTTTTAAGAGGCAGTAAGAGGATTAGATTTTTGTGTTTGACTAATAAACATCGTTTTTTAAACTCATACCTGTGTTTTATAGATCTATTAAAACCTTATATTTACGTGGTAGTGCCATATTGCAGCTACACATGAGTTCCAAATAAGAATTTAAGTGTTACCGATGCGAATCAAACGCAGATTACTCGCGTTATATGAAAATTATAAAGGCGGATGGCCCATCGCTAAATCAATATATTAATATGTGAAACGAAAACTGTGTACCCCTTTTTAAGCATATTGCGTGCACGGTGGATTGTGTGATATCTGGAGGAGTGCAGAAAGCTATTTTTTTATATATTAGTACAAATAAATTAAATAAAACATTCATTGTTTCATTGTTCATACTGCCAATGTCAAACACATAATAGTCTGAGGTCAAACAGTCGCACAGAGTTGAGATTGTCGCCAAAGAATTTCCAAATGTTGCTAGCAAATAAATACTTTCACATTTATTGAATAAGCTGTGAATATTGTTCTGGTTTGAATTTGAATGTTCCTTTTCAATAGTCTGTGGAGTGTATGTCAAGGCAAAAAAGCGTTTCTTATGTATTTTCTATTTAATGCATCTGTGTTTTATATATTAATGTGCAATTGAAAGTGAAATACTGTTTGCATAATTTACAAATTTAAAATAGAATCATGGTCGGTAGTTATTTTAAAACGGCCACGGTTATATTTAAAGTTGATTTCCTTCATTTTTAGCTAAATAATTTTTGTATAAATATACGACTAACCTTTAGTATTGCATTGCGTGCAAAAGTTGTGCAATAAGTCGCCAGATTATTATCATAATAACCATATGTATGCAAGGCTTGATTCAGTATTTATGATTGTGAAGAAATGGTAACCACTTCAAAGACGTGATGTCTATAAGGTCTGTGCAGAGTGCAGACGTCGGTCAAAAGTTCTCAGACCTCGGTGGACTTTTGTGTGCTAAAGTTCGTAAATCTTGAGAAAAACAAGGTGAACTTGTCACGGACTCAACATATCTTAAAAATGTTGTTATGGAAGCGTATTTGACTCATTCTTGTGCATTTTCGGCACACGAAAAAGTAAGGATTTTGTTTGATTGTTCAAGGAAAACTTTCTCGTCCAACATATCCTGAGGAACTTTATAAAGTGGTAAATTATATTCACCGTGTAGTGGTGGTGTAAGAATATCCACTACACCATATCGGACCGTGGGTGTCGTAAGAGGCGACAGTGGGAAATAAACTCGGAGATGGGCAGCAGCGTCTTCCTAATAACAACTAAAAAAAAAAACTGCGGTTGCCACATCGCCTGCCAAGCGTGGCAACTATAGCAAATATCTCCCCTATGAGGCGATCTATGGGGGAGGCCTATGTTCAGCAGTTGATTTTGAAGGCTGTAACGGTAAGATAGTATTCCTTGTAAGCGTCGTTATGCTTATGCCAAATATTTCGATACTTTTGATATATCATATATCACCGACATAAAGATTTTTAATTTCCTGGACTGTTCCTTGTTTCTGAAGTGCACGAAAACAAAACGCAATTTCATATGGGTTACTATATACCCATATGAAATTGCGTTTTGTTATATAGTGCTACTTATTAGAGTTTTGACGATCGACTAGGTGGTGAAAAGTCCGCCGCGTACTTTTTCGAACACCTAACTGTTACCGAACCAAAATCCACCGAGAACTTATTTTGTCCGTCGTCTGAGCAGGCCCGTAGTTTAAGTATTGTGGGTCAATGTTGCATGGTCATGCTTAATATATGTAACGTAATGCAACGAACGTAAAGAAAGTCATAAAACTAGAACTGCAGCAAGTTGATAATATCTGTATCTGAATGTTTTGAAATTGACACTTATAAGTTTTGTTATTTGACGATGAAGTGTACAATATACAATATACAAGTAATTAAATTATGCAAAAAAATATCTGTGATTTAAAACTTATTACAAAATGTTGTTCATATTTAGTCTCAGGTTTAAACTAAAATCAGTTTCATGAAAGTATGACGATAAGGTTGACAAACGAGCACACAGTCCACCTGATGGTAAGTGGTTGCTGTGGCCCATAGACATCTACATCTATCCTCGATAACAAATCAAATGTATTTCGTTATCGAGGATAGATGTATGACTTTAATAGAACATTATTGGGGAGGGAAATCCAGATACAGATACTTATATTTAGGTACACTATTATAAAATTATATCAAACAATTTAAATATAATAAAAGTGGTGCTTCCCTAAGTGCATAAAGAAAAATAAAGAAATTCTTGTGTTTATGTTTTCTTTAAATGTTAGACAAACCATCATCTGAAAAATATAAAAATTTTAAATTGGAGAGAAGTTTCTCTGCGTGATAAAATTAGAAATGAGGATATCCGCTTAATAGAACCAGAGTAACTGACATAGCCCAATGGATTATTAAAGTGAAATGGCAATGGGTTGGCCATGTAGCTTAGAAAACCGATAAACAATAGGAAGAAAGGTTCTCGAGTGGCAACCTCACCTCGTACCGGTAAGCGAAGTGCAGGGCAGCCTCCCACTATATGGAGGGAAGACATGGTAAGGTATGCAGGAAGTCGATAGATGCAGGTGGCTTAGGACCATGCTTTGTGGCATTCATTGGGAAGGCCTATATTTATATCTATATATAAATATAGATATAAATATAAGGGTACTACGAATACTCAATCTTTATTCCTCTTCACGTATTCTCATACGCTTTTCTCACTCACTCACACACACACACACACACACACACACACACACACACACACACACACACACACACACACACACACACACACACACACACACACACACACACACACACACACACACACACACACACACACACACACACACATACACACGCACGCACGCGCTTTTGTTAAGTCAGTGCGCTTCACCATCTTAGGCTACATAACCACTTACTATCAGGTTTAATTGTAGTTAGCGCTGGCTAAGAAGAGAAAAAAAAAGAAATTTACCCTTTGAAAGTGTTCACGTAGGTAGATATTATTTTTCTAACCAGCCATAAAAATCGTGTGATGGGAATATGTATATAAGAATAAAGGTTGTCTCACACGGGACAGTAATAATATAATATTATATTTTTCAGTATCTAAAACTTTTAAAATCTTTGAATCCCGAGGTATGTCCATATTAAGAGGCTTAATAGAGCTAAACTGATCTCCATGGGGATCGTTTTGTGATTTCACATCGTTATCGAAAAAAAATTGTATTTACAATTGAGCGTATTCCAGGTGACCATTTTCAAAACACGATTCCACAAAATTCACTCAATAGAATAATTGCAAAGTAGCTTCTGAAAATACTTAAATTTTCAACTTTCTCAGATTTCCATAAAATAATGTTGAGTATAATAAGTACGTGTTAATAAAGCTATTGGGCGGGCTATTTTGATTATAAATAAAGTGATTTTACTTTAATTTAAATAATTTATTTTGCCCTTCTATGCCAAGTAGCATTTTTTCTATCACTCCTATTGAATTTGACAGTGCTCGCTGAAATTTAGCGTCTCGGACGGCGAAACGGATCTGAATCGCGCGCTAACCCGGCTGTTGAGGTATTGCAAAAATAATCGAAAATATTTATTTTTACTTTCATGCCGAAGACTATCTTGTTCTATTTTATTACGGTTAAATGTTGTAAAGCAAGTATTTACAAAGATTTTCATTATTTTGTTATTCAATTGTTTACAGTTATTTTCACAGTTTAGCTTACATTAGAAATTCTTGGTAGGATGCAATGTATAAATAGGTACCTTATTTTCGTCAACAACTATAATATATATATTTGGTTTTTTTACCAGTGGAGTTTCAACACAATCTTAAAAATGTTCAATGAATTTAAAAAAATTAACTACCAATAATTATTTGATTTTCGGTCGGTGTTTTACATTTGAAGATCGGATATAAAGAGCCATTAACGGGACATTTTGCAAAAACGAAACCTATCCTACCTAATTTTTACGTCGTTTCATCTGCGTCATTCTTAGTTTTGGGTAAAACAAACCTGGTCAGTTTCAAAGAAACACGACTAAGTTCATATTAAAAGAAATGCACGTCATTACAAGATTTCTATGAAAAAAGAAGTTCAAATTTTTATTTTGTTTACTTCAATTCGAGAGATAAATGTGAAAGGTCTTTTATCTGCAATAATAATTTTCATCAAAAATGGCATAGACTTATAAAATTCATACACACGGTCAATCATACTGAAGATGATTAATTGTATTATAAAATATTTAAGAGACTATTTCCAGTATAATGACCCAAATTTCATCGTTAATGTATGACTGGCACACTTAAAAGTTTTCAGATCAGATCGCTAAATATTAACTAACATTTTATGATAAGGTCTTTTCTTTAAAAAGCTGCAAGAAATTTTAAATCACGGACTCTTGGTTTGTTTTACTATTCACTTAATTAGCGAAAAACAAGATGGACTGATCTCAAAGTTTACTTTCTTGTGTAAAAAGTGCTATTTAGAATTTTATGCCGATGATAATTAAAGTTTCTATGTAAATAGGTGTAACATAGGAGGTGTTATATTCATCGGTAGTGGCCATTCATATTTGGGGCAGTTTTCTGCAGCACTACGCCTACGAATTATTTCAAATAAGAAATACGAAAGCCAGCATCATTCTTAACACGCTTTTATTAGCTTGATATGTATCTATGTAACGGAATTTTTGAATGTGATTTTCATCCCCTTCCAAACGTCACATTGATTTCAAACTTCGCACACTTATCAAGGACCGATGACAATTCAATATCATCATCGCTTCACGAAATCATCGCTTACGGAGCTCGAATCGAGCAGTCTTGCCTAATTATACAAGTGTTTAAATATTTTCAATAAAATTGTGACCTAGATAAGCCATTGGACAATTTCTGCTAAGTTGTGATTTTAGAGAAGTGAATAACAAATTATAATGAAAAACATTTGAGAGAAATCATGTCTAATACATACGAAAATAGCCCTTTCAACCGGAGCACCATTACAGCTTGGAGTCCGCCCAGCACGCCTCAACCATCTCAGCATGATGCTGCAGACCCCATTGAATTTTTAGCCACCAGTGAAATTAAAAATTGGATGACCTCAATCGAACAGTGCTTTAATGAAGTTTGCCATATTGCCCAGGAGGGAAAACTAAACTCTGAACAAAAGCTGAGGATCAATTCCCTATCGCGAAAGGTCGGTAATGCAGCCTCTCAGATAACATTATTCTACCAATCGTTGAAGCAAAAGGCTATTTTAATGCACACGTCTCTTGAAGCAATGAGAGAAAAACAAGACCTAATGGAGTGCCTTAATGATTTCAGAAAATCTCTTATGGACACTATTCAAGAAAGCTGCGCCAAACCACCGTTAGAAAAAATGTCCTTTGCTGATATGGTCAATACAAACAAAAATAATAACTTGCGCCCCAAAACATTCAGTTCCATTGCAATTTACACGGAAAATAAATTAAAAACCAGTGAAGACACAAAATCTCTTGTCCAAAAAGTTATATTCTCCGAACAATTGAAATTACACGTAAGAGGACTACGTAAAACTAAAAATGGAGGCGTTATTATCAGCACTGAAACAAAGGACGACATCGAGAAGCTAAAAAATCTACCCAGCTTAGTAGTTCCGGTCTAAAGGTGGAAGAGCACCATAAAAGAAGACCACGGATCATAGTCTTAGGTATACCTGCCCTTAGCGAACGAGAAGTGTTTGATTGCATTTATGAACAAAATTTAGCCGATAAGCTCCCTAACTTAACGCGGGAATCTTTTTTGTCCTCTATAAAGTTGAGTCATAAATCGGGTAAAAAAGAAGCATTTTCATGCAACTTTATTTTGGAAGTGCCAGCTGGCATCAGAAAGGCGCTTATCAACCAGGAGCGAGTCTTCATAAATTGGACGTCGTGCCCAGTTCGAGACTTCACACTTGTGACCAGGTGCTTCAAATGTCAACAGTACGGACATGCTGCAAGAACTTGCCGGGAAACCATCGACACGTGTGGACATTGTGGTGAATTAGGACATCAGGCAAATGCTTGCAGTAAGAAAGCTGAACCAGCAAAGTGTGCAACATGCCTGCGTTTTAAAAACCGAGCAACCACAAAACAGGTGACCCTGAATGCCCGGCTAAGAAGATGGCTGAAACTAGGTACATTAATTCCATAGATTATAATGAAGGCGCCTAAGAACGCCACCGTTCATCTTAATCTTATTGCCCTAATTTATAAGTTTTGGTTTATATATATTTTTTTCTTTCTTTTTTATACATTTTTTTCTGTTATTAAGTAATTACTTATTAAGAAAAATAATATGGATAAGTTAAGTAATGAAATCGATGCTGTTTGTTTATCAAAACGTAAAATTGATCTCTTCAAGGCCGCGAACTCTCTTACTATTTTAACACAGAACATTCGTAGTATAAATAAAAACATGGATAATTTCTATATACTCCTTCGAAGATTGGACACTGAATGCGAAGTTATCATACTAACAGAATGCTGGCTATCTAAAAGCGGAAATAACTTGCCATAGGATACGATACTTTTAGTAGTAAAACTGTATATACCCAAAATGATGGTTTAGTATAGTCTTTGCGAAAAAAAATATAAACATATCAGTCGAAGAACCTGATATGCTAGATTGTAGCAGGTTATTGGTGAAAGTAGGCCATGAAACTGCTATCCTTGCTGTTTACAGACCTTGTGGTTTTAAACAAATAGACAATTTTATCACGTCATTAGACAATACACTTAGACAACTGTCGCCATTCAAAAATATAGTGTTAACGGGTGATGAATATAGATCTCAACCCAGAAAGCAGTCATAGCGGAGCAAAGGACTACCTTAATATCTGTGCATACCAGGGCCTGCTTCCAGCACATTTGCTCCCTACTCATCTAAGTGGTTCCTGTTTAGACCACACTTTACTAAAAACTAACCATCTATAACCCTTGCCACCAATCCTATAGTAACCGATCATAGTGCCGTCGTTCTTAACTTAAGCCTTAAAATACCTAAACCGAAGTGTAAATACTCCATTCCTAAAACTAATATGAAATACCTTGAACATGCAATTCAAAACATTGACTTCAGCCCAAAAAACCGATGACGTAAACATTTCTTTGCCTTACTTAATAAATAACGTACGAAATGCCATTGTTAGCAATACTTTGTATACCACAGTAGTTAAAAATAATAACTTAAAGCCTTGGATTACACCCGTTCTAATTAGGTGCATAAAAAATAGGGACAAACTACACCTCATGGTAAAATCTTCTTCAGATAATTCCGTCTTACAAATTACATATAAAAGATATAGGAATTTTTGTAACAATATATTAAAAAAGTTGAAGTATAATTATCTTACAAACTTACTGGAAGAGTCTGGTAGAGATAATAAAAAGATTTGGTGGCGTGTAAAAGATATTGCATTTATATCCAAACAACATGAATCTTCGCCGCTTATATCAGCAAATAAAGCAAATAATTACTTTGTGAACGTGGGTAAAAACTCTTGCTGAACAGATAATTAACAATTCTAACAATGATAATGAATACAGGGCCACTTTTTCAGCTCAAAGAAACTGCCAATTAAGCTCGTTTGCATTATTAGATACGGACGCTACTGAGGTAGAAATATTATAATGGGACTGAAAGAAACAAGCGCGGTTGGTTGGGATGGCATACTCACTAGTATATTAAGAAAATTTAGACAAATTCTAGTACCACCATTAACTCATTTTTTCCGAATTTGCCTCTGAAGGAATTTTCCCAGATTGTTTAAAAAAAGCCATTGTAGCTCCAGTATATAAATCGGGTGACAAATAAAACGTTTCCAATTATCGGCCTATCTCAATACTTTCATCTACGTCTAAAATATTAGAAAGATTAATTAACAATAGATTAATGAATTATTTACAAAGTAAATCCATATTATCGAATATGCAATATGGTTTCAGACCAAAACTGTCCACTGCTGATGCTGTGCAAGTAATGACTGATTACGTCTCTCAAGAATTAGATAAAGGATACCAATGAATTGGCATTTTCCTTGACCAAGCAAAAGCTTTTGATACAGTTTTACGGCGATAGTGATAAGGGTGACGATTGTCGTTACGAAGAATTCGCCAAACTGCAACATGGTTTATACCGAATCTTGTTCCGGCTCGCCTCGTACTTGTGGTCGATTCTTCTTTAAAATGCTCTAACACTAATTCAGCCTGCCTGGCGTCGACTGTGCTTGGACGTTCACTTCCAGTAGACCGATGAAAAGAGCCGGTGGAATGTAGTCGTCTTGACATGTTCAGAAAACACTGGTACGAAGGCAGCCGTCGCTGTTCAGTGGGGGGTCTACCATCGATAAATCGTTGCCGATACAGTTCCCGAGCACGATTTAAATTGCTATCTTCATGGCTTACGCATAACATCATATCGTAATATTCCGAGTTAGAAAGCAACGTTATTTTGCAAAAAATGTTGAAAAAAAAACTCGAAACAGTTGCAGGATATCGATTAGAAGATTTGAAATTGACAACATATTTTTTTTCCAACTTGACATTTTTTGAAGCCACTACTTGAGTATAATGACATCCTTGTATTGAGGTAGCAAACATTTATGAATGAAAAATAGAAAAACTATTAAAGTAGACAATTATTAGGTAAAATAGGTACGTAGGCCTTTCTGTTAAATAATCTGGTTCCCCGACATGACAGCTTACTAGGGTTGACAAAATTTTTAGCTTTGATAATTAATTATATTTTTTATTTTTTACGGGGTATTTTGTAACATGTTATTACGACCCGTAATAAAATGGTGATGATGACTAATAAAAAAACGAATACTTGTTAAAAATGATTGTAACAAGCTTTTTTTTATTCTATACTATAATTGATTTAAGCTTATTATTGCACCAATTTTATTTTTAATTTTAGACGAGAGTATTTTTGTTTGATATATTTTCGATTTTTTCTTAAGAAATTATTGTGACAAGATTTAAACAAAAAAATAAGTTAAGTATGTAATCAAGGATTTTTGACAACCCTGACACATATTTTCAAGTTTGTATGAAATATTGAAAAATGGGGGGGCAACTCTGCCACATCCGTAAAGTTTGCTATTTGTAACACAATTAAAGCAGCAAATCATAACTCTGGGTGTTGTGTATTATATGAGGTAAACTTACCTTCAACCTTGAAGTCAAATCCTATTATTTTCATTATAAACCCTGATGGTAAAGTTGCCAGAAAGTGAGGTTAACTTTGCCATTTTCTATTTTTGAGTATTTTGTCTATTTAATATTAGTATTTGTTTAAATCATTAATAAATACCAAATCTATGAAGAATATAATGTCACATTTAACATTGACGCCTAGTCTCACAGTACATTTTTTGTTAGAAAATTGGTCTTAAACTTTTAAGTCCTTCCAAAAATGCAAAGTTGCCAGGTTTCACAGTTCTTCAATTTTTATTTTCATACAAAAATAAAAATATTTTAATTGGACCTTCTAAACGGTAATAGTCCTAGTATTAGTAAAAGAAAGCGCGTGGGTGGCGGGGTAGGGGTGGAGGGGTGTAGGAGGCGGCGCTTGCTCATTTGAACTTGACCTAATTACCTGTGTCGTCAGTCGCCTTTGATGCGCCCAGGACGTTTCTCCTTCCGTTGTGAGATTAATATTGCGAACGTTACCTTGTTACGATGGCTTACCGATACTCAAATGTTGAGTATATCGAAATGGTGCGAATTTTAGCAATTTTAACGTTAGTGAAGCCTGCCGTGAATATTCAAGGCGATTTTCCAACTCACGTGCACTGAGCTACGCTACAATGCTAGGCGCTACACAGCGATTGCGAGATTACGGGCAATTCCAGCCTGTATCAATCGATCGTGGTCGTCCACCGCGGCGCACAGTACGTGAGATATACTGCAGTTTTTGAACAAAATCCAGCAGCGAGCACTTATGAGGCAGCCCAACAGTTCAATGTATCACAATACTACGCATGGAGTGTCATACACAATGAAGGGAAGTACCCTTTCCACCTGAATCGTGTTCATGAACTCAGCGAAGCTGACAAACCAGCGCGAGTTACATTTTGTAACTGGTTACTAGCTGCTGAACGAGCTAACATTTTATGGACTGATGAAGCAACATTTGGCAGAATAGGACTATTTAATTCGCACAATGAACACTTGTGGTGCTATGAAAATCCACATGAACCAAGACCGCATATCTTTCAACACCGGTTTAGTGTCAATAAGTGGGCAGGCCTTATTAATAAAACGTTACTGAGCCCTGCACCAAAACTGAGCCAAAAGTGATATGGTTAAGTTGCATAAAGAATATACTTTTGTTTTAAAAGAAAAGGATGAACTTCAGAGAACAGTCGATGAGTTTGACCAATGCAGCAAGGAATATGAGTAATCCCTCAGATTAATTGCTGCATTGCAGTTACAGTTAAGTGAGGCTAATGAGCAGATTGTGCAATTAAAACAATACATAGATAACTTGAAAGCGTCCCAGACTCAAAGTCTGTTCAATAAGCTCATAGAATGTGAATCTTCTAAATCATTGCAACCCTCCACAACAATCGATTTGACTGGTGATGATTATGTCACATCAAGAACAGCAGCAAGGATTACCTGCAGTAGAAGAAAATTAAAGAAATACATAAAAATTAATAAATATATTAGGAAAGTACAAAAGTTAATTAAAACTAAAATTAATGTCAAAAATTATATAAATGTATGTAAAGAAAAGCAAGAATTAATTAATAAACTTAAATTGTATTCAATTGAGGTGGAAAATATGAATAACTGTTATGAGACTGATATAGAGTGTCTAAATTTAACAATTTTATCACTTAAAACTCCTACAAAGTATATCAAATAAATATGAATCGGCTCAGGATGAGATAAAAAGAACACATATTGGCCATGAATGATCTGGTAAAGTCATGTAAGTATAATGAGGAGCGCTTTGACTCCTTAATTAAACATCAGAGTGAGTATCAGCGCTCCATACCAGGTTCATCGGGGACAATATGTGTAAAAAATAATGATAACAGTAAGGACTCATTATTTTCACCTACACTCTATGACAGTACCTTAACAAAGAATATTAAAACTTAACTTAAAAAGTAATTTAAATATTAATAAAATAAAGTTATTATGTATTGTGATGACATAGGCAAAATTTGGGCACAATGTTAAATAACTGTTTAAAAGGACATCAGGTTAGTAATTGTTGTATGCCTGGAGCATCCTTTAGTCATATAATGAATAAAGTTTTAACTAGTAAGTTTTGCCCTAATAGCACATTAATAATTCTTGTTGGGAGAAGAGGCAATGTAAACAAAACTCAATTATTAAAATATATTGATCATCTAAATACTTTAAATGTACATAAAATTATCTTGTTTACATTGCCTTACATACAGGGTTGGCCACAGGAAAATAAAATAAGATACAATTTAAATTTATTAATGAATAACTTTTATTTAATAACAATATAAACTTGACATCTAATTGTTATAATTATAATAATATAATTAATTTAATAGACATAAATAATTTAATTAAGAAATTTTGACTAGAGATAGGTATTACCTATCCAAATATAATTTAAGACAGATAGCAAATGTGCTATCTTATTGTTTATATATTAACTCAGCCAAGGACTTGGCTACACCGACATCTGCTTCTTTTGAGCAGTGTAATGACTTAATATGTAATTTGGAATCAGTTCCAAGTAATTTAAATTAGAAAATGAGTCAATAGAGGTAATCTCTAGCAGTTATAATAATTTAAATAATTTAGAATGTAGCTTACAAAACCTTCATTGTATGACTCACAGAGTGATAATAAAATTGTTTACACTGGTGCATCAGAATATACAAGTCATGATAGGCAAGAGCTAGAAATTGAATTGTTCTTAAATAGCAATAATATTCATATTTTATGTATTACTGAACATTGGTTAAAAACATAACATAATGTTTAATTTCAGTAATCACCAGGTGGTCAGTTCGTTCAATAGAGAAACGGTTTTAAGAGGTGGCTCGTTAATATTAGCTAGTAAATTATTATCATGTAAGGAACGTAAAGATATTGTGAGCCTCTCTGTTGAGCGAACTGTAGAAATGGCATGTGTTGAGTTTGAGCACCTCATTGTTGTGTGCGTCTACAGACCCCCATGTTCTATATACAATACTTTTGAAAAAATTATGGAGGAAGTTTTTGTTAAGCTTAATAAACAGAATAAATCTGTTGTAATATGTGGAGACTTTAATATCAATCTCCTAGAAGCTTCCTCCACCAATATTAAATTTAGATCATTGTTTAAATCATATGGTCTTTTTAATTTATTTTTAGAGCCAACGCGTATTACTGAATGTAGTGCAACATGTATAGATAACATTTTTACAAATGTTAAGCCGTTGCATAAATGTATAATTCAAAAATTGAGTTCTGATCACTGTGGACAGTTAGTTTCGTTACCTTATGTTCACAAAAAGCAAGTAGATGAGAAAATTGTGTTTGTTCCTGTAAATGCACGTCGCTTGGAGAAGTTTAGAAGTAACATAGTGAAGAAACTTCCATCACTTTCATACCAAAATGATCCTAATTTTTTGTATGTAACAGTGTTTAAACTTATTTGCAATGAATTTGATAATATTTTTACTTCTAAAATGTTCTCCTTGAACAGTCGGAAGGCTTTCAATGAATGGGCGACAGTAGGAGTCCATAGGAGAACAAAGGTTATATGAACTTTACCATGAAAGGTCATATAACCCTAGCGTCGAATTTAGGAATATGTTAAAATATTCAAAAATATTTAAAGGAGTGTGCTCCAAAGCCAAGTCTTTGCATTTGAGCAACAAAATTAAGACGGCTTCTAATAAAATTAAAATGACGTGGAGTATAATTAATAGTGAAACTGGTAAGGTCAACTCTCGCAATTCAAACTACCGGTTGAGTTTTAACAACAAATTAACGGAATCAGATCAGGATGTTGCAATGGTTTTGAGAAGTATTTTACGGATATTCCGATCTTAACCACTATGTCACTGAATTCTTCTCCTGCCGTCGCCGAATCATTGCTTAAACAAAATGTAAATGCGTGTACAAAGATTTTACATTTCATAAAATATCATCAAAAGATATTGTAAAATATTTTAAAACTATTGATGTTAAGAAAACTGCGGATCTGTGGGGCATTTCCGTTAAAGTTATTGCGTCTATAATCGATATAATCGCGCCTCAAATAGCTATTATTTTTAATACTAGTATCGAATATGGTGTGTTTCCTGATTTAAAGAAGCATAATAAAGTAATACCTTTATTTAAATCTGGTAGTACATTAGACCCCGCCAATTTTAGACCAATTTCTGCACTGCCAACACTTAGTAAAATTTTTGATAAAATTATTCTTGATCAAATGTATTTGTTTCTTAATGTAAATAATTTACTTCATAAAAAAAAATCGGTTTCACAAGGGATCGCTCGACAACTGATGCTGGTGTTGAGCTGATTAAATCTATTTTCAGTGCATGGGAGAATTCACAGGTTGCTTTGGGTATATTCTGTGACCTATCCAAAGCCTTCGATTGTGTTCACCATGAAACATTAATCAGGAAACTATAACACTACGGTGTAAGAAGTAATGCTCTTAAATTTATTGTTTCATATTTAAGTAACTGAACGCAAAAAGTTTGAGCTCTTCCGGGTCGATAGTACAAATGGGCGTGCCTCAAGGCGCAATTCTCGGCCCCTTTCTGTTTCTTATATATATTAATGACTTAACTTACATAGTAGGGGATAACCATGATATAGTATTATTTGCTGATGACACTTCATTAATTTTCAAATTAAAACGACAATTATTAAAATATGACGAAGTAAATAATGCTATACCTAAATTAGTAAATTGGTTTAATGTTAATAACTTGCATTTAAATAGCACTAAAACGAAATGTATGAAGTTCATGACTCAAATGTCAGACAATTAAATACTAATGTAATTTTAAATGGGGAGGAACTGAGTCTTGTCGATACCACCATTTTTCTTGGAATAACACTAGACGCGAAGCTTCAATGGAGCCCCCATATCTCAAAGTTAGCAAGCAGACTTAGTTCTGCAGCATATGCTGTAAAAAAGATTAGAAATCTTACCAGTGTGGAAACAGCTAGAGTTGTTTACTTTAGCTATTTCCATAGCATAATGTGCTATGGTATTTTGCTATGGGAACACGCAACTGACACTGAAATTATATTTGTTTTACAGAAGCGGGCCATAAGAGCAATCTATGATTTAAAACCTATAAATATATTAACTTTGGCCTCTCAATACATTTATGAAAATGTAATGTACGTACACAAAAATAAAAGTAGTTATACAAAAATAAGTGATATTCATTCTGTAAATACTAGGAACAAACACAAGCTAGTAGTACCAGTTACTCGACTCCACCGAGTCAGTAATTCATTCTTGGGGCGATGTATACGCTTTTACAACAAAATCCCAGAAAATATACAAAATTCGACCTGCTCAAAATTCAAAACTTTATTAAACATAGTTTGTATAAAAGGGTTATTATAATGTTAAGGAATTTATGGATGATAATAACCCTGGGAATGAGGTGTTCGCTGCCAGGCTGTTTCTAATTTGTTTTGTGTGGTTAATTGTGTAATATACATTATTTGATTGTAAGCTGTTATTTAAAAAAAAAGTCCCGCTGGGTTTCTTGCTGGTTCTTCCCAGGACAGAGGTTTTTTTTCGAACCAGTGGTAATTAGACAAAAGAGTGACTTTCAATAAGTATTATTTATAATCTATATTGAATAAAAAGTTTCTGTTTCCCTATCTTTATAGAAAGATTAAACGGTGAAAGCTATCATAGTTTTCTCACCGACACGCTGCCAGAATTGTTAGAGGATATACCACTTGCATCTCTACGCAATATGTATTACCAACATGACGGGGCGCCGGCGCACTATGCTCGCCAAGTTAAGGATTATTTAAACAGAGAATACCCTTGTCGCTGGATCGGACGTGGCGGGCCTTGTGCATGGCCTCCCAGATCGCCAGATATCACACCAATGGATTTTTATTTGTGGGGCATGTAAAGACATTAGTGTATACTGGTCGCGCATTCGAAACCCGCGACATGTTGAAAGAAAAAATAATTTGAGCATTCGATCAAATCAAAATGAATTATCAACTATTATCTCGTGCCGGTGAACAGTTAAGTTTTAGGTGTCTCCAATGCATAGAATGTGGAGGTGACTATTTTGAACGCGACGACTACCATGCTAAATACAAAAAAAACAAAAAGTAACATATTTAAAAATTGTTATAAAAACATAAAGCAGATAGTAACAGAAGCCATGATAAATGAAAAAAAAGCATAAACGTAGTATATTTCAAGAATAAGGATAAGGAACTTCCTCATCAGTTTAATTTCCCTGATTTGGTAAATAGACATTTCCTAAATATACCAGGGGATGACACGGTACCAATTACTAATTTTTCCTACTTTAAACACAATAGGCACAATTCTAATAATTTTACTTTGTCTACAGTAGCAGAAGAATTAATATTAAAGACTAAAGAACTTAAATCCAATGCGGTATAGACAATATCTCCCTACAGATGCTTTTAATGACTCTACCCCTATCATTAATGACAATTACCGCTATTATTAATAATAAATCGATCCAGTGTGCTGTTTTTCCAGATTTATGGAAACTCGCAATTGTAAAACGTTTACCAAAGATGATCAATCCTCTTTCGATTCAAGACTTGCGACTTATTAGTCTGTTGCCCTGTATTTCCAAAATACTAGAAAAGGTAGTTTGCTAGCAGATGACAGAATACCTTGAAATCAGTGGCGTACTGCCTGTTATGCAATCTGGTTTTCGCAAGGGCCACAGCACTACTACAGCTTTGCTTGAGGTAATCGATAATCTGCTTGCAGCTCAAGAGGTATGTGCTCAATTTTGGTGCTCTTAGACTTCTCCCGAGCGTTTGATTCAATCGATCAGTCATTACTCCTGGCTAAATTGGCATTCCATGGCTTTGATGCTAATGCGGTCAAATGGTTTGACAGTTATCTCACTGGAAGGCAAAAACGTTTGGAAATCATTAAAAGTGACGGTACGAGGATTCAATCAGCCCCCCAGAATGTTACATGAGGCGTCCCACAGGGATCGGTACTTGGGCCTGTTCTTTTCACGCTATATTCTGCTAATATCGTTAAGAAAATTAATCACTGTCATTACCACCTATATGCTGATGAACTGCAAATGTACCTTTCCTTCATACCATCGTCATCGGGTCTTCTTCAAGTTATTAATAAAATAAATTACGTTTTAGAGAATATTTCTGCTTGGTCGATGTTAAATTCATTGGTTCTAAATCCTGATAAATCAAAGTTTATGTTAATAGGGTCAAAAAATATGATTGCTAAACTTGTAAATGTCCCAATAGCTTTAAAAATTGGAAACAATCCTATTGATCAAATCTCCGAGGCTACAAGCCTTGGGCTTAAGCTTGACAACCACCTGCGTTTCGAAGCACATGTCACGGAAAGTGTACGAAACTGTTTTTATAGATTAAAAATCTTATATGAAATAAGACCATTCTTAACAGAGCAAATGAGGATAAGACTATGAGAGTATTTGATTTTGTCCAAATTAAATTACTGCGACGTGGTATTTGGAGCTTGTCTATTAAGTAGGACTCAGAAGCTCATACAGCGTGTACAGAATGCATGTGCAAGGTTCTGCTTCCACATACCACCTCGTACGCATGTTACTCCTAATATACTCCTAAATAATACAGGCCTATTAAAAATATCATCGCGTCGAAAATTACACCTTGCTACCCTATTATTTAGAATAATTGCATCAAAAACTCCTCGTTACTTATATGACAAATTGGTGTGGGTTAGCGAACAATCAAAATATCCGAAACGTAAATGTACTAACGTCTTTGTTATTCCGAAACATAGAACAATGGCATTTAGAAGGTCCTTCAGGTGCGCAGCTTCTCGCTGCTGGAACGATCTGCCGCCACCAATGCGTGCTCTAAAATTCAAGAAAAAATAATATTAATTTTAAAACATGACCAAAATTTCTCGTAATTTTAAAAATTTACTTTTTTTAATTTTTATTTTACGTGCACAATTTAACCATTTCACTGTCCCATGAGTCATATATAAACATTTCAATTGTTTAACTATTGTGTCTATTTCTCGGACAGGGAAGTTGTTAAAGGACCTCCATTTAATGCTAAAAAGATTGCTAAATAAGACTCACTGTTTTTAATTTTTTTTAATCTCCACACTAATTTTCAGTTCACTCACTGTTTCGTTTCTTTACGTTGATGGTGTGGTTAAATCTCTTGTAGTCTTTAATTAAATTCAAATGTTTTTATTAAGATTAGACGATATACTTACTTCATGTTGTTGAGCTGTTGAGCACTTTATCATGTATATGTAAATGTGTATGTATGTATAGAAATATAGACTTCTCTGAATTTTTTTCTTTAAGTTTTAGCTTTAAGTAATGTATGACCGTCCGTGAAGCCAATTTTAGGCTATATTTGAAAATAAGCGCTGCTGTCATTTAGTTCAGCAGCTGTTAGCTGAAATATGGACCTAATTTGACTTCACGCAAATCCTATGTTTTATTTATATCTCGTGTTATTTTATTTTTCTTTGTGATGTCAAATAAAGTTTTCTTTCTTCTTTTTTCTTTCTATTTCAATTATTTATCGTACAGTACGAGTATTATCGCAGTTACTTATCGCACAGTACGAATTTGACGGATGGGGGCTAGGCGAGAAAAAGTGTAAGATTTTTCCTTAACGACCTTTCTATAGTGCGAGCGAGATGGAATAATATCCATCTCCCTCTCACTTTTTCTTATCTTGCCATTAAAGAAATATTATTTTAAATGACGCTTCATTTTATTAGACGCTAGTAATTCATTTATTTATATTCGTTAATCAATAATAATATAATACGTTTATCAATAATAATATACTACGAAAAGAACTTCGTTGCAACAGAGTGTTCCACGACCTGGTGATGCAACTTTGTATGAAAGCTGAAAAATCTGCGCACAATCATGATTTTGTCAATGTTCATGTTGGGTTTGTAAAAATAAAGCGAGAAAAAAATATCGCTGTTTCTTTCCTTCATGTTGTTTTAGATTGCCATTTTAAAATTAGATACAAAAATTCATATTATATCGGAAGAAACTAAAAATGTTAATTCTGTGTTAAACTTTTACTCTGAGATTTGCACAATTAATTTACCTATTAATTGATTAAAATTAAATTATTAAATATTAGCAGAATTCTATCAAAAGAAGCCATGAATTAATAGAAGAAAAAAAAATGACAGTTGTTTGTCAACGTCTTTCATATTGAAAATATTTTCTGAAATTTATTCAAATTTATTTCATAGGTTTAGATTTTAATATTTATTATTGATTTTTGCTTAAATTCAGTTATTATGGGCTCGGATTACTTCATTTTCGTTTGTAGGCGAATACACAGTCATAATATCGTCGTGAATATACAGTAAAGATTTTTTGTGGGATGTTAACTCTGTATAAGATATTGACTATAAATGAATACATTATTTCAAAATTTTATGCACGATGTGTTATCATCATCGAAAGTAAGTTAAGTGTTGAGCAAATAAAAAGCACAAAATCATCTGATCACTTTCTGCAGGTTTTCTATAATAGGAAAAGAAAAACTTATGACCATAGAATTATTAGGCATAGAACCGCAGTAGGCGCACGCAAAGTGAAGCCATTTCAAGTTAGCCTTTTAAGGCTAAGTACGACTTTCGGCGCGTCAGTACTCGAGTCTACGTAGGCGTGTGAAGAGCTACCGCAATTTTGCAAAAAAATGACGTACTGTGCTGTGAAAGGGTGTCACAACTCATCACATAATCATAAAAAAAAAATTAAAAATCTCATTTCATGGTTAAGTACTGCCTAGCATCTTATATTTTTGTAAAAAACATTCATCAAAACAAAATAATAAATCGTAAATTTGATAGACGCCAAGATAATGAAAATGTTGCTAGGCATGGTAAAATATTTTACCCCATTTTTTCTTATTATTATAATTATATGCTGCCATTATGGGACTATTATTGTTGTAGTTTTATTTGGCAAATAAAAATACCTACAATGTTCGCATATTAATAGGTATTTTTATTTGCCAAATATTATTAGGGTTCCCATTTGCCACGAAAAAAATGTGTTGATTTTATTTTGCTTTGATGATGTGCAGTTGTTTTTACCTTTTTTATGGTATGTGTTTTAGGATAAATAACATAACCATATGATTGTTTTTTTTAATTCTAATTCTGATTTACATATTATAACATTTTCTAAAAAGACGGTACGTTTTGTCACTAGCCAACTGTGATGTATTAAATTAAGTTAAGGATAATAGTTAACGTTTAGCCAAATAGCATAAAAATATTTATTATGTTTTAATGAAGTGAAGTTAATAATAAAATGAATGTTATTGCTAATTTAAATGTATTCGTTTTAGATTTCCGTCTGATCCGACTGTTGTTGCTCGATGGATCGATTAGACTTAATCGCAAAGAAAACTATTGGAAGCCAACTAAACACACTAAGATATGCTCGATACATTTCGATGAAAAATAAAAGTATGTGACTAAAGGTGGTTTATGTAAATTACGTCAGGGTGCTATACCAACAAAACCTCTAACCCGTGATTATGCCTGCGGAGTTCCAGTTCAGATTAGAGTGTCTGGTGTGGTGAGGTCTGCAGGTATCCGCAATGACCAAGTATAAGTTGTCTGATCGCAGCGCATACATATTGTCATCAACGTACGCGAAAAATGTGCGCCAAGCCAAGGACAATCATCATCATCATTTCATCATTACAGCCTTCACAAATCCACTGCTGAACATAGGACTCCCCCACGGAATGCCACAAAGCACGGTCCCGAGCCATCTGCATCCATTGACTTCCTGCATGTCTTACCAGGTCGTGACTCCATCTAGTCCATCTAGTCCCTACACTTCGCCTGCCGGCAGGCGAAGTGTAGGGCGTCCCCCCAAAGCAGTGTAGGCTAAGACTAAGGCTGCCACTCGAGAGCCTTTCTTCCCCATCGGTTGTCGGTTCTTCGAGCTATATGGCCGGCCCATTGCCACTTCAGCTTACTAATCCTTTGGGCTATGTCGGTTACTCTGGTTCTACTGCGGATATCCTCATTTCTAAGTTTATCACGCAAAGAAACCCCGAGCATAGCCCTCTCCATAGCTCGCTGAGCGCCCTTGAGCTTCCTCATACGGCCAGCAGTGAAGGACCACGTCTCAGTCATCACTGGCAGCACGCACTGATTGTACAATTTAGTTTTGAGGTTTTGAGGTATGCCTGACGAGAAGATGGGTCGTAATCTCCCGAACGCTGCCCAGCCGAGTTGAATCCGTCGATTGACCTCTCGGTCGATGTTGGACTTACCTAGTCGGACTATTTGTCCCAGGTACATATTCGTCAAAAACTTCGAGCTTAGTGCTCCCAACAACTACCGGCATAGGTGTGACATGAACATTAAACATGATTTTTGTTTTGTCCATGTTCATCTTGAGACCTATCCGTTGGGAGGCACTATTGAGGTCATTGAGCATAGTGCTTAGGTCCTCCAGCGATTCTGCCATAAGGACTATATTGTCGGCAAATCGAAGGTGAGTGATGTACTCGCCATTGACGTTAATACCGTATCCTTTCCAGTCCAGTAGCTTGAAAACGTCTTCCAATGCAGCAGTGAAGAGTTTCGGGGATATTACGTCACCCTGTCTTACACCTCTCTGCAGTTGGATAGGTTTCGTACTCTGGTTCTGTACTCGGATAGCCATCGTAGCCCTACTGTACAAACACTTCAGCACCTCGATATACAGACAGTCCACTTGGCACCGCTGAAGAGACTGCAGCACCACCCAAATTTCGACGAAATCAAAGGCTTTCTCATAATCCACATACGCAAGGCAAAGTGGCAGATTGTAATCTTCGGTCTTTTGTACAATTTGCCGAAGGGTATGTATGTGGTCTATGGTGCTAAAGCCTTTTCGGAAACCGGCTTGTTCGGGAGGCTGGAAGTCGTCGAGTCTGCATGCGAGACGATTCGTAATGACTCTCGAAAACAGCACGTAGATGCGGCTCGGAAGGGAAATCGGTCTGTAGTTCCTCAAGAGAGCGTTGTCGCCTTTCTTGAAGAACAAGACCACCGCACTTCTGCTCCACGCCTCGCACGGTGTAATGCCGCCATAGAGGACGGAATTAAAGAGCTTCTGAAGGACTTCAAGTACCGGTTTTCCACCCGCTTTCAGAAGCTCCGCTGTAAGCCATTCTAATCTCGCTCAGACTGACGTCCGGGATATCATCGGAAGAGTGTCGGATAAAACTTACTCTTGGATCGTTACTCACACTTGCGTGTGGCTCCAACGATGACGTTTACAGCTCTGACCCCATAGAGCCTCTCAATCTCACTCAAAATCTCAGGTGTCCCGGAATCGATGCTGCCATATTCGGTCTTCAGCTTCGACAGTTGGCTCTTTCTGGCAGACAGATCTCTGGCAAAGACTTTGGAGCCCTGGTTCCGCTCGATCGCTTCTTCAATACGAGCTGTATTGAAGTTGCGCAAGTCCCGCCGCATGCATTTGAAGATCTGTCTGTTCAGTTGCCTGTATGCTGTCAAATCTGCTGAAGACTGCAGCTTCATCTCCCGTCTAACAACCATTAGATTAAGAGTGTGATCGGAGAGTTTTTGTGTTCTTCTGCGACGGGTCTTACAGAACTTAGCGATTTTGTAACTCGAGCTGAAAGTTTTCGGGACTTTGGATTAGAGCAGGAGGGGGACGGAGCGTTGACTTCATTATACGTGACCTCTCCAACTTAACGTTTAGGTTCAGTGTGCCTCTCACCATTCGGTGATCGCTGCCAGTTTTCACCCTCGCGATCACTGAGACATCACTGAACAGATGTCGTATGGTCGTCATAATGAAGTCATTCTCATTTTTTGTCGAACCGTCGGGGCTCAACCAGGTCCACTTTCTGTGGGGCCGCTTTTGGAAGAAAGAGTTCATCATAAAGAGTCCCTTTTTCTCCATAAAGTCGGCCAGCTGCTTGCCCCTTGGGTTCCGTTGCCCTATTCCGAATTTTCCTACTTTCATCTCACCGCTCTCTCTTGTGCCTAGTTTTGCGTTGAAGTCTCCCATTAACACCGTATAGTTGGTTTTGGAGGAATGCATGGCTCTAGAGATATCCTCATACGTTTTCTCCACCTCCTCATCGGGGTGTGCCGAGGTTGGTGCGTAAACCTGTATGACCTTCAGCGAATACCGTTATAAAGATTGGGAGTGTGTCGTACTCGCCGACACACTCCCAATCTTTACAACGTTGTTAACGAGAGACTTGTGGACGATAAATCCGACATCTCCTTGGGACAGATGGTCGCCCATCCGGTGATAGAATAAGTTGCCGGATTCGAGGATTACCGTGTCCTCCCCCTCTCTTTGGACCTCGGATAGTCCTATTATATTCCAGCGTAACTTATCTATCTCTTCTTCCAGCTCCAGGATCTTCTAGTCAGTCTTCAGGGTGCGTGCGTTATATGTTGCCAGGTCGAGTCGTCGTAGGTGGCAACCGAACCTCCACCGGAGATTCTTAGCACCCCCTGCCCCGCCGTTTCCATGGTCGCCACCGTAGCCAGGAATAGCGGGGCCGCCGGGGACTGGGAGCCGTTTATTTGTGTCGTTGCTCATGGCAGGTATATTGCCATAGTTACCACGCTTGGCGAGCGGGTTGGCAACCGCAGTTTTTTATTGCCTTTTGCTTTTATCAGAAAGATGCTGCTGCCCATCTTCTGTATCAGTTTCCTTTTGTCGCCTCTTACGACACCCACGGGAAGATATGGGGTAGTGGGTATTCTTACCCGCAACTACACGGGATAAATATCGGTTTGTAATATGTAACTAAAGTTCTAGTATATGTTCCATGGTAATAAAACGCTTCTTTCTTATATGTCAATAAATATTTCTTTTATAAAAACGGATGTTTTATCCCTACAGAACGAAAGTGAAAAACTTTAACTTTATGAACTGTTTAAACAGTGTCCAGTGTCACCTGTAGTTAACACCCCTATAAAAATAAGTATTATTTTTTTGATAAACATAGCCATGGGAATTATTAATTATTAAGAGTTAAATTAAATATAGCACGTAGATTTTTAGTAAAGAATAAAAAGGGGTAAAAGAAAAAGAAATAGCTTTCAATAAGAATTAATTGTAATCTATATTGTATAAAAATTAATCTATTCTGTTCTGATCTGTTATGTTATTTCATGTACTATTCTGTTCTATTATATTATATTATATTATACATTTAAAGCGACGGATTGCAAACTAAAAAGTAGTGCATTCGAATTTCGCCATTCGCCTTTTTTCATCAGGAAATGCCTGCACATACCCGCCTCGCAAGGGCAAGGGCAGGTTGGTTATGTCGGATTCGCACCGACTAAACCCATGGTGGTCCACCTTCGCCGCATGTAGGCAGAGTCACAGAAAGGCGGTTCCTCCTTGGGAGGGCAAGTATGGCTACATGGTCTATATTTCCACCAGCACAACGGAGCCAATCGAAGCGCCCTCCTCAGGTCGGCCATTTACCTCAGGGCAGCCATGTAGATTCCTCTTCACAACGAGGCGGGATCTCTGTCGCCGGTAACTGTAGTTAACTGCTCTTCACACACCAAGCATTCCAACATTTGTTGGAGTGGCTAACTGGAATATTAGTAATGTTAATATTGTTCATAGTATTCATTTTTTAAATAAAAAACAATTTATTTTCTGGATGGCGCAGTTTATTATTATTTTGCGTTATCAGGAATATGTTGTTGCCTGTTTCAGCTTTCCTCTGTCGCCTCTTACATCTAAGGAACAGTATGGGATAGTGCATATTCTTACACCGTCTCTAGATGGTTAGCTGAATAGTGAAAGCTGTATATAATGTATATGCCAATGTATTTGTCTGTATATATTAAATAGATCAGGTAAATTGATGTATCCAAAAATAATTTGGTACCAATTGGTCGAATTTTCTTCCGATTTTATGTGGTTTGTATTAAACACATCTTAAGAATGTGGTGAGGTTAAAATAGTAGACGTCTGTAATGATATCTAAGAAAAACATTTTGTACTTTTTCAAGCTAGTACGTATTTATATTCTCGTATCTTGCTTTAAACTGCTGCGTTGTTTAATTTCAAAAGTTTTAAGCTCAACACCCAGCCTAACTGAAATAAAATTGAGCAAGATGTAGATGTCTATGGGCTCTAACATCCACTTACTGTATGCTCGTTTGTCAAACAATTCAACAAAATAATGTAGTGATATTTTGCTATAAAATGTTGTCAGGCGCTTTAAACATAAAAGTTTGTGTGTACGCTTTTAAGTTTATTTTGTCCCCTTTCACAAATACAGACCCTAAAAGATTTATACTTTATTTTATTGGCATAGCCATAACTATACCTACTATTAATATAGCTGCAGCATGGCTCTACCACGTTTATAAATTTAATTTCTTCTAAAGACGCTGTCGAATGTTATAGATAGATATTACGAAGATGTAGCTTTAACTACGATGCCCATACATCCTAATCAATATGCCTGTCGTAGAGTCGTCGATATATCGATATCGATAAATCTACGAAAATAGTCCTGATCAACGTTATTAATACGGTCGAAGAGGCACTGAAGGGCAAAGAAAAAGCATTATATGCCTTTTTAGGCATTAAGGACGCCTTCTACAGCAGGCTCATATAACTGCTGGTTAGAATTTTGACAACAATAAATGTCGACCCGAAGGCTGTGAGATTGGTGCAGTCAATACTCTCAAACAGAAGGCAAAATAACGCTACTTCAGCCTTCTATTGAGGTATCAATCAGTAGAGAATGTCAACAATGTGGTTTACTATCGGTTAACATTGTAGACACATGTTGGCACACTCCTTTGTTGTAAACATGACGTAGGACGAAGCAAACAATTTGATTCGAATGCGTGGCAGGTTGACAACGAAGGTGTGGAGCAATCTTCACCCCGACTAATCGCTTTCTCTATCAGCCAGTGCCGAGCGTCTTATTGTTCGATGGTGGAAGGGAGAGGACGGAATTAAGTTATGCAATTCCTCCGAATACTCCAAATTGTATCCTGTAGAATACCGAAAGACTTCTTTGCGACTGACGGAAAGATGGCAGTTAAAATTTTAACAACTATCGACCAATATCATAATTTCTATAATTTACAAAAGTATTTGAAAACGCCTTGTACAATAGGTTATACAAATTTTGAGAAAAATATAATATACTTGATGATTCTGAAAACAGCTTTCGTAAATCAAGATCCATTATATTAGGTCCTTACATATGAAATTAGCGTTTTGTCGTACTGACCACTTTGATCTGAAATATCTCCTCTTTGGTTAAGAATTCCAAATTCAAATTTATAAATTCATTTAGCTGGTACATTTGAGTTTTGAAAACAGTCATTCATTTGTTTCTTCGGCGTCGCTTATTACCGCACAATGGAAAACATGAAATATCGGTACATTTACGAGTACGAGTTCTACCGTGGCACCAGTGCTGCAGAAACAGCTCGAAGGATTAATGATGTGTACGGCGCTGGTGTCGCAAAAGAAAGCACGGTACGTTTTTGGTTTCAACGTTTTCGTTCTGGAAATTTCGACCTTCAGAACCAACCCCGTGGACGGCCGGAGACCAAAGTGGAAAATGAAGAATTAAAGGCTATTGTGTAAGCAGATCCATCACAAATCACTTCAGAGATAGCTGCAGGCTTCGGGGTAAGTGATAAAAATGTATTAATCCACTTGAAGCAAATCGGGAAAGTAAAAAAACTTGAACGATGGGTACCACATGAATTGAGTGAATCGAACTTGCAAACACGCGTCGACTGCTGTGTTACTTTGCTCAACCGACACAATAATGAAGGGATTTTAAATCGAATCATTAATTGTGATGGAAAGTGGATACTATACGATAATCGGAAGCGCTCGTCGCAATGCTTGAACCCTGGAGACCCAGCCAAATTCTGCCCTAAACGAAAATTGACTCAGGAAAAGTTACTTGTGAGTGTTTGGTGGACTAGCGCCGGTGTCGTTCACTACAGCTTTCTAAAATCTGGCCAAACGATTACGGCAGATATCTATTGTCAGCAACTGCAAACCATGAAGGGAGAACTAGCTGCTAAACAACCGAGATTGATCAATCGCTCTAGGCCACTGCTGCTTCACGACAACGCAAGACCACACACTGCACAACAAACAACCACTAAGTTAGATGAGCTACAATTAAGAAAATAAGAACCCCTAAGAACAAAAAAGAACCCCTTTGTCGTATCTCCTCAGTTTCAAGGCACTCCCCTTGTTGCTTCAGCCAGTATTGGAATCCTCGGTGTCAACATATCAAGTGATGTGCAGTTTCGTGGTCATTTGGAAGAGAAGGCCAAATTGGCCTCTAAGAAGCTTGGCGTGCTCAGCAGAGCGGGACAGTATTTCATGCCGGTACACCGCTTGCAACTTTACAAGGCGCAGGTTCGGCCCCAAATGGAATACTGTTCCCATCTCTGGGCAGGGGCTCCCCAGTGCCAGCTCCTTCCACTTGACCGCATCCAGCGCAGAGCGGTTCGAATCGTCGACGACCGAGTTCTTTCCGATCGGCTTGACTCACTGCCACTGCGTAGAGATATTGCATCTCTTTGCGTATTTTATCGCATGTACCACGGGGAGTGCTCTGAGGAATTGTTCGGACTAATTCCAGCCGCTCAATTTCACTATCGCACATTGCGACAAAACTCGCGATACCATCCATACCACCTGGATGATTGGCGGTCCACAACTTCAAGAAAAGAGCCTACTCCTTTCTAAAAGGCCGACAACGCATCTGCAATTCCCCTGGTGTTGCAGTTGTTCATGAGCGGCGGTAGTCACTTACCATCAGGTGAGCCGCATGCTCGTTTGCCCACTCTCCTATAAAAAAAAATTGGAATGTCTGCGACATCCACCTTACTCCCCGGACCTTGCTCCAACAGATTACCATTTTTTCCGGAATTTGGACAACTTCTTACAAGGAAAAAAAAATCAACTCCGATGCGACAGTCCAAACCGCCTTCAAAGAGTTTATTGATTCTCGCCTATGAGATGGCAAAAGTGCATAGATAACAACGGTGCATACTTTGATTAATTAAATATATTTTACAAAAAAACGACTTTATATTCCTCCCGTACAAAACGCCAATTTCATATGTAAGGATCTAATATTAGCCGTATGTCTAATATAGTGGCTCTTGATACATACAAATGGCCCTCTAACATAAATGATTACCCTATGCTTTAGGATAATTACACGCTGCAACGTATGTGGTTGCGGCACGATTTGGTCGGCTCGACCGTGGAAGGATCATGCTCGCACAGAATACGTGAGCGTGAAGCGGGAAATGGAATTATAATATTGTAATATTGCTGTGTCTCGTATGGTGAGTGGCAAGAGACGGAGTCCCTTTTTACTGGAAACGAGTCATTCCTTCTCAGTCCGCAGGGGCGACAGAGCATCTGCAATTTGTTTTTTATTCAAGAATCAATGTGTTTATGGGCCACAGCATCCACTTACCACCAGGTGGACTGAGTGCTCGTTAATCACCCTTACGTCATTTCAAAACCCCTTTCAAGTATCTGCTAGATTCTGATCTAAAGCCTGTTCGTGGATACATGGAAGAGATTTGTCAGCATCCTCCATATGATGCTTTTTACTTATTTTTATTTTCATAAAAAAAATTATAGTATTTTGATACCAATTTAGACGTAGTTTTATTTGTTCATAACTGAAATATAATATTATGTTAGAGATATTTATAAGCCAAACTTTGTTTAAGTAAAAAAAGTTAGCACGTGTTCCATACCCACAGCCTTAGGGACTCCTCTCATTTTTAGGGGTTTATGGAGCGATTTGTGCGTGAAGGTGAACTTCACATGACCTCGAAGTATTTTATTCCTTAAACATGCAGGTTTCCTCACGATGTTGACCTCTATCAAGCAAGTGGTAAATCTGCTTTTTAAATTTCAACTAGCAATTTCATTGGTGGGGATCGAATTAGCGTTGCTCGCTTTATTAATAATAAAATTATAATAAATATATTAATAAAATTACTGTTTGATTAATGGCGAGCAGTAAGCCCCTGAACAACTATGTGTTAAAAAGAATGTATTATGTAAATAATAAATACCTGTACGTAATATTTTTTTGCATAATGCGTGTAAAGCTAGTGCTGAACAGTAATTATAAAGGCAGTTTCCAATTTCCTGTTTTGTTTTGGTCTCGTCGTGCCGGTTCTTGTATTTATTTTATAATGATTACTTTTTGCTATTAAACCATTTTAATATTAGGAAGAATTGGATTCCAGAAAAATATATACAAATTATCATTTACCTTAACGGTGTCGCCTTATTTGCTTTTGTGATCGTGTTTCATATGGTTTTACGATCACAGTTGTATCATTATATATACTATTATTATTTTATATAGAATAAGGGTGACAACCGAGCACACAGTCCACCTGATGGTAAGTGGATGCTGTGGCCCATTGACATCTACATCTATCCTCGATTAAGAATCAAAATGCAGGTGCGTTGCCACCCTTGAGGATTAAGATGGAATGCCTTGTTTCCAGTAAAAAGGTTCTCCGGTTCTCTCACTAAGAAACATAGCAACATTGAGCTGCTTTTTTACGCTGGTATTCTGTGAAAACGTTTTTGAATAAGTTTTGAATAAGTACCTTGCACTACATTCGAACGGCCATAGGATAGTAATATATGATCTGATAAATTCGATAGAAGTCGCCTTTCAGTCAAGTGCTTTATTATGAAAAAATAACTACCCAATAAAAATAAAATTGTCTGATACTGTGTATCATTAATAAAAAAAAATATGTAGATCGGTGATTTTAAGTTCTCGAATCTTCCTTCGATACTACGATAGTCGATTTACTTAAACATGGTAGAGCTATGCTGCAGCTATATTAATTATATAGTTGTAGCACGAATGGGTCGGCTGGACCGGGGAAGAACCACGCTCTCACAGAATACCAGCGTAAAATAGCAGCTTAATGCTGCTGTGTTTCGTATGTTGAGTGTAGAGAAGAGATGAGTTAATTATTAGGATTTAATATGTTGTCGTTACAATGGTTATATAAATATATAGATTAGACAAAAAGAAAACGAACTTACACAACATGTCGTGGTAACCTCTCTAAAAAAATTCCTCGGTGCTATAGTTTATTAAGAAAGTAAAAAAGCAGGGGCCATTAAAATATAGTGCCAATGTTCTAATTTCTCTGCCAAGGGATGATGCAATGGAACTGGTAGGGTAATTATAATCAAGGAATTGATGGATGATAAAACCATTGGTAATTAGGTGATCTCCACCAAGCTCTCTCTATACCCAACCAAATCTAAGATATACCTTTTGATGTTTCACATTAATCATTCCGCAATAACTTTGTACAAGCGTACTCACTCAATTTAAAATAACCTTTCATTACAACATGTATATATAGTTCTTTATCACTAATTTAAGTTCGAATCATTCAAAAAAAGCAAAATAAAAAAAAATTACCTAAGTTTAGTAGATGGCGGTTTAAACAATGGTAGTATAGTCTTTGAGAACCATTTTAAAACGCATGCGTTTCCAATACAAAAAAAAATTGATAAACGCACAATAATAATGGAAAGGCATGACATAGGCTTGCAATGAATAACATTTTTAAGAGAAATGAAAAATATAACCAATTGGGACAACGTCATATTCTTTGATGAAACGATGACACTGCAGCATTTTGCTCGAAGATGCCCGTGGGATAAGGTGATGCGGGATCCGCCGGAGGAGGATTTGTAGAAAATTATTTATTAGCTTTCCAATAAAAGAGTACAAGAGAATACGATGAGGAAATAGATGCAGAAAAATTCAAAGAGTAGTTTATAACCCTTTTATAAAATATTCCTGCGAATATCACAAGACTACCACCATACCACTGCCATTATAATACAATTGAGTTGATTTGGGCCCAAATCAAAGGCTAGTTCTTATATTAAATGTTCTTAATGCAAATATATTATTAACTCTGCTTAAACACACACGAGATGAAAATATCTTATGCTTTGTGAAGATAATTTAAAATTAAAAATTTTGTACAATCGACTTCAATATATATTATTAAAGATAACTCAAAAACTATTGGTCAAACCTTGATGACATTTATATGGGATCACAAGAAAAGCACCAGCTTTCAAATAAAAAAAAATATTGAAATCGATTCACGTAGAACAAAGTAACACACATAAAAAAATATACAAAAAACATACAGTCGAATTGAGTACCTTTTTGAAGTCGGTAGAAAATGGAAGGTTTGCTGAATGAAACATTTACTAATGTCACAAACGTTAATTGGGCAAAAGTGGTAGAGAAAACAAAGAAAATTATTAGGGATGACTTTGAAAGAAACATTAATTTTGACTACATTATTGAAAATCCAATAATAATTAATCTAAACAACGACATCTCAACTAGTTGTAGTGAAAGTGACTGTATAAATTTGTTTTTAATCTTATTTCAAAATTCATATTTAGACAACTTTTTTAATAAATGCGAAGAAAGTGATAAATCTTATGTTTTAAATTATTTCTAATTTATTCTGGTATTAATCGAAACAAAACTAAATGATTACCAACTCTAAAGAATCGATATCGATTTTTCTAAATAATCGAATATTGTACGTACCGATTTTTTGGTTGGCATGCCTAGTGCAATAAGTCTGACAGCTGTCAAAAGGTATTTCTTAGATTTGGTTGAGTATAATATGATTTGTATAGTTATCATGTTACAAGACGTCTTTGTAAACTGTGTGGATAAGTTTTTTTAAATGTTTCGCTGGGTTTCTTGCTGGTTCTTCCCAGAACAGAGGTATTCCCCGAACCAGTAGTAAATTAAACATAGGAAAATGTTTCTTATTGAAAGTATAAAATCAATTGCTGTCCGTTAGTCTCGCTAAAACTCGAAACTGGCTGGACCGATTCTGATGTTTTTTTTTGTTTTTCTGTTTGAGTGGATCCTTGGATAGCTTAGATTCACAATTGGACCCAGTAGATGGAGCTCTTGTCGAGATCCAGAAATCACCCGTGTGTTAAGTACACTCTACAACGGATGCAGACAGCTTATCACAAGAGCGACGCCACGGCGTCGCGCCGCAATTCAGCACATTCCAACGCAGCCTACGAGGACTCGGGAAGCTCGGCAATTAGACCTAAATTGTATCTCATATTGTAATGTCGTTTTATTAATAATTCGCCGGATCATAATTCAAGTATTAAATAAAGAATCTATTTCTGTTTCTATTTATAACTGACGCTATGATTAAATTCTCGAGGGAGATCTATATAATAATATTCAATAGACATTTTCAGTCTTACTTTTGTAGAAATGTTTGAATTTCCATTTAGTACAGAATCGAAAAAAAGGTTAATATTATTCCCAATATTCCGTAATAGCCGACAAATTCTACTTGTTCAGTGTACAAGGATATAAAGACACTAAAAGTGGACAAAACTTTTAAAAAATTTCTTGCTTGTACCTTGCAGTCCTGTACACAAGAGCCACCTTACAGAAATACTATTGCTATAGCATGAATGAGTCGGCTGGACGGAGAAGAATTAGCTTTCATAGGACACCAGTAACAATAGTAACATGATGCTGTTGTGTTTCGTGTGATGAATGACCGAAGCTGGATACCCTTAGATCCGGAGGTAGGTGCATTTCATTTTATTCTTCAGGAGTTACAATCTCTTCGTTCTGTTTTTTATCGAGGATAGATGTAGGCTACAGAATTCTCTTACCGTGAGGTGATTACGTGCTCCTTTGTCATTATCACTTGTATTACCTATTAATTAATACTTCTTATTGTTTCTATACATCATTTTATTCCTTTTTACGTTTTATGAAACAATAAGTAATCTGATTGTGACTGTCTTCTTTGATCATATCGGCTATCGGTAGTAAATTTCATGCATTTATTTATTTATTTTCTACAAAGTATAGTTATTTAATAACCGGGACCCGGGACCCTTTTTACTAGAAAGAGGCATTCCATCTTAGTCCTCACGGCTGACATCGCATCTGCATTTTGATTCGCAAACGAGGATAGATGTAGATGTCTGTGGGCCACAGCAACTACTTACCATCAGGTGGACTGTGTGCTCGCTTGTCACCCTTATCCTATAAAAAATACTTACCAACAGCCTACGTATGTTCCACTGCAGAGCACAGACCTCCTCTCATTTCTGAGAGGGTTATGGAGCTTGTACGCCGCACTGCTCCATTGCCTGTGTAGTGGCGGTGTAAGAATATCCTAGTGGATATTCTTACACCCCATATCATCCCTTGGTTGTCTAAGAGGTGACAGAGGGAAACAAATCAGGAGATAGGCAGCAGCGTCTTCCGACTAAAAATAAAAAACTGCGGTTGCCGGTGGCAACTGTGGCAAATATCTCTCCTATGAGGCAATCTATGGGGGAGGCCTGCAGTCGGCTTTTATAGGCTGTAACGGTAACGGTAATTGCTCAAGTACGTGTTGGCGGACTTAGAGAAATATATCTTTCGTTCATCATCATCATCATCATCATTACAGCTCATCAAAGTCCACTACTGAAAATAGGTCTCTCAAATTCTTGGCAGGCGGGTTGACGGCCGCAGTTTCTTATTTTCTAGTTGTTATTAGGAAGATGCTGATGCTGCTGCCCATCTCCTGGTTTGTTTCCTTTGTCGCCTCTTACGACACGTACGAGACGATATGGATAAAATATCTTTGGTTATGGCTTATTATTCAGAGGAACATTTTTGAACGTATCAGCCATATTAAAACATGATTATGGATTATCATCAAATTGTAGCTATAAATCAACGTAAATTAATAGCTTTCATTATTTAAGTCACTTACTAACGATGTGGTAATAAGGAAATAAAAATAGTTTACACATTTATGTTATTTTCAAATCAAGACAACACAATACAAACTTATTTCTACTATATTTGGATATTTTTATCAATTATTAAAGTTAAAGGCTTGGCTATCTTATAAGCTTAAAACATATGACATAATATGAAATATAGTATACATTTTACGGTACTGATATCTGTGTTCAACAGAAAATGCATTTTAATAATAAATAAATAGAATTAAAATTATATTACTTATTTCTTACATTTTTTTTGTTATGGCATCTGCAAATAAATTAAATTATTTAATTTAAGTAAATCTAATTACGTAAAAGTCAAAACAAAACATTTTAATAACCAATACTTGATTCCGTCATTTTCTCTGTGATGGTAGGATAAAATAATCATTTCATTCCGTGAGTGTCGTAAGAGGCGATAAAAACAAGCTACGCCATGAAAGATACAATGGTATAACCACCGCTATAGCATATGGTACTGGGGTCGCTAACCCGTCTGCTAAGCGTAGCGATTACGACCAATCTTCTCTACAATTTAGTGTATTATTATTGTCATTAGGTTGACACAATTATAATAATTGTCACGTGTTACTAAATTTAAAAATCACAGATTGTGCTTTTATACTAGTTATAATTAATGTTTCATCTTAGCCTTTCCCAGTCTTCTTTGATCATGTCTGCTCCTTTTTCTGCTATCATGAAGACTGGGGCATTTGTGTGGCTCGACACAATTTCAGGCATAATACTAGCATCGATTACCCTTAGTTTTGCTACACCATGAACTCGTAGTCTTGGATCAACGACACTAGAAGGATCAGCCTTTACTCCCATTTTACAAGTACCACTTTGATGGTAAATTGTGAACGTAAACATTTGGGCTTGGCAAGCAAAATATGCGTCACTACCGAATGGCCCATATTTTAAGCAGTCTTCTATTGGCACGTCATACAATTTTGCGCCCAATTTTCTCATAGCCGGCTGTCTTGATATTTGAATAGCTACTTTGATGCCTTCGACTATTTTCTGCAAGTCCTCGGGATATTCAAAATAGTTTGGTATTAAAGTTGGATGCACTTTAGGGTTCCTGCTTGATAACATTACTCTACCTTTAGATTTTGGACGCATTAACATTGGGAAAACCATAAAAACGTCTTGTTTTTCCAATGACGAGTACGTATCCATGTAAATCTGTTCGTCGAAACCAAAATTCTTTCGCAGTAAAGGATCAGCGTTTAATCCTCCGCTAATAAATAACAGTTCCATATCAGGCCACCCCGTGATGTTGAATTTATCCTTTAAATCCATAAATATAAGAGCTTCACATCCACCAGGTATAGATAGTGGCCCTTTATGTGTTCTCATCCATTTAAATACTAAATCTAGGTGGTTTAATATATATTCTGTATTAAGACTCATGTTTTGCCTATGTACCATGAACTGCACTCCACCAGCAGCTATATGATCCATCAAGTTATATCCAACTGGTAAATCCTTTACTACTGGTATATTCATAGCCTCTAAATGGCTTTTGGGCCCTATTCCTGATAACATTAACAACTGAGGAGAATTAATTGCTCCAGCGGATAATATGACCTCTTTTTTAGCTAAAATTTTAAATTTTCTGTTTCTTTTTTCTATTTCCACTCCTATAACTTTGGTTTTTGTTCTGTCAAATATAAGTTTTGTAACCATGCTTCCTTTTGATAAATGAAGGTTTTTTCTTTTGTTTATAGGATGTAAGTAAGCTCTACTTGAACTATGTCGGGTGCCATTTTTCATAGATAACTGCAGAAATGAAGTTCCCGATGGGCTGGCACCGTTATGATCTGTATATTTGAATCCCATTTCTTGTGCTGCTTTGACCCAAGCCTTAGACTTCGTTGTACGATAAGGTGAATATTCGACATTTAAGTGTCCTTCGTGTCCATGATATTTTGGATTATCTAATGAAGGTATATTGAAATTTTCGACTTTTTTGAAATATGGCAAAACATCATCCCATCCCCAGCCTTCATTTCCCATCTCTTTCCAAAAATTATAATCGTATGGTGCACCTCTCGTGTAAATCATATAATTTAAAACACTCGATCCTCCGACGACTTTTCCACGTGGCCAGTTGCATTGTTGGTTTTCAAAACCCGCACAATACTTGCTGGAGGGTCTTGTTTTATAACCCCAGTTGGCAGATGTGAATTGAAGATAATTTGCCAGTATTGGAATGTCCATAACAAAGTTTTCATTGTTTCCTGCTTCTACTAGGAGAACTTTCCAGTCAGGTATCTCTGTTAGACGATTAGCTAGTACGCAACCGGCAGTACCAGCGCCAACGATAATAAAGTCGTATTCTGAGAGCATATTAATCTGATCTAAAGGTTCATTATCCAGATGGTTAGAGCCTTCCTGGAGGAAATTGAGGAATGATGATACTGGATTGACGAACTGTGTGTTTGTTGGGAGCACGATAGCAAGCCATAGTGCCACAGCCAATAATGGCGCCAGGTGATCATGCCTCATCTGAAATTTAAATAAAATGTGTTAAGTGATATTGATTTACCAACTTATAAAAAAATTGTGAAACCAGTTATGTATATAACATGTTGCGCTTAATGCGTAGCGAAAAGCTTTATAACTCTGTGCTCATCTCATTTTATAGCAGTTTGCAAAAAATCGTCTGAGATGAATTTTAATACTTTTGATGACACATGACCTCCCAATGAAGTTAATTCACGTAATTTAAGAACAAGACACGTTTTGACATAGATGAGGACGGGCATTACTAACGTCCATTGTCCGTCTACATCCGTTGTATTCCAAATGTAAATCGATTTATATTTTTGTCAAACAATGTCCTGTTAGTCATGCGGTTTTGCATAAAAGTTAGATGTGTAATTCTATAAATTTCTTATTAATAAAACGTCACTTAAAAGTCTATACAGCATTGTACTAAGATATGTTATGATAGGCAGGGTAACTACGTATATTAAAATAATAATAAGTAAGCAATAAAGTTTTGAAAACATACCGTTTCCAGACAAAATAAAAAATGGTACATAACTGGAAACAACAATGGCATAAGTTGTAAATTCTCTTGGTATGTACGATAATTTATTTGCTCTAATTGTGTAATTATTGAAATATAACAATTGTTAATACGTTTTGAATTAAAATTTATTGACAGATATAATAGTCAATGCGTTCGCATGTAAAAATATTTAGATATTGTTTTGTGATTTTCTGACGCTTATATAAGGTATTCAATAATTGATTTTGTAATTAGAAAATACTATTAAGTCTTTTACTAGTAGGTCAAGTGCAAAATTAAAGTAGCTTATAATATTTAATAAATTTTTATTTTGATGTTCTAATGTTGTGAAATGTAATATTATGGCCTCCGCGTTCCGATTATGCTAGCAATTAGGTGACCAATTTTATTATTATGGCTCTAGTACATGAAAATCAGGTCACTGACTACCGACGTCCATGTGTGTAATTTTATTATATTTTCCATTGGGTGACTCATTTAATGAGGCGAATATGAGAATTGCTTACGCCCTATGCGCTTTGACGTTTGCAATCATTTCTCCGTTTTTATCTACGTTCTATGTTTAGATTTTTTTGTTGCGTTTCGAAAAATTGATTATTTCGTTATAGTAATTTTAAAGTGATAACGATTATCGAAATAGTAAATCATTCCGATAATCTTTAACAAAGTTACACTTATTTAGATTATTTTAATATACTTGAATTTCATTGATAAATGGCCATTTCTCGCTTCTTATCAAAACAATTGATTTTAGTTTAAAATTTAGTAAGCTTTGTCGGTTTATATCTTAAATTATTGATATATGCATTCTGTAGATTGCACCATGTGGAGATAAACTTTGTTAATTCAAACTCAATAAATGAAGTGCATTCTGTTACTTCAAATAATATAGATACAAACTTCGAAGACTATTACAATCGCCAAAGTTGTTCTGCGTTAAATTTACAAGTCGGGTTTTGAGACTAATAAATCCTTATAAATTTTTAAGGGAATAAATCTCTAAAAATATCTCTATAATAGTATCGTAATGAATACTGCTCGTGTTGAATGAATAGTATTTGTTGTGCAGAGAATATTCCGCCGTGATGTCATAGTTATCAATGACTTCAACCTTTATTTGATTTGATGCCAATACGTCGGTGCTTCAAGTATCGGGAAGTCTGCAGTTTCTGAACATGTTCAAGATCGTCCCCGCCATTACATTAGATTTGATAGACCACAAATCCTCGCAAAAGAACACCGATTCCTACCAAGGATGATTCGCGAGGCTATTGAAATAAAAAAAACATCCTAATTTCAATAGAGAAGATGGATGGGTGCAGCCATCTGATTGGGATCCTATAATTAATAAAATTAAATCAAAACCCAAGTATACCACTGCAAGACTTCAAGATACTGTAACCTCATTCTGCGTAGATCGGACCAAAAATTAATATTCAAAATTGAAGGTAGCCGAGCTAACTATGACATCGGGACGTCAAACACCTCAGTCCCCCCGTGACCATGGGTGCTGTAAAGCACCCGAAACGTCGGCAATTAAAAAGTTAAATTAAACGCGATAGAATCCGTAAAAATTAGTTTCATTTAATGTGTAGTCTTAGCGTAAATATAAGAAAACAGTACATTTTGTGTTGGAAATTTGGTCCTAAACTTTTAAGTCCTTCCAAAATTGGCAGTTGCCAGAGTTCACGGTAGTAGTATAGTAGTGTCAGATCTAGTCAATGAACTCTCAACACTATTTATATTGAAAAAAATATATATATACAATATATTTACACCTAACTGTAATAAAATATAAGTAACCTGTATTCCAAAGAGTAAATAAAATGATAAAATAATGTTTAATAAAATAAGGCGTTATTTTGCGGAAAGAATTAGAAGGATGTAAATTAAATATGATGCGCGGGAAAGAATAAAGTGGTTTATAATATTACCTAGTTTGTTGTTTGTACGTAGTACGTAGTGGTTGGCCATTGCATAATCTATTTCAGCTTTTCTGACTTTGCTATATTTAGCATAATTTTTTTCGGGACGTAGTAACTTTTATAAAATTTTCCATTTTATAAATTGCTCACAATCTGTAAATAAGACCGTGGGGACAGCTTTCGACCACACCAACAACGCCGAAATAACTGAAAAATAATGAAACCGAAACTGCAAATACGGACGATTGTCTTACTCCTGCTGTCCTAACTCCTAACCTACCTTGTGTCTGATGAATTAATTAATGAATTAATGATTTTATGCAATATTGTTTATTACATAATACTGATTGAATGTAATTTTTTATTTACCACTGGTTCCAAAAATACCTCTGTCCTCAGTTAGATCGAAAGTCGAAAAAATTAAAAAATCAAGATGTTTTGCTTATGCAGTTAGATCGAAAGTGGCCTAGGATGTAGCCTCAGCGATACTGAGACATACCCAAGCACAACACAATTAGACCCGAAAGCCAAAAAAATCTGTTTTCATATTCATCTTTGCTTCAGCTAGGATTAGAACCTAGGAACTGGAACAGAGTATTCAGGGACTGACCACTAGCTACACGTTCGTTATTATGTAATTTACTTGGCGTATTCATAAATGTATGTTAGTTAAGATTTATATTTTTTTCGCGATTTTATAAATATACAGGGTTATTTTTCACTAATAAGCAATTAGCTGTAATGCTTAGCTTGAAGTACTCGATTTAAATATAATATAATACAACTTACGTGAGTAAATACACGACTCCACTTGTATCGGTTGTAAGGTTGCGCATTATATACGATATTGCGCACTAAATCCGGACGGAACTATGCTTATCATTATGTAGAAATTGTATCTTAGAAATGAATGAAATAATGCATTATGTAAATATTGTAACTAGATAAATGTGTATTACATGTGTCATATTTTAAGTAATTTTGTAAATAGAAAGAGTATTATTAGATAGAGATAGAGATTATTTTTCATTATTGTATGTGTAAACATACATTATATACTCTAAGGTGCAAACAGACGGCAAATATGTCTTTTTTTTAATATTATTATTTGAATTTATTTATCAACAGAGATGAAGTTCAATGAGCTATCAGAAGAATTAAATTTGATTCTTATTTTCAGTTTGAGTGTTTCAAAACGTTGTGTAAATTACTGAACTAATCTATACCAATAAATAAAATTGAAGTGTCTGTTTGTAATGTCAAAATAACAGCTTTTTACTAAATGCATATGAAAGAATATACGTTACATATAACAAAAAAATTAATTTTAACATTTTTGTCTGTTTGTTTCGGCTAATCTCCGAAGTGGCTGGACCAGAGTGATGCAACTCTGTATGAAGCCCGAGAAACTTGCACACATTCATAATTTTATCTATGTGTGGGGTGGGCGTGTAAAATTAAAGCGAGAAAAAGATATCGCCGTTTCATTCTTTCGCGTTGTTTCAGATTGCCATTTTAAAAATTAGGTACAAATATACATAATTATTATATCGGAAGAAACTGAAATTTTTTAATTCTATGCTATATTTTTTCTTTTGTTTGCACCTTACAGTAATTATATACATATTACTTTGAGGTTTGCACAATTAATTGACCTACTAATTGATTAAAATTAAATTATTAAATATTAGCAGAATTCTATCAAGAGAAGCCATGAACTAAAAGAAGAAAAAATGACATTTGTTTGTCAACGTCTTTCATATTGAAAATATTTTCTGAAATTGATTCAAATTAATTTAAAATGATTTAGATTTTAATATTTGTTATTGCGTTTTGCTTTAATTCAGTTATTATCGGTTCAGAATACTTCATTTTCGTTTATAGGCAATTCTTCGCGATTGTGTGTGTGAAGATTTTTGTGAGATACTGACTCTGTATGAGATATTGACTATTAATTAATTTATTATTTAAAAAAATTATGCAAACAAAAAGCACAAAATCATCCGATCACTTTCTGCAGGTTTCCTACAATAAAAATAGAAAAACTTTTGATAATATTGTGGTGTCTTTAAGCATTTTGAATTTATTCATCGTTATTTGTAGGGATTATTACTATATTAACTCGAATTTTATTTAGTTCAGATCATGTATTTGGGCTGAGTTAAGTTTTCAACATGAGAATTTTGCTGATTTAAATTTTGGACGCATTAACATTGGGAAAACCATAAAAACGTCTTGTTTTTCCAATGACGAGTACGTATCCATGTAAATCTGTTCGTCGAAACCAAAATTCTTTCGCAGTAAAGGATCAGCGTTTAATCCTCCGCTAATAAATAACAGTTCCATATCAGGCCACCCCGTGATGTTGAATTTATCCTTTAAATCCATAAATATAAGAGCTTCACATCCACCAGGTATAGATAGTGGCCCTTTATGTGTTCTCATCCATTTAAATACTAAATCTAGGTGGTTTAATATATATTCTGTATTAAGACTCATGTTTTGCCTATGTACCATGAACTGCACTCCACCAGCAGCTATATGATCCATCGTTATATCCAACTGGTAAATCCTTTACTACTGGTATATTCATAGCCTCTAAATGGCTTTTGGGCCCTATTCCTGATAACATTAACAACTGAGGGAATTAATTGCTCCAGCGGATAATATGACCTCTTTTTAGCTAAAATTTTAATTTTCTGTTTCTTTTTCTATCCACTCCTATAACTTTGGTTTTGTTCTGTCAAATATAAGTTTTGTAACCATGCTTCTTTTGATAAATGAAGGTTTTTCTTTTGTTTATAGGATGTAATAAGCTCTACTTGAACTATGTCGGTGCCATTTTCATAGATAACTGCAGAAATGAGTTCCCGATGGGCTGGCACCGTTATGATCTGTATATTTGAATCCCATTTCTTGTGCTGCTTTGACCCAAGCCTTAGACTTCGTTGTACGATAAGGTGAATATTCAACATTTAAGTGTCCTTCGTGTCCATGATATTTTGGATTATCTAATGAAGGTATATTAAAATTTTCGACTTTTTTGAAATATGGCAAAACATCATCCCATCCCCAGCCTTCATTTCCCATCTCTTTCCAAAAATTATAATCGTATGGTGCACCTCTCGTGTAAATCATATAATTTAAGACACTCGATCCTCCGACGACTTTTCCACGTGGCCAGTTGCATTGTTGGTTTTCAAAACCCGCACAATACTTGCTGGAGGGTCTTGTTTTATAACCCCAGTTGGCAGATGTGAATTGAAGATAATTTGCCAGTATTGGAATGTCCATAACAAAATTTTCATTGTTTCCTGCTTCTACTAGGAGAACTTTCCAGTCAGGTATCTCTGTTAGACGATTAGCTAGTACGCAACCGGCAGTACCAGCGCCGACGATAATAAAGTCGTATTCTGAGAGCATATTAATCTGATCTAAAGGTTCATTATCCAGATGGTTAGAGCCTTCCTGGAGGAAATTGAGGAATGATGATACTGGATTGACGAACTGTGTGTTTGTTGGGGCGACAACAAGCCATAGTGCCACAGCCAATAATGGCAGGTGATCATGCCTCATCTGAAATTTAAATAAAATGTGTTAAGTGATATTGATTTACCAACTTATAAAAAATTGTGAAACCAGTTATGTATATAACATGTTGCGCTTAATGCGTAGCGAAAGCTTTATAACTCTGTGCTCATCTCATTTTATAGCAGTTTGCAAAAATCGTCTGAGATGAATTTTAATACTTTGATTACACATGACCTCCCAATGAAGTTAATTCACGTAATTTAAGAACAAGACACGTTTGACATAGAGAGGACAGGCATTACTAACGTCCATTGTCCGTCTACATCCGTTGTATTCCAAATGTAAATCGATTTATATTTTTGTCAAACAATGTCCTGTTAGTCATGCGGTTTTGCATAAAAGTTAGATGTGTTATTCTATAAATTTCTTATTAATAAAACGTCACTTAAAAGTCTATACAGCATTGTACTAAGATATGTTATAATAGGCAGGGTAACTACGTATATTAAAATAATAATAAGTAAGCAATAAAGTGATGAAAACATACCGTTTCCAGACAAAATAAAAAATGGTACATAACTGGAAACAACAATGGCATAAGTTGTAAATTCTCTTGGTATGTACGATAATTTATTTGCTCTAATTGTGTAATTATTGAAATTTAACAATTGTTAATACGTTTTGAATTAAAATTTATTGACAGATATAATAGTCAATGCGTTCGCGTGAAAAAATATTTAGATATTGTTTTGTGATTCTCTGACGCTTATATAAGGTATTCAATAATTGATTTTGTAATTAGAAAATACTATTAAGTCTTTTTCTAGTAGGTCAAGTGCAAAATTAAAGTAGCTTATAATATTTAATAAATTTTTATTTTGATGTTCTAATGCTGTGAAATGTAATATTATGGCCTCCGCGTTCCGATTATGCTAGCAATTAGGTGACCAATTTTAGAATTATGGCTCTAGTACATGAAAATCAGGTCACTGCCTACCGACGTCCATGTGTGTAATTTTATTATATTTTCCATTGGGTGACTCATTTAATGAGGCGAATATGAGAATTGCTTACGCCCTATGCGCTTTGACGTTTGCAATCATTTCTTCGTTTTTATCTACGTTCTATGTTTAGATTTTTTTTGTTGCGTTTCGAAAAATTGATTATTTCGTTATAGTAATTTTAAAGTGATAACGATTATCGAAATAGTAAATCATTCCGATAATCTTTACCAAAGTTACACTTATTTAGATTATTTTAATATACTAGAATTTCATTCACAAATGACCTTTTCTCGCTTCTTAATTTAATTGATTTTAGTTTCAAATTTAGTAAGCTTTGTCGGTTTATATCTTAAATTATTGATATATGCATTCTGTAGATTGCACCATGTGGTGATAAACTTTGTTAATTCAAACTCAATAAATGAAGTGCATTCTGTTACTTCAAATAATATAGATACAAACTTCGAAAAATATTACAATCGCCAAAGTTGTTCTGCGTTAAATTTACAAGTCGGGTTTTGAGACTAATAAATCCTTATAAATTTTTAAGGGATAATAGTATCGTAATGAATACTGCTCGTGTTGGATGAATAGTATTTGTTGTGCAGAGAATATCCCGTCCTGATGTCATAGTTATCAATGATTTTTCCTTTATTTGATTTGATGCCAATACGTCGGTGCTTCAAGTATCGGGAAGTCTGCAGTTTGTGAACATGTTCAAGATCATCCCCGCCATTACATTAGATTTGATAGACCACAAATCCTCGCAAAAGAACACCGATTCCTACCAAAGATGATTCGCGAGGCTATTGAAATTAAAAAAAAAACATCCTAATTTCAATAGAGAAGATGGATGGGTGCTGCCATCTGCTTGGGATACTATAATTAATAAAATTAAATCCAAACCCATGTATACCACTGCAAAACTTCAAGATACTGTAACCTCATTTTGCGTAGATCGGACTAAAAATTAATATTCAAAAATTGAAGGTAGCCGAGCTAACTATGACATCGGGACGTCAAACACCTCAGTCCCCCCCGTGACCATGGGTGCTGTAAAGCACCCGAAACGTCGGGAATCAAAAAGTTAAATTAAACGCGATAGAATCCGTAAAAATTAATTTCATTTAATGTGTAGTCTTCGCGTAAATATAAGAAAACAGTACATTTTATGTTGGAAATTTGGTCCTAAACTTTTAAGTCCTAAAATTGGCAGTTGCCAGAGTTCACGGTAGTAGTATAGTAGTGTCAGATCTAGTCAATGAACTCTCAACACTATTAATATTGAAAAATATATATATACAATATATTTACACCTAACTGTAATAAAATATAAGTAACCTGTATTCCAAAGAGTAAATAAAATGATAAAATAATGTTTAATAAAATAAGGCGTTATTTTGCGGAAAGAATTAGAAGGATGTAAATTAAATATGATGCGCGGGAAAGAATAAAGTGGTTTATAATATTACCTAGTTTGTTGTTTGTACGTAGTACGTAGTGGTTGGCCATTGCATAATCTATTTCAGCTTTTCTGACTTTGCTATATTTAGCATAATATTTTTCGGAACGTAGTAACTTTTATAAAATTTTCCATTTTATAAATTGCTCACAATCTGTAAATAAGACCGTGGGGACAGCTTTCGACCACACCAACAACGCCGAAATAACTGAAAAATAATGAAACCGAAACTGCAAATACGGACGATTGTCTTACTCCTGCTGTCCTAACTCCTAACCTACCTTGTGTCTGATGAATTAATTAATGAATTAATGATTTTTATGCAATATTGTTTATTACATAATACTGATTGAATGTAATTTTTTATTTACCACTGGTTCCAAAAATACCTCTGTCCTCAGTTAGATCGAAAGTCGAAAAAATTAAAAAATCAAGATGTTTTGCTTATGCAGTTAGATCGAAAGTGGCCTAGGATGTAGCCTCAGCGATACTGAGACATACCCAAGCACAACACAATTAGACCCGAAAGCCAAAAAAATCTGTTTTCATATTCATCTTTGCTTCAGCTAGGATTAGAACCTAGGAACTGGAACAGAGTATTCAGGGACTGACCACTAGCTACACGTTCGTTATTATGTAATTTACTTGGCGTATTCATAAATGTATGTTACTTAAGATTTATATTTTTTTCGCGATTTTATAAATATACAGGGTTATTTTTCTTACCAAACAATTAGCTGTAATGCTTAGCTTGAAGTACTCGATTTAAATATAATATAATACAACTTACGTGAGTAAATACGACTCCACTTGTATCGGTTGTAAGGTTGCGTTATATACGATATTGCGCACTAAATCCAGACGGAACTATGCTTATCATTATGTAGAAATTGTATCTTAGAAATGAATGAAATAATGCATTATGTAAATATTGTAACTAGATAAATGTGTATTACATGTGTCATATTTTAATAATTTTGTAAATAGAAAAGTATTATTAGATAGAGATAGAATTATTTTATTCATTATTGTATGTGTAAACATACATTATATACTCTAAGGTGCAAACAGACGGCAAATATGTCTTTTTTTTAAATATTATTATTTGAATTTATTTATCAACAGAGATGAAGTTCAATGAGCTATCAGAAGAATTAAATTTGATTCTTATTTTCAGTTTGAGTGTTTCAAAACGTTGTGTAAATTACTGAACTAATCTATACAAATAAATAAAATTGAAGTGTCTGTTTGTAATGTCAAAATAACAGCTTTTTACTAAATGCATATGAAAGAATATACGTTACCTATAACAAAAAACTAATTTTAACATTTTTGTCTGTTTGTTTCGGCTAATCTCCGAAGTGGCTGGACCGATTTTGACGGGACTTTCACTGACAGATAGCTGATGTTATAAGGAGTGACTTAGGCTACTTTTATTTTAGAAAAAGAAATAGGATTTCGCTTAAAAAAAAAATCCCATGAAATGTATTCGTAATAAATTCCACGCGGACAAGTCGCGGGGAACAGCAAATTCTACTTAAAATTATCAAAGTATCAAAATATTTTTTAATTATGCTGAGTTTTTTCCCCACATTAAAAACCACACATTCGCTTCGTAGATATTAATTTAAAACCGTGTAAGTGATTTTTTTATAAGACGTTATTTATGCATTAATGAGTGCGGCTACCACTCGCTCTGGACATTGCGAGACAGTCCCGGGGGTATTACAACTTCTATAGTTTTAAAACCTATAAAAGCTTAAAATAGTTTCAGTTAGGTCGCAACAAGCGTCAGACAACCGCCACTTGTTCGAGTGTCACTTGACTTCGATTGTGTAACAATGAGTATAACGTAGGAGTAAGTGGTAACGTAAGACGTGGAAACGTTTACATATCTAGGTTTTTTTAATGATATCAGTATCAAATCAGTGATGATTGAACTTGGCTATAGACTGACGAGCGAGTTAATAAATAATGAGGATGTATTGATATATAATTTTGCCGTATACGATACCATGTAAATAATTGGCGATACTGATTCTGATACCGATATAAACATTTTTTACTTGACTGCCTATAATGTTTTTTGGCGTCTGTATGCGTACCTATTATATACAAAACCGGCAATAATATTTTTATTGTAACTGGTTTTAATTTTTTTGCGTGGAACCCTAATTATTATTCTAAAATTAAAGTAGCCTAAGTTACTCCTTATAACAGAAACGAAACAGAAACTTTTTTATTCAATATAGATTATAAATAATACTTATTGAAAGTCACTCTTTTGTTTAATTACCACTGGTTCGAAAAAAAAACCTCTGTCCTGGGAAGAACCAGCAAGAAACCCAGCGGGACTTTTTTTTTAAATAACAGCTTACAATCATGTGTGTTACACAATTAACAAACCAAACAAATTAGAAATAGCTTGGTAGCGATCACCTCATTCCCAGGGGTTATTATCATCCATAAATTCCTTAATATTATAATAACCCTTTTTATACAATCTTTGTTTAATAAAGTTTTTGAACTTTGAGCAGGTCAAATTTTGCATGTTTTCTGGGATTTTGTTGTAAAAGCGTATACATCGCCCCAAGAATAAATTACTGACTCGATGGAGTCGAGTAACTGGTACTACTAGCTTGTGAACTACTATATTAACTTTGGCCTCTCAATACATAATGTATTGAGAGGCCAAATTTAATATATTAATTTCCTTAAATTTTTATCGCAGCGACTCTCTAAGCTTTAAATCATAAATTGCTCTTATGGCCCTCTTCTGTAAAACAAATATAATTTCAGTGTCAGCTGCGTGTCCCCATAGCAAAATACCATACGACATTATGCTATGGAAATAGCTAAAGTAAACTTGTCTAGCTGTTTCAACACTGGTAAGATTTCTAATCTTTTTTACAGCATATGCTGCAGAACTAAGTCTGCTCGCTAGTTTTGATATCATGAGCTATCTGCCGGTGGAAGTCCCATCAAAATTGGTCCAGCCATTTCGGAGATTACCCGGAACAAACAGACAGACAGACAAAATTTAAAAAAATTGTGTTTTTGTTATACATACTTTCATATGCATTTAGTAAAAAGCTGTTGTTTTGATATTACAAACAGACACTTCAATTTTATTCGTTTGTATAGATGTAAGGTATTTGATATTTAACTTTCATCAGAAACCCACACCTTGTTAACAATTATCATTAAGCAAGCAAAATAATTATTTATCATTAACAAAAGTTGACTTGTTGCTGTAAAAGTTATTAATTATTATTTATTACATACCGTAAATAACATTTTTTACGTGGTAGAGCCATGCTGCAGCTGTATTAATAGTATAGTTCTAGCACGAATGGGTCGGCTCGACCGGGGAAGGACCACGCTCTCACAGAATACTAGCTTAAAATGCAGCTTAATGCTGCTGTGTTTCGTATGGTGAGTGTAGAGAACCGGAGACCCTTTTTACTGGAATAGAGGCATTCTATCTTAGTTCTCACGGCTGACAACGCATTTGCATTTAAATTCGCAAACGAAGATAGATGTAGATGTCTATGGGCCACAGCAACCACTTACCATCAGGTGGACTGTGTGCTCGTTTGTCACCCTTATTCTATAAAAAAAAAACTGATAACTTTTGACAGATTTTTGTATTGAAAGCAAAGTTTATTTAAATTATATGAAATTGTTATGCTAATCGTTTTGTGTGAGGCAGTTGAAAAAAAAAATTCTGCAACTAAAATTATAACATAAATAAGACAAGTACCTTTTCGCAAGCTTTTTCAAATTTGGGAATTTCTTGCAAATATATATCCTAATATTCTGGGATAACTGGTTTACTTCATGAATTTTGGCGTTATAGGGGTGTACTCTCATATAGACAGTTATGTCTGGGTTAAAATTCAGAAAAATGAAAATTGCTCTAACTATAGAGTAATTAGTGTTTTTATTCGTGGGATAAGACTTAAACAAGATTGGTCGAATCCGACCTAAGCGCTATTTATTAATGGGCATTTATAAAGGCGGCAATACGAAATGTAATATAATTCAACATTGCCTAAAACAGTTTATATCTTTCTACTGGGTTTTGTTACTACTAGGTTTTGTTTTTCCAATAAACAGTTACTGTAGATGAAATTTCATTAAGTCCTTTTAAATTTACCATCCACTACTGGTAAGGTTCGTTGAACCCGGAACCAGTATTCTCGCATTGAATTGCTGTTATAAATTAGCAGCCATTGAGATTGGACATATTGAATTTATTTTTCTATCATCAGTCTATGGCTTAAGCCACGTGGGTCTGCTTGAGAGATGTGACAAAGTGCACTTGAGATTGGAACAGTTTAATTTTAACACGTGCTATATAACACACCGAAATACAATAATTGTTGATTTTCTTGTCTATGTTTTGTTTAATGCAATTTCAGAAGTAACGTGGGAACCGTTGCTTCTGAAATTGCATCACCTGCGATCTTCTTATATTATGTTATAAATGTAACAATCGGGGGCAGATAAATGAAACAGTTGGACCTGTCAGCGTCTCTTTGTTAGCGAGGATACTCGAGGCACTATAACATCATAATATGTGCATTTTATAGTCTCTGACACTGTTCGGAGCTTTTAGTCGAATTTTTAGAACGAGTCGAGCATTTTTCATTTGAAGTATGAGATTCGTTTAACGATTACGTGCGTATTTTCAATGCCACATTTTGTGAATCGGTGCTCGTTTCAAGAACAAGAAAAACATTCACTAATGCCTACAAAAATGTATCAGATAGTAAACGGACTTGTTTTCCTCGTATAATAAGATCCATATGGAAATAGAACCTGTTTTTGTGAATATAACATATTAAAACGTAAAAAGTATTCGTTTTAAACGCATCAGGCACGATAAACACGGCAATTTGCCGTCCTACGCCTACGCCCACTAGAAAGTAAAAATCAGAAATAAATTCAGTGATCAAAGGACGCGTCAGGAGTAGTTAAGAGCATTCATATAAAATACCTGTACGGTGGCTATTACAAAAACAATCTCTACAGTTCTCTTATAATTAGCAATTACATATTGTTAATATTAGGCAAATATAGCTGCAGCGTGGTAGAGCCACGCTTCACGCTTTGCTGTGTTTTGTATGGTGAGTGTAGAGAACCGGAAAACCTTTTTACTGAAAATGAGGCATTCCATCTTAGTCCTCAGGGGTGACAACGCATTTGCATTTTGATAAATGTAGATGTTTATGGGCCACAGCATCCACTTACCAACAGGTGGACTGTGTGCTCGTTTGTCATCCATTTACTAAAAATAACTAACGTTTTTGGCCACCTGCGTAGAGCAGTACGACAACGTCGTGTGACGTTGTGTGTGTGAAGCGTCATGTCGATACGGTAATGGGTCGTCATGGTGTTTGTTCGTGACGGAACGGACTAGTGGGCGTTGTTACATAAAAACGTATTTCTTTTTTACATTTGCCGAAACGGTTAAGGTCATTGTATAGGCCGATGGACCGAGAATTTTAAACGTAATATACCTTTTCAATGGACCCTTTATATATTACTTAAGCAGATATAATACACTCGTATTCAATTCTTGCTCAAAAACATTGAATATGAATCATTTTAGCTAGCTTTGGTAACAAGTGCACAATCTAGAGACTGTCGACCCTTTCATCAATTTCAATGTCTTAAAGAACTGTTAACATACTCTCTAACTGTAAATATAACACTGAAATGTGAACTGCTTGGCTTAAAATTCGCCAAAGTTTATTAACTTTTCATCGGCTATGACTGGTGCAGCTTTTTGAATTTTCTTTATGGTAAATGGTTACTGTAGTGCCCATAGACAACTGCAACCAACTTCAAACAAAGAAGGCTGCAATTGTGTTATCACCTTTGAGAATTAATATGAAATGTTTTAGAGTCTGTAGTTATTCTGGCTTTCTTATCCTTTAAACTTTAAACGTAAAAAGCAATGCGTGCATTACACGATGTTGCAGAAATAGGTAAGACCAATCTAGACGAACTCCTAGACAGAAAAAGAGCCCCGCTAGCTAACGACCTCATGTTTGGTCGGGGATCGTCGGAAGCTCATAAAGTTCAGTCGATGCAATACACCGATATTGTGTCAACTAGAACACGAAAATTGGTTCTACAAGCAAACAAAACTTTATGAGAAAACCAATTATTGTTGTTCAAGTTGTCAAGTTTCAGTTTTTCTACGTCATTACAAATCCATCATTATTAACAATATCCCAGTGACTTAATATTGCGAAAGTAAAAGATTTGCAAGACTATTTCTGTTTAAGCGAAATACTTTAGTGATACATCTAAGTTGAAATTCTTGTTTTCGATTTATATAGCATAATTTAATAGTTTTAGTCCGAAACCACTTATAGTATAATATATGCCATTAGGAATATCCATTTATTCTATCTAAGTTGACCCATTAGTAACCTGTCCATTTTTTACGTTACTTGTAAATTCCTATTTATTGTTCTCGCGATGAATATTTCTTTTTGTGGTAGCAGTGAAGGAGAACAGTTACTGATATTTTTCTTGATAATCATTAAAGCTGACTAAACGTAGTTTATCATTAGTCGAGAAAAATCTTCACATCGGCGACTCCTTTTCTCCTTTCTCTGCCAATAAGCAAAGAAATAGACAAACTATTGTTCTTTTTCTTGAATACCCATACGAGAACCAGTATAATTACAAATTGTGAGTCATTGAATCTTAGGTAAGTCTATCATCAATGTTTCTAAACTGTGGTGGAGAGATTGTTGTTAGTTTATTTTTTTATTTCCACCAACAATATACATTAAGAAAACACAAAAAATATGCGTTTACATCTGAAACAATACTATTGTTAGGTGAAAAACTGGTGCATAAACTAGGTAAAACCTGTATCTTAGGTCACCAGGTCCCACATATAGATATCCGTGGACAAAATAGGTGGATGAAGCTACAATAAATGATTTCCTTCGTAATTAAACAATAAAACAATATTCACGTATATTCTAGTTACACATATTTTCCCGTTATACAAGTCGTATAAATAAGGACCAACAAAACCAAAAAATCTATGTGTGAATTTCGTTTTAAATACTTTGCTCGTGCACACCAAATCATATCTTTGCTTTTTGCTTTTGAGCTCTGGATCATATTGTCTTTGTATAACCGATTGGAGAAATAGCTGTCGCACAGATAGTACTTTCCATTCCTTGTAAAGTTCTTTAGTAGGGTAAAGAAAATTACGAAAAGATCCTACTTTTAAGATTGCTCTTTGGACTCTTTCTAATAGTAATAGTGATGTTTTCGACGAGCCTCCCCAGACAGATATATTAACGAAATCTATCTTCTATCTTCTATATATATATATATATATATATATATATATATATATATATCTAGCTGTTACCCGCGACTTCGCTCGCGTGCAATTTAGGGTTTAAATTTTTTTGCGCGGAACCCTAATATTTTTTCTAAAATAAAAGTAGCCTAAGTTACTCCTTATAATATCAGCTAACTGTCAGTGAAAGTCCCGTCAAAATCGGTCCAGCCGTTTCAGAAATTAGCCTGAACAAACAGACAGACGGACAAAAATTTTAAAAATTGTATTTTTGTTATAAGTACCTTATATACTTTGCAAAGGGCAGTGCGGGGGCGTTAAAAATAAAAAAAATCGACATACATCTAACTTTTGCTAATAGCAAATTTATGAGGAATGTTTTGCCTGTTCCACCGGGGCATATAAAAAGAATATTCCACCCTCATTTGATTCAATTTTTGTGTTAATTTGATTGTAAACTGCTTTTTGTTCGTCATTCAGTGATCCTTCATTATTTTTAACTGTGTTTTCTAATGATGCTAAGTCGTAACTTGTCTCTTTAAGAAGCTCTCTATTTTCAAATTGTTGTTTTTTGCTTGGCTGAGGTAACCCATACTCTTTTAGTAGCCGATCACCCAACGCTAATACGGCATCTTCTATTACCGAAAGGCATTTGTTAAATACCACATCTGTTATGTGTTCTACTTCCACATCTCCCTGTCTTTCTAATTGCCTTTTAAAATCTTCAGATAGGTATTTTTTGAATTTCTGCAAAAGAGTGACTTTCAATAAGTATTATTTATAATCTATATTGAATAAAAAAGTTTCTGTTTCTGTTTCTGATTCTGTTTCTCCCAAAGGCTTAAAGGGTCTGATATTTGGCAGAACACTAAAATAATCGTAAAAAGATTCCTAATCATTTGCGGTGATTGGCAAAGTGCTGCCTTTTCCATTGTTGCGAACAAGTGCTGATCATCTTCAAGCAAGCCGAGAGCTTTGCACGCTGATTGGAACGTGGAATATACATGACCATCTACAGTTTTTAATGCTTCAAACGAAATTGGGCCCCGGATCTCATGAAGAAGCATACGAAAGTGATAGCATTCTGTATTGTACAGTATAAACCCTGACCAGAACGTGCTCTTTTCTGACCCCTGGCTAGCCTTCAACGTTTGCTTCTCTCTTTCTCCTTTGGAACTTTCTTTTATCCCAAACTTAGTATGCAGGTACTTCTAGGTAGAGCAATGGTTTTGCAAAGTTATCCACTTTACACAAATCGAAAAAGGTTAGAAGTGTCGTTATTGGAGGACTATTCACTCTTTCACTCAGATTTTGCTCATTAAAATAAACCCTCTGCCCATTTTCCAAATGAACAGCGAGGTGGACTACGGGAGGGAAACGCTAATGAATGGGAAATTCAAGGATTTGCCATACTGCCTCTGATGAACTTATATGTCTTCCACTTGTGTAGGATTTAACTTCATCCTTCTCATTCTCTAAAGCAAACGACGCCTGGTCTGAACCTTTATTTACGTATTTACAGACGTATTTTATTGATTTCACCGAATGACAATATTCCACATTTAAGGGAGCGTTAAATGTTTTTAATAATACTGGATTATAAAAGACTTCCTAGCGATTATCTATGGTCATGCCTTTGATATCAACAGAGAACCCACCGTCATCTAGTAAACGTCTCTTGTACTGCGGATAACCGTCTTCACCAGTTTGAGTTTCCCTTATGAGAGCCCTGGGGTATCGTTTACTGCACATGTTATCTTTCATACATGGTGACTTTCGATTTAAAGTTCCACATGGACCATGTATCATATTATATTTAACGATTTCGTGAAGCTTAGGGTCACGTTTGGGATCCGGTATTTCAGCACAAATTATATTGTCGATTTAATCCGCAGTAATACGTTTGTGAAGCCATAAAAGAATATGAATATGTGGAAGACCTCTCTTTTGCCATTCCGTTGAGTAAATATAGCATTGCACTTCACCAAATATTTTGCCCTTTGTCAATAAGTTCATGATCTTTTTCACCTTTAGTCGAAACACCCGTGACTATCATGAGATTTTTGTCCATAAAAAGATAAAAATATCAGGCCAAAAAAAAATCAGGCCGGCCGTAATTCCTAACATAGGTCATAGCGTCCTGTGTTCTTTCGTGCATATACCTAGGTCCCCCGTAAAAGATGATGGAAGGACAACCATTTGTCCTAGTTGGTTGACTTCTGCTTCTTGTCGTCCAATAGCATCTTTTAAATGGATGTAACTATCAGCACGTAATTTGGCTTGATTATTTTTGATATAATTTAATCTCTTTGTTTCTATTTTGGCGTATTCATCCACCAAATATTGACTAAGAAGGGCACGATAGTTGACTAAGTAGTTATCTTTTCCTTCTTTAATTATTATTCTATACGAATAGAAACTTGCAGAAGAGACAGTTTTATTAAGCGGCAACTTAGTTGTGGTATCGCGTTGTGGTATGTTGATTGAATACCCATCATCCCCCGAGCAAAATATCGATGGATACTTTAGCGCATCATATGCTCGATGTATTTCACTAATACGCTGAAGTGAATTACTTCGACTCTCGAGGATCATGTCCCTTCGATCAAATTGTTGATTCACTAACACTAAAGCCACTTCATTTGTAGTTGGTGCATTGTACCTACCTCTATGTTCTTCTGGTGGTTTTTTATCAGCATGTATGACAACTTTGTATGACTCTGAAGGAGGGGCTTTATCAATGGCACTTTTAAGATCTTTTATATACGGGTTCACTTGATGCAGCATATTCTGCAATTGTTTGATTAAATTTGGCTTTAAGTTAGGAAATTTAGAACATCGAATCTTTGCTTCTCGATCATCTTCACCTACAAAATATATTTGAAGGTACTGAGCGTCATGTTCGGTTTCTGGTAATATACTTCCAATTAAATCGTAGACCTGGCCTTGTACTTTAAAAGTCGGTGAAAAACGATCTGCTGTTACCTGTTTACCAACAAAGGAAGTCATCTGGAAACAGGCATTATATTTACGAATATTACCCATAAAATGGTCATGATCAGGGTGTAGATCATTAATCAAATTAAAGAGTGGTTCAGGCAGTTGTTTTAACCGATCAAGTTGCACTTTTCCAGCGCTGCAACACATACCAGGTGGTTCAGTGCATTGCACCACTGATACTTGTATGTCATAGAAACCCAAGGCTACAGTGCTGTCAGTTCTATAAGCAATATCAGGGTCATACTCCATAGCGGAATGGACCTTGTTTTTCCATAAACGCAGTGTAATGTTTTCCTCATACCGTGACTGAATTGCTCTATGCACTGGTGGATTTGCAGTTTGGTAATTTGCAACAGCTTGCCTGTGTATATCGGGATTTTTTTTCTGATAAGCGGACACAGCTTTACGATTTGAATCTGGCTTGTTCTGCCTATATCTATCTTGTGCACTTTTTAATTGACTTTTTCTTGTGTAATTAGTGAATCTCGACCTTCGTTTATTTTTCTTTTTTTCATATTTTAATGTTGACGATACAGATTGATCTGTTCCGCTGGTTGGAGATGATATTTCACTGTTTACAAAAGATGTAACAGTTAAATGGTCAAGCTCTGAAAAAGAATCACGCTCTTCGACAGGTACCTCCATGCGACGCTGTGTAATTTTCTTCGCAACAATAGGCAGATAGGCGTCGAAATGTCCATTAGATAAATCATGGCTAAATCGTAATCGCCTTACTGGACAGATATCTGTTCCGGACTCTGTGTATAGCAGACCGTTTCGATATACTTCAAACCGAAACGGAAATATTAATCCTGCAGCTACCAATTCATAAAGTCCACCGTAAGTTTCATTTTTTAACATATCGGCTGAATATTCATTTGCTGTTGAATAATTATCGCCATTTCTGTCGTGGGTCATAACTGAAAATCTAGGCCAATCATTTACCACAAATCTAACAATTTATGAACGCACCACCATTGTATTTTCTTGGGTTCCGTACATTAAAAATTAAAGAGCACAAAACAAACAGGCGCCGTCACCTATAATGGGGACGACAGTATGTTCTTCTATTTTTCCTTTAATATGTAAGAGTTTCTGTAGTCATTTTTTCAGTGAGAAAAATACTTCTATCAACAGTACCTAATCACAAAGCAAATCGAATTCCAAGTTTGAACAGTGGTTGTAAGAAAAACAAAATCAAGCAACTAATCCGAAACACGAAGCAAATCTTAAACCGTAAGCAAGCAAACAAAGTCGAAGTCTAGTCAAATATCCGTTTAACAGTGAATAGGTACCGTATGTGGTACAGTTTGAAGCGCTCATTCACCATTCACTTTATATTAGTTCGAAAAAAACACAACGTTACCGCGTTCTAAAACGATACCAACGCCATCTATTGGTAGGGATTGGAACTTGAAGATCAATACAAAATAGGTAGGTACCTAAGTTTTTCTTTTGGTTTTGCCATTTTATTAATTTGTAAAAAAATATATTTGGTTTGGTTGTTTATTTTTATTGTTTTTTAATTTTTAAATTCGTATTTTTTTGTTCAGGTGTGATTTTGTGCAAATTTTTTGTACAAATGTTCTTGTCTATTTTGTTTTATGTTTTTGTGCAATAAAAGTATATTCTATTCTATTCTAATAAATTAAGTTTAAAATATTTATCAATATCATTTACGTTATTTACGACCCAAAAACCTTAAAACTGACACCCAAGTCACCCAACCCATGATGATTTTTACATACAAACATACATCTATCCATCCTTCCATCCATGTTGGTTTCAAACCATAATCGATGCTATTTTCGTAATTAACGTCCCAAAAAACCATAAAAGACACCCATATTGACATTTCAACCACATCGCACCCCCACAGGGGATGTTCGTAGGTATTTCCCGTCTGCTACGTTGGATTTTGAAATAGTTGTTGTTTTCGTAATCAGCGACCGGATAAACCATAAAAACGATACCCATGTTGATTTTCAGAATTTGTCACCCCTTTTCCACCTTTTAGGGGTTGAATTCTGAAAGAGCCTGAAACACTTGTTTACTCATTTATTGATAGGAGTACTCTTGTGAAGTTTCGAATAAAATAGTTTAATTAATCTTGTTTCCCCATACAAATTTTCAACCCCTTTTTCACCCCCTTAGGGGTTGAATTTTAAAAACCCTAGAATACGTAATTGTTTATTTCTAATCTTTAACCTAAAAACAAAGTTTCCAGCTTCTAGCTCTAAAAATGGCGGTCTTCCATACAAACTTTTAACCCCTTTTTCACCCCCTTAGGGGTTGAATTTTCAAAAACCCTAGGATACGTAATTGTTTATTTCTAATCGTTAACCTAAAAACAAAGTTTTCGGCTTCTAGCTCTAAAAATGGCGGTCTTCCATACAAACTTTTAACCCCTTTTTCACCCCCTTAGGGGACGAATTTTCAAAAATCCTTTCTTAGCGGATGCCTACGTCATTACAACTATCTGTATGCCAAATTTCAGCGAAATCTGTTCAGTAGTTTCGGCTGTGCGTAGATAAATGAGTTTGACTGACTCATTTATCTATATAGATTTTTATATATATAAAAGTTTGCCTTTTATATATATAGATTTTTTCATGAATTTTTATTTTTATTTTTATGAGTTAGGAGCAGTAGTAGCAGCAGTAGAGTGCATTTATGATATTTGTGTACAATTCTTTATGGGTGTCCACAGAACATTTTAGGTAGATGGTAACCCATGTTTATGGGTTACCATCTACCTAAAATGACGACTCTACGGTGCAGTGACTTCGCATTGAGTTGGGGCGCTGAGGGCCGCGGGTTCGAATCCCGCACGGAACAAGTATTTTTATGGCCTACAAATATTTTTCCGGGTCTGGATGTTTGTCCTTGTGCAATTTATGTTTTTAAACTGCGTTTACGTTACAGGAGAAAATCCTAGTGTGGGGTTTTTAAAAAAAAAGATAAAAAAGACAAGAAACCCTTTTTAAAATCATTAGACAGAAAGTTGATGGATTTTGTTGACGATGATTTTAGTGATGAATAAATTAATAACCAACGATATAACGTATAAGCCTTTTTACTTTTTAGGCTTCCGTACCCAAAAGGTAACCAACGGGACCTTATTACTAAGCCTGCGCTGTCCGTCCGTCCGTCCGTCCGTCTGTCCGTCCGTCTGTCTGTCTGTCAGCAGGGTGTATCTCATCATCCGTAATAGGTAGACAGTTGAAATTTTCAAAGAATGTGTATTTCTGTTGCCGCTATAACAGCAAATAATAAAAAATTTAATTAATTAAAAATTAAAAGGGGAAACCCCTACCTACCCCTACTAGAAACATGTATTACGATGGTACGGAACCCTTCATGCGCGAGCCCCACTCGCACTTGACCAGTTATTTGAGTAATTAAACTCAAGTTTAGTTTAAAACGTATTTACTCTAAGTGATTTACTCTTTTTAAATGCGTGTGCGCCGGTTACCTTGATAGTCACTTAGACGATTTCTAAGTATCGTCACGGATGCGTGCCCGTTATGGTCTGGATTCAAATTCACTCCAATCCTTGGATACACACGTATGCAAGTTAGTGAGAGGCGCTTATTGTCTTGCGACTTGCGCAGTTGATAACCTCCGAAAATATTATTAAATATCCGCCCGTTCTCTGTGTCAACATAAGACTGCTAAAAATACAGTCCTAAACCACCTGCATCTATCGACTTCCCGTATTTCATTACCAAGTCGTCACTCCATCTATTGGCGGCCGCCAACCCACTTATCCGTAATTACGGAGTATTGTTACGGGGTATTCTGTAATTTTCTTACTATAAATTGAATGGGTAACGTCACCACAGGAAAACCTCTTCAAGGTAGAGTTGGCAACATTTATTGTTTAGGTGTTGTCGTACTCTTTTAGCTCTCATATATAGCGGAAGTTAGATTTTTTTTTTACTTATTACAAGCCAGTGCTTGACCACAATCCCACCTGGTGGTAAGTGGTGATGCAGCCTTAGATGGTAAATCGCACTGTCTTAGCGTAACAAAAGCCTATTCACTCTTGCCTTAAAGACGCCCAGATTGTATTCGGACGTAAAGATAGACGCCGGCAAATTATTCCACTCCTTTGCTTTACGCATTACAAAAGACGAAGCAAACCGTTTGGTTCTAATGGGTGGAATATCGACAACAAAGGGTTGTCGATATTCCACCTGCCGACCGCCTATTTAGAATATTTGCGTTTTAAAAGACGAGGAGAACACACTTTTAACTTAGTACGTCTGAAGTAATACATACTCCAGAATATACGGCAAAAGTGTCAATTTCACAGTACACGAGTAACCTGGGTTCGATCCCCACCCGCACCAATGAAATTGGTAATTGTAATTTTAACTGTTGATTTATAACTTAAATTGTAAAGAGTCCCTCAGAGAATTTTTTTAAGAAATAAACATTAACTTTGGCATCGCAATATATTTATGAAAATGTAATGTATGTATGTACATAAAAACATAAATAGCTTTGATGAGAATAAAGATGTTCATACTTTAAACACTAGGAACAAACATAAGCTTGTAATACCAGTTATAATAGTAGAATTTTATATATATATATATATTGAAATAAATAATTTATTTTCTATTTTAATTAATTCCCCCACATTAATAAAAATAGGATCAACCCCCTTTCACTTTTGATTTCCTAATATTATTGAAGGTTTATCTTGATTTAATTGTTTTATTTTAATAACTTGACAAAAAATTTCCCCAATAATTTTATTGTCATATTATATAAATAATAATTTTTTAATATTTATTATAATTTTTAATGTTATTGTAGGAAGAATAGGAGGAATTAATCAAACATCATTACGAAAATTAATATCATTTTCATCTATTAATAATTTAGGATGAATATTAGCAGCATTAATAATAACATAAATATTATAAATTTTTATTTAATATTTTTAATTAGAATTATATGTTTTTCATTTAATACATCAAATATTTATTATATAATCAATTATTTATTATAAATATAAAATTTTCCTTAAAAATATCCCTATTAATTAATTTTTTATCTTTAGGGGGATTACCTCCTTTCTTAGGATTCTTAATAACTCATATATATATATATATATATATATATATGAGATTTTTTTCATAAAAACTTAATGGCATTCAAATTACATAAGTAGGACAATTATAGGATAGTATAATTTTAAATAAATTATATTATCCTATAATTGTCCTACTTATTATTGCACATATATAATTTGTAATTTTTGCCTAAGAAATTATTGTGTCAAGAGTTAAATAAAAAAATTAAGTAAAGTAATCAATGATTTTTACAACCCTGACACATATTTTCAAGTTTGTACTGGAAGATTGAATAATTGGGGAGCAACTTTGCTACTAGTGTAAACTTTGTTACTTGCAACACAATTAAAGAAGCAAATCATAACTTTGAGTATTGTGTATTATATTATGAGGTAAAGTTACCTTCATTCTTGAAGTCAAATCCTATTATTTTCATTAAAAACCTCGATGGCAAAGTTGTCACAAAGTAAGGTTAACTTTGCCATTTTCTATTTTTATAATATTTTGTCTATTTAATGTTAGTATTATTTATTCTATGAAGAATATATTGTCATATTTACATTGAAGCCCAGTATGAGAGTATCTTTTTGTTGGAAAATTGGTCCCAGATTTTTTAGTCCTTCCAAAAATGGCAAATTTGCCAGGTTTTACGGTTATGTAAATATTTTGTATTGCATTTTTACCAATTCTGAACATAGTATAATATTGTGCCTTGTGGTTTATTATTGCACACCTTGATCGCGAAAGCGTCAGGTGTGCTTACTGTCGACAAACCGCCATGATGCGATGTCTTCTCATTTAATCGTGTTTATCGTCCGTTGGTCTGTAGGTGTGTGTGTTAACACGATTACAAATGACTGTAGCAATTAATCAATTATCATACCAAAAAATTCCAGTTATCTATTTTTCGGATGATCCCTATTGAAATTAATTAATGAAATCTTTATTGTTTACGAAATATCAACAAAAGTCGATGAACTTTTGGAGAATTTCCTATCGAGGTGTGCACTTTGGCTAGGCTTTGGTTATATATATATATATTTAGGTAAACCTAACATCACTCAAATATGCTTGGCTTAAATAATTTTTAAGCCAAATCTATACAGTTTATGTCAGCGGAAAAAAATAAATATTATAAACATAAAGATGAAAACACTTTTTTTGTTTCCAAACTCACGTTTTTGCAAAATATTTTCGATACAAAAAAATGATAAAACTAACCTCTGAAAATGATCTTCCAACAAAAATATCTACGTACGTTGGTAATATTAATAACAATAACGTACCATATTAATCGTCGTGTAAAGTGGCGGCGTAAGAGAAGTGTGTAGTGGCTGTTATAAGATGCGACGGGCAGAAATGAAGGAGACGGGCAGCAGCAAATTCCTAAAAACTACTCAAAATAATAAAAAAACCAAGCCAAGCGTGGCAACAACGACAAATAATACACCTACGAGGCCTATATACGCCAGAAATATACGGGGGGCCTACGTTCAGTTGTGGTTCTTGATAGGCAATAATCATAGTCATAAAATTATTGTAATGTCATCGGTTTCTAATATTAGTCAGACTTCTTAAGTGTTTATTCCAATTAGGTAATTTAATGAACCATATTATTAATTGTTCAATGAAATAATAGATAAGCGTAATTACAGGCTTTATTAGCTTGTCCTATTCAATATGTGTGTGTATAAATGTGTATAACTTATTATTGATTAAGGATAGCGACAACCTATGTTCAATTTTTATGTGTAACTAGCTGTTCCCCGCGACTTCGCTCGCGTGTAATTTAGGTTTGTTTTGCGCGGAACCCTAATTCTTTTTCTAAAATAAAAGTAGCCTAAGTTACTCCTTATAACATCAGCTATCTGCCAGTGAAAGTCCCGTCAGAATCGGTCGAGCCATTTCGGAGATTAGCCGGAACAAACAGACAGACAGACAGACAAAATTTTAAAAATTGTGTTTTTGTTATAAGTACCGCATAAACTTTCATATGCATTTAGTAGAAAGCTGTTATTTTGACATTTCAATTTTATTGTATAATGTATAATGTTCACGTTTAACAGCATATTGCCAGTTGTAATACCAGAAGTGTATCACAACTGGCAAAATAACTCAGCTTTTATAGAAAACGCCCACACGTTAATGGTGCTTCTTTTTTTATTTGCATTGATTTACATATTGGACGAGGAATTTACTATGAATTATTTAATTTAAAATATACTTGAATAGTAGTATTCAAGTATATTTTAAATTATAATTTATTTATATAGTATTATTATTTTATTTATTCTAATAGCTATAGCATTTATAGGATATGTTTTACCTTGAGGTCGAATTTCATTTTGAGGGGCAACAGTTATTACTAATCTTTTATCTGCTATTTCTTATTTAGGAACAATATTAGTAAATTGAATTTGAGGGGGAATGGCTGTTGATACTCGTAATGCTACTTTAACTCGTTTTTATTCATTTCACTTTTTATTCCCATTTAATATATATATAATAATATTTTTTATGCCATTCTAAGTGTGGGCAATTTCAGTTCCACAGTATAATCGTAATTCGACTCATTTATCTCGTTGAGGCCGCTCTTTTACCCCGCCTCGCTTCAAGTCATTCATTGTCCTAGGTGAGCAATAAAAGTTACAATACGATCCAAAGTAGTGCGAATAGGTATATGAAATAATACCTACTTGAACAATAGGATCGTGTCCATAACAAATTGTTGTTTTCCGTCGCTTCCCTACCCATTGAACCGTCCACCCCCCGCGAGTGATTCTCGCCTCACCTATCCGCGCATTAAATGTCACTATTTTTTATGACCGCGCGACACTGTCTCAACAAAAACGATTACCACTGAAAAACTACGTTATCTACATTCAAATAAAAAATATCCTCAAAAGACTCAAAGAATTCAAAATTTAATTATGTTAAAAGAAGTCAAATTCAAAATAAAGACTGAAAATAAAGCTTAAAAATGGAAATAAAAAAAAAATCGTATTTATTTTTTATTTCGAGTTTTACAAGAAAAGTATAATATTTACTGGAGATAATTATTTTATATTATAATAGAACATGATATTCCCTTTAAAATGACACCAATATCAATAATATCTTATATACTCAATATACATAAGTATATAATGTTTACTCAATATAATTTTAATAAATTAGTAAATAAATAAATAAAAATAAGCTTAAATAATTTCTAGGCACATCTCAACAGATATTTCGTTTATAAATGGCTATCAACGTGTTAATAGTGAAGCATTCTTTTATATTTAGCATTAATTTAACACAAAAAACTGATTAGAATACCTTTTAAACAACATATAATCAATAAACGATGATCGCATATAGTGATTAAAATGTCGAGCTAAATTATTATATGTAAACTTTTTGGAATTGTCGTAATGATACATATTTCCTAAAGAAAATATCTTCACAGTCAGTTTGATGTACAATAACATTAGAAATAACGTATAAAAACAGATAGTTATCACATTTTTGATCGAATATCTCACACTTTAACAGTCCACAAACAAAAATGGCGTAATTTCATTTTCACTTTTTTTTTAAATTATTTTGTTACTATTATACGGATAAAATTCACTCTCACAGATGACAAATTTAAAATAGCACCATCTATAATTTTTTACCCGTTTAACCCGAAAGATGTCGTTTGGTGACTATAGTCACCATGGACAGGTGAGGCAATAATTTTTTTTGGGATTGTAGTCAACGGTTGAGTAGCTACGACAATTATAGATAATTATTGAACGCAGCAGCATTTGATTCTAAGGACGAAATATACACACTTCTTTAACGACTAGTCCTTGTTAGCGTTTCCACGCAACACCTTGAATACCCTATTAAATATTATATGTATTTTACTTATTTATACTTAACTTACGTAATACATTTAATATTTAATAATTTATATAATACTAGCTGATCCTGGCCACGTATTGCTGTGGCTGAAAAGATTTTCATAAAATGAGTAAGAAATGCAAGTATTCGAATGCAATGGGTTGTCAAAATTTCTAAAGAATCGTTGAAGAGTTTTCTAAGATTATTATTTATTACACATAAAAATAAATATATAGTATAAATAGTCCAGGAGGAATCGGCGCATGAGTACCGAAAGCTATTCCACCTCAATTTTTGGAATTTTCTGAATAATACTTATTAATAGAATAAATCTTAATAATACTTATTGCCAGAGAACTTATAATATTCAATGCGTATGTTTTTTAAATGTATGTTCACCAATTTCTAGGTAATGGTTTAACCGATTTTAATGATTATTTTTTCATTCAATACGTTATATTAGGAGTATTTCCATATAATTTTTAAGATTTTAAGTAAAAATTCACCACATTCTAGTTGTTACCTTGAATTTGACCGCTTTAAATTATAGTACATAGTAAGAGTGTCTAGACATAGTGAGAGGCACACTGAACCTAAACATTAAGTTGGAGAGGTCACGTCTAATAAAGTCAACGCTCCGTCCCCTTCGTGCTCTAATCCAAAGTCCCGAAAACTTTCAGCTCGAACAAAATCGTTTTCAGTGCCTAGAAGATTGCAATGCAGTGGACGCTATGAATGACAAGCTCGTGAAAACTGTCCATGCGGTCGGAGCTAAGTTTTGCAAGACCCGCCGCAGAAGAACACAAAAACTCTCCGATCACACTCTTAATCTCATGGCTGGAAGACGGGAAATGAAGCTGCAGTCTTCAGTAGATTTGACAGCATATAGGCAACTGAACAGACAGATCTCCAAATGCATGCGACGAGACTTACGCAACTTCAATACAGCTTGTATTGAAGAAGCGATCTGTCTGCCAGAAAGAGCCAACTGTCGAAGCTGAAGACTGAGTGTGGCAGCATCGTTTCCGGGACACCTGAGATTTTGAATAAGATTGAGAGGTTCTATGGGCAGCTGTACACGTCATCGTTGGAGCCACACGCAAGTGTGAGTAACGATCCAAGAGCAAGTTTTATCCGACACTATTCCGATGATATCCCGTACGTCAATCTGAGCGAGATTAGAATGGCTCTCCAGCACCTTAAAAACGACAAGGCCCCAGGCGAGGATGAAATTACAGCGGAGCTTCTGAAAGCGGGTGGAAAACCGGTACTTGAAGTCCTTCAGAAGCTCTATAATTCCGTCCTCCATGGTGGCACTACACCGGTGGCGTGGAGCAGAAGTGAGGTGGTCTTGTTCTTCAAGAAAAGCGACAACGCTCTCTTGAACTACAATTTGCCGCTATGTTTTGCGTATGTGGACTATGAGAAAGCCTTTGATTCCGTCAAAATTTGGGTGGTGCTGCAGTCTCTTCAGCGGTGCCAAAATGACTGTCGGTATATCGAAGGACTGAAGTGTTTGTACAGTAGGGCTGCGATGGCTATCCGAGTACAGAACCAGAGTACGAAACCTATCCAACAGCAGAGAGGTGTAAGACAGGGTGACGTTATATCCCCGAAACTCTTCACCGCTGCATTGGAAGTTGTTTTTAAGCTACTGGACTGGGAAGGATACGGTATTAACATCAATGGCGAGTACATCACTCACCTTCGATTTGCCGACGATATAGTCCTTATGGCAGAATCGCTGGAGGACCTAACCACTATGCTCTTAACTATGGGTTTCTCTGCGTGATAAACTTAGAAATGAGGATATCCGCAGTAGAACCAGAGTGATCTACATAGCCCAACGGATTAGTAAGCTGAAGTGGCAATATAGCTCGAAGAACCGACAACCGATGGGGAAAAAAGGTTCTCGAGTGGCAGCCTCGTACTGGTAGGCGAAGTGTAGGGCGACCCCCCACTAGATGGTGTGGCGACCTGGTAAGACATGCAGGAAGTCGATGGATGCAGGTGACTCAGCACCGTGCTTTGTGGCATTCCTATGGGGAGGAATCTGTTCAGCAGTGGACTTGTGAAGGACTGTAATGATGATGATATCTTAATATACTTAAGATCTACTATATTAATGTTTATAAATTCATCTGGCACTCAAAGGCGACATTAAAAGGTATAAAATGAAATGAAAAAAACAAATTGTATTATCATCGAGATACAAAAGATTGGTGGAAAATGCCATAAGGCATTAAGTCCGCGTTAAGTAAACAATAAAGAATAAACAAGCTATCAATAAAATACCACAATGATTTCGAATATTCGCTTTTTACATGGGATTTTGGGATACTGCCTTAATGCGTGTAGATGGACTTCATATTATATCCATGTATCCTTAGAAAATGTAATTGATTTTTAATTTCTAGAGCCGTGTTAGCCCAAAGATCTCTCGCCATAAATCTCAAGTTAAGCCGGCCGATTGACTTGACTGTTTACTTGTCAATCTCACTCGCACTTGTCACGTCTCATAATGTAAACCGGGCTTTAGCAACCCTGGTTTGAGCTCCGCCGGCACCAATGAAATTGTTAATTGCAATTTTAAGGGTGTGCTAGTCGGTCATTTTTCTATATCACGTAGGAGCGTGATTGTTCAACTCACCCGTTTAATGACGTACGTCCAAAACTAATTACGGTATCGACTTGTCTCGTATTTATCTAGGCCTATACGTAAACACATCAGTAAAACGAAAGTATTAGCGCCTTTAACTCTGGACAATTGCAATAATCAATTTCAGTGGCACGAGCGGGGATCGTACTCAGTTGCTACCAAATATGAAACTTTAAGCCTAGTACTTAAAGTTTTTAGCCTAGGCTCTATCTAATTAACTAATATCGCTATTTTAAGTAGGATTTTTCGTAATCGCCTCGCTAGACAAACAGATTTGGGAATGCACCGGACTTTTCTCGTATTTGTGTTACTTACTGCTTTCCGACGCCGGTATATTGATATTGTATATGTTATAAATAATAGATTTAATATAGGTGGTAAGACCGCTATCTATCGGAAGCCACAAGATATTTTGAGCCTTTTCTTAGTCGCGCCTTGGGATGAGCCACGACGCGATTGTTTCGTTTTTATTTATAGAACTAAATTTATAGAGAATTTACATTGATTTGTTTAATTTATACACTAACAATGTACGTGCGGAAAATGCATTAATAAATTTTAAAAAAAAACTGATGTTCATTGATAGTGAGTTATTGTAGTTTATGGGTATTACATTTTCTACAATGAATTTTGGAGGAATGTATTTTTAACACGCTTTTATTAGCTTCGCGTGTATCTATCTATTTATCTATCTATCTATGTAACGGAATCTTTTAATGTAATTTTCACCAACTTGTAGACGGCCGATTGACTTGAAAATTTGCACTCGTATCAAGGACCAATGACAATACATTAATTTAGTAACTTTATCCTGGTATCCTCATCGGGATCACAAGGATTAAATAAAATAATTATCAGGATCATCACAGCTCATGATCAATGCGTGTTGTTTAATTTTTTTTAAACTCTTATATTATTACAAATAAGTAATTGTTGCATTATCTATTGCTGACCCTTAATCAAATATGGGGTTTGATGTGATTGCTTCAGATGAACTAACCTCCCATCTTATCACATGAGCGTTACAATGGATACGATGAGGTTTTTTTTAAATAGAATAAGGGTGACAAACGAGCACTGTCCACCTGATGGTAAGTGGATGGTGTGGTCCATAAACATCTACATTTATCCTCAATTAAGAATAAAAATGTTGATGCGTTGTCACCCCTGAGAACTGAGATGGAATGCCTCGTTTCCAGTAAAAAGGGTCTCCGGTTCTCTACACTCACCATACGAAACACAGCAATATTAAGCTGCTATTTTACACTGGTATTCTGTGAGAGCGTGGTCCTATCCCGGTCGAGGAGACCCATTCGTGCTACAACTATAATATAGCTGCATCGTGGCTCTACCACGTATAAAACGAGTTGTTGTTGGGTTGGTTGGGACGGGGAAATGCAATGTGTTAACGCATATATACACTCTGCACAGTGGTATTATGGTTGCAATACTAAATTGGTCGGATCGACCGGGTAATGACCGCGCTCTCAGTTTAAAATTAGTCTGTGGCTCTCACAGAACACCTGTGTAAAAAAGCAGCATAATGCTGCCGTGTTTCGTATATTGAGTGATGAGAACCGGAGATCATATTTACTGGTGACGCTTTAGCTTTTGGATTCTTAATCTGCTATTGTAACATATTCGTCTATTGCAACAATGTACTATATATTTATATATACATAAATATTCATAAGATTTCAAATATTGCAGATACGATTGCAGGTATAATTAGCGCTATCCGCATTTTAATAAAGGCTAAATTTAACTAGATAAATAGCCAAAAATGTATTTAAGTTTCGCTCAATTTGTTTAAATAGGCAGGAAGTTCGTTTCCGTTAGCTTCATGAAAATCTAAAATTTTGAAAAATTATGTGATGAAGTATATGTGACAAAGACAAAGTACGTAAAAGTATATTAATTTCTCGAAATTCTAAAGTTTTATGTTGAAACATTAATTTAAATTCTGCTTAACATTATAATAACTAAAACGGTTCATAATCTTATCTTTTTGATTAGATGTACCTAATATGATGTGGATGAAAATCCTGGCAATTATATAATTCTTAAAAATAAATAAAATACGCTGATATATTAATTATTTTTTTTAATTTAGCCTTAACATATTTATTTTAACTATAAATCGTAGCTAATACCTTATAACATTTTTTTTGAATTGATGCATTTTGTGAATTTTTAGGGTTGGTAGACGTTATAAAATAAATTTAGTATTTATTTAAATTTAATTCCTTTCATAATTTTAAATTAATCTTTATTGAAAAATAAATATTTCCTTGTTATATATAAAATGAAAAAAAAATATTACTTACATTTAAAAATATGTATAATTAATATCCTAACAATCACAGCACAATTAAATAATCGCAAACGCACCGCACTGTCCGCACTTGGCGCTCAATTTCTATCAATTGTAGTACAAAGGTATGCCGTGCAAGGCACGTTCAGGATCACGGCTCCTTCGTAACCACTGTTGGGGCGTAGAGCACCTTGTTTTATTTACACGAGGAAATGAGACGACCGCACTGCGTACGACACTCACCGTGACCTTTCTTCGCCGTTCAAGTACAAATCGTATTTTGATATACGATAACCAAACTACGGGGTTTTCTTGTACTTTTTCATTAGTCACTTATAACTTTTTTTATATTTGAGTAGAACGTTGCCATTAGTGCTAACCTCACTAGTAACGACCAATTCGAAATTCGAACCATTTTCGATATGAAGCTTAGTAACCGCAACAAAACTTGTTTTAACTATATGCATAATTATTTTAGATTCCAAAAAAATCGTACTAAAAATGTTTTAGAGGAACTGGTATCATTAAGGCTGTTTAGAGTTATTTCCATAACATAATTTTTCACTTTAACGAATATTGAATATTCTATAGGGAAGGTCTATGTAAGTTAGTGGTGGACTTTTAAAAAGATGTAACGAAAAACGTTGTGTGTGTTTTCAATTCAAAAATCATGAGTCATGGTTATGAAACGGTCTAGGGCTGCATCACCACTTACCACCAGGTGGGATTGCACTCAGTCAAGCATTAGCTTATAATAAGTAATTTTTTTAATGAAGATTGTAAATAAAAGGAAAGACGGTTTGGTAGTACAAGTGTTTTTATGGCCTGCAAATAATTATTCCCGGTTGGGATGCTTGTCCATGTGCAATTTGTGATGTAAAACGTTTTCAAAAAATAATTGATTGAATCTCCTGAATCTAGATTTTTTTTTACAGACATTACATTCTAAATAATCTTGTTAATAATGATGTTCTATTGCAACTCAACTTAAAATACAATCGGACTTGACAATTGTATACATACTATAGTCTCGCCTCGCACACATCCCTCACGTACATTCCTCGAACACATTTTTTGCTCACGTTGTATGAACGAAGACCTTGCCACCTTGCTCGCCATACTGCGCCTATTACATAGGCAAAGAATTTTCCTTGAATCTTCAATTAAATTGGTGTATGTTTCGTCTGCACTAAGCATAAATAACACATCATCATCATTCATCATTACATCCTATCGAAAGTCCACTGCTGAACATAGGCCTTCCTCATAGCTTGCCTCATAGGGGGAATATTTGCCATAGTTGTCACGCCACAAAGCTGTGTCGCCTCTTACGACACCACGAGATTACATGGGGTAGCAGATATTCTTACACCGCCATTATCGGTTAATAACCATTAAAACTAATAAACCTGCAATATTACAAATATGAAAATATCACAAGATTGATGCAAATGGATCAGGACCGTATTTTGTGGCATTTCTTGGGGTAGGCCTATGTTCAGCAGTGGTCTTACGAAGAGCTGTAATGGACTGAATGGAAAGACGAATTTTAATAACGGCGCATCCACGACCTTTCTGCCACCAGGGCGGCGTTACTTAAAAATGATGTGTAATATTTGACTGATTTCAAAGCGGGTTCAAAAAATGTGAAGGTTAATGTTTCTTTCTGTACTATTAGTTATATTTTATATTAATTAGATTAAAAATAAATAAACCATTACCGTTATCGCCTATTAAAGTCCACTGCTGAACATAGGCCTCCCCCATAGATTGCCTCAAAGGAGGATAGTTTGCCATAGTTGCCACGCTTGGCAAGCGGGTTGGTAAGCGCAGTTTTTATTTTTAGTCGTTATTAGGAAGACGCTGCTGCCCATCTCCTGATTTGTTTCCCTCTGTCGCCTCTCACGACACTCACTGGATGATATGAGATAGTCGATATACACGAAAGTAAAAACAATAAAAAAGAGTTGACTGACACTGAGGCTTTGTTTTGTGTATTAAGGCTTAATAAGCCTGAATGACCTTGATGAAACGGCGACCGCAGAGATTTTAGCCGACGTCAACACCGTCTAGTGACTACTTTCTGTATTACTTAGAAAAGTGCAAAGATTAATAGACTGCAGAGGTGACAAGTATATAAGTGATATACTGCCTATTATGCTTGCGCGTCACTGAGAGTTATACCGCGGTTAAGCATCTTCAATTACAATGCACGATGTGGTGCTGTAGCTTCATCCGGTAGGCATCACGAGCTATCAAGTGTTTAAGTTTTAAGGTCGTAAGAGTTTTTATTATATTCTTTGAATCGTACTTATTTGTGTCGTATCAGTAGCTCTGGGTCTAAGCGCTCGCTTTAAATTTCGCCCGGGTTTGATCTGCGGCAGCACCAATGAAATTTTTAATTGCAATTTTAAGTGCTGATTTAGCAAGTACTCGGCGGTGAAGGAAAACATCGTGAGAAAACCTGCATATGTCTGAGGAATAAGAAAAAAAAATAGAAGACATGTGAAGTTCGCCAACACGCATTGGGGCAGCGCGGCGGATATTTCCTTGCCCTACAACCTTATCAGAAATAAGAAGAGTTCTGTGCCCAGCAGAGGGACTTATATAGCCTGTTACTTTACTTTTGTATCGTATACATATGCAATATTCATATTCGTTTCAGATACAGAAGGGTACCTAATGCTGGGAAAAATATCACGTGGAGGCCATGAAAACGTAAAACATCTTTGTACCTAGATAAAATGTTCTAGTGATTGTCAGTCATTTCATACGCCACATTTTCTATAGAGTTTAGAACATTTCAGATAGGGCAAAATAAAAAATAATACAAAATATTATGGGAATGATTTATTAATAAAATAATATATACATTTATAGGTATTTATAATAAAAATAATAAACAAGTTGCAAGGTTAAACTGGTAGTGTTTCTTGTAAACACAATTGTAAAATTGCTGTTCTCATTTTATCAATGGTGAATTGATGAAACGTAGTCAAGATCACTTTATATAAAATATATTTAATTAAATTGGCACTTGGCGTATTTGGCCTTCTACTTAAAACTCAGCGGAAATTTGAAAAGAAAGATTTTGTCTGTTCTTAATTCTCTTGTGTACACCACTTTTCACAGAAGTATTGTTTACAACTGTCGTGGTTTCCAAAAGCATAATTAAGTGTCAGCTCTATATCGTCAGATCAGATCCTGAACTTTTTTGACATTTATTTTTGTGTCTTTTGTTATATCTTGTAACTTTTTTAAAAACTGATTTAAACTCATTAGTTTATTATTTGTTTTTTTCTTTAACGTATTACGTATCTTGGATAAATTTATATATTTTTTTAATTTTATCACAAAATTTTTGCAATAAATTATTACTTTTTGTACCGTGATTCTCTCCTCTTAGTTTTGGCGTGACTGCAGGATGTTATATAGGTACTGAGTAACCGTCAGTTACTAAGCGGCTATAAATCAATATATGTATGTATAGACATACATATCTACATTTTTTGATTTTATTATTTTTGATTTTTTGAAACCTGGTAAAATTAAATTTTTTTTCCATACCATTTGACGGGCCTGAGTATAATGCCAGTTGTGCTCTTTGGCTGAAGTTATTTTTTATTTTATGGACAATTGCAGACAAAACAATCTCTAAAACAAAAGTTTACCTCTTCTCCTTCTAATAATAGCTGCTGAACCTGACACGGTGAAATCATTTTTTCTATAAGACCATTTACAATAACAATTTTTGTTAACAGTTATGAGTGTAACATTTTTATCAGCTGCTTTATTCATAGTGCCTTGAGCGACACTTTACCGGGTTCTGTACAGAAAATAATAGTTTAAAAAAACTAAAAAAACAGGCGTTTGTAGATAACCGCGTGGGGTGCTTTTTCAGATATTTTTATGATGATGCTAATTTTATAAATATCCACATAAATATTTACAACAAATGACATCAAACACCCCACGCTTTTTTACAATAAAATGATTTTTTATGTTAATCACTATTTTCTTATTTTAAACTTATTGAAAATTATTTTCTACTTTTTAGTTCGGTTATTTAAAAAAGCGTGTTTATTTAGTTTTTTAAATCATTATTTATTTTCTATTTTTTAGTGCGGCAAACTACAAAAGAGTGTTTTTTTTGGACCGAAGTTCTTTTACGCGGCTTACAGTAGATTGAACTGGCAGAAATCGTAGTTGTTTTATGAATTAATCGCAAATCTTAAGGATCCTGGCAAGGATAATGGGACAAACTATTTAAATTATTGCATTGTCATCGGTCCTTGATAATTGTGCGAAGTTTTAAATCAATGTGACGTTTTGAAGGGAATGAAAATCACTTTCAAAAATTCCGTTACATATCAAGCTAATAAAAGCGTGTTAAGAATGATGCTGGCTTTGGTATTTACTACTACGAATTATTTATTTATTTGAAATAATTCGTAGGCCGATGAATATAATACCTGCTATGTTACACCTATTTACATAGAAACTTTAATTATCTTATTATATTAAATTCTAAATAGCACTTTGTACAAGAAAGTAAACTTTGAGATCAGTCCATCTTGTTTTTCGCTAATTAAGTGAATAGTAAAATAAACCAAGAGGTCCGTGATTTAAAATTTCTTGCTGCTTTTTATAGAAAAGAATGACCTTATCATAAAATGTTAGTTAATATTAAGCGATCTGATTTAAAAACTTTTAAGTGTGCCTGTAAGTGTGTGTGTGTGTGTGTGTGTGTGTGTGTGTGTGTGTGTGTGTGTGTGTGTTTGTGTGCGTGCGTGCGTGCGTGCGTGCGTGCGGGCGTGCGGGCGTGCGTGCGTGTGAGCGTGCGGGCGGGCGGGCGGTCTCGGGCGGGCGTGCGTGCATGCGTGCGTGTGTGCATGCATGCGTGCGTGCGTGCGTGCGTGCGGGCTTCGGGCGGGCGGGTGATCGTGCGTGCGTGCGTGCATGCGTGCGTGCGTGCCTGCGTGTGTGTGTGTGTGTGTGTGTGTGTGTGTGTGTGTGTGTGTGTGTGTGTGTGTGTGAGAGAGAGAGTGAGAAAAGCGTATGAGAATACATGATTTATTTATATTAATGATTATATTTGGGTCATTATACTGGGAATAGTCTATGAAATATTTTATAATACAATTAATCATCTTCAGTATGATTGACCGTGTGTATAAATTTTATAAGTCTATGCTATTTTTGATGAAAACTATTATTGCAGATAAAAGACCTTTCACATTTATTTTAGTCTCGAATTTAAGTAAACAAAATAAAAATTTTAACTTTTTAAGAAGTCTTATCGATAGCCTTCCTTTTACATAGAAATCTTGTATGACGTAATTTATTTTAATATGAACTTAGTCGTGCTTCTTTGAAACTGACAAGGTTTGTTTTACCCAACACTAAGTATGACGCTGATGAAACAACGTAAAAATTAGGTAGGATAGGTTTTGTTTTTGAAAAATGTCCCGTTAATAGCTCTTTATAACCGATCTTCAAATGTAAAACACCGACTGAAAATCAAATAATTATTGGTAGTTATTTTTTTTTAATTAATTGAACATTATTAAGATTGTGTTGAAGCTCCACTGGTAAAAAAAAAACAAATATATATATATTATAGTTGTTGACGAAAATAAGGTACCTATTTATACATCGCATCCTACCAAGAATTTCTAATGTAAGCTAAACTGTGATAATAGCTGTAAATAATTGAATAACAAAATAATGAAAACATTTGTAAATACTTGCTTTACAACATTTAACCATAATAAAATAGAACAAGATGGTCGTCGGCATGAAAGTAAAAATAAATATTTTCAATTATTTTTGCAATACCTTAACAGCCGGGTTAGCCCGCGATTCACATCCGTTTAGAGACGCTAAATTTCAGCGAGCAATGTCAAATTCAATAGGAGTGACAGAAAAAACGCGAAGGGCAAAATAAATTATTTAAATTAAAGTAAAATCACTTTATTAAAAATCCAAATAGCCCAATAGCTTTATTAACACGTGACACATAATTGTACTTATTATACTCAACATTATTTTATGGTAATCTGAGAAAGTTGAAAATTTAAGTATTTTCAGAAGCTACTTTATTTTTTGAGTGAATTTTGTGGAATCGTGTTTTGAAAACCGCCACCTGGAATTTTTTTTTCGATAACGATGTGAAATCACAAAACGATCCCCATGCAGATTAATTTAGCTCTATTCAGCCTCTTAATATGGACATATCTCGGGATTCAGAGATTTTAAAAGTTTTTATGCTTATATACTGAAAAATATAATACATATTATATTATTACTGCCCCGTGTGAGACAACCTTTATTCTTATATACATATTCCCATCACACGTAATACATTTTTATGGTTGGTTAGAAAAATAATATCTACGTGAAAACTTTCACAGGGTAAAGGAGACAGTTTCTTTTTGTATGGAGAATGGGCCCACCAAAAACTGTGATGACTCGTAATGAAATGTATGTAGATTTATTCCTTATAATCTCTAGATTACTATAGTAATATTAGTTGTACTATATATAAAGGGAATACTGAGAAAATAACAATCAAACGGCAATCTCACTATAACCTAAAATCCCATACGGGCGACTGTCTAATAGTTTTTTGATATCCTATGTTATAATAGTGCATTATGTATAATTAAAAGTATAAAAAAGTTGTAGGTTCTTCGTAATCTTAAGTACTAGTTGGTGGATGGATTTTTTTTAGTAGTACCGGAGTAAACAGTACCAATAAACAGACGCGGTGATGTATTGATTCTTAACTGTATTTGTTATTTATTGTGGTGTATTGAATACTAAGCACAGAATACATTACAAATTAATGTATTCAAGTGAAGCAAAAAGTAAGCCAAAACTATGCTCAACTAATTCTAAAAACAAGCACACATGTACTTATTTATCTAATATCCTTTGCAACCAGTAACACGGTTTTAGGTGTATGTGTGCGTCCAACAGTGAACTTTTAAGGAGTGTTTTGCGAGTTTTACCTCTACGGCGATTGAGAAAATAAGATGTTTTGAACTGGTCGTGTTAGGATAAAAAAAACTCTGTATTGTCACTGTATCTGTTATTGTAAAATCATCACATTCTTAAAGCAGTATTAAAAGTGACACATGCCACCAGGTGCAGTGTCAGGACATTGTTATTAATATGTATTGATTGAATAACATGTTTACATTCCAAGCACCATTAAAACCAAAATGACTGAATAGTAACATATCCGATTTTTACGATATTAACCACGAAAAATAAATAGCATGTAAAGTGTTTTGAACTATTTGTGTTAGGATAAAACGAAACACTGTATTGTCACTGCATTTTTATTATTGTAAAATCATCATATTCTTAAAGCAGTTTATTATAAGTATCACAGGCCGCGAGGTGCAGTGCCAGGACATTCTTTTAATGTGTTGATTGATTAGCATGTTTACATCCAACCACAATTGAAGCTAAAATGTAAAATTCTCGAGCAGTCTCGTACCGGTAAGCTCAGTGTGGGGCGGCTACCCTCTAGATGGGGTGACGACCTGGTAAGACATTCAAAAAGTTGATGGATGCAGGTGGCTCAGGACCGTGCTTTGTAGAATTCCTTGGGGGAGGCCTCTGTTCAGCAGTGGACTTGTGTAGGGCTGTAATGATGAAATAGTTTTAAACTAGTTGTGTACGGATACGGCTCGACCGGGGTAGGACACGCTCTCACGGAAAACGCTACCAGCACAAAATAGTAGCTTAATGCTCCTGTGTTTCGTATGGTGAGTGTAGAGAACTGGAGTCCTTTTTTACTGGAAACGAAGCACTCCATCTTAGTCCTCAAGGGTGACAATGCATCTGCATTTTGATTCATAACCGAGGATAAATGTAGTTGTCTATGAGCCACAGCATCTACTTACCATCAGGTGGACCGTGCGCTCGTTTGTCACACTTATTCTATATAAAAAAAAACAAAAGGAGATTGTCAATTGAAAGAGATACGAAAAGGTACCAGAGCATCTATTCAACTTGCTCGGCGTTTATTTTTAATAAGGCACATAGTAGAAACAGGTCAAGTAAGCAACAATAATTACAAGTTTTATTGATCATTATTCATCATCATTACAACAATTCACTGCTGAACATAGGTCTTCCCTAAATTAAATATATAATGTAAAATATTGTATAGCCCTTCCGTGAACTGCCATCGCGTTTCGTCCCGTATGGTGTCGTAAAAGTCGTAACAGAGTAAAATAAAGATACCAGGAGATGAGCAGCAACATCTTCCTATAGAATACCACAAAAAACTTTGGTTGCCACAAGCGTAGCAACTGTGGCAAAAACTACCATATAGTAATGATGCATATTTATATAGTAATATAAATATGCATCATTACTACTTGTGTATAAAAATTATTCCAATCATTGTGAGGTTCATTTAAGTGGTATTCACAAATACGAGCGCACAGTGGCATATAAAATGAGTTATCAATCAGCTATCTCTCTTTTAGTAGTTTAGGTATTAAGAATCTAGATAAATGATTACATAACTTAAAAATACAGTGACGGGAAGTAAAAGCAGCACGCTTATAACTAGCCACAGAATAGAATAGAATCATTTTTATTCAATATAGATTACAATACATAATACTTATTAAAAGTCATTTTTTACTTTTACTATTGGTTCGCAAAAAAACCTCTGTCCTGGAAGAACCAGCAAAAAACCAAGCGAATTTAAAAAAAAGCATATTTTACAATATAATATTTTATACAATTGTTTTGAAAACATTTAGAAACAGCATGGTAGCGATCACCTCATTCCCAGGGGTTATTATCAATCATGTACTCTCTAGTAGTATAATAACCCTTACTAGACAATTTTTGCTTAAGAAATAATTTAAACCTTTTGATAGAAAAGGTCTGCATATTATTATAGTAACTGTTGATGCCGCTCTGGAAATGGCAGGAGTTACAGTTACTGGCATAAGGGGTGGTTGTGGGATGTTACCGATGTCTTCAATATTCATGGATTGTAATTCCATATCCCTGTTATCATTTGTCTCCATACAATTGTAGAAGCTCTCGGCCAACAAGATTGCAGACTCATTCTAAACGATCCACCTGAAAAGTTTTTTTTTTTCATCAACTAACCGAACAGACCATAGTTTTAGTGTCTACCGCCTAAATAATAATATTTATTAATATTTTATTTATTTCAATCTTTATTACTAATAAACAGTCTTAATGCCTCTTAAATTATATATAAATAACATGTACTCATTTCCCTTCATAATACTTTTGTAGTAAACCAGATTCCACTAAGGTAAAAAGAAATAAAAATACATCAAATCAGAAAGGTAAACAAGTGAAGTAGTTATTTTAGAATTATAACATTATTTGACTAAGCACAAGTTCTTTGACGTTTTATTTACACTATTGTCATTTAAGGTAAAAAATATTAATTGTATATTATGTACAAAGGCATACAAATATGAGTGTAAGGTAAGGAAGAAGTAGCATCTATCTAATAACAACTAAAGATAAAAAAACTGTGGTTATCAAATATCTCCCCTATGAGGCAATCTTTGGTCTATGTTCAACAGTAGACTTTTGATAGGCTGTAAAGTTAAAGATAACCTGGTGGTTAATAGCCAAATTGTTTGTAGTGCGAAGTGATGATACTACAAACATCAATATGTGTGCCAAAGCAATTATGCCAACTCCTCCGGGCAAGCCTATTTCAGGCAGGGGATCATTTACAGACTGTTAAAGTAAAGTAAATACCTGGTGTGATGGTATCCACTGCAAAATAATACCTCTTTCTGCTGAGTTAATTTGCACAGCCCATGTGTGGTGTGCTCTTAAAATTGAAGATCCACATTGAATACAAATATTCCTATACCCAAACCTTCTAATGGAATGAGCAGTTTCAATACTTTCTTGCAATATTTTAGGCAGTTCTTCTTCTTCTTTTAAATTATGGCTTCTCTTGATAGAATTCTGCCAGTGTCAAGTCAGTCATGGGAGTGACAAGTAAATATTTATTACATTAAGAGTTCTCAATTTTACGAGTGGGTTCACAATCTACAACAAAAGACGTCACATTTTTAAACACTATTACCAAAATTGATTAGTAATTTTACATTTTAATATTATTAGTATGAATAAAATCACACAAAATATTTACAAAAGGAGTTTTTTCTAATTACATAATATTTTAGCCCTACTATAAATATTAATACATTTATATTCCTTTTTGACTTTGATTTCTGATTAACAGACACCAGATTTATTACATACACAATTAATTGGTATTTTATAAGTCTTAAAAATCCAAAACTTAATTTGATGTTATAAATATTAAGGACTTATGATAAATAACTAAAGGTTAAATCCCTTAGGTTATTGATACTCTTTTAAGATAGATTTGTGTATATTTTGTGTGATTTTATTTTATCTATTGATTAAATTAGATTTCACCAATAACATAAAACTTCAATACTTTGACACTTTTAACCTTATATCTTACTAATAAGACCTGTGTTTGTCATTTGTTTTAGCTAATTCAACATAAATATATTTTCCAAAATTCTAGGAGGAAAAGTAAACTTGTATTATACACTCACATTGACTTTTTATTAAACTCGTCAGTTTTCATTTTCGAATGTCAATGGCGAATTAAATACATAATGAATATTAATATTTGGCTAACCTGTATAATATAATCCGACACTTGTTGCATTGATTAGACATTCACATGTATGAAGTGAACCTACTTGTTAGCAGAAAAACTACGTGAATATATACATTAAAAACGAAAATTAGTAGTTATCGTTTCCGCACGCATTATAATATTTTTGGACAGACAGAGATAAGATGCTTATATTATGCAAATATGGCCACAGGTTACGCAGCACGGAAGTCAATGACAAAATAGCGTTTCGTTCCACGGTGACTTTGAACCATGTTATATGATATATAAGCTAACACTTTTAGAAATAGGATAAAAATCTCATCAGTGGTATCTCTTTTTATTAATAAATATATAATATACAAATAAGCATAATATGCATATAATAAGTTATCTTTGTAAAAAAAAAACATTTTTCTTTTTATAGAAACTGCAAAAATGATTCATTACACGCATTTTTTCCCCATATTATATTAACCAGAACACGGAAAATCAAAACCACTCATTTTTTTTCAAATTTCTTGATTCCGTTTAGGTTTTCATAAAATCTATAGGTCATTTACTATAATAAATTGGTATCTTTTTTTTTTGTGTGTAATACCATTAAGGGTCCTTAAAATTTCTAGTGGGCCCGAAAACGATTGACTCCTTTCTTTTTTTTTCTATTCTTAGCCAGCGCTAACTACAATTAAACCTGATGGTAAGTAGTTATGTAGCCTAAGATGGTGAAGCGCACTGACTTAACAAAAGCGTATTCACTCTTGCCTAATAGTAGTAGATAAGTATTATTTGCTACCTATTTCTGTGTGTTTGTGTGTGAGTGAGAAAAGCGTGTGAGAATACATGAAGAGGAATAAAGATTGAATATTCGTAGTAAGTAAAGAAAACATAAACACAAGAATTTCATAATAGTGTACCTAAATATAAGTATCTGTATCTAGATTCCCTCCCAATAATGTTCTATTAAAGTCATACTCATAAAAATAGCGTTTTATTATAATACATACTTATAAAATTCAGTATCACATAATTTATAAAAACATGCCACAATAAAATTACAAAGGCATTAAAAACTATCGAAATCTAAGTAACGCGAGCATGTTGGTCGTTCCTCTTGATAGAGAGTAATTATTGTGTTCTGTGGTCGTTCCACATCTAAACTATATAAAAATGCATGTTTCAATTTCACTAATCAAGGTCGCCGCGAAAATTTCTTCTTCTTTGGACACTTTAAAAATTAATTTATTTAGAAAACAATATTTACAGTTACCAATGTACAGATACTAACTAAATTAAGTATTTCTATTCATAAAAATATTTATAATTGAGTATAAACTCTTAAAAAACTAAAGTATATTTGAACGAAGTCGCTGAAACACCGACGCGCGGTCCACACTCGACGATGTCCGAAAACGGACTGCGAAAGAGCACGCCCGCACGAAAATATTAAATTTCGGGGAAATATGATATTTTCTCGAGTAAAACGGGAAATAAAAATAAAACTCTCGATTAAAAATATTAATATTCTTAAGACCTTTTTTTTTAGTGTAAAAACTATTTAAGGAGCTTGTGCCGTTTTGGAGAAATTTTGCAAAATATGACAAAGATAGGTACTCTTTGGGGATTTTTTTCTAATAAGGGGTTGACAAAAATACAACTTTGTTTAATTAAAAATATTTATTAAATACTCTTCTGTCACCCTGTATTTTTTCTTTGCGGATTAAATGAACAGTTATTGTGATTTTTTTACTTAAATATCCAGAAATTTAGGTATTTCAACCGCACTTAATGCCTTAATATAATACTCTAGAAACTGATAAACTGTTATTTAAAACTAACTTCTTAATTAAATGACTTTGATAACAAAAAACTTACCTCAGTGTCGACGAAGATTATTAGCCCTCATTACGAATGTATTAATGTTTATAATTAATTAGTGTCCGTTATTTACGAGCTCATTAATACCTATTATTTCGTCATCAGTCACTAATGTTTAGTTTTTTAACCCACTATTTGCATTCTTTTATTAGTATTAATCTTGTATGTTCATATCTGCTCTTTACGAGGTTAAATTATTTTGTGAAAAAATTTTGCGTCCTCATTAACGTAATCGAACTAATTGAAACGAGGGGGTGAAGGAAATAAATTTTAAAAAGGATGATGAATTTCGGTGAGTGGCGGAGGAAGATGATTGTTGGCGCCACTCATTCTCTGCAATTTTTTTTTATAGAATAAGGGTAACTACACACACAGTCCACCCCATGGCAAGTGGGTGCTGCGGCCCATAGACTTTACATTTATCCTCAATCAAGAATCAACTCCTGAGTACTGAGATGGAATGCCTTGTTTCCAGTGGAAAGGGTCTCCGGTTCTCTACACTCACTATACGAAACACAGCAGCATTAAGCCGCCATTTTATGCGCTGGTATTCTGTGAGAGCGTGGAACTACCTAGTCGTTTTACAACCATAATATGGCTATGGCGGAGCAGCACCACATGAGTAAGAAACTGTACAGAGGCAAAGCTTCTAAGAAGCTGTCAAAATTTTACCTATTTTGGTAGGGTTGGCACAGGAGGATAAAACTAAGTAAACAAAACGTTTGTCAGCATTTTAATCGATACTTAAGATATTATATTTTTTTATAAACTACGTATTCTAAGTGTTTTACTTTTATAATTATTGTTCTTCAACAATTAGTTGTGGCTTTTAATTAAATGGTAAATTCTAAATTAAATGTAAAGTTTTTTTTAAATAATTTATTGGTAAGCACTCGCATTTCATAACAAATATAAGATCTCGCACACGTTTTAATATTTCACTACCAATATTTACAATTTTTCTTTCGACGTCAAAATATTCGCGAAATTTTTGCTCAAGCAATTCAACAAACGTCATAAAATTGTTAGGAAGTATTATTAAAAAAAACCCTATTGAACACTATCTTTATTAAAATCCTTTTAAAACCTTATTAAGAAAATAATCTTATCCCATATTTATAGGTTGTTTAGATCTATTAACGTACAATTTTATTTTCTCACATTTGTGGTGTTCGAGACAACATTTTCTACACAAATATCCCGACACATAGACTAAACCATTTTTTTTTCTGGTAAATCAAATAGATAATAATTTATTACTACTGTTAACACAGGGGCAGTAACATTGTCAGGTTGCGGTGATGGTGAAAGAAAATACGACAATCGTCTGGTTTCATAAGTAACATATCGAAATCGTATTCATAATTAGTATTTTGAGGTTTCCCTATATTTTAAGTTCCTGAAAAATGTTAGCATTTCTTCTAAAAACTCAATTTGATAACTATCGCATCGAAAAGCTTTTTTATATTTATTAGGAGATCGCAGTGTACTGGAGTTTAAGAAATCAAACAAAATTATTAAAATTATTTACAAAATCAGCGGTATCTCTTGCGGCAACCTCGACAAGATTTAAATGTACGTAAACCATATTTACACTTTTTATATTTTATTTGATACGAATTATTCTTTAAAAAACAAAATTTGACACAACCCTGAGTTTGAGCACTGGCCGAGCCGGTTTAAAACAGTTTCTCTCTGTACGTGACGAGCCGCCAGTGCTCACGCACACACGCGCCTCTAGTAAAGCTAATAGGCTCTAGTAAGCTTTGCCTTTGTGCGGTACAATTTCTTTACTCATGTGGCAGCACCGCTGATGCGGTGGAGGAAGAGAGGCGTTTTTATTACGATTGCTTCGATGCCATCCCGACCCTATGCGACCAAAACGTGGTCGTGGCGGTTCTAGTTAATAAATAAATATTTGTAGCAGGTCTCGCCCTTACACTCTCGTTTAAGTAAATAAACATAAAAGTTAGGAAAATGAAATAGTGCGAAACGAGACGGGTACTTAACCCAGATGGGTATGCGTAGCCATTTCCCTATGTAAAAAGGACATGGTCTATCTGTATGCCTAATTTCATCCAAATTCATCCAAGTTTACCCATTTATGATTTTGAGTAATAAATGTGGATTCTGTTACGGTGTATAGTGGCAACGTAAGAGGGTCTACTATCCCATAATATCATCCTGTGGGTGTCATAAGAGGCGACAGATTTCAATGGAACAAGGGAACGCCTCCTGATAAAACAGAAACAGAAACAGAAACTTTTTTATTCAATATAGATTATAAATAATACTTATTGAAAGTCACTCTTTTGTCTAATTACCATATAAGATAAAACGCAAATTAATAAAAACCACTGTCGCCAACCCGCCTGCTAAGCGTGGTGTCTATGGCGAATATCCCCTCTATGAGGCAATCTATGGAGAAGGCCTATACTCAGCCGTGGTCTATTGATAGGCTATAAATAAATGAAGCCTTACAGAAACACGAAAATGGCTCGACTGATTTTGATGAAATTTTTTGATGAAGTTTTGTGTGTATTTGAGTGGGTCCCTGGATGGTTTACATTCACAATTGGCCCCATTAGGTGGCGTTGTTGTCGAGATCCAGAAATCACCCGTGCGATTCCGGGGCGGATAGCTTGTACATAATAATATTTTATAAAATACAAAAACAAACACGTAAATGGGATAAGTAGTTGGTAATAATTGGGCACATTAATCTGGCTCCTTTCCGAGAGTATCACTGGGATACACTGACCGGCTGCTATGGTTAGGGGTTGAGATTGCCTCGAACCGGAACTTTGGGCTGTTCATCGAATCCAGTGTCAAGGACGTTAAGTGTGCTTGCAAAGGTGCGGCTGTACTTCGCGCCGGGACAGCTGTTTACTCTATACAAAGCGCAAGTCCAGTCGTGCATTGAGTATTGCTGTCATATTGTATGGGCTGGTGCTGCAAAATGTCAGCTTTTGACCTAAAGAAAAGATAAGAGTAAATAGGTTTTGTTAAGCTAAGAAAGGTCGTGTAGTTGTCAAGCACCGGCTCGTAATAGTTAAAAAATCACTAGGAATAAAACTATTTTACGGATTATAACTTTTTTAATTCCCGACGTTTGGGACACTTTACAGCACTCATAGTTACGGGGCGACTGAGGTGTTTGACATCCTGATCCTAGTTACGCGTAAATATAAAAAGTCATTATTAAAATACACTCACTGATAGATATTAAGACAATCTTCTTCATTAGGTCCCAAACATCAGTTCCTGGTAAAGCCAGTTGGATGAATCGATTATAAGTGACGTATCTAAAGTGAAATAAAAATATTATAATTGTGGGTTTTCACCATAACGCCTGCCTGTTCAATGGTCACTGAATCATGATTAAGAACCCAGCTATAGTCAATTATTTGTAAAATTGATGAAACTGTAGATTTCTGTGGTTTTTTTTTGTGTGTAGTCTACTGTTTCGTATGGTGTGTGTAGATAACCGGAGACCCTTTGTACTGAACCATCGGCTCCCCAACCTCATCATTCCATCTTAGTCCTTGGGGGTGACAACGTATCTCTGCATTTTGATTATTAATCGAGTATATATGTAGATGTTTATGGGCAGTATCCACTTACCCTCAGGTGGTCTGTGTCCTCGTTTGTAACCTTTATTCTATAAAAAAGCAGCCTGTGAGGCATTCCATCTTTGTCCTCAAAGGTGACAACGCATCTGTAGATTTCTGGTTTGAAGTTGGCTCCAGGTAACCATGGCTTGTAATCGCCATTTACCATCAGGTGAACTGTAAGTTCGTATGTCACTTCAGTTTTATAAAAAAAAGTTTTAAGAACGAAGATGTAAGTTAAAAGCAATTTTATATGAGTCTCTTCTATGTATTCCGCTACTTTTATTGACTTTTACTGTAAGAGGGTTTCTCTTACAGTTCTAAGAAATCGTTTCTTAACATTGCTTAATTTGAAGAAAAACTCTGCATAAAATTGTGTGATCTTTTCGTAAGGAGAATAGCATCTGTGATACGAATTTATCAATTTGTACATATTAGTTTAATTTTAGATTTATAAGTATTTCTTAAATGTATACGCAATTAATATACTACGTTATAAGGCAAAATTTTCCATTCATAAAAGGGATCATCACAATCCGTAAGGGGTCGTGTATTTTTCCGTTTCACTTCAATATCTGTTGGGTAACTTAATTAAAGCAGGTAATTATACCATTATACCTTAATTTTATTTTGTTATACCTCATATACCTACCATATTATTTATTATTGCATATTTTATTGTATTTTATGGTTTTTTTTTCTGAATACTATTTTTTTCTGTTATAATTTTTATTTTTTTATTTATCAACACAGCGACGCGGCGTGTCAATCGTTTGTTCTCGCGAAAATATGTGTAAAAGTCACTTTAAGTGGTGCTTTCTTATATTTTATCATAATATAGTGTATCAACGTCCTTCGCCATAGTGTTAATATTTGACTATTATCTGTGATATACTTACTAACGGATGAGAAGCTGTAAATATAAAAAAATGGCCAAGTACGTGTTTCTACATGCGTAAGGTAGGGTTCCACAGTGCATTATTATGTCCAAATTTTCTATGGTTTAAATGCTATTGAGTTCTATACTTAACATATTTTTAGCTAGATTATACAAAAAATCATTTTAATGAGAAAACTTCCACATGCTTAAGTTACAATAACTTTATACAGAAGTACAATGTACTCGTTTTTGTTTTGTGGATGACAGGAGCACAAACTAGATAGGCTACCTTGTGCTAAAGGTTTCTTGGTCCTTCTTCTTAGATTTGTCACAACGTTTTGATATATAAAGTTAATATATATCATACTTTACAAATAATGGTTAACCACTCAATTGCTATTAAACCGGTAGCATATTCAATATTTTTATGGATCTAGTTCTTTGGGGCAAACATCATTTATTTATTTATTTATTTAGTTCACCAATAAATTTTACACTAATTCTATACACTAAAATATAAACTAAGCGCACATTAATTAATGGATAGGTAAGCACAGCGTGCTAAGCGCTCACAACGCTTCATATAAATTTTAAAGTTATCATTTATACATAAATATATTTAGCTTGCTTATATATTTAAAAAAACTAAAATGGAAGTTCAATATTAAAAATACTACTTACACAATCGGAATCTTGGGACGTATTTTGATACTGTATCAGTTTTTTTTTCTTTTTAACAAAACGTTTATTCCACACTAGGATTTGCTCCTATATCGTGGGGCAGTTTACATACATAAATTTCACAAGGACAAATATCCATACCCGGAACAATTATTTGTAATCCATACAAATACTTGTTCCTTGGATTTTAACCCGCGGCTTTTAGCACTGCAACTCATTGCTGAGCCATTGCGCCACGTAGCCGTCTCGCATCTCACGATATATATATATATATATATATATATATACAAATAGGCGATAGGATATAGATATATACATCTCTATTAGGTTTTTCCGATCATTAAATATGATACTACACGCCGCTACACTCTCTTGGAAATTCTGGATGTGGAAAATATATGAGTATTGGAGGAATGTTTTGATATGCCGATACGCTGACATGATAGTAGATAGTAGTCATCGTTCTTTATTAGTTTATTCGTCTTGTATCAGTCGCTACACCTATATCCTGTATCCAATCTCTTTTACTTGAATTACTATGCTGTTACCGACTGGAATTCGCCAATGAGGAAAATTCTTGTTACAATGGGAAGGCGTTGAAGAAGAAGATCACGTAATCTTCTTCTTTGTCTGTTACTGGACCTAGACTTTCCACGACCTCGCTACTTGATTAGTTTACTAGAAAGATTAGCCGATACTCACCGGGATGGCTGATAGGTGTGTGCAGAGCTAGACCCTGCAACTGATGACACTGCTTCTCACCACTAGTGTATGATGTTTGTTCAGGTTTTCCAGATGGATTGTGTTACTTCATCGTCACTTGATCATCAGGGCTTTTTGTCGTCCGGCATTCAGCAGGGTGCAATCAGCACCATGTGCACGTTAGCTTGTTATTTAGAGAGAAAGTCTACATTGCCCCTTATATCCAGAATGGAATGGATTTGAATAAAACTTATTTTTATTTTCACTAGATGTTATGACTACATTTACTGCCTAGAAGTTTGTCTGAATAGTCGCCTTCTTACCTATTTCTGCTGCCAAGTAGCCAGTGTTTGCACTATTGTGTTGCGGTTAGAATGGTATAGAGAGCCAGTGTAATTACAGGCTGTAAGTTATTCCATCTTAATCCTCAGAGGTGACAATGCATCCGCAACCTACATTGTTAAAGTTCATTTATCATTTCAGTTTTATAAAATATATTATATTTGTGTTAATTTTGCATAATAAAACCCATAAAAATTCGTAAGCTCCGTCAGATACGAGTAAAATCTATTGTATTTTTTTGCAGTTTTTGCATTACATTAACAATTTCAACTCAAACGTGAACTGTCCAAAAAACTAATGATTTACTCGCGTCACAATGGAAGGAGGTATGACTTGACATGACATCCTCATTCTAAGATTTAAACTATTAATATTATAATACTTAGATAATTTGTATTTTTAGTTATACAACAATATTTTACTTTTATGAAACTGAAGTGACAAAGGAACTTACAGTCCCCCTGATGGTAGCAGTGCAACACTGCTATTTGACGGCAGAAATAGATCCAGAAACGGAGTCCTACCACTTAGTTAAATTCACCACCATTTTAACCTCATCAAACTCATCACTATTACAGCCTATCAAGTCCACTGCTGAACAGAGGCCTCCCTAATAGATTTATAACCCCCATTATTTTATACATTGTAAAGCCACGCTGCAGCTATATTATGGTTGTGGCTCAAGCGGGAAACGACCACGCTCCCAAGGAATATCAGCGTAAATTAAGAAGCATAAAATAAGAGAACCGGAGACCCTTTTTACTGAAAACGAAGCATTTCATCTTAGTCCTCAGGGCCAACAACGCTGGCTGACAACGCATCGGCATTTTGATTCTAAATTAAGGATTTTGATTCTGAATCGATCATATGTCTATGAGTCACAGCATCCACCAAACATCAGGTAGACTGTGTGGTCGTTTGTCAACCTTATTCTATATAAAAGATTGTTGCCATGCTTGGCAGGCGGGTAGGCGTCGGCAGATTTAATACATTTTGAGCTTTTATCAGTATCAGATTATCTTTCCGCTTGCTGTTTCATTCCCCTCTGTCGCCATTTACGACACCTACGGAATTATATTATGTAGTTAAAGCATTCTAGATAGCAATGTATGGCAAAATTAATGGAGTACTTTTATCTATCGGCATATTATGTACGTTATAGAGCGAAGTAAAATTTTATCCACTCCCCCTCCCCCTCCCGGGTAAGCGTTACAAACACCACCCCCACCCGCGCCTCAGAATGTGGCCCGAAGTGCAGTTTTTACAGTTTTAAAGACAACCGTACACTATACATGAAAAGTGTGCAGGTACGAAATGATCCTTGATAAATTAGCTATCAACCTCTTATACATACAAAAGCGATATCACTTATAGTTTCCGCGCAATCTGCCACGAAATATAAACATTTTTTATCATTTGTCGATTTTTTTGTTCGAAGTTTAGTTTTATCAAAAATTTTCAAGTTTACCGAAAAAATATGTATGACTAAATAAAGCATAAAATATGTTCTTTAATTTATTTCTAAACTCTTTCATTTCACTCTCGTCGATTAGATTGAATGACTTAAATTTTCCAAATAGTATAGCAATGTGAAATGAATAAGTTTAGAAATCTATTATACCTCTTTTTAAAGAAAATTTATTTATTTTTAAATTTAAAATATATCGGACGAATAAAAATAAATAAATCATAAGATAATCGTATAAATAAAAAAAAACAACAGAATCTAGCCGTTCAAGCGTGATTGAAAAATACAAAAATATAATACAAAATTAATTTACTTTACTTTATCAACACAAGTATGAATGTGTTTGAGGCCTCATTTTAAGTATGAAATAGTTGTGTTAGGAGAACTCGCTCTTCTGTTGTTTCCTTTACTTACTTCCTTTTTCATGCAATATTACTTGGTGTATGAACAGAAAAATTTACGTGGTAGAGCCATGCTGCAGCTATATTAATAGTGTAGTTGTAGCACGAATGGGTCGGCTCCACCGGGGAAGGACCACGCTCTCACAGAATACCAGCGTAAAATAGCAGCTTAACACTGCTGTGTTTCGTATGGTGAGTGTAGAGAACTGGAGACCCTTTTTACTGGAAAAGAGGCATTCTATCTTAGTCCTCACGGCTGAAAACGCATCTGCATTTAAATTCGCAAACGAAGATAGATGTTGATGTCTATGGGCCACAGCAACCACTTACCATCAGGTGGACTGTGTGCTCGTTTGTCACCCTTATTCTATAAAAAAAATATATAAAAAATAAATAAACTGACGACTATATTTTTTATACATTTACGAGTATATATAAAACGAGTTTTGCAAGATTATATTATCAGCTATATTTTTAATTTTTTTTACATATTTTTTACAACATCTATACTAGCGAAAAACATAAATCTTCTTTGCCCTTTGCGACATTCGGGTAATAGCAATGTGGCTTCCAGATAGTATTTTAATGACATAACATTTTATTGTGCGAGAATTTTCCAGACAGACGTCAAACGTGTTTTTGTGGTTAACATCCACAGAAAAACTAATGGCGGTTTCTTTTTTGCTTACGTCAATACTTTTTCACAAATGTTTTTATTATATAATATGTAATGTCATAATTAAGATATGGCAGGAACGGGGTGTCTTAGGTTACAATATATCAATTTTCTTTCTTTTATTCGTAGTAGCCTATACCGTTACAGCCTATTAAAGTCCACTGCTGAACATAGGCCTCCCCCATAGATTACCTCATAGGGGGGATATTTGCCATAGATGCCACGCTTGGAAAGCGAGTTAACTAAAAGAATTACGCTAGTGCCCATGACCTGCTTTGTTTCCCACTGTCGCCTCTTACTACACCCACGGGATGATATGGGGTAGTGGATATTCTTACGCAGCCTATACATATATATAAAATTGAAATGTCTGTCTGTAGTAATGTAACTGTCTGTCTGTTTATCTGTCTGTCCAGGGTAATTTTCGGAATGGTTGAACCGAAAGAGCAATGACAGGAGTAATCTAAGCTATATTTTATTCGAAAAACATGGAGAATTTTTCTGTGAAATGGAAAAATGTATAGATCCCACCAAAGCGAAGTCGAGGCACGTCGCTCGTCAATATATAATATGGTTTAGTTAGTGGACACGTGAATTATCATTAGGTTATAGTGTATTCTTACGTGGTAGAGCCATGCTGCAGCTATATTAGTAGTATAGTTGTAGTACGAATGGGTCGGCTCGACCGGGGAAGGACCACGCTCTCACAGAATACCAGCATAAAATAGCAGCTTAACACTGCTGTGTTTCGTATGGTCAGTGTAGAGAACCGGAGACCCTTTTTACTGGAAAAGAGGCATTCCACGGTGGTTACGCATCTGCATTTTGATTCTTTATTGAAGATAGATGTAGATGTCTATGGGTCACAGCAACCACTTACCATCAGGTGGACTGTGTGCTCGTTTGTCACTCTATCCTATAAAAAAAAAAAGCCTCGTAAGGCCCAGGGCAAAAGTAGGATATAACCAAATACCACCCAATGTTCCCGGTGAAGAACTAAATAAACAAAGACCGAAACGAGTTCGTTAGAAAGTGCTCTAGGAAAGATAGAACAAAATACTTCCTGTGCCTCATACAACACCCTTGAATGTATTTTTACAACTTTGGACGTGATTATTTTTGTTCTCATGTGAATACATTGGGCCGTTGTTGCATTTTACCTACAGTTTTATTTGTGATCAGGTGATGACATTGGTTTTAAGTTTAGTAATCAAAAAAATTAACTTTATACTTCTTTTACTCCTTATTTTAATATAATAAATTAAAAACATGCAAAAATTTATAACCTTCAAAAAACTGTCAATCGTCGTATGACAAATAAGCTTTTAACACAAATATATTATACTTATATTATAGTTACCCCGGCTACCTTCAGTTTTTTGAATATTAACTTTCGGACCAAAAAAAAAATTAATATTCAAAAAACTGAATATAGCCGAGCTAACTATGACATCGGGACGTCAAACACCTCAGTCCCCCCCGTGACCATAGGCGCTGTAAAGCACCCGAAACGTCGGGAATTAAAATAAGTAAATTAAACGCGATAAAATCCGTATAAATAGTTTTATTCACAATGCTTATGTGAAATAAAATCAAAATTTCGTAATTATAAATGATTTGTTGCGAAAATAAATGGATTTATTGGATAAATCAAGATAAAAACTCACCATGACTACGCGTGGATTCCATGTTTGCTCATTTAGTTTTGAATGAAGAGTTATCTGTGGTTGCTACTCTACTAGTTCTTCTTCTTCTGTGTCAAATGTTTCTAGGAAATAGGCCAATCAGTGACAACTATTATGAAATACAAAACGCGTGAAACTTTTAATTTAGGAGCGAAAATATAATAGAGCAAGATCCCAGGGCCACCAGACGTCACTTATTTTCTGACGAACGAAATGTGTAAGATTGAGTAGTGTCAGTATGTACTATGATCGCATGCCTACCTGTAGCTTGGCCAGAGGGCCATTTTCCGGGTATCAGGTAATCAAGATACGTAAAAACATTGCTCACCTCACATTAATTCTACCAGCTGATTTTTACGTATATGTTAGATAATATCGTTAAAATTCAGTCATCAATACTCCCAGACACTTCTCGTCGGCAGTATCGTTTTGCAGACGCTTTAAATCTCTCAAAAAACACTTACAGTCTGAAGCTCCATTTTTATATGTGTTAGCCAGACAACTATTTTAAAACGTTTTACAAGAAGGCAGACCGGGTCAATCATCCCCATGACCCAATCTTAATGCCTCTGTGGGTATGGGGTATGAGGTCTAGGGAATGATTGAACCCTTGGATTGGTCTGTCTTCTTAGCGATAATAATTTTAATAATAAAAAATATGTTCTTCGATATCGCATCATATGCTCCTCAATACCGCTCACATCGTCTGCTGGTTTCTTTCCCTTTCCCCCTTACCCTCGGCCGTTTCGTCGCCCCTGTCGTGGGGTTCCGTTTGGTATTTTATTAAATACTAGCTGTGCCCGCGACTTCGTTCGCATAGAATAATTTTAAGAATTTCTTACTTGAATCGGATTTTGTTCACAATATCATGGGTTTTAGTTTTTTTTTGGAACCCTAATTCTTTTTCTAAAATAAAAGTAGCCTAAGTTACTCCTTATAACATCAGCTATGCGCCTGTGAAAATCCCGTCAATATCGGTCCAGCCGCCTCGGAGATTAACCGGAACAAACAGACAATTTTTTTTATTAGTATCGTATATGCTTTCATATGCATTTTAAGAGCTGTTATTTTGAAATTACAAATAGACTTCAATTTTATTTATTTGTAGGTATAGATATTCTACTAAGTATGCATTTTATTCTCTCTTATCAATGTTTATGTTTAGTATATGTTTATACATTTTTATAACTACATATTTATATATCACAATTAGATGAGAACAAAAAATATTTTATTCTTTCATTTATTATTCGCACTTTAATCGAGTAGTTAATCAACATGCCATTTATATCAAATAACATGATACAAAGTCATCACCTTTACGTTTTAAACCTGAGTTATATTACAAACAACGTTTATATGAATTTTATTTAAAAGTATTAGTATAATAAACTGGAAGTAATAATTTTCATGCATTCTATTCCGAACGACAGAACGTCGAAGGTGTTTTATCTTAGTCCTTGGTTAAAACGCATGTCTAGCCTTCTTTATTTAGACTAAGTTGCAGATGGCCACATTTCAATCTTAAAAAAAATTGCTTTTGCTGTATGTATACAAAAGACGAGCTGTAAGTTTGACGCGTTAACTCATTTTTGTCGATTTTAAAAAGAAATCTCAAAGCTAAGTGTAACAAGCTTACTAATTAAAACAGTAATGAAAAAACCCGACTGCGTTAAAAAGTTTACTGAAAAAACATTTCCGTCCCTTTTTTTTGTATTTGCAGATGATTATATAGATATTATATAGCCCTCTTCACTTCCACAATTAAGACGAATACAACGACACCTCACATGCTAAAATCCATCAAGCCGTTTACGCTACAGAATGTGTCAACCAGACATGTGTCAATCGTGAATGATTCGTTAATTTGACCCGGGTCGCATCAAATTATTGATGATGGCAATTACATTTTTTGAACGTTTCGGATCAAACGATTGACAGGACCTACGACCAAAGATTTCACAGAGTACTGAAACTCGAAAAGATCCATTTGAATGATCAACCCGAAAGATCGGGTTCGTAAGACGAATCAATACGTGAATGATCGGGTCACTAGAAATGAATGAATGACACATGTCTAGTGTCAACGAAATAGACATACATACAAATACTAGATGAACATTACTCTCCTACTGGGGTAGTCGGGTAAAAAGGTTTTTGATAAAGATCTTTAAACTAACAAAATTATGAAATATATTTTTGATGAGTCTGATAAATTCAACATTGTAATTAACACAGGCGTCAAAGCCTGTGTCAAAGACCATCATTCATGGTTTTTGCTATAGTACCGCGTATTTACCCATGAGTCCTGTGTTTTTAAATAAAAAAACATCGGTACGAGGTTATACGAAAAACATCAAGAGCGTCTATTAACAGTAATTGGGAAACCCCGGGGGACGTGTTTGGTGAAGATGACCAAGCTTATTTGTCGTATATTCTAACTAACTCATTGTATGTATCAGAAAAACAAGCGGACTTTTTACAACAGTAACGTTAGCTAAACATCCTTTATATTATAATGTGTAATACTAGAGTAACCGACATAGCCAAACGTATCAGTAAGATGAAGTAGTAATGAACCAGTCATATAGCTGCAGAAACCGACAACCTTTGGGGAAGAAAGGTTTTCGAGTGGCAGCCTCGTACTGGTAAGCAAAGTGTAGGGCGTCCCCCACTATAGTTGGAGTGACGACGTGGTAATGCAGGAAGTTGATGGATATTTATAAATTATCTGCATTCTACGCCCTGGGTTCGAATCCAATCCGGGACTTTGAACAGAAACACGTTTTTTTCTGGGGTTTGGTTGTATTGGAACGCTGAGTCATCCACGTGCATGTGTTTCCTAACTAACTTTTGATCTTATCGAGTACCTGTGTTATCACGTATGTGTTTGTGTAATATATGTTCTAACATATATGATATGTTAGATCATATAGTATTACACGGGCCATCGGCGGATCGGAGGAGAGTAGCCATACGCAAGCGTTCCCCACTGTCAAAATATAAGTCCACACATACAATAAAACTAGTTGCAACCGCACTTAACGTCCACCGCGAACTAAACTACATATGTGAAAACTAGGCTCAGTGAACTAAGCTAAGCTAACCTGGAAAATCGTTACACGTCCACCGAAAAATAAGTTTAAATTTAGTTTGCGATGGACGTTCGGCTTAAACCTAGTAGCGCGGCTAAATCGACGTCTTACAAAAATGCCGGATTGTGGACAGTTTTTGCTGCAAACAAAGATCTGCCACGTCAAATTTACAGAAAACTGTCTTAACCTTTCATAATTTAAATAAGTAATTTTTAATCACATTATTTTTATTTACATTTATCATATTTAAAAAACTCGTAAGAATGTTTTAAGAAGGTTGTTATACATTCAATATTATTAACAATATTTCACAAGATAGATTGATTATAGTTAGCATTTGCAGCATAATAGTATCTTGAAGTCTTGTGGTTGAATGCTTGGGTTGAGATTTAATTTTATTAATTATAGGATCCCAAGCAGATGATAGCACCCAGCCATCTTCTCAATTGAAATTAGGATGTTTTTTGATTTCAATAGCCTCGCGGATCAACCTTGGAAGGAATCGGTGTTCTTTTACGCGGGTTATTATTGATCTTTTAGTTTGTTCTATCTAAGAGAGACCACGTTCACAATCAATCTTAGTTCATCAGATTGCGGTAAAACTTTGTCAACGTATTGCTTGCACTTGCGCGATTATAGGCATAGTACAATTAACTTACAGTATGTGGCGCGCGTATCGTACCGACAAATTAATTTGAAAGTTATATATAATTCAATTTCAACGAATGTATTATCATTTCTACTATTTATTCTGCGGCTACAACACTGGGTACCAGCTCGTATTATATAAAATTTTCAGTTTTTTTACATCATAAGTTCTTTGTAGACTCGGAGAGCTTAAAAATTATGAGTAAATGCGTCTTCTTTCCTATCAGACTTTTTATTTTTTCTTAACTTTGCTTTATCTGAGTAGTGTCTCCCCATCGTCGCCTCATATTTACTAAAAAGTTAATGAATAAGTAAATTTCCTGAGTATTTCCATGTATATTCTTTATCGATCTGTTAACATGAGCCACTGTTTACATGTAGGATTTGTTCTTAATCTCCATGCTCATTAGGTGGATTGTCTATCGAAATATCGGATGTATGATCGATGATCTCTATCGCCAGTCTCGGTATTTTACATAAACTGGCATATATACAACATATTGTACTGCAAGTTATTAGAGACCATGAGATCCTTTTGGCCCTTCCCATAGTAGACATTTAAGTTGACACAGCCAATACCCTCTTATTGGTGATACAATCTCGAGTTAATTTTCGATCTATCAGTCGGTCGCCAAGGCCTTGTCCGTAAATTAGAATGATGCACTACATTAGTTTAGGTCTATATATTCCTCTTAATTTCCTTACAACTCTTTAGGAGTTACTTTAATTATATAATTACTAGTGTTCGCGCCACTTTGCAACTACCACCTAACGCTTATGAGATTCTTTTAAAATAGAATAGAATAGAATAATTTTATTCAATATTGATTACAAGTAATTCTTATTGAAAGTCATTTTTTTACTTTACCACTTTATTCGTTAATTGTTATCCAATAGCAGTACTGCAAAGCCCATTTCCGGGTTTTCTATCTACCGCCTTTTGTGCCTAGCATGTGCACTCTGGTGTTAAATGGAGTTCTTACAAGCTCGCAAGACACGCAAACAACCGCATCACCTATATCTCACGTAATCGCTTCAGCCTTTGTGTAGTTGAGATATTGACCTATACAAGAACACAATAAAGTGTATAGACATTTGCAATAACGCTATATTTCGCGATAATCTGTAAAAGTTATATGTGTAAAGACAGCCGGCATCTAACCGAAGTGCAACGCAGCCCCTGTAGACGCGAGGCAGATTAGCGGAAGTCCAGGTGAATGCATTTGCATTCCTTCACATCGCTCCTGTAGCCCGAATTTAGGGACATTTGCAGTACCGCGAAATAGTATATTCTCACCGCCTCATACAGTTCGTAATCTACGTAAAGTCATCCTCTTAATAAATCTGAACCAGCAGTTGGTCATTTAAACCAACACAGCAATTTTACCATCGAATAAAACTATATTTACGGATTTTATCTCGTTTAATTTACTTATTTGTCTGTGCATTAACGTCTCACATTACTGAAAACGTCGATAAAAATAAAAAGTGCATTACAGTTTTTCTAGATCTTCAGAAGGCTTTCGATACCGTCTCTGTCCCCATCCTTATGCGCAGATTGGAATCAGTGGGTGTCAGGGTACTCCCCTAGCTTTGCTGTGTGATTATTTGCGTGATCGTAAACAGAGTGTTAGAGTTGGTGACTGTATCAGCGATCTAGCAGACACAACATATGGTGTCCCCCGGGGGAGTGTGTTGGGACCAACGCTCTTCTTAATTTACATCAATAACCTTTGTAACTTGGATATTCTTAATGGTAAATTATTTTCATATGCAGACATATGGTTCAACATGGGACGAAGTACATGGCTTTGCTCAGTAAGGTCTGCCACGAATAGCTCGTTGGTTAGACAAAAACTTATTGACTCTAAACGTCTCTAAGACCAATTATATATGTTTCACAAATTATAACAGTACTCAGCCGAATTCAGACTTCCAAATAAAAATTCACTCATGTAACAATATCACTGACCAAAATATCTAAAATCAAGTATCTTGGAGTAATGGTTGACCAGCGCCTTGCTTGGAGTGCCCACATTGACCTACTGATTGGCAGAATTCGCAAAGTTACTTGGATTTTTAAGACTTTAAGATACGTTGCCGACGCAGATTTAATAAAACAAATATATATATCGCTAGCCCAATCGATTCTTAATTATTGTATCACATTCTGGGGTGGAGCCACCAAAACCAAATTTCTAGAACTAGAACGGGCTCATAGATCCTTGGTTAACGTGATTTATTTTAAGCCTTATAGGTTTCCAACCGAAACTTTACATTTTACACGCGATTTTAAAACTTCATAGAAAACTCCCCTACAACCCCTAGACAAAATAAAAGAAGAATATTAAATGTTGCACCTGTAACCCACGTTAAAACTGCCTACACCAGGAGACAATTTGGAACACAATCTGCACATATTTATAAAAAATTTAATAAAATTCTTTATTTTTACACTATAGCGACACATACATGCAAGAACACGTTACAGAGCTGGTTTCGAGGTAAAAACTATGATGAAATTGAAAACTTTATCTTACATTAACAAATATAGTGTAACGTCATAATTCTATTCACTAACTCACATACACACTCACATGCAAACGCACACATACACATGCACGCGCACACACACACACACACAAACACACACACACACACACACACACACACACACACACACATCATAGTTAATACCTGTAACACAATGTATCTTTTTGTAAGCTTAGGAAGAGAGGGGTCTCCTAACACAAGTTCCGACCAATCTCCTAACACATGTGTAAAAGATACTGAAAAAAGATTTTTTCATTTTCATTTTTTTCAATTTACTTATTTTAATTCCCGACGTTTCGGGTGCTTTACAGCACCCATGGTCACGTGGGGGACTGAGGTGTTCGACGTCCCGATGTCATAGTTAGCCCGGCTACCTTCAGTTATTGAATATTAATTTTTGTTCCGATCTACGCAGAATGAGCTTATAGTATCTTGAAGTATTGCAGTGATATGCTTGAGTTTGGATTTAATTTTATTAATTATAGGATCCCAAGCAGATGGCCCATCCATCTTCTCTATTGAAATTAGGGTGTTTTTTAATTTCAATAGCCATTAAAAAACACCCTAATTTCAATATCGTCCTTGGTAGGAATCGGTCTTCTTTTGCGAGGATTTGTGGTCTATCAAATGTAATGTAATGGCGGGGACGATCTTGAACATGTTCACAGGCTGCAGACTGGTAAAAATTGACTAATTTTCTTCGGCGGCTTGAACTATGTTTTAATGGAAGCTCGCTTCAAGATGTAGCCAACCTTGTCTGTGACTCCTCTGACACAAGGTAGTACAGCAAGCACACGCTCGCTAAACTGAAGGTAGCCGGGCTAACTATGACATCAGGACGTCAAACGCCTCAGTCCCCCGTGACCATGAGTGCTGTAAATCACCCGAATCTTTGGGAATTAAAATAAGTAAATTAAACGCGATAAAATCCTTAAATATAGTTTTATTCAATGTGTAGTATTCGCGTAAATATAATAAATCATTAATTTTACCATCATTATAATAAATCCGCAGCGCACCAGAAATTGGATAATAGCTGGTCACTCCGGCCGAAATAATTAATAATATCCACCAGCTAGGTTTGTATTCAAGTTTATTGAACACCATTTAGGTTGGACTGTAGAGTCACGCAATTTCATATCTAGTTATTATTTTGTGTGCATGTGTGTAACTGCTAAAGGCCAGAGGAGTTTTTATGCTTTTGATAATTTTTTTTTGATATTGTTTTCCTACTCCTGAACTACATATAAAAGGTTAACCTTTCGGCTAACCTTTTATAAACCAGAAATTGGTTAATGTTTGATAATACGAATAAATGTGTGACTGTAGTTCCAATTAATTTAATTTGAAGATTGGGGTGCGGAGATCATTGTTCTAAATGCCATTTTCAAAATTCAAATACTTTTTTATGTTATTGAGCGTTTAGTGGTGGCGTAAGAATATTTTCTATTCCATATCATCTTTCCAAACGAAGCGATGAAGTCTTAAAGGCTTCATTGCTTCGTTTGAAAATGTTTTTGAACAAAGAAGGCACAAAGGCAAAGATGGATTTGTCGAATTTTCTATGAATCCATATTTAATATACTCTGCACTATATTGCCGTCTCTTCTCTTTTACTTCCGATATGGCTTTGCTTTTACAAATATGTAAATAAAGTGTTGAACTTAAATACTTGTTTAAAGATTTCGTGCGAAACCACTAATGAAAATATAAAAATTATTACGAGCTTTTATATAGGATTTAAATACAACACGCACCGACAGGAATAAGACAAACACGCACAAACTCGTTTATCTCTTTCTGCGCTCAATCGTACTGATGAAGTTAAGACAAGTATCGATGAACCAGCCGATTGCTACCGGATTGCACCAATAGCGTTAACAAAAACTTGCTACAACTTGATTGCGTGCGGCGTACGGGCTACCCTACGAAATCTATGTTAAGTATTTCTAGTTTATATACCATCATACACGGCAGAAATATAAACTAATTATTCGATATTGAGTAGTTTTAATTTTAGTAAATTTTAAAATATAAAGTATCTAAATGAAATTACAAATCAACCATCGCCGACCTAAACCACGCCAACGCCCCCCCCCCATTTTCTTCTGGGCCCCTTAACACCCCCTTCTAGGTCTCCAACGCCCACAAGGGGGCATTATCGCCCACTTTGAGAAAGACTGTGTTAGAGCGTGGTCCTTTACAGGTGGAGCCGATCCATTCGTGCTACAACCATAATATAGCTGCAGCGTGGCTCTACCACGTATTAAATGTTGTTAGTCTATTCGTGATTCATACGAAATGATAAAGTAGGATAAAGGAAGAGACTAGTTTCTATCCACAATAATGCGTGGCCAAAGATTTTAATCCGCTACTATCTTAGAATAATAAAGGACGATCACGTCGGTCGGTACAAAATTTATTTAAGGATATCTTGCCATTTAAGGTATGCCTATATAAATTGTAGGTCACGGTTTGTAATTCGTATGACTTTTATGATATGTTTTACTGCATCCGATGCTATAAGTTTGACGGGTATCCTATACTTTGAGCGAGCAATTCTTGTGTTATCTTCTCTATATATAAAAATCAATTGCTGTCCGTTAGTCCTGCAAAAACTCGAAAATGGCTGGACCGATTTTGATGATAATTTTTGTGTGTGTTTGAGTAGGTCCCTGGATGATCTAAACGATTCACAATTGGACCCAGTAGGTGGCGCTGTTGTCGAGATCCAGAAATCACCCGTGCGAAGCCGAGGCATATCGCTAGTGTATGTATATATATTATATTATACATTCATACAAGAATTAAAATTATATATTATATATTTATTATGAAATTGCATATATATTTATTATATGTATGTAATGGGTTTTTCAGAAACGGCACTAACTATTGACATTAAATTAGGATTACCTATATTCTAAGTTTATAGATAGGTGTGATCTCAGATTTTCTTCTATCGCCGATCAAAGCTCTTCCACCTAGGTAGTTAGTAAGTTTTTTCCACGAATGCTTGGAAAAGATTATAATCCGGAAGCTTCTTTTACACATTACAGTAGGACTAGAATGGGAATGGAAAGTTCGGCTGGCCGTTTGCAATACCTTGTTCTTTGTTCATAACTATATTTTCGTTACTTTATTTAAGACAATTATTAACTGAATATTTTTTAGGGCGACTCGGTCATTAATTTTAATTTTGATGTCCCAGTGGCCTAGTTTTGACTTCGCCAACAATGGCACGGAAGATATTGTTATGTTGTGTATGGGATTGATGATCGCAGTATTAAAATCTATGTTATTGAAGCTGCCCTCTGGTCTGGGTGATTTGAATATCGTTTTCATTGTCGTTGCTCCATCCGAGAAGTAGGCGTAAGGTTTGATTTCATATAATATTAAAACATCAACTGCAAGCCGTGGACATCTGCAAATTACCTTAAAATGAAGATGGCTTCTTATGTGTTGTCGTATACACTAGGAATAAGATATATTTCCTTGTTTTTTTATTCACAAAGTAGTGGTCACTGCTGTATATTGTTAGCGGCAGGTTTTCTACGTGGTAGAGCCATGCTGAAGCTATACTATTGGTATAGTTGTAGCACGAATGGGTCGGCTCGACCGGGGAAGGACCACGCTCTCACAGAATACCAGCGTAAAATAGCAGCTTAACGCTGCTGTGGTTCCTATGGTGAGTGTAGAGAACCGGAGACCCTTTTTACTGGAAACGAGGCATTCCATCTTAGTCCTCACGGGTGACAACGCATCTGCATTTTGGTTCGTAATGAAGGATAGATGTAGATGTCTATGGGCCACAGCAACCACTTACCGTCAGGTGGACTGTGTGCTCGTTTGTCACCCTTATCCCATAAAAAAAGGAACAGGTAGGAAAGTGGCTCTCACCATGACATCTAGACGGAAAAGGAGACCTAGGTCATTGCTTTATAATTCTATTCTGTGAGAGCTCTGTGTGAAAAATCTATTCTGTGAGAGTGTGTTCTACCAAACGCTGGCTAGTATTTTTATATAATATGTTTTGTTTTATTTCATTTAATGTATAAGTAAAATAAAAGCAATCATTCATCGTTTAATTTCATACTGCCAATGTCAATCGTCAAACACACAATAGTCTATGGTCAAGCAGTCGTACAGAATAGAGATTGTCGCCAATTTTTTTTAAATATTGCCAACGAAATAATTACTGACAGATAGAATGAGCTGCGAATTTTGTTCCTTTTTCAATAGTCTGTTTACGACTACTACGAGTAGTATAAATAATATCAAATGTGACGACTGGTACTGCGATCGATAATTTATAGTACCTGGATGACCGATTTTTTTTTTGGGAAATCGTGTTTTTGGAAATTATATTTCAATTAAAAAAATAATAGTATTATTACTCGCCAATAGATGTCAGGAAGAGTCATATTTTTCAGTTCATGTTTAAGTTGGTTATCGATAAAGAGTTATTGATTGAGTTTTATCTTTATACCCAAACATCGCCAATAGGATAAAAATATTTGAACAATGTCGGTTTCTTTACAAATGTAATTACTACCGTATTCTTTTTTTAAAGCTCGGTCATTTTTTTCGTGTTTTAAAAAAATATACTTAGATACAAATTAGATGCTTTGATAAAGGGCTCCCAATAATAGTTTTTCCCACAAAAAAGGAACTTGAAAAAAAAGGAAAAAAATTATCGGACTCAAGACCATCTGGACTCGAACCGGGGTTTTCTGGTTTCGGTACCTCCCGATTTCCCACCTGAGCTATTATAACCTTGCGAATAAATTAACCTTCGTATTCTAATGATATTGTAGCAGTTTCTTATTGCCTGAAAACACGGATAAAACGACATTTTCTAAAAATGAATCCTAGCTAGATCGATTTATCGCCCCCGAAACCCCTGCACACTAAATTTCATGAAAATCGTTAGAGCCGTTTCCGAGATTCCGTTTATATATATACTGCGGTGCGGTGCGGTATAGATACTGCGGTGGTGATTATGGCAAATCCTCCATAGTATGGGAGAGGTCGAGGACAGTAGTGGACTGTTACTGGGTAAATACGAGGAAAAAAATTATATCATCATATTTAAGAAATGCGATCTTAAATAACTTAATTATTGCATCCGTATGTTCTCCTGGCTGTATAAACAACTTTTTCTTATTATCCTTGAAATTTCTTGAACACAATATTAACGTGAAAATTTTTAATATCAAGGGCATAAAGTTAATATTCTCGTGATGGTCTGCAAATATTTCTGCAATACATCTATGCTTGATTTTCACATATTCTTGACTGTTCTGTTGTTACACAATATTTTTAGGAAACGTTCGATATTTTATTAACTCAGAAATTAAACGATTCTTAAAGTAAGTCCATGCTTAAAGCCTGAGTGAAAGCGGTTGGCGGTGCGTGTGGCGTAGCGTTCAATTTACTTTTAGAGCGTCCACCACACAGAAGGCGGTAATACGAGAGCGTGAGTTTGTTAGCTTGTCGATCTTGTCGATTTGTTTGTACTAGATCATTTTATACGTCTTTTTTTTATAAAACTAACATTCTATCTACCTGATGGTAAGTGGCTACTGCGCCTTTAGACACATGCAGCCAATTTCAGATAAAGAACAGTACAGATGCGTTGTCACCTTTGAGTCCAAGATAGAATGCCTTATAGCCTGTAATACTGGCTACTATATGCTTCAGGCGGGAACACAGCAATACTAGCTAGTACTAGCACTGTTATTTGGCGGCAGAAATATGTAATAGTAGGTACCTATTCAGACGGACTACTAGACAGAAAAGGTGTCCTACCACCTAGAATCCTACCACATAATATTAAAAAACAAAATGTTCTCAACAATATTACAATTTTAGCAATAACTATTGAAAATATGGTATATAATTTAAATACGCAGTTCTTTTTTCATCTTATTAGTTTTGACTCCATCTGTATTACCTACAAGTACGCAAAGATTAATGTTTTAAACCGGTTGTAAATGTAACCAATAACAAGCGCTTAGCAGTTTTAAAAGCTGATATTTCGCGGAGAAGGGACATATCGTAGGAAAACCAGCTAGCGTAATAAACTTAAATAATCGTAGATTTGTGAGGACAACCAACACCAGACTCTTTCCTGCCCTAATCTTCAGGAATGAGAGGGGCCATCAATAGAATGTTACTTCTTTGCGGAGTTTCTTTCTCAGTTTCTTCCCTGGAAGGAGATGAGGCGTCTGATTTCGAAACGGTAGTAGATTTGAAATAAAATTACATTTGACGAACAAAATTTTATTTTGTTACGTCGAAAAAGTAAGTACATATATTTCATATAATTTCTTACTTACTTATGGCGAAGTGTGTAGTTCATCCGATAGCAACACACGTGTCTTTTTATTAAGAATCACAAAGTCTTTTAATTGAATGTATTGAATTTTTTAACTTCAGTGTCCTTTCCGTGTGTGAAACCTTTACCTAGTAAATACAAGTTTTTATGCGCTGATGCTTGTAGATATAATGTGGTTTAGCTGCGCAGTATGTCACAACCTTTAAAGTAAACGGGGTAAAGGAACCTACAAAAGCCGGCGTCCTACAAGTCAGCATCTTCCCCAGCTATATTATGTCAAGATTAAGCGAGGAATTGGTGACAATTAGCGACTCAATACTTTAGGAGATAAAACCTTTTTGTGGGAAACCTGAATTCACAAGTCAGCATCTTCCCCAGCCATATTATGTCAAGATTAAGCGAGGAATTGGTGACAATTAGCGACTCAATACTTTAGGAGGTAAAACCTTTTTGTGGGGAAACCTGAATTCAAACTAGCGCCCTCCCTCGGAAACACCAGTATTGTCTGGTTCATAGATTTTATTATAATTTTAAGACTGGTGATTGTTATTTACTGAGTTTGAAACTTATCGCTCCAACATAATTAAAGTTATATATATATATATATATATATATATATATATATATATACATATACATATACACACACACACACACTATATGTTAGGGAAGATTCTTGCTTGAAGATTCCATAAAATAGAAGTTCTGGAGTTTGAATCCCTACGTCTTTCGCTTTGAACTATGTATTAAGATTTAGTGATTAATAAGTGCCTATTACTTCAAAAAAAATCAATATGATTTAACAAGTGAAACATAGTGGAAACGTGACTTAAAATGATACGCATAGAAAGCATTTGGCGTTGTGATGTGTAGTGCCGATGTAATGTGTACTGTTATTGACAATAAATTTTTACTATTTTCAGAGGAAGGTGTTGGCAATTAAAAAAAACTATATTTTTTTATTATAATTTGTAGTTTAAGGAGATGTTAGCACAAAATTGTTAACAATAAAATTATAATCTTAGGTTGAAAACTGCGTAATATGAATTCATTTTTTATACTAAGAGAATCCACTAAAGAAAGAGGCGACCGACAGAATCCACTAAAAAAAGAGGCCAGCAGCATCTTCCTCATAACACAACATGTTCAGCTCTGGACTTTTGGCAGGCTGTTATAAATAAATGAATGAATGAACTTAGTCTAAAATATGCTATAAACTATAACCCATCACCACATTTCGATTTTGGGATATGCCAAAAAGATCATAGCTTCCGATAGATGGCGGGATAACTATCTTGACTATGGGATGCAGCGTCTAGGCTGCGAAACGTCTGGTAAAGTAATCTTTAATCCGCCTGCCAAGTGTAACGATTAAGGCAAATTCTTTCTACTATCTAAGATGTAAGATCATAGAATATAGCATTTGATACATTAGCATCTGACAGTTGACACTAACGGCACCTCAAACTCAAAGAAAACACAACAAAGGCAATAAGTAGATGACAAAGACAGACGTACAATCAACAACAAACAAATACACATACAAGAACCAAAAAAAAAAAATACGCCTGAAAAACAAAACCCTTCATAAGGAGCAGTTGGTTAAAAATCTTATTAGGTTTGTTCTCTTTATCTTCTAAAGATAAAATTTGTATACAAGGGCATGAATAATTATTTACTGATGCCCTTTCCTGTTTGATATTTTGTTATATTTGTAAAATTTATGGAGTCGCATAATGTCATGAAGCCCTTGTAATAAAAACCAATTGAATCAACAATAACTTGACATGTTATGATTGAAAAGTGACTGGACTCATTATGACAAAGTTCAGAGAATGTACACGTATCCGGGTTTAATTTTCCACCCGTACTATTCAATTTGTTTGTATCGACAAACTAAATACTTCATATTCTGTACATATTTATGAGGTCACCAATGCACTGGTAATGTTTAACCTTTTCTAAAAGTAGCGGTATGTATTTAAGTTTGCGTGTGGTTATTTAAAGCTGAGTGTCAGGGAATGTTTTTAGCATTTAGTCCGCTTTTAGTTTCAATAAATTATGTAAAGTCCGTAGAACCTAAACAATTTAAAAAAAAACTTGTACCTAGTAGTTGCGGCGTTTGAAAATCTACTACCCTATATCGTCTCGTGGGTGTCGAAGAAGCGACACAGCTAAACTGAAACAAGGGATAGGCAGCAGCATCTTCCCGATAAGAAATCAGAATAATAAGCAACTGAGGTTGGCAACCCGCCGTCGCGTGGCAACAATGGCACCCCCCTATGAGGCAATCTTAAGGGGATGCTTGTGATCAGCAGTGGACTTTTGAAGCAAATATTAAATAGTAAATCTGTATTCTCTTGGATATGGGCCACATACATATTAGATCTCTCGAATCGATTTAGCCACATGTGGATAGACAAAAAATAATCTTACTATACCAGTATATGTATTTATCATTAGAGCTATAATAGATTTTCTTTAACCGCCACCAAAATACCCTCTTGGAAATGAGAGGAGTCTGTGCCTAGGGGTGGGGCGTATATACATAGGTTGTATTTACTTACTTTATTACCACCAATCGGCTCAATATACAAGAATAGGGTTTAGTTGTTAATCGCAAGTTTACGTGATGATTGGTAGCATAGAGGAAAACACCGTGAAGAAACCAGTTTGTTTAAGAAATAAGAAACATTTCAAGGATATTTAAAACGCAGTGCACTCTTTTCTCCGTGTCATCGTCTCTGAACGCATAAAACTTTGTAAATTATTGTTAATATAATGCAAATTATCCCATTAAAATCATTTAACTGAAACAAAAGATCAGTGTGATTGTATTTATTTTATTATGTTCTTTACATAGTATAAGCACTATATAATGAACATAATAAAACATACACAATCCACATGCTTAGGAATACAAGTTGACACGTATTTTAAACTAAACGGACACGTATTTTGAACTAGCGATCCGGCCCGGCTTCGCACGGTTATTTCTGAATCTCGACAACAGCGCCACCTACATGGTCTAATTATAAATCTAAATCATTCTCGAATCAACTTAATCACACACACAAAATTTAATTAAAATCGGTCCAATCGTTTAGGAGGAGTTCAGTCACATACACACGGACAGATGAATTATATACTCGTATACAATGCATGTATTACATGTAAACCTTCCTCTTGAATCAATCTGTCTATTGATGAAAACCGCAAAATCCGTTGCGTAGTTTAAAAGATCTAAGCGTACAGACGGCGGGAAGCGACTTTGTTTTACACTATGTAGAGAAGCTCAAGAATGTTACATTATAATGGAATACTGGCATGCAAACCTTTGGGGGTTAATCTACGCTAGAGACGCTTATACAAAAAGCTATGTGTTATTCCATCTTTCTACTATAACTACAATGTATGTGGTTGATATAACAGATAATATGATTTAAGATTACTTCCTAAGTTTTGATTTACCGTAAATGTTTTGTAACACTACAGGGTTACTGGGAACTCGACAACTTCCTTGCAGGGCGTGATAAATTAAAAAGTCAAAATGCTACAAATTTGACCCCCCCATATGTATGGCCGTAAATGAACAGGTCTTGAGATATACGGATTTTAAAGATTTTTCAATAATCACCCAGAAGTTCGTATTAAATTCTAAATAAAAATATAAGCTTTTTTTTTGTATGCTTTCTTTTAAGTTTATTTATTTTCTTGAACCTTCAACCAAGCGAATACAATCATAAAAAGTACATAAAGTATTCACAATAAAAAATTATGGCTCTTAATAAATTTTAATTTTTATTTTTTTTACACTTATGTATCATAAAATGTTACGTACTTCAAAAAATTATTAATATGACATGAGACATAAAAATATTTTAAAAAATATGCCCAATTAATCAGCTATCCAAAAGGTAATAATATCCGAATAATCCGATAAAATGAATATAAAATAAACAAATTAATTTATCATTTCAGTATGTCTAAACGTCAAGTAAAAATTTTCAAGAAACAGCTATAAGGGCATATTATCGTGAATATGTTGCTTCACTTCTCTCATAATATACACTCACTTGTAGTATTTTACTATGAGTAAACTCTGTTAACGTTTGTAGAACATTGTTGCCCAAAAGAAATGTTTACGGTTAATTAGTGGAGCCGGGTTGCGAGACAAATGTAAACCACTCTTTCTAACACTTAAAATTCAGTCACGGCCTTGTATGTACATAAAATACATTTTACGCCTGTGCACCAACATCCTAAGCTGTTCTTAAAATTAAGTGATAATGTATGCCTTAATTAAGACAACGATGGGAAAAAGTTTCTCGAATGGCGGCCTCATACCGGTACGGCGGCCCCCCCACTAGATGGAGTGACGACTTGGTAAGAGATGTAGGAAGTCGATATATGCAGGTGGCTCAGGATCGTGCTTTGTGGCGTTCCTTTATGGAGGCCTATGTTCAGCAGTGGTTTTTTGAAAGGATGTAATGAATTAATGAATAAAAAAAACTTAACGACCTACGCAAACATGTCTTACTCCTGGGCACAAGCCTCCTCTCATTTTTGAGAGAGTTTTTTTTTTCGAGCAGGAAAAGTCCGCCACGTTGCCGAAGGGGTGTTGATGGAATCTCAGCGCAAATATACAAAACATTTTTATTATTATTTACTGAATTTGATGCAATATTATTGAACGGTATTGTTGTTAAAGTTAAAAGGAAAAATATTATTTATGGAAAAATATATTTTATGTAGGTATTTTTAAAGGCATCTGTAGAAGTCTGACCACAAGAAGGCCACAGCATCCACTTACCATCAAGTAGAATGTGTGCTCGTTTATCACCCTCATACTATAAAAAAAAATCAAGACCTTATCTTATGTCGGTTATAACCAATTTTATATTATCTGTATAATATATTTTATATAATATATTTTTATATTTGTGTTTCAGGTAAGTTAGCGCCACAAAAGACAAAAGTCAAATTTACAAAGTTTTGCGGTGAGTAATAAATTAAAAAGACTAATTACAATGGGCCGAAATTTTTTTACCGAACCATCCACCAACCATAATTGGGCAGTGTTCCAGGAGAGTACCTCAACTGTAAAAGTTGAGTAAAATGACTACTCTATGTACAATACGAATATTGAGTTTTCGCATAATTTAATGTCGTGCGTAAACTTTTTTTGTTAAAATAACACATAAAGAATATAACCAGGGAAACAGCTGCTATTAAATTATTGTAATTTTATTTGTAATTTTGGTAAGTATTGGTTGGTAAGATATTATAAGTGTGGTAATCTGTGACTGCACCGCTATAATGTTTTCCTTACAGTTACAATTAACGTAATAGTTGTACTTTTCCTGCGACATTGGCACGTTATGCGTAATACTGAGGTATTTTCCGCATCATACATTGTATACAGTATCAATTAGAAGTTGGTGGTCTTGAATTACAAATTAGTGTTACTAATGATTGATTACAACAAAACTAATATACAATAATCCTTGCATGAAGTTGATACGAATGTTATGCGCGCGATAAGAATACGACAATTAAACTGACATTCGTTTCGCATTGCCCATTTACTTTATGTGTATCGCTTTAATATGTGATAAAATTCAAACTGAAAATGCAACTTTAACACATTTTGAATTTAATATTAATTTTTAAAACTATTAATACTACTATACTACTAATGTTGCAAACGCATTTTGTTTTATTTTCTCAGAATAAATAAAACAATAAAACCAGAAAATCGGTAAACCCAGTCATGTATTTACGTAATATACACGTACGTATATAGTATACTTATTGTGCGCATAATACCTCACATTTTTCTGAGGTCAGGTGACACAATTCACAATTCAGACAAGGTGACACAATTCACAATTCCCGACAAAATAGACTCGCCAGAGTCTATTTATATTTTAGATATACTGCCATTATGCTTGCGTATCACTGAGAGTTACTTCGCGGTTAAGCATCTTCAATTACATTCAACGGTGTGGTGCTGGTGTTTTAAGTACGTAAGAGTTTTAATTATATTTGTTGAATCGTATTTATTTGTGTCGTATTAGTCGCTCTGGGTCAATAAGAAAAAAAAATTCGAAGACATGTAAAGTTCGCCAACATGCATTGGGGCAGCGCGGTGGACATTTCCTTGCCCTAAATCCCTCTCAGAAATGAGAGGAATCCTATGCCCAGCAGAGGGACTTATATAGCCTGTTACTTTACCTTTGTATCGTATACATATGCAATATTCATATTCGTTTCAGATACAGAAGGGTACCTAATGCTGAGAAAAATATCATGTGGAGGCCACGAAAACGTAAAACATCTTTGTACCTAGATAAAATGTTCTAGTGATTGTCAGTCATTTCATACGCCACATTTTCTATAGAGTTTAGAACGTTTCAGATAAGGCAAAATAAAAAATAATACAAAATATTATGGGAATGATTTATTAATAATATATACATTTATAGGTATTTATAATAAAAATAATGAACAAGCTGCAAGGTTCACTGAACTGATAGTGTTTCTTGTAAACACAATTGTAAAATTGCTGTTCTCATTTTTATCAATGGTGAATTGATGAAACGTAGTCAAGATCACTTTATATAAAATATATTTAATTAAATTGGCACATGGCGTATTTGGGCTTCTACTTACAACCCGGTGGAAATTTGAAAAGAAAGATTTCGTCTGTTCTTAATTCTCTTGTGTACACCATTTTTCACTGAAGTATTGTTTACAACTGGCGTGGTTTCCAAAAGCAAGGTTCGCAAACTCATTAGTATATCATTTGTTATATTTTTGTTCTGTAACATATTGGGTATCTTGGACAAGTTTGTAATTTTTTTTTAATTTTATCACAAAATTTTAGCAGTAAATTATTACGTTTTCCACAGTGATTCTCTCCTCTTAGTTTCGGCGTGACTGTAGGATTTTATATATGTAGGTACTGAGTTACCGTCAGTTACTAAGCGGCCATAAATCAATATATGTATGTATAGACATACAGATATACTTTTTTGATTTTATTATTTTTGATTTTTTGAAACCTGGTAAAATTATTTCTTATTTCCATACCAATAAATGGGCCTCAGCATAATACCAGTTGTGCTATTTGGCTGAGATTATTTTTTATTTTATGCACAATTGCAGACAAAACAATATTGATTGCGCATCTCTAAAACAAAATTTTACCTCTTCTCCTTCTAATAATAGCTTCTGAACCTGACACGGCGGAATAGTTTTTTCTATAAGACCATTTGCAGTAACAATTTTTGTTAACAGTTATGAGTGTAACATTTTTATCAGCTGCTTCATTCATAGTGCCTTGAGAATAATAATTTGGTCTAGGTCCGACCAAAAGTTTTTGAGTTACCTTTAATAATATATATTGAAGTCAGTTGTACAAAAATTTTAATTTTAAATTATTGAATATTAATTTTTGATCCGATCTACACAGAATGAGCATACAGTATTTTGAAGTCTAGCAGTGGTATACCTGGGTTTGGATTTAATTTTATTAATTATAGGATCCCAAGCAGATAGCAGCACCCATCCATCTTCTATATTGAAATTAGGATGTTTTTTTATTTCAATAGCCTCGCGAATCATCCTTGGTAGGAATCGGTGTTCTTTCGCGAGGATTTGTGGTCTATCAAATCTAATGTAATGGCGGGGACGATCTTGAACATGTTCACAAATTGCAGACTTCCCGGTACGTCGGTGCTTCAAGTCAGCTATATGTTCTTTTACGCGGGTTTTTATAGATCTTTTTGTTTGTCCTATGTAAGAGAGACCACATTCACAATCCGGCTTGTACACTCCTGCATCTTGTAGAGGGATATGATACTTGACTGGTGGTAAAAATTGACTAATCTTCTTCGGCGGCTTGAAGTATGTTTTAGGGGAAGCTCGCTTCAAGATGTAGCCAACCTTGTCTGTGACTCCTCTGACATAAGGTAGTACAGCAGGCACACGCTCGACTGTGGCCGGTCACTGTGACGTAGGCGCGGGACCCGAAGCTTGTTGTCTTGCAGTACTTGCTCGACGTGCTGAAGCTCGGCGACCAGATGTTTTCTGTCACAGATCCCTCGTGCTCTCTGAAACAAAGATTTTCCCACGGTAGCTAACTGTGATGGATGATGGTGCGATTCACCATTTAAATATCGGTTGGTATGAGTCTTTTTCCTATACACAGTGTGACCAATAGTGTTATCAGGATTTCGGGTGACTAAAACGTCTAGGAAAGCTAAAGAATTGTTTGCCTCTAACTTAATTTCCTCCAATTAAATTTTCCAATTAAATTTTCTCCAATTTAATTTTTTTATATTTTTCAGATAATGGTTTGTCTAACATTTAAAGAAAACATAAACCCAAGAATGTCTTTATATAGCATTTAGAGAAGCACCATTTTTATTTCATTTTAATTGTTTGATTTAATTTTATAATAATGTACCTAAATATAAGCATCTATATCTAAATTTCCCTTCTCAATAATGTTCTATTAAAGTCATACTCATAAAAACGTTTTATTGTAATGCATAATTATAAAATTCAGTATCACCTACTTAATAAAAATATGCAAGAATGAAATTACATAGGTATTAAAAACTATCGAAATCTAAGTAACGAGAGTATGTTGGTCGTTCAACATCTAAATTATATAAAAATGCATTTTTCAATTTATCTAAATTTACAGTTACCAATGTACGAATATTAACTAAATTAAGTATTTCTAATAATAAAAATATTTATAATTGAGTATAAACTCTGAAAAACTAATATTTGAACGAAGTCGCTCCAACACTAACGCGCGGTACACCCTCGACGATGTCTGAAAACGGACTGCGACAAAGCTCGCGGGGGATTACAGGGTGATGGAGCAGGCATGCTCGTGCGAATATATTCAATTTCAGGAAAAAATGATATTTTCTCGAGTAAAACGGGGAATAAAAATTAAACTCTCAATTAAAAATATTAATATAAAGACCTTTTTTTAGTGTGAAAACTATTTAAAGAGCTTGTGCCGATTTGGAGAAATTTTGCAAAATATGACAAAGATAGGTACTCTTTGGGGATTTTTTTCTAATAAAGGGTTGACAAAAATACAATTTTGTTCAATTAAAAACATTTATTAAATCCTCTTCTGTCACCTTGTATTTTTGTTTGCGGATTTAATGAACAGTTATTGTGATTTTTTTACTTAAATATCCAAGAATTTAGGCATTTCACCCGCTCTTAAGGCCTTAATGGTTTCCCTGTCGCTTATTGAAGAACACACGTACAGAATCTAATCGAAAAACATCACCAATGACCCTAGAGCTGCCTTCAAGTCTCCATGAACGGAATGATAATACATCCGACCACGGTCGCCGTATTTCCGATTTTGTCTAGGTAAATGATCGTACGTAACTATGGAATCCGTTTGTAAATATATAATGGGTTTCTGACATATTTATGGCAGTTAATTTGCGCTAGTTAAGTAAGACTAAGTACCCTTACACGGAATATATCGAGTATATCTAATAAACACTTACAATGTATTATAATTACAGCTACTGCAGCTGTTACTATAATATATTTTTTTACTTTTTAATTAAATCACATACATAGTCCTTTAGTTTTTAGATTTCTATTGCGGCGATAATTTTTTGAATTTTATCAAAAATTATGCTTGCATTTTATCAGTCTTGTGGCGAAATGTGATTCATAAGTTTTGTTTTTCTATAAAACTTGTGACACGAACGTACAGCCTACCTGACGGTAAGTCCAAGGACACCTGCAACAACTTTAAACAAAGAATGCTACAGATGCGTTGACACCTTTAAGGACTAAGATGGAGTGCCTCCCAGCCTGTGATTATTACTGGTTCTCTATACCCTTCAGACCGGAACACAACAGTACAAGTACCGCTAATTGGCGACAGAAATAGGTAAGAGGGTGGTGCCTACCTAGTCGGACTCCTAGACAAAATAGAGTCCTAACACCTGGTTTAAAATATTTAAATGTTAAATATTGTACTTAGCAGCAGGAAAAGCACTATTGCACTCCACTACACTCTACAAATGTTAAGATTTAATGTTCAATAATAACCTTTTGTTCATAAGTATTTGATACAACATTTTAAAGCACGTAGAATAGCAACTGTTACTTAAAAGTTTGATATTTCTTGTTCTGTTCTGTTCTGTTACGTTACAGTGTATCCTCCTGACTACACCAGTATCACGAAAGAATTTTAAAATATATACTATCACTATGTGTGCCGATAGTCACGTAGTTTTTCATACGTTGATTATACGTGCGTATTATCGTAGGCACGTAGCGTTTAATGTTTTGTAATACATCGATCGTTATCTATGTCGATTTCGAATATGCGCAAGTTGCTATCAATGTCATTTCAGATCATAAAATGCAAGGTGTCTCGAAAATACACATCAGTAGACTCATGGGCAAATACTCAAACTTATAAGGAGCACCGTTACAGTATAAGGGGAATTAAGTGTACGTTATTTTCGTAAAGCTGATTCCATCAACTAGGACATTATTAAATGCTTCTTAAGTTTTAAGCCACTTTAAGTAAATTGATCACCTGTATCAATTTAGGACTCTCAGGACAGTGCTTTGTAACAACCGTTTTAGGAGAGGTCGACGTTAAGCAGTGGACTTATGATGGACTATTGTGATGATGATGATAATGATAAATATACGCCGTCTGGTGGTGGCGTAAGAGAATTCACTACCCTATAAAATCCCGTGGGTATCGTATATAGGCGACTATGCGGAATGCCTAAAAAATCCTATGGCTTCCGAGATGGCGGATGGCGTAAAATGCTCAGACGATGACGGGGAGCGTTATATGTGCGAGACTTCTGGTACTGCGATTGTCAATCTGATTAAGGCAAGTCGTCATTAAAATGGGAGAGAACCAAGTCCAATAATGTATTTTTACGGGCTGATAAAGAAAAAGAAAACCAGTAAAAATTTTATAAAATTACAAAAAAAAGTATTTCCTTTCACAATGTTTCCTTGTAAGACTTGATACCATCAAAAACATAAATGTGAAAAGGAGACCAAGTTCGGTACAAACGACGTTCGGGCTTGTCAGCTTCGCAGATAAAACAGTTGAGATCTGATTGAGAGCCAAAAGCAAAAGCAGTTCCAAGAACGTTGTGTATTGATTATTGTCTGTACCTTCCTATATCTGTTTTTTATATGAGAGGGGGCAAACGAGCATGCAGCTCACCTGATGGTAAGTGACTACCGCCGCCCAGAACAACGGCTACACCAGTGGAATTGTACATGCGTTGCCGGCCTTTTAAAAAAGATAAGGCTCTTTTCTTGAAGTTCCCTAAGTTGTATCGGTCCGGAAAAATCGCTGGTGGTAGTCGATTCCGATCTCTCTCTCTCTCTCTCTCTCTCAGTTGCGATAAATGTTGTTGGTTGTAAGGGAGTACGCCGTGTGTGGTTCTAAAACGCGATTGAGTATAATGACATAGCGATGTGTGTTTCTACTTTTTTTCATATAAATTTTAAATAAGTTCCATTTTGTAAATGGCAGAATGAAAGTCATTTTTCTTAGTTTTAATCGCGTTCATTTTTAAATGGGATATTTTTAGCAATTTCCCGCCTGTACTGGTTCAAATAATCTATATATATATAAGCGAAATACCACTGACTGACTGACTCATCACGATATCTCTAAAACTATACACCCGATTGACTTGAAATTTAGTATAGTTACACATTTCGCAATGTAGACGCTCACTAAGAACGGATTTTACGATAGTCCCATCAAAAAAATTTTTAGATGTAGGTTCCGCAATAAAATACTATCGTGCGTCCAGCGAAGCGAGCGGGTTTCAGCTAGTTATTTACATAAATAATAGCACTTTACCTATGAAATTGCCGTTCTGCAGTACTGGCCATTTCAAATCAAAATAATTTTTGTTTGGCTAAGAATTCTAATTTTAAATTAATTTCATTTTAACAAGTGGTAAAATTAAAAATTTTGTACAACCGACTTCAATATAAATATAATTTATTGTTGATTTTTTTAAAACCACTGGACCGATTTCGATGAAATTTAAATGGGACCACCTGAGAAGTATATATACTCTTTGAAACAAAAAAAGAATTTTCCAAATCGGTTCAGGTGTCTTCGAGTAATTGGTGAACATACATAAAAAATAAAAAAAGATTCCGACGAATTGTAAACCTCTCCTCCTTTTTGAAGTCGGTTGAAAACGGTCGCTTGTTCTTTTTTTCAAAATTAGTAATTTTTTTTATTGATTAGCGTTGTGTTTTCATCGTATTTGAATCTTTTTAGTCATCATGGATACGTTAAAAATTCGAGTAATTATGGAATATGAGTACCGTCGTGGCAGCAACGCGACACAAGCGGCACGCAACATCAACGACGTTTACGGAGCGAATAGTACAAACGAACGCACCACCTGTTATTGGTTTGCCCGCTTCCGTTCTGGAAATTTTGACCTGAAAAATGAACCTCGTGGTCATCCAAAAACTTTGGTCGACAATGACGAATTAAAGGCGATTGGTGGAAGCTGATCAGACTCAATCTACGGCTGAATTAGCAGCAGCTTTCGACCTTAGCATCAAAACAATATTGGTCCTTTTGCGTCAAATTGGCAAGGTAAAAAAGCTTGACAAATGGGTGCCCCACGAACTCAATGATCGCCAGCGCGAAGTATGCGTCGAGACGTGCCTTGCACCGCTCAACAGCCACACAAACGAAAGAATTTTGAACCGCATTGTTACCTGCGACAAAAAATGGATTCTGTTTGAAAATCGCAAGCGCTCAGCAAGTGTGTCCTAGGGTGACAAACGAGGATACAGTCCACCTGATGGTAAGTGGTTGCTGTGACCCATAGACATCTACATCTATCCTCAATAAAGAATCAAAATGTGTGAATGTGTTATCACCCGTGAGGACTTAGATGAAATACCTCTTTTCCAGTAAAAAAAAAGTTCTCTGCACTCACCATACGAAACACTGCAGTGTTAAGCTGCTATTTTACGCTGGTATTCTGTGAGAGCGTGGTCCTTCCTCGGTCGAGCCGACGCATTCCTGCTACAACTATGCTACTAATATAGCTGCAGCATGACTCTACCACGTATAAAACAATGCCCTAAACGAAAACTTATCCCTAGAAAAGTGATGGTCACTGTTTGGTGGTGTAGCGCCGGTGTGTGAACGAGATGAGCATTACTGCAGATGTGTAGGTACTGTGAAAAACTGAACACTCGTCTCCGCTGCTCTTTCACGACAACGCGTGACCTCATACTATACAATAGACGGTCTCCAAGTTACAAGAGCTAGGGTTGGAAGCTTTCCGTCATCCGCCGTACTCACCAGACCTTGCGCCTACACTTTCTTCTAATTTTTCCAGAATTTGGATAACTTTTTGGCAGGAAAAAAATTCAATACCCAAGAGGCAGAACAAAATGCCTTTGAAAAATTTGTTGCCACCCGTCCAGCTGATTTCTTCAAGATTTCAAGATTTATTCATTAAACTGCCACTGAGTTGGTAAAGATGCATCTTTTTTATGGTTATTTATCGCGGTATTCATTTATCCAAACAAGATCGCAACATTTTTGCACAAAAAAAAAAGGACGAAAAGACAAAAATAAAATTAGGTAAATCCGTAATTCATTAGTTTGTGGATAAAATAAAAGTGTTGCCAATTACAAACCTCGTTTAAAAATCGATTATCTTTTTCGATCGATACCTTTTTATGGTGTCATTATTATAATGTTAATATTATTTTTCGATAATTATTATGATGTTATGATAATTAAACCAGCGAATTGCTAGTTGATGTACTATGAATTCTTTAGAGCATAACAAAAAAGGCCACTGCACAATTTAACTGTTATTCTTATCTGTTCCTTAAATATACATTTAAAATAGAATTTAAATAAATAAAAGAAAACATATTTTAAAAGGCGTGCAGAACTTAAAGCGCCTCAAAATTCTCCTTTTTATGAAATTATAAATCGAATAAAAAATCTATATCGATTTATCGATTTTATGTCTGTTAAGTGACAACATCGTATCTGACAGCTAGGCCCTTGTCATGTGAATCGCAATTCGACACATCAGTCATAAAGTATATTTTATATATATTATAATTAGTGGCAATGATTCTGGTAGAAATGCAATTTAAAAGTATTGTTGCAATTGTATTGTCGGCCGTCGAACGGTAGGATGCTATGCTCATGTTATGACAGTAATATGGTGTTTGAGTTGGGTACGGCATCAGACTTTTGCCTCCTGCTCAATTCCTGGACGATGTACTGATTGTGTATGATACAAATGATGTATAAGACCATAAAATACCTTACAGATCTTATCAAAACTTAATTATGTCTATATGTATTACAGAAAAATTATTGTTAAAAACTGTATTTGTGAAAATAAAAACCTTTATATCTTAAAAATCCGGACTTTTTTTAAACTAATTCCTTAACCATTTCATTCTTTTAATTGCATATTATCATTTCCATATGCTTTTATATGTGTGCACCCATGGCCAAAGTGTATATGAACGGTGGGCATTCCCCTTTAAAACTAGACTGCTTAACGAATAGGTAAGTCGGATTGAAGATCGAACTTTAGTTTGCAGTAGAAAAAAATGTTCTCCCATACATCAGTCTATAACACGGCCGATGCTCCCACTGCGAATATAAGTTTGTAATCGCAAAAAATATATTATAATTTGATATTACTAATAAAAAACGATTTTCGGATTTTTTTACTTTACTCGTGCTTTTTCCTGTACGAGATCTTACTTCTTACTAAATTGTAGGTCATGAAAGTATCTTATAAATAGGTTTTGATGAGTGAGTTTGCGAGTTTCAAAATATGTTATATTAAATGGCCTTATCTTTTGATTGCGTTGACTTAGAAAGTGGAAGTTTTACACCTCTAAGGGACCATAGACTTTATATTTATTTCAACTTGATACCTCTAAACGTTCATGAGAAAAATGGCTTTTTAAGATGGTCAGACGATGGAATGTCGGACAACAAAGTGCTTCTATAAGGTGTTCCGTTTTTCGTTTTGAGGTACCTACGGAACCCTAAAAAGCAAAGAATTGATAAGAACAGAAAAACACCCTCTTTTAATGATTGTACAATGTATTAACTAAATTAAACGAACAAAGTTTACTGTTTCACCAGTTAACTCATTTTTGTTTGTGTTAACATATTTTTAAAATTAAAACTCGTAATGTCGGGAATTCAAAAAAATATTAAACTCGATAAAATTTGTAAAATTAATTTTATTCAGTGTTTCATTTAGCGTCCCCCATTTTTACAAATCACAAAATTAAACGAAAAAATAACCACCCTGGCACTAATTCATATTTTTACACTGCCAGCCCTTCCTCTCTCATGGACTATAAAATTTCTCAAAGACCTTTCACCCGTGTGGTTGGTAACTGCTGCGTTCATATCTTTTTAGTTAAGTCTTCGAGTCCATACCTTAACTGTCAACTTAGTCGTGAATTGAGTTATAAGTGTTATAAAAAATATCTCGTGTGTAGGCGGCATTAAAAATCCATCAAAGCATTTCGAGTGTCGTAAAACTGTACCTATAGAATGTATTTATATCAGACTAGCTTTTACCCGTGGCTTTGGGATAGAATATAACTTTTAGAACTGTTTTATACAAAAAACATGCTATATCCTATTTTATGGAATGATAAACATGGGTATAATGATTTGCTTTATTTTTCATGTGTCTACTTTGAGGACTGACACGAAATTTCATTAAAGAACCAAGCGATAGACCATGCCAACCACTATGTGCCATACGAGGTAAAGCACCAAACATGAGAAAACGAGTTAAGGGATGCTATATTAAAGGTCTTAAACGGCGAAACTACAGTGAATGCTGAGGAATCGGGTATAAAAAGACAAATCCAGTATGTGCAGTGCAGCTGTTGTCTCCATTCCTAAAACCACATATCTATTAAATGTTTTAAAAATTATTGCCTGGTACATCGATGTCCAATCTAGCAGATTGGACATCGATGTACCAGGCAATAAAAATTCTTGTGATAATAATACAAGTATTTTAATTTAGTCTGAATTAAAATTTATGATGACTGCGATAGTTTTTTTGTTATATTTCTTGTCGTATATATACATTAGATTATAGTTATCAAACCAAGGCAGAAATTTTAGAATTGTTTTTTTATTAACTACTTTTTTTATAGAATAATGGTGACAAACGAGCACACAGTCCACCTGATAGTAAGTGGTTGCTGTGGCCCATAGACATCTACATCTATCTTCGTTTGCGAATTTAAATGCAGATGCGTTGTCAGCCGTGAGGACTAAGATAGAATGCCTCTTTTCCATTAAAAAGGGTCTCCGGTTCTCTACACTCACCATACGAAACACAGCAGCATTAAGCTGCTATTTTACTCTGGTATTCTGTGAGAGCGTGGTCCTCCCCGGTCGAGCCGACCCATTCGTGCTACAACTATACTATTAATATAGCTGCAGCGTGTCTCTACCACGTAAAAAACTGATTTTTTGTGGTTTTAAATTAATTATATACCTATATTATGATAAGTTAATTAATTGTTAAGTTAAGACTGATTTTAGGATGGAAGTTGAATTTATTTGATTGTTTTGATTATTAAATTAAGAACAATATTGTTATTCTTGCTATTTTATGGAAAGATTTTCAAATTTTTATAATAGATAAATTAAAAATAAATATTTTCGGTGTATAGTAGCCTCCCAGGCGATCATTAGTATTAGGCAGTTATATTTATATTAATATTTTAGGGTTAAAGACGTCAAAGAGTGAACCATTCTGTTAACAATGTCGATCTATAACTACCTTAAAGTTTTTAGTGAACAAACTTAGGAACGATCTGTATATCTTTTGGACTAAGGATTCTCTTTCTTAGTACCACTCTTTTATCTATTTCAGCCACTAAGCAAGTGGACTAAAATTACACACAATTTAGATGTTCGGTCGGGGTCACTAAATTAGGGATCGAAGGTCGGTGATTTTTATTGTGCAAACTATACCTGCATATAATTTAAAGTAAGGAATCAGCTCCAAGGCCACGACGGCTCGAATATTTTAATATTTTCTAATCATCGTAAAATTTAATTTAATTAAATGTTGAAGTGGTGGAATAGCTATTGAAAAAATACTTGAACTATCTTTATTATACACAACCACGGGTGTCTATGGGTGTTTAATACTGTAATCGCCGATCCATTTTCCAAGTTGAATTTGCACCACTCTTCCCTTTATCGATAAGGGCATTACATACCAAGTAAAGGTAGGTAAAAAAAAAATTACAACCCTTTTTACTAGAGGAGGCCAACGAGCATACGACTTACCTTTTGTGCATCAGCCTATATACATTCCACTACTTACTACAGGCCTCCCCTTATTTCTGAGAGAGTATCTAGAGATATATCTTAGTGTATGTCATTATAACAACGTCATGAGTCGTGGTAGCTGCGAGTCTAAAACTTCATAGTACGCGAGCAACCCGGGTTCAATCTCCACTGGCAGCAATTGTACGTGGTAGAGCCATGCTGCAGCTATATTAATAGTATAGTTGTAGCACGAATAGATTGGCTCGACCGGGGAAGGACCACGCTCTCGCAGAATACCAGCGTAAAATAGCAGCTTAATGCTGCTGTGTTTCGTATGGTGAGTGTAGAGAACCGGAGACCCTATTTACTGGAAAAGAGGCATTCCATTTTAGTCCTCACGGGTGACAACGCATTTGCATTTTGATTCGTAATTAAGGATAGATTTAGATGTCTATGGGTCACAGCAACCACTTACCATCAGGTGGACTGTTGTCACCCTATACTATAAAAAAAAATGAAATTGTTAATTGCAATTTCAAGTGGTTATCTACCACGTGCATGGCGCTAAAGGAAAACATAGTGAGGAAACCTATTTCGAGGAAATGTGAATTCAGCCAACGTATTGGAGCACCAGGGCGGCCAGGTTACTCAATAACCTTCCAGAAATTAGAGGAAACCAGTGCCCAAGACATGAGGACTTATACAGGCTGTAATAATACTAAACGTAGACCTCTACAGTAGATCACCTCATAAGGGGGATATTTGCCATAGTTGTCTCGTGTTTTACTTTTTAGTTGTTATTGGGAAAACGCTGCTGGTCTCTGCTGGTCCTGTTTTTTTTCCCTCAGTCGCCTCTTCCGACATCCACAGTATGGTATGAGGTAGTGGATATTCTTAGCTACGCGGTTTGATAATACTACAACTACTAATTATTAATAAATATTAAGTTGAGTGTAAGTTGTATTTACTTATATCTACAGAAAATAAATTTTGACTCAGGAGTTGCTGTCGTATGTAATTTGGATAAAACTGTCAAGAATGAACATAGTACTGACCAATCTGTTATTTTTAATCAGTTAGTTCGCTACTTTTGTCTGGCAATAAGGAAAATCGATTGATAATTACACATTTCAATAGTGTTACCTTTGTTGAAAGTGGAACTGACCTTATGAATCTTAAACAAAGCAGCAGATGTAGGATAAATTAAACGATTGGAAATTATAACTAATTATTATATTCTTACAGTGCTCGTTTGTCTGACAAGTTGCTAAACAAAGAACTCATTTATAGTTCATAAAGATGGCAAGGATATCTGTGTCAATGATATTTGATTTAATTTATAAATCTTTTAATAGATTTACGTTGATTTGAGTATTACGATCGTGACGATAATAGTGACTGTGTATTTGCAATTACATTGTTACTCTCTCGTACATATCTACCCGTATTCAATCTAACTCATAAGCAATAAGATTAGAGATAGGTTAGGATGTAGTATAGACATGTTGACAGTCATATTCCAAAAAACTTATGTTTTTTGCGAATGTTAGCAATGGGCCAGCCATATAGCTCGAAAAATTGACAAGCGACAACTGATTGGGGAGTAAGGTTTTGGAGAAACAGACTCGGTAAGCAAATTGTTAGGCGACCCCTCTACTAGATTAGATAAGAGATGTAAGAATTCGATGGATGCAGATGGCTCAGGAACATGCTTTGTGGCATTCATTGACGGAGGCTTATGTTCAGCAGTGGACTTGTGAAGGGCTGTAATGACGATGTTTATGATGACGACGAATGTTGGTCACAGCTGGAATTCGAACCCAAACACCCGGCGTTGCAGCCAGGTGATATAGCCATAGGATCACGTGTCGTACTATACACTCGATCATTATACGTAATATAACTTACGAGCTTGCAGTAGTTGATGGGTCGAGAGCTCGTTCGTTTTTGAATTTCATTGTGTGATAGTAAACTAAGTTTGGTTTTTAATTAAGCTTTGGAATAACTTTTTTAATTTTATACAATTGTTAGTGCGTCTTTTAACCATTTAATGGCGGTGCCAGAATATCCACTACCTTATATCGTCCCGTGGGTGTCGTAGGAGGCAACAGAGGGAAGCTGAAACAGGATATGGGCAGAAGCGTCTTCCTGATAACAACTCAAATTTTGAAAAAAACTGAGGTTACCTACTCGCTTGCCAAGCGTGGCAACTATGGTGAACTCACCCTTATGAGGCAATCTATAAAGGAGGCCTATGTTCAGTAGTGGACTTTTATAGGCTGTAAGGGATGGACGGATGGTGCGTCTGTTAGTGATCGCATAACTTCTGAACGACTTGACCAATTAAGACCGTAGCGCAGTGGCTTAGCAATGAGTTGCAGCGCTGGGGGCCGCGGGTTCGATTCCCGCACGGAACAAGTATTTGTATGGCCTACAAATAATTGTTCCGGGTCTGGATGTTTGTCCTTGTGCAACTTATGTTTGTAAACTGCCTCCACGATACAGGAGAAAAACCTAGTGTGGGAGTAACGTTTTTAAAAAAATAAAAAGGTCATATTTACACAATTTGGTTTGTCCAGACGATTGTGCATAGTGCTAGGATCCGATAGGTGGCACTGTGGTCGATTTACTAATAAATTTTATATTTATACTGTAATAAAAATTACCTTGTAGTAAAATGTAAAGACCATAGTGAATTCGGAGTGAAACACATTGCGCCATGTGCGGAAAAGGGCAGAAAGACGTCTGCCGTGCCCACTAGTGGTTAAATAAAATTATAATAAGAGTTAGTTATAAGTTTTTTTTATAGAATATGGGTGACAAACGAGCACACAGTCCAGCAGTGGATACTGCGGCTAATAGAAATTTACATTTATCCTCGATTAAAAATCAAAATGCAGATGCGTTGTCACCCCTGAGGACTAAGATGGAATGCCTCGTTTCCAGTAAAAAAGGTCTCCGGTTCTCTACATTCACCGTACGAAACACAGCAGCACCAAGCCGCTATTTTACGCTGGTATTCTGGAGAGCGTGATTCCACCCCGGTCGAGCCCATTCATGCTACAACTATAATATAGCTGCAGTTTGGCTCTACCACGTAGAAGTATTTACTTGTTTAACAGCTATTTACAATGGATGAAGGTAATGGATTCTCAAAATTCAGAAAAGTGCATTTTTTTATAGGATAGGATAACAAACGAGCACACAGTCCACCTGATGATAAGTGGTTGCTGTGGCCCATAGACATTTACATCTATCCTCGTTTGCGAATCAAAATGCAGATGCGTTGTCACCCGTGAGGACTAAGATGGAATGCCTCTTTTCCAGTAAAAAGGGTCTCCGGTTCTCTACACTCACATACGAAACACAGCAGTGTTAAGCTGCTATTTTACGCTGGTATTCTGTGAGAGCGTGGTCCTTCCCCGGTCGAGCCGACCCATTTGTGCTACAACTATACTACTAATATAGCTGCAGCATGGCTCTACCACGTACAAAATGCAATGTGCATGCGCATTACAGTACATTATTGTCCTCACTCTTTATGCTATATTATTTTTATACTTTTGGAAGTAATGGTGATCCCTTTTAATAAACTACTTTGTAAAAAAATCATTCACCGTATAACGTGACGCAAATTGGACTTCCCACAAAACAGGTTACTCTTACTCCTTATTTAAACCACATGACGCATCTTTGTGTTTGATGGTCAACCAATTGTTATTAACAACGCCTCTGTTTTTTTTTATAAAATATTGGCAGTTTTGTCCATGCCATTAATAAAAACGATTTGTAAATTCATCACATTTACGTACGAAACTGATTTATGAATAAAACCAATTTTTCGGAATTATTTCACTACGAGTAAGTGTAGAGTGGCGTGGCTCTACTTGCTAGCTGTAACAGGGTAGAGCCACGATGCAGCTTTATTGTGGTCGTAGCTTGAAAGGGCCAGCTCAACCAGGGAACTCTCACATAATACCAGCGCAAAATAGTAACTTATTGCTGCTGTGTTTTGTATGGTGGGTGTAGAGAACCGGAGGCACTTTTTTAAAACTAAACGAAGTATTTCATCTTAGCCCTCAGGTATGACAACGCCGCCACAGCTTCCGCTTACCATTAAGTGGACTGTTTGCTCGTTTGTCACCCTAATTCTATAAAAAAAACAATCAGTTTTGAATTTTTTTGGCACTGTACGTAATACCTTGTAGTAATTCCTGTATATTTTTGTAGTTTTTGTTTTCATAAGACAGACAATAGAATCTGATAATAATACGCATAAAGATTTTTTACGTAATTTGTAAAACCATCATGATGCATCGCTTTTTTATATTATGATCTATTTTTTGCATTCATTAATGGTTCACTGAGTATATACTCATACTGTATACCATGTATATACTTACGAATTCGCCGAGCAAGGAGAATCGTTAGTTATTATTTTTAATGCTGATATCATAACGAAATTTAGTTAACCGAATCATCCGCGAGCAATAGGTACAATAATAAATGGAGTGACAATCTGGTGAGACATGCATGAAATCGATGGATGCAGGTGGATCAGGATCGTTTTTTGTGGCTTCCCTTGTGGGAGGCCTATGTTCAGTTGTGGACTTGTGAAGTGCTGTAATGATTATGATGATGACCATTTTCAAATGTAAAAGTCATCAAGTACTTATTATGTATTGTAGTGTCACGATTGTAGTTATATAGCGTTTATAGAAATAGGAATAGAAACTAAATATAGATTGTAAATTAATAATACTTATCGAAAGTAATTTTTCAATATGTGGTAGATTTTTTTATACGTGGTAGAGCCATGCTGCAGCTATATTAATATTATAGTTGCAGCACGAATGGGTCAGCTCGACCGGGGAAGGACCACGCTCCCACAAAATACCAGCGTAAAATAGCAGCTTAATGCTGCTGTGTTTCGTATGGTGAGTGTAGAGAACCGTAGACCCTATTTACTGGAAAAGAGGCATTCCATCTTAGTCCTCAAGGCTGACAACGAATCTGCAATTTGATTCCCAAACGAGGATAGATGTAGATGTCTATGGGTCACAGCAACCACTTACCATCAGGTGGACTGTGTGTTTGTTTGTCACCCTTATACTATAAAAAAATGTTATTTTTAACTAGCTGGTACCCGGCGCTTTGCAGCCGCAGAAAAAATAAATGTGAAAATATTGTTTTAAATTTGGAAGCATTATATTCTTTAATTAGGAATGATAATACAATCATTGAAATTGAATGTTAAATAAGTTAATTGTACTATGCCTGTAACTTTCGCGCAAGTGCAAGCAATAAGTTGACAATGTCTTAGCGCAATCTGATGAACGATATGGCAGTGCATAAAATAAGAACAAAAATATTAATTTTTATAAATTAGATTTACCACTGATTCGGATAATACCTCTGTACTCGGAAGAACCAGCAAGAAACCCAGCGGTACATTTAGAAAAGAACAGTATACAATCATTTATTATGTTACAAAATTAACTTAAAATCTTTGTTTAACAATTATTTTAACATGCCGGAGGACAAATTTTGCTTGGTATTGAAAAACAAGTTGAATTTCGTTACTTAACAAACGCAGGTGATACCACTTTTAAATAAATACCTTAGATCGTTTTATTAAAATCGCCCAAGATTATATACGGACGGAAGGACAAACGGACGGACATTGAACTCCGCATATTTCGACGTGAGATTTTATTTCATGGTATGACTCACAAAAATATGTAATTAATCACAAACATAAAATTTTATATAAATTCCTTGCGATTTTTACAATAGAAAACTTTAGTAGTAGTTCAGTTAATTTAAGTACAATAATGGACCGATTTCGCTTCCCTCTAGAGTTTAATTTTTCGTCTTTTTATAATCCTCAAACGTTACGACCTTGTACAGTTATGAGAAAAGATTAGATTATTACAACGGGCTATTTCCTCAACACCACGTCTAAACGCGTATTTTGCGTGTGAGCAGGAATAGCTCAGCTCAGCTCAATATAAGGCAGTTATAACGATATTAACAGACAGACACTTCAATTTTATTTCTTTGCATAGATTTATAGCTCGTTCATGATACATAGGTTAGAAATTTTGTGTGTGTAGTGTGATGGCGTAAGATGAAATGGTAACGCCAGTTAACAAATGAATTTATAAATCTATAAAAATACTTGGTACATATCTTTAACCCCTAATCTCCCTAATCCTTCCTATATGCACGTACAGCCGTTGAAGGCGACGCAAGCGCCACGCAGCGGCAATTAGTTGCAATCGATTAATAACCGCAACCGCGCGAGGGACATTACGTCCTTCGACCTCCTCTTTGATATTTATCATCACCGGACATTGAGTCCTAGTAATTTCGCGAATGTGACGCTCCTTCCGCGATTACAATAAGTCGAGAGTTAAGGAGTGTGTGACATCCTAGAACTGATCTAAGAGTACGTGCGCCGATCCACGTGGAGGACCTGCTGTGTTAGCTGATACTCCGGGAGGAAGGCGAGGCAGTCCCTCACAAGGTTAGTGCGTGCATTCCATTCTCATCCACTTTCCTTGCTCTGCTTGTTGTATGTACCAATACTGTCCACAAATCTTTATCGAAGAAACCCACGTTACTGGCGCGTCCATTTTGTGTGGTCCTTCGAGCCGGATTGACCTTCCGCCCTTATTAGGACACTAAATAAGCCCTAATAAGTGACATCAATAATCATAATTACAGACCACATTTTGTTTGGCCACTTTGATCCTATTCACATTTATTGACATCCCACTCTTATTAGAACACTAAAATAGGCTCTAATAAGCGACAACAATATTCATTATAAAACTATAATTGTAGATTGATATCTATATTTCAATCTTCCGTGTTACATGACAGTGCGTCGTCACTCGACCTCGGATTGACCTTCCGCCCTTATTAGGATAGTAAAATCGGCCCTAATAAGTGACGTCAAAATATTCTTATTATAAAACTATTGCATCAAATAATAGTGATCCTTCGAATAATGAGTTAGTTGTTAGCTAAATGCGATGCTATATTTGAAATAGTGCAAAAAATATATGATATGTCTTCAAACATCCATACGAATACTACTTTGATGGAACGTTTTCTCGACGAAAGTTCTAATATTAATGCATTACGTATTGAATTTAAACAGACCGTAGATAACTATAATTACCATTTATTAAAAATAAACTCTATCGCTAAGCCTGACTATAACAGCCTCATTACATTTGAGTCTTTACGGTAGAATAAATCGGCTTTATTTACAATATTCGCAGTCTAGTACTTTACAAAATACTAGTGTCCCATCTAAGGCTAGGCTTACACTTCCGCCTATCGAACTTATGACGTTTTAGGGTGACATTCGCTCATGGCCTTTATTTTATGCCAGCTTTAAATCAACCGTCCATGACAACCCACCACTCACTGACGCTGAAAAGTTATACTATCTGCTAGGTAAACTGACGGACAAGGCTCTGTCTGTGTGCTCAGGTATAACTCCATGCGCTGAAAATTATAAAACTTTATTGCAAGCAATCATTTATGGCTATCCGAGTATAGAACCTGACTACGAAACCTATCCAACTGCAGAGAGGTGTAAGACAGGGTGACGTAATATCCCCGAAACTCCACCGCTGCATTGGAAGACTTTTGAAGCTACTGAACTGGAAATGATGCAGTATTAACGTCAACGGCGAGTACATCACTCAACTTCGATTTGCCGACGATATAGTCCATATGGCAGAATCACTGGAGGACCTAAGCACTATGCTCAATGACCTCAATGGTGTTTCCCAACGGATAGGTCTTAAGACAAAAGTCATGTGTAACGTCCATGTCACACCTATGCCGGTAGTTGTTGGGAGCACTAAACTTAAAGTAAGCAGAAGAGGCAATGGGCCGGCCATATAGTTTGAAGAACCGACAACCGATGGGAAAGAAAGGTTCTCGAGTGGCAGCCTTGTACCGGCAGGCGAAGTGTAGGGCGTCCCCCACTAGATGGAGTGACGACCTGGTATAAATACGAAGACAAGCGTATGCTAGCCTCCGCGTATATAAATCAGATGTTCGAGTTTAAGCCATTGCAATCGGCTACAGCAAATAACTTTGATTTATTTACTGATAACTTTATAAGTGCAGTGCGCGCTTTACAAAACTTAAAGTTGGATAATCTCGCGGACTTAATTATTTTACATATCGCGCTTAAGAAGCTCGACTTGAATACCATTCGCTCTTTCGAATACAGTCATAGCTCGATAATAACTACTTTTGATGATTTAGTAAATTTTATTAAAACCCGCTCTAAAGTTCTGCAATGCACCGATTCTAGTACAAACTCTAGTAGTGCATCAAACAGTCGACGAGGTAATGATAATAATCGTCGCTGTAATAATACTTCGTCGCCGAAGTATCAGACATACGTCAGTACGACGACTAGTCGTTCAAAGAAGTGCCTGTGTGATAATATTGTGCACCAGCACTTATTTAAGTGTGCAGACTTTAATAAAATGACACCGCTCGAACGGTTTAACTGCGTGAAGAGTAACAATACATGCGTGAATTGTCTCAGCTTAAGCCATCGAGTATCTAATCGCTCTTCAAATTTTAGTTGTCGAGTTTGTAAATTTAAGCATCATACATTCGCTTCACAACTTTTACAATTATTGCTTCCAGGGTGGAAGCGATAATTCTTCCTCTGCGCTGCCTCGGCCTCAGCCTCAGCAAGCTGTGCTGAAGTCTTTTTTTTTATAGAAGAGGGGGCAAACGAGCATGCGGCTCACCTGATGGTAAGTGACTACCGCCGCCAATGAACAACCGCAAAACCAGGGGAATTTCAGGTGCGTTGCCAGCCTTTTAGAAAGGAGTAAGCTCTTTCCTTGAAGGTCCCTAAGTCGTATCGGTGCGGAAAAATCTCCGGTGGTAAACAATTCCACAGAGAAGTTGTACGAGGAAGAAAACTCCTAGTAAAACGCACAGTGGTGGACCGCCAAGCATCCAGATGATGGGGATGGTATCGTGAACTTTGACGCGATGTGCGTTCGTGAAATTTGGCGGCTGGAATTAATCCGAACAATTCCTCAGAGCACTCCCCGTGGTAGATTCGATAGAAAAAGCAAAGGGATGCACCATCCCTACGCAGCGCTAGTGAATCGAGCCGATTAGAAAGAACTCGGTCGTCGGCGATTCGAACCGCTCTGCGCTAGATGGGGTCAAGTGGAAGGAGCTGGCACTGGGGTGCCCCGGCCCAGAGATGAGAACAGTATTCCATGTGAGGCCGAATTTGCGCTTAGTAAAGTTGCAAGCGATGTGCCGGCATGAAATACTGTCTCGCTCTGCTGAGCACGCCAAGCTTTTTAGAGGACAATTTGGCCTCCCTTCCAAGTGACCACGAAACTGCACGCTATTCGATATGTCGACGCCGAGGATTTCGATGCTAGCTGAGGCAGCAAGGGGAGTGCCTTGAAACTGAGGAGATACGACAAAGGGGTTCTTTTTAGCGGTAAACGCGCAAACTTGTGTCTTCTGGGGATTGAACTGGACTAAATTTAGTCGCCCCAATCCGAGACTTTGTTCAGCAAAGACTCGACTTCAGACACAAGTTTGTCCCGGTACTCGGCGACGTTTTCCCGAAAAATATTGGCACGGCCGGTATATAAAGCATCACCAGTGCTGTTGTCTGCATAGCAATGAATGTTACCAGTTTGCAACATATCATTGATATGCAGAAGAAAAAGCGTTAGTGATATCACGCAGCCTTGTGGAATACCAGCGTTGATAGGCTTGTAGTTAGAGCATGCACCGTCTACTACGACCTTGATGCTCCAATCAGCCATCCATCTATGAGTCAGGTAGACCAGAAGATCACCAGCTGATCGACCCCGACGAAAACCGTACTGGCGGTCACTAATCAGCTGGTGATCCTCAAGGTACCTCATGAGCTGGCAGTTTATAATGGATTCCATTATTTTGGAGAACAAGGAGGTGATGGCGATAGGCCTGTAGTTAGACGGGTCTGAGCGGTCGCCTTTTTTAGGGATCGGGTGGACCAAAGCTGTCTTCCATGAATTCGGGACTACGCCTTGGGAGTAGGAGTACCGGAAAAGCCTTAAAACCGGTGCCAACTCCGGAGCACACGTCTTCAGTACAATGGGAGGGACTCCGTCAGGCCCACTCGACTTCCTGACGTCCAAGGTAAGGAGTGCTTTGCGAACCGAGCGCTGTATAAACCGCACATCCGGCATGGAGCACTCACACCGCAAGTCAAAAACTCACAATTCAAGTCTACAGCTCCCGCGCCCACAGCGCCCGCATACTCGCCACCTCTCACCTCGGGTGTGCGTTCGGACGTCGTGCTGTGTACCTAGTTCACGAATGTTTCTCAACATTCACCGCCCCCCGCGCGCGCAAGTCGTTCGCAGAAGACTGTTTTATTATCAACCGCTCAAGTCTTTGCATACGACGCTAAGGGAGAGAAACAAATAATTCGCATATTATTAGACTCCGCGTCTCAAAACCATTTTATAACTAAGGAATGCTATCATCGTTTAGGCGTCCAACAACACGATACTGAATGTACTGTAGTAAAGGGATTCGGTAGAGTAGAAAAAATCGTTAAATCAAAATCGATCAATATTAAAATTTTCTCACGTTTCGACTCTACTATTAGCTTTAATATTTCACCGCTCGTTGTTGATGAAATCACCGATCGTATGCCCACCGCTGTGGTAGATAAATCTATATTTTATTGATAGGCGATAGGTGCATCCCTTTTCCCGCACTTATTGTGTCCTGATGTAACTCACTCTAACGACTTGTCTGGGCCCTCAGCTTTGAACACGGTGTTTGGTTATGTTATTATGGGTTCAGTACCGACACTTCAAACTAATCAGTCATTAACGTGTTGTAGAATTCAAGAGTCTCCTACCATTAATAAATTAGTGCAACGATTTTGGGAGCTTGAACAGCCTCTCTCCGTACCGCCCATTCAGTGTCCTTCAGACATTGAATGTGAAGAGTTTTATAAGTCGACGACATCCCGCGATCCTGATAGTGGTAGATACATTGTTGGCCTACCATTTAAAGATGACGTTTATTCTCTCGGAGATTCTTACGAGACTGCTCGACGACGATTCATGAGCCTAGAAAGAAAACTTCAAGCATCACCTAAATTAAGGTATGATGACGTCATAAAGGAATATTTGGCCAAAAATTATATCTCTCCCGCAGCACCGTACGACTCTCATGACCCCGCTCCAATCTATGTAATCCCGCATCATGGAGTCTTACGCGAAGACAAGAAGTCGACACGTTTGCGCATAGTTCTGGATGCTAGCAGTAAGACTAGCACTGGGCGAGCATTAAATGATATCTTACATTCGTGGACAAATTTGCAAGGCGATTTGTTCAATATAATTCTAAATTTCCGCCTACATCCAGTCGGTATGATAGCCGACTATCGCCAGTAATTCCTGCCGATAATTGTTCGCGATTCTGATCTTCGTTATCAATGCTTTCTATACCGCTTTCGTCCACAAGACGCACTTGTGTTGTACCACGTCAATCGCATATGCTTCGGTTTAACTTCGAGTCCATACCATGCATTTCGTACGGTAAGACAGCTTATCGATGACGACGGTGCAAAGTATCCACTTGCGAGTCGTATCGTGTCTACTTCGCTATATATGGACGATATCGCATTCTCTTTGCCCAGAGAATCTGAAGCCAGTGACGCCTCTCAGCAGCTGATAGACTTATTCAAGGATGCACAATGGGACCTAATAAAATGGAATAGCAACCGTCGACCTGTTTTAGATAACCTCCCTGCTTCCCATAAAATTACAGGAGGAGTAGAGTTTGATAAATCAATGCAACATAAAATATTGGGCTTGCATTGGTCTAGCGATAGTGACGCCTTTTATTTTAAGTTATCTGTTCCCGGTGATGTGACGTGCACTAAGCGCTCCATTTTATCTGCCGCCCGCCTGTGGGACATAATGGGTTTTGTTGCCCCCACAGTCGCGTACGCCAAGTTATTAATAAAACAACTTTGGCAACTCAATTTAGATTGGGACGAGATACCGCCACCGCCCATTGTTAAGATTTGGAAGCAATTCTGTGCTGAATTACCGGCTCTTATTGATTTACGTATCCCGCGATATGTTGGTGTATCCAAAAACTGTACTGCCACACTTCTGGCGTTTTCCGATGCCGGCGAGCACGCATACGGTGCCGTAGTTTACATACATGTAAAGAGTGTTAACGGTAACACCGTCCAGTTGGTTTGTGCGAAGACTAAAGTAGCACCAACAAAGCCATAGTGGCTATTGCACGCCTCGAGCTCTGTGGACCGGTTTTACTCTCAAAGTTGCTTCGCAGGGTCCTCGACAATTACTCTCTTGGCCTCGCAATGGCGCTCAAAATCGGTCTATGCCTTTGTAGATTCAAAGGTAGCTCTGTACTGGATAAAGAGTTCGCCACACAAATGGCAGACATTTGTTGCAAAACCGCGTTGTTCAGATCACTGACAATATTCCCGCAGATGTGACGTGCACTAAACACGACATCTTATCCATTACCGCCCGCCTGCGGGACATAATAGGTTTCTATGCTCCGTCCGTCAGTCGCCTGCCAAGCGTGACGATCAAGGCAAATCCTCATTTCATCTGCAATTCCCCTGTTGTTCGTGGACGGCGGTAGTCACTTACGATCAGGAGAGCCGCATGCTCGTTTGCACACTCTTCTATAAAAAAAAAAATACAACGGGAGAGGCCTAGGTCAAGTTGTAGATTTTTATGGCCGTATGTTGTTGGTTATTTTAAATTAGAAAAAATTTAAAAAGTACAAGTACAACTCAATTGCAATTCCTCTGGTGATCCGTAAGCTATTTTGCCTCCTCTTCAATAAAAAAAAAAAAACAATCACAACCATAGCGACTAAATGAAGCAATGAGGAAGTACAGAAACATGATTTAAAAATATCTTGTATTGTTATTGACAATGAAATGGAGTAGCTGCATTGTATATTGTATTTGTATATTGGATATATATCTTTAGTAGTTTTTAACGATACCTACTTAAAAATAAAATATAACATTATATACATTTGAGAATTTTTTCTTGAACATTAAGTTGTTGGTGGTGTGTGACAAAACCGGTCCTTGTGCAATGAACTTAACTTTGGCTGTTTTAAAACGATATTGCTTTATTAATATCCACAGCTATATTAGTAATGTCTTCCAGACCAAATTTCGGTGACGGCGCGGCGCCAGCCTCAACGGAAAATATCCATCTGTGCGAAGAGGCTTAAAGTGCACGAGTGTTGTACACTCTCTATTCCCTCACTCTCATAGTCTGATGAGACGGAAATCTGATACGACCTTTGATAGATAACCCGCAGGACCAACGGTTTTACGTGCTTTCAGAGGGATGGGGGTGAAACACCGCCAACATCTTGATTCCGGACTGCTACTGAGAATTACTTAACAGAATAACGGATTTTGATCCAACGCGGAATTCGAACCTCATGACCAGCAACCGCGCTTACAACCACTAGATCAACGACTATAATGGTGTTACAGAATAATTATCACTCATGTTACTTAAAAAAATTGTTTGTGCTGTTAAAATGAAACTTTTCTATCATATAATTTGTAAATTTTCAAATAATAATAATCTGTTTTAACTTAAAAAAAACCGACGCAGTTTTTTTTACTAAAAGTAAATTATATTAATAAGTAATTTTTTTATTGATGGTGACATTTACGTCATGATCATATTTTATAAGTGATAGTCTCACTCTGCAGCTATATTATGGTTGTAGTACGAATAGTTCGGCCCGACCGGGGCGGGGTAGGACTAGTGTTACCCAAATGCAAGAACAAGACGAGACTTAGCCAGTCTTGGTCTTGCGTCAATACACCTGGTCTTGGTCTTGTTATTGCGCTCCCACTCTTGGTCTTGGTCTTGGTCTTGTAGCAAGAGACTCGCAAGTCTCGCAATTACCTATTAGCCTATTGCTATTTATTAAACGTTACTTTAGATCTTAGAACAACTTAACAGAGTAGGTGCATTTTGAGCTTGAATTAACATAGCCATAGTAAAGACCAACCAAATTAATAAATGTCTAAACATTTAATGAGAAATTCGAAAAATCAACTGACACCGAGTGGGGTTTGAACGATTAAGCGATCCGTGCTGATGCTCTAACCAACTGAGCTATTTACCGTGTCCCACGGCCACGGGAGTCTGTTCTTAATAAACGTTTACATTTAATAAGCTTACATGTGCTAATACATGGTTAAAACATTTAAAAAACAAATTAATGACATTAACTTGACTGTATTTTAAAGAACATTATCTGTCTAGAAAGAGATTGATAGACCCTCACCTTATATGAAATGGAATAAAAGAGTTATACGATTTATACAATTTACCATTTCTTTAAATAAAAAATAAAATACAATACAAATTAAATTACATAACAGTACACAATAATAGTAATAATTTGTGTTTGTCAAAAGAATTAATATAATGACATTATATTAATTCTTTTGACCAAGAATTAATACAAAGTAACCATCTGGCTGACTCATCACTTAACCTATTTATATGTTTTCTAATTACTAATGATGCTTTAGAAAATAATCTTTCAGTAGGTACTGAAGATGCAGGTATTGAAAGAAAATCACGGGCCATCTTCGATAAAGTCGGATATTCTGTCTCATGCGTCCTCCACCACTCTAAAATGTCTTCCGAGCCGGCGGCTCTGGGTTTACTTAGGTACTCCTCCAACTCGTCAATAACTAAGCCTTGAAGACAAGATCCAGATCCATATGACGTCGAGGGATATGAATACAGTTTCTGAAAGTATATTATCTCCATCATATTCACATTCTTTTCATTTCTTGGTGATTCTAGAGATTTATTCACAGAGTGTAGACTTTTATATTCTTTATAAAGTTCATTAAATTTGCGCAGGCTTTCTGTTTTAATTTGCTTCCCCCATAAGGTCATGTCAAAAGTCTAAGCCTTATGCCTTGGGTCTAAAATTAAAGAGGTACAATAAATCCAGTTGCTCTTCTTATAATGTTTAAGCATTTTGTCTCGAGCTGCTTGGAAACCCAGAATGAGCCTTTCATCTATTTCCGATCGATTAGGTTTCTCATCTAATTGTTTTACCATGGATTCAATTTTATCGAGTAAGAGATTGAATGATACAATGACTAGAGGTAATGTAACATATTTTTCTCCACCAAATATCGTTGATAAAAGTTTAAAGTTTATTAGAAACTTATGTATTTTTTTCGAGTATTTGCCACTCACTATCTGTGATTTTAAAATCATTCAACTCGATGACAGAAGTGCACAATATGTTAATGCCAGTTCTCAATTTTAAACCAAATCCAATCATATCATGTGTGGAATTCCATCTCGTTGGACAGTCGAGTATGGGATTCAGATTTGATGGCACGCCAGCTGCTTCACAAGCAGACTGAAACTTCCTCTTCAATATCTCACTTCTTTTTATTTTACTGGAAATACTGCGTGATTTTGTTATAGCTGTACGTGACTCAGCAATATTTGGCGCATATTCTTCATCTTCCTCAGTTTCGTCTTCATAGTCTTCATACTGCTGTTCTTGTCAGTTTCACTGTGTAATGCTAAGATCTTTAATAAATCTTGTACACCAAGGTTCAAAATGTGAGCAAAGCACCGGAAATATTGATTGTCTGAATCAAAGTGTGGCAGCTGTTTGTCCAGTTCATACATAAATTTGGTATTTGCAGTTGCGTTGTCGACCGTGATACCCTGTATTTTATCAATTATGTCAAATTCCAATAAACATTCGTGAAAAATCGTTGCAATATCATCCCCAGTATGTCGACCGCGTGATGGTATAGTATCCAGAACTACAGATCGATACTTCCATTCGTTGTCTATATGAATAGTGATCCGTACCGAGGACACCGAGCGTACATCGCCGAGTTAACATCGTATTGTATTAACTCCGTGTTTAAAAAAAATATTTTTGCAGTTAATGTTTATACTTATACTGTGTAAAAAGCAAATATCAATAGTTAGAAGTTAGTTACTTAAAATTAAAGTATATAAGCAAAGAAAGTGTAGTGTGAACAAAGATTGAATTGCTTGTAATTTTAATACTCAGTTCGGTGGACTTTGATACTGCATATTATTCTGGTTCTGCAACTATTGAAATGCGTATGTTTTTCCTAATACCCACTTGTTGTTTGAACAAATTATAAAGTGTTTAGTGTAAATAATTACTATCATTGTGTATATTAGTGCAGTAAAATGAAATGCTCAGCATGTGAAAATTCTATTGAACGAAATGAACTATTGGGATGCATTTTATGTAAAGGAACCTATCATTATATGTGCCTTAATATTACATCTGCGAAATTTATGAGTAACTATCAAAAATTTAAAAGATCATGGAAATGTCCTACTTGCACCAACATTACGGAACGGCGATCCAGAAAAGACGACACACCGATAAAAGTTAACTGTGGGGATTCATCACCCTGGTGACAGAGAATTCCTCGCTGAGCATCCACGCCCAAGCTACCCTACTATTCCTGAGCGTGGGTGCTTGGGCTGCCCGCGTATACGGAGGGAGGGAAAACCTTTCTCTTTGAGACTCAGGTGTCCTTAAGTGTCGCTTAAAGGCTGATACTTCATATCTCTCATAGACCTACCCGGGGTATAAATTAGAACACTCCTTTAGGTCCCGGGCTGGAGAGTTTGCGTATGCGTCAGAGAAGACATCTGTTTTCAACTCCTCGGCAGTCTTGAAGGTACGGACCTGTCCATCCTATGTCTGCGCGTAGACAGCGACGACCATCTCCGTGTCTACGGGTGCCACTATAGGTCCCATAGCGGTAATGCCGAAAGAGACCGACTCATTGAACACGTCCAAATGGCTACAGATTCTTTGCTACAGCAGAGATCGTTATCCTTGGCGATTTTAACGCCCACCACGTCGAATGGCTCGGTTCACGTTTAACCGATCATGCGGGGAGATCTGTTTATGACTTTGCCTTGGCATATGGTTTTATACAGCTGGTTACTTCGCCTACTCGGATTCCAGATGTGGAGGATTATGCACCTTCCCTGTTGGACCTTCTGCTGACCTCTCATCCGGACGGATATCAGGTTTCTGAAGACGCCCCTCTTGACTCCTAGGACCATTGTCTTATCCGGAGTGTGGTGCCACTCACGCTCCCCTTGCAGTTGCGTTCTGCAGACTGCCGCCGTGTTTGGCTTTACAGGTCGGCGGATTAGGACGGAATGCGGTCTTTCTTTGCATCCTACCCTTGGGTGCGGGTTTGCTTCTCGCTGGACACTCCCAGGGTTGTTGCTGATTCTGTTGCTGATCTGGTACTTCAGGATATGGAATTTTTTATTTCAACTTCTGTGGTGACCATCGGAGGCAGATCTCAGCCATGGTTTGGTCGCTCCTGTAAAATAGCATCACACTATAAGCAGGAGTGCTACCGGGCATAGACTGACGCATCAACATCTCGGGATGTAAACACCAGCGCTAAAAACTACTCTAAAAGGAAGTATAATTCCGCCTCCAGGTCCTTCAAAAAGTTATTGCTAAGGCAAGGTCAGAGCACATCGGCAGAATTGGCGAGAAGCTAGTTCGCCTTCCTTCGGGAACCCGTGCATTCTGGTCTCTTGCCAAGGCTGTCTAACGGAACTTCTGTCAGCCATCTCTTCCATCTCAGCACAGAGAGGGACTCACTGGCCCAAGCCGCAAAGGAGAAAGCCGATCTGTTAATCTTCCTCTTTGCGTCCAACTCGACTCTCGATGATGGGGGGAACACACCGCCGACCATCCCGCGGTGTGATTGCTTCATGCCGGATGTGCGGTTTACACAGCGCACGGTTCGCAAAGCAATCCTCTCCCTGGACGTCAACAAGACGAATGGGACTTATGGAGTCCTACCCATTGTGCTGAACACGTGTGCTCCGAAGTTGGCACCGGTTTTAACGCGTCTTTTCCGGTACTCCTACTCCTAAGGTGTAGTTCCGAATTAATGGAAGACAGCTTTGGTCCACCCAATCCCTAAAAAGCCGTCCGCTCCTCCTTCTTCTCAAAAATAATGGAATTTATTGCAAACGGTTTTCGTCGGGGTCGATCAGCTGGTGATCTTCTGGTCTACCTAACTCATAGATGGGCGCAGGTAGTAGAGTCTAAAGGGAAGGAATTGGCCGTTAATTTGGACATAGCGAAGGCCTTCGATCGGTTCTGGCACAAAGCGCTTCTTTCGAAGCTCTATTCCTATGGGCTTCCCGAGAAATTGTGCAATTGGATCAACAGTTTCCTTGCTGATCGGAGCATTAGGGTTGTAGTAGACGGTGCATGCTCTGATTATAAGCCTATTAAGGCTGATGTCCCACAATGCTGCGTGCTATCATCAACGCTATTTCTTCTGCATATAAATGATATGTTGCAAACTGGTAACTTTCATTGCTATGTGGACGACAGCACTGGTGATGCTTTATATACAAGTCGTACCTTCACAGTTTCAAAAGGCACTCCCTTGCTGCCTTAGCTAGCATCGGAATCGTCGGCGTCGACATATTGAATAGTGTGCAGTTTCGTGGTTACTTGGAAGGGAAGGCAAATTGGCCTCTAAAAAGCTTGGCGTGCTCAGCAGAGCGGGGCAGTATTTCATGTCGGCACATCGCTTGCAACTTTTACAAAGTGCAAATTCGACTTCACATGGAATACTGTTCTCATCTCTAGGCCGTGCCAGTTGCCAGTGCCCAGTGCCAGCTCCTTCCATTTGACCGCATCTAGCGCAGAGCGGTTCGAATCGTTGACGTCCGAGTTCTTTCTGATCGGCTCGATTCACTGGCACTGCGTAGGGATGTTGCATCCCTTCGCATTTTCTATCACATCTACCACAGGGAGTACTCTGAGGTTCGGATAATTCCAGCTGCCATATTTCACGAATGCACATCGCGTCAAAATTCACAATACCATCCATTCCATCTGGATGCTTGACGGTCCACCACTCTGCGTTTTACTAGAAGTTTTCTTCCTTTTTTTTATAGGATAGGGTGACAAACAAGCACACAGTCCACCTGATGGTAAGTGGTTGCTGTGGCCCTTAGGATGTCTAACACACATATCCTCGTTTGCGAATCAAAATGCAGATGCGTTGTCACCCGTGAGGACTAAGATGGAATGCCTCTCTTCCAGTAAAAAGGGTCTCCGGTTCTCTAAACTCACCATACGAAACACAGCAGTGTTAAGCTGCTATTTTACGCTAATATTCTGTGAGAGCGTGGTCCTTCCCCGGTCGAGCCAGCCCATTCGTGCTACAGCTATACTACTAATATAGCTGCAGCATGGCTCTACCACGTATAAAACTAATAATTCCTTAAATAATTCCTTGTTCAACTTCTCTGTGGAATTGTTTACCACCGGCGATTTTTCCGGATCGATACGACTTAGGGACCTTCAAGAAAAGAGCTTACTCCTTTCTAAAAGGCCGGCAACGCACCCAACTTTCATAATATGTATTTAGTAAAAATCTGTTATTTTGACATTACAAACAGATACTAATTTCATTTATTTAAATAGATTTAATTCCATATTCGTAAAGTGAAGGTTGTAAAAATTCCAAAGCGGTCACTATATTATTTTGATCTTGAGGCGTGAAAACTTGGTTGCACTTTTAATCATTCTCTTTTATAATTCAATACAAGATCGTAAATATCAATGTGATTTATATTGTTGGGTATCTAGTTAATTGGGAGTTATTAATAATTACTGTTAGTAAATGACAGGAATTTTTAGTATATGTATTTGGTGACAGTCGACAGCAAAATATAGCCGATTTTAATCATAATGATTTGTTAGATTCAAATTATTATCTTTCTTTATTAACTTCTGTATCAGTAAAGTCAATTTCTTCTATGTGGTTACCTTCTATTCTATTTTTTTTTAAAAAACTAATATTTTTAGTAGCATCTTGTACGTATACAACATGGTAAGGTATGCTTCAGTTCTTCATTAATGAGATGTGAAAAATGGTAATTTCTTTTATCCTGTTCGACTTTAGAATTCTCTGAACATGACAAATAATTTTTTTATCGTGTAAAGACACGACTTCTAATTAAACTTTATTTACCTCAGAAGTGGTAATTATTAGTTTTTGCAAAGACCGAGATAGAGTTTGGTTAAAATCTGGTGATCTGCCTCACTTCAGTCCTAAAAAGAACAAACACTATAACATATTATAATTTCATCAACTTTAAAAAAAAAATCATGTTTTCTGTTAAGAAAGTTCATCATCTATTACGATACATTACTAAAATTAAAAATGCAAAGCGTAATTTTAGTAGAAAACTTTCAATATAATTAAAGTCAATATAAATATATAAGGTGAAATTAAACATGATATCGAAACTTAAATTTAAAGTGGAGATAACGCATAATTAATTGAAACAAAACTTACCTCTGTTATTTATAATACGGTCATTGCTAAAAGATGAAAAAATATGAGGGATATCGTTTTAGAGAAGTCGCGTTGATGCAATGAATATATCGTACGTGCGTCTAAAAACTTCGTGAATTAGACAGAGCGCAGCCGTACAAAGTTGGATAGAAACGGGGTAAGGGAGAAGGCGGGGATATTACAAAGCTTGGTTTTAACCGGTTAATTGTTACTACCTTAACCTAAATTTATGAAAAACCGGTATTCCGCAAAATCTGGTTTTGCGGTCCGTGACCGAAACCGGTTTAGAATTTGAACCGGTTTCCGAGCCCTGCGTATGCTTCGGTTTAATTTCGAGTCCATACTATGCATTGCGTACGGTAAGACAGCTTATCGATGACGACGGCGCAAAGTGTCCACTTGCGAGTCGTATCGTGTCTACTTCGCTATATATGGACGATATCGCATTCTCTTTGCCCAGTGAATCTGAAGCCAGTGACGCCTCTCAGCAGCTGATAGACTTATTCAAGGGTGCACAATGGGACCTAATAAAATGGAATAGCAACCGTCGACCTGTTTTAGATGCTTCCCATAAAATTACAGGAGGAGTAGAGTTCGATAAATCAATGCAACATAAAATATTGGGCTTGCATTGGTCTAGCGATAGTAACGCCTTTTATTTTTAAGATATCTGTTCCCGGTGATGTGATGTGCACTAAGCGCATCATCTTATCTACTGTCGCCCGCCTGTGGGACATAATGGGTTTTGTTGCCCCCACAGTCGCGTACGCCAAGTTGTTAATAAAACAACTTTGGCAACTTAATTTAGATTGGGACGAGTTACCGCCACCGCCCATTGTTAAGATTTGGAAGCAATTCTGTGCTGAATTACCAGCTCTTAATGATTTACGTATCCCGCGATATGTTGGTGTATCCAAAAACTGTACTGCCACACTTTGGGTTTTTCCGATGCCGGCGAGCACGCATACGGTGCCGTAGTTTACATACATGTAAAGAGTGTTAATGGTAACACCGTCCAGTTGGTTTGTGCGAAGAATAAAGTTGCAGCAACAAAGCCACTATCTATTGCACGCCTCGAGCTTTGTGGACCGGTTTTACTCTCAAAGTTGCTTCGCAGGGTCCTCGACAATTACTCTCTTGGCCTCGCAATATCGGTCTATGCCTTTGTAGATTCAAAGGTAGCTCTGTACTGGATAAAGAGTTCGCTACACAAGTGGCAGACATTTGTTGCAAACCGCGTTGTTCAGATCACTGACAATATTCCCGCAGATGTGACGTGCACTAAACACGACATCTTATCCATTACCGCCCGCCTGCGGGACATAATAGGTTTCGTTGCTCCGTCCGTCAGTCGCCTGCCAAGCGTGACGATCAAGGCAAATCCTCATTTCATCTGCAATTCCCCTGTTGTTCGTGGACGGCGGTAGTCACTTACGATCAGGAGAGCCGCATGCTCGTTTGCACACTCTTCTATAACAAAAAATACAACGGGAGAGGCCTAGATCAAGTTGTAGATTTTTATGGCCGTATGTTGTTGGTTATTATAAATTAGAAAAAAATTAAAAAGTACAAGTGCAACTCAATTGCAATTCCTCTGGTGATCCGTAAGGTATTTTGGCTCCTCTTCAATAAAAAAAAAACAATCACAACTATAACGACTAAATGAAGCAATGAGGAAGTACAGAAACATGATTTAAAAATATCTTGTATTTTTATTGACAATGAAATGGAGTAACTGCATTGTATATTGTATTTGTATATTGGATATATATCTTTAGTAGTTTTTAACGATACCTACTTAAAAATAAAATATAACATTATATACATTTGAGAATTTATTCTTGAACATTAAGTTGTTGGTGGTGTGTAACAAAACCGTTCCTTGTGCAGTGAACTTAACTTTGGCTGTTTTAAAACGATATTGCTTTATTAATATCCACAGCTATAGTAGTAATGTCTTCCAGACCAAATTTCGGTGACGGCGCGGCGGCCAGCCTCAACGGAAAATATCCATCTGTGCGAAGAGGCTTAAAGTGCATGAGTGTTGTACACTCTCTATTCCCTCACTCTCATAGTCTGATGAGACGGAAATCTGATACGACCTTTGATAGATAACCCGCAGGACCAACGGTTTTACGTGCTTTCCGAGGGATGGGGGTGAAACACCGCCAACATCTTGATTCCGTACTGCTGCTGAGAATTACTTAACAGAATAACGGATTTTGACCCAACCCGGAATTCGAACCTCATGACCAGCAATCGCGCTTACAACCACTAGATCAACGACTATAATGGTGTTACAGAATAATTATCACGCATGTTACTTAAAAAAATTGTTTGTGCTGTTAAAATGAAACTTTTCTATCATATATGTAATTTGTAAATTTTCAAATAATAATAATCTGTTTTAACTTAAAAAACCGACGCAGTTTTTTTTTTACTAAAAGTTAATTATATTAATAAGTAATTTAACACTAAAATCTATTTGTAATGTAATCAGTGATGTACGCGTACTGTTATAGTTTAGCTCACTATAGGTATATGGGTGCTGACAGAATAACAGCGTTGTAGATTCTCTGCAACACATGCTGAGTCAGAACCCTTTCATTGTCCTTCTAAAAATATTATTTTTGTATTAGGTTAACTTTTAAATATTTTATTACTTTTGGTCAATGAATAAATATTTTATTATTATTATTATTATTATTAGTAACGCCTACCAGCAATTGACGTCCATCCATCAATGGTAAATGACATTTTAGATGAAAATTGTTGTAGTCGTTTCTTAAGATTCAATTGAAGCTCTTCAAATAGCTCTTTGGCCTTCCTTCTAAGTGTAGACCTTTTAGGAAACATCATATTTGGACAAATCGATCGAAAATATACTTAGGTAGCTTCGTCATCGAAAAATGAGAAGGGAAGATATTTTTTCACCATCCAATCAATTGTAGCTGTCATGATTCAATCAATTGTAGCTGTCATGACAACATCTTGTCACTGCTATTTTAAGACTGAAATAAAACAGTAAATCATGTGTCTCGCCGATTATAAAAACAAATGAAAATATGGGTGAATTATAAATACATATTTAACACTAAAATTTATATAATATAAAAGCGAAATACCACTCACTGACTGACTATCACGATATCTCAGGAACTATAAAACATACAAACTTGAAGTTTGGAAGGTAGGTTCCTTTTATAGCATAGAGGTCAGCTAGGAAACGTTTTTGAGAAAATTCACCCCTAAGGGAGTGAAATGGGAGTTGAAAGTTTGTATGAAAGTCCTACGTTTTTGAAGTCAGAGACATGAAAATCGGCATATAAGTTATAAATTCTAAATAATAATAATCTTTATAAGCAATTTTCCAAAAAAATCACCCAAAAGGGGGTGAAATGTGGGATGAAAATTTATATGAAAGTCCTATGTTTTTGAAGGTAGAGACTTGGAAATCGACATTCAGGTTATTAGTTTTAAGTAATAATAACCTCTATAAGCAATTTTACGAAAATCCACCCCAAATAAGGTGAAATCGTTTACGTGGTAGAGCCATGCTGCAGCTATATTAGTAGTATAGTTGTAGCACGAATGGGTCGGCTCGACCGGGGAAGGACCACGCTCTCACAGAATACCAGCGTAAAATGGCAGCTTGACACTGCTGTGTTTCGTATGGTGAGTGTAGAGAACCGGAGACCCATTTTACTGGAAAAGAGGCATTCCATCTTAGTCCCACGGGTGACGACGCATCTGCATTTTGATTCTTTATTGAGGATAGATGTAGATGTCTATGGGTCACAGCAACCACTTACCATCAGGTGGACTGTGTGCTCGTTTGTCACCTTATCCTATAAATATCATATATAAATTGGCGATATATTTTCAGTATATCGCCAATTTGGTCGATAAACCTTCGTCTAGGGCGTCCCTTCCCGACTCTGCCGTCCACCTCTGCCACATAAACTCACTCTTTCCTCATTCATTCTTTCTACATGACCTAACCACCGAAGCATTCCTTTCTTAATCCTGGTCACAATATCATCTTGCAAACCACACTCTTCTCTTATCACACAATTTCTCACTCTGTCATTCAGATTCAGCCCTAACATACTCCTTAATGACCGCATTTCTACAGCATTTATTCTACTCGTGCTTCTTCTGCCACACCCAACTTTCACTACTATACATTAAAGTAGGACTAACACAGCATTGTGAATTGCCATACGTGCCTTTTTGGACACATTTTGACTTTCCACAACAGAGTGTAGAGCCCCATTTACTTTATTTCCTGCGTTTACTCGTCGTTCTATATCCTTATCATACCTACCATCCCTGCTAAATAAACATCCCAAATACACAAACTCATCTACTTGCTCGACCAATTCTTCTATTCTTATTTCACATATTGTTTTACTTTTCTTCTTTCAAAGACCATAACTTTCGTCTTACTTGCGTTCACTTTCATTCCCCTTTCTTTTAATGAAATGTTCATTAATGTAACCATCATTTGCAACTCGGCCGCCGACGACGCGAGTATGACTTGATCATCGGCGTACAAAAGACATTTGACGGTTAACTCACCCATTCTTAACCCGCATTCTTCAACTTTCAGATTTTCCAAACAACTGTCCATAAATAGGTTGAACAGCCACGGGGAAGCCACACAGCCCTGTCTGACCCCTTTATGGATGCCAAACCAGTCCGAGTAGGCCCCGTTGATCCTGACACAAGCACTGGAGTCCCTATACAGAGACTTCAATGCCTGTATCAACCCAGCACTCAACCCAAATGAGTTCAGTGTTTGCCATAATACATCCCTGTCCACTCTATCATAAGCCTTTTCCAAGTCCACGAACGCACAAAAAACCTTTTGGTTTTTGGCCAAAAACTTTTCCGCGATCATGCGCATGGAAAGACCTGATCCGTACATCCCATCCCCTTTCTAAATCCCGCTTGCACATCCCAAATTTTTCCATCAGTATCTTTCATAACTCTTTCAATTAGTACCTTAGCATACAGTTTTCCCACAATGCTAAGAAGACTGATACCATGGTAGTTTTTACAGTCCTGCTGCGATCCTTTTCCTTTATATAGTGGGACTATCACGGCTTTGCACCAGTCTCCCGGTACCCGCTTAAGTTCCCAACACAAATTAAACAAGGTATACAGCAGGTTTGCCACCACTTCCTCTCCAGCCCTTTACCTATATAGCCTCTATATACTTAGGTAGGCCTTTTGCAGCGGGAAAATTTCATAATCTCATAGGAAATGAGATATTGTACGCGGACGAAGTCGCTAGCGGCCGCTAGTTACATAATATATGTGTTATGTGATTGTGTGATAAGTATATTTTTTCTTACCTGTCCACTTTTTCCGGCGGTTATTAAAAAGCTTGTGATATCTCCACTTAATTTTGGTTTTTCAGGTAGAAGTATTTGTGATTCCTTTTTGTGGAAAGATATTAGATGCTTCCTTAAGCCTGAAGTGTTTCTGTTTTTCATTTTTATTTCAACCTTTTTATGTTGGCACAATTTACACAAAGCAATTTGGGATGCAGGAATTATTTCGAAAAACTCATCAAATTTGCTTCTCTTTTACATCTATAACTCCAACTCTCACTACTCCGACTATAACTATTTGCTCATGTCAAATTGTAAACTTATCACTCCGAGAACAACAAGGATTAGAGTAAAAACAATTAATACATTAGACTCGATGCAAAGCTCAATTGGGAATGACTGGAATTAAAGTAAATACTACTATTTGTAAGTACACGCCGAAAGACCGACAAAGGAAAGTTCGGCATCCTTTGATAAAAATAATGATTCTTCGGAAGATTAATAAAACAGATGCGTTGCCAGATAGGTAGTGTGCCTACGTAACCATGAAATGTAAATATGTAAATAAAATTGTGTATATTATGTTCTTCTTGTGATGGAATTAATCTACGTTAATTAAATTAAATTTGCCTAGGTACGTTACTTGCTGTATTTATCTAGGTACTTACTAACTACTACAGTACGATAGAAGTTAATAAACCGACACTGGTAATCAGTTTTTGAAAGTGTGTGATTTTAAAACACAAAATGCGCAAATATGACTTCACTCATTCGAAATTCAAAATTCAAATATTTTTTATTCAAGTAGGCATTAAAATACACTTTTGAATAGTCATATAATCACTGTTTTCCCCAATTTTTTTCTTTTCCATGTTCAGAGGTGCTGATTCTACTGAGAAGTATCATGGAAGAAAGTAAGAAACTGCACTGAAATTTCACTCTTTTCAAAATATTTTTACAATAGTACTATAATTATGTTAAGCGATAAGTCAAACATGTATATGTATATACCAAATCGGTATAGAAATTTCTAGTTAGTCCTGTGTAGTACGAGAGGTCAGTTCTAAGCATTTTGTCATTAAGATAATCATTTACAGAATAATATGCTTTTTTAGCTAAACAAGCTTTAATGTGCGACTTAAATTGAAAAGGTGAAAGATCTAACATTTCTTTTGGAATCTTGTTATAAAAGCTTATACCGCTACCCAAGAACGAATTGTATACTTTGTGTAACCGGAAAGCAGGTAATGTGATTTTATTTTTATTTCTACTATTAAAATTGTGCAAATCACTATTCTTTACATGTAAGTGAATGTTTTGTCGTACATACATGATATTTGCAAAAATATATTGTGGTGCAAAAAGTCAAGATATCAATTTCTTTAAACAGTTCTGTCAGAGATACTCGGGCTCCTAAGCAGTACATAGATCTTATTGTATGCTTTTTATTTTATATGCACGCTTTTTATATTATTCGATTAGCATTGTAGAAAATTTTTACACGTTTCAAGTGTGTTAAAAGTGTCTACAATATTAATCAAATTGGTGACGACATATTCGAGCACTTTGTGTTGTAAAAACACACACTTCCAAAAATCGAGATTTGCAGTGAACTTATTGAACATGTTTATCTATTAGGTAATAATAATAATAATAATAGTAAGTAATTATTATAAACCATACAGTTAATATTATAATAATTACTTACTAGAATAAATTATTATGATATCTACCTATCATTACCATTATCTAATTACAATATTCCTTGCGAGATCAGCATAATGTATCGTGTCCATTCTGAGCTCACGGAAACTTATTTTATTCTTTGGAACATGTACCTACTCCGTGGCGGCAATCAAACAGTGTCAGTTGTTGTGCGTGCGGTGCGGCCGGCGCATGTATCTTGACCTTGTACTTCCGAATAGCTGCAAATTTCTTTGACAGGTCAGTATCCGACCTTTGATGATGCCGACTATAAGACGCTGTCAAAGTGCCGATGGTCAAAACTTGGGATGCACTCTTTTTTCTTTTAATGGATATTTTCATTCGCTATGTATGTTTATGGTATTGTTCGTAATGCGCATAAGTCCAATTTTCCAATTTTTTTAAATATATTTTTTGCGTCTCATAGAGTCCCTAAGCGTACACCCGAACTCATATACTCCCTGAAACGACACTCAGTCCTAACTGCAAGACGCAAGAGTCTCGCAGGCTTAGTCTTGTTCTTGATTAAATCTTGCACGGTCAGTCTTGGTCTTGGTCTTGCTAAAATTAGGCGGTCCTGGTCTTGCTCTTGGTCAAAAATGCAAGAACAAGACTAAGACTGCAAGACCAAGACCGATTTTGGGCAACACTAGGTAGGACGCTCTCACGGAGTACCAGCGTGAAATAGCAGCTTAATGCTGCTATGTTTCGTATGGTGAGTGTAGAGAACCGGAGGCCCTTTTTACTGAAAGTGAGGCATTCTATCTTAGTCCTCAGGGGTGTTAACGTATCTGCATTCTTAATCGAGAATGAATTTAGATGTCTAGGGATCACAGCATCCACTTACTATCAGGTATTCCCTTATTCTACATGAAAAAATATCTGCTCAATTGTTGCTTCGCTTTTGCATTTTGATTCTTAATTGAGGATAGATGTAGATGTCTATAGGACATAGCATCCACTTACCATCAGGTGGACTGTGTGCTACTTTATCACCCATATTCTATATAAAAAACTAAATGGACTTATAATATATGTACTGCATTTATTTTTTTGCTTCAAAGCAATGACCCGCGTATAGTGTTCGGTCAAAGACCTTGCTTAGGATGTCGTAAATACGATCCTTTTTTCTACCGACTTCAAAAAGGAGACGGTACTCAATTCGACTGTATGTTTTTTTTCTTTTTTTTATGTGTGTTACCTCTTAACTTTTTATTTTAGGTGAAACGATTTCGATGATTCTTTTTTTATTTGAAAGCTGGTGCTTCTCATGGTGGGACCACATTCTTATTAATTTATATTGAAGTCGGTTGTACAAAATTTTTAATTTTTAATTATATTCCTTTCCAGTCTTCGACTTGTAGCGGCGTAACGGGTTAATAATTAGTCCATTTCGTTCCGAGGAAATGCGGGCCGAGAGACTTTTTGAAAATTAGGTATTTGAAAAACTATCGCTGTCTACTACGGTTTCTTTACTCATGTGCTGTCGCTCTGCGAGCGTTCGGCGTCCTATAAGGACAACTGCCGATCCGACTGAATAGCATAGGATTTGGTTCTCTACCATTTCCTCCTCCAACATTATTTACCTATTTAAAAGATATTTCATAAACTGAATAAGATGGATATAGACTGTCTCTATGTTTTTCATTTTTCAGTATTAGAACACTAGGCCTCTGTTGATAGCGGTCTAAATAGGCAATTTTGAGCATTTTGTAATGGTTCTAGTGCTTATAAAGATAGTGCATCATCAAAAAGGAAAACATAGGGACATAGAAGAGATTGATATTTATTTTACTGTAAAAACTCATTGCTATAAGGTCATAAACCAGAAAGAAAACAGGCGAGAGCGTTTGTATGGAGAAAAGACCACCCGCATTTCCTCTTAACAGTCGATTATAGCACATGGGAATCGAAGTGAATATTTACAGTCCATCACCAGCCTGTGTATAATCAGTCTGATATTTGTGTGATACATCGATATATCGAAACACGTCAGATGCTCTCGATTGTCGAGTTTGAGTAAGACGCTTGCAGCATTTCTGTGGAACAATTTATATGACGCTGACGAGATAAGTTAAGTAACAGAATGCTTTACTTACACAACATCCCATAACTATATTTTATGTCATAAAAAGCTATAGTAATTTCACCATATTCAACTGACTTGGTGACCTGTAACTCACATTTGAAATACCTACTTCATGAACTAACTATCCACAGCCAACTGATATTAACATTAAATAACCTTAGTACTAAGGAATTTTCGTTTGTGATTAGAAACTAATACATTTTTATTACCGTTACAGTCTATTAAAGTCCACTGCTGAACATTTTATACGTGGTAGAGCCATGCTGCAGCTATATTAGTAGTATAGTTGTAGCACGAATGGGTCGGCTCGACCGGGAAAGACCACGCTCTCACAGAATACCAGCGTAAAATTGCAGCTTAACACTGCTGTGTTTCGTATGGTGAGTGTAGAGAACCGGAGATCCTTTTTACTGGAAAAGAGGCATTCCATCTTAGTCCTCACGGGTGATAACGTATCTGCATTTTGAGTCTTTATGGAGGATAGATGTAGATATCTACGGGTCACAGCAACCACTTACCATCAGGTGGACTGTGTGCTCGTTTGTCACCCTATACTATAAAAAAAAAAATATGCCCTCCCCTTAGATTGCCTCATAGGGGGCATATTTGCCATAGTTGCCACGCTTGGCAAGGGGGTCGCAACCGCATTTTAAGGCGTTATTAGGAAAACGCTGCTGCCCATCTCCTGATTTGTTTCCCTCTGTCGCCTCTCACGACACCCACGGAATGATACGGAGTAGTGGATATTCTTACACCGCCACATACACATTTTTAACATAACATAACATTAACACATTTTTATTATTAGTAGTAATTACCATCATGACCCGTGTAGTCCACTACTGAACATAAACTTCCCCTATAGGCTGATATAAAACCCGGTCTTGAGCCATCTGCGTCTATCATATATTTATACAAGGTAACGCCACACTGCAGCTATATTATGGTTGTAGCACGAATAGGTCGGCACGACCGGACAATGACTACGCTCTCACAGTATACCAGCGTAATATTGCAGCGTAATATAGCAGCTTAATGCTGCTGTGTTTCGTATGGTGAGCGTTAGGAACCGGAGACCTTTTTTACTGAAAACGAGGCCTCCACTTAATCGAGGATAAATGTAGATGTCTATGGGCCACAGCATCCAATTACCATCAGATGGACTGTGTGCTCGTTTGTCACCCTTATCTTATAATCATCTTACTCATGTTCATAAAATCGTCGACCCTTCTAACTTGGAGTTCTCGAGCTATCTATTAAACTAGGAAACAAATAAAACTGCGGTTAACAATGTAACAAAAATCAGTTTTATTATTTTTTCTATATAGTCCTACAGCGTCAATACAAGATCTTACACTTGCATTCTCATTAACTACTTACCATATTTCACGTATTTATTTATACCTTTATTAAAACATAATTTATTCAATTATTTATTTACAAATTTCAAAGTATATCAGAGAATCTAAAATGTGCCGTAAGCATGTCCTGGTATTTTCCAGGACATAGCTTAAAACAACCTCTACCCGTCTACCCACCATATTCAAAAGTTCTATGATATAAGCGTGGTAATTATATAATATTTGAATAATTTATTGAACAATTAAATTTCATGCAAGTTTATGATCACGAACAAACATAATACGGAAAACAAATAATTTATGGGTCTTTACAACAAATTAATATTAAATTAAACAACAAAATTTACAGTACGTACAGCTTTTAACGTAAGCACATATTAATACATGTAATTCATCATTTTTTGCATTAATGGTAATTTAAAACCATTACATATCTTTATTTTATTTTCGTGAGTGCATTAAATATGATATATTGAACTGCAATGATAGATTGAATAATACGTCTCAGAATGTTCTCTAAAACAATAAAAGCTTTTAAAACGAAACAAGAATTAATGTTTACATCTTATGGCACATATCATAATTTTATTTATAACATAAATAATGCTATATGTATATATATATTTGAAAAAATAATTAGGAAATTACATTGAATAAGGTAATAAATGATAAAGGATTAATGCTCTGTCACAAGGAAGGAATCCTATAACGATAACAAACTCAAGTTTACTGGTTATTTATTTGTTCTCTAAAACTCATTAAAACCCACAAATTCATATAATATCAAACATCAATTATGTATAAGTAATTGAAACTATAAATTAATTTATCGCATTGGGAATTTTAAGAATACCTATTCCTTGTAATTTTTTCAACTGCATGTCTGATTACAGTATGTTGTATTGTCATGTAACTTCTATGTGGCAGCAAGGCATTTTATCCTAAAAGTTAGAGGTGACAACGCACCTGCCCTTCCATTCTTCAGCGATAATAGATGTAAGCAGCTTTAGGCCACAGTATCCACTTACCATCGGTTGGATGTGTGCTCGATTGCCACTATTGTTAAAAAATGTCGAACACATGGCCTGAATATGGCGTGGACATCCACATGTTTCTGAGACTGTATACGAGCCTTACTCTGATCTTATTAGCAGAAGCGTTTTTTTATGATTATAAGTTCTGCTTTGTTGATAAATTCTAAAATTTCGACTGAGTAAATGAAAATTATTGCCTTGCTAAACCTGTAACGGTAGTTGAACATACCCTCGAATTTTTTTACGAGTTTGTATATCTGAGACAATATGCCTGCTTAGCTAAATCCCACTTCGACCGGAGATCAATCGACGAATCCAACTAAACTGGGCTGCGTTCTGGAAACTGGGACTAATCTTCTTGTCCGATATTTCTTAGAACCTTAAGACGAAAGTGTACAACCGGTGCGTGTTGCCAGTGATAACTTGCGGAACCGAAACGTGATCCTTCACTACTGTGTGCACTCAGCTTGTGATGAAAAGCTCTTGTTCAGAATTTCTCTGTAGGATGAGATAACGTAACAATGTAGAAAATAACGTTACGAGGATATCCGTAGAAGAACAAGAGTGGCTAACATACCCCCAACGTGCCGACCAGCCATCAAGTTCGAAAAACAAACAACCGATCGGAAAGAAAGATTCAGCGTCTCACTGGCAAGCGCAGTGTTGGGCGACCCTCCACTAGATGGAGTTATGACCTAATAATATACACAGGTAGTCGATGGATGCAGGTGGCTCAGGATTGTAGTTAACGGCAATCTATATGGGAGGCCTGTGCTTAGCTGTGGACTTGCGATGGATTGTAGTGATAGTGTTATTCATATCGCCCTTTGGCATCTTTTGCATTGTAAATTATATATATCCAGTGTTAAATGGACAGAGAATAATTCATCCCGAATTATGTGACCTTTTTTTTTCAAAAAAATATACTGCCTGCAAATCTGGATTAGTGTTGCTTTTACTTAGATTTGAACCCAGATTAGCAGGGTGATGATGACGATTTTGATGAATTGATATAACTTTGACAAATAACACAATAGACATATCATTATTAAAAACATTGGTACTATTATTATGACCAGAATATAACTACAATAAATATTACAGGTGTTGTATTTGTGACACCAAATTGTTTCATTGGAAATTTCCCTAAAAATGTTTCAGTGTCACCAAATTTAAACCCATAAAGGCTTGGAGCAAGTTTGCGAGCATATTTATTGGTTCCTTTAACATCCTTCGTCATTATCATTACACCCTTCACAAATACACAGTTGAACATAGGACTCCCCCAGTAGTAGTTAGACTGTGCCCAAAGTACCTATGCCACACATTACGGTTCTGAGATATTTGCATCCATACTTCTTGTGTGTCTTACTATATCGTCACTTCAACTAGTAAGGGGCCGACCTACACATCGCATACTGGTACGAGGTTACTAAACATGAACTTTTCTACCCATCGGTGGTCGGTTCTCCAAGTTATATTGCCGGCCTATTACGCTTACTGGTCCGTTTTGCTATGTCAGTTACTCTGGTTCTACTTCGAAGATCTTTATTACCAATTCTAGCATGCAGATAATCTTCGTAAATAATTGCTTCATAGTTCTCTCCAAATCTCGCTGAGCGACCTTAAGCTTCCTTGTACGGCCAGCAGTGAATCATATCTCATCATTGATAACACGCACTGATTGTACACTCTTGTTTTCAAGTTTCGATAAATACGTGACAAGGAGAGGCTGGTGTCCATAATGTCCCGAACGCTGCTCAGCCGAGGTGGATCCGTCGATTGACCTTGATTGAAGAAATACTACGCTCAAAATTGGTGACGAGTTTGTTAACCTAAGACACATTCTTGTCCTTAAACATTAATCAACGGTAGATATATACAAATGACACTCATAAACATAATACCTGAAACATATAATTTAATTAATGTGCTCAATGTTTTATATTTTTCCTTTTATTGTTCTTAAGTCAATATTGTGTCTGAGGCGTGATGAAATCCGAGTTCGATCTCTGCCGGAACCAATTATTAATTTCAATTGTAGGTGCTGTTATTACGAGGAATTGTATTAGACTGGCGTTATGGACTCTTGTATGCCCTGTTAACCTCTACTAAAAGGGGAGGTTTGAATCATTTAGTCAAATGATTATAAGCTTTTAATTTATTGTGTTCGCCCTAGATATCCTTATTTAATTAATTTCCTATGATTAAAAAAGTAGATCAATTCGTCAACAGTCTGTTATGCCACAATTATCATGCATGCTTAGCATTTAGATAAGTGATCGCAGTGGAAACGTTTCTACTATTTTTGATAACATTAGAATTGATTGATTTTTTAAAGGCTGGATCTTTTAGCTGGAACTACTGGAAAAGAGGCATTTCACTTTATACCTCGGGGGTGACAACGCATCTGCATTTTGATTCATAACAAGATAGATGTAGATGTCTATGGGCCACAGCCTCCAAATCAGATAGAGTGCGTGTTCGTTTGTTACCCTTATTATGGCATAAAAGAAAAAAGTGCACTGTGGTGATATATGGCTGCGTAAGATAATCCAAATGCGCCATTCATTTCGAGGTTATCATAAAGTTCGACATATATGACGCAGTGTCAAATATGGTACCACGATTGCCAATCCGCCTGCCAAACGTGACAATTTAGGCAAATCCTCTCCACCTTCTGAGAGATCCATGACAACTCTTTACAGACTGAAGGTGTAGAATGTGGAGGAAATTGGCTAAAAACTAATTATTTTGTTTGCAGGCTTAGCATCCTACTCTACATTAGGCCAAAAACATTAGTATGCAGGACATGGGCCTCTCCCGTAGTAGTTTGGATAAACTGCAATCGCCACGTTTATATAGCGGTATAATGATGGCAGTATTGTATATTCCTTTGTCACTGCTTTCCAGCGCCGGCATTTCAATTTTAAATCAGGTATAAATATAAAATGATTCTACCGCTATATGGTACTCGTATAAGTGTATACCATCTTTTTAGCCTTTCCCTAAGTTACTTGTGACGATACCCTCGGGATTAGATAGGGTGACAGTTTCTCATATACCGTACACATATCCTTTGATTATATTTAACTTCAGAACTAGCGTTGAAATAAGTTTAGTGTTCTTTACTTGGTCTAGTTTTTATTAATATATGAAAACCGTTAAGGTCGGGTCCACATTTGATCATCTTGACGTATCATGGTTAGACATTTCGTATCGAGTATTTGTATCTTTCTATTTACGCTCATTTCGACATATCGTGACACTGGCCACTAAAATGTGTGCATATTTAACCATTTCGTATCTTATCAGCGTATCGGAATAACGTTCTTTATATCCTCGTATCTTTTCCACGTGAAAACGTCAGGCTTATTACAAAAGTAAAAATGAAAATTTACTATACATCTACGTTCCACTTCTGGGTACAGTCCTCTTCTCATGTCTGAAAGGGTTTTAAGCTTTTAAGGTAAGGAACGGCGAAATGTTTTTTTTATTTATTTATCAGACATGTAGGTTTCCTCACAATGTTTTCGGCACTAAAAATATCATTCGGAATCGAATTCGGGTTGTTCGCGTACTTTTAAATTGACAGTAGAAGTATTATATAAATATTATTTAGCATTAATTTGTATACTGATAGAGCATCTTTAAACAAAAAAATGCAATATGTTTTAAAATAACTCTAACAATATATATATGCACTATCCTAGATAGAGGTATTATGTATTATGAATTACAGTACGTCAGTTCTTATAATAAAATATTTACAAACTAAAAACAATATGATACAATCAATGTATTTGGAATTACTTTAAGATTCACTTTAGTTCATATAAAATCACAATGTCTCTTTCGTCACCGTTTATGACCTAACCAGTCTTGTTTGATCATATCGGCTCCTTTCTCCCCTATCATAATCACGGCGGCGTTTGTGTTGCCGCTTACTATAGTTGGCATAATGCTTGCGTCAATAACACGAAGTCCCTCCACACCGTACACACGCAGCCGCGGGTCGACTACGGCTTTTTGGTCCCAAGAAGGACCCATTTTTGTTGTGCCACACTGATGATATATTGTCATGGAAATCGTCCGAACTTGACACTCGATGTACTCGTCAGACATAAATTTAAATTGCTTACAGTTTGGTAAAGGTTTCATGTATAGTCTAGAACCAAATTGTTTAAATGGTGATGCGTTGGCTACTTTTAAAGCAATTTTGATTCCTTCCACCAAGCGATTAACATCAAGTCTGTCTTCGTGATATCTAGGATTCATTATCGGATAGTCGAAGGGATTAGAATTCCTTAGTCTGACATATCCTCTCGTATTTGGCCTCAGTAAAAGAGGCATTATTGTCCACGCGTCTTTATTTGCGATCGGTTTGTATACTGTATTATATAGCTCATCCGTAAGGCCTAAAATTTTTCTTACTATTTGGCCATTATCCGACGAAAAAGATGCTGGTGCCATGTGAAACTGAATATCAGGCCATAATCCAGAGCTATTTGCATATTTTGTGTTCACGAAAGCAACGCCTTCCAACCCGCCCAATGTCGTCATTGGTCCTCTCTCATTTATTACATAGTTCATTGTAACGGGGAATGCTTGTAAACGGTTTTGCACTATCGCGACAGGCTTATCTACTAAAAATGTTAATCCTCCAACGCCGACGTGATCTTGTAAATTTTCACCGACTGGCAAATCTTTTAAGACTCTAATTCCAACGTCTCTTAAGTGATCTTTGGGGCCTATACCAGACAGCATGAGCAACTGCGGACTGTTAATGGCTCCAGCCGACAATATAACCTCTTTCCTTGCGAACACTACTCTTTTCATACCATGTTTGATGAACTCAACACCGTATGCTTTCATAGTTATAGGATTAATCAACACTTTGGTAACTTGAGAATTGAGAGATATGTCTAGGTTACGACGCGTGCGAACTGGTCTCAGAAATGCTTTTGCCGTACTGCACCTTGAACCACGTCTTATTGTGCCTTGCGCTATCATGAAGCCAGTTTGTACTGCTCCGTTAATATCTCTATTTTCATATCCTATTTCAACTCCCGCTTCAACGAATGCAGCCACTAAAGGCGTTCTCCATGGTGCTTCTTGAACTGTAAGGTATCCTCCTCTGCCATGATATTCGTTTTTGTTTAAGTAAGGATTTCTATTGTCTTCGGATTTAATGAAATATTTTAACACATCTCGATAACCCCAGCCAGGATTTCCGAAAGATTCCCATTGATCAAAATCAAAACGATTGCCTCTCACATAGATCATGTAGTTCAGTACACTGGAACCTCCAAGCACCTGAAAATAAAAAATAAAAGCTGTTTTTAAGCCAGGTCGAACAAATATAAAAGCTGAAATATAACAAACAGATTATCGATCTATTGCTCGATATCATTAACAACACAAGACATTTAAATAAAATTGAACTATGTATCTGTCTGTAATATTGAAATATGGCTTGGATGATAAAGTAGCATCTTTTTGTCTTGTATTTCTTGGTGATGTTGTTGGATATACTTTATAGGATAGGGTGACAAACGAGCACAGTCCACTTGATGCTTTGTGCTTGCTGGATATATAATTTGTTACGCAGTTTTAATGTTAAGATTAATCTTTTTTATAATTATTATATACCTGTTTGTAACCCCAAAGACAAACAAAAATAAATGTTTCCACCATATATTGCCTCATAGGGGGGGCGTAAGATAATCCACTACCCCATATAATCTAGTGCATGTTGGTAGAGCCGACAGAGGTAATCTGAACTAGGAGATTGTACAATTGTTGAAACAAGGAGACTGTAGTTATCAACTCGCTTGCAGAATGTGGTAACTATGGCAAAAATCCCCTCTATGAGGCAATCTTTGGGGGAGGCCTATTTTCAACAATGGGCTTATGACAAGTTGTAATGAATCAACATTCATGCAGACTTGCTTGTTACTTGGATTTCTATGTGGGTATACATGAGTCTACATATCATAATTTTGTGGCAGCTTTTATTTTGTAATGTTTTAATATGTCTAATAAATAAATAATGAAATAATTAAATGTAAGTACTCTGACTGACTTGAACCTAAAACTCGCTGTTATTTAGACAAGAACCGACGAACACCCGTGGTCACGGGGGGATTGAGGTATTCGACGTCCCAATGTCCCGATGTCATAGTTAGCCCGGCTACCTTCAGTTTTCAACCGACGAAAAAAAATGAGGAGGTTCTCAAGTCGACGCGTGTATTTTTTTATGTATGACCACGCATAACTTTTTACAGAGTAGTCCGATTTTGATGATTCTTTTTTTATTGGATAGGGTATACCTCGAAATTGGTCCCATAATAATTTGATCTAGGTCCGACCAATAGTTTTTGAGTTATCTTTAATAATATATATTGAAGTCGGTTGTACAAAATTTTTAATTTTAAATTATTGAATATTAATTTTTGATTCGATCTACGCAGAATGAGCTTGCAGTGCTTTGAAGTCTTGGAGTGGTATGTTTGGGTTTGGATTTAATTTTATTAATTACAGGATCCCAAGCAGATGGTGGCACCCATCCATCTTCTCTATTGAAATTAGAATGTTTATTAATTTCAATAGCCTCGTGAATCATCCTTGGCAGGAATCGGTGTTCTTTTGGATTTGTGGTCTATCAAATCAAATGTAATGGCGGGGTCGATCTTGAACATCTTCACAGACTGCAGACTTTCTTGAATGTCGGTTCGTCATCATATAGGTCACGTCAAACACCTCAGTCCCCCAGACTAAGAGTGCTGTAAAGTACCCGCAACGTCGCTAAATAAAAAGTTAAATACGCAATAACATCCGTAAAATTAGTTTCATTTAGTGTCTAGTGTTCGCGTAAAGATGAGAAATCATTATAAGAACCACGTCGTTATTATTATCAAAACTGCCCGAGAGTAATCGATATTAAGTTTTAATTAAGAACTTTAAAGTACCTTTCCCCTTGGCCAACTGCACCTCCGCTGTTTAAAACCTAAGCACGCGTAGGGTGTGGGCTCCGTCTTGTACTGCCAGTCGAGCTTCGTTAGTTGTAGGTAGCCCGCTAACGAAGGGACATCGGTGATCTCGTTTTCGTCTGGACCTGGAAATTGAAAATTAAATTGTTTATTAATTGACACTTTTATATGTCTTGCTATGTCGTTCGCCATTTAAAAAGCAGCTAAACAACCTTATAGTGGCATCGTAACACAGAATCCGCTACCCCACATCATCCCGTGCATGTGGTAATAGGCGACAGAGGGAAATGAAACAAGTGATAGGTAATAGCATCTTCCCGATAACGGCTCAAAATAATAGAAAATTGCGAATGCCAAGCCGCCTGCCAAGCGTGGCAACTATCGCAATTATCCTCTCTATGCGGCAATCAATGAGTGTGGCTTATGTTTAGTGTTTTTTAACAGGTTGTAGACATAAATAAATGAATAAACAGTGCACTGTAGAATGAAACGCTCTTTCCTTTTCTGCCTCATCTGTTTTTCAACTTTTAGACAGGATCACCAATACGAATTGGGGCATCGCGGCGGACTATTACCTGCTAAAATCAGAAAAAAGAAGGAACATATATAGGCTCTTTTACTTTACTTTTTTTATTCATGAGGCGCAAGATTTTCTATGATGTATTTTAATTACCATGAATGTAAGTACTTTAAGTGAGCAATTCTTGTTCACACAATATGTTTGTATTTCATTCATTAATTCATAACAGTCTACCAAAACTACACTGCAGAATATAACCCCCCCCCCCCCCGATTGATTGCCCCATAGGGGGAATTTTTGCCATACTTGCCATGCCTAGCAGGCAGATTGGCAACCTCAGTTTTGTTCTGAATTCGGTGCTCAAGTATGTGAGCTTTTAACAGAAAGATGCTACTGCCTACCTCCTGTTTCAGATTCCCTCTGTCGACTTTTACTACCCCCATGAGATGATAAGTGGTGGTAGATTCCCTTACTTTAGTTTTAGTTTAGTTGTAAGGTAGTAACCGAAACTAATAACATTAGATTTCAAACAGATCTTTTTGTATTTATATTTATGTATGTGTCGTCAAAAATAAATAATTTTTGACCACACATCTTGTGAATAAAAATCATTTTTAGTTTATTAAGAACTTGACTACAGCCCACCTATCGGTTTTTGTGTCAGAGAAAGAGACGATTACTAACAGACGTAAAGATGATAAATATTTAAAACTAGCGATCCGCCCCGAATCACCCCGGCTTCGCACAGGTGATTCCTGATCTCGACAACAGCGCCACCTACCGTGTCCAGTTGTAAATATAAACCGTTCAGGGACTCACTTAAACGCACACAAAATTTTTCATCAAAATCGTTCAAGCCATTTTCGAGTTTTAGCGAGACTAACGGTCAGCGTTTATTTTTATATATAGAGATATTTAGTACTCACCACTCTCTAACAGTAGAAGATTCCAATCTTTCACCTCAGTCAGTCGATTCGCCACCACAGCTCCAGCGGACCCACCGCCCACTACGATGAAATCATACTCCCTCCTGGGCTCCCTGTCGAGCACCTTCGCTTCGGGATCGTACGAACTATAGTTGTGATACGTGAGTGCTCCAAGCAGGAGCGGTATCACCCACAATCCAGTAACGCTTATCGTTTTAAGCGCTGTAGATGCTAAAAGCACGTGTATAGCCATTTCGATTATGTTTGCTTTCAGTGCTCTTAAATTTATCACAGTATTGGTAACTTTTTTAAACGTTCAGTGTTGCTTATGATTAAAAATATAAATTAAAAATAAACACTTTGGTATTTTGCGGAGGCGATATTAAACGTCATTCAATCTTTGCTTGTTTATGTCCGGAGGTTTAGTTCTGCGCATCGCTTTTTCATCACTTGCAGACGGTGGCTGGCAAGACGGCAGCATATTAATCCACATCGCAAGCGTGGTTGACGATGTAGGTAGTTGCCCGGCGTACCTGAAAATACATGCAATTGAAATTTAAATACTTTTGTTGGATCACTTTATTTCTGTTTGTGTCTCAGAATGAATAGACAAATATGAATAGTTCAAATCATTAGGCATTTTTACGAGTCGTTTGTAAGATCTTTGCGCGTCAGCTGTACAATTTTTATCTTTTAAATGAATCCAAATCAAAAAAGAGATAAATATATTTTTATTTAAAAATGAAAAATTATAAGTATGATCTGAAACAAATTGCCTTAACAAATTGTATTTGTTGACTGCTTAGTTTTTTCAAGTGTGTGGTAAACATAGGAAGCAATCGACTTGCTTTGCCCGGCGTAGTGTGTAAAGGCAAATCTTCCAAGCATCCCGGTTAACGTGTTTATTTTGGAAAGGCGACTGTCAAACAGTATACTTATAAACTTTATTTTGTGACGTGGCATTTGTTCTTTCTTAGTAACGAACGAACGAATTAGAGTAACTGACAGTCCTGATGGTGAATGGTGACTGCAGTTAGAACACATTTGAAACTGACACTGATATGATATACGAGGGTGATCCAAAAGTAATGATAATCGGTTACTTCAGGTCCGCATAAAAATCCAAAAAATATTTTTGCTTGCTTATATACTCATTACGTCAGCCTAAAAATCATATAAATAGATCACGATTTCCGGAGATACATTCATTTGAATACGAACTGTCAAAGAGATAACATCAACATGGAGAAAACGAAATTAGAGCTGTCATCAAGTACCTCTGTTTGAAAAAATGTCTTCTAAAGACATACACAGTGACTAAGTGGAAACATTGGGGACTCTGCTCCTCCATATTCTACAGTTGCACGCTGGGCCAAGGAGTTTAAACTGGGCAGAACATCCACTGAAAATGAACATCGCGAAGGACGCCCATCCACGTCCCTCACTGAAGACAACGTGAAAAAGTCGAAGATGTTGTGTTGGCAGATCGAAGAGTGACCATCAGGCATGTAGCTGAGGTCACAGGGATCTCATATGGCAGTGTTTAAAGAATCCTTGCGAACGAGTTGCATATGAAAAGGTCTCTACGTTGGGTACCCAGAATGTTAACCGACGAGCAAAAGAAAATCGAGTTGACATTTCGAGGTCAATCTCGAAAAGTTCAAGCAGATCAAGAAAATTTTTTGTTTCGTTTTGTGACTATGGACGAGACCTGGATCCACCACTTTGATCCTGAAACGAAACAACAATCGATGACTTGGAAGCGAGCCTCCTCACCGACGCCAAAGAAATTCAAAGTTTCAAGTTCGGCGGGAAAGGTTATGGCATCTGTTTTTGGGACGCTCAAGGCATAATTATGGTGGAATATTTGGAAAAGGAGCCACTATTACGGGCTCTTACTACGCAGACCAAATAAGAAGATTACGGAGGCCATTAAGGAAAAGACGCGGCAAACTGCGAGCTGGAGTGCTGTTTCACCAAGACAACGCACCGGCTCACAAAGCCGCAGTTGCGATGGCTGCCATTCAAGAAACGGGATTGAACTGCTCGAACACCTCCCTATTCGCCAGATCTAGCTCCTAGTGATTTCTACCTCTTTCCTCGGCTCAAGGAACGCCTCCGAGGCAAGAAATTCGAAGACGATAGCGAAGTAATGGCCGCTGTTGAAGCGTTTTGGGAGGTCAAGACAAAGAATTTTTTTCAAAGGGAATCCTGGGTTTAGATAAAAGATGGACTAAATGTATTGATTTGTTAGGAGACTATGTAGAAAAATAAATTATTATTTTAACTTTAATTACCGTGTTTTATTTTCATTATCATTACTTTGGATCACCCTCGTACATGCTTACAGTCCGTAATTATAATGGCATTCTTACCCTTTAAACCAGAATACATCAGTTAATGCATCTTTGCTTAGGTGCAGATAGTGTAGGTGAGTGCCCAAACCGCCTCCTTGGCTAAAAAGGAGTTTTATCACAGCAAATTTATTATGAACTATTTATTATTAAACTGATTTTCGGTAAATAGCGTTATAACCTTATCGTCAATGCCAGACGTAAAATACCCTCACCGGTGCCGGATAGCAGCGTTAAAGGTGCGAGAACCTTAAAGAGATCCTGGCACGACAATCATTAAGCCTCCTGAAAAACGTGACAATTAACAAATCCTCCCAACAACGGGAGGATTTGTATTTTTACGTGGTAGAGCTATATTATAGGTGTAGCACGAATGGGTCGGCTAGACCGGGGTAAACCACGCTCTCACAGAATACCAGCGTAAAATAGCAGCTTAATGCTGCTGTGTTTTGTATGGTGAGTGTAGAGAACCGGAGACCCTTTTTACTGGAAACGAGGCATTCCATCTTAGTCCTGAGGGGTGACAACACATTTGCATTTTGATTCTTAATCGAGAATGAATGTAGGCTTAATAATAATTTACAAAAGTATAATATAAAAAAAAACTAGAATTAAACTTATGGCTATATCAAATCCAATAAACTATAACACTGTACCGTGTAGTGGCGGTATTAGAATATCTACTACCCCATATCATCCCGTGGGTGTCGTAAGAGACGACAGAGGGAAACAAATCAGGATATGGACAGCAGCGTCTTCCTAATAACAACTAAAAATAAAAAACTGCGGTTGCCAAGCTAACTATGGCAAATATCTCACTTATGAGGCAATCTATGAGGGAGGCCTATGTTCACCAGTGGACTTTAATAGGCTTTTACAGTAAACTATAAAACTAATATAATATAGGTATACTATAAAACCACGGAATGGACTGGCCTCAGTATGCACTGATTTTCAGTCTATGGGCAGCTCGGAAATCTGTGAGCGCTCATATCCGATTATTTCAAAAGGTTTTCTTTTGCAAGTGCATTATATTTTGTCATATATAAAATACATAGTAAGGAACATGTTCTAAGTACATTGTTACTTGTGGTACCTATTTGGATACGTAGTACATTCTCAATATTAAAGTCTGGTTTGATATTGATTTTACATTAGATATTAAACAATAATTGTTCTGTTAAAGATTTTTTTTTAAATTATGGATATTATTTCGGTGACATTTTTACTGTCGATAGTTGTTGCCGTGTGCCTATTGCTATGGGGCAACGCGTAAGAGAATCCATTATCTCATTTCGTCCCGTAGGTATCGTAAGAGGTGACTAAGGGGAGGCCAGAAAGACCTTGTGAATTCCTACAATACCCATATCCAGCAATGGACTATTACGAACTGATAAAGAAGATGTTGTTATTCATCGAAACATAATTGTAAAGCCAGTTTTCTGCTTTCGTTAGGCACGGGGCCTGGTGGCTCAAACTAAGATGAGGAAAGTGATGATGTTACCTTATGGATAATAATAACCCTGGAAATGAGGTGAACGCTACCAAGCTATTTCTAATTTGTTTTGTGTGGTTAATTGTGTAACATACATGATTGTAAGCTGTTATTTAAAAAAAAGTCCCGCTGGGTTTCTTGCTGGTTCTTCCCAGGACAGAGGTTTTTTTTCGAACCAGTGGTAATTAAAGAAAAGAGTGACTTTCAATAAGTATTATTTATAATCTATATTGAATAAAAAAGTATCTGTTTCTGTTTCTAAAGAATTGTTCTCTTATATGTGCGTGAATACTATACATTGAATAAATCCTTTTCCCTTAAAGAACCCTAAACGTCGGAAATCAATAATAAATTAAACGCGTATTATTCACTGCATGCATTACATAAAATAAATGGCGGACCATTAGCTACCATGGCTTTGTTATGCCTATTTAAATCAATCTTTATGTTTCCGTTCTTAATTTGCAATAGTAAACCACTATATAAAACGATAACAGTATCTAAGTGTAAATGAAATAGAAATATGTATTCATCACTTATGTGAGAGCAAGAGGTAGCTGTTATTTTCTACAAGTGCGGAAGATATGATCTAATTCCTAGACATTACGCGTGACAATCTCAATCTGAAAGTGAATGTAGACTTTGTGTAGACTGTGACAATATATTGTTTTAGCCGACTTCAAAAAAGAGGGCGCGATATCTTTGTCGATTGGGCTTCGATTCTTCTAATACACTTTATGTAGGTCTTAGCACCGACTTCAAAATGTGAAATTATTTTATTATTTTTATTTCTTTGAAGTCGGCTTTTATTTTTTATTAAAAGTAAATTTTTCACATTTCTGTTTTTGATGGAATTCAATACTACATTATAAATAACTCTTACTGAAACTCACTTTTACTTTGACCATTGGTTCGGAAAAATCTATCGCTAAAAGATACCATCAAGGAATCCAGTAAGACTCCTTCCTTTTTCATGTAACAGTTTTCAATAATGTACGAGGTTCAACTAATTATAAAATCTTTTAGAAAAAAACTTAACAGCAGTTACCTCATTCCCACGATGTTAATTTTGTCCCACGATGTTATTATTGTAAGTATTCATGTCTTGTATCCATTATTATAGTCATTGTTTAATACAAAAACGAGACAAGTTCGAGTAGGATTTGTGCCCTGAGAAAAGGTCAATGGGAATTGAGTGGTTTGTAGTAAACTAATTACATTTTTTTTAACTTATTATAAGCCAGTGCTTGACCACAATCCCACCTGGTGGTAAGTGGTGATGTAGCCCTCAATGGTATATAGCACTGTCTTAGCGTAGCAAAAGCCTATTCTATCTTGCCTTGAAGATGCCCAGATTGTATTCGGACGGAGAGATAGACGCCGGTAAATTATTGCAGTCCTTTGCTGTACGCATTACAAAAGACGAAGAAAACCGTTTGGTTCTAACATAACATAAACACTCACGCCTGTCACCCAGAGGGGTAGGCAGAGACTACGGACTTCCATTTGGCACGATCCTGACACACTTCTCTCGCCTCCTTTACATTCATATATCTACGCATATACGCTCGTCGGTTAAGGGTACTCCTAATCTGGCCCATTTTCAGTATATCGCCAATTTGGTCGATGAACCTTCGTCTAGGGCGTCCCTTCCCGACTCTTCCGACTCTTCAGATTCAGCCCAAGCATACTCCTTAATGACCGCATTTCTACAGCATTTATTCTACTCTCATGCTTCTTCTGCCAGACCCACCTTTCACTACCATACATTAAAGTAGGGACTAACACAGCATTATGAATTGCCATACGTGCCTTTTTTGACACATTCTGACTCTTCATAATAGCACGAAATTTACGAAAACGACGTTTGGTTCTAATGCGTGGAATATCGACAACAAAGGGTTGAAGACCCGCCGACCGCCTGGTTGTCCGATGGTGGAAAGGAGAGGGAAGAACTAAAGCATGTAATTCCTACGCACACTCACCAAAATGCATCCTATAGAATACTGAGAGGCTGGCAAGATTGGTTTCAACCAAATCAATGTTACCAATGAACCTCTTAGCACGTCTCTCCACTGATTCTACTCCTGTACTCCATGCACGACCGGGCTTGCGCTCTATATAAGGTAAGAAGCTGCCCTAGCGTGAAGTACCGCCGCACCCTTGCAAGGACACCTAGTACATATACATACATACATACATACATACATATATATATATATATATATATATATATATATATATATAATATATATCATTTTATTTACTATTTACTTTTTAAGCTATGAATTATGATGGTTAGTTTGCCTTAACCGCAGATAAGAAACAATACTAGCATTGTGTTGTCGGCCGGCAGTCATTATTGGAGCGTGCCGGCAGTTTCGGTAATTGAAGTACGCTGCAGCGTGACCGTGCTTTTGTATGTAACTTTTGTACTTGTACGTAATATTATGACGTTAAATAAAACATCTTGTTTCTAGAAGTGACCTCCCACTTCTTTTTTGTATACAATTTTTAATTTTAACGTTACCGTTACATTATCAATACTCCACTACTGAACCTAGGCCTCTCCCATAGATTGCTTCAATGAAGAATATTTGCCATAGTTGCCACGCTTGGTGATTGCAGTTTCTTATTTTTCGCTGTAATTAGGAAGACGTTGCAGCCTATCTCCGGGTTTGGTTCCCTCTGTTACCTCTTACGACACCCACGTGAAGGAATATCCACATTCTTATACCTAACCTCACCGGAATAGAACCGAAGATAGATTACCGCTCAGTTGCAAAAATGAGTAAAAGGGTTGTACCTACCTAGACCCAAATGGACATCTAGGCAGAAAGTAAGCGCTATCACGTTTCAAACAGGGACTTGCGATCTTTTATTCGTGATAAATATTTTTACAAATCGGTAATTCTGGCTGATATATTTGAAATGGACCTTATTTCTCTTACTCACTCAGCGATTAAGTATATCGAGGAAACGTAAGCAGCTCTTTAGGCACTACCACTAAGTACCTAGTAGCAACTGTTTTAGGTTTATGATTATTAGATTTTTTTTTAAAGTTATTATAATAGTCCGAGCATGGACCACTCCCAGGGTGTGGTCACACGGTATAAGTACAAAAGTATATTGTATCAATGCTTGGATATGCATTTAACGGTTAATTGGTCTGGTGGCTGATAATTTGTCCAATTGTTAAATAAAATATTTGTTCTTTTTTATTGTAAAATTTATATAAAAATATAAGGACTTTTTTTATTTAATAGGGTTTGATTAGTAGAAAAGATTAATTAAAATCTGGAAGCCCTATTCTCGGTCGAACAATTTGCCAGATCACCCCTAATATTCTTATTTTATCGATATATATGCTACTTAATACCATGAAGAAAACAAAAGTGGAAATTTTCGTTTTTATCCCTCTTTTGAATTAAATTATACTTGACCGAAATATTTGCCAAATGAACAGTTGCATCTAAAGTTAATGAAATTGCCGTTGTTATTGAGGACAGTGAGTACACAAGTCATGATATAATTACTAAGAAGAATCCTTCTCTGACTGCAACAAAAATTTTATTATAGGAGAGGGGGCAAACGAGCATGTGGTTCACCTGATGGTAAGTGACTACCGCCGCCCATGAACAATTGCAACACCAGGGGAATTCCAGATGCGTTGCTGGCATTTTTAAAAAGAGTAGACTCTTTTCTTGAAGGTCTCCTAAGTCGTATCGGTCCGGAAAAATCTCTGGTGGTAGACGATTCCACAAGGAAGTTGTGCGAGGAATAAAACTTCTTCTAAATCGCACAGTGGTGGACCGCCAATCATCCAGATGGTATGGATGGTATTGCGAGTTTTGTCGCGATGTGCGATGGTGAAATTGAGCGGCTGGAATTAGTCTGAACAATTCCTCAGAGCATTCCCCGTGGTTGCCGAAACCCATCGTTCTTACAATGCACTTCAATATTTATTTATTATTATATGTTTTAATTGTCCGAAAAGGAGAACACTGATACTATTTAAATTTAAAATGAGTAAACCCAAATATAATTTTCTCGATGAGCTATAAAATAAGAATGAAATATAAAGTTTATTCTATTGATTGACAAACTGATAAATCGTTTAACCAGCAGTGCGGTTGTGTATTGGTGATAAAAGTGTTAACTGTAATTTTAAGCGCTGACGTACCGTTAAAAGAATACATCCTCAGGAAAACTACATTGTCAGGAAAATTAAAAACATTTGTTGTAGGTGAATTTGCAAGCAGCAATGAGAGACCAAACAATAGCGCTTGCTTAGACCGTTATTTTGTTTTTACTCAGTGTGGCAATGACAAACGCTTTTCCAAAATCAGGTAATAATATATTTTAGCCCACTTCGAAAAAAAGAGGAGGTTCTTTTTTTTGGTATGTTTGTCGCCATCTTCGTCAAGTGTGACTCGATTTTAATTATTCATTTCGATGAAGTACGTTTCTTTTAAGGTGGTTTGTTTTAACGAAAGGGGATGAAGTTATCTATTTAGACGGCACTCGAGCTTGTATATAGCCACTCAAAAGGGTAAAAATTTGACTTTTAATAATAAAAAGTTTCTACTTTTCGTTCTTTGAAATGCTCTTTTACTTTTTACTAAGTCTTATGTTTAAAATTCATTTCTTTGTTTTAATTGTGAAAACATTATGCAGCGGGAGGTTACATCAGATTTATTGATAAACAAATTTTATAATATTAATATTACATACACTCCCGGCCAAAAGTTTAAGACCACCTTAAATAAAGTACGAAAATTAAATAAAACTCCAATAAAATATTAAATGTTTAATTAAACTGTTAAATCATCCAATTAAACACTTTTTGACATTCAATATACTTGAAAAGCGTAAAGAAATATTAACAGTCCATGATAAAAAAAGGCTATAGTTAGCTAAACTGATTTTTAATCAAAAAATTCTCCTCTGCATTCTATGACTTTTTTCACAAGTCTCGGCATACGGGCAATCAATTTGTTATATATTGCTCCAAATTTCTCACAAAGCAATCCACATTTCTTCTCGCGAGGACAGACCACAATTACGGACGTTCCTATCAAGCTCTTCCCACAAAAGTTCAATGGGATTGAGATCCGGGCTCTGAGGAGGCCAAACCATGTTTTTGCCTCTTTCTCTTAAATAAAATATCCTCTGCATAATTTTGAGCTATGCTTAGGATCATTGTCCTGTTCGAAAAGGAATCCATCTCCAATTAATCGCAACCCCGAAGGAACGGCATTTTGTTCTAAAATTTTTGTACTCTTCCTTTTTCATAATTCCGTCAATTTTGATCAAATCGTCAGTTCCTTGACTAGAAAAGCAACCCCAGACCATAATTGAGCCACCAACATGCTTGATTATTGGGACTATACATCATCTTTTCTTGGTCACTGCGTCGGACGTAAATTCTTCGTTTTGAACCGAATAGCTCAAACTTGGATTCATCGGTCCAAAGAACTTTTTTAAAATCTTCTTCAGTCCAATCTCGATGAGCAAGGGCCCATTGCATCCGTTTTTTCTTGTTTTGTGGCCTTAGCAAAGGTTTTCGAACGGCGACACGACCATACAATTTCGCATCACTCAGTCGCCGTTTTACTCTAGACAATGATAAAGGTGTAACTCGGGTTTTGTTTACTTCAACGCGGATTTCCGGTGCTGTTAAGCGTCTATTTCGCTTGCTGGTAACAACAATGAAATGATCTTCACTTGACGTGGTAGCTCTCGGCCTTCCCGAGCGTTGACGATCTTGAAAAGTGCCTGTCTCCCTGTATCGAGTTATTGTGCCATGAACACAAGTCTTCGATAACTTCAATTGTAAAGCAATCTCACGTTTGGATTTGCCTTAATTATGTAAAACAACGATGGCAGAACGCACGTCACTGCTAATTTCGCGTGCTTTTCCCATTTTAAGACGTCTTCACTGTAGAAACCACAAGTTTAGACTAATTGAGATTGTTTGTGAACAAAACCATGTAAACTCAGGTAATAATAACTCGGAAACATGTGTTTTTAGAATCTAAATAATCTTAATTATTGACCAATGGGAAACAAAAGCAAAGCAATTAGTTATTAGCCCATCATAAAAATATTATTACGACTCTACCAGTCCTCTGTCACTCTTGCTACCTGCGTGAAATAATTACCTACAATCGCGAGGCGCCCCAGGGGTAGATTGCAGTCGGGGCTAGCGCATTCTAGGCGTTTGAATGTTAAAGTTTTTTTAACACTGTTTACGTAAATACTTGTTGAAATACTCGTCGAAATAGTGTTTGTTTAGTGATTAGTATATTTAATTGTAGCATAAAATAGTTGAAAAAGTTTTAATGTAATTTAAGAATAATATATATGTATATTACCTATCTATTTGATAAATTATAATGGCAAAACGTTGTTCCTACTATAATTGTTGCGGGGATGGATGCTTAGTGAGCAATCAAAAGGATTCAGATATATCATTTTTTAAGTTAAAGAAGGATAATGAAAGGTGAATTTATTTCATTTTTGTTAGATAGGTACTTATAGCTTAAAAATAATTAAGTAATAATTTAACTACAGAAGTAATACGCGTGGTCTTAAACTTTTGGCCGGCAGTGTATATTAATAAAAAGAACCGATACATGATCTTTAACTGCTGGCCGTATGTATGAGGAAGCTCAAAAGATGAATAGGGCTGTGCTCGGAATTTCTTTAACTGATAAAATCCATAACGATAATGTATCGCTGAATAACAAGAGTAACTGAAATAGTCCAACAGATCAGTAGGCTGAAGTGGCAATGGGCCTGTTATATATCTCGAAGAATCGACAACCAATAAGGAAAAAAGGTTCTCGAATGGAATCCCTGTATTTGCAAGTGGAGTCTTGGTCGAGCGCCCACTAGATGGAGTGACGACCTGGTGAAACATGCAAGTAGTCGAGGCCTATGCCTATATTCAGCAGAGGTCTTGTGATAGGCTGTAGTGATAGGGATAGTGTGTGTAAACGATTTCGTTGATAGAGTTAAAGGTCGATTCTCGAATGTTCGATTATGTTGTCATTAATGGTGAAGTGGTCATTACCAAAACGGGTTAAAACCTTTCCACACGCATGTTGAGCAATACAGGTCAAATGTTAACAACTCGATAAAAGTTGGTCAATATTTAAAGTTATACATGCCTCATCATACACAGTCATGGGTGTTAAAACTGACCTCTCTATTATCTTTAAAGGTTTGATGAAGAATTTCATTAGGTAGTATCAGTCAGTCCGTATAGTCAGTCTATATTGTCCCGTAGGTATCGTAAGAGGTGACTATGGGAAAAGCCAGAAAGATATTCTGGAAAAATCTAGATTGCAGTATCTAGATTTTTTCGAATCATCCGGTATCAATCTTATGAAACAAATTTTAGTTAACTCGCGATTTGCCGCATTGCATAGCAAACATCATGATTATGGGTGTGAAATATTTTCTAGATATCTCTGATTAAAATGGGATCTGAAAAAATGGGCAGCATTTTTCAATTATCAAAGATATAAATAAAACTGGTGTGTCTGTCTGTAATATTATATATATAAATCTAAATAACGCCACATTAATAGATCCTATCATGGCGATGCCAAGCCGGGGCGGGTCGCTAGGATATAATAAAGGCATTACACATACTCGTAATAAATAATAGTGACTCAGTCCGGTATCAGTGCGTTTTAAGTCCTGACATAGTAACATTACAGAAAATGAATAGTAAAACTTACGTCACTTTTACTGACGAGTGCGAGGCTGTTTGATTGATCTCAATGATATTCATCATTACAGCCCTTCACAAGTCCACTGCTGAACATAGGCCTCCCCCAAGGAATGCCACAAAGCACGGTCCTGAGCCACCTGCATCCATCGACTTCCTGCATGTCTTACCAGGTCGTCACTCCATCTAGTGGGGGGACGCCCTACACTTCGTCCGCCGGTACGAGGCCGCCACTCGAGAACCTTTTTTCCCCATCGGTTGTCGGTTCTTCGAGCTATATGGCCGGCCCATTGCCACTTCAGCTTACTAATCCGTTGGGCTATGTCGGTCACTCTGGTTCTACTGCGGATATCCTCATTTAATTTTATCACGCAGTGAGACCTGAGCATAGCCTCTCCATAGCTCGCTGAGCGACCTTGAGCTTCCTCATCCGGCCAGCAGTGAAGGACCACGTCTCAGTTCCGTAGGTCATCACTGGCAACACGCACTGGTTGTACAGCCTCGTTTTCAAGTTTTGAGGTATACCTGACGAGAAGATGTGCCGTAATTTCCGAACGCTGCCCAGCCGAGTTGAATCCGTCGATTGACCTCTCGGTCGAAGTTGACTTACCTAGTCGGACTATTTGTCCCAGGTAAACATACTCGTCAACAACTCGAGCTTAGTGCTCCCAACAACTACCGGCATAGGTGTGACATGGACATTAAACATGATCTTTGTTTTGTCCATGTTCATCTTAAGACCTATCCGTTGGGAGGCACTATTGAGGCCATTGAGCATAGTGCTTAGGTCCTCCAGCAATTCAGCCATAAGGACTATATCGTCGGCAAATCGAAGGTGAGTGATGTACTCGCCATTGATGTTAATACCGTATCCTTTCCAGTCCAGAAGCTTGAAAACGTCTTCCAATGCAGCGGTGAAGAGTTTCGGGGATATAACGTCACCCTGTCTTACACCTCTCTGCAGTTGGATAGGTTTCGTACTCTGGTTCTGTACTCGGATAGCCATCGTAGCCCTACTGTACAAGCACTTCAGCACTTCAATATACCGATAGTCAACCTGGCACCGCTGAAGGGACTGCAGCACCGCCCATTTCGACGGAATCAGGCTTTCTACAGTCCACATACGCCAGATAATGGCAAATTGTACCTCGGACTTCTGTACAATTTGCCGAAGGGTATGTATGTGGTCTATGGTGCTAAAGCCTTTCGGAAACCGGCTTGTTCGGGAGGCTGGAAGTCGTCGAGTCTGCGTGCGAGACGATTCGTAATGACTCGAAAACAGCACGCAGACGCGGCTCAGAAGGAAATCGGTTTGTAGTTCTTCAAGAGAGCGTTGTCGCCTTTCTTGAAGAACAAAACCACCGCACTTCTGCTCCACGACTCCGGAGTAGTGCCACCATGGAGGACGGAATTAAAGAGCTTGAAGGACTTCAAGTACCGGTTTTCCACCCGCTTTCAGAAGCTCCGCTGTAATTCCATCCTCGCCTGGGGCCTTGCTGTTTTAAGGTGCTGGAGAGCCATTCTAATCTCGCTCAGACTGACGTCCGGGATATCATCGGAATAGTGTCGGATAAGACTCGCTCTTGATCGTTACTCACACTTGCGTGGCTCCAACGATGATGTGTACAGCTGCCCATAGAACCTCTCAATCTCACTCAAAATCTCAGGTGTCCGGAAACGACGCTGCCACTCGGTCTTCAGCTTCGACAGTTGGCTCTTTCTGGCAGACAGATCTCAGCAAAGACTTTGGAGCCCTGGTTCCGCTCGATCGCTTCTTCAATACGAGCAGTATTAAAGTTGCGTAAGTCCCGCCGCAGGCATTTGGAGATCTGTCTGTTCAGTTGCCTGTATTCTGTCAAATCTACTGAAGACTGCAGCTTCATATCCCGTCTAACAGCCATGAGATTAAGAGTGTCATCGGAGAGTTTTTGTGTTCTTCTGCGGCGGGTCTTGCAAAACTTAGCTCCGACCGCATGGACAGTTTCCACGAGCTTGTCATTCATATCGTCCACTGCATTGCAATCTTCTAGGCACTGAAAACGGTTTCGTAGCTCGAGCTGAAAGGTTTCGGGACTTTGATTAGAGCACGAGGGAACGGAGCTTTGACTTCATTAGACGTGACCTCCAACTTAACGTTTAGGTTCAGTGTGCTCTCACCATTCGGTGATCGCTGCCGGTTTTCACCTCGCGATCACTGAGACATCACTGAACAGTTGTCGCTTGGTCGTCATAATGAAGTCAATCTCATTTTTTGTCGAACCGTCGGGGCTCGACCAGGTCCACTTCCTGTGGGGCCGCTTCTGGAAGAAAGAGTTCATCATAAAGAGTCCCTCTTTCTCCATGAAGTCGGCCAGCTGCTTGCCCTTGGGTTCCGTTGCCTATTCCGAATTTCCTACTTTCAGCTCACCGTACTCTCTTGTGCCTAGTTTTGCGTTGAAGTCTCCCATTAACACCGTGTAGTGGGTTTTGGAGGAATGCATGGCTCTAGAGATATCCTCATACATTTCCTCCACCTCCTCATCGGGGTGTGCCGAGGTTGGTGCGTAAACCTGTATGACCTTCAGCGAATACCGTTTGGTGATTCTGAGTATAAGGTACGCAATCCTCGTCGACTCACTCCCAATCTTTACAACGTTGTTAACGAGAGACTTGTGGACGATAAATCCAACACCTTCTTGGGACAGATGGTCGCTCTCCCGGTGATAGAACAAGTTGCCGGATTCGAGGATTACCGTGTCCTCCCCCTCTCTTCGGACCTCGGATAATCCTATAATATTCCAGCACAACTTGTCTATCTCTTCTTCCAGCTCCAGGATCTTCTCGTCAGTCCTCAGGGTGCGTGCGTTTTAAGTTGCCAGGTCGAGTCGTCGTAGGTGGCAACCGAACCTCCACCGGAGATTCTTAGCACCCCCTGCCCCGCCGTTACCATGGTCGCCACCGTAGCCAGGAATAGCGGGGCCGCCGGGGACTGGGGCCGTCTTCGTTACTATCATGGGGTATATTGCCATAGTTGCCACGCTTGGCGAGCGGGTTGGCAACCGCAGTTTTTTTATTGTTGTTTTGCTGTTATCAGAAAGATGCTGCTGCCCATCCTCTGCCTCAGTTTCCCTCTGTCGCCTCTTACGACACCCACGGGTTGATCTCAATAAACTTCCTTTTTTATACTTATAAAGAGCCTATTTTTCGTGTGTCAATAACGTCAGATTCTTCGCGAAGACATGCGGTGAATCGTAACCCGGCTACGTTAAGCGGGTGAAGGCCGTCGAAAACACTTTCTCTGTTACGCCACAGCGGTCGCGAGTTGCGATCACCCACCTACTTCCTACAGGCCCAATGAACGGCGTTTTGTGATGTGACCTTCACATTTGGTGTAGGTCAGAATTGAATTCGATTATATTGTTATATTTGAGTCCAAATCAGTGAACAAGAACTTATGTACCTATTTTATAATCGCAATCAGCCAAGATTCATGCCATTCCAAAGGGTAATATCAAATCGATTACGTAGAAGTTATTTATCGTTAAGATTGAAATCTCATAACAGTCTACAGATGGACAGGAACATCTTTCGAGTTTTAATGGGATTCCCTTAATTTTCGAGTCCTTCGTTTCTATCATTAACTGAAGGAAATTGTTATGAGTATTTTAAAGTGTCTTAGTTATTACGCGTTATCGGTCACCACTTGTGGAGAATGGTTTATTGTTTCGCTTTTTCAATTCATACACAGACTCTCTCTTTTATCTTATCAGTAGAGAGACTATATAGAAAAAGTAGGATCCGGTTCCTTAAATCATCATTTTTACTGCTAGATGATAGAACCTTAGCCCTCTAGTGTGAAAACACATCTGCATTTTAATTCGTAATCGAGGATGGATGTAGATGTCTATGATATCATATATTCATTCAGGTGGAATGTGTGCTCGTTTTTAAGCCTTACTTTTATAAAAAAAAAGTCAATAAATACCACACATTACAAGGTAATAGTTATATTTACCACTTACTGATAAAAATATTCTAAAGTTAAGTGAAATAATTTATATCTTTATAAGAATTGACTCCGGGCCGACATCCGTTACAAGATACACATCAGCTAACATTACTCAGTGTAATAAATATAATTTCGTACGATAGTAAAATTTGTATCCTGTTGTAAGATTTCTTTACCAACATCATTAGGGCTGCCTCACTTATCTAAATTGATTTTTGAAGTGAAACTTCTTTATCGACGTAGTGAAGACATTTAGTACGGTATTTAAAAAAAACGTCACGGCTGCATAAGTATAACTATTATTTAACCTACATACCCTTATGTAAAATATAAAATAAAAGAAGAATGATATGTCGTAAAGAAAATTCACTTCGTACTTGTGTACACAAGTACACGCATTTTTTTTATATTGTATCTTTTCCTTCATCAACCTGTTAAAACAGTTATGAGGAGAATTTACTTTAATTATTATGAATGTGACTTCCTCACTTTGATACAACTTAACGTTTGATACAAATCGGGTAAATATGAATAGTAATGAAAACACATCTGCATTTTATACCTATCGAAAACTATGAATCTTCTGGCAAGTCTTATCCTTCAAATCGGAATACAGCGAACAGTAGATATATGGCTACTCGTCGGCAGAAATAAATAAGAAGTGGGTACCTATCTATATATTGATACGTGAATGGAAAACTTTGTACCCCTTTTCAAGCATATTGCGCGCACGGAGGAGTGTGAGATTTGGCATAGTTAAAATGTATGTAGAGAAGATGTGCATAAAGCTAAAAGTGAAAACATTTTCAGTGGTCAAACAGTCGCACAGAGTAGAGATTGTCGCCAAAGAATTTTAAAATGTTGCCAACAAGAAATACTTGATCTTTAGTCAATCTGTCGGCTGTGAATTTTTTGTGATTTCAAATGTTCTTTTTTCAATAGTGTGTGAAAAAAAGGTCAAGTCGATCACTAGTATGATTAATTGTAAGAATTTTTTACTTTCATATTACGATCGTTACCTCTATACACATCAAGACGTCAATACTATCAAGAATATTACTTAGCCATTTTCAACTAAATTTAAATAAAAATAATAAATTCACTTCATTTTAAGGCGGGAAACATTTGCTTTGCATAATTGTTATAACCTGTTATTATATTAATTGTGTGACAACCCTGTTCAAGCTTACGAGATAACTTTGTCTTAATATTGCCAATGTAGACTGCGTTTTTTTTTAATTTATCTTCTCTTACTGATCGGAATTATTACTTTCGCTTACATTCTTTATTTTGTGACAAATAAAAGTAAAAACTTAATTACTTTGTTACCAATTTTTGACAAAATTGATGTTTGTAGTTGAAACAGGAATTTGTAGTCTGTAACCAAGAATTGGACATGATGTTTATTTTTTTATAGAATTAAGGTGACCAACGAGCACACTGTCCACCTAATGGTAAGTGGATGATATGGCCCATAGACATCTACATCTATCCTCGATTAAGAATCAAAATGCTGAGGTGTTATCACCCCTGAGGACTAAGATGGAATGCCTCGTTTTCAGTAAAAACGGTCTCCGGATCTCTACACTCACCATACGAAACAATGCAACGTTAAGCTGCTATTTTACGTCCCCATTCGTGCAACAACCATAATATACCTAGCTGAGGCATGGCTTTACTACGTATAGATAGTATAGCCGTACTCTACTTATGCTAACCGCGTTGTGAGCCTGGACGGGTCTTTCAAAGTTTTTTACGTTTCGTTAAATTCGTTAGGTCGTTTAAGACATAGTTAATAATGAAAGTGAATACAAAACATGTTCGGACTTATTACAAAACGAGGTTTATTGATAGTCTCAGGTTTGAACTATGTTTTAGGAAGAGTATTTCTCACGAAAGAAGTCCCTTAGCCGCGGCGCCGCAGTCTTCGCGAAATATGACATTTGCTGTCAATATCCATACATGACATTTTAGTTCGCATATTTTCCACGGGACTTCTTTATTGAAAACAGGTTTAAACCTTAGACTAAATATATACCATTTTTTGTAATAAGACCTTAGTTCCAATGTTTGATAGATTAAAGGTCTAAAAGTCTGTTGTAATGTTTCTATTTTACATATTATGTTCGCTATTTATGCAATACGCATATTACGTATTTGCGGTAGCCGGCGACGCATTACGCGGAACACTACATTATGTTTATTTTGTAATATGTTCTCTTTTATTTATTTTTCGTAAATAACATGTAATAGATGGAATTGCTGTAAATAACCCGCTATTATAGACTGTTACTTTACTTTTATTTCTACTTATTGATTACAGTCTATCAAAAGTTCATAGCTGAGCATAGGCCTTCCCATAACTGCCACGCTTGGCATGTGGGATGGTAACCGAAGTGGTTTTTTTATTTTTTTTTATTAATAGGATAGGGTGATAAACGACCATACAGTCCACCTGATGGTAAGTAGCCGCTGTGACCCATAGACATCTGCATTTATCCTCAATAAAGAATCAAAATACAGATGCGTTGTCACCCGTGAGGACTAAAATAGAATGCCTGTTTTCCAGTAAAAATGGTCTCCGGTTCTCTACACTTACCATACGAAACACAGCACTGTTAATCTGCAATTTTAAGCTGGTATTCTGTGGGAGCGTGGTCCTTCCCCGGTCGAGCTGACCCATTCATGTTACAACTATACTACTAATATAGCTGCAGCATGGCTCTACCACGTATAAAACAGTTAGATGCCGCTGCCTATCTCCTGTTTCAGTTTCAATCTGTCCCCTTTTGCGATATCTACGGGACGATATGTGGTAGTAAATGTTCTTACGCCGCTACTACATGGCGATTTTTTTACTTTTAGATGGAGTTTACATTTTTTGATTGTGTCTGTTACTATGCATTTAAACTAACTCTCAATTTTATCATATAAGTCATACTTTAAATGTGTGTTGGATAGAAAGAGAGAATATCTCTTTGCTTGCACGGCTGTCTAATTTAATATAGGCCCAGACCGACAAAAAAAATAGTACCGTAAAAGTTCACTGATATACTATATTGTCACTTGCAAATGATTGTATATGCTGTGTACGTGTGTGTGTATTTATACATCACTTAAAATGTACGCAGCGCTCCGTCTCTCTCTCTTTGTTTCTGGGTCTGAGAGTATGGATATTAATTTTCTCAGATGGAAATATTAAACAGCACTCAGGAGTTCAACTGCGGGTTAGTTTGAGTAAAAATCTCGTTGAATATACACATTGTCATCATTAATTATTTATTGGTGAAAAGTTACGTCATTATTGAGTGTTTTGGTCCGCATCGCATTAAACTGGCAGCCTTGTAACACTTTTTTAATCTGTGTCAAAAGTGGCTATATTGATATTGCCGAAAATTCCAAACGCGTGAAAACCAGTTTAGTAGTTCTGGCATACTTATTTTTTAAACTCAAAAAAGGATAAATGTTCAGTTTTTTTTAATAAACCGTAATTGACAAACGAGCTTACAGTCCACCTGATGGTAAGTGGCTACTGCAGCACTACAGATACGTTGTCACCTCTGAGGACAAAGACGGAATGCCTTACAGCCTGTGAGTAAACTGGCTCACTGTATCGTACAGACGTGCACACAGCACTGCAGCAGAAATAGGTAAGAGAGCGGTACCACCTAGTAAAGGTCAATTGAATATAATGTTTCGTCATCAATCGTATTCAAGCATTTGTCCAGGCTTGGCGACGACAGAGTGGTCATCACTGCTATGCTAGCTATGACCTTCGCAAGAGTCAACCTAGGAAATTCTAAAAAAAATATACACTCTCGTGGTCTGGTATCTGTTAATGTTATCTACAATTTTTGAAATAGAAATGCTGTGTTATATTTGAAAAAAAATATTCCGAAGAAGTAGGCGTCTTTTTCTTTTTTTCTTTTTCATCAGTCCTTAATAACGGAATGGGGTGATGGATCCTCTTACGCCACTACCATAGACATACCAAGAAGGTTGACTATTGTATTAATTAATTAAAATTGATTACCAATATATTTGATTAATTAGAATACTTTTAAACGTGCTGAGAGCCTTATTGGTGACTTTGATTTGGTTGGAAACAAATCTTTTCGTCAGAGAATTTGCGCAGGAATTACATGCCTTAATTCCTCCCTCTCCTTCGGTACATCAGGCGATCGGCAAGTCTTAACCCTTTTGTCTTTCATATTCCATGCATTCTAAACAAACGATTTGCTTTGTTTTTCGTATGCGTACAGCAAAAGAGAAAGGAATAATTTGTTTTTATATTTAATACGTGAGTGGACTATTTCAGTCTGTTAATGCTGATGACGTTAAAATATTATTCTAAAATTTAAATCTAGGTCTATCATCTCATTTTCTATGTGCTTGTTGTAAAATTCAAGTATGGTAAGTGATCCTTAAGTCCTCTCGATAGACCGTCACGTATTTATGTCGTATGTGTATTAATCCATTACGTATTATGACGTAAAGCAGCATTAAAGGTGTGATTCATTAAAGTTGATGAAATTAATGCTGCAATCGCTAATTCGCCTGCCAAGCATGAGGTGATTACAAAAAAAAAACTATGTGGGAAGCCTATCTGCAGTATGAATGAGTTGAAAGATCTGTTATCATTTTCAAACCACAGACAATGCTGTCCCATAATCACATAATCTGTTCGTATGTCCTCTATTGTCTAGACAGTGAAAGTAATTACGTTCTCTATGTACCTACTTTAATATTTATGGAAGACTCGGTTGGAACGAGTTCCTTTCGTAGTATGCTATTATTGTAAATATTATTGATTAAAAAATACAAATAAATGAATTACTAGCGTCTATTAAAATGAAGCGTCATTTAAAATAATATTTCCTTCATGGCAAGATAAGAAAAAGTGCGAGGGAGATAGATATAATTCCATCTCGCTTCCTTATAGCCGCCAAGGCCGACTACACTACGTCAGAAGGGTTCGTGACGGAAAAATCTTACATTTTTTCTCGCCTAGCCCCCATCCGCCAAATTCGTACCGTCCGATAAGGAACTTCGTTCCAAAATCTGATTCGATAGTCATGCACTCTGTGCTAAAGAATGTTTCCACTGCAAGAAATGTTTTTATAAGTAGAAGTCTGACGGGCTGGTGCACTGTTGTAACTGTTATATAACGCGGTGCCGCCATCGCTTGGTTTTGAAACCCAAGGACTCACGGCCGCGGCACTGACTAGCCAATTTTCGAACGGTTGTAAGTGGGACGCACGGTAGCTACATCGCGAAGTCGCCTGTATAATCGATTTGAGATTTTATTTCGCCTTTTTATATTCGATTACGACTTGACAGTTTGTACGTTGATGGATCATCTTGTTAGTTTTTGTTTTCGTTGATCGTTGCATTTTATTAGGCGCTATTTAATTTCACATAACATTACCGTTTTTCGTTGACCAAAGTTGTGCATTTGTTATAAAAATATTATATTACCGTCGTAACGACCCTTTCGTAACAATTTTTTATAGAAAAAGGGTGACAAAAGAGAACACAGTTCACTTGATGGTAAGAGGATGCTGTGGCCGATAGACACCTTCGTCTATACACGATTAAGAATGAAAATTGAGATACCTGACCCCGGAGAACTAAGGTGGAATGCAATGAATGCAATACATTAACCATATGAAACAAAGCAGCATTAAGCTGCTATTTCACGCTGGTAATTTGTGAGAGCGTTGTGGGTTAAAAACCAGACAGAAGATCAAGACAATAAACAAATAAAAATATATATTTTATTTAAATAATATTTTATTTCGATCATCGTGGAGCATTAGTGTTAGTAATAGAATATCTAATCAATTCAAATTCAAAACATACTATTACATAAACAGATATAATATGAAAACAAAATTCATCTTGTCAGTTAATTGACAAAGTTAATGAATAATAAGGAAAGAGGTTCGCGTTAGATATCACCTCATCTTCCATTGGTTTCACTTTCTATGGCTTAAGATCTACGATCGTCACTGAGGTTTCACGGATTTATGTCGAACATCGATTTCGTGCTAGCGTAATGGTTATTACCTGGTTGTACAGAAAGTATAAATGAATACAATACAATACAATTCCTTATTGCACACCGAGAAAAAAATTACATAATAAAACAAACATAGAGAGAAAACAAAAGGTAGTCTTATAATTATAATATAGCAATTTCTTTCAGATAATCTAAAAGAAAGAAATCAAAAAGTCAAAATTAAGTACCTACGTTGTCTTTTCAGTTCATATTTTAGGTTATAAGGTACAAATAAAAATAAATTTATTAATGTGATCATAACGACGATTTTTTGGTGTTTTAAAATTATATTTATGACTATGTAGTGCGCGGTAGAGCCACGCAGCTATAATTTATGGCTATAGCACGAATGGGTCGGCTTGACCTACGAACTATCAGTTTCTCAGAATAATACCAGTGTAAAGCATTATATCCACCAGGGTAAATAGTGTTCTGTGAGCATAATGCTACAGTATTACATTTGGGTGGTGACGAAAACATAAGACCCTTTTTTCGGGTAACGAGATATTCTTCTTAGTCTTCAGGGGGGACAAAGCATGTGTATTTTGATTCTAAATCGAAGATAAATGTATATGTCTATGGGGTCGTTTGTTACCGTTATCTGTTAGTCACTTTTGCTCGTGCAAAAAAAGTAAATGAATCGGTGCTATGTGATGTGGCGTAAGAATATCTACCACCCCGTTTCGTCCCATGGGTGTCGTGAAAGGTTACTATGAAAAATTCCAGAGAAATCGTGTGGATACCAACAGATGGCGGTAGTCAGACGTAAAATAGCCAGACCGGCGACGGGGAGCCTGCCAAACGTGGCGATTATAGCAACTTTCTTAACGGAAGTGGCCCATACTGTGGAATTTTAAGTTGGTGGAGAAGAAGAAGAAGAAGAATGGATTTACGCGAATACTACACTTGGAATAAAAGTAATAAAAAACACGTCAGTCCCTCCCGTGACCATGGGTGCTGTAAAGTATCCGAAACGTCGGGAATTGGAAAAGTTAAAATTAAACGCGATAAAACCGTAAAATTAGTTTTATTCCAAAAATCTCTTATGTCTACTGCTAGATGTGGGTCACTTACACAATAGTTAGGATTTGCCATTATTGACACTTTTCCACGTTGGCACACCTTTGTTTCTGCTATTCGTATCCGGTCTGGGTGTTTTACATCTGATATAGTTATACCGCCAACTATTGGAAGCCATAATATCTTTCTAGAATTTCTACAGTAAAATCTTCTCCTGTATCGTGGATTATTTCTAGGCCATTTAAATACATTTTTGTCCGGGTTTCGAACCCGCGGCCCTGCTTCGTTGCAGCCGAACACTTGTTACTGCACTGTCAAATCAAATTTGTAATAGTCATCGACTACTTTCACGGAATGACATAGGATGATGGATTCTCTTACGGCGCTACCACATGACGTAAGTTACAACATTAATCGTGGTTATGATGCGATTATGAGCTAACATTCAAGTCTTCATACAGAACTCTCCGTTCATTGCTTGTCATTCCTCGTAACTTTGTCACCGCAAATATTGTTAGGCAATTGGCCTTTTGTATTTACTTATTCGTTATTTGCTGCGCGGTTGATGTGTTCCGCAAAATCGCTTACGTATTTAACGGAGCAAGAAATTACTCTTGTCGTTATTACTATTATTTACTCTGTGCTCGTGATGATTCAGGCAATGTACATACGGTTGCCGAATGTGCATGTTTTTTTTTTGTGTACAGGTTGTTATTTAATCTCTTGCATTTAAGATTGTGAGATGAGTGCTTAAATGGTGATATTAACATACTTAGAATATTTTGACTTGTTAATTTTAATCTCTAGTATAATATTTGCATAATATAATAATTAATCATAAAAAGAAAGAAAAAATCTGTTAAATTAAATATCTTTTTTATAGAATAGGAGTTACAAACAAGCACAAATTCCACCTCATTCCAAAGAATCAAAATGCATATGCGATGTCACCCCTGAGGACTAAGATAGAATGCCTCGTTCCCAGTTAAAGGGTATCCGGTTCTCGTTACTCACCATAAGAAATGCGGCAGAATTAAGCTGCTATTTCATGCTAGTATTCTGTGTTCCTGTCGAACTGACCCATTCGTGCTACATCTATAATATAGCTACTATATATGGCTATAATATGACTCTACCACGTAAAAGTATTAAATATATCGTTACCGTTACAGTCTATTAAAGTCGTAGGCCTCCTTCATAGATTGCCTCACAGGGGTGATATTTGCTATAGTTGCCTAGCCTGGCAAGCGGGTTGGCAATCGCAGTTTTTATTTTTATTCGTTATTAGGAAGACGCTGCTGCCCATGTCCTGATTTGTTTCCCTTTGTCATCTCTTACGACACCCACGGGTATTAAATATACCTAAGTGTTTTATGTAGCCGCTTCTGTTATTTTATATTTGGTTTAAATATGAGGTGGTTATACCGCTATCATCAGATCTTTCTGGCGTGTCCCACAATTGCCTCTGAGGCCGGTATTCACAGAAAATCTACAGCTTGAGCTTAGACTCATAATGTCGAAGTTTGTGTATCATATTATGGTCTGGACTCAAATGTGCACATTGTGGAGTTTAAATTTTAACACGAGATAGATTTTAATACGAGCCTATGTCGCCGCATCAAGAGTAGACAATGAATGGAGAGACGATCGCTGCCACCACACAATAAATTAAAAAAAAATTCAATTTTAAAGACATAATATCATTAATTTTCTTCTAAGATTTACCTAATGACTGTAAAAGAGACCTTGGGCACTGCATTCTTTGACTGTCTAGGATTTGAAAATAGTTAATAATTTAACAACGGTTCATAGCTTTTTACGATTTATAAGGCTTCTGATAAAGCTATCGTTGACTTTGCATGGAACAATTTTTATCTTTTTATGTTTTGTAATTAACAAGATATTACATTTAGTGCGCGTTAGAAATATAAACGTGTTTTAACAATGTTGTCTCCTGCTTGTTATTTAGTCATTTTCGTTTGTAAATAATTTTTGAATTCTATTTAATTTTAAGTATTGGTGACGAAACGTCGTAACAAATGACTTTCTGACACGCTAATCTGCTAATATTTTACACTTCGCTACGTGCTTAGCTTTAAAATGTCGGTCAACTTGCGTATCTCAAAGCAACAATGTTTTAATTCTAATAGGCACAACTTTTTTAAAAATGGAAAAGTAATAGTCTTATTTATTTTTATTCTATAATTTTACACCTTGTGTACTGGGTAGTGGAGGTGTAAGAATATTTACTACCCCATAGTATCGTCCGGTGGGTGTCGTAAGAGGTGACAGAAGAAAACAAACCAGGAGATCAGCAGCAACGCCTTCCTCATAAGAAATAAAAAATAAAAATATGCGATAATTTTTTTTCTAGCGTGCGCTTTGGGACTCGAAAACTCTTTGTATTATATTTGGATCGCATATATCTGTATTTGCATGCCTGTACCTAATCAACGTGACCGCTTTCTTTTGTTCTTTCTTTCTACAACAAAATGAAATGTTTCTCGTAGCTTAGAAAGTTAACGACAGTAATTAAATGCAAAGGGAATGACACAAAGTAACATAACTGAACGATTTCTTACTTCCTCATTAGCTTAAGCCTCATAGTTCATTGACATCGAGTTTATATGTTTAAATTATTCGAAAAACATTTATTTATATACCTTTAAAAATCAAATACATACAACTTTTATTTCTATACCTAATAATTAGAATATAATTATAATAAGATGGCATCAGTACGTGTTTCACTATTTAATCGATGTTAATCGCATCAGAATGATGTAACTTAATTTTTGTTCTACAGAATGGACAACTAATGCGAAGATGATCTAATGTCAAAGTTTAAGAATACAGAGGATTAAAAAAACACGATTTATTTGAATATAATACAAGCAATTATTTATAAAAATCACGCGAGCGTGAATGAAATAGAGACAAATGTACTAAAACTACTTTTAGGAATTCTATATTTTATAGAAAACTAGCTGTGCCCGGCTTGCGTTTATTTTTTATACACAAGCGATAGCGATAGGTGACAAGCGAGCACACATTCCTGGTGGTAAGTGGTTACTGTGGCCCATAGACATCTACATCTATCCTCGTTTGCGAATCAAAATGCAGATGCGTTGTCAGCCGTGAGGACTAAGATGGAATACCTCTTTTCCAATATAAACTGGCCAAGTGCGTATCGGGCCACGCACAATGTAGAGGTAGGGTTCCGTAGTTATCCGTCACAATACGTGGGATTTCTTGATAATGAGCATAATAAGCGAGTTCGCGGTTTGACCGCTATAACGACTAAAAATGGGCCCAATTAGGAAGATAGTAACTGAAGGTCTTATTTTCAAATCAGACTTATAGGGAGTGGTATTCAAAAAAGATTAAAAAACTTCGATTTTGAAAATAATACAATTTACATCAAATTATTCACATGCCAAGGTACAAAGATCATCATATTTGACTATCTATCTATATATTCCCGGCAGTGCAACCCTAAGATATACATATTATATGATCGTAACGAACCTTCACGTAAACCACCACTGTCCTAAATTATCCTGAGGTCACCCTCGTAAACCAAGAGTGTGACGATTGAAACTGTATGAGGCTATATGATTGTATGAATACTTTGAATGAGGCCTACAATAACTACCAACTAAAAATAAGTGAAAGTAGTAAATAAGTAAGAAAGATCCTCCCTGCCTATCCCGCAAGTGAAAAAGTAAAGCTATAGTAGTAATGCATATAAGTCGTTTTATTCATAAAATGTTTATTTTTAACAGTTTACAATAATATTACAAAGTTATAATGCAGCTATAATGCAAAGTTATAATGTACTAGTTTTAGGTCATTTTCTATGGAGTTGTAACGAAATTTTTACTAATCCAAGCATTTTATAAGTTGGTCGACTATTACTCGTTAATTTCTTAATTCTACTTAGCTGTGATAGTTTTCCTTTTAACTTCATTATATATGCTACTATCGTGTATACTTTTCACATTTCCAAAAACAGCGGTTTAGTTGGTAGAGAGGGGGGGGGACACATGACTCTAATGAAAAATACCACTTTAAAGCTAAATATTTCGCAAACGGACCCCTGAATCGAAAAGATGTTGTTCTACACCCGCAGTGTTTTTGAAAGACCTATCCAACGATACCCCATATGTAGGAATAGACGGGTAAAAAAAAGTCATCCTCCATTTACTTGTATCGGAAGTAACTAAAATAAAAATGTTTTTATTTTTTATTTTATTTCATAGTTTTCTAGGCGTGATTAATATCTATAACTATGCCAAATAACAAATTTGTAGCACCTAGGGTCTCTGAGCAAAACCGCGGAGGGACGGACGGATGGACGTACATGGCGAAACTATAAGGATTCCTTGTTGTGTAACTACGGAACCCTAAAAAGGGTTTCCGGTTCTCTACACTCACCATACGAAACAAAGCAGCGTTAAGCTGCTATTTTACGCTGGTATTCTGTGAGACCGTGATACTTCCCCGGTCTATCCGACCCATTCGTGCTAAAACTATACTACTAATATAGCTGCAGCATGGCTCTACCACGTGTCCAGCCCTAGCAACTTGAGTGGCGTTTAGAAATGGCATTCTCAGTTTATTTGCAGTATCAATTCACACCACTTAATACGATAAACAAGGCAGTGACGGCAAAAATTTAACAAAACCTAAATATAAACTCAAATTCAAAAGTTGTCAAATTTTTTCGTAGTAATAAAGAACGCAATAATACCAATAATTAAAACAAATGAAATTCGAAAAAAAACATACCAAAACTTCCTTTTTTTAATAATATTTACTAATGTTTGTGGCAGTACAAGCAATTAAAACTTTTTTTTGGTTTTTCTAAATTTCTCCATGAGTATATTTTTTGACAATCGAGCACACGATCCTTTACCTATCCTCGATTAATAATGAAAATGCAGATGCGTTCACTAATGAGGACCAAGATGGAATGACTATTTAACAATAAAAAGGATCTTAGGTTCTCGTTACTATTCGAAACACAGGGACTTTAGGCAAATTAATTACGATGGTATTCTGCGAGAACTTGGTCCTTTCCCGGTCGAGTCGACTCATTTATGCTGCAGCTATATTACTGTGACTTAACACAACAATATTAGTTAAGTAGTTCGCGTTAAATTTACTTAACCTAGATTTTCCTTACGTTAAACCGTTCAATTTTAAAAATAAATAAAAATGCAACGTATTTTGTGCATTATATCGAACGAAAACTCTGTCATGGTCAAATTATATAATAAATTGGACGTGTATGATTGCGAGGTAGCTTTGGAAATCTAACCTACTCTAATCTTGATGTGCTAACGCAATAATAAAACAAGAAGTATTTACTAATACGGACTCAGCGAACTGGAGCTAGATGCGTTGCTACAGCTGGCCCCCGGCTCCGATACTCTTTATATTATTTCATTCTTAAAGTTCCGTCACTCAAAAGGAAAAAAACGGAACCAGTAAAATGGAACCCCAAAACACTTTGTTGTCAGTCGGTCCGTCCGTCTTTTAAGACCCTTTTTCTCAGGAACGGGTAGAGGTATCAAGTTGAAATTAATATCAAATTCCTAAGGTCCATGATCCCTTGATGGTGTAAAATGTTCAAGCTTCTAAGTAAACGCAATCAAAAAGTGCGGCCATTAGTGTAACATATTTCGTTACTCGCCACTTTCAAAACAGTCATCAAAACCTATAAGGTAATTCCCGTTGACCTAGAATCAAAAAATTATTCTTATTAATTATTATTATCAAAAAAGACAAGAAGCAGGGTCTTACAGCATAAGTAAAGGAATAAAATCCGAAACCATTAATTACTACTAATTAATATAACTATATCAGAGCTAGATTGACTAAACATACGAAGGACACTCAATAAGTTTTATGATATACAAAAAGTATTCTAGATACTATTAATATTTATTTTACATCTTTTCAAAATATTCTCCATCATGCTCTATACAAAGTTCCATTCGCCTAAACCAACTCTGAAAACATTTTTGCCAGTCTTGATCTGACAGGTCGGAAATCGCTTCATCGTAGGCAGCCACGGCTTCTTCGGCGCTTGAAAAAAACTTACCTTTTATTTTTTCTTTCACTCTTGGGAACAAAAAGAAATCATAAGGAGCTAAGTTAGGGCTGTAGGGTGGGTGACTTAGAGTTTCAGCACCAGATTCCTCAATAAATGCTTTTGTTCTAAGGGAGGTATGTGAAGAGGCGTTATCGTGATGCAGCATGATTCCCCGAAGCCCGGTCTTTGGTCTTCTCTCTCCCGCACAGCTTGAAAAGCTTTGGGTAATGCAACTGTAGTATACCACTCAGAGTTGACTGACCTACAATTTTCCAGCATTGACGTCGACAAATGTCCGCTCCGCGAAAAAAAACTAGCCACCATTTTTTTGCCGACGTTGCGAGGTCTTTGCAGTTTTGTCGGTAACTGTCCTTCTGAGTAGACCCATACCGATGATTGCCTTTTATTTTCCGGATCATATTGATGAATCCATGTCTCGTCACCAGTAACGATTTCTGAAACACGCCTAGATGATCCCCTTTTCAAAACGTAGACGCATTTCATGGCTCCAATCCACACGAGTCTGTTTTTCGCTTTCGGAGAGCAAACGAGGGATCCATCGACAACAAAGCTCCCCGAACTAATGCTTACAATCTTTTCGATGTCCATATATGTGATTCGTGGGTCTTCTCCCACAAATATTTCAGTAGTCCATACATTTTCTGCCGTTACTGCTGTTTGCGGGGCCCCGGTTCTTTGGTCATCTTTAAGATTCATTTTACCCCTTTTGAATTCAGCAAACCACCTAAAAATTGTTGCGCGTGATGGAGCTGAGTCCCCTAATGCTGATTGTAACCTTTGTAAACTTAATTGTTCGGTTAAACCAAATTTAAAATCATAATATATCATAGCGAGCAAATGTTCACGGTTAAGATCCATCGTTTTAAATGAAAAGCGCGGGAAGCGTTGCAGGAAAATTAATAGAACTTTAGTTTTTTTTTAAATATTGAGCAATTGGCTTATGGAGTTCTATTTTTAAATGAATTCGCTTTTTAGAAACATATAACACGGGTGCGTTCCATTTTAAAATTCCGAGCATCTCATAACTTATTGAGTGACCTACGTAGCAAATGTTTCTCTATATGCGAATAAAAATTCGTATTAACAGTAAACCGCATACTATAGCAATGTTAAAAGACTTCCCGAAACTATAACCTCATGAGTAAATATTTACTCATGTGCTATAGCATTGTTTAAATGTAAGAACCGATGAATGGCGGTGACCACTTTACTTAACATTATGTGCGCTGTACGCTTGTTTGCCTTTTCTTATATAAAATAAAGAACTGTGCTCAGTAGAACATACTTAATTTTCTTTAGTTTTGTTAGTATTTTTGATTAGAAAATTAAAAAAGGAATATATAAAAAAAATTATTATACGATTTTTATTTCTATACTTTGTGTGAAAAACATATTATAATATTAATTAATTTAATGATAATTATTCTTGGACAAAATAAATTTTCAATAAAGACTAAAAGCGTTTTATAGGTTTTTATTAAAATTTTACTTTTTTGACCTTGAGCGTGGTAGGACCATCGGTCGAGCTGACCTATTCCTGCTACAACTATAATATAGCTGCACCGTGGCTACCATGTAACACTATATCACAAGTACAAGGCAACGTTACAGCTGAATTACAGTTTTTTCTATATTTTTGCACAATGTATTTTAAATGTTAAGAGGGTTGTGTATAGGATAGGATTTCTAACGTGGTAGAGCCATGCTGCAGTTATATTATAGTTGTAGTACGAATGGGTCGGCTCGACCGGGGAAGCACAACGCTCTCACTGATTACCAGCGTAAAACGCTGCTGTGTTTCGTATGGTGAGTGTAGAGAACAGGAGACCCTTTTACCGAAAACGAGGCATTCCATCTTAGTCCTCACAAGTGACAATGCATCTGCATTTTAATTCGTAATCGAGGATAGATGTGAATGTCTATGGGCTACAGCATCCACTTACCATCAGGTGGACTGTGTGCTCGTTTGTAACCCTTATCCTATAAAAAAGGCTCAGAAATCATTGGACTACATTTTGTAACTAAATATTTAAAGCTAAGCTTAATTGTTAGAAAGGCGGTTTTTTACATTAACACCATTTTACAACAAAACTATAAATGTTAAAATATTACAGCTATCCTCTATAAGGGGTGATAAGATAAGACTTTTAGGTGTGTCAATATCGTGCCAAATGGAATTCCCTAGTGTCTGCCTATGCATCTGGATGACAGACGTAAAAGTAATGTATGTGATGTGATAAGATCTTTTTAAAAACGTAAAATTATAGATTTTAAATTTTTAACTCTTTTATATTTTAATTTAACTGTGTTTCCCATATCTCACATGATTTTCGAGATACTAGCAAAAAACCGGCCAAGTGCTTGTTGGGCCACGCACAATGTAGAGGTAGGGTTTCGTAGTTGCCCGTTACAATACGTGAAAGGGGCCTTCTTAATACTATGAGCATATTAAGTGAGTATGTACGCGTTTTGACCGTCATAACAGCTAAAAATTGGCCCAAATAGTACGATGGTATGATTATTTTCCAAGCAGACTTAAAGGGAGTGGTATTCAAAAAAGATTAAAAAAACTATTGATTTTGTAAATAATACAATCTACATTAAATCATTCACATGCCAATTCCGTACAAAAATTGTTACAGTTCCCTATTCATCTATTTTATTATTTCCCAGCAGTGCGACCCTAATATATACATGACCGTAAAGAACCTTCCCGTAAACTACCACTGCCCTAAACCATGTTGTCCGCGAAAACCAAGACCACCATTACGCAGTACCATTATTTAATTTATGGTACCTCAAATGAAACTGTATGTGTACAATAACTACTGACTAAAAAAATAAGCGAAGTGGTATGTCAGGATCGATTGCAAACGAACCACAGAATCGAAAAAATGTTGTTCCACACCCCTAATATTTTTGAAAGACCTATCCAACGACACCTCACATGATGGAATAGACGGTCAAAAAAAATTACCTGTATGGGAGGTACCCAAAATAAAAATGTATAGCTTTGTAGTACCTTGGGTCTCTGAGTAAAACCGCGGATAGACGGACGGACGGACATGGCGAAACTGTGTTCCTTGTTGTGTAACTACCGAACCCTAATGAATATAAAGTTGTTTTTGATAGTGGAACTAATAATGTCTTCCAGACTGAGTTTCGGTCACGGCGGCCAGTCTCAACGGAGATTAGCCACGTGCGTGCATTCTCTATTCCCACTCTCATAGTCCGACGGGACGGCAATTGGACACGACTGGAGAAATAAGTCTCAGGACCAACAGCTTTGTGTGCTTTCCGCGGCATATCCACTTACTCCGGGCTGTTATTGAGAATTGTTTGACAGAAAAACTGATTTTTGGCCCAACTCGAGACCTCACGAATAGCAGCCGCATTTACGATCACTAGACCAACGAGGCAGACGAAGTGTTACAGAGAAGAACTACTTGCCCAAAGACCACTAGAATTTTAGATCTGTCGGGGTTTTTTTTTGTTCTATTTCCACGCTGGTGAAGTCGCGGGCATAAGCTAATGAATTACAAAGTCCGCGAGAAGTGTAATGTGAGCTCAATTGAGATATTGTCATTAGAAGTGAATAACTTTTTTGCATCAATTAGTGGTAATTTGGTGTTTTCAAATGTTTCAAGCAGAATAAAATTAGAATTTGCTTATTGCTAAAATCGTGCTTAATATTACTAGATCTGATGTAACACTGAAGCGACGAGCGACTAGTTTGCGTAATCGTCTGCAACTGGCTAAATATTTCAAAGTCTTAATTAGCATTGACGTATAATGTACTAACGTACTACATAATATCTCAGTGTTAATTAGACAGTTTTTATTATGAGAAAAGTATTAAAGATAATCATAAAACAAAACGAAAGCATCGAATTAAAATTGATTAACATTTTGATTAAACTACTTTTAGTACTACCGTGTTAATATCGATTTAAATTAAACTTCATCGTTCAGTGATGCAATTTGTGTTTTAATGCAGCATCATTACCGGATGTCACTTCAAATGTCGTGAGGTCAGAAGAAGGCCTTTGTTTAAGAGACCATTAATCGCATACAAACAGCAGATTCATCCAGAGCCTTCTTTTCATCAGCCAATAAAAGACCACTGTTGGGTATGGACACCCTTGTGAGGAGGATTTGATGTGATCCTTCCATTTGAAAGTGAAAAATTAATTAAATGTTTTACCGTCTTTTTATTTTAGCAAAATATTGGAATAAATTGCCAGCATCTGTCTTTACATCCGATTATAATGTGGATCTTTTCAAGGCAAGAGTGAAATAGGCTTTTGTTAACTCAGTGCGCTTTACCATCTCGGACTGTATCACCACTTAGCCACTTGCCATCCGGTGGGATAGTAAAAAAATATGACTCTTTAGGCTTTTGTTTTCTTAAATTTATATTCGTAAAACACACTAATAATTTGTACGTGTAATAAAAGATGACATTGTAGTGGCGGTGTAAGAATATCACCCCGTGCGCGTCGTAAGAGGCGACAGAGGGAAACATCAGGAGATGGACAGCAGCGTCTTATTAATAACGACTAAAAATAAAAATAAAACTGCGGTTGCCAACCCGCTTAGTGCTAAATATCCCCCCTATGAGGCAATCTATGGGGGAGGTCTATATTCAGCAGTGTACTTTAATTGGCTGTTACGGTAACGGTAGAATCGATAATATAAGACTATTTTTGTTTAAAAAATTGTGTTTTGGGAAATTTGCGATATCATACGTGGTAAAGCCATGCTACTGCTATATCAATAGTACAGTTGTAGCACGAATGGGTCGGCTCGACCGGGGAAGGACCACGCTCTCACGGAATACCAGCGTAAAATAGCAGCTTAATGCTGTTGTATTTTGTTTGGTGAGTGTAGAGAAGCGGAGACCCGTTTTACTGGAAAAGAGGCATTCCATCTTAGTCCTCACGGCTGACAACGCATCTGCATTTTATTCGCAAACGAGGATAGATGTAGATGTCTATGGGCCACAGCAACCACTTACAATCAGGTGGACTGTGTGCTTGTCACCCTTATCCTATAAAAAAAATCCAACTTAAACAACCTTAAACTTTGTATGAATCTAGCACAGCGTCACATTTTCGCAACATCTGTCGCCATCGCATTGAACTTCTGGGCGTTTATTGTGTACGCTTCTTTAGCACTTACCAATTATCGTGTTTTTGACCTTTAAAATTTAATCGTACATAATATATATTATAAGGACAGATAATTACTTACCGATGCAGTTAGTAATTCTGACAGCACATTACGTAATGATCCCAGCGAGTCATTACTACAACGAGTTCAACAGACCTCATTACGTTGGGACCTTGACTCGCATTGGCTCTTGTTTTGGCAACACATGCAATTAGTTTTAAGGTTACATAATGCGACGCTTGATGAAGAAATAGAGAAATAGCTGCAGTACAAAATTGTTATTTTGTGTAACTTAAGTTTGGGAAATTTTCTTTAGTTTCACTTACATACAGCGAACGCTCGTTATTAACGAAAAATTGCACTTTAATGTAAATAAGCCCTATCCATAATATGAAGATAAAAAGTTTTTCGTAATTCAATGTTTATATTACGTTTGATATTCAATAAACTTACTTTCATGATGATTCTTGAATTACCGCTTACACAATGTATTAGCGTCTTCACAACAATTAAGACACTGTACACAAATAATCTCCGCTCCTTTAATGTGGTTGAATTGTTTTGTGCTTGTTTACTGACTAACTGAATTATCACTGATGACACAACACATTTACCTTTAAATACTTCACTGTTTTTGCCCAGTTCGAGAGTTCAAGTCAATCTTCTTTCAATGTTTACAATTTTTTTCAATAGATTTATTCCCACGTTTTCCACAAACATCGATGCACGTTGACCCTGCTTTTGATTCACACTGTTAAATTAACATCGCAAACAATAAATTCAATTACTTTATTAATCGATACTGACGATGATAATAAGTGCACATTATTGTGCATTATTATTAATTTAAATATTTTTTGACAATATTCGACAAATGATTTTCTATAGGGAATCTATTGCTAAAGTTTCATAAGAATGTATCGATAGTTAAAAATTTAAAATAAAGTTGGTTTACTTGACGTTAAAAAATGTTATTATTATAAGAGTTATTATGTATTGTATGTTTGATATTATGTATCGACTTGATAAGTTAACAAATATAAGATTATTATACCAAAATTGCACATAACAAACTTTGCAATAGATAATTTACTGCATATTATGTAAATGCGTCTTTGATTATGAGTGTCAAAGACTTCTTAAAATTTACAACAACAATTAGAAAAAAACAACACGAGATTTGGTTAAATATTTTTGGTCAAATATTTTTGGTCAACTGTCATTATAATTTATTTAATTTATAATAATAAAATATAGATAATTAATATAGTGAGTAAATCAAAATAAAAATGTTTTTTCTAAAGAAATTTGTCAAACATTTTCAAACGCAACATATAAGAGTTATTAAACAAAGTGGGACTGTTAGTGGTTATCTAAATATTGTTATGCAAATTAAATTAAACTGACGATAAATTTTCGGTTGTTTCGGTATGGCTTGCGGCACGTTCGCGACGCGGCTCCGCGTGGTGGACTGGCAGGCGCCGGCGTCGGTGCTGTAATCGCCCCACGCCGGCCGCAGGGTGGCAGGTTGCACCAGACGCAATGTGTTACGATAACGATGGGCCTTATGTGGACTTGTAGGTCGGCTTTTTCGGACAGGGTTAAGTTATACGATTTGCGTGCTTTACCGATTGCTTTTGGTGGCGTCACACTTTCGCCGACGAACGTTGTTTATGTTTGTTATGTTTGATTGTTTTGTGTTTATGTTATAATATAATTATTGAATGTTTTGTGTTTATGTTATAATATAATTATTGAATCTTTGTCTGTACGACATATTTTTTTAAATGACATTACGCTCATAGAAGGATTTTCTCCTGTAAAGAAAGGAACTGTAGAGCCATAAATTGCATAATAAACATCCCGAGTCGCAACAATTATTTGTAGGTCATACAAACACTTCCGTGTGGTATTTAAACCCACACACGCGTCGTATTGACTCTAACATTGAGTCTCAAAATTTCCAAAAAAAAATATTTTTGCGTATACATATTTTGTTTGCCTCAATGTTACAAAAAAACCGACTGCGACTGCGTCGTTGGTCTAGTGGTCGTTAACGCGACTGCTGATCATGAGGTCTCGGGTGTGAATCCCGGATCGGGCCAAATTATAGTTATTGAGTTTTTCTGTCAAGGAATTTTCAGTAGCAGCCAGGAGTCAGGAAGTTGGCGGTGTTTCACCCCCATGCCTCAGAAAGCACCTAAGGCCGTTGGTCCTGCGCCGCTGCGCATAATGAAACTATAGGAGTGAGTGAAAAAAGAGTACACCTGTGTTTGCGCATACATTCGGGCACTATATAATCCTGTCCTGCACAGATAACTAGTCTCAATTATGACTGGCCGCCGTGACCGAAATTCGGTCTGGAGGACATTACAGGTAATTTGTACATTACTTATCTCGTACGTACTTGATCTGTGTGAAGACATTTGATTCTTTAGAATTATTCATTCGTCATACTTTATTTATATAAATTTAATGTAAATAAATTTAATCATACAATTGTGGGTAGTGTATACTAAATTTTATAATAAATGTTATGAAAAATTTCATGTTTAACAATTTTTATTCGTTTACGAAAGGTAAAAACTTAATATTTTTATTTTTAGTTAACAAGAAATTCGACGAACGTCGTCAAGGCAAAAATATTGTCATTCGCTTGACAGTATAAGCTCTGTGAACCATGATGACATTTCAGATTTGTCGATTCCGTATATATTTCTTTTGTTGCAATTTTGTGTAACCAAAAAAAAAACTACTTATGCAACGCTATTTTATTTCCTATTTCTAAAGAATTTAAACATAATTACATTTATCATTATCATCACCATCACCAGTCTGCTGATGAACATAGACTAGTTCTGTACTCAAATAGACATCACAGCGTTAGTATACAAGCACTTCAGCACCTTGCTATAACGACTGCCAACTTGGCAAGGCTGGAGGATATCTGCACTGATATTCCTATTTCACGTGACGAAAAGTGACCGGCACTTTAATACTAATATATTACTGAGGTGGTTGAAGAAAATCATTGTATTTTCGTTACCAAGTGGCAGTGGGCCGTTCAATAGGCTCAATCAACTGACAACCGATGGGAAAGAACGGTTTTCGAGTGGCACCATCGTACCGGTATACCTATGACGTATAGGATGGCCACCATAAAATTGAGTGACTATCTGATGGGAGGTGCAGAGAGTCCGATATATGAAAGTGACTCAGGACTGCGGTACACATGGAAGGATTTGCCCTTAATCGCCACGCTGGGCAAGCGGGTTGGCCACGAAGTCTGAAGACAAAAGTCTTCAACCAGTGCGTTCTGCCCGTACTCACTTATGGTGCCGAAGCGTGGACACTAACGATACGGCTACTCCATAAGCACAGTCGCTTAGCAAGCGATGGAAAGAGTTATGCTCGGAGTTTCTCTGGTGGATAAATTTCGTAATGAAGAAATCCGCCGGAGAACCAAGATTACTGACATAGCCCTCCGTGTTTGTAAACTGAAGTGTGACGTAAATATGGTCTACGCAATACGTTCGATTGCCGAACGTGTTCAAATCGTCCTAAAACCTTCGATTGTGAAAATTCTCATCACTAATATTGTAATACCTACCTATTTGTGTTCACGCTTCTTGCTTTGTGTGTAGGTAAGCATTTTATGTTAGAGTAGGGTGATAAAGGAGAATACAATCGATTTTATGTTAATTGGGTGCTTTGGCCTATAGACATCTACATCTTATCCTATAATATCCCCAATAATATCCCCAATTAAGCATTTAAATACAGATATGTGTTATCATCCCTGAGGACTAAAATGGAATAGCTCACTTCCTGTACAAAAGTTCTCTGGTTCTCGTCGCACGCCGTACAAAAGAACTGAGGCAGTGTGCTGCTATTATACTAATAATACATTACTTCTATCAAGTGTCAATGAATACTAGTGATGAGAGAGTACAAGTAAAATGACTATTATTAATTTCGAGCAAAATTTCAAATTGAGTATTAAAATTGTGTAATTTAATCTATTTAATAAAATTAAATAGACTTATTTACCCGGGATTCTGTTTGCGAAACGCTGCTGCATTAGAGGTTGCTTGTTTCTTCGTTAGTTTTTGAGGTAAATTTAGAAAATTTATTTAAAGGTTAAAGTTGTACAGATCGTAATCAATAAAATATTTAAAAAAAACATTACCATAACAGTCTATTAACGTTCCACTATACTATAGAAGATAGTGGACCGTTGATAGAAGATAGTTGCCCTGTGCTCATACAATTATTGACTTTCTACGCATCAGGTATTTGCGAAATCCAGTGGCACTTGATTTACACTATGCTTGGTGAATGTAAACAGCTACGATTATTACTTCAACTAACTAATTATTTGAAATATAAGTTAAGTTACAGCCTATATACGTCCCACTGCTGGGCACAGGCCTCCCCTCATTTCTGAGAGGGTATTAGGGCAAGAAAATTTACTGGAAAGAGAAAAATTGTATACTCTATGCCACTTCTATTACTTAGACGAATCCAACGACACCCTATATGTAAAGATCAAGCCGTATAGGCTACAGAGCGTGAAATTTTCAAGTGTATTTATGTATGCATGTATATATGCAAAGAAATATACATATATACGTGCATACATAAATACACTCGAAAAACATTACCCTCCTTCTGGGGCAGTCGGGTAAAAAGTACTCAGATACACTCACCTTACAAAACAGAAGCAATGTACTTACTGTTATTTACGCTGATCTTTTGAGAGAATGTGTACTACATTCTCTCAAAACATCAGCGTAAATTTTCCCCGGTCGAATTCGTGCTGCAGCCGTTGCCATAATACAGCTGCGACATTGCTGTACCATGTAAAATATTTGTATAATATCAATTCAAACTTTGTACAAGTGTTATGCTAAGTTAGTGAATACGTATATAATATCTATCTATTTGCATCAAGTTTACTAAGATCCTATAAGAGTCTGCTGCTGCTGGGCTAATAAATTTCAAAAAAGCATGTCTTGATGCTCCAGTCGTCGGATTTTAAATGACTAGTTTGAATTTTTCAGACATGCAGATTTCCTCGTGATCCATTTCTTCACAGCCTCATTGCATTTCCTCACTAAGTGCGGCTATCAAACAATGATGCCGGCGGGGACTGAACTCGAAAAGGTTATTCGCAGACATTTTGTTTTGTTATTTGGCTTCTTTATTTACCATACTTATATTTGTGAATGAGATTGCAATAACTTTTATTTTATTTTCTCTGCAGAAAGATCCTTTGTAGACTTCCTCTGTAGGAATTTCTTCTGGATCATGGAGGCATATGGCAAACCCAGACCTGGAATGCTAATCTGGTATCTATATAATATTTGTCCTGAGTGTGATTCAAATATACAGAATCAAAACGCTAAAAGTTCATCAATATTTATTTATAATATCGACTACGTAACTGAATGCTTCCGCTGTAAAGAAAGCTAGGCCAGCCCCGCTAGTAAGGAAACAGTTTCGTTTTCATCCAGAAATCGAAAGTTCTCGTGGTTACGGGGTCCTTACGTCACACTAATGGTCTGAATACACAATGTCTACAGAGCTTTCTCGATTATTATGTCTGCATACACGCAGTGTCGTTTGCTATGTTGCTGGTACCTTTGAAGTTACTCCCGTCCCCGGTCTGGGTATTTTATAATCAGGCATAAACGTGATATGAAAAACTGCCATCTATCGAAAGCCATGAGATTTTTTCCAGTAGTCGCCGCTTACGACACCCATGCCGATGTTAGAAAATGAGGTGATGGATTGTTACGCAAATTCAAATTAGAGAGAGACGATGACTAATGATAAAAAACTCAATATTTTAAAATATTGTATTTATATTGTACGAAACAATACATCTCGAAAGACCGGCCATTTAGTTTGAAGAACGGATTACGGATGAAGGGAAAAAGGTTCTCGAATGATAGCCTCGTACAGTAAGCGAAATGTAGGGCGGCCGTCCGCTAGATCTAATGACTACCTCGTAAGAGATGCAGTAATTCCGTGCAAGTAGGTGGCTCGGGACCATGCTTTGTGGCATTCCATGTAGAGGCCTATGTTCAGCAGTGAACGTGTGATGGACTGTAATGATAATGAGGATCATCATCTTTATTAATGCCGCCAGTGAGAAGCAGCACGCCCTTGTAATGTTTTTCTCTTATTTTGGATCACTATGTATGTCGGTTGTCACTTAGGGCCTGATGGCAAGGAACATTCTCATGTAGCATGTGAGTATCATGGTGAAACCTGTATGTGCTCGTACATTAAAATGTTTTGCGAATATATGAGGTCCGCCTAGTCGCACTGAAATAGCGCGGTGTACCCACATTCTCCGTAATCGAGGTAAAAATGAGGCCCCTGGACCCCAGGTGCATCCCACAGCTGGGCAGAGACAGCTGTGAAACGTATAAAGGCAATATAGCTTTTACTATGAAAATTAATTGCAACACAATCGTGAATAATAAACTCCGACGGCTTTTGACATTATCTTGTACTTTTCATAACGCGAGAGATACGCCTTTCACATCTACCTTGAGGTATTTTGTTCTAATATTTTTATTTTTATTTGTATTTATTATACGCTGTCAATGTTATTAGCTATAATGGGTTACCTAACTGCATTTTGAATGAGATCTTATTGAGATATTATGCGCAATGTTTTAAGTATAATAATGAATTATGTTTACAGCATGTTAATAAAAAATTTAATTCAATTAAATTACAATAAATTATAATAATTATATGTTATTAATTATTATACACAGAGGACATACGTTCTAAGCTACCGAAATTTGAGATGATTTTATAATTAATACGTTATGTCATTTATGATTAACACACAAATTATGTATAGATTACAAAAATATGAAAAATTAAACTTAATACCCTAAGATACCATACACTAAGATTCTACTTTATATAAATAATAATTAACGCATATTTATCATACTTGTGATTTTCTATAGGCCCATTTTACAACATGTTCTTAGGTAGGTAAATATGTATGTAAGCACATATCAGTGTCACACAAAGTTTTTAATATTTAGTGCCAAATCATTTGCTTGGTGTCATTCTAAAATCTTATTTAGTGCACCATTTACTTCACTAAGGTTCGCAGTTTTCCGGTTAACCTCAAATATGAGTAAAATATCTGTATACAATACAATATTGGTAAAATTTTGAATAAAGAATGGCAGATCGCTTATCGTATACAAGAAACAATAATGGTCAAATAATAGACCCCTGTGGTACGCGCTTTTATACAACAGAACCTATAGAATTTATGTCATTTGTCTGACCTTTTGAATCCTATTGCTGAGATAGGACTTCAACAAACGAAAAGCTTGTTCATTTATTCCATAATATTTTAATTTATAAAGTACTGTTGTGTGATTTTCACAATAAAATGCTTTAGATAAATCACAGAATACTCTTATTGCATTCTGGGAGTCCTGCCAAGCACGATTTAATTTTACAATCTTAGAGCATCTCAGGTTCGATCCCCGCAGTCATTCAGTGAAACTGTTAATTACAATATTAGGTGCTGAATTACCTCAGAAATGAAAGGAGTCCTGTGCCAGGCTACGGGACGTATGTACGCTATAACTTTACATATACATTAAGCTGAGTTTAAAACTCAAGACTAAGATTGTAAAGTAAGGTACTGTAACAACCGAGTCAAACAGACGTTATAAAGCATTAGCTGTTCCCCGCGACTACGCCCGCGTGGAATTATTTTGTGCGGAACCCTAAAATAAAAGTAGTCTAAGTTACTCCTTATTACATCAGCTATCTGCCAGTATAAGTACCATCCAAATCGGTTCACAGGTTTTTGCGTGATGCGTGTTCTGACAGACGTCGTATTAGAGTTTTATTATAGTATAGAGTATAGACTATAGATAATCTAGGCTCACGCGTCTGCCATGCGTAAGCATCATATTTAGCGATGAGCGATGTTTTACCCCCCAGGCCCGCAGTGCGCCCGACCGCCCTGCGCGCGCTGGGTCGCATAATTTCATACCGTCGTAACTTTTAAAATATTTGACCAAATTACACAGTTTAAAAGACAAAGTTTGTCTACTTTGAATATCAGAAGCGATAAAAGTATTTATTTCGATAAAAATCAATTTGTTATTGCAAAATGTGCATTGGAAATAAAGTATCAAATTTTATTGTATGTATGGTTCACTATTTTGGTAATAATGGCTTACACATAAAATATAGATATATACTGTTGCGGACTTTTTTGTAGAACTATTTAGAAGAAACAATTCCACCATACATTATATTCGTGTAACTCTTAGAGTTTTTGCACCGCACGCCAAAATAACTCGTAGATGACAGATTTTTTCCCCACTAACTTAACATTTATCATTATATTTTGGCCAATTTACACAATATCTTTATGAATTATAGCCTATTTGCTGATATATGTGCTATATTATTGTAAAGTTTCATTAAAATCCATTTAGTAGTTTTTGCGTGAAAGAGTAACAAACATCGATACATCCTCATAAACTTTCACGTTTATAATATTAGTAGGAAGTAGGATGTGTTTTATTTTTTTAACAGTTTCTGCTACACTTTGTGTTGTAAATTCGACGAAAAGAACAAATATTATGTAACTCATTTTCAAATACATACAAATTCGTTCAATTACCACCCATGTCTCAGTCACTTCGTGTTGATGTTTCGTCACAACTCACAAAAGCTCTAACACGGACAAAATGTCAACGGCAAGTTTGCTTGTCTCGTCTGACCTCATAATCGAACTGTTTTCCGTAACTTCAGTTTCTTGTCTGTATAATTAAAAAAAATTATGACATTAACACCATTACACAACAGCAATTAAAAATTTACATTTTAAAGAATTTAAGAAGTGTGATTCTGTATTTACAATATGCACAAAACTCACAAGAAATTGTGTTTTATACAAGTTACGTTGTAAAATCGATGATAAAAATTATGCATTCTAACACGTTGGAATCATCTGTTTTAATTTTATTTAAAAAGTTTTCTCTAAGTATAAGTTTTATTATCACTATTCCTTTTGTATTTTGGAAGCGTTTACGCACATAAATTGCACTTGGATAAGACCAGGAACAGATTTTAGGTCATACAAACATTTGTTCTTTGCGGGATTTGAACTCGCGGCCCGCAGCGTCACTGCAGAACGTTTAGCCAGTGCGCTGCTAAGCCGTTATTGTATTTTAAGACTGGAAAAAGCCCCGGAAGATGTCAATACATTAATGTCACTGATTGACGTTTTCTACAGTCTAAGATTGAAACTATATTACTCTACCAGTTGTCACTAAGGCCGTTTCCTAAGTGGTCGGTACGATTGCGAAGGAACGTCCGTCTTGTCGAGACCTTATTGACGTTACGATTGTCGACATTTATTCAGCGCGGCAAGCAACTCTTTTATCGATATTTTATTATAATAGTAAATTCACATGCATACGTGGTAGAGCCATGATGCAGCTATATTAGTAGTATAGTTGTAGCACGAATAGGTCAGCTCGACCGGGGAAGGACCACGCTCTTACAGAATACCAGCGTAAAACAGCAGCTTAACACTGTTGTGTTTCGTATGGTGAGTGTAGAGAACCGGAGACCTTTTTCACTGGAAAAGAGGCATTCCATCTTAGTCCTCACGGGTGACAACGCATCTGCATTTTGATTCTTTATTGAGGATAGATGTAGATGTCTATGGGTCACAGCAACCACTTACCATCAGGTGGACTGTGTGCTCGTTTGTCACCCTAGCCTATAAAAAAAGTTGTCAATAAATGTCAAGTCAATATGCAGTTACAACAGTTTGTAGGTTTCGAGAATATCTTGACAGATGTCTCATTTCATAAAACGAATGTGACAAAGGAACCTACTGTTCACCTGATGGTAAGGGGCTATTGCATTCCATGGACACCCTCAAACATGGCAGTCAACTTCAAACAAAGAAAGCCTCAGATGCATATATCGTCACCTCTGAGCACTAAAATTTAAGATATTGTATTAATGTTTCTTTTAACTTGGATTCGACCTAAGATTTAAAACGTAGTATAGCAATACGAGTATTCTGACTACGAAGACTTGATCGTCAAAGACAATAAGTAAGATACATTTATATTACGGTATATAATTGTATCGTTTTTGTAGTGATTGTATGTAAATGCGATTGCTGATCATGAGTTCCCCGGTTTGATACCCGGTTTGGGCCAAAGTCAGTTATTTGGTTTTTCTGTCAAGAAATTCTCAGTAGCAGCTTGAAATACCTAAGTCCTACCGAAAAATGCGTTGTTTTTTTTTAAAAAGAATATTAATTTGTAAGTACCGCTAAACATAACTAATACTCCGGTTAACCACGTCAAGTAAGATTATATGTTTGCGTTGGAGTGAATTACAGCAATAGTTGAATGGCAGATACAAACCCATGACTTACCGAGTTTACAATCCGCGCTCTCACTTTAGTCTAGAGTCGCAGTTAATAAAGAGATTTAAAAAAGTATATGTCCATTTGTTTATTAATTTACTTAAACTTTATTTGCACAACAACTTAACTTTATTTGACGGCTCCGTGGCGCAGTGGCTTGACAATGAGTTGCAGCGTCAAGGGCCGCGGGTTCGAATCCAGCACGGAACAAGTGTTTGTATGGCCTACAAATAATTGTTCCGGGTCTGAATGTTTGTCCTTGTCAAATTTATGTATGTAAACTGCCCCCACGATACAGGAGAAAATAGTAGTGTGGAGGTAAGGATTTTTTAATAAAAAGAACAAAAAAATAACAAAAAAGGCAAAAGAAAGGCTGTTTTATGTCACAAGGCATTCCTTCAGAAGGCGTTCTTTCCCAGACTACCCCTTAGTTAAAAAGAAGAAGAATTCATTTAATCAAGTTACTATAACTCATAATATTTTATTGGTATTACTTATATCTAGGCTAGTATGTATATTATTTATTACAATATATTTTAATTAATAAAAACATTTAAACAACAATTAATAATTTAAAAACAAATTAGTATTTAATACTAGGTACATGTATGTGTGCCACTTTCTCATCACCCGATATGGAGCAACAATGGCATCCCAAGTAACATTTTTTCCGGGCCTAGGTTGTAAAAAATGCCTTTAGGGTTTAAAAAGTTTAATGCTTTGCTATCTGGTCATATCAAGTACTTGAGAATGATTATTAAGTCCTAACACTATTTGTTTATTATTACAACCTTGCAGCCGCTGACAAGAGTTTAAATTAACATTATTTTGACTTGTGTTTCAAGAGCATGTAGTCCTAGGATCATAAAATTATCATTGACTCCTGATTAAGTTCTAAAAAGGCTAGTATTTTACTTAAGTAAGATCTAAAGGTAAAATTTTTAACTTTCATATTACCATAAGGTTGTAGATTGTTGAAATCGCTTATAAGTAATCTCTAAAATCTACTTCAAACCTTTAGGCTGTATTAGAGTTATCTATGTAAACAAATTAGGACTGTGTGATAAAAACCCAAACCAATAAGCTATTCTTAAGAGCTGAAGGTATGAATAAAGTCCTGCAAGAATATTTTAAAGCTTTACAGACGTCCTCAGAGAATGTCAGTTGCCTCCCCGACTTCAAAGCAACGATTGTGTTGCAGGATGGACCGACACAGGATGATATCAAAAAAACGGAGTGGAAATTTTAAATGTAAATTGACTAAAAATTTTCTTTTTCTCGAAAGCATTGGAATACAGAATTTTTATTATAATACGGGATTGTTGTACTAAAAGGGATGGTACGAGATGACATGTATGAACATTTTCTGATTTTGTTTTGTGCAGTTAGAATTTGTTTGACATATCATTTTTTTTAAATTCAATATAGATTACATGTGTAATTCTTATTGAAAGTCATTTTTTACTTTACCACTGGTTCGAAAAAAAACCTCTGTCCTGGGAAGAACCAGCAAGAAACCCAGCGGGACTTTTTTTTAAAGTAAATTTTACATTAATGGTTGTACAAACTATTTAAGTACAAAATTTATTTTAGAAACTGCTTGGAAGCGACCACCTCATTCCCAGGGGTTATTATCAACCATGTATTCATTTATACTATAATAACCCTTTTTATACAGTTTCAGCCTAACAAAACATTTAAACTTGGTAAGAGAGAGAGTCTGTACACTTTCCGGGACCTTGTTGTAATAACGTATACATTGCCCCACAAATGAATTACTGACTCTGTGGAGTCGAGAAACTGGTATCACTAGCTTGTGTTTGTTCCTAGTGTTTACAGAATGTATATCACTTTTTTTACTAAAACTACCTTTGTTTTTGTGAACATACATTAAATTTTCGTAAATATACTGAGAGGCCAAAGTTAATATATTTATTTCTTTAAATTTATCTCTAAGAGACTCTCTCGGTTTTAGGTTGTAAATAGCTCTAATGGCTAAAAAGGATTATATGACGTTGTAACTGAACTTCTGAAACACTTTGTAAATCAATATTGCATAATATACGGTGAGCAGTATCTTACAAGTAACGTTCATAACTTGATACATTTAACAGAAGATGTTCAAAATTTGGGGAATCTAACAAAATTTAGCGCCTACCCATTTGAGTCAAAATTGTCATCATCATCATCATTACAGCCCTTCACAAGTCCACTGCTGAACATAAGCCTCCCCCAAGGAATGCCACAAAGCACAGTCCTGAGCCACCTGCATCCATCGACTGCCTGCATGTCTTACCAGGTCGTCACTCCATCTAGTGGGGGGCCGCCCTACACTTAGTCCGTCGTTACGAGGCTGCCACTCGAGAACCTTTTTTCCCCATCGGTTGTCGGTTCTTCGAGCTATATGGCCGGCCCATTGCCATTTCAGCTTACTAATCCGTCACTCTTGATCTACTGCGGATATCCTCATTTCTAAGTTTATCACGCAGAGAAACTCCGAGCATAGCCCTCTCCATAACTCGCTGAGCGACTTTGAGCTTCCTGATTCGGCCAGCAGTGAAGGACCACGTCTCAGTTCCATAGGTCATCACTGGCAACACGCACTGGTTATACAGTCTCGTTTTCAAGTTTTGAGGTATACCTGACGAGAAGATGTGACGTAATTTCCCAAACGCTGCCTAGCCGATTTGAATCCGTCGATTGACCTCTCGATCGAAGTTGGACTTACCTAGTCGGACTATTTGTCCCAGGTAAACATACTGGTCGACAACTTCGAGCTTAGTGCTCCCAACAACTACCGGCATAGGTGTGACATGGACGTTATACACGATCTTTGTTTTGTCCATGTTCATCTTAAGACCTATCCATTCGGAGGCACTATTGAGGTCATTGAGCATAGTGCTTAGGTCCTCCAGCGATTCTGCCTTAAGGACTATATCGTCGGCAAATCGAAAGTGAGTGATGTACTCGCCGTTGATGTTAATACCGTATTCTTTCTAGTCCAGAAGCTTGAAAACGTCTTCCAATGCAGCGGTGAAGAGTTTCGGGGATATTACGTCACCCTGTCTTACACCTCTCTGCAGTTGGATAGGTTTCGTTCTCTGGTTCTGTACTCGGATAGCCATCGTAGCCCTACTGTACAAACACTTCAGCACTTCGATTTACCGACAGTCAACTTGGCACCGCTGAAGAGACTGCAGCACCGCCTAAATTTCGACGGAATCAAAAGCTTTCTCATAGTCCGCATACGCCAGACATAGTGGCAAATTGTACAAATGTACTCCTCGGACTTCTGTACAATTTGCCGAAGGGTATGTATGTGGTCTATGGTGCTAAAGTCTTTTCGGAAACCGGCTTGTTTGGGAGGTTGGAAGTTGTCGAGTCTGCCTGCGAGACGATTCGCGATGACTCTCGAAAACCGCACGTAGACGCGGCTCAGAAGGGAAATCGGTCTGTAGTTCTTCAAGAGAGCGTTGTTGCCTTTCTTGAATAACAAGACCACCGCACTTCCGCTCCACGCCTCCGGTGTAGTGCCACCATGGAGGACGGAATTAAAGAGCTTCTGAAGGACTTCAAGTACCGGTTTTCCACCCGCTTTCAGAAGCTCCGCTGTAATACCATCCTCGCCTGGGGCCTTGCCGTTTTTAAGGCGCTGGAGAGCCATTCTAATCTCGCTCAGACTGACGTCCGGGATATCATCGGAATAGTGTCGGAAAAGACTCGCTCTTGGATCGTTACTCACACTTACATCATCGTACACATCATCGTTTCATGATGTGTACAGCTGCCCATAGAACCTCTCAATCTCACTCGAAATCTCAGGTGTCCCGGAAACGATGCTGCCACACTCGGTCTTCAGCTTCGACAGTTGGCTCTTTCTGGCATACAGATCTCTAGCAAAGACTTTGGAGCCCTGGTTCCGCTCGATCGCTTCTTCAATACGAGCAGTATTAAAGCTGCGTAAGTCCCGCCGCATGCATTTGGAGATGTTTCTGTTCAGTTGCCTGTATGCTGTCAAATCTACTGAGGACTGCAGCTTCATTTCCCGTCTAACAGCCATGAAATTAAGAGTGTTATCGGAGAGTTTTTTGTGTTCATCTGCGGCGGGTCTTGCAAAACTTAGCTCCGACCGCATGGACAGTTTCCACGAGCTTGTCATTCATATCGTCCACTGCATTGCAATCTTCTAGGTACTGAAAACGGTTTTGTACCTCGAGCTGAAAGGTTTCGGGACTTTGGATTAGAGCACGAGGGGGACAGAGCGTTGACTTCATTAGACGTGACCTCTCCAACTTATCGTTTAGGTTCAGTGTGCCTTTCACCATTCGGTGATCGCTGCCGGTTTTCACCCTCGCGATTACTGAGACATCACTGAACAGTTGTCGTCTGGTCGTCATAATGAAGTCAATCTCATTTTTTGTCGAACCGTCGGGGCTCGACCAGGTGCACTTCCTGTGGGGCCGCTTCTGGAAGAAAGAGTTCATCATAAAGAAGGGACCATTTTCTCCATAAATTCGGCCAGCTGTTGGCCCTTTGGGTTCCGTTGCCCTATTCCAAATTTACCTACTTTCAGCTCACTGTTCTCTCTTGTGCCTAGTTTTGCGTTGCAGTCTCCCATTAACACCGTATAGTGGGTTTTGGAGGAATGCATGGCTCTAGATATATCCTCATACATTTCCTCCACCTCCTCATCGGGATGAGCCGAGGTTGGTGTGTAAACCTGTATGACCTTCAGCGAATACCGTTTGGTGATTCTGAGTATAAGGTACGCAACCCTCGTCGACACACTCTCAATCTTTACAACGTTGTTAACGAGAGACTTGTGGACGATAAATCCGACACCTCCTTGGGACAGATGGTCGCCCTCCCGGTGATAGAACAAGTTGTCGGATTCCAGGATTACCATGTCCTCCCCCTCTCTTCGGACCTCAGATAATCCTATAATATTCCAGCGCAACTTGTCTATCTCTTCTTCCAGCTCCAGGATCTTCTCGTCAGTCCTCATGGTGCGTGCGTTATATATTGCCAGGTCGAGTCGTCTTAGGTGGCAACCGAACCTCCACCGGAGATTCTTAGCACCCCCTGCCCCGCCGTTACCATGGTCGCCACCGTAGCCAGGAATAGCGGGGCCGCCGGGGACTGGGGGCAGTCAAAATTGTATGAAATCAAAAATATGTTACGTAGCGGTAATAAGCCTCTAGCTCAAATAGCCAACAGGCTAATAGAGATTCAAAAAGCTCAGCTATGATGTGCAAAAAGATGTGTAAAGTGGTGTATATCCACAGTTAAAATATGTCACCAGCAATTCCTATCTTAGTCATGTGATCAAAGATAATTTAACGCCTATTTACAAAATGCTAATATTAGAGGATGTTTGTTTTGGAGGAAGGGAAGAAAATTGTTGGATACTTACAAAGAATAATCGCGTTGTTCGAGTGAATGCATTTTGTAAACTTGACAAAGAAGATGATACATTGCTCGGATTTTTTTAGAACACCAATTAATTCATCTAAACTAAACATACTGTGCACTCAAATGATTTAATGTCTTCTGAATCTACTTTTGAGTTGTCAGACATGCAAACTTGTCAGGGTTTCATAACAATTCTATTGTGTTTATTCCACTATTACATACGTTAAATTTATATAAATAAAGTCATTTAAAAGTTTAACATCTTTTTATTCATCATTATATTAAAACTTACTATCAATTCTTTTAGAACTGAAATTAAAGAATAATAGACTTAGAGAGGATGAGACGTTTAAATTAGATTTTTTCTAACAATCATAAAGTCAACATTTTCATTATTATTATAAAACTTCAACAAACAATCAGTGCTTTTAATTATTTTTAATAGGTATACTCTAGTAATAACACTTATAGAATAATAAAGAGAATGCCACGTAAGCATTCATTAGGATTTCTCAACGCAAAAATTAGATTTTTTCTAACATTTATGATTATAAAATCAACTTTTATGATTATAAATTCACCATTCTATTAATGACTACTAATATGTATGTGCTAATGAAATTTGATGAAGTTTATTGTTTAACATTCATTCTTAAAATTCTAGTGAATGAAGATTGGTTCATTCTTGTTCAACACTGATTGAGGGCTGTTGAACTTCAAGTTCGTCTGCACTTGGCTCTGTGGCGTCATTTTATGATTCAACATTGGACCTTTTTTTACGATTTTTATGCGTACTTACAGAAACGGGCTTTAAGGTCGCCTGGTAAGGTTGCTTAGAATTTTTTGTTATTGCTTTTATATAATTATCAGTTTCTAGCTGACTTACAGTACTGTACAGCATTTCGAATTACAGAGAAAAACATTTGACGAATATGCGTAAAAAATTTGAATGCAATCTTTTCATTTTTGTCCCTAGAGTTGCCACTCCAAGATACCAATGTTAAAAGCTCCCTGGGAAAAAATGATCTATTATCTTGTAGCCGGGAGAACAAAATGTTGACATGATTTTAAAATATTTGCTACGGAATTCCAGATTCTTTAATTTATCATCCAGCTCAAAAAGCTGCTCCACTGTTTTGAGTGGAGGAAAACGTTCTTCCAAGGAGCTCTCTTGATTGGTAACTTTTACTGTGGCATTACAGTCAACTATTTTACACCATAATTCGTTCAATAGAACTTCATGCTTCGCAAGCTGCTGCATTATTTTTTTCTGATTGCTCGGCACATCTTGCAGTATTTCTAATATTTTCCCTTGGTTTTTTACCACTTCGTCGTCAGCCTTTAGTAAAAATGAAGTGTTGACATCATTGAGGGATATACGGTCCGCCTGTAAAATATAAAAATTGATCACATAAAATTTTTAAAGAGTCGTCATCATCAACAGGAAAACATCTAATTTCAAACACAACAAGTCATAAAGTCCGGGCGTGCTAAAAATAGCATTCAGTGAGAAACTCATGCGTCGTCCTCGTCCTTTCTCGACACAGCGCAACGCTGCGCCCGCGACGCGACCCTGCGCGCTCTTCGCTACAGCAATTTTTTGCTGCGCGCGATACCGTCTAGCCCAAAGACTATTCATATTATTCTGATACTGGCCTCTTCCTACCTAGTATCATGCTAGATGCTATTTCAATCACCTCTTAGCAGTATTGATTATGATTGCTGCGCCCTTTTTCAATAGCCATTTTAATACTCATCGAGAAATGTAATGTAACAAACAACAAATACCTATTTTTTCAGTAAATTCAATAAAAAAAAAGCTTACCATCTCATTGTCACTTGTAACAGTAATTGGTGTCGAAATAGCTGCAGAATTCACGCCTTCTTGCAATAAATGGTTTAAATCTAAAACATAATTTCTTTCTGGAAGTTGAATTACATCAGTATGTTGAGCTTCTTCTTCAAACAAAACAAAACAAAAATACTAACTTACTTTCATTCGAAGAACAGCCTGTAGCAGTTCGTACACTTTTGCAACGATCGATCGAACGCACGTCCGGGTACAACCAAAACTTGCGACTGGCAAGTCTTGAACTACTTCTGGCGATAACTTTTAAGTTGTGAAAACAGCCTTGTAGTTTTAAGTAGGTCCGCGAGATTACCTTTAGCTCTTATTTTGGCAAACATTGACAGCTTTTGCTGTTGCAGTTTTAAAAAAGTTAATTTTAATTCCATAAAGTAATTTCCTCACGCCGGCCATATTTGTTCAAGGAAATTTAAAAAAAATTAATAGAAAATCAATATTTTAGTAAATTAAGGAGCGTGTGCTTTTTTTTTTTTGCTTATTTACGATTTAAAGTGTATGTCTTTTATATGAATAGAAGTTTTATTTCTAATGCTACTTTACACCAACTTCCGCATTTTATCATTTTTATTTCATTAAAATATTTCCAATAATTGTAACTTTTGAAAGGCTCGTATCTTATATAGCACTATTATCTTAAAGTATCACGATAAAGTGCCAGTCGCACTACATTTGCCCTGAAAACAAGAAGTTAAGTGCATAATATTTTTATGAATATTATTTATCTCGCCATTTTGAAACTTGGTATAATGATTGGGAATGGCGACATTTAAATCCACGATTAGTGTTTTGTGTAAAAATATTTTACTTACACAGAAACATTCTAAGACTAGGACTCCTTGAAAAGCATTTATTCATAACCATCAAAAAGCTTTTAGGTTGTCAAAGAGTTATATCCAAGATTACTTTAGAACTTAGAAGCAACTTTGCAAGGTTGTATTAACGGTAAATTAAGTTTGTGAAGGTTATATTTGGGTTGTGTGTAAGTAGTTAGGTAGATTCTGGATTTGAGCTATAGGTTTTGCTATAGCCCTCAGAAAGGTTCTAAAACGTGGGCTCTTTTTGCACACAAGAGGTTAATATAAGATTATTAAAACGTCATTCAGTCTATTAAGACTTAGGAGCGGATTTCCATATAAAGGTTCTAGAACCTTTTCAAAACCTTTCTAAAACCTAAAATGTTACTTGGGATATGTATAAGCAATGAGGTCTGCTCGCGATCATTTTCAGGGTGCTTTAGTTGCGCCTCCGCATCCAGCGCACTAAAGACGCGCACCGCTTGCGCATGCTCTCTTAAAAGCAGTCCACTTTCCGCGAACGTCCCTGATGCACTACAGTAGTAAGTCAACTCTAGCAGCACATTAATCGCGTTATTATATTGTACTCGTAGGTTAGTAATATTTAAGTGTTTTTTCAATCATTTTCCATTCGTAGTGCAATACTGCTTAGTGGAATTGTGTTTGTGCTTTGGGCGTTATATAAATGCCGTAAGGCGTACGTGATCGCTTGCGCATTGTTGCCATCGATGTGTAACTGAGCTGGCTCGATGGTCCAACTCAACGTAACCGAACAGTACGAGCAGAATGTTAATTTTGAGACTAAGCGGAACAAACCCGCGAACCTGTGAAACCTCCACCAAATTAGACATTGTTACGTTCCTTGATACATGCATACATTTATATGTAAGCGTCCAAAGAGCAGCGAGCTACTCGTTTAGCCAAAAAATATGGGTTTAGATGGAAAATTGTGTAAGAAGTGATAGGTGACTAGCATCGCCTACACAATCGCAAACTCAATATCCCATTACTCACCTTTTACAACATGCTGGGCAAGTAACACAGTTGGCATAATATTCTTTTTGTTTTATGTCCCAAGTTCCTGACGTAATTAGAATTTCTAGTAGAAATTGAGCTCGGTAAAAGAAATTAACTTTTCGTACTAAGCAAACGCAATAAAACCTACTTTGTAAAAAAAATCGAGAAGCCAGAGTCACACCGAGGCAACTAATTCTTTTATATCTATTATGTACATATATTCCTCTTCTTTGTCAGCCTGTATTATTCCACCGCTGGACATGGGCATCTACCATTGTAGGAAGGATTCGCCTTAACCGTAACTCTTGGTATTCAGATTAACGTGGGATTAATGTTTTGGCGGGAATCGTCTGCCGGTGGTGATCACTCCGCACCTGCGTCAGATTTTTCAGTATGGTAACACTTGCAAACCTAAAACACATCGGCCGATTAATCTATACTGATATATTTAACAAAAATTAATTGACTTCCCCGTTTATATATATATAATGTATGTATGTATGTGTGTATTTTATGTGTATTGTATTTATATAATGTATTTAGGTCGTTTTGTATTGTGTAATGTATTTAGTATAGTTCAACTGTTTTTCTTTATAGTTTATCCCATATGCCATAGGGCATTAAGTCCGCCCTTTGTAACCCCTAGTTGAAAGTGTGATGCAATAAAGGATAAATAAAAATAAATAAACGAAGCCAACAATGAGTCCCACCAGGGTTACATAATCACACACCCTTAACGGCGCTGCTCGTCGCCGGTCCAGTTATTTTACATTTGGCGTAAAAGACATTTATTATCGAGTTGGTTTGCTGTGCGGTGGCGACTAAGAGAATCTATCACTCAGTTCGTTGGTGACGTAACAGGCGGATATGGAAAACGCCAAAAATCTCATGGACACCAATAAGTGAACTCTGTTAGGTGTGTTTGGGGATAGGGAGGCCAAGAACACATAAAATATTTTGGGATGCTCCAAAGATGCGACTGTTTTGAAACTTTAGTATTTAAATAATTAGTGCAGGTATAAAAAGTGACCTCATATCCCATAAACTATTCACTCCGCGAACTAATTTACCTCCCCTTGTAATTGAACAATTTGCTCTAAGCATTTGCTTGTAGCAATTATATTATGCGCACCTTTGCCTCGTAAAAATAAATCGTGGTGTTAAATAACATGTCGGGGCTTGAGTAACAGACAGATGTAATTACATTATTGTAAATTTGATGTTTCTACTCAAAATTCATAATCTCAGCCCGTTACTATTCCGCCGCTAGCAATTGGCCTCTAACATATTGAGAAGATTTCCGTAATCACATGCTTGATAGTTTGCGCAATCAGTAATGTTCAGTGAACACAAAATAAACCATATTTGCGTTCACTGGTAATGTTATACTCGTAGTTCAATATTTTGGTAACAAAGATGGTAATTTTATGAGAAATGAAAACCGAAGGCGCTTTTTAGCCGACTATAGTTCTGTAGAAAGAAGTCTCTCAACACTGTAGGTATGTTCTTTTTAGCCTACTATACTCGTAGTTCTGTAGAAAGAAGTCTCTCAACACTGTAGGTATGTTCTTTTTAGCCGACTATAGTTCTGTAGAAAGAAGTCTCTCAACACTGTAGGTATGTTCTTTTTAGCCGACTATAGTTCTGTAGAAAGAAGTCTCTCAACACTGTAGGTGTGTTCTTTTTAGCCGACTATATTTCTGTAGAAAAAAGTCTCTCAACACTGTAGGTATGTTCTTTTTAGGCGACTATAGTTCTCTAGAAAGAAGTCTTTCAACACTGTAGGTGTGTTCTTTTTAGCCGACTATATTTCTGTAGAAAAAAGTCTCTCAACACTGTAGGCATAGATTACTGTATATATGTAGGTATGTTCTTTTTAGCCGACTATAGTTCTGTAGAAAGAAGTCTTTCAACACTGTAGGTATGTTCTTTTTAGCCGACTATAGTTCTGTAGAAAGAAGTCTCTCAACACTGTAGGTATGTTCTTTTTAGCCGACTATAGTTCTGTAGAAAAAAGTCTCTCAACACTGTAGGTATGTTCTTTTTAGGCGACTATAGTTCTCTAGAAAGAAGTCTTTCAACACTGTAGGTGTGTTCTTTTTAGCCGACTATATTTCTGTAGAAAAAAGTCTCTCAACACTGTAGGCATAGATTACTGTATATATGTAGGTATGTTCTTTTTAGCCGACTATAGTTCTCTAGAAAGAAGTCTTTCAACACTGTAGGTATGTTCTTTTTAGCCGACTATAGTTCTGTAGAAAAAAGTCTCTCAACACCAACGGTAGTTGTTCTTTTTAGCCAACTTAAAAAAAAGAATTGTTAAATAAAACTAATTAAATTAAAATTAAAATTAAATTAGAAAAATCTCGGCACATTACTTGATGGGGAAAGCTTGCGCATCGCCGTAGGAATCCGACTAGGAGCGGCGATTTGTCAACCCAATCATTGTTCCTGTGGTAGCAGCGTCGACGAGTTTGGGCTCCACGGACTTTCATGTAAGAAAAGTGCTGGTAGATTTTCACGGCACGGTTCTTTGAACGATGTCATCCGAAAGGCTCTTGTCTCTATAAATGTTCCCTCGGTTTTAGAGCCTTGTGGAATATATTGAGACGATGGCAGGAGACCCGACGTTATGACATTGACCCCATGGGAGAGAGGTAAAGCGCTAGTGTGGGATGCTACTTGCGTAGACACTTTGGCGGCCTCTCATCTCTAGGGTACCTCATTCAGAGCCGGGCGGCATCAGTGGCAGCTGAACTGAGTAAGTGGCGCAAATATGAGTTTCTGAGAGATGACTAAATATTTGTGCCATTTGCTGAAGAGACTATCGGTCCGTAGATTCCACGTACGGTGAAATTCCTAAAGGAACTCTATCTGCGACTGGCCGTTGCTGATGGTGATAAGAGGGCTGGTGATAAGAGGGCTTCTTTTCTCGCTCAAAGGCTAAGTATAACCATTCAGCGAGGAAACGCAGCCAGCGTTCTTGGCACGATACCACGGGGAGTAGGACTGTATGATAATTAAGTTATAATTCATCCTGTGGGTGTCGTAAGCGGCTACAAACTGCAATAGAAACAGGAAATGGCTAGCAAAATATTTTTGATAGAAATTCAAAAACGATAAAATAATGAAAAAAAAACAGACGTTCTGTTGCAAACCCGCTTGCCTAACATAGCAACTACGACAACTATCCTCCTACGAGACAATCTATAGGGGAAGCTTATGATCGCCATGGAATTTAAATAGGCTGTAATAGATGATTGAATGATGACAGTAATTTTCATGCACAGACAGTTCAACAGTGCTACTGTTACAGAAGCCACTGTAAAACAGTTCGTAAAGGAAAACGAGAGGTCTTTAAAATATAGAAACCAGACATTTTTCTTTAAGAGTTGCAACGCAACTGCATTTTGATTCATAATCTCAGATAGATCTAGGTGCCAAAGCATCCGCTTACTATCAGCAGTTACCATTAGGCTGTACTTACTCACTAGGCGGTTCTCGTAACTCGCCATACGAAATACAGCAGCAATATGCATAGCAGCAATAGTACTCTACTGTGTAGTGGCGGTGTAAAAATATCCACTACCCCCATATCGTCCTTTGTGTGTCGTAAGAGGCGACAGAAACAAACAAACCAGGGGATTGGCTGCAGTATCTGCCTAATAACAACTAAAAAATAAAAAACTGCGTTTGCCTATGGTACGTTTAACTATGGCAAATTTCTCCTCTGATGAAATCTATGGGGGAGGCCTGTTTGATGTTCTCAGCTGTGGGCTTTTTATACGCTGTTAAGGTAACGGCATTACTATTCTGTGGTGCGCATGACCCTTCCTCGTTCGAGTGGTTCAATTTATATTGTAGCAGTAATGCAGCTACTCCGCCGCACTGCCAAGTTGTTTTGTTTCTAGAATTGTCCGCAGGCTGCAGCTAATGATGGCTAGTTTTTTGTTATTATAAAAATGTTTTCATTTACGCTTTTAAAGTATTTTTGAAAGTAAAAGACAGTCCAATAGAAAAGTCCCCATCCATCGCTTTACCACAAACATAGTTGAAGCAGGCTATACTGCGAGCTAAAATTGACCATTCGAACCTTTATATCCTTTATTTTCCTTATTTTATTTCTTGATTATCCCTGTTACAAGCCTTGTTCTGATCAGCAGCTCATTTGTTCCCTACAGATAGGTACTTCTTTGCCATAATCGCCACGCTTAGGCCGTTGATAGGCGTACACACTACGAGACGTCTTTATCCTTTATCGCTGCCTCCCAACGCTGGTCTAGGTATTTACGTTGGTGTAAACATGATTGCTATACCGCCATGAGCGATGAGCCTTGAGACCTTTCGGACATTTTCTATTGTTACCTCTTACTACACGCTCGAGAAGAAATGAGGTGATCGATTTTTATGCTTTAGATTAGAGGACTCTATTTACTTTTGCCTAAAGTGGTTTTATAACCGCGTACCTTGCACGCAATTCCGAGGCAGACGATTGTGTAATATAGGAAGTGCATCGGCTGCATCTAAAACCAGTCGGTTGCATGGGCAACCCGCTCCGCTGCAATTACCCACTGCTCGAATAATGAACCGATCTAACCAGCCTATAATCTGTCTATTCATGTAACTATGGTGTCAGCTTACCGCACGCTTACGTGTTTGTATCTCTGCTTGTTTCTTATATTGTGTAATTACACGAAAACAGTGTTTGTGTGTTTGTAAGTGTCTATTGTAATTGCAATTTTTTAGACATACGATCTTTTTATCCTCCTGACAATTGTGGCGATAAGGGAATGGCAAATTTCACATTCAACGGGAGATCCGTATGTCCAGCCGTGGACTTCTCCATCCATTACAGTTCATTAAAGTCCAGTGCTAAAAGTAGGCCTCCCTCATAGTTTGAAACATAGGGGGGATTCTGCCATAGTTGCCATAACTGCCGGGTTGGCAAGAGTTTATTATTTAGAGTTGTTGTCAGGAGGATGCTGCTGCCCACCTCCTGTTTAAGTTTCGGTTTGCATGGTTTAATACATATACTTATTAGGGTTGATAAAGAATAAGAAATAGTAATATACTCGTACCTTTTTAATTTTAGAACGACAAAAAAGCTCACAGTCCACCTGATAGTAAGTGGCTACTGCAGCCTATCGATACCTTAAGCAACTTGAATAATATCTCAAATGTATTATCACCCCACAGGACAAAGTCAAAATGCCTTGCAGCCATGTGTGGATGCAATGTTATGTCAGTTGTTTGCTAAAGCTTTATGGACAAGTGAACGATGAAAGGCGACACAATCTAAAAGTTCGTAAAGCGTTGAAATTGCTTTTGCTATCTTACAAACACTAGTATAAGTAACTACAAATTATAAAAAAAAATTTTATATGTTTGGCGCCGTTTTTATTTTTCCAGTAATTTTAAGTATGACATTCTTAGTCTCGGCCTATATTTCTTTTTATTTCTCGGTCTATGTGTCTAAAAATCTAATCTCAGTCGGACATTATTAAATACAAACTGCCTTGTGCAAACAATATTATTCGTTTGTGTAAAAGGCGAGGGTCAAGCTTAGAGCATACTTATGCAAGCTATGCTTATGTATAGGTACTCTAAGAGGACAAGGAACTTAGTGCTGGACGACTTTGAGATTTTTACTTACCCATTAAACTTACAGGATGTGATCTCGTACCCTTCCAATTCTTTCAAATGTGTGAAATTGTTTGAAAGTAAAAATATCACCTAGTAGTAGTTGATATCAATTAATGAAAGAGTGTGGTATCGACCAAATTTCCGCAAAAGTGTGTAGATAATATTGATCAACACAATCTTTATGAGACATTCTAGGTAGCTTTTTAACTTATCTTTATCGTATGTGTTTAAGGCTGATTGAGATGCCTTTTTATTTGTAACCGCAGTGTTCTATGATTTGATTTATGAATTAGGAATTAGTCTGACATAAAAGTATTTACCCAATGAAATAATTTAAAAGTGTAATTTATAATGTATTATACCGCCATCTAGTGTTTTGTGTAAGAATGTTTCATTTTATTACTTTACGTTAGTTAAAGAAGTGTTTCGATAGATGGCACTTGAATACTTTCGAAGTTTATTTCTTTGTAAGCTGTCTAGATGGCATTATTCAATCATGTTAATTTTCAAAATTTTATTATACACTACAGATATAGTTCGTATGTATTTTACTAATACTGTTTTAAATTGAAATAAAGCGTAAATAATATTAAACACATAAAGAACGATGACGATTCGGTATAAATTTAGTACCTATTAGCCACCATTTTTGTAACGAGGGCGAATAATCTTTATTTGTCGCTTACTAGATGTCGCTAGTTGACACTGAAGTGAAGTATTTTGTTACACAATGTCATTTCATTATGAAGTAAGTTTTAAATAAAAGTTTATCAGAAAACAATGCTTCAAATGATCTTTAATTTTTTGCACATTTTTAACTCTTTTTTTAATTTTGTGACTTTTAATGAATATCTGTGGTTTGGTTTATTTATTTTTAATCTAATTAATATAAAATATAACTAATAGTACAGAAAGAAACATTAACCTTTAAATTTTTCGAACAAATTAACTTCCGCGCCATGAAATCTGTCAAATATTACACCTCATTTTTAAGTGGCGCCGCTCTGGTAGCAAAAAAGTAGTAGTATATATAAATAATAATAAACTTAATCTTCATATGTCTCTTCTTAACCATATTCGTTCTTCAGTAAAATAATAAAACTATACTTACAAAATCTCTTGTTATATTTATTTATAACAATTTCAGTGCAGCCGTAGAGTGGCGGCGTAAGAGAATCCACTATATACCTTATATGAATCTGTGGGTGACGTAAGAGGCGACAGTGGTAAACTAAACCAGCAAATGGGCAGCATCATCTTCCTGATAACAATTCAAGTCAACCTGCTAGCCACGCATAAGGAGACCTATGTTCAGCAGTGGACTTTTGATGGACTAATTGCTACTCCTTAGCCCTCTCAGAAATTAATTGTGTAAATATTATATTGTAAATTAATGTTTAGAAAAAAGCCGAGCTGGGTTTCTTGCTGGTTCTTCCCAGGACAGAGGTTTTTCCGAACCAGTTTAAACCTTAAATGACTTTCAATAAGTATTCCTGTAATCTTCTATCAATATTGAATAAAAATGATTCTATTTTTTTTATTCTAGGGAGGTCTGTGCCTATTAATAAGATATAGGCTGGAACATTACTTTCCCTACAGATAGTCTTACCCTGTCCACCGCGCTGCCCCAATGCGTGTTGGTGGACCTTCACCATGCGTGTATGTGGATTTTTTTTAAATTTGTCAGTTATGCAGGTTTCCTCACAATGATATCCTTCGCCGCCGAACAAGTAGTAAATCAGTATTTATTATGAAAGTGCAATCAACAATTTCATTAATAAAGTGAAACTTCGCGTTTAGCCCGTGAGCTTCAACGCCTCTATTTATGTATGGTTTACTTACTAGTGAAATATATAAATATTATTAGTATTTAGAAATAATTAAGTATATTGATATGAACCGTGTAGAGGCGGTGTAAAAATATCCACTACTCTATACCATCCCGTGGTTCTCGTAAGAGGCGACGGAGGGAAACAAACCAGAAACAAACAAGAGATGGGCAGCAACGTCATCTTTATAATTACCGAAAATTAAAAAACTGCGATCCCTCTATAAACTGATTTATTTTGTTGGAGCAGTGTAAACATAAAAATAACTTGTTACAGGTAATTAATTATGAGCTATAATTTTCTTTCTAATGCAGACCAGGTTTTATTAATATTATCACTATCTTAACAGTTGAAGAAAGTTAAATAAGTATTATAAAATACTTTATTTTAAGCGCTTTGTACAATTTTCGATTTACAGAAACAATAAAAATATCAATAACCACTAGCAGACTTGAATATAGCCACGCTAATTCTAAATGACTACATTTTCGATTTAAGCTTAGAAAGTAAGAGACTTTCGATTACATAAAACAACTATTTACATAATTAAATTTGCTTACAATTATCAACTTAAAATTACTTTGTGATATAAATAGTTCTTAAAGTTTGACTAACATTTTTAACCAGTAGCGAGGGATCACTGTCATAACACAAGCCAGTCTTCTTTGATCATGTCAGACCCTTTCTCAGCTATCATGATCACGGGCGCGTTAGGGTTGCCACTTATAATTGTTGGCATGATACTCGCGTCGATAACCCGCAAGTTTGCCACTCCGTGCACCCTCAATCTGGGATCAACGACCGCGTCTTGATCGTGCTTCGGCCCCATCTTACACGTGCCGGTCGGATGGTAAATCGTAAACGTGAAGTGTTTCAAACTGCACTCCCAATACTCGTCGCTGAAGAGAGCCAGGTGTTGGCAGCCCGGCATCGGAATGTTGTGAGGTCTAGATCCATATCTTTGGAATGCTGTTGTATTTGACAGCGCGAAAGCTATCCGTATACCCTCAGTGAGGACTTGTAAATCTTCCTTATAAGCGAAGTAATTGGGCTCTATCGATGGAGGCTGGAATGGATTCCTGCTACGGAGCTTCACCCAACCGGAGCTCTTAGGGCGCAGAAGCAAGGGGAGTATCGTCCAAGTCTCGGCGTTTTCAATCGGCTTGTATACAGTATTGTATACTCGGTCGCGTAAATTCAAGATTTTTCGTATCTGTTCACCACCGTCGGAGTTGACCGAGCTCGGTGCAAAATGGAATTGTATGTCAGGCCAATTGCCCGACGGCGGGGCGTACTTAGTGTTTACGAAAGCGAGCCCCTCGACGCCTTGCGTAGTCATCGGGCCTTTTTCGTACAGAATGTAGTCCATTGCGACAGCTAATGTTTGGAAACGGTCCTTTTTGAAAGTAACCGGTTTGTTTACTATGAACGTTAAACCACCAAGTCCGACGTGATCCTGTAGGTTGTGACCGACTTTCAAATTCGCGATGAGCGGTATGCCGTGCTCCCTCAGATGATCCGCCGGACCGATTCCGCTCAACATCATTAATTTTGGCGTCGCTAATGCACCGGCAGACATTATTACCTCTCTCTTTATTCGCACTTTTTGCTTTTGACCGTTCCGAACGAACTCAACGCCGTAAGCTTGCTTCTTTCCTGGGTTAATTAAAATCCGCGTTACTTGCGCTCCCAGGGCAATATGGAGATTGTTTCTTAGGCGAACTGGTCTTAGGAAAGCTTTAGCGGTGCTACACCGACTCCCGCGACGCATCGTTGCCTGGGTCAGCATGAAACCGGTTTGTTTTGCGCCGTTTATATCGCGATATTCGTAACCCAGTTCCATACCTCCTTTTAAGAATGTTATCGATAATGGAGTACGCCACGGTGCCTCTTGGACTGTCAAGTACCCACCAGCTGAATGGTAGGGAGTGTCCACAAGGTATGGATTTCGGTTGTCCTCGGATTTCAAAAAATATGGTAACACTTGGTCGTATGACCAGCCGGGATTACCAAGCGCTTCCCACAGATCATAGTCGTTCCGATTGCCTCTAACATACACCATCGCGTTGAGGACACTACACCCGCCCAATACTTTCCCCCTGGGCCAGTTGCAACGGTCACCGTTCATAGCGAGACAGTAGGAGCGGTTGTTGGAAGGCGTCGTTTGAAATTTCCAGTCCATGTCGGAGAGCTGCGTGTATCCAGCCAGCGCTGGAATGTCGGAGATCTCAGTTTCGTCTTGACCGGCTTCGAGCAGCAGCACTGTCCAATTGCCGATCTCGGACAGTCGCGATGCGACCACAGCGCCGGCCGACCCGCCGCCGACTATCACGAAATCGTATATCGGCATTATCTGAAGTTAAAAACAAAAGATAAAAATTAATAAGTTAAATATAATTTAGGTACGTTTACTTGGTAGAGCCACGCTCTAGCTTTTTTATGGCATGAGTGGATTAACTTGGCCGAAAAACGTAAAACTGAAACGGCGGAAAATTTTTACGTCTGAAATTGGGTGAAAGCTAAATTATAAAATACAATTACATACAGGTTGAACTAATGAAACCGTCTGTTTGACATGCACGCCGATTGCTTCGCTCTCCCGAACGATCTCTTGAAGCGTTACCCTAATTAAAGGCATCTTATTCCTCGGGCAGATGCACCATTAGTGGCGGTGTAAGAATATTCACTGCTCTATATTGTCGTACTCCATGTGTTGTACGAGGCGGCAAGTGAGACTAAGATGTAATGCCTCATTTCCAGTAAAAACGGTCTCCGGTTCTCTACATTCACTATACGAGACACAGCAGTATTAAGCTGCCATTTTACTCTGTTATTCTGTGAGAGAGCGTGTTCCTTCCCCGGTCGTGCCGACCCATTCGTGTAACAACTTTATTATAGCTGCAGCGTGGCTCTACCACGTATAAAACACATCATACGAATGTGATAGTTATGTAATTATATTTTATGCTTAATGTTAGAATTTTTAAGAAAATTAGTTTCCATTTAGTGGATTTAATTATAATTGTTATACTACTCAGAGCTCAGTAGACCCGAAGTAGTTCGGGGGATAAGCGCTCGCTTTAAAATTTTGGATAATTGAGCGTAGGTAACGAGTTCGATGCCGCCAGCACCACGCGTTCGGCGGTGAAGAAAAATATCTTGAGGGAACATACATGTCTGACGAGTAAAAAAATATTTCAAGTGTTAATGTAAGGCGGCTTATTACACTGTGAATTCCGCTGCTGGACATTGGGCAATGGGGTGCATTGTAGTGACAATTTGCCTTAAACGACACGCCTGGCAGGCGAATTGGCGACTACCTTTCGTCTCGCACCTTTGTCTCTGCTGTCCGTCTATTCTGGGTATTTTATGTCTGGCATTTATGAGATTATGGTAGCTCAGATGGTTAGCGCTCGCTGTAAATTTCACAGTACGCGAGCAACCGGGTTCGATCCCCGCAGGCACCAATGAAATTGTTAATTGCAATTTTAAATGCTGACCACGTACTCGGTGATGAAAGAAAATACTGTGAGGAAACTTGCATGTCTGAGAAAAAAAATTCGAAAACATGTGAAGTTAGCCAACACGCATTGGGGCAGCGCGGCGGACACTTCCTTGTCCTAAAACCCTCTCAGTAATGAGAGGAGGCCTGTGGCCAGCAGTGGGACGTATATAGGCTGCAACTTTAAATGAGACGGTTATGCCGCCATCTATCGGAAGCCATAAGATAATTAATAGAATCAGGCGTTATTTTGCGGTAATCCATTGTATTAAAGACTTTATTACGCGGATCTTAGCTAATTATTTTCTAACATCAGAAAGCTATAACATTTTTCTGGCATTTACCATAGTCGCCTCTTACGACATCCACGAAAGGAAATAATGCTGCTGTGTTTCGTATGGTGAGTGTAGAGAACCGGAGACCCTTTTTGCTGGAAACGAGGCATTCCGTCTTAGTCCTCAGGGGTGACAACGCATTTGCATTTTGATTCTTAATTGAGGATAATAGTAGATGTCTATGGGCCACAGCAACCACTTACCATCAGGTGGACTGTGTGCTCGTTTGTCACCCTTATCCTATAAAAAAATAGGTTGACGGATTGTCTCACGTCGCCACTGAATCGTAAGGCCTGGGCCTAGTTCAATACATAAAGTTTTTATACTTACAGTATTAACTTCCGTAATGTAAGACTCCGGATCGTATTGCTGGTATCTGAAGTACGTGATCCCGAGAGCCAGGAGTGGTATCAGACCCAGCACTGTGATGGGCGACGGTGCCAAACTCGCGAGCGCTCCAGCCGCCTCCATCTTTACCTTCCAAACTCATCTACTAACTAACTAATATTTACAACTTATTCTACTAGTCGCTTATCTAAAGCCAGCTCTCTATCTTCTTCCTCTGTTCGCCCTCTGACAATATTTTCGGCGTGTAATTCCTAATGCCAGCCTTCTTCGGCGTGGGATCCGTTTTTAAGGTAGCTTTCTCCGCGTCGCTGAGATAGCCTTTCAAACGAGCACTTTTTATATCCTTGTTGTTGACCTCGAAAAGCAGCTGATAGCGCTTTTCTTTCGTTATTTTGACGGGCTTGTACAGTTCCTTGTTAACTTCTTTGTAGTGATCGTTTTTGTATAGTGACGTACAATAATAATCGCTGTTGGAAGATCTGCTTGAGCGAATATCACAAGCGCTGGAACCGCTTCTATACCCGCTGCTCTCGTTCGATGAGTTGTCGCTTTTGAAGCTGTCGGCACTCCTTCTCGCTCTGTGGCGCTTGTACTCGCCGCAGTCGCAGTCAGTCGATCGGCTGTTCACGGAGTTACCCCGGTAATGGACTGGGTCCTCGTATTTGTTGTCCTTGTAATGTTTCACTTGTGCGACACCGCCGTGCGCGACGTAGGACTGGTCTTGACCCATGATGTGACGCTCGATCGCACCCTTCTTTCCGTAGTTTTATTTCTGGAAATTTATAATTTATATTTAGAAATTTTATACAATATATGTCGTGCATAATATAGTTATGGTGGAATCGCCCAGCAATATTTTTGTATTCTTTTTTAAATTTGTACGAGCACTAGTGCAAACACGGCTATTTGACGGCAGGAATGAGACTAGTATAGAATGCCTCAGGCAGTAAGTTCGCCTGTTTACGCAATTTTGTGTACGACGTTTAAAGTAAGTAATACATAAATAAGTCACCAATCAATCTTATAATTTCAAAATTCCATTATCATATTTTACCTTTTTTTTTTAACTGAATGATATATATTCAGACTGCCATAAAAGCACTCTCATCAACTTACTTCTCATTTAAAATCATAATACTAAGACCTGTAATGAGAAAAATTCGACAGCTATGCGGGACGATTTCAGTAGAGTCTCTACCATAATAGTCTGTACTATGGAAGAAGCCCGTGTGCAATAGTGTACTGTTTAAGGGTAAATTTATGTTATTTGTAACATTTTATTAGCATGTACATTTTTTTGAATTAGTTTTTTTTTTCGGAAAATGTTAAGTCGAATAATGAAAAAGTTAAGTCATAATACAGAATTTACGTGGTAGAGCCATGCTGCAGCTATATTAATAGTATAGTTGTGGCACGAATGGGTCGGCTCGACCGGGAAGGACCACGCTCACAGAATACCAGCGTAAAATGGCAGCTTGACACTGCTGTGTTTCGTATGGTGAGTGTAGAGAACCGGATACCCTTTTTACTGGAAAAGAGGCATTCTATCTTAGTCCTCACGGCTGACAACGCATCTGCATTTAAATTCGCAAACGAAGATAGATGTAGATGTCTATGGGCTACAGCAACCACTTACCATCAGGTGAACTGTGTGCTCGTTTGTCACCCTTATTCTAATTTAAAAAAATCTTATAACTTTTTCATTTTTACAAATTTCGAAACATTTAATATAGCATATTGGTGATACCATACTTAACTAGAAAAGTTTGCCAGCTCATAACGCTGGTTTTTCTTTTTTTTATTCGTTTACAGGTTACTAATACATATCCTTTTTTTTAAATACTATACTGATAACGCTATTAATATAACTAGTATCTCATTATATTATTCATCCACACCAAAAGCTGAAAATCAATGCAGTAACAGAGATGTAGATATTGAACCCACGTCAATTTGTATTCTGTCGCTTTTTAACTGAATATAGTTACTGTACCTACTTAGTTTTATATCTTATTGTCAATTTCATTTCTATCATTAATGCATAATTTAGTATTTATAATGTAGTAGCGCAGATGGTTAGCGCTCCTGTAAGTTTCACAGTACGCGAGCAACCCGTGTTCGATCCCCGCCGGCACCAATGAAATTGTTAATTGCAATTTAAGTGCTGATTTACCACGCGCTCGGCGGTGAAGGAAACATCGTGAGGAAACCGGCATGTCTGAGAAATAAGAAAAAAATTCAAAGACATGTGAAGTTCGCCAACACGCATTGGGGCAGCGCGGCGGACATTTCCTTGCCCTAAAACCCTCTCAGAAATGAGGGCGGCTTGTGCCCAGCAGTGGGACGTATATAGGCTGTAACTTTATGTACTAGCTGGTACACGGCGCGTTGCTGCCACTGAAGAAATAATTGTGGAAATATTGCTTTAAATTTGGAAGAGTTATATTGTTTCATTAAGAATGATAATACATTCATTGATATATTATATAACTTTCAAATAAATTTGTCGTTACTAGGCTACCAAGCAGTGCTTCCAGATTCACTGTAATTACAGTAGATTTACTGTATTTTAGACTTTTCTACTGTATACTGTAATGATAAAATACAGTGTATGGAATATACTGTATTTAATTTTCATATAGCTTTATCAATTCTAATACGTAAAACAGAACGCAGCTAATCTACACTACCACAGACTAATATGATGCTAATACACTACCTTGCTACAAATTTATTTATCTATGATCTACACCCACTGAACCACAAACTAATAAGAGTGCTAGCGCCATTATCCATAGACAATGTACAGTAAGTTTGTAACAAAGTTGCGAGGAATTCCCTGGCAAATCGGAACTAACGTGGAGCACTCTGGGACGCAACTAGCATAAGTAGGTTCTTGTTACTTGTTTTAACTGTCTTACAAAGGAACATTGTATTTTTCGTCTAATTCATTACACTTAAAGTAGTTTTGCCATTGTACATACATTTTAATTGAGATTTAAACTTTTTAATTGTTTTGGGTGATGTGAAATAAAATTTAAACTAAAAACTTATTGTTGATTTTTTTTAAACCGCTCGGCCGTTTTCAATAAAATTTAAATGAGACCACCTGGGAAGTATACCCTTTGAAACAAAAATAATAATTTTCAAAATCGGTTCAGGCGTCTTCGAGTAATCGGTGAACATACATAAAAAAAAAACAAAGATTCCGACGAATTGTAAACCTCTTGCTTTTTTTTCAAGAGACAAAAATGCATTTACTGCATTGATATACATTTTTTGTATATCTCTAATAATAATAAAACTCAAAAGTCTTTGTACGTGGATCTTTCTTCTTCAACAACGAGGGCTTATAATAATCTTCTGCTTCCGCACCAGATGTTGCTAGTAGGGACTGAGGTAAAGATTTTGTTACACAATATCATTTAATTGAGAAGTTAGTTTTAAATAAAATTTTATCAGTTTCTAGAGTATTATATTAATAGGTACACAAAACAATGCCTCAGTGCCTTGCTTTTTAATTTTTTGCATAATTTTAACTCTTTTTTAATTTTTCCTCTTTTAGGCATATTCGTATTTTGGTTTATTCATTTTTAATCTAATTAATCTTTACATTTTCCTAACAAATGGACTTCCCTATAACTATGAAATCTGTTAAATATTTTTCCTCATTCCAAAGTGGCGTCGCGCTGGTGGCGGAAAAAGTCGTGGATTCATTTATTCGAACCACTACTATACTCTTTGATTCGAACCTAGGACATACAACCACAGAATAAAAATAGTACAAATCAGTACCTTTTTTTAACATGGCGAAATGCCTACGCATACCCGCCTCGCGGGGGCAAGAACGGGTTATGTCGGACCCGCACCGACTAAAATGGTGTTCCACCTTCGTAACATATCGTAACTCAGTACCTACACTGCTGACTCTCTGTCAGTAGGTATAGTACAGGCCGTGTGTTGGGGATAGGATTGCCAGTAGATATTTAAAAAGTATTCTGCAAAGTTTTTGAAATTATACAAAAGTTCGACTCGATGAAAATTCGGTTAAAAATTTATTACTACTTACTTACTAAATACTTTCTCTTCTTCTTGCAATAAACCCTTGTTATTTTGCTACGTAATGTTAGTGTTGTTACATCAATTCCTTAAAGTAATGAAACCGATTTAAAACGAATTTAAGATGGCGTGTGTTACATCATAACCTCCTGTACGCGCAAGCTTGATCAACAATTAAAATTAAATATTATTTAACTTTCAAGTTCTTTAATAGTCAGCCTAGGGTGATCTGAGAAATTGCGGCCGATGCAAAAAGATAATAAATAAAACCTATATAATACCTTCATAAAATTTAAAGGTTCGTTTCTTCGAAATCTTCTTCTTACCGATTACTTTGAAAGTTCGACACCATCTTTCATTCGAATTCGAATACGCGCGTGTTTTTGATAGGCTGTAATGAATGAATGAATGAATAATTTTTATAAAAAGTATCCTTAGACAGACATAATCTACTTCTGTGCCAAATTTGATTAAAATCCTTATAGCCGTTTGAACATTCACATTTATAATATTATAAGGATGTAAAAAAAATGTTAGCAATGCTCTTAACTATTGCTTCAAAGGGCACGGACACGGGTTGGCAACCACAGTTTTTTAAATTATTTATCGTTTTCTTTTTATTATATCAATCATCATCACTAAAGTTCAATTTAAGCTCAGCGAAGCGGGCGGGTATAGCAAGTTAAAAATAAAATTACATGAATTTTTAGTGTTTGGCCTTTAGCCGCACTTATAAAAAAGTACAATCAACGGAATACAATGAGTGTTTAGAATGTGTACGAAAAATAACACGCAGAAAGGCAATCATTTTTATTAGTTTTATATTATGTATCAAACTTAAAAGGCTATATAAATATTTTTTTTTATTATAAGGCCGCTTTGATATTAGGAATATCTAACTCTAATATAATATTAAAAATAGTAAAAGTAACAGGATATTTACATCCCAGCCACATCTGGGGACATCCCTCCACTCATTTTAAGGAATTTGGAAGAGGTGGTAGAGCCATGCTGCAGCTATATTACTGGTATAGTTGTAGCACGAATGGATATCGGCTCAGCCGGGGAAGGACCACGCTCTCACAGAATACATGCGTAAAATAGCAGCTTAACGCTGCTGTGTTTCGTATGTTGAGTGTAGAGAACCGGAGACCCTTTTTACTGGAAACGAGGCATTCCATCTTAGTCCTCACGGGTGACAACGCATTTGCATTTTGATTCGTAATCGAGGATAGATGTAGATGTTTATGGGCCGCAGCAGCATCCACTTAACATCTGGTGGACTTTGTGATCGTTTGTGTCACCCTTATCTTTTTAAAAAAAACATGCGTGAGTATCGTGGAACACTCGGTTGGAACGAAGTTCCTTTCGTAGTATATTATTATTGATAAACGTATTATATTTATAATATTATTGATTAACAAATACAAATAAATGAATTACTAGCGACTATTAAAATGAAGCGTCATTTAAAATAATATTTATTTCATGGCAAGATAAGAAAAAGTGCGAGGGAGATGGATATTATTCCATCTCGGTCGCACTATAGATAGGGTCTTGAGCTCGTGAGTCGTGACGGAAAAATCTTACATTTTGTCGCCTAGCGCCCTATCCGCCAAATTCGTACCCTGCGATAAGGAACTTCGTTCCAAAATGTTTTCTATGTTTACAATAACATGACACAATTTTGAAATTATCGAAATATTACACTAACTTTGCTCTACGACAGAGTTATTAGATACTAGCGGTCCACCCCGGCTTCGCGCGGGTGATTTCTGGATCTCGTCAACAGCGCCACCTATCTATCGGGTCCAATTGTGAATCTAAACCGTTCTCGAATCAACTTAATCACACACACAAAATTTAATCAAAGTCGGTCTATCAGTTTAGGTGGAGTTCAGTTACATACACACGAACAGAAGAATTATATATTATACATAATTGAATCATTATGTCTATAGATGAAAATCGCATAAAATCCGTTGCGTAGTTTAAAAGATCTAGGCGTACAGACGGCGACTTTGTTTTATACTATGTATAGAGGTGACTTAAACTCATATAAAACCAAGCAAGTACCTAAATAAACGTCCTACTGTTGCCAGCATAGTCCTCCTTGCATTGTTAAGAAAGCAAGGAATATTTATCGCGTTACTAGTAGCTCTACTGCATACGTACGGATAAACTTTACTTCTACACAGTTTCTTCTATGTTATATTTAATTTTAATTTTCTTCCTCGGGACATAAATAAAAATAGCATGTGAAATTGCAATCATCACCACACGAATTATAAGCTTGATAAATAATGTCCTGCCGCTTAATTATGATAGTTCTTAAAGACTCAAACATGGCTAGTGAATACTCAAATGCCTTCAATATGCAAATCTAACTTTGAATATTATGTCATTTGTTAAGAAATATTATTGTAAATTTGAAATAAGAATGAATTTATAATACGTTTTATGTCTTTGCATTTTAGAAATAGGTCATCCTACATTTTTACAAATTTATTTTACTATTCATTTCACATAAAAAGGTCTTTTCACCATTGACTTAACACTGAAAAAAAATGTTAAAAATCGATTGTGCATCAAATCTTTAAGGGATAGAAGAAAAATTGTGAGACACCTATAGGTTTTGTTCGAAACTTTTTTATATCTCATATAGTTAATGAGATAACTTAAAAATCATTTTATTTGATCGATTTTTCGATTAAAATATAGCCTACATCACTCCTGCATATGTTGTTCATCAGCCATTCGAAGATTAGCCCGGACAGACTGAGAGTTAGACAAAATTTTAAAAATGGTTCATCGAAAGCAGTTATTCCGATAATACAGTCAGACTCTTTAATTTTATTTATAGATTTCAATATAATATGTATAGATGTATAATAAACGACGGTTCTGCCGATTTATTCGCCATTAAGCGGTTAATAACACGCATTAAAATTAATGTCGTGTCGTTGACTTTTGTATTCAATTCAAAATCACAAATGATGTTTTTAAGATATTAGTTATTACATACGAACAGCTAACACTGCTGCTTCTGTGTTCTTGCCGCGTAACGAATTGTATAATCAAACGTGAAACCGTTACCGATGGAACTGCTTTCATACAAAACACACATAACAGGCGTTCTATCAACACAATGTAAACTGTACTGTAGACAATTGACTTCGAAACATTAAATGAACTCGTTGAATACTTAATCATCATCATTCAGATCTCTTACCTGATTTGGTTGAGGTACACACCCGTCGTCTCTGATGTAACGCTCACGCGACAATAAATAGAAACTGAAAAAAGTGTTCAATATATTTTGATGCATAATTCTGGTGTGCTATTTCACGATAATATTCTGTGAGAGCGTGGTACTACTCCGTTCGTGACCACTCATTCGTACTGCAACTACAATAACGCTGCAGCGTGGGTCCACCACGTTTAAAAAACATTTACTGCCGATTGGGAAAACTCCTCTGTCGTGGGAAGAATCATCTAAAAACCCAGCGGTTCGTTTTTTTTTTAGATTGGTACCAATTGTGATGCAGTGTCAGAGACGCGGCAAAATTCTCTTAACTGCTTAATAATCGGAAGCTATCAACTAAGCAGTAAGTATTATAGTGCCTATATATGGAAAGTAAATGCACAAACACAAGAGTCGAGATCAATTAACGCTTTTACACCTAATGAAACCGCCTTCTGAAAAGGTTTAATATCGGATAAAGATATAAATCTTGATTCATACTTATAGAAACCGGTTATAATAAAATTGTTAATAACTGCAACTGTCCGCAACAAACTTATTTCCACTTAGGTTCTTTTATCTGTTCTCGGTAAATTAGCTAAAAGTATGTCAATGACTTCATCGTATTCAATTTGAACGTTGGTTAAATATATTTGCCTTTGTATTTGCGTATAAATCTAGCTTTTTTTACTCATTATATTAATGGTTGCTTATATAACTTTAACATTATTTTTATTCCCGAGCTAAATGGATATGTTAGGCATATTCAAAGTTGGTCTAAAAACGATCGATTGATTGGCATACCCAAAGTTACAACGATTTAACGAAAGTCAATTTCATAATTGACTTTTGAATTTCCTCTCTATAACGGAGAGCAACGAGGGTAGTGGTGAAAGGAGCGAGACCATTCTCTATGAATCAGCAATATCTATGACAGCAGGAGTCCATAACAGCAGACAAAGGTTATATGAACTTTACCATGAAAGGTCATATAGTATTTAGGGAATATGTAAAAAAATATTCAAAAATATTTAAAAGAGTGTGCTCCACAGCCAAGTCTTTACATTTGAGCAACAAAATTAAGACGGCTTCTAATTAAATTAAAATGACATGGAGTATAGTGAAACTGGTAAGGTAAAATCTCGCAATTCAAACAACCAATAAAATTTTAACTATAAATGTTAAACAGATGGTACTGTGTTCACCAATCGGCCTGCCATACGTGGCTAATGACCAATTGTTACGGTTTAATAAAGAAGACAGAAGACGAATTTAATTTAGTAAAAAATATCAATAATATGAGTTACGTTAGGAAAACGATAACTTTCTGCAAATTATGTTTTAACCATTTTTTACAAAAGACAACTTACACGGATCCATACGTTGGCGGAAATACTTCTGCAGATGATTCACGTTGCCATTTCGTTCAAGTTTAACAATCTCCTACTTAAAGTTCATTGAAAGTAATAAGAATAATAACATATTTCACAATGACGACAGTAAAGCATCTTTCGTAAACGTTTCCGAACCGATTAACCTTGTTAATCATTACGGAATCTCCTCTCCATTTGACTTGAACCTTAAAATTTACATGAAAAAGTGATTCTTAATTTAAAAACTTAATTTCCTTATGGTTTCAAGGAACCATAGTGTGTGTATCATGTATATTGTTGAGCACAAATAAATGTCTTATTGACGTTACTTTGTTATGTTGTAGTGTTTTGTATTTTAACTTATCATTATTGATTATGCGATAAAGGTTACGCATTTTGTAATGAATACACCATAATTTCTTAATTTTGTAGCGATTATTTTATGAATATTGTCAATATTTGGAATGTAGGACCAGGCGGGGTCCGAAGGGGTGGGTCACAGGGGACATGACCCCTCCCCCCCCAAATCGTAGACGTCAAATTGAAAAATTGTCAAATTATCAAGGAAACAACGAGGAATATTTTCGGAGGACTGTTTATATTCCACTGAAAGAGAGCATAATGACTGACCTACAGGACCGACTTTCTGCGGATACGATGAACCTGTTCGGATTAGGCATTTTTATGCCAAAATCTGAATATACAGAAGAAGATCTTCTTAATGTGAAGAAAGTATCAGAATGTTATTCCAATTTCTTGAGTGTTCCTGCTGCCACTCTTATTACAGAGTATCAGCTATGGATTTCAAAGTGGAAACGAGAGCTCAAAGAAAAGACTGATACAAAATTTCCTGAGTGTGTGGTTTCTACAATCGAAGTTTGCGACGATCATCTCTACCCAAATATAAAGACTTTTCTGAAAATTCTGGCAACTCATCCTGTAAGCGGTGCGACATCAGAGAGATCATTTTCTACGCTAAGGCGTGTAAAAAGATGGTTGAGAGCAAACATGTTAGAAGAGAGGCTGACAGGCTTAGCTCTTCTAAATATTCATCCAGAGATAGCGCCAGACGTATGAAATATTATCACCCGATTTGCCAATAAAAATAGAAGACTTCCATTTGTTTTATAAGGTGTGCAATAAAATTGTGTATTGTGCAATAAAGTCTGATTTACTCGAAATATTTTATTATTTGTTACCCCCTCCAAAATTTCAGGCTGCGACCGCGCCTGTGTATGACGGATTTCGGATGGCAGAGGTTTAAAAAATTGATTATTTATGTATAAAGTTGTCTAGCAAACTAAGAAAATACATTTATTTCCCAGAAATTGACGGACACGTAAGCAATTCCAGGTTAAACAAAAATGTTGAAACCTATAAATGTAAACTGCCTAAAAATAAATTTAAAATAAAGTAGTGGTGACGTTATATGATTGCATTTCAGTGTTTATTCTATGACCAACTTATAATATGCAAATTGCATAGTTGCGATTACGTTGTTACGTCTCAAGTTTCCCATGAAATTGTACTCCGCTAATGTTGTTTTATTGTAAGGAAATGATGTTCCCAGAAGCTCTTGTACACTTTCAACACACAGATGTTTTTTTTACCCAGATATAAAATCTCATTAGTCGTTATTGATAGCGGTTACGGTTGATCATCAGAACCAATGTCCGACTCGAGAAACTTTAATTTTACAATACGCTTTGGTTCTTAGAGATTTTCCGCCACACTACGTCCCTAGAGCCTTGTCCTTTAATCAGCAGGGTGCACCGCGTTTTTTTTTTTAAAATAGAATAGGGGTGACAAACTAGCACATAGTCCACCTGATTGTAAGTAGATGCTGTGACCCATAGACATCTATATCCATCCTCGATTAAGAATTAAAATGCAGATGCATTACCACCCCTGAGGACTAAGATGGAATGCCTCGTTTAAAGTAAAAAGGGTGGCAAATTACCCTTACACTTCCATTATTTTAATGTCCTGCATTACTATGATGTTAATTATATTACTATAATATCGCATTACATTATGGCCCAAAAATGTCTAATGAATTAGGTATGTCCTTCTTCTTCATCATAATATGCCCATATACGTCTATTGCTGGAAATGCGCCTCACCTGCTGTAGGTAGGATTTGCCTTTAATCGTCACGCTTGGCTCGCTGATTGACGATCGAAATACCAGATCTGAGCACTGTTGACACCGATGCTCCTTGCCGGTTTGGATATTTTACGTTTAGGGTAAACGAGATGGTTATATTGCCATATATTGGAAACCATAACATTACGATATATGGTAATATTTTGTCTTCACCTTCTTTTATGAACAGCGGACTATTTCCCAAAGGACACATTGATTAATGCAATTAACAACATAAAGGGTAATACGACATTTCTTTTTAAATGATTGCCTGAATTTTTCCTTATTACTAATTACATATCCTTACTAATTGTATATACTATTATTAGCAATTAAAATGTAAAACGAAGTCTGCTTTGCTATGCTCGTGTAAGTTCAGCCGCTGTATGCTAACTGTTATTCCGGTCACTTAAGTTTACTAACACTAACATGTTCAGAAATAGCCTCCTTTCTAGAATGTATATTACATTTAAATCTATTAATTATTATTATCCTTTTAACCATCATTAGTCTGTGAATCTTTTTGTTATCGCGGCGTTGTTTGTGATATTTTCAAATACCATTTTTATAATTCTTAATTAAATCAGAATAATTTATGTTCAAAAGCCTGCAATCATCCTCCGTTTGTGGAACGTTAAGTTTGGGGCCTTGACTAGAAATCTGTTTATTTTTGGGTTAATGTTATTGAGAAACGGTTACAGAAACGCTACCAACATGTCCGGTCTGATGTTTGAACACAACTATCCCCACTTCTGTTTCGCAATGTCGATTTAGCAACTTGTGCTTTTTAAATCGTCTTTTTTCTGTTTACGGATAGAACATTTATCACCTTGGTTTTTGGACAATTGAGTAAAGCAATTTTTTTAGGAGAGGGGCAAACGAGCGTGAGGCCAACACAGCAATTTATTATTTGTTAGTTTTTTTGGGATTCTTATTAGTCCACTTCGGATTCAAAAGCAATTTTATTAATGTATTGCAAGCCTTGATACTGTCTTTGTTTTAATGTAAATGAATTACGTTCGTAGATTGTTGATTTTTCTTTTGCCGGTCACGTAAACTTATTAAACTTGGCGAAACACATCTTCATATTATATTTTGTATAAAAACAAGTTTTTATTTAGGGATCTGGCTGTTTTGTAATCCTTGCCCACCGCCTTCCTCCCTTAGGTGTAACATCAGTCAGGGGAATGCCAAAACTGTGCTTTTGTGTATTTTGCTTCCGAAAATATTTGGAAAGATACACCGTGGTACAAAATCACCACTATGACGTCATCACTGTTATCTTCTTATTAAAATTTTTCATCTTATCTTATTAAAATTTTTATCTTTTCAACCGTCTTCAAAAAAAGGAGAAGTTTCTCAATTCGACTGTTTTTTTTTATGTGTGTTATCTCAGAACTTTTTCTAGGTGAACCAATTTTGATGATTCTTTTTTCATTTAAAAGCTGCTACTTCTCATGTGGGCACATATAAATTTAATCAAGTTCTGACCAGTAATTTTTGAGTTATCCTTAATAATGCGTATTTAATTGACTTCGACGACATTGATGATGTTCTCATTTTATTTATATTGAAGTCGGTTGTACATTTTTTTTAATTTTACCACTTGTTCTTCAATAGTTTTTAAGTATTGCATACACTCACTACACGGACTGATGAACACAGGCGCAGTACCATTGCACTGATAATATCTACTGCTTTCTATCGTCAGTCTGAGAGATTTCAGCATAATAACTACTTACGTCAGTCGATCGTCAGATCACCTGGCGTCCCCAAATATTCATCACATACGGTTATTTAACGGTGTGTTATACGTAATGATTGTTTAAACCCACGACATCTGCAAAAAGGTCAAAAATGAAGAAACGCGCACTGTCAGAGACCTACAGTTTGACCTATTACGTTGTATGTAATAATTATAGGTATGTGTGAGTGGATACAAGTTTAAAAAAAAACTTATATCCGCTCATTATTCTGTATATTTTTCACATAATTTATCAAGTATTTTGTTTTTTGTTTCCTGAGAAAGGTAATTTTTATTAATTCACTAAAGTTATTAATTAAATATATTTAACTAAAAGTAAAATTTTGATGTTATTTTACGTGATCAGTTACTTGATTGAAGATCGAATAGATTTAGAGGGATTTGAAAGCGCAATGGTTAGGCGTTTGGCTGCGGCGTTGCACCCGGATTCTAATCCCGCACAGATTTGTATTGTCTTCAAACAATTGTTCCAGATCTGACTGATATACATGTATGATGTCTAATAACGATAGAGTTTTTTTTTAAATTATTACAACTAATAAAGAAGATTCCTACTCTTGTGTACTCTTTTGAAGTAGCATAATGCTCTTCAGAGTCTAGTCAATTCAACTCAATTCAATTTTATTTATTGCCAGAATGTAGTACATAATATAATGATCTTATTAGTTAATAATGAAACCTTACATTCTACCATGATAATGGCGTGCAATATACAGGGTTATTTTTCAAAGAGTAGTCAAATTTTAAGTTGAATTATATAAATAATTATATACCGTTATTGCAGTTTTTTAAAATACGAGTAAATAAGGCTTCTACTTTTCTTTGAAATTATCCCAAATTGAATGTGATTTATGGGCAACAACGTTTTTGCCTACCGATCGACCCTTACGAATGTGTGCGTGCACAGTAAAATCAGTTAAAATAAAGCATTACCACGCATTTTGAATTTAGAAGATAAAAAGGACAGAATGTTTGAGATTTTTTTTAATGATTTTTTCTTCACAATTTGCCAATATTACTTATTCTGAACCTTCTCTGCAAAGTTGGCCGGTTATTCCAAAATAACCCTGTATAATAGTCCGTCAATCAGCAGGGTGTGCTGCGTCCAGGGAGGTGTAACTTGAAGAAAAAGTTGGTACATTCTCGTTTACATTAATTCAGGCGTATTTATTTAGAGACAGTATTTGACATTTAGTTTTACTATGTAATGTAGAATATGAAAGTGCCATACTGCATTGAAAACCATTTTAATCGAGAACGAGGTGGCGGAAACTATGCCGATGTACCGTATTCGTGCGCGGCTATAATAATGAATTATTTATGTTCGCGCACCGGCCTCCAACAATGCAAATTCAACTTTTGGAGCCGACCTCTCACAATTTTTTCGCATATGTCTTAGTTATCAACAATTTTTAGTTTTAATGGAAAATAATGCAAATCTCGTAATAAGATTCCGAGAGCGTACGCCCGTGTAATGCGCAGTATGTATTGGGAAGTGACGCAGTATGTATTCTGAAGATTCAATTCGGACGTGCAACCTATTAAAGGCCTTTGCTGTACATAGGCCTCCCCCATTGGCTCATAAAATATATTTGCCATAATTGCCACCCTTGGCAACCGCAGTTTTAATTTTTAGTTGTTATCAGCTGTTGCTCATCCTTGTTTGTTTCCGTCTGTCGTCTCTTACGACACCCACGGGACGATATGGGGTAGTGGATATTCTTGTGAAAAAATACATGCCTATGAAATATTGGTGATAAACAGGATTGCCGAAACGAAATTTTTGATAGCGTACGGGTAATCGTACGGAGCGGAGAAAATTTCTTACAATGTGCGGTTGGCCTAAAGCGCACTAACTTAGTGTCACAAAAGCCTACACTAGCCTTAAAAACTCCCACATTGTTGTAAATTGCTTGGTGAGATTTTGTAGTAGTTTGCAGTTGGAGTTGACTGCAGATATCTATGAACTGTGAGTTCCTTTGTCACTCTACCAACTTATTGTTCTTGGTGACATGTTGACTCTAATCTGTAACGCAGTATATGTAAGGTACAGTAATATGGTCTACGTGAGTTGAGACACAGCTATCGTTAAGCAGTTTTATTGGGGCCATTGCTCATCAACTAGGACAACAATTCCAAACATATTATGTAGTCCCCAAAGTCATGAGCACCTTTATTGCAAGGTCACAAGGGCTATAATCGATCAGATTACACCGCAGGAAGTGTCAGGTGATTGCTGACGGTGCCGATTGATTCACACTTACCGACCTAGCATCGGAGAAAGCTAAACTGGGGTCGTTGTCTCAACAGTGGGATTTGCCACTGGACTGTGTTATGCAATAACATCTAATTATGGGTGTCACTTTTAGTTTCTACTGACACGTGGTTTCTAGGATAGGACGCGATACGTGCGGTATACTGAATTATATTACAAAAGAGCAGAATTGCGGACGACATACGAATTCTTATTTTATTTTTGTTTCATAATCATTGTTGCGTATTCATTTTAATGTCAACCATTGTCTGTATGTTCCGTAACATTGACTATATGTTATTTAACAGATATAATAAATAAAGCTATGAAATATCACGGTGATACCAGCGTAAATTAGCAGCTTAATGTTGCTTCGTTTCGTATTGTGAGTGCAGAGAACCGGAGACCATTTTTACTGGAAACAAGGCATTCCATCTTAGTCCTCAGGGTAACAACGCATATCTGCATTTTGACTTAATCGAGGATAGATGTAGATGTCTTCAGGCCACAGCATCCACTTACCATCAAGAGGACTGTGTGCTCGTTTGTCACCCTTAGGTACTCTATAAAAAAAAGTACGAAAAAGTTAAAACCTGAACCTGTTCTATGTTTGTTTAATTTTATGGGTCTAATAGAAGGTAAGCTGGGGGATTTACTAATTTTAAAAAAAATATTATTAGTCATTCCTTTACTACTTTGCCATCTTATGATATGTAGTGATTTGGTCTAAGGTGGTAAAGCGCACTGGCTTAGTTAGACGTAAGTCTATTAACTCTTGCTTTGACATACATCCACTTCGTTTACTTTTTCGCGAATAACCCGAGTTAGATTCTTATCGGCATCATCAAATTGCTTAACAATTATTAAAAAAAAGTGTTACTAACGTACTTAAAGTCGTTAATAAATAATTATCTGCCTAAAATCTCTATATATAAAAATCCATTAGTCTGGCTAAAATTCGAAAACGGCTCGACCGATTTTGGTGAAATTTTTTGTGTGTCTTTGAATGGGTGATTGACGATCTAAACGATTTCCAATTGGACCCGGTAGGTGGCGCTGTTGTTGCGATCCAGAAATCACCCGTGCGAAGCCGGGGCGGATCGCTAGTCGTTACATAATAATAAGTGATAGATATGAAATAAGAATTACTACTAGAGTTCGGTTTTTTTGACTGGTTATCAAGAGTCCTCTTTTCAATAAAAAACTAATTAACTGTTTGAAGGAACACCCAATAGTAGAACTACAGGCTTCCATTAATCAACCAGCTTAGTCCTAAACGCATGTCGTGTTAATGTCGCAATGTGTCACCAGTGCTCAAGATAACGGCGATAATTGACTGGAGATTGTTGTACGTCTATCGCAACGGTAAGACTACATAACTACTGAAAGTGCTTCCGGTTTCGAATACACATATATGTGTAACAAATTCGGCCAAAAACATTCAGATTAAGCTGCTTGTTTAGGTATTGTTTTTTTTATAGGATAAGGGTGACTAGCGAGCACACAGTCCATCTGATGTTAAGTGGTTGCTGTGGCCCAAAGACATCTGCATCTATCCTCGTTTGCGAATCAAAATGCAGATGCGTTGTCACCCGTAAGGACTAAGATGAAATGCCTCTTTTCCAGTAAAAAGGGTCTCCGATTCTCTACACTCACCATACGAAACACAGCAGTGTTAAGCTGCTATTTTACGCTGGTATTCTGTGAGAGCGTGGTCCTTCCCCGGTCGAGCCGACCCACTCGTGCTACAACAATACAATTAATATAGCTGCAGCATGGCTCTACCACGTTGAAAAATTGTTGTATTGCTTTCGTCACGGTGTCTTTGCCGTTTTTAATTTCGGATGTATAGTAACCGTTATATCAAATCTTTTATGCCGTCATGCACGCCAGTTGATCCGTGGGCAACTCGAGTTCGATCCCCGTCGGTAATAATGAAAGTGCTAATTTATCGCGCTCGGTGGTCGTAAACCGTCGTGAGGAAAACTGCATGTCTAGAAATTAAAAAGAATATACATACATATTTTTGGCGACATGCGAAGTATGTAAATAATTATGTAATTAATTTTGCAATTAATTATAATTCATGTTTTCAAAATGTTAACTTTCTCAGTAATAAATGCGAAAGTGTGTATATATAATAGACTTTTTTAACTAAATTGCTGATGCAGATGGTTTGCTTCCGTATATGAACATAGATGGGCAAATTTTTACCTTTTGTTTTATTATGCTTTTAATATAATTAGTAAGCTGATGTGGCAAAGAGCCTGCCATATAGCTCGAAAAACCGACAACCGATGGGAAGAAAGGTTCTCGAGTGGCAACTTCGTACCGGCAGGCGAAGTGTAGTGCGTCCCCCACTAGGTGGAGTGACTGGTAATACATGCAGGAAGTCAATGGATGCAGGTGGCTCGGAACCGTGCTTTGTGGCATTTCTTGGGGGAGGCCTATGTTCGGCAGTGGACTTGGTAATGATGATGATGATGCTGTCAATTAATCCCCCCCCCGCGGGTGAAGTTGTGGAATGACCACATAAAATTTACGCTAAGCGCAAACATACAACTTTTAATCATACAAGAAGAAGTCTACGAGAATGTATTGAAGGTCATATATTGTTCAATAGTTGCTCGACAAAAAAATCAATAAACCAAGTCGATTGTTTTTTGTTTAATCAGTCGGACAACTATTGACCGGCAGCTCTAGTATATAGTAGTATATAACCAATATTTATTGGGTGGCACATACCCATATGCTCGACTAAACCGTAGATTCGCGACTATTTAGTTGTGCACTAACGTTGTTACGACATACCTTCTTTCCAAACACAAGCGAGTACATAGCTAGTACTTTATGTATCATAAAAATTGTAATTATTAAGTATAAAAAAGTGCTCAAAACGACTGTCCAATAGAGAAAAATCGATAACTACTGGATCGACTGTAAGCGCACCACCATCGACCATATAGTTTACCGTTACAGGCTATTAAAGTCCACTGCTGAACGTAGGCCTCCCCCGTAAATTGCCTCATAGGGGGAACATTTGCCATAGTTAGCTTGGCAAGCGGGTTGGTAACCGCAGTTTTTTTATTTTTAGTCGTTATTAGGAAGACGCTGCTGCCCATCTCCTGATTCGTTTACCTCTGTCGTCTCTTACGACACCCACAGGATGATATGGTGTAGTGGAGACCAAGAGCAGATAGTTTAAACGCCATGAAATCATCACAAGCACACAACTCGACTCAAAAGTTTGATCGATTAATATAAATATACCAGCCTTAATATTTAACTATACGTGTAATGTTTAACTTCTTAAAATAATTTTACGCAAACACATAAGAGCAATTCATGAATAATTTATTGAGTTTCATTAATATTTAACCCTGATGTAATTTTTAGTCAAGTGACACCGTCTGTTTCAACACAGTACCTACACCTGCGATTGCGTACGCAGGAAGCATTTGAAGCGGATTCATAGATATCTTATCTTTTTAAATAAAAAAATCTGTACGTGTGTATGTGACTGAACTCCTAAGCGGCTGAACCAATTTTGATGAAATTTTGTGTGTGGTATTAATTTGATTCGAGAATGGTTTAGATTCACATACTAGCCCGTAGGTGGCGCTGTTGTCGAGATCCAGAAATTACCCGTGCGAAGCCGGGCGACATCGCTAGTCTATAATTAACAGTAATATAATATAATATATAAAAATTTATTGTCGTGCGTTAGTCTCGCAAAAGCTCGATAATGGCTTCACCTATTTTAATGAATTTTTTGTGTGTGTTTGAGTGGGTCAATGGTTGGTTTAGATTCACAATTGGTCCCGGTAGGTGGCAGCATAGTGGCAAAGTAACCAGTCTTTCAGTGTTCTACACGATACATTTCAGAGTGTGCAGGATTTGCATTACTTAATTCCTTCCTCTCCCTTAAACCATTGGACAGCCAGACGCTCGGCCAGTCTCCACCCTTTCGTTGCTCCATGCATTCTAACCAAACGGTTTCATCGTTAGTCATGCATACAGAAAATAGATAATTTACTAGCATCTGTCTTTTCCCCCGATTACAATGTGGATGACTTCTAGTCAAGAGTAAATAAACTTTCGTTAATCTAAGTCAGTGCGGTTTATCTTCGGCTGCATCACCACTTACCATCAGGCGAAATAGCAGCCAAGCACTGACTTAGAATGGTTAAAAAAATCTCTAAATCATGTTTTACGACAATCAAGTTTGCGGCCCGACTATTTGAAGGGAAATGCAGATGGAATTGTACCGTACTTCTAGTTTTAAGGAGAAACTTTTGTTCAGTAGTAGACTTATTTCATCTGTTAATAATATAATAAACTAAAGTATGACAACATTACAACTAATTCTTTTTTGACCCCGACGCAAAAAGAGGGCTGTTATAAGTTTGACCGCTATGTGTTCTGTCTGTCTGTCTGTGGCACCGTAGCCCTTAAACGGGTGAACCGATTTGGGTGCAGTTTTTTATTGTTTGAATGGTGACTTTATCGAGAGTGTGTTTAGCTATGATTCAAGAAAATCTTTTCAGTCGTTTGAAGATAATCTGCTCTTTTGTTTCGGGTGTTTTTGAAATTTTCAATTTAATATTATCAACGTTTTTTGAATATGTCTGGAGCAAAAAGAAAGTGTTCTAAATCACATAACACATTATGAATCGTAAATATGAAGAGTGCAATACAATAAAGGTCGAACCACAATGATATATAAAAGTTAAAGACATTGCTGGATATTTTTTACCTATCATAAGCCAGTGACTAATTATTATTCCACCTGATCCTCAGTGGTGATGTAGCCGAAGATAGTAAGGTCAACAAAGGTATTCAACTCATGTTTTGAGGACATCCAGATTGTAATCATATGGAAATATAGACGCTGGCAAATTGTGTAGAAAACTGTATGCCCTGACCTCTCAGCAATGACTTTGTAAGTCGTTATCGCAAAGTAATGTTAACTTGTTAATACTGGGTTAAAACTGTACTAACAATTTGGATGAAAAGATGGAAAAAAGAAGGCATTAACTGCAGCGACATATAGGACGAAAGTGGACAGAATCCGGTCGACGGTGAACGAGGGCACAGCGATCATTGTGAAGGTGTAAACATTAACAGAGTGAATTAACCTTCTTTTTAATTGCTTATCCTCTGTGTGAGGTTTTATGAGATGTGTTAAAATACTACCCAACATGAGTTGCATTTTATAAGTTGAAAATTTTAATAATCGTTTAAAAATCATGCAGTGTTTGAATTAGTATTCAAAATTCTTAACAATTCTACATTAAATCTTCTTAAACTTAATTTTAATGAAATGAAATGAAAAGTTAAATATAAATTAAATTAAAATTATTTGCCGTAAGTGACTTGTCGTCTTTGTCAGAAGTTATTTGGAGGTGGACACCATGAATTGAACTCAAGTTGATCGCCTACTATAAACACATCACATCTGGATTATTTCTTCTATCTCCTATATATAATCATTTACCACGTCAAAATGATACATCATATTGTCATAGTATTATATATATATTTTTATATTATAAGTTAGTGCTTGAGTTATATCCTTCCTGATGGTACGTGGTGTAATTCTAAATTAAAAACATAGTAAGTATTTATTGAGTTCAATGATTTTTCATTTGAATTAATTTGATGGGATTGTATACTTTCTATCCGAAATTTTATGTAGTTTTAATTATTCAAAGTCCGTAGATCTTTTATGATGAACTTCGTAGGTTAGGTTAGGTTATTTCTGCTTCGATTGTTTGATGTTTGTGTGAATGCAGCTAGCTGTAACTTTCTAAGAATGCTCTGTATAATACGTAATTTAAAGGAGTGTCTAAATTAGTAAATGTTGAAACAAGTTTAGTTGCACCCATTTTATAGCGTGCGTTTTCGTTTTTTTAATGAGGTTATATTATTATTTTTGTCCATTGTTGATAATTTGGGCAGGGGCAGAGTTGGAAAAATTAAAAATATATTACCTTAGATCCATTGTTGCAAGCGATCTTATTCTCGAAAGAACGTCGTTGTCTTCTTTGCGGTATTTGCAATTTACTCCAATCTCATACCTGTTTCTTGTAATAACTATCCAAATAACTAATTACGGATCCCACTTTCAACAAATCACTTTCATTTCACCGAATTAAACTGTTTTTAAGTTACTTCCTTAAGTTAGTTAAGACACTATCAAGTTAGTTTAGATCAGCACACGCTGATGTGGTTAACAGTACCAATTTGAAATAGTCGCACGAAAATTTCGGTGTCTGTGAATCTATTTCGTGATTATATCGATACGGTGCGGTGTAATTGATAGAAAGCAAGGACTGTGTTCCGGTCTCAAACTTTCATCGGACGCGTGCGCTGACGTGCCTCGTCTTGGAGCGAGTGAAGAACCGGCTAGTGGCCAGCGACGCAACCGCAATCACGTACACGAGAATTTTTCTCTTCTATTTTTATTGAAATCTTTTTTTAATCTGTTAATATTGTCATTGTGATTTCGGAAGAGAGCGTTGAAGTTAATGATCAGTTGTTTGTAAAACATGACAATTTTTTAAGTACCTAAACAATTTCCTCACTACCAGAGTGAACGATTACTACTCCTAAATTGTGCTAAAGATGAGTTCACACGTTCGCTTTTAATGTAAACAGATTTTGAAACTGAGTAACTTTTTAACAAATTGATGTCTGTGCGTGCATTTAGTTTGCATTACTATTTAGTAAGTTTGAGAGTGTAAATTTTTTAGTTGCAAAATATTGTTGAAGGCTGTTGTAGAGTAACTCCTTTCAAAAATAACTTGTATTTTGGCCGACTTCAAGCAGGAGGAAGTTGTCAATTCGACTGTACGTTCTTTTTTTGAGTGTTTGTTACGCAATATCTTTGTCAATTAGAACCTGATTTCAATCCTTCGTTTTTACTAAATAGATTATACTTCTGAGGTGGTCCCATATAAATTTGAAGAAAAAATTGCACCTCTAAGGATGAAAAAATTGGCTTTAATGCAACTATTTAGATGACATTCTTGTTGTCACCTTGAGATTTTTTGTAGAATGGGGGTGATAAACGAGCGCACAGTCCACCTGATGGTAAGTGAATGCTGTGGCCTATAGACATCTACATTTATCCTCGATTAAGAATCAAAATGCAGATGCGTTGTCACCCCTGAGGACTAAGATGGAATGCCCCGTTTTCAGTAAAAAGGGTCTCCGGTTCTCTACTCTCATCATACGAAACACAGCAGCATTAAGCTGATATTTTACGCTGGTATTCTGTGAAAGCGTGGTCCTACCCCGGTCGCGCCGACCCATTCGTTCTACAACCATAATATAGTTGCAACGTGGCTCTACCGTAAATTAAAAATTAAAAAAAGCTAGTGATATCCCTTAAAATTACCAAAAAAATAATACTTTCAATAAAAGGTAAAAGCCTATTCCATACAACTAAAAGAATTAAATAATCTCCACATTCGAGCTGCTGAAGTCTGCGCTTTAATTGCCATGCACTATGTCTTAGCACCAACTTCAGATGCTGATATGTGGAAAGTATTTCATTCTTTTTTGTTTTTTGAAATCGACTTATACTTTATAATATGAGTTTAATATTTTCTGGCATGAGAATTATCGTTTTTCAATTTTGGTTTTAATAATAATAATAATAATTGGTATTTATTTTCTCCCACATATTATGATCAGTACATCACAATAAACTTAGTAACAATGAAATATACAACTAAATAACGATGTGGTTTTCGAATGTTTATTCCTAACAAACCAGACAAGTATGGTCTTAAACTTTTTGCCTTAGTAGCTGTTACATTTCCTTATGCATACAACTTGGAACTTTATGCCGGCGCTCAACCTCCGGGACCTTTTCAAGTATCCAACAAAGTGACAGATATTGTTCTCAGAATGGTAAAGCCTCTTGAGGGTATGGGAAGCAATGTGACCATAGACAACTGGTTTACCAGTATACCATTGTTGATGGAATTAGAAAAGAAGAAGATAACTGCTATTGGGACACTGAAATCTAACAAACCTGACATTTCACCTAGTTTCAAATCATCCAAAGGTAGACCCATCAATGACTCCTTATTTGGTTTCCAAAAAAAATGCACATTAGTGTCATACGTACCAAAGCCAAAAAAAGTGGTTATGGTAGCATCAACCATGCACAATGATGGTGCGATTGATCCTTCTACCGGAGAGGCAAGAAAGCCTGATATCATTCTTGAGTACAACAGAACGAAATGCGGTGTTGACGTTTTCGATAAAATGTGCATGCATTTTAGTGTAGCGCGAAATAGAAGACGTTGGCCACTCACAATTTTTTTTGACATGGTGAATATAGCAGGCATCTATGGCATGATAATTGACACAATGGTCAATCATAATTATCAGCGCATACCTCAACGCGACTACTTACGTTCGGTGGCTATTGAACTTATAAAACCACAAATGCGACAGAGACTTATGACTAAAAACTTATCTCGTAATATCAAGGGAAATAGCATGATGTTTTTAGATATGGAAGACAGTGATTTTATGTCTCAAGACGAAGATGTACCAAAGAAGAGAACCAAAACGGCCAAATGTTACGACTGCGGAAGAGCCAAAGATCGAACGACCAGAACATCTTGTCAGAAAAGTCAGAAGCCTGTGTGCAACGACCATAAATATGCTATATGCCTTAGTTGCTATAATAAATATGTAACAGAGCCCAATGAGTAGTCGAATGGTGACGAAAACCTTTAATTTACGCACAAGTATCTTTTTTCCTTAGTTTTTTCGTTATTAAGCCAAATACTTTTTATGTGTTGTTTCAGTTGAGAAGTGACTATTTTTTGTTGTATTTTGATAAGTCAATAAAGACTGATTATATATAAAACAACTAAGTTATTTTATATGTAATAAAAAACTCATAATATTTTGGACCACAATTGTGCCCCGCGCGTGGAATCGTGTGACTATATAGGGCGCGTGTAAAGGAGTGTTAACGGATATATATTTAATAATTTGTTAGCAAGTTTATATAGGACTGGACCTCTGTAATTGAAAAATCTTCGAGCAAATAATAAATTGGTAACAGGTATTGTGCATACAATATGAGGAAGTCTTTTGTTTAATACAGGATTGGATTTATTATATTCCGTTTTTGAATGATTTAATAATATTGTCGCAAGAATATAGAGCTGACGTACAGTGAGCAATTCACAGAATTTGTAAAGTTCATTTGTTGAAAATAATCTATGTTTTTTATAAGATATTTTAAGTATAAGTCTTTGTGCATGCTCTAACCTAATCATGTGGGTTTTTGCTGCACCACCCCAAGACGTTATGCTATAGTTAATAATAGACTGACATAAGGCAGTATAAACAAATTTTATGATACTGGTATCAGCAAGATGACGAAGCTGCTTAAAAATGTATGTAAGTTTACGAAGTCTGGAAAAAATGTGGTTTATATGCTCTTCGAAAGAAAATCTGTGGTCTATTATAACACCTAAGTATTTTGTGTTCGTGGTCTTTTCAACAGAGCGACACGTACAGGAACTAAACGGTGGTATACAACAATCATGGACATATAAGTTTAAGTTCTCTTGGTCTTTTAATGCTGGTGTGCTAATACAAAAGGGAATGTATTTATATGAGATTGTCGAATTAGTTGCGATATCCTGCCTTAAATTACTTACCGTTAATATTTAGCGGGGAAGGACCACCCTCTCACAGAATACCAGCGTAAAATAGCAGATAAATGCTGCTGTGTTTCGTATAGAGAACCGGAGACCCTTTTTGCTGGACACGAGACATTCTATCTTAGACAGCAAAGGTGACAACACATCTTCATTTTGATTCTTAATTTAGGATAATTAATGTAGATATGGGCCACAGTATCCACTTACCATTAGGTGGACTGTGTGCTCGTTTGTCACTCTTATTCTATAAAAAAATGTCCAAGGAATAAGGAACGTATATAGGCTGTAACTTTACGTAACATTTTACTATAATGACACTAAAAGCACTACGGTGAACAATTTGAACTATTTATTATCCGTCCGTTTCTTTATATGTATGTACTAGCAAAATCTATTGATAATTATCATTAATCGAAATTGACACATCTCTTATGAAATTAAATTATCAGGTCATATTTTGTAATTATACTTTGCTAATGATTTTCTGGAAGTTAAATTACCGCCGAAAACTGTTTAATATCTAATAATTATTGACCAAAAGGAAAGCAACTTTAAAAATATGTAACAAGCCATGTATTTACGGATCCTTCATACCTTTTTATAGAAGTTAGAATAACAAATAATACACAATCCTTCTAATACTTAGTGGATCCTGTGTTAGGAAGCTGTAAATTTTCATACAACAAGCGATAACGTTTCTCCCCCAGTAAAGTAGTCTAATTTTCATAATTTTTGAATATATTGTAGATATAATGAAAAACTTAGTTCGTACGCTTTTATTTTAAATTATTAGTATCTAAATATAACTTCCGCGAAGGTTTTATTTTAATGAATTTAAACTGAGTTACTAAAAAAGTAAAACGTACAAACATAGATTAAGGTGTAATGAATCTAATGAAACCAAAATTGTCTCATTTCGTAAAGATTTAGGGGGGTGAAAACGTTATCGCCCGAAACAATGTTTTAAAAAGGAAATCTAGGCAATTGCCTCCAAGACTTGCAATTCTCTTTATCGCACGATATGGCGATACGGAGCGAGCGGTATGAAACAGATAGCATTTTTGAAAATACCTACTCGTGCCGCGTATCGGCACTTCACAATCCTCTTAACTACTATCCCACCTGATGGTAAGTGGTGATGCAGCCGAAAATGGTGAAGCGCACTAACTTTTAATCCTACACAATTTTTTCCTGTATCGTGGGTAGTTTACAGAAACAGAAACAGAAACAGAAACTTTTTTATTCAATATAGATTATAAATAATACTTATTGAAAGTCACTCTTTTGTCTAATTACCACTGGTTCGAAAAAAAAACCTCTGTCCTGGGAAGAACCAGCAAGAAACCCAGCGGGACTTTTTTTTTTAAATAACAGCTTACAATCATGTATACACAATTAACCACACAAAACAAATTAGAAACAGCCTGGCAGCGAACACCTCATTCCCAGGGGTTATTATCATCCATAAATTCCTTAACATTAACATTTCCTTAACATTATAATACAAAAATATTGCACAGACATCCTGGCCCATACAAATAATGTAGGCCATACAACTGCTTGTTCCGTGCAGGACGTGTACTCCCATCCCTCAGCGCTAAGTGCCACGAAGCCGTCATAATTCTATTAAGAATTTTGTGCGAGCGTGTTTCTCCCTGGTAGAGCTGACCCATTTGTGCTGCATACGCGTTGGCATAGCTCCACCACGTAAATTGACCTACCAGGGCGGCTGAAAAGTTCGCGGCCTAAGGTACTTAACGATGAGTAATTAGCTTGTTACTCATGTCACTAGTTGCAACACTCAGTAGTATTATAAAAGTAATCACTAATTAAGTTTGCACTCATATTTCAATTATTTATTGAACAACAAACATCACTATGTCAGCCGAATCTGGAAAATCTCGTAATTTTGAACACCGCGCCGTGATAAAATTTCTCGTAAAGAAGGAAAATACACCGAAAGATATTTTTGAAGAGATGTCATCGGTTCTTCAGGAATGGACCCGCATATTTCAATAAGGACGAGAGAGCTGTGAAGACGACCCTCGCCCGGGCCGCCCTGTCACGGTACTGACCGAAGAAAACGTCCGAAAAGTCGAAAAATTCGTTCTGGCCGACCGAAGAATTAAATTGTGGCAGATTGCTGAAGAACTGCAGATTAGCAAAGAACGAGTTAGAGAAATTTTACATGAACATTTGAATATGAGAAAAATTTGCGCGCCCTGGGTACCGAAAATGCTCACACTGCTCAACAAGCAACGTCGACTCGCAAGTTGCAAAGATTTTTTGGAGCTAGTCGGCGATCACAAAGAAGACATTTGGCAACGGATAGTCCCCGTAGATGAAACATGGATTCGTCAATATAATCCGGAGTTCAAACAAGAGTCCATGCAATGGATAAAAAAAGGAGAAAGGCCGCCGAAGAAATTCAAACTGGAAAAGTCGGCGTCCAAGCTAATGGCGACTGTTTTCTGGGATAGCGAGGGAATTTTGCTTATCGACTACCTACCCAGGGGAACTACGATGAATCGCCAATATTACGCCAATTTATTGACTCAGGTCCGCGAGGCTATTGTACAGAAATGACCTGGGGAAACTGACGCGCGTAGTGCTCTTTCTGCAAGACAATGCGCCCGTTCATACCGCACATGTTGCGAGGCAAGCCCTGAAAGACACGGGGTTCTCAGAGATTGACCACCCTCCGTATAGCCCAGACCTAGCACCTAGCAATTTTTTCCTGTTTTCCAATTTGAAAAAGGACTTATGGGGCTGGAGATTTGCAGATGACAACGAATTGAAAGCTGCGGTTGATCGTCATTTTGAAGAGAAAGATACCGAATATTTTGGGTGGGTTAAAGGCATTGTATGCGAGATGCGAGAAATGTATTTCACTTGAGGGAGATAATATTAAAAAATAAAAAATAGCAACCATATATTTTCTTTCATTAAGTACCTTAGGCCGCGGACTTATCAGCCGCCCCTCGTAAATGAGCTTGCAGTCCAGCCGAGGATAAGGCCTGGAGCCAAGCACCAAGCAATGAAGCGAAATGACTTGTGTCCATAGGTAAGATGAAATGTCGTCACTGCCTGTTAACTATTCTGGTTTCTGGTTCTTTGCACTCTATTTATGTTGGCGTTAGTTACAAAAAAAAAGCGCGGTGTAAAAATATCCACTACCTCATATCATCCCGTTAGTTAGTGTCGTAAGAGGCGACAGAGGGAAACACATCAGGGGATGGACTGCAGCGTCTTCCTAATAACGACTAATAATAAAAAAAACTGCGGCTGCCAACCCCTTGCCAAGCGTGGCAACTTTGGCAAATAACCCCCCTAAAGGCAATCTATGGGGGAGGCCTATGTTCAGCAGTAATAGGCTGTAACGGTAACGGTAGTTACAAAAAAAACACATTTAATTTTTTTACAAAATTATGAGTTTCATAAATATTAGTCCTGGAAAAAAAAACAGCAAAAAACCAAGGAGATTTTTTGAACAGTTTACATACAGACTACCGAAGAGTTACAATGACGTATATTGTAACTCTTCGGTAAATTTTAAATCATTGTAAATCTTATCAAATGTATTGGATTTAAAATTAATATTGGATTTTGCGAAAATATGTCTTATTTAATATTATGTTGACTAATGTAAATATTAGATATTAGAAGTTCATGCCATTAGACATACTCGTATGTAATAAATTCAAAGTTTTGGCTCGGCTTGATAACGCAGTGTTAAGTGTTAGAATTATGGGCTATAAATGTTTTGATGTTTTTTATGTAGAATTAATGTTACGAACTCATACGGGTGAAAATTGTAATAAAAAGTAGCCTAGCGTTATGGCCAACACTAAAAAAATATTAAAAACTACATACATACATACATTGTTACATACAACATACATACATACGTAGTTCAGTGTTTGCCATAACACATTCCTGTCCACTCTGTCATAAGCCTTTCCCAAGTCTACGAACGCACAAAAAACCTTTTGGTTTTTGGCCAAAAACTTCTCCGCGATCATGCGCATGGAAAATACCTGATCCGTACATCCCATTCCCTTTTTAAATCCCGCTTGCACATCCCAAATTTTTACCTTTGTACCTTTCATAACTATTTCAATTAGCACCTTAGCATACAGTTTTCCCACAATGCTAAGAAGGCTGATACCACGGTAGTTTTTACAGTTATAAATTGGGACTATCATGGCTTTGCACTAGTCTCCTGGTACCCGCTTAAGTTCCCAACACAAATTAAACAAGGTGTACAGCAGGTCTCTTCCACCACTCCCTCTCCAGCTCTTAGCATTTCGAGTGATACTCTATCATATCCGGCTGCCTTACATGCTTTCATACTTTTCATTGCTTTCATTATTTCATCTATACCTATCTCTCTATCTCTTTCCTCTTCTTTCTGATTTTTTATTTCATTTCATTCAATCGTCTCATCACTCATAAACACGCTTTCAAAGTATTCCTTCCATCTATTCCTCTTTCATACATCATATCGCATACTTCATCCATCTTATCATTAATTGCTCCACATACATTCAGCGTAGCCAGACGGGCTTCCGCAATCCACTTTTCGCCCCTCCGGGAGACAGAACGTGATGGGTGGCGAACCTCGTTGCCGGTTTTCCTCCAGGACATTCTTCGCACCCCTGCCCCATTAAAGGGGCGCCGGGAACTCGGGCCCACTTCTTTTATTTTGTGCCTCATGGTGCGAAAGTAGTGGGTGGTATATTTTACGCCGTTACCACACGGCGAGGAGCCAAGTCTGTTCTTTCGGCTTTGTCGCTTGTTTAGCACCACCCGGGGGACAAGTGTAGGGTGGGCCTAGGATTAGGTGGTCGAAGCCTACGGACGCGAGCGACTCATCCCCATAAACTACATAAACTATATAAAACTACATAATAAAAGTAATATTTAAAATAAACTAAACTTTTAAGATAATATCCAATATATGAATATTTTGTTTTTGCTGGTAGAGATCTTTTAATCTCTCTACCAGCAAAAACAAAAAATTATTTAGCGTAGCGCCATCTAGTTTTATTAATTTGCGTAACTATTGTGCCATCTGCCGTAGAATTGTCAGACTATTTGAATTTGTTCTATGTTAATTTATAATAAGTAGAACGTTGGAATTTGTTTATCGTATCATCGGTAGATGGCACTGTTATAATTTTTAAGCTTAAATGTATTTTAATAAATGAAAAATAGTGTCGTGGCGTAACCAAGCTGCCTATAATATGTACCCATGTAAATAATTATGATCCCATAGATAATTATATAGGCAGGTAACTAATTTTTCCCTATTATTATTATTAACGGAAACTTTTATTAAATTTTGTCTGTGATATTATCTGGTAGTAGTAGAGACTACTATTACGCTACGCGGTATTAGGGTGGGGATACCGTATTTGACTAGTGGCGAGACATTTACCGGCCTCGAACCATTCTTATTCAGAAAAAACGTTAAGTCATCTCTTCATATCTATACATATTTTATTTCATCATTTTGATTTGTCATTAGTTTTTTTTCGCTACGGTTAAATATAGTTCCTTATGGGTCACGGAGGCCTAGTAAAATTGTGTAGGTATATTATTCTTACTTATGTAGTTAAATTTTATACTCTAAGGGGATGTAAGGGAAAATATATGAAATACTAGCTGCATATTTAAATGTGGAGAAAAAATTCCACCCCTGAGGGCAAATTAGGAGGGAAAGTTTATAATGTTATTTTTCATTCAAAAGGGTAAAAAATTAATCTTCTCTCTCTCTCTTCTCGCTAAAACTTAAAAACGGCTCAACCGATTTTGATGAACTTTTTTGTGTGTTTGAATGGGTTCCTAGATGGTTTAGATTCACATTTTTACCCGGTAGATGGCGCTGTTATCGAGATAAAGAAATAACCCGTGCGAAGCCGGGGCGGATCGCTAGTAATTATTAAAAAGTAAAACCGACTTCAAAAAACTAAAAAAAACCTGTGTGTGTGTAATGCGTAATTATTTTGATTTTAGGCGGTTTTTCTTTTATTAAAAGTTATTTTTTTTAGTTGGTAGGGTAGTATGATGGTAGGTTTTCTGCCTACGAGCACTACGAACCCGCCTGGTTAGGTACCATCCACTTACCTATTTTTCCCGCCAAATAGCAGCTTGCTATCACTAAAGGGTATACAGAGCAAGTATATAATTACAGGCTCTGACCGTGAGGCACTCCATCCTCCGAGGCGATAACGCATCTGTAGCCTTCTATGTTGGAAACTGCCTGCAGGTGTCCATGGACTGCAGTAGCCACTTACCATCCGGTGGACTGTTAGTTCCTTTGTTAATTCAGTTTTATAAAAAGAAATATTGTAAATAATATATAAATCTTTCAAAAACAATGTCGTCAGCACAATGTCAATACTGCTTGCTACATTTATCCAGACATATTATGTATGTATATATGTATTTATGTATGTATTCCTGTGTGTGTATATGTATTATATTGTATGTATATGTGTAGTATTTGTTTGTATTCATAAGCATTTGTGTAATTTACAAGCCTTATTTTGATATGTGTTATATCTATATAACTTTATTATATTTAGTTATTTAAGGCACCTGCCACTAATTTCTCACCACGTCATGGGTTGACTGGCAGAGAATGCTAACTGGCATTAAGTCCGCCCTCTGTAACCTTTATGGTTAGAGCAATAAAGTTTTAAATAAATAAATAAATAAATATTGCATGCCGCGATGAATAATGTCCGTCGTAGTATATTTTCATTGTTTCTTAAGCACAATGTGACATCAAAGTGTCGCGTCGTTATTGTAAGACAGCTGTGTTGCATCAGGTTGCATCACTGTCATATCGTCAACCGACAAACAGCTGAAAGGCTTAACTGTGGGGTTTTATTTGTACAAAGCCGAACGTTAACGTATTACGAAGTATAAATCAGTGATGTTAACCAATTAACGACACCAAAGTTAAATGAATCGTAAGTACGAAGTGTGATATTATGTCACACTTGCAGAACGCGACAAGTAATGTATCACCACGTACACAGCAATGTCGACAATGTGTCCAGTTTGTCGTTTAAAAGATACCAATACAAATAGAACTAGACTAGCAACATGTGTTGTACCAAGACAAGAGATCACGACAATTTGGTGCTTTTGTTTTGTTAAAACTTAACGAATACATTCGTAAATGCGTAGGTAATTGAGAAATCGTCTGGAGAAAGATCGATGCTCTCGCTAAAGTTAAGAAGATTTTGTATTACGTAAGTCTGTTCCGGCGTGATGCCACGTTTTGCATTGCAACGAATACCGGGCACAGGTAGCTTAAAATAAATTTATTATTAGTAGCATTCTGTATTTTGGTTATAAATAACTTAATTTGCGATAGTTTCCACGCTTGGCAAGCTGATGTGCCAACGTAGCTTTTTCTTAAATATTAAGTTGTGTTCAGGAAGATGCTGCTGCCTATCTCCTGTTTCTTTTTCCTCTGTCGTCTCTTACGACACCCAAGGTGTATGGGGTAGTGGATTCTCTTCTTGCGGCGTCATTAAATGAAATATTTATTTAATTTTAAAAATTGATTAATTTATAACTGGAAAATCTTCACGAAATGTACTAGTAACGTAAATAGTGACGACGATGTCGCTTGTTTTAAATACCAGTGATATTAGTAAATTGTTGTTTTTAATTCCGTTAAAGTGGTGTTATCTAGGCCAAGTGATTGCACCGAAATATTTGTAATTGTGTGCAAATATGGAGTTTTAGGTTTTTATAGTTTTGTTGATATATTATCATAAACTTAATACTAATTCAGGGCTGCATTAAATGTATTTGTAGTGTACCTATATGCATCCCACTGGGCACGGGCCTCATCTCAATTTCTGAGAGGGTTTTTCAGGGTAAGGAAATGTACGCCGCGCTGCCTCAAGGCGTGTTGGCGATTTCACATGTCTTCGAAACACATCATTTTTTTAATTTTTCAGTCATGTAGGTTTCAGAATTGAAATATATAATAATTTTATTGGTGCCGGCTGGGATGGAACACGGGTTGCTCGCGTTGTGTAAATTTTACAGCGAGCGTTTAGCCGCAGAGCAACCACGGCTCTTATTTGTTTACCTATTTGTTTTTAACTATGATTATTATAAAATTAAAACATGTATCGAATAATTATAATGATTAGTAATGCCTGCATTAGTATTAAGTTTGTTTGATTGTATAATATTGCAATGATTTAAAATATTTGCAGTACGTAAACCTTTTTTGCACTCTTACTATGTTATTAGTTAATAATTTTATAGTTTTTGATCTATGTTTTCCTTTTTAAATATTTTTACAATTTAAAGTTTTTTTTTTTATAGTATAAGGGTGATAAACGAGCACACAGTCCACCTGATGGTAAGTGGTTGATGTGGCCCATAAACATCTACATTTATCCACGTTTGCGAATCAAAATGCAGATGCGTTGTCACCCGTGAGGACTGAGATGGAATGCCTCGTTTCCAGTAAAAAGGGTCTCCGGTTCTCTACACTCACCATACGAAACACAGCAGCTTTAAGTTGCTATTTTACGCTGGTATTCTGTGAGAAGTGAGTAAAGTATTATTTTAGTCTATTTATATTTTTTTTGCCGCCGTGTAGTGGCGGTGTAAGAATATCCACTACCCCATATCATCCCGTGGGTGTCGTAAGAGGCGACAGAGGGTAATTTAAACAGGAGATCGGTAGCAGCATCTTCTTGATAACAACTCAAATTAGTAAAAAACTGCGGTTGCCAACCCGCCTGCCAAGCGTGGCAACTATGGCAAATATCCTCCCTATGAGGCCATCTAGGCCTATGTTTAGCAATAGACTTTGGATAGGCTATAATGGTAACGGTAACGGCATTAGTATTCTGTGGTGCGTGGCCCTTCCTCGGTCCAGTGGCCCAAACAGTGAACTTTTACAGGCTGTAATGGACATTTTTTTAAATGGAGTTTTTTATAAAAAAAAATCCGTTTCTCTCTTTTCATATAGTCTCTACATTGTAATGTAACTACTTACGAAATATCACGTCTTTACAAAATCACTAGTTTATCATTCGAATCGAAACTAATTATTTGGCTACGTGGCTCGCAAGCAGTTACTGTAAATAGCGACGTGAAATAACGTCCATACCTATTAAGCATTTTCGAACCCGTTGCTCGAATACTCTGAAATTTGAGACGAGTTCTGCTCTTGAACTAAATGCCTAGAATTAAATTTTACGTATTGGTAAAACATGATAATTAAACTATCAAAATAGTTTGAAAAACCAAAAAGTGCACGCTTCATGAGCGTTTCCTTTAATCTTGATGAAAAAAATAAAAATATTGACGATAATTTTTACTGACGATATTTTTACATTAATAACTTTTAAACGGTGTTGAGCTCAATAACAAAAATCAATAGGGAATAGGGATCCTTCTTAGAATATGTGGAATCTTATTTAATATTATATATCTCAATCTATTGCTTACATATCTATTAAGCGCGAAGACTCACCGACGCACAGACCAACGGACGGCAGTCCATATATTTTGTAATCTAAACTAAATCAATTAGAAAATAAACTAATCTTCTAATTCAATGTCTATAGTTATTGTAACGTTAATAATAATATGGATTTGATTTCTAGATAAAAGTATAAGAACGATTTTATGTAGCGAAATTGAGATATGGCCACATATCCAGAGTAGAGCACTTCCTCACATTGTGAGGTGTGCAAATGTAAAACCGACTTTAAAAACAAAAAAATAGACACAACAGCTTCGAAAGTCGGTGTTAAGACATAGTGTATGGAAGATTAAGGAGAGAGGTTTTTAAAGTTCCTAAATTTGACTAATCCCCTCCAATATAAGACTCAAACTAGCGATGATAGTTATTACTTGTCACGGTGAGGAGATTCCATTTCCTATCCTTACGGGAAAGAAGAACTATTTTGTAATAGTGTATCACTCTAATATCGCTATCGGCATTGATTATCCGGAGCTATTATAAAAACTCAGTCTTTCCGTTCCTTCTAGAGCTTGAAGGCGAGACATTAGTTAACATATTTCTGCATGTAAAACAAATAACAGAAAAAAATACTTTCATATTTGGTCTAGGTATATGTATTTTACAAGTTAATAAAGAATCATGGCGTTGATCTCTTTTATACCAAACCAATTGAACTAAGGCGTTTAATGACCTTAAAATTGTTTGACTCTCAACCAGTGCGAAACCTTTCAAATTCAGTGATTAAATATAATAATTATTCTGTTTTCCTTTTATATCTGTACATTAATACATCTATAAATTTATATATATGTATATGTATAATATAAATATAAATTTGAAGTGTGTATCTACATTAACGAAATAATTACCTTTTATTGAGCTTGAGGGATTATTTGCATGCCATTGTACATGCAAAAATTTTAAAAACCATTTTTTAAATTTTTGTCTGTCTGTCTGTTTGTTTGTATATCGGTCTGTCGGTCTACCTATCTGTCTGTCTGTCTGTTTTTTTATAGGATAAGGGTGACAAGCGAGCACACAGTCCACTCGATGGTAAGTGGTTGCTGTGGGCCATAGACATCTACATCTATCCTCGTTTGCGAATAAAATGCAGATGTGTTGCCAGCCGTGAGGACTAAGATTGAATGCCTCATTTCCAGTAAAAAGGGTCTCTGGTTCTCTACGATCACCATACGAAACACAGCAGCGTTAAGCTGCTATTTTACGCTGGTATTTTGTGAGAGCGTGGTCCTTACCCGGTCGAACCGACCCATTCGTGCTACAATTATACAATTAATATAGCTGCAGCATGGCTCTACCACGTGTCTGTCTGTCTGTACGTGCTAATCTTCGGAATGGCCAAACCGATTGTAATAAAACTTCACGAACAGATAGAGAGCAATGCCAGGAGTGATCTATGTTATATTAAATCTTTCGGATTGAATGTAACTTGGAGATTTTTTTTGTAATCTTTGATTTACTCTTTTTGAGTGAAATAAAGAAGTGACAAGTTACTGATTTCCTTTTCCCCGCACAACTTCCTTGTGGAATCGACTACCACCAGCGATTTTTCCGGACCGATACGACTTATGGACCTTCGTGAAAAATGCCTACTCTTTTTTAAAAGGCCGGCAACGCACCTGCAATTTCCTGGTGGTGCAGTTGTTCATGGGCGGCGGTAGTCACTTACCATCAGGTGAGCAGCATGCTCGTTTGCCCCCTCTCATATAAAAAAAAGTTCAATGTAAAACTAGAATTTCGTCTAAATAGCTACAAACTAACAGCCTGTAAGGTAAAAGACGCACTCACTAAACTTACTAAAGCACGGTCGCGGAGCAGGATTTTTTTATTGCTTTGCATTTTTAAACTTAATTCCCATCATAAAAGTTTTCTATCTATCGCAAATAAGATAGTTTTAGGACCTTTTGAACAGTATTTGTGATTCGAAAACTGAGTTTATTCTCAAGTTATAAAAGTTTACATTTGTATGAATTGCAATAATTTGAAAGTCTTCCTGACGACGGACAGCAACATTAAGCTGCTATTTTAAGCTGCTATTCTGTGAGAGCGTGGTCCTACCCCGTTCGAGCCAACCCATTCGTGCTACAACCACAATATAGCTGCAGCGTGGCTCTACCACGTTAGATATTTATGTTTTATTTATTTATGTTTATAAATTAGATATGTTTTAATTTACAAACTTAAAATCCTAATGAATTTCGGATGAGTTTCGACCATTGGGCGACTAAAGTAAGATCATTATTTAGTCCAAATAAAAACCTTATACAAAGATGTTGCAAAATTTTAAATTCGCTCTAGTTTATCAAGCTGTAATTGTACCTTACTTTATGTTACTGTAATTGTGTTACTTGACGTATTAAGAAACTTTCCTTCTGACTTGAGTTACAAAAATAATTTTTCGTCAAATGATGTTTTAAATGTTTTATGGAAAGTTACCGTTATAAGCTAGTTTGAAACATCTCACTGGCGTTTAATGATCAATGTAACTATATTTTATTTCATAAAGAGTATAAAAGTGAGAGCTTCTTTACCGTCTTGTGGTCACGCGAAGTGCAGAAACAAATTATAATATATCGCTCGCGTTAATATTAATATAAGTTGTACCGCAGATTAAATAATGTTATTGTACATGCGAGGATTATGAATTAAACAATTTTTTAACATTTGACTGAGTAGCTAGGATATTTTTTATGTTTTTGTATTCATAAAAAATTTAAAAAAGATATAAAAATATCTATTTCATTAATTAAATGGTTAATGGTTAATTAAGGGTTAATTAATCCCGTTAATGTTTTTCACCTTTTATTTTATTCTTTTTTTATGTTTTCTGTAAGAAATTGTTATCAGCAATAAGTCCACCTTTTAGTCCAGGAGGAATCGGCACATGAGTACCGAAAACTATTCCTTATTAATATATTATTTTATAATTTAATTTTAATATTTATTATCTAATGTCTAAAGAATATAAAAAAAATATCTTTTATATTTTATTCTCTAAATATTTTTAATGGGTTATAAGTATCCGAATTTGGGATTTTCAAACTTTTAAAAATCGTAAAAAGTCATAGGACCTTTTTAATTCGTGTTTCGTCAAAAAATATAAAAAAATGTCCCGTGTGAAAATAACAATTCCTTGCAATTGTTTAAACAATTTCGGTTTAAACAATATGACACCGAGTTGCCCCATGGCAACATGAATTTATGTCATCAGTAGGACAATTTGAAGAGAATCACTTAAAAAAATTGAGGTGGAATAGTTTTCAGTACTCGTGCTCCGATTCCTCCTGGACTATTTTGTTTTCCCTCAATATTTTGTGTATTTTTTTTAATCTTACCTTGGTGTACAATATAAATTATTGTGTCGTCTCTTCTTACATAGTACTTATAAAACAATGTCGTTTCCCGCCGTCTGCGCTTAGATCTTTTAAACTACGCAACGGATTTCGATGCGGTTTTCATCAATAGACAGAATGATTCAAGAGGCAGGTTTATATGCATAAATGCATGCATAATTTTTCTGTCAAAATGTGTGTAATTTTTCTGTCTGTGTTATGATTTGTGTGTGTGATTAAGTTGATTAGAGAATGATTTAGATTCACAATTGGACCCGGTAGGTGGCGTTGTTGTTGAGATCCAGAAATTACTACATTTCGCTCGTTTTACTTTGTGTCTGACATGGGAATTCGACGGTCATCATTTGCGTTCAGTTCTTATAATATTTTATTCATTTATTTTTTATTTTGTTCTTTATTGCACTAAAATACTGTACAAGAGGCGAGCTTAGTTCTATGTAGCATTCTCTGCCAACTACCCAAGCGGCACACAAGCGTTATGAACATTAATGTACCAGCCCACATAGAACTTAGAGTTCTTTTAAAAGCGTATAAGAGTGTTGAAAAGAGGTTGTATCCTTATAAGAGTGGTTTATGAGTTATTATACAGCTCAAGCTGTATAAAGTCTGTATTATGGGATCAAAGTAAGCTTAGGGTTCTTAATCAGAATATGAAAACTCTAGTACACAACTTTAAGTATTTTGTAACACTTGAATCTGATTTTATCATTAAAGTTGTATAGAAGCTGTTTTTGTGCATGCTGTGCCTTGCTTATACAGCCCTAAGTGTTATTATAGTATCACTAAAATCTTATTTCTGGACAATGGTGTATGCAAACTCTCTTCTAAAACTTACTCTTATGGTGTCATTGTACATTTTTGTAAATACAGTAGTTTTATGACTTCTGCCTATGAGAGTAATATAAAACTAAAAAAATAAATAACAGCCGTAGATCTGTATAAGTGACAGAATATCGCCATTTTGCATGCGTTGCGTGTTTATATTGTGCTAATGAACAAAATTAATTTGTTATCAATATGTGGAAAAAAAGAAAAAAAAATGGTGTAGTTAAAAGATCATGTTAAATCCAAATTAAATTTATCCAACACTGTTCCCAAGACAAGGTTTTCATCTTTTATACGTATCTCTAAAGGGAATTATATGTTATGTTGAAAATCTGCTATACAGCGTAAGTAATAAAAATGTTCTATTATAGAACTGATTAAAAACCAATGGCTGCATGATATAATCCATAACATACATATATAGCTACTAAAACTATGATACCCTCGAAATACCCTTTGGGCTGTTTAGCAAATTGTCGCCATTTTAAGACCCATAAAAACAAAATTTAAAATATAATTTTGGGGAGATTAGACATTAGCCTATATACCATTACTTTCAGTTTGACTAATGATCAATGTGCCCCAATGTGTCTTCATGTTCATTAATTTAATATTTTTTTATTATAACTTATACAACAGATATTTAGTTACCGTATTTAGTATTTTATCCTTATATTATCTGGGGGCACGGCAGTGCCCCCGCCAAGTCGAGCAAAAAAGCGGCACGGCCGTACCATCCTTTTCTCGAAGCAGTTCAGGCCATTTTCGAACCCCTATAACTTCGTTTGGGATAAAACTAGAAGTCTGAATTTTCAGTAACCAAGCAGGCATTGTATAGACACGGTATATTTCAAATTTCATTCAATTTGAACCAGTAGTTTAAGAATTATATAAATTATATAGTCAAAGTTTCTTAATTTTGTCACTCACTCACTGACCGATCATCAAAACTCTAAGGCACTTCTAGCAGACATAGAAGCTTCAAATTTAGAATACAATTAGTGTTTAGTATATAAATCAAGGCCAAGTCAATCTATTTATTTAAAATATAAAATATTTTTAATATTGATGTGGTCACTATAAGATGTTGTTAGGTTAGCTAATTACGTAATAACTTAGTTGCGAGACTTGTTTTTTTTTACAAGTTATGTTTTTGATGGCATTTTGTTATTTTGCTGGCGCGACAATTTTTTAATAAAAAACATATATCAAAAATCTAATTTTGCACCTTCAATTCACCAATTATCACCGTCAAAACTCAACTCCAATCCGAATATAATATTAATATGTTAAATATATGTTAAGACATTAAATGTCGCTATCATTCAATAAACGTTCTTTTTGTTTTATATTCATTTGTGATTCCGTTCAAAAACAAATTTAGAACGTTTGTCTTTAAAAGTTACTTATAAGACAATATTTGTAGTGTAATAGTTTCCTTGCACACCAAATAACAGCTGTAATACATCAGTTATACAGCCTTTTTTATGCTGCTACACCTACTGTACAGCTCTACTAACGCTTAAAGCTGCATAATTTGTGGCAATTTTTTACTTATAAAAACTGTATAAGCGCTTATACAGCTTTTATAAAGCCAGAAAATACAGCCTCTAGTATAAAAACGAACGTCAATACAGCTCGTATACAGCTTGCATGCTGCTTGGGTAGCCTTGGCTAGAACAGAGAGCGAGTTTTTGCAGTTGGGCTATCAGACAAAATTTCATTATGATGAAATATAAATTAGATAAACGATAAACATTATGTAGCTACACATACATAAATATATACATATTATACATGTACCTATAAAAACATTTGTTGTTGATTTAGTTTTGTATGCTCGGATATGTTCGTAATTTTTTTGGGTGGGTATTCTTCACAGGGCATCGAACAACTTATTCCAGACTATTCCATATTTAAATGCCTTTAAGTGAATTATGACCCATAGGCGCCTACATCTGCCTGCCACCCCTGAGGACTAACAAAGAATACCTCATTACCACGGTTACAGTTCTCTACTCTCACCATACGAAACACAGCAGCATTAAGTTGATATTTTACGCTGGTATTTGTGCGAGCGTGTTCCTCCCCGGCCGGGCCGACCCATTCGTGCTGCACCCATACTAGCTGCAGCGCGGCGCTACCACGTTAATTGATCAACTTTTTTTGTTCATCATCACTATGATAACCATTGCTACGCACATATATTTTTTTATAGGATAAGGGTGACAAGCGAGCACACAGTCCACACGATGGTAAGTGGTTGCTGTGGGCCATAGACATCTACATCTATCCTCGTTTGTGAATAAAATGCAGATGCGTTGCCAGCCGTGAGGACTAAGATGGAATGCCTCTTTTCCAGTAAAAAGGGTCTCCGGTTCTCTACACTCACCAAACGAAACACAGCAGCATTAATTTGATATTTTATACTGGTATTCGTGAGAGTGTGGTCCTTCCCCGGTGGAGCCGACCCATTATTTATAAATTCGTGCTACAACTATACTATTAATATAGCTGCAGCATGGCTCTACCACGTATGAAATATACAAGTCCACTGCTGAATATATATATATATTTGGTTGTCGAATTTGTGTTGTCGTTGTCGAATGTAGTGAACATTAGTCGAATGGCGGATTCAAACCCACGACATTCAATTTGCTTAAAATGCTTCTGTTAGGAGTGGTTCAATAGTGGGTCGAATCCCATGACATTTTAAGTTGTCACTCTATTGCACTCGCTCTTCATATACTTCCTTCTTCCGGGTTCGTATACAAAAGTGTTGAGCAGCGGTCAGTTGTTATCATACATTCAAACACTTACAAGAGATGCAGGCGATAAAATATAGCATCTTATTTATGTAACCTGTTTCCGCGAGCCAACAATCTCCGCATATCGGTTATGTAGGACTGCTTGGGTAGCGTCCAAAAATGTTAAGTCACTCACTTTTACTGTGCTTTTACGTGCAAAGTAAACTTATGTTAAATATCTATGGTAAAGATAAACGACGATACTAAACATTTAAGTCTATAAACACAATCATATATTATAGTTCTCGACTCCACAGAATCAGTAATTCATTCATGGAGCAATGTGTACGCTATTACAACAAAGTCCCTGAAAATATACAAGAAGATACTGTATATTACCGAGTTTAAATATTTTACTAAACAAAAACTGTATAAAAAAGGTTATTATAATATAAATGAATACATGGTTGATAACAACCGTGTAGTGTCGTAAGAGACGACAGAGGGAAACTAAAACAGAAGATCAAAATAATAAAAAACTGCGGTTGCCAACCAGTCCGCCAAGCGTGGCAACTATGGCAAAATTCTTCCTATGACGCAATCTAAGGAGAAAACCTATGTAGTATGTATGTAGTATGTAGTGGATTAATTGGTTTTAATAAATGAATATGGAATAGAATAGAATAATTGCGTGGTAAAATACGCCCGAAGTCGTTTAGGAGGAAATACCTAAATGTCTAATAGTCTACCCTTACCGTTACCGTTACAGCCTACTATTGGGTTGGATTTAGAATCGTTTGGCAGGAATTTGGGGGAGTAAGACGTTTCATTTGGTAAAGGCTTGGTCCCCGATTATAACAATACTATTAAAAGCTGATGTACCGTTTTCGAGAAAATGTAAAAAAACTACAGCCTAAAATGTGTAAAACATGGAAAACATATTATGCAATATTACTGTGGATAGCATACAGAATTTCGTGTAAGTACGACAAGGAACGTAAGACCATGTCAAAGACTAGTGTCATATTATTATACTTCTATGGTATTTTTATTCTTCTGTGGTCTATACTCTCTGTCAAGTGTCAAATCGCATGACGTACCAATTTTTCTACATTGCGCCGTTGGTTGCTCTTCTTGCGTGAATGTCTGCTCTCCATTGTAGTATTGTAGCTTTTATCGTGCCCAGAAATACTTGAACACCCAGAAATACTTTCAGTTGTAATAGTAATATAGTAATATATTTTTAATGAGTCAAAATTATCTGAATTTGGGGTTTTTCATACATTTAAAAATTCATAACTCCGAAAATATTAACTTTATTGTAAAAAATCATAGGTCCTTTTTTATTCGTATTTCATTAAAAAAATATTTTAAAAAATTGCCCCGTTTGAAAATAACCATTCCTTGCAATTGAAAAATAAATATGTTTATACAATATGGCACCGAGTTGCCCTATGGCAACATGCGTTTATATCACCAGTAGGACAATTTGAAGAGAATCGCATAAAAAATTGAGGTGGAATAATTTTCGGTACTCATGCGCCGATTCCTCCTGGACTAATATGATATTATGCATTAAGGCGTGTCGTGTATCCGTTGCATAACGTTTTTGTGTTATTTATAATAAATTGACAACCAAATATATATATATATATATATATATATATATATATATATATATATATATATATATAGAGGAATCAAGCATGAGTACCGAAAATTATTACACCTCAATTTTTTTATGCGATTCTCTTCAAATTGTCCTACTGGTGATATAAACGCATGTTGCCATGGGGCAACTCGGTGCCATATTGTATAAACAGATTTATTTTTCAATTGCACGAAATGGTTATTTTCAAACGGGGCAATTTTTTTAATTTTTTTTAATGAAATACGAATAAAAAAGGACCTATGACTTTTTACAATAAAGTTAATATTTTCGGAGTTATGAATTTTTAAATGTTTGAAAAACTCCAAATTCAGATAATTTTGACTCATTAAAAATATATTACTATATTACTATTACAACTGAAAGTATTTCTGGGTGTTCAAGTATTTCTGGGCACGATAAAAGCTACAATACTACAATGGAGAGCAGACATTCACGCAAGAAGAGCAACCAACGGCGCAATGTAGAAAATTGGTACGTCATGCGATTTGACACTTGACAGAGAGTATAGACCACAGAAGAACAAAAATACCATAGAAGTATAATAATATGACACTAATCTTTGACATGGTCTTACGTTCCTTGTCGCACGAAATTCTGTATGCTATCCACAGTAATATTGCATAATATGTTTTTCCATGTTTTACACATTTATTTTACATTTTCTCGAAAACGGTACATTAGCTTTTAATGGTATTGTTATAGTCGGGGACCAATCCTCTACCAAATGAAACGTCTTACTCCCCCAGATTCCTGCCAAACGATTCTAAATCCAACCCAATAGGCTGTAACGGTAACGGTAAGGGTAGTCTATTAGACATTTAGACATTTAGGTATTCCCTCCCAAACGACTTCGGCGTATTTTACCACGCAATTATTCTATTCTATTCCATATTCATTTATTAAAACCAATTAAAAATCCAGTACTGAACATAGGTTTTCTCCTTAGATTGCGTCATAGGAAGAATTTTGCCATAGTTGCCACGCTTGGCGGACTGTTTGGCAACCGCAGTTTTTTATTATTTTGATCTTCTGTTTTAGTTTCCCTCTGTCGTCTCTTACGACACTACACGGTTATTATCAACCATGCATTCATTTATATTATAATAACCTTTTTTATACAGTTTTTGTTTAGTTAAATATTTAAACTTGGTAATATACAGTATCTTCTTGTATATTTTCAGGGACTTTGTTGTAATAACGTACACATTGCTCCATGAATGAATTACTGATTCTGTGGAGTCGAGAATTATTGTGTTTATAGACTTACATAAATGTTTAGTATCGTCGTTTATCTTTACCATAGATATTTAACATAAGTTTGCTTTGCACGTAAAACCACAGTAAAAGTGAGTGACTTAACATTTTTGGACGCTATCCAAGCAGTCCTACATAACCGATATGCGGAGATTGTTAGCTTACAGAAACAGGTTACATAAATAAGATGCTATATTTTATCGCCTGCATCTCTTGTAAGTGTTTGATTGTATGGTAACAACTGACCGCTCTCAACACTTTTGTATACGAACCCGGAAGAAGGAAGTATATGAAGTGCGAGTGCAATAGAGCGACAGTAGCCTAACAGTTAAGGGTACTGACTACGTAATTTAAAATGTCATGGGATTCGACCCACTATTGAACCACTCCTAACAGAAGCATTTTAAGCAAATTGAATGTCGTGGGTTTGAATCCGCCATTCGACTAATGTAGTCAACCATTCCTAATAAGCATTTTAAGCTTAACTGGAGTGGTTAACGGGAATACTATTTTTGTTAATGGCACTGCTAGTATTGAAAACACATGTTTGATCGGATAATACGGTTTCCGTAACAACAAAAGAAGGAAACAACGGAATAATTAGTTATTTTTTTTCTATATAAGAAGGGGCAGACGAGCATGCTGCTTACTTGATGGTAAGTGATTACCGCCGTCCATGAACAACTGCAACACCAGGAGAATTGCAGGTGCGTTGCCGTCAAGTGCTTTTTTTGGAGGTTCATAAGTCGTATCGGTCCGCAAAAGTCGCTATTGGTAGCCCATTCCACAAAAAAGTTGTGCGGAGAAGAAAACTTCTATTAAATTGCACAGTGGTGGCCCGCCAATCGTGCAGATGTTATGAATGGTACTAACTAATGGTAATAACACAAATAGTTGTTTAATTTCTTAATTTTTTTTTATTTCTAATTTGTAATATGAAATAAAATAAAAATGTAATGAAACTTGGAAATTCTTCGGGTACGTAAAAAATTTAGTAAGAAATATTATGTCTCACTGGTTACGAGCATCCTCTTATTTCTAATGAGTTTTATTGAACAGAAAAGAGGCCGCTGCGATCTTTAGATGCCCTCAAATTTTAATATTTTTTATTTTTTTATTATTATTTATTTAGGATAACAACAGCCTTACAATATTATAAAAATCAAATTTCATAAATAATTATAAAGTTCGGCCAACAACAGCTATCTACTAACTTTACTTAATATGAATATGTGCTAACAAAACCCTTAAATCGAAATATAATTATAAAACATAAAAAAATAAAGAATAAATAAATTAATAAAGAACTCTCTCACTAAATATGCATCAAATAAACAACGTTATAATTACATACACAACATAATAATATCTAAAGATATATAATAATATATCTTTAGATATTATTATGTATTAATATGAATTTTAATATAAAATTTAAAATGCACTAGTAATAAAACAGAAGAAATAAAAACAATTGTGTATATTTAAGTGAAATTAAGCTTAATGTTTTGTTTAAATGTGTCCTTAGAGCCAATGAAGGGATCAGCTCCTGTAAACTTAGTATTATAAGTTCTTAATATTCTAGTAAAAACCGCATTTTGACCGTAGTTCGTTGGGTGAAATGGAACATGGAACAAAGAAGTATGTCTAGTGCGGCGCGAAGCAACCCGCAACGACACGTGTTCTAACAATTCAGGACAGTTTATTCGTCCGCGCAAGATATCGTACAGCAGACCCATGTCCATCAGATCACGACGTTCTTCAAGCGTAAGTAGACCAAACATGCGACAATTATCCACATACGACTTAGAGGATTGTTCACATTTGTAACATAGATGTTTAATAAATTTTTGTTGTATGCGCTTAAGACGCTTCTTATAAACAGCATATTATGTTGGAGACCACACAGAGCTTGCATATTCCAAAACACTACACACATATGCGTAATATACAGCTTTTAAACAATACGCACTCTTAAAAAGTTGGCAAGTACGGATGACAAATCCTAGATTTCTGTAAGATTTATCTGCAATCGTATTTATGTGACATGAAAAGAGCATTTTACTGTCGAGCCAAACTCCCAAGTCACACACAACACTGACTCCCTCAACTACAATGTTTGTAATTATACGCGTATGTAATCGGATTATTTTTTCGTGTAAAACTAATACATTGGCATTTTTCGATGTTGATTGTAATCTTTTTTCTTAGATAGTAATCAAATAAATTATCTAAATCGTGCTGCAGATGTTCACAGTCAGCAGTGGAATGTACTTGCATATAAATTTTTTTTTGTCGTCAGCATATAACAAGTGACGAGAATGTTTAAAACAGTCATATATATCAAAAATATACGCATTGTAAAATAACTGGCCAAGGTGTGAGCCCTGTGGAACACCGGACGGTATTATAATATAGTTGGACTTATATCCACTCATTACAAACCGCCTGAGAGCGATTAGTATAATATAATATCCTAGATATGCACATTTTCACAATGTTTTTGTTCACCACCAAACAAGCTAACGAGCATGTATCAAATCAAAACACTAAAATGATATAAAAGTGAAAAAAAGTAACCATTACGTTGGTTCGCCGTCTCGTGGTGGCGAAAGAAAATCCACTAACCCATATCATCCTGTGGGTGCCGTAAAAGGCGATAGAGAGGAACTGAAACAAGAGATGGACTGCAGCATCTTCCTGATAACGACTCAAAATAATAATAAACTGCGCTTACCAAATCGCCTGCCAATCGGCGTGGCAACTATGGCAATCCGGGTCGAGGTCTATGTTAGCCCATAGACTTTGATACGATGTAATGTTAATGATGATGATGATGATTTCACTGGTGCTGGCTTTTAACCTTCTGGCGACTCATATCAACCCGTCTCCTTGGCGTGGTAAGCGTAGCAAAATTGTCCAAAGAATGCATGCTACCTGGCGCATTTTTGGAAAGTCTTAAGACTAGTGTGAAGAGGGTGTTGTTATGTACATACCGCACATAATTATTAAAGGATATAAGTAATTTGCATTCTTAGAAAATTACTGAAATACGTTCATTTATTTGTACATACCTACATGTGATGATTACAACATTAAAATAAAATTTATAGCAAGATATAGCAAGAGAACTCATATGGGTTGAACGCTGGGTTGATACAGGCATTAGTCTCTTTATAGGGACTCTAGTGCTTGTGTCAGGATCAACAGGGCTTACTCGGACTGGTTTGAGATCCATAAAGGTGTCAGATAGGGCTGTGTAGCTTCCGTGGCTGTTAAACCTATTTATGGACAGTTGTTTGGAAAATTTGAAAGTTGAAGAATGTAGGTTAAGAATGGGGAGTTAACCGTCAAATGCCTTTTGTACGCCGATGATCAAGTCATATTTGCGTCGTCGGCGGCCGAGTTGCAAATGATGGTTACATTAATGAACAGGTCATTAAAAGAAGGGGAATGAAAGTGAACGCAAGTAAGACGAAAGTGATGGTTTTTTAAAGAGAAGAAAGTAAAACGATATGTGAAATAAGAATAGAAGGAGAGTTGTTTGAGCAAGTGGATGAGTTGTGTATTTGTGATGTGTATTTAGCAGGTATGGTAGATATGATAAGGATATAGAACGTCGAGAGCAGGAAATAGAGTAAATGTGGCTCTTCTACACTCTATTGTGGGAAGTCAGATTATGTCAAAATATGGCATGTATGGATGTAAAGGAGACGAGAGGTATGTCAGGATCGTGCTAAATGGAAGTCCGTAGTCTCTGCCTATGCATACATTCATATATGTTATGAATGTATGTAATGTACGAGTATATAGCACGATTCCAAGGTCAGAAAGAAAATCTTTTTTAAGGTGGATTTTCGTACTTTTTTACTAATCTTGACTTATTTCATTTAGCCGATTATTTCCCTTTCCTTTTCTGTAATTTTCTAAAAGGGATTTTCAGATTGTACACTGCCAGTAGGTAACTCTCATCATCATATTATAATATGTCGATATTTTTATAGTATAAGGGTGACAAACGTGCTCGTTTTACAATCCACCTCATGGATATTTGTCATTGCTCTGGCTAATTAAAAATATTTTAACTTAATTGTCTTTGCTCTATTAACAATTTCCGCCTTAAACCGTTACATCAAGACAATGAATGGCTTTTAGGCCACATGCGCCTCGGTCTACTTATCTTTCCGTTAGACTTCTTTTGAATAAACAAAAAGAATTAATTTCGCGCACTCAAGGCGTAATAATGTGCGAGTATTTAAAGCATTCTGCGACTAAGGCATTACTCATATCAATTTAAAACAAACTTATATGAAAATATAGTGTAACCACAACATCGTTCTTATCGTATTTGTTTATTTTGAAATGCTAAAAATCTAATCTAACTTTAAATGGAAAATTAGCCAATTGTTAAGACGCTAATGTAAGTTATATGATGTATTTACTTATTAATGGTAGTGGTGGCAACTTCATCCGCCCGTAACGGTCCAGTGCTGGGCATGGGCCTCTCCCACTGTAGGGAGTCCATTGTAATTGCCATGTCACATTGTAATCGCCATACGTGGTAGGTGGATTAGTGATCACTGTACCACTCTTACTAGGTGGTAGGGCTTCTTTTCTTCCTAGTAGTCTGTCAGGGTAGGTACGACCCTCTTACCTATTTCTGCCGTCAAATAGCAGTGCTTGCTCTGCTGTGTTCCCGTCTGATGGGTATAGAGAGCCAGTATACAGGCTGTACGGCATTCCTACTAAGTCCTCGGAGGTGACAACTCATTTGTAGCACTCTTTATTTGTAGTTGGTTGCGGGTGTCCATGGACTGCAGTAGCCACTTACCATCAGGTGGGCTGTAAGTTCGTTTGTCACTTCAGTTTTATAAAAAAAGACGTCTCGAACCTTTGTCGTAGATCTAGGCAAATCCTCCCTACAAAAGGAGAGACATATCCCGCATACTTAATGGGCTGAATGGTTGGTTAGTATGAGTGCACTGCCAGTGTTGTTTACGTAACTGAGTTGGTATACTCCTATTTGTCAGGAATAATGCAGCGATAGCCCATCATCATACACATCATAACATCATCTTATTTATCGACTAGCTGTTCCCCGCGACTTCGACCGCGTCGAATTAATTACGATTTTGGAGATTAGCCGGAACAAACAGAGAGATAGACAGACAGACAGTCAGACGGACAGGACAGACTTTTTGTTATAAGTACCGTATATAATTTCACATACATTTAGTAAAAAAATATTATTTTGACATTACAAACAGACACTTCAATTTTATTTGTATAGATGTATAGATAAGCCGGTTGCGCTGTTTGTGAAAATTTTTGTGAAAAATGTGAACAGCACTCACTTATGAGTGAGCGTTCTTCCAATAAGTTGAACATGGTTTTGTCTTGGTTTTTGCGTCACTTGACTTGTATCATAGCGTTCCGTCTTTCTTTTTTGTTGGTCTAAGGTTAGGATACGATGCTTTCAAAATCTCCTAAAGACTTTGTAATGTGACGCATAAACATATTGTGAAGAATTTTGAATTTTATAACTGAAACCCCTGTAGTCAAAGCCACGGTAAATGAAAGCAAAATATATTTTCATTGCTATCAAATCAGCTAGGTTCAAGCAGTATACAATCGTAAAATTTGAAAATAACTTAAAAACTTACAAAGAACGACTAGAATTTTTCTTCGACTTATTATTTACTTATTAAAAAAGGGCAGCTTCAGCAGATATTCCGCTGCATTTAATAATAATTGCGACTGCGTTATAATAGCGTCTCAATAATTGCGTGTTGGCGAACTGAAGGTGCCTGTGATTTTTATAATTTCTTTCACTGCGGAGCATGCGTTAATTATATATAACAGTTTTAGTCGTGACAGCCCTGGTAGCTCGCGGACTGTGAAGTTCACAGCGAGTGTTCAGCCGCTGAGATACCACGGCTCCACACCACAAATCCACAGTAAAAGTTATCAAAATATATTCTCGCAGCTTTGACGCTGCTGCTTGTCGCGGGACTCGTTATTTTACGTCTATTCAAAAGCCATATTATTAATAGTAAAAATTTTTTTTTTTAATAAAAACTTAAAACAAATTGTAGAGAACTAACTTCAGAATGTGAAGAGATTTTATTCTTTTTAGTTCTTTGAAGTCGGCTTTTACTGTTTTGCCACCATTAGGGGTGGAATTTTTTTTCCAAATTTATGTGGAAACACGCTATATAAGATCGCTCAGCAAGCTATGGAGAGGGCTATGCTCGGGATTTCTCTACGTGAAAAAGTTAGAAATGAGGATATCCGCAGTAGAACCAGAGTAATCGGCATAGTCCAACGGATTAGTAAGCTTAAGTGGCAAAGGGCTGGCAATATAGATCGAAGAACCGACACCCGATGAGGATAAAAGGTTCTTGAGTGGAAGCCTCGTACCGGTAGGCGAAATGTGGGCGGCCCCCCACTAAATGCAGTGACGACCTGGTAAGACATGCAGGAAGTCGATGGATGCAGATGGCTCAGGACCGTGCTTTGTGGCATTCCTGTGGGGAGGCCTATGTTCAGCAGTGGACTTGCGAAGGGCTGTAATGATGATGATGATGACTCCTGATATATAACCTACTTAATAAAAAAAGACTTATCAAAACCTTTTTATAATTGACAAAGATATTACGTAACAACAACGTAGTACAGTCAAATTACTAAACCTCCGCATTTTTTTGAAGTCGGATAAAAAGAGCAACATAATAGGAGACAAATTGCCTTTTAATTGCTTTTTGTTGTTTCGCAAACTAATTCCGTAATGCGTAAATGTGATTGCGTTGATCATACTGAATTCAAACGTGCGTATTATTTCGGTATGAATTAAGTAAATAACGTTAGGTAATATATTTAATATGTAACGCAATGAGTTTTTGCTGTTTCGTTTTCTAATATTTGTTAAGATAAGGTAAAGCTATGCTGCAGCACGGATGGGTCGCCTCCAGCTATGAAGGACCACGCTCGCATAGAGCACCAGCGTGAAATAGCAGCATAGTGCTGCTATCTTTCGTGTGGGGACTGATGTGAACCGGATACTCTTTTCTGACCACGAGGTATCCTATCTTAGTCCTTACGGGTAAAAACGCATCTTCATTTTAATTCCTAATCGAGGATAAATGTACTTAATTGTACATCATCCGCTTATTGCCAGGCGAACTGTTTTCTTTTATCTTGTTGTCTTTTTTTATATGAAACGTCACACAAGGATTTTCTCATCGCAGAGGTAGTTTATAAGCATGAATTTCACAAGGACATACATCCAGACCCGGAACAATTATTTGTTGGCCATACGAATACTTGTCCCATGCGGGATTCGAACCAACACTGCGTCACAGAGCCGACTGTGCTCGTTTGTCACCATATTTTATATAAAAATGAAAATATATTTATACTAAAGTATGGCTATTTTATTTCGTTATTATTAAAAGTATAGTCCATTTTCCGTTCACCATCTTATCCTGTAAGCATTAAATAACAAGTAAGTTAATTAAAGTACGTTGAAGTTCTATCTATATTTGGCACATATTATAATAGCTCATGAGCTAACTGCTCCACAATAGAATATGTCATATAGAAAGCTCAATAAATACTATTTAAAATTTAAAGCAATTTGTGTAATCGATTTGGAGTTTACACGTTATTACCATTAAAAGAAATGAAGATTAGGCTTAATTATGGAAATAGGCTGGAAGTCGTCGAGTCTGCATGCGAGACGATTCGTAATGACTCTCGAAAACAGCACGTAGACGCGGCTCAGAAGGTAAATCGGTCTGTAGTTCTTCAAGAGAGCGTTGTCGCCTTTCTTGAAGAACAATACTACCGCACTTCTGCTCCACGGCTCCGGTGTAGTGCCACCATGGAGGACGAAATTAAAGAGCTTCTGAAGGACTTCAAGTACCGGTTTTACACCCGCTTTCAGAAGCTCCGCTGTAATTCCATCCTCGCACAAGGACTTGCCGTTTTTAAGGTGCTGGAGAGCCATTCTAATCTCGCTCAGACTGACGTCCAGGATATCATCAGAATAGTGTCGGATAAGACTTGCTCTTGGATCGTTACTCACACTTGCGTGTGGCTCTAACGATGACGCGTACAGTTGCCCATAAAACCTCTCAATCTCACTCAAAATCTCATGTGTCCCTGAAACGATGCTGCCACACTCGGTCTTCAGCTTCAACAGTTGGCTCTTTCTGGCAGAGATATAGTCCTTATGGCAGAATCGCTGGAGGACTTAAGCACTGTGCTCAATGACCTCAATAGTGCCTCCCAACGGTAGTTAGGTCTTAAGATGAACATGGATAAAACAAAGATCATGTGTAACGTCCATGTCACACCTATGGCGGTGGTTGTTCGGAGCACTAAGCTCGAAGTTGTTGACGAGTATGTTTACCTGGGACAAATAGTCCGACTAGGTAAGTCCAACTTCGACCGAGAAGTCAATCGACGGATTCATCTCGGCTGGGTAGCATTCGGGAAATTACGACATATCTTCTAGAATAGAGTAGAATAGAATAGAATAATTTTTTATTCAATATTGATTACAAGTAATTCTTATTGAAAGTCATTTTTTTACTTTACCACTGGTTCGAAAAAATCCTCTGTCCTGGGAAGAATCAGCAAGAAACCGAGCGGGACTTTTTTTAAAATAAATTTTACAATATAAATGATTACAAACTATTTACAAAATTTATTTTTGAAACAGCTTGGAAGCGACCACCTCATTCCCAGGGGTTCTCATCAACCATGTATTCATTTATATTATAAAAACCCTTTTTATACAGTTTTTGTTTAATTAAATATTTAAACTTGGTAATAGAGATACCTTGTATATTTTTTGGGACTTTGTTGTAATAGCGTATACATTGCCCCAAGAATGAATTACTGACTCTGTGGAGTCGAGAGACTGGTATCACTAGCTTGTGTTTGTTCCTAGTGTTTACAGAATGTATATTACATTTTTTACTAAAACTATCTTTGTTTCTGTAAACATACATTAAATTTTCGTAAATATACTGAGAGGTCAAAGTTAATATATTTATTTCTTTAAATTTTTCTCTAAGAGACTCTCTCGGTCTCCAACTCGTCTCGTCAGGTATACCTTAAAAGTTGAAAACGAGATTGTACAACCAGTGCGTGTTGCCAATGGTGACCTATGGATCTGAGACGTGGTCCTTCACCTTTGGCCGTATGAGGAAGCTCAAGGTCGCTTAGCGAGCTATGGAGAGGGCTATGCTCGGGGTTTCTATGCGTGATAAACTTAGAAATGAGGATATCCGCAGTAGAACCAGACTGACCGACATAGCTCAACGGAATAGTAAGCTGAAGTGGCAATAGGCCGGCTATATAGCTCGAAGAACCGACAACCGATTGGGAAAAAAGGTTCTCGACTGGCAGCCTCGTACAGGTAGGCGAAGTGTAGGGCGACCCCCCACTAGACGGAGTGACGACCTGGTAAGACATGCAGGAAGTCAATGGATGCAGGTGACTCAGGACCGTGCTTTGTGGCATTCCTTGGGGGAGGCCTATGTTTAGCAGTGGACTTGTGAAGGGCTGTAATGATGACGACGATGATGAAGATGGAAATAGGGTTTCTTGCCTAAGTTGTTCGTTACGTTAACCAAGTTGCACGCATTATGAGCTGTGACCTTCATATGCGTCAAAATGATCAGTTAACGTTTTTAGGTCTGTTGGAGGGTATGTGAAGAAGCGCGAGGGCGGCAACACTAATCGCGCTGCCGAATTGGTTATTTGTTCGTTAACTAATCGGTAATTGGTGCAAGCACCATACGAACTCGAAGTACACAAAAGCAAAAGAAAAGGTCCACCGTTCAGAAGTCATTTCTAAGAAGGCTTTGGAGCAATCAGTCCAGTATTTTTCACATGCCCTTGAAATATCTTCATTGTGCTTCAGGCATGTAGTTTTCCTCACGATCCTTTACCGCCGAGCACTTGGTAAAATGAGCACTTAAAATTGCAACAATTTCATTGGTGCCGTCTGGTATCAATCCCCGGTTGCCCGCGTACAGTGGAATTTACAGCGAGCGTTTAGCTCCTGAAGTACATACAACGATAAATTTTGATTGTAAAGTTTTAATGTGTAATACTAAGTTATTGTAAAAGCAACAATAAACATTCCACTGCCGGAAGTAGACCTAGAGATATGAAAGGAAGTATATTCTCTGAGCTTCGATAATAAACTGAAGGTAATCCTGGCTAACTATGACGTCGTCGGTAAAAAACCTCAGTTCCTCCGGTTTACGGCAATTTTTAATTCCAAAAGTGCATAAAGCAGTCCAATAGATAGGAATTAAAATTAAACTTCTTTTTAACTTATTATTATAAGCCAATTATTGAACTATCATCCCTCTAAATGGCAAGTGGTGCAGCCGAAGTGGTAAAGCGCACTGACTTAATTTAACAAAAGCTTATTCACTTTTGTCTTAAAGACATTACACCTGCATTGTAATCGGATGGAAAGACAAATGCCGGCAAATTATTCCACTCCGTAACGGTACGCATTATGAGCGACAAAGCAAACCGTTTGATTCAAATGCGTGGTATATCGACAAGGAAGGAGAAGCAGCCGAGTGTCTGGATATCCGATGATGGAACGTTATAGTTATAGTATAACATTTAGTTTTATTTAAAGTGTAATATATCGTGCCTGACGGACGATCTTGAGGTCCTGGGTTGGAATCTCGGGTCGGGTCGAAATCTGTTATTGAGTTTTTCTGACAAGAAATTCTCAGTAGCATCCCGGTGTCAGAAAGTTGGCCGTCTTACACCCACGTGCCTCGGAAAGCACGTAAAACCGTTGGTCCTGCGCCTGAACTCTCTCCGGTCGTATCAGATTACCGACCCATTGGAGCACCTGTGCTTGCGCATACACTCGGGCATTATAATCCTCTCCTGCGCAGAAAGCTAGTCTCCGTTGAGACAGGCCGCCGTGACTGAAATCCGATCTGGAGGACATTATAGTATATTCATTCCTGAAGTGAAGTACGCACCCTACTGCTCGGCACCGGTCTTTCGTTTCTAAAGGGTTTTGGAAAATGTGTTGGCGAACTTTACATGTCCTCGAAAATATTTTTTTATTTTTAATATTTTTTATATTTCTTAGACACTTTTTCGCCGAGACTTATTGGTTGCAATAATTCTGGCGGTCATTAAATTATTATTTCTATAAGTATTTATTTCAAATATTTATTTAATTTCAACCGTCGCAGACATTCGTTCGTACTTTTTTAAAGCCTTTTAAATTTCCTTTTGCTGAGCCTATATATATCCCTATATATTGCATTGGTAACAGCAGGAAGATTTTGTTACGCTAAGATAGTGCAATTTGCCGTCTAGGGCTTCATTATCATTTTTTACACTTACACCGCTACTACACGGTAATTTACTTATAGAATAAGTGATAAATGAGCAGACAGTACATTTTATGGTAAGTGGATACTGCGGCCCATAGATATCTACATCTATCCTTGATTAAGAATCAAAACGCAGATGCATTGTCACCCCTGAGGAATCAGATGGAATGCCACGTTTCCAGTAAAACAGGCATTTTGTTCTCTACACTCACCAAACACTAACACTCATGGAACAAAGCAGGATTAAGCTGCAATTTTATGCTGGTATTCTGTGAGAGCGTGGTCCTCCCCTAGTTGAGCCGACCCGTTTATGCTACAGCGATAATATAGCTGCAGCGTGGCTCTACCACGTATAAAAGTCTTTTCGCTTATACCATCAACTACCGGCATAGGTGTGACATGGACATTAAACATGATTTTGTTTTGTCCATGTTCATCTTGAGACCTATCCGTTGGGAGACACTATTGAGGTCATTGAGCATAGTGCTTAGGTCTTCCAGCGATTCTGCCATAAGGACTATATCGTCGGCAAATCGAAGGTGAGTGATGTACTCGCCATTGATGTTAATACCGTATCCTTTCCAGTCCAGTAGCTTGAAAACGTCTTCCAATGCAGCGGTGAAGAGTTTCGGGGATATTACGTCACCCTGTCTTACACCTCTCTGCAATTGGATAGGTTTCGTACTCTGGTTCTGTACTCGGATAGCCATCGTAGCCCTACTGTACAAACACTTCAGCACATCGATATACCGACAGTCCACTTGGCACCGCTGAAGGACTGCAGCACCGCCCAATTCGACGGAATCAAAGGCTTTCTCATAGTCCACATACGCAAGGCAAAGTGGCAGATTGTACTCGTCGGTTTTCTGTGCAATTGCCGAAGGTATGTATGTGGTCTATGGTGCTAAAGCCTTTTCGGAAACCGGCTTGTTCGGGAGGCTGGAAGTCGTCGAGTCTGCATGCGAGACGATTCGTAATGACTCGAAACAGCACGTAGACGCGGCTCAGAAGGAAATCGGTCTGTAGTTCTTCAAGAGAGCGTTGTCGCCTTCTTGAAGAACAAGACCACCGCACTTCTGCTCCACGCCTCCGGTGTAATGCCACCATGGAGGACGGAATTAAAGAGCTCCTGAAGGACTTCAAGTACCGGTTTTCCACCCGCTTTCAGAAGCTCCGCTGTAATTCTATCCTCGCCTGGTGCCTTGCCGTTTTTAAGGTGCTGGAGAGCCATTCTAATCTCGCTCAGACTGACGTCCGGGATAATAATAATAATAATAATAATAATAATAGTAAAAGTCACTCCCGAGCCTCTTCACTACTGGGATCACTCATTTGGTTCCTAAAGACCGGGATTCCACAGACCCGAGCAAATACCGCCCCATAACCTGTCTACCTACCATATACAAGACACTAACATCCGTTTTGAGCGCGAGAATCACTCGTCACCTGAACGCAAATCAGGTGATGTCGCGCGCTCAAAACGGATGTCGGGGCGGTGGTCGTGGAACCAAGGAACCACTCCTCATTGACGCGGTCATTGGCAAGGTGGTTAAACGTAACCGTCGGAACTCTCCGCCGCCTGGATAGACTACAAAAAGGCATTCGACTCGGTGCCTCATACATGGCTTAAGAGGGTCCTCGAGCTGTACAAGGTTGACTGTACAGTTCGAGACTTCCTCGGGCAGTGTATGGGGCAGTGGAGTACGATCCTTTGTCATCTAGGCGAGCGGATGACGGCTGCGGAGAACCACATAAGGATAAGAAGGGGTATCTTCCAGGGCGATTGTTTGAGTCAATCTGGTTTTGCCTCTCCTTGAACCCCTCAGTACCTTACTGGAGGACTCCGGGAGGGGATTTCAGCTTCGGAAAGGAGGTACAAAAGTGACCCACCTTTTCTATATGGATGATCTCAAATTATTCGCCTCCAGTCGCTCCCATCTTATGGAATTGCTAAACATCACTTGTGATTTTAGTAATTCTATTGGAATGGAGCTGGGGACGGATAAGTGTGCGGTCCTCCATGTTGAAAGGGGAAGGGTTGCTAACTCTGAGGGCATAGACTTATCTATGCCCATCAACATAAGGACCCTTTCCGAGGCTGAAACATACCGATACCTGGGTATGTCACAGAACATCGGTATCGATGAGGCGGGTATGAAACAGTCAGTTTGCGATGTGTTTTATGCACGCTTGACCAAAGTGCTTAACAGCCTTTTGTCCGGTGTGAATAAGACACACGCATATAACGGTTGGGTCATGCCTGTTCTCATATATACCTTTGGCATACTTAGGTGGACTCAAACTGAACTTAACGCCCTGGATAGAAAAGTCCGCACTACTATGACGTCCCATAGGATGCATCACCCAAGATCGTCGATTATGAGGCTGTACTTGCCGCGGAAACATGGTGGGCGTGGCTTTTTAAGCGCGCTTACCATGCATAATCGCGAAGTGTGCAGCCTCCGTAATTACTTTCTGACGAGATCGGATGATCCATTCTATAGGACGTTATTTCTTGTGATAAAGGACTTACCCTCTATCCTTGGCCAACGAGCAATGGCAAGACCAACAGTACAGAGCATTTCCGACCGGAGACCGTATGGAAGGAAGGAGCTCCACAGGAGGTTCTACAAGGCTCTACATGTGCCTTTCGTAGACACAGTTGCCTCCCTCCACTGGCTACGTTTTGGTGACCTCTTTGGGAAACCGAGGGTTTTGTCTGTGCGATACAGGATCAGGTTATTAAGACCAACAACTATCGGAGATACATCCTAAGGGATGGCACCGTCGACATCTGTCGAGCTTGTCGCCATCCCGGTGAGTCACTAGGCATGTCATCTCCGGTTGTTCGGCGCTTTCTAACTCTGAGTACTTGCACAGGCACAACAATAGCCAAATTCTGACACTCGCTCTGAAATACGGTCTCGTGGACCGGAAATTGCCGTATTACAAGTACTTGCCGGAAGCCGTGCTCGAAATGACCGCGCCAGGCTCTACTGGGACCGGGCCATCATCACAGACAGGACTATTCTTGCGAATAAGCCTGATATTGTGCTGATGGACCGGGCACAGTCAAGGATATTTTGGTCGACATCACCATTCCGTATGACGAGAACCTCGTGAAAGCCGAAACAGATAAGCGAACAAAATATCTGGACCTGGCTCACGAGGTGACCGACATGTGGGGTGGACTGCCGACCGAAATTATACCTGTAGTCGTCTCTGCGAACGGGTTAATCCCAGTCAGCCTCTCGGGTCATCTGAGCGACTGGGACTCCGTGACGGACCGCTCCAAGCTCAAATGCAGAAGGCGGTGCTCCTCGATACCGCCCGAATCGTCCGCCGGTTTCTCTCCTTTCCCCTAACCCTCGGCCGTTTGGTCTCCCCTGCCGAGGGTTTCCATCTAGTTGGGTTTTATTTATTTATGTATTATTTATTTATTTATGTTAGTATATTAAATATATATTTATGTTTATTTATTATTTCCTTTAAAATATTTATTCAGCCCAACCAGATGAGAATACTATATAAATACCCCAAATAATAATAATAATATTTATTTGCATAAAACATGGTACATTTTTAGATCTTATAACAGTGTGAACATGCATGTTTCACCGATTTATCGGTATGCAAATATTACGTCGACATGCAATTGAATAATTAAAATTAGAAAATTATAAAATTACAATAACATTTCATATCAAAATTTAATAAAACGGTATAATGTCAATAAGTTTAGAGGGTAAAAAACAGAATAAATAAAAAATATACAGGCATGGTCATGTCATAATGCATAATGTCAAACTAGTATAATGTCAACCTTACAAATTCTAATTCATTTGTCAATTTAAAATTTCAAACATCAACAACAATTCGCTTGAGGTGACCGTCACGGCAGAATTTAATAAATTCATTTATGTCATAAAAACAGTTTTCAATCAGAATCCCAAAAATAATTTTTTTAAAAAGATTAAATGTCAAGTTTTGAATGTGGTTCGGAATTAAATTAAATAGTCGAACGCACATGCTATAACTATTTCTAGCAAAACAAGTTGTGGCTGCCTGGGGCAGATAATTTCCACGGATACCTTCTTGTACTACCACGATCATTAAGTTGTTTTGTGAAGAGGTGAGCATTTTTTGGTCAATATTAAAATTTCATATATATATAGGGAAGGTAATGTAAGTATTTTTAACTTTTTAAAGAGAGGTCTACATGATTCCATTTGACCGACACCGCATATAGATCGTATACATCTCTTCTGTAGTATAAAGACACGAGAAATGTGTGTCGAATTTCCCCACAGAATCAGTCCATACCTCAGTATAGAACCAACGTATCCGTGGTATGCCATTAGAGCTGTCTTAAGGTTAGCTAATTTTGACAGACGATACAGAGCGAACACAAACCTGGTAATCCTTTGGCATACAGTTTCAACGTGATTCTGCCATGTGAGTTCGGAATCATCGGAATAGTGTCGGATAAGACTTGCTCTTGGATCGTTACTCACACTTGCGTGTGGCTCCAACGATGACGTGTACAGCTGCCCATAGAACCTCTCAATCTCACTCAAAATCTCAGGAGTCCCGGAAACGATGCTGCCACAATCGGTCTTCAGCTTCGACAGTTGGCTCTTTCTGGCAGACAGATCTGGTTCCGCTCGATCGCTTCTTCAATACGAGCTGTATTAAAGTTGCGCAAGTCCCGCCGCATGCATTTGGAGATCTGTCTGTTCAGTTGCCTGTATGCTGTCAAATCTGCTGAAGACTGCAGCTTCATCTCCCGTCTAACAACCATGAGATTAAGAGTGTGATCGGAGAGTTTTTGTATTCTTCTGCGACGGGTCTTACAGAACTTAGCTCCGACCGCACGGACAGTTTCCACAAGCTTGTCATTCATATCGTCCACTTCATTGCAAACTTCTAGGCACTGAAAACGATTTTGTAACTCGAGAGATATGTTAACATTTAGGTATGTTATATTAAGGCGGGTGGGTATGTACCCGTACATATGTAATTCGGAGAGATATGTTAACATTTAGAGTATGTTATATTAAAGGCGGGTGGTATGTACCCACGTACATATAATAATTCAGAGATAGGTTACCATTTAGGGTATGTTATATTAAAGGCGGGTGGGTATGTACCCACGTATATATGTAATTCGGAGAGAGATATTAACATTTAGAGTATGTTATATTAAAGGCGGGTGGGTATGTACCCACGTACATATGTGAATTCGGAGAGAGATATGTTAACATTTAGGAGTATGTTATAATTAAGGCGGATATGTACCCACGTACATATGTGAATTCGAAGAGAGATATGTTAACATTTAGGAGTATGTTATATTAAAGGCGGGTGGGTATGTACCCACGTACATATGTGAATTAGGAGAGAGATATGTTAACATTTAGGAGTATGTTATATTAAAGGCGGGTGGGTATGTACCCACGTACATATGTGAATTAGGAGAGAGATATGTTAACATTTAGGAGTATGTTATATTAAAGGCGGGTGGGTTTGTACCCACGTACATATGTGAATTCGGAGAGAGATATGTTAACATTTAGGAGTATGTTACATTAAAGGCGGGTGGGTATGTACCCACGTACATATGTGAATTCGGAGAGATATGATAACATTTAGGGTATGTTATATTAAAGGCGGGTGGTATGTACCGTACATATGTAATTCGGAGAGATATGTTAACATTTAGGAGTATGTTATATTAAAGGCAGGTGGTATGTACCCACGTACATATGTAATTCGGAGAGATATGTTAACATTTAGGTATGTTATATTAAAGGCGGGTGGTGTGTACCCACGTACATATAATTCGGAGAGAGATATGATAACATTTAGGAGTATGTTATATTAAAGGCAGGTGGTATGTACCCACGTACATATAATTCAGAGAGATATAACATTTAGGAGTATGTTATATTAAAGGCGGGTATGTACCCACGTACATATGTAATTCGGAGAGATATTAACATTTAGGAGTATGTTATATTAAAGGCGGGTGGGTATGTACCCACGTACATATGTGAATTCGGAGAGAGATATGTTAACATTTAGGAGTATGTTATATTAAAGGCGGGTGGGTATGTACCCACGTACATATGTGAATTCGGAGAGAGATATGTTAACATTTAGGAGTATGTTATATTAAAGGCGGGTGGGTATGTACCCACGTACATATAATTCGGAGAGATAGGTTAACATTTAGGAGTATGTTATATTAAAGGCGGGTGGTATGTACCCACGTATATATAATTCGGAGAGATATGTTAACATTTAGGAGTATGTTATATTAAAGGCAGGTGGGTATGTACCACGTACATATGTGAATCGGAGAGATATGTTAACATTTAGAGTATGTTATAATTAAGGCGGATATGTACCCACGTACATATGTGAATTCGAAGAGAGATATGTTAACATTTAGGAGTATGTTATATTAAAGGCGGGTGGGTATGTACCCATGTACATATGTGAATTAGGAGAGAGATATGTTAACATTTAGGAGTATGTTATATTAAAGGCGGGTGGGTATGTACCCACGTACATATGTGAATTCGGAGAGAGATATGTTAACATTTAGGAAGTATGTTATATTTAAGGCGGGTATGTACCCACTTACATATGTGAATTCGGAGAGAGATATGTTAACATTTAGGAGTATGTTATATTAAAGGCGGGTGGGTGTACCCACGTACATATGTAATTCAGGGAGATATGATAACATTTAGGAGTATGTTATATTAAAGGCGGGTGGGTATGTACCCACGTACATATGTGAATTCGGAGAGAGATATGTTAACATTTAGGAGTATGTTATATTAAAGGCGGGTGGGTATGTACCCACGTACATATGTGAATTCGGAGAGAGATATGTTAACATTTAGGAGTATGTTATATTAAAGGCGGGTGGGTGTGTACCCACGTACATATGTGAATTCGGAGAGAGATATGATAACATTTAGGAGTATGTTATATTAAAGGCGGGTGGGTATGTACCCACGTACATATGTGAATTCGGAGAGAGATATGTTAACATTTAGGAGTATGTTATATTTAAGGCGGATATGTACCCACGTACATATGTGAATTCGGAGAGAGATATGTTAACATTTAGGAGTATGTTATATTTAAGGCGGCGTGGTAACTATAACGCTGATTTTCAGTAAACTCCAGAGTATTAAAACCTACAACATAGTATTAAAACTTAAAATTAAAATTAAAGTTACAACGTAATATACGTAATCTTATTTCTAACGGCAATGAAAAGGCTCATGGCAAGGAAATGTCTGCCCCAATGCATGTGGGCAGACTTCACATATCTTTGGACTATTTTTTTATTTCTCATACGAACGGACTTTAGACCTCTGAGCTATAATTATAGTAGAATTTTTACATCTATACATGTTAGAGCTACGCTGCAGCTATATCATGGTTATAGCACGAATGGTTCGGCTCGACCGGATAGGACCACGCTCTCTCAGTATACCTGCGTAAAATATTAGCTTAATGCTGCTGTTTCGTATGGTGAGTGTCGAGAACCGGAGACCCTTTTTACTGGAAACGACGCATTCCATCTTAGTCCTCAGGGGTGACAACACATCTGCATTTTGATTCGTAATCGAGGACAAATGTGGATGTCTATGGGCCACGGCATCCACTTACCACCATGTGGACTGTGTTCGTTTGTCTGCCTTATTCTATAAAAATATATATCTAATATAAGTATTTTTTCTCATACAAAGCTGCAACCAGACATTGGTTTCAATACACTATTACTTAGAACTGACTTTAGAATGTTATATCATTTTATTCTTTTTAGTTCTATGAAGTGTGCCTTTACTTAGTACTGAAAGTTATTTTTTAAACTTTTTACTATTTGCGGTGTCTACAGTGGTAGTTTATCGCTAAGGATGCCAATATAGCGCCGTGCCTAATGTTTTATTTCGACGCTGTGGGACTCGTGTTTGCTCTCCGCACTTGTCAAGTATTTTGTAATGTCTACAAATAACAAATAATTGTTCCGGGTCTGAGTCGCCTCCATCAAGCAAGAGAAATTAAAATGTTACAGTTACAGTGGAGTTTTGCAATTGCTCGTAGCCCCTATGAATTAAGGAATTTATGATGTTTCTCTCGAGGTCGTGTAAGGATTTACAATTATTTATAAACCATAATATTATTGTATAATTTGTCGTTATAATTGTAATATAAAGGATTACTAATATGTTTGTGTTCCTTTCGCAATTCCTTTTCTAGACATATAAATGTCGCAGGTTTAATGTAAAATCAGGTTTTGATGAAAATCCTAGACTTTTGACCAAGAATCGAAGTTGAGTTATTACTTCTCTTATAATCTTATAATTAATCTGAAAAAATCTTGTTTTTTGATCAAAAACCTAAACTTGTTTAGGTTTATGATAAAACTTAATCAATCTAGGTTTCACTCACAAACACAAACAATCAAAAAACTGGATTTTCTCAGGTTTATAATAACACAATAGTAATTTTGTCTCCTTCCGGTTCTTGATCAAAAGCCTAGGTTTTTGGTCAAAAACCAGGTTTTATCATAAACCTGCGACATAAATATTAAGATATAGATTTTTTTTATATCAAAAAACCTTTAATTTATTGCAAAAAGTAAGGATTTATTTTTTATTTCTGATTATTCGCTAACAGAACCTTTTATTAATTTATTCCGGCGGTATTTTTTTGAAAAATCCTCTTAAAGATAATATTCAATTAAGTATGCAATATAATAATTTACATTCGAATATATACATTATTACTAACAGGCATGTTAGTAATAATATATAAAAAAAACTTTAAATTTTGCAATAAAAATATTGAGGATCACTTATCGGGATAAAAACTATTCTATCTCTCAAGTTGGAGCAAACAATACACATTTACAAAATTTTCATTAAAATCGGTTGAGTGGTTTCGAAGTTCATCTCGGACAAACTATATGACACGTAATATTACCCCGTTTTTATTAAGTCACTTTCTTGTTTGTCTGTCTGTCTATCGTTCCGAATGGAATTTTGTAACTCAAATTTCGAGCACTTCCCGGTGAGCTAGAGATTTGAAATTTTGAACATAGCTCTGAATCGTATGACAATGTAGGTGATATATTAAAGTTTTTTCCGTTCAAAATTAAAAAGAAATTACTTGTTTATATATAAAGATATTGAATAATTGAATATTGCCGTATTCCGAAAATGGTGGTATAATACAAAAATCAAGTAAATTTCTGGATAATGTATTAGGACATTTCTCGTCAACGACTGCCGGGCCCGCTACTATTAATATGTTACAATAGTCAACAGGCAGTCTCGCGCATTATCATATTATTATATAAATTTGTATATTAATAAAAGAGAATGCTGGGAAAATAAAGGAAATTAACATGTTTGCATCTTATACAACAATTATATGTAAGAAAAATACATACATGAATTTTTATAGAAGTAAAAATGACATACGAGTCCACAGTCCACCTGATGTCACCAGAAAAAGGCTCTTATTATGTGCCTATTTTCCTTTTTCTTTTAAGTTTAATTATGATTGTTCAGATTATACTCGCTTTTCATCTCACGTACTGATAGTGTCTGTATGGAATATTCGATGTACCAGCTTATATTATAAAACAGTTTTCAATCAGAATCCCAAAATAATTTTTAAAAGATTAAATGTCAAGTTTTGAATGTGGTTCGGAATTAAATTAAATAGTCGAACGCACATGCTATAACTATTTCTAGCAAAACAAGTTGTGGCTGCCTGGGGCAGATAATTTCACGGATACCTTCTTGTACTACCACGATCATTAAGTTGTTTTGTGAAGAGGTGAGCATTTTTTGGTCAATATTAAAATTTCATATATATAGGGAAGGTAATGTAAGTATTTTAACTTTTTAAAGAGAGGTCTACATGATTCCATTTGACCGACACCGCATATAGATCGTACATCTCTTCTGTAGTATAAAGACACGAGAAATGTCGAATTTCCACAGAATCAGTCCATACCTCAGTATAGAACCAACGTATCCGTGGTATGCCATTAGAGCTGTCTTAAGGTTAGCTAATTTTGACAGACGATACAGAGCGAACACAAACCCAATTTGGCATACAGTTTCAACGTGATTCTGCCATGAGTTCGGAATCATCGGAATAGTGTCGGATAAGACTTGCTCTGGATCGTTATCACACTTGCGTGTGGCTCCAACGATGACGTGTACAGCTGCCCATAGAACCTCTCAATCTCACTCAAAATCTCAGGAGTCCCGGAAACGATGCTGCCACAATCGGTCTTCAGCTTCGACAGTTGGCTCTTTCTGGCAGACAGATCTGGTTCCGCTCGATCGCTTCTTCAATACGAGCTGTATTAAAGCGCAAGTCCCGCCGCATGCATTTGGAGATCTGTCTGTTCAGTTGCCTGTATGCTGTCAAATCTGCTGAAGACTGCAGCTTCATCTCCCGTCTAACAACCATGAGATTAAGAGTGTGATCGAGAGTTTTTGTATTCTTCTGCGACGGGTCTTACAGAACTTAGCCCGACCGCACGGACAGTTTCCACAAGCTTGTCATTCATATCGTCCACTTCATTGCAAACTTCTAGGCACTGAAAACGATTTTGTAACTCGAGCTGAAAGTTTCGGACTTTGGATTAGAGCACCAGGGGTACGAGCGTTGACTTCATTAGACGACCTCCAACTTAACGTTTAGGTTCAGTGTGCCTCTCACCATTCGGTGATCGCTGCCAGTTTTCACCTCGCGATCAATGAGACATCACTGAACAGTTGTCGTCTGGTCGTCATAATGAAGTCAATCTCATTTTTGTCGAACCGTCGGGGCTCGACCAGGTCCACTTTCTGTGGGGCTGCTGGAAGAGAGAGTTCATAAAGAGTCCCTCTTTCTCCATAAAGTCGGCCAGCTGCTGGCCCTTGGGTTCCGTTGCCCTATTCCGAATTTCCTACTTTCAGCTCACCGCTCTTCTGCCTAGTTTAGGTTGAAGTCTCCCATTAACACCGTATAGTGGGTTTTGGAGGAATGCATGGCTCTAGAGATATCCTCATACATTTCCTCCACCTCCTCATCGGGGTGTGCCGAGGTTGGTGCGTAAACCTGTATGACCTTCAGCGAATACCGTTTGGTGATTCTGAATATAAGGTACGCAACCCTCGTCGACACACTCCCGATCTTTACAACGTTGTTAACGAGAGACTTGTGGACGATAAATCCGACACCTCCTTGGGACAGATGGTCGCCCTCCCGGTGATAGAATAAGTTGCCGGATTCGAGGATTACCGTGCCCTCTCTTCGGACCTCGGATAGTGCCATTATATTCCAGCGTAACTTATCTATCTCTTCTTCCAGCCCAGGATCTTCTCGTCAGTCCTCAGGGTGCGTGCGTTATATGTTCAGGTCGAGTCGTCGTGGTGGCAACCGAACCTCCTCCGGAGATTTAGCACCCCTGCCCCGCCGTTACCATGGTCGCCACCGTAGCCAGGAATAGCGGGGCCGCCGGGACTGGGGCCGTTTATTTGTGTCCCTCATGGGGGTATATTGCCATAGTTGCCACGCTTGGCGGGCGGGTTAAACCGCAGTTTTATTGTTTTGGCTTTTATCATAAAGATGCTGCTGCCCATCTTCTGTATCAGTTTCCTTGTCGCCTCTTACGACACCAACGGGAAGATATGGGGTAGTGGGTATTCTTACCCGCCACTACACGGGGTACAATGCATGTTGGCAGACTTCATATATCTTTGGACTATTTTTTATTTCTCATACGAACGGACTTTAGACCTCTGAGCTATAATTATACTAGAATTTTTACATCTATACATGGTAGAGCTACGCTGCAGCTATATCATGGTTATAGCACGAATGGGTCGGCTCGACCGGTGTAGGACCACGCTCTCTCAGAATACCTGCGTAAAATATTAGCTTAATGCTGCTGTTTCGTAAGGTGAGTGTAGAGAACCGGAGACCCTTTTTACTGGAAACGAGGCATTCCATCTTAGTCCTCAGGGATGACAACACATCTGCATTTTGATTCGTAATCGAGGATAAATGTGGATGTCTATGGGCCACGGCATCCACTTACTACCATGTGGACTGTGTTCGTTTGTCAACCTTATTCTATGAAAAAAAAAGTCTAATATAAGTATTTTTTCTCATACAAAGCTGCAACTTTATTTTTTAGAACTTTATTACTTAGAACTGACTTTAGAATGTTATATCATTTTATTATTTTTAGTTCTATGAAGACTGCCTTTACTTAGTACTGAAAGTTATTTTTTAAACTTTTAACTATATGCGGTGTCTACACTACAGTGGTAGTTTATCGCTAAGGATTGCAATGTAGCGCCGTGCCTAATGTTTTGTTTCGATGCTCTGAGACTCGTGTTTGCTCTCCGCTCTCGTCAAGTGTTTTGTAATGTCTACAAATAAAAAATAATTGTTCCGGGTCTGAGTCGCCTCCATCAAGCAAGAGAAATTACAATGTTACAGTTACAGTGGAGTTTTGCAATTGCTCGTAGCCCCTATGAATTAAGGAATTTATGATGTTTCCCTCGAGGTCGCGTAAGGATTTACAATTATTTATAAACCATAATATTATTGTATAATTTGTCGTTAGAATTGTAATATAAAGGATTACTACTATATTTATTAATATATTATTATAACCTAAACTTGTTAAGGTTTATGATAAAACTTAATCAATCTAGGTTTCACTCACAAATACAAACAATCAAAAAACTGGATTTTCTCAGGTTTATAATAACACAGTAGTAATTTTGTCTCCTTCCGGTTCTTCATCAAAAACCTAGGTTTTTGGTCAAAAACCAGGTTTTATCATAAACCTGCGACATAAATAATAAGATACAGAATTTTTTTTATATCAAAAAACCTTGAATTTAGTTTATTGCAAAAAGTAAGTATTTATTTTTCATTTCTGGTTATTCGCTATCAGAACCTTTTATTAATTTATTCCGGCGGTATTTGTTTTAAAAAATCCTCTTAAAGACAATATTCAATTAAGTATGCAATATAATAATTTACATTCGAATATATACATTATTACTAACAGGCATGTTAGTAATAATATATAAAAAAAACTTTAAATTTTGCAATAAAAATATTGAGGATCACTTATCGGGATAAAAACTATTCTATCTCTCAAGTTGGAGCAAACAATACACATTTACAAAATTTTCATTAAAATCGGTTGAGTGGTTTCGAAGTTCATCTCGGACAAACTATATGACACGTAATATTACCCCGTTTTTATTAAGTCACTTTCTTGTTTGTCTGTCTATCGTTCCGAATGGAATCTTGTAACTAAAATTTCGAGCACTTCCCGGTGAGCTAGAGATTTGAAATTTTGAACATAGCTCTGAATCGTATGACAATGTAGGTGATATATTAAAGTTTTTTCCGTTCAAAATTAAAAAGAAATTACTTGTTTATATATAAAAATATTGAATAATAGAATATTGCCGTATTCCGAAAATGGTGGTATAATACAAAAATCAAGTAAATTTCTGGATAATGTATTAGGACATTTCTCGTCAACGACTGCCGGGCCCGCTACTATTAATATGTTACAATAGTCAACAGGCAGTCTCGCGCATTATCATATTTTTCTATATCTCGTAGATGTTATTATATAAATTTGTATATTAATAAAGGAGAATGCTGGGAAAATAAAGGAAATTAACATGTTTGCATCTTATACAACAATTATATGTAAGAAAAATACATACATGAATTTTTATAGAAGTAAAAATGACATACGAGTCCACAGTCCACCTGATGTCACCAGAAAAAGGCTCTTATTATGTGCCTATTTTCCTTTTTCTTTTAAGTTTAATTATGATTGTTCAGATTATACTCGCTTTTCATCTCACGTACTGATAGTGTCTGTATGGAATATTCGATGTACCAGCTTATATTATAAAACTTTTAATCAAATGCGTTACCTACATATAATGTATTTGGATCGCTTGATGTGCGTTATTAATTATTTTATTCGTGCAAATAGACCATGTAAAAACGAGTAGGTCTCAATAGTAGTAAAAAAGTAAAGTAAAGTTACAGCCTATATTACGTCCCACTGCTGGGCACAGGCCTCCTCTCATTTCTGAGAGGGTTTTAGGGCAAGGAAATGTCCGCCGCGCTGCCCCAATGCGTGTTGGCGAACTTCACATGTCTTCGTAATATTTTTTTTTGATTTTTCAGACATGCAGGTTTCCTCACGATGTTTTCCTTCACCGCCGAGCACGTGGTAAATCAGCACTTAAAATTGCAATTAAGAATTTCATTGGTGCCGGCGGGGATCGAACCCGGGTTGCTCGCGTACTGTGAAACTTACAACGAGCGCTAACCATCTGAGCTACCACGGCTCAATAGTATTAGCAATATTTAATGCCGCTTTCAGTCAAATAACTCAAATACGTGTGCCGCTTTAGCTGTGGACTGGTGAGGAGGTGATGAAGCGACACGATAAGTTTGGTTCGTTTAAGATGATCGATACGAGAAAATATCAAATAATGGCTACAAGCAATGCGAGAAGTGCTTTCGACTTCATATTTATTAGACAATGTTATTTATTTACAGTTAAAGAATTAACTTCTGTCGTCATCCGAAAAATTCTATGATCCTCGCTTATTCTTGACATGGACTTTATATCTACTCTATATGTTATTTTTTTAGCATCTTATATCCTATTTTTCAATGATGGGGACAAATTATCATATATATTTTAACCCAACCTAATTGTTAATGGCATCTATAGGCACCACTAGCGATCCTTAATGCAGATTTCGTTTATTACAGCCTTTCAAAGTCCACTGCTGAACATAAGTCTCACCATTTGCCTCCTAAATGGCAGGCGAGTTGGCAACAGCAATCTTGTGGCCTATGTTCAGCAGTGGACTTTAATAGGCTATAACGGTAACGGTATATAACTGTCGCCAAAATGTTCATTTTAAATAATAAGGAAAGTTTCAAATTTAAGAATACATTATTCATAAAATGCACACATACGTGCGCATTAATTAGATAAAGTAATAGTTAATTTCTTTTAAAACAATTTATTAAATTTAAGCAGCTACCAGCATATTGCGTTCACTGTCTACCATTTATTATTATATTAGAGAAACCGCTGTTTATATTTTATGCCGGTGTCTATACTGAAATACGATGTACGAGTATGACAGATCCATCCAATTTGTTTCACTCCCTTTGCAAAGGTTATATTTTGGAGGTTGTCCTTATCTTTTGTTTTTGGTATTAGACGGTGAAAATGGTGCGAAATTACGTGAACTTCATGACGTTTTCTTTATATTTAAAACTAAACGCATAATGAATGTAAAAATAACTTACCTATAATGAAGATGTGCTTTGTTTTTTTCTGGCTATCCAAATATCCGAAGCCGCTGTGTAAAGAGTTCAAAAGTACCACATTTTTAGAATTATCACCGCGAACGAAAGCGATAGTGACCGGTGTCTCCGGCAAGCGCGTCCGCACACTGCGCACATAAATTCATGCACTTCACTGTACTGCGCACACCTCCCTGTCCCTGCCTGCTTTGCGACCGTGTTCACATTTTCATTTTCATTTCGGTATTGTCAACGGCTGTTTAATCATTTTCTAAATTTCCGTGCCGTGCCGACGGTCGATTGCCGGCCGTTTCGAACAATATTTTGATTATTTACAATGTAATTATTTGTATGCATGAAAAACGATGTCACGTTTGGTTTTTATCATGCGGCAATTTAAATGTTTCATAATGTGGTTTTATATTTTTAGAATTATTTTATTACGAAGTTAACTATTAAAACAGTTCTGATATTCTTTATAAACTTATTGCACTAATCACGATATAAAATATTTAATTTAAACTTTCTAAGTTAACATAATTTTTACTTTTTAATGTTGTTTTGTATCTTTTTTAGCATTGGCTACGCCTATTGCAAAAATATGGCCAGTAAATTCCTTTTTTATTATCTGTATATTTTAATGTAACAAATAAACCACAAATTTTGACATGTTTTTTTAACCGAATTCAATATGCAAAGAGTTTCTATTCGACGCGTGTGTTTTTATGTATGCACACCGATTTTTTGGAAACGACTAAATTAAATGATTTTTTTAAATAGGTTTTACATTAGGGCATAAATTTACAGAAAAATCTCATCTCTAGAAAAAATAGGGATGAAGATTTTAATGTAATTTTTTAGACGACATTCTCGTTGTTACTTGTGATATTTTTTTAATAAAAATTAAAACCGACTTCAAAAATAAAATAATTTCCACAAAATAGCTTCTGAAGTTGGGGCTTTAATTCTTCAATACACTATATCTTAGCACATTTATTATTTTCTTTTTAGTTTTTTACACGGTTTTTTTATTTAAAAAAATTAATTAATATATTATAGAAAGTGCATTACTTAAATGTAAGTGCCCTAGCGATGCAAATTTACCATGCGATATATAATGTTAGGCTTTTCCTGTTTCCATCTGGCGGCAGGAGTGCGCTAGAAAGCGTCGTAATTGGCTTGGAAGTGATCTTGATCAACAAACGTAATAAAATAGATCTATATCTCGAATATAATGAAGTATTGCGTGCGAATAAGCCTACAATATCTCTTCACGCTTGTAATATACATTGAAGCTACATTTCAAATCTTCGAAGGCGCGATTATGACCACTGTTCACGTAGATTTAAGTGTCATTTTTGTTTCAATGTGTTTTAAAAGTTTTCTTAAATTTTAACAGTTTACTATAATTGATTAATTAAAGTATCTTTCATGTTTTATTAGTTCATTTTAAAGAGAAATAATTAAAGACCTTAATAAAAACTTAACACACATTACACTGTGACGATCAGTGAGATTACAATTAGGCTGTAGTGCTTAATTTTTGTCATCGTTTCTTAATATACCTGTTAAATTTCAGATGTTTCAGGCGTCTCTAAGTGGGTAAAAACTGAATTATAAAATTCAATTATATTCATAGACTAGCTGATGCCCGCGACTTTGTCCGTGTTGCTTGATATATTAACAAAGTTTTCGATATATATATATATATATATATATATATATATATATATATATATATATATATATATGAATACGACTCCCCACTTCTCCGCGGCAATAAAACACACATCAATGAACACGTAGTGCTTATAAAAATCGTTGTTTCTTAAAACTTCAATAACTTTATATTAAATGAAGATGTCGCAATAATTTTATATAAGGGCCAATTGTCTAAGAAATAAAACTTGGAAAACCTAGAAGATAGATGCATACAGGTCTAGCTAAGACAGACAGGGCTGCATAAAAGCGTGTTTCAAAGAACTGTACCAAATTATATTATAATGTCCTAAAAAAATGTCCTCCGGACATAGTTTCCTGTATTCCCTCACTCTCATAGCTCGATGGGACGCCAATTCGATACAACCGGAGAGAGATCAGGAGCAGACCCTACGGCAATACGTGCTTTCCGAGGCACGGGGTAAAATACCGCCAACTTCCTTACTCCGGGATGCTACTAACAATTTCTTGACCGCAAAAACCCAATTATTGATTTTGGATCCGGGATTCAATCTAATCTCAGCCATGATCAGCAGTTGCGTTTTCAACAACTAAACCAAAAAACAGTTAAACCAAATGTCATAATACTAAGTACTAATACACGCATATTTAATGGTTTCTGGCTACATCATTTAAAATATAACGTAATGTATGTAACCATATGTAACTAACGTATTTAATTTTTGATTCGTCCAAGCCACAGAACACAATTACTCTCTATGGTCCAAGCTTAAAAAACTGATTTTTGTCAAATGTCATTTTCAGTTTACTATCTACTGTTTTAAAATAAAGTTCTTCTGATCGGAGAAGAACAGCCGCAGAAGAAATACTGTATGACCTTTGAATATGTATAACGTAAATACTAAAAATTATTGTCCCATTTTAGAATAAAAAAATATTCTATTTCTACATTTTAATAAAGAACTGATTTTAACAAGTTAAATCTTGTACAAGTACTATAACCAGTTAACCGTGTAGTATCTCCATATCATCCCGTTGTTGTAAGAGGCGACAGAGCGAAACAAATCTGGAGATGGGCAACAGCGTCTTCCTAATAACGACTAAAAATAAAAACTGCGGTTGCCAACCCGCTTGCCAAGCATGGCAACTATTGTAAATATCCCCAATGAGGCAATCTTTTAAGGAGGGCTACGTCTATCAGTGAACTTTAAAATGACTATTAACAAACGTGATTTCAATTTCTTTCGTCGAGAATTCATTTCATTAGTATGTGGGTTTGATGCAACTTTAAAACGTTAAGATGACGAAGCATTACATAACACTACACCAATTAATTAAATCAGTCGTTTGAATCGGTAACATTGTTTTGCAATAATAAAACGAAATCAATTAAAAAGTGCTGACGCGTCACAAAATGGAAATAGGTTTGAGGTTTTTTAATGAAATTGTAGTGAAAAATCAACTTACCGTTAACCTTATGGTAAGTGGCTATTGCAACCTATGGACACCAGCAATAACTTCAAACAGGCTACATATGCGTTGTCACTTCTGAGGATTAAGATTGCAATTATGCTGGCTCTCTATACCCTTTAGACTGGAACAAAGCAGTGCTGCTTACCGTCAGAAATAGGTAAGAGGGTGGTACCTACCCAGACGAACTAGGCTGAAAAAGAGTCCGACCACCTGGTAGTAATTAAAATAATTTCTTTTTAACTTGGAATTTTTTTTGTATTGTCTCCCAGGCCTCTAAAATTAGAACTGTTATCAGGAAGATGCTGCTCTGATGCTGCCTCTTACGACATCCACGGGATGATATGGTGTAGTGGCTTCTCTTACGCCGCTACTAGAGAGCCGTGGTAGCTCAGGGGCTAAGGGCCCGCTGTATATCACAGTACGCGAGCAACCCGGGTTCAATCCCCACCGGTAACAATGAAATATTTAATTGAATTTTTAAGTGCTGATTTACCACGTGCTCGACGATGAAGGAAATCATCGTGAGGAAACCTACATGTCTGGAAAATAAGAAAAAATATTTCGAAGACATGTGAAGTTCGCCAACACGCTTTGGGGCAGCGCGGCGGACATTTCCTTGCCCTAAAAATCTCTCAGAATAGGCTGTAACTTTAACTATAACTTTTACGCCGCTACTACAGGATAGTTAAACCAGAATTCATACCTCAGAGGCCAAAGGGCATAATTTCAATGTCCTGTACACGAGTTTTACGACACTAACGGGATCTTATCTCTTTTCCGTAGTACACTGCATTTTTATGGCATTTGCATAAATGGGTCTGCTGTTTTTAACGATTAATGATAACAAACGAGCACACGGTCCACCTGAAGTAATTTGAATGCTGTGCCTCGATCTCCCCACTTACCATACGAAACACAGCATCATTATGCTGCAGTTTTACGCTGGTATTTTGTTAGGTCGTGGCCAGTCTTCGCTAGGACCGATCCATTCGTGCCACATCTATAATACAGGTGCAGCGTGATCTTCCGTGTAAAACAGCTTAACTCCACTTTTATTTGTATAATGTTTAGAAATAAAGATATTGTTTCATTATACTGCTAATGCGTTTATTAATTGTTTCAGGTACGGTGCATCATAAGATCTTCATCATTAATCATCAATACATCCGCCAAGGAATGCCGCAGAGCACGGTCCTGTGTTAGCCACCATCGACGTCCTACATCTCTTACCAGGTTATCAATCCATCTAGTGGGAGGCCGCCCAACACTATGCTTGCGGTTACAAGGCTGCCACTCGAGAACCTTTCTTCCCCATCGGTTGTCGGTTATTCGAGGCTTATGGCTGGCCCATGATCACTTCTGCTTACTGATCCGTTCGGATATGTCGGTTATTCAGGTTCTATTGCCTATACATTATATCTTTTAGCAGTTAACGTGTTAGGTAATCAGTAAATCAGTATGTCCAATAAATTATAACCTTAATACATAGTTGTTACATCTTTTGCTTAGAATATGACATGCCATTTTTTTACTATTCTAAGCCTGTGCTTGACTACTATCCCACCTGATGGTAAGTGGTGATGCAGCTCAAGATGGTAATTAATTTGTATTTAGTGTAATGTTATTCTTATGAAAATATGTGTTTTAAATTTCGATAGAACGTTTATAATATGATTTATTTGTTATAACAGAATCAAAGTATATGCAACGTAGGTATTTATTTTATTGTATATACATATTTTGTATTTATACTACTTACCCGTATTAAATCCTAGTTAGCTAGACGTGTGTTGACATTTTGTAGCATACCAACCAAGAGGTATAAAAACAACACAATTTGAGTTGTGTTTGAACGGTATGTGCTTCAATATATTTTTTTATACATTGCATTGTAGAGCATTCTTGCAGTTGTAGGTAAAACATCTTTAAAAAACTGGACGTTACCTTGTAATGTGCCTCGGTGGCTTAAGGGATGGGTGAGTTCGATCTTCTTCAGAAACAGAAACAGAAACAGAAACTTTTTTATTCAATATAGATTATAAATAATACTTATTGAAAGTCACTCTTTTGTTTAATTACCACTGGTTCGAAAGAAAACCTCTGTCCTGGGAAGAACCAGCAAGAAACCCAGCGGTACTTTTTTTTTAAATAACAGCTTACATCATGTATGTTACACAATTAACCACACAAAACAAATTAGAAATAGCTTGGTAGCGAACACCTCATTGCCAGGGGTTATTATCATCCATAAATCGCGTTCTAGTTTCGATTTACCATGTATTCGGTAATGACAGAAAATATTGCGGGAAAATCTGCGTGTGTGAGAAGGGTAGTGTTTCTCTGGCTTTTTCTTGCTCCTGAAACGCCGTCCTTAAATTATAGAGACACAGGCCCAGTAGTGGTACGAAGAGGTTGTTATTTTATTTTTTATTTCTTACGTGTTTTCCCATTACAGCCCATCTAAAGTCCACTGCTGAACATAGGCCTCCCCCATAGATTGCCTCTTACAGTGGATATTTGCCATAGTTGACACGCTTGGAAAGCGGGTTGGCAACTGCAGTTTTTTAATTCAGCTGTTATCAAAAAAATGCTGCTGCCCTTTTTCTGGTTCAGCTGCCTTCTGTCGCTTCATACGACTCCCGTGCATTGATATGGGGTAGTGGATATTCTTACTACACGGTTACGTTTTCATACTTCAGTATTTATACAGGAATGAAAATCAAGCTGAAATACTTTTATTTGAAATTATTCCTTCACTCGTTTACAATGCAAAGTCGAGCAATATATCTTTATGACTGAGAAATTTACTGACTACTTACTGCTATGAAGTGTCATGAAGCGGTTACAGAACCCACTTCACGTTGAGGAGAGATTTTACTGCTTCTGCGTTGATTGCTTCCTTGTTGCCAGACAATATATTGTACGATATTGCATCCTACAAATTTAATATCCCGAGATAACTACTTATTTAATTTTATTACGTTATTTTGTAACAGTCTACAAACAATTGATATCCTTGTTATTTTTTGTTAGAAATAAATAAAATAAACAAAGCCAATCTGATGGTTAGTGGATGTTGGGAACCATAAATTAGAAACTTGTACTTAAAAAACTCAATATCGGACTGACTGAAAGAGAAAAATGACGTCTGCAATTTTTCAATCTTTTGCTTTTGACGCACCTAAAACGGTTTTATAATATAATTCATACAAACAATCACAAAATCCACTACTCCATATCGTTCTGTTGCTGTCGTTAGCGGTGACAAAGGGAGCTAAGCCTAGAGATGAACAGCAGTATCTTCCATAGAACAACTAGAAAATTCAAAACTGCTGTTGCCAACCCGCCTACCGAGCGTGGCAACTGTGACTAATGTCTGCCATAATATGAGGCAATCTATTGGAAGGCCCATTCAAGAGTGGACTTCGATAGACTGTAGTGAATTGGAATCACAAACTACGAGTTTTTTTTTAAATAAACCACGTTTTTTTTCATATTCTTACATTGCCATACAATTCTAAATTATGTTCAAAATTTCAAGTGTCTATCTCATCGGGAAATTAGTTTAAAATCAATTATTAAATTCGACTGCAGCAGACATACAGGAAAGGGAGTTAATACTAGTGAAATCGTGGTAATAATAAAATTCAGTACGATTTAATTCAGTCAATTGTGCTTACTAAGCTATTCTGGTTTACTCACCTCCCGCATCCCCAACAATTTTAATTAATGCTTCTGAGTTGCATATTGTTCGTGTAGAACCGGAGACACTTTAACTGGTAACCAGCTGTTACATCTCAGTCCTTAGGGGTGACAACACATCTACAATTTGATTTTCAATCGATTTTTTTACATCGTAGAGCCAATCTGCAAGAATGGCTCACCTGGGAAAGGAGGACGCTCACCCAGAATATCTGCACGAAATAGCATAATAGTGGTGCTGTTTTTCGTAAAGCCAGCGATGAGAATCGGACACCTTTTTAAACTTTGTAACGTGGCATTCCATCCTTTTTGTCTGGGGTGTTACATTATGCATCTGTGTTCTGATTCTTAATCAAAATAAATATACGGGTATCTTTGGGCTACAACATTAATTCAATTACAATCGGGTGGTTTGTGTGCTCGTTTGTTACCCTCACGGGTATAAAAAAACCTGAATGTGAGGCGCAACGTGCCTATTTTTCGTCGTCGGTGGTATATTTCCTAGTCAGGATTAGTGATATCAGTATTTTGGGTTTATACTAAATTTATTTTTGTATTTCATGGTAGGGCCTATGTTATGATTAACACAGCATTGTGTATTTGTATGTGGATCCCAGATAATAAATTTATGTCTTAGTAACAGTTGCTATCTACGGTGTATTGCTCCGTAAGGAAAGGCTTACACTATAATTGAATGGTCGGGTAATGAGGTCGTAATTTAAAAAATAATAATAAATGACGCGCGCAACACGCAAGTACTAAATACTATTTACATTATCTGTGAAGTAACGTCTAGATACAGTGTCGTGGTGACATGTTAGATTTACAGCTATTGTTACGCGCACTGTTTTATAACAAGCGGTTGGAGGAGTTTTTTTTTTATGTGACTCCAGTTTCGAGTTTAGAAAATGGTGTAATAAGCTTGCTTATTCTGCATTCTTAAATATGTTTTCTAGGACGTGCTAAATAAAAAATTTGGATTACGATATTCGTGTAGTGTTTAACGTTAGACAATTTTTTAAATGTAATATTTTGTCGGTTTAGTGAAAATTAAAGGCCCGTGGGTAATAAAACATGGATTTTCTTTCGAGAGCCCACCGATGCTGAAAATAACCCCGTTGAAAAAATGCCATGCATTTATCAAAAGACTTGTTCATACACTACACATATACGTGGTAGAGCCATGCTGCAGCTATATTAGTAGTATAGTTGTAGCACGAATGGGTCGGCTCGACCGGGGAAGAACCACACTCTCACAGAATACCAGCGTAAAATAGCAGCTTAACACTGCTGTGTTTTGTATGGTGAGCGTAGAGAACCGGAGACCCTTTTTACTGGAAAAGAGGCATTCCATCTTAGTCCTCACGGGTGACAACGCATCTGCATTTTGATTCGTAATCGAGGATAGATATGGATGTTTATGGGCCACAGCAACCACTTACCGTCAGGTGGACTGTGCTCGTTCGTTACCCTATCCTATAAAAAAAATACACTATATAGGTGGGTTGATGAGCATATAGTCGATAAATTCTCTTGCATTGCTGCAACATATAAACAAAAAACTTTGTGTCATTTACTTTCGGTAATTTAAAATGAATGAAATATACTTTGTGCACCTATATATTCATTTTGCATGGATTTTCCAACATCGAACGATCGAACATACCATTCAAACGGGTTTTTATAAGGTATTAAAACTTTATGGTTACGGTACGGTTCTATAAAATGTAGGTATACCATTTATTTTGTGATAATACGAGTAGTCTCTGTGTTATAATTTATGCTCTATAAATTCGAACGAGTAACGTAAATAGTGCAACCCAAAAATAAAACTATTAACAAAAATCAAAAACGAACTTCAAGGAACTAAAAATAATGCGAACATTTCGAGTAACATAAGTGCATACATGCGAATTAACCTCCTCATTTTTTTATAGTCGGTTAAAAATTATTTATCGTACAACACTATATCGTAAAGTTTTCAGCGTCATGTGCCGTATTAGCTATTTACCTACTTAGGTTTAAGGTTACTTCCGAGGAAATAACCCAAAAGGTCAAATCGCTTGTTACGTTCTTTAGGTGAAATTCTTAGAGTTGAGAATGTGCTCACGGTGTATCTAGACATTCAAAGCGAATATGTTTTTTTCAATCTTCTTGCTGTGTTGTTCAACAAGAGATGGTACTAGCACAATATATCGGAAGCCATGAGTACTTTCTGGGCAAATATCCATAGTCACCTCTTACGACACTCACGGTCGAAATTGGTGAATGGTGATGAATTCTTTTACGTCGCCACAAGGCATACTTAGGGAGAGGCCTACGTCCAGTAGTTTGTTATTCATTAGTATAGTTGCTATACCTTGTAGTAGCCATGTTAAAATATCCACTAACTAGCTGTAAATCGCGACTTCGTCCTTGTGAAATTTATTACTATTGGATTTAATGAGTTTTGATATTTTCGCACGGAACCCAATGTTTTTCTAAAATAAAAGTAGCTTAAGTTACTCCTTATGACATCAGCTATTTGCCAGTGAAAGTCCCGTCAAAATCGGTTAAGCCATTTCGGCAAGACGGACAAAATTTTTTAAAATGGTTTTAAAAAAAATTGAGACTGACGTCGGCGAGTGCTACGAAGACGAGGAGAACGCAAAGACATTTTTTTAAGAAATCACATCTTATGGTGGGGACTCTGTTATGTTTTGGGCAGGAATAAATTCGTTGGATAGTACGGAATTAATCTTCAGTGAAAATGGTACAATGACTGGACTCCGATACGTAACGGAAGTTCTAATTGCTCATGTACAACCCGCATTGGCCGCTCTTAGCGAAAACTCAATTTTTATGGACGACAACGGGTTGTACATGAGCAATTAGAACTTCCGTTACGTATCGGAGTCCTTTGTTATAAGTACCGTACTATATACTATCATATGCATTTAGTAAAAAGATGTTATTTTGACATTACAAACAAACACTTCAATTTTATTTATTTGTATAGATATATCGTCCCGTGGATGTAGTTAGTGGTGTCAAAGGGAAACAGACCTGTGGTTGCTAAGCGTGGCAACTATGAATAGTAGATTGCCTTGTAGCCCCCCTATATAATCTATGTTCAGCTGTGGACTTCTGATTGGCTGTAACGGTAACGGTATAGTTGGTATAGGGCGTTCTAATAAGTATTATTTAATTATTCTTCTTCTACATCAGGGATTCCCAAACTATTTTGGGCAAGAGACCCCTTTTCCAAAATGAACTGATACCTCAGACCCCCATAGCCAAATAACTTTAAAAATCCTATCTTTAGTTTCTTTCCTATTAATACAAAATACTTACCAATTTAAAAACTTTGCGGTTGGTTAAGTGAGTAAGCATGAAATCATTTTCTCATCAAAATTTAACAAGATAAATAGACATAAAATTCAGTGAATATCAAATGTAATTAATAATTATTAATACAAATTACGTAAAATATTTAAATAGGTAATTATTTTTTGAAAAAAAAACATTAAAATCACAAAGTAAACATAAAAAAATAAAAAATTGTGTAAATTAATAGGGGTCGATTTTTAGACCGCGTCGACCCCCATAATCAGTTTTCGGTTCCTGGGAAACCACTTTGAAAATCCCTGTTCTACATCATCAGCGCGCAAATCCCACGGCTTCTCGTCAGTAGCGAGACGTATAAGCCTGTTAGCAGTGGCGAAGCTAGGGCTCCAAACTAGGGCTAGCCCAAGATATGGTTTTGTTGTTTTTAGCAGTTTTATAAAAATTTACCTTTTCTCTTTTTCGATTTTACCTTTTCCTCGCCGATTAGCACTTTAAGACACTTCAATTTATCACAAGGAACACTATTATCCTCCATTTTCACTAAAAAAGCATAAATTTTCAACTCGCAATATTTATTCGCTCAAGTAAACACACAGAGTAAACATTGAAATGTGAAGTGAACTTGCAAAGGTATCGCCCGCGCTTGACTAATGACTAACTTCACACTAAAAGCCGGGCTTTTCGCTACGTACAAATTGCTATATAAGCAATCGTAGTTATATTTCATTATAGAACATTTTACCATAGGTTAGAAAGGGAGCGATTGTCTTCTCGAAAGCCCGGTAAAAGCCCACGCGTGCGAGAGAGAAGACTAATTTTTATGACAACCTAATCGCGCAGTTTTGCCGCGTGTTGACGTTATAAGGCCTGTGTATATACAGTAATCTATGGCCTGTGTAGAACAGGTCAGCGACAGCGACAGAGAAGCGCGCGGGAAATTTGAAATAGTTTGAAACAGTTTACGAATTATTTTATTAGTTGATATTATTGATTGGGCAGTTTGATAGGCAAGCCCGGCTTCTCGGCTTCTATGGAGGCTTCGCTACCGCTGTTAGTGTACTTTATACACAACTTACTTTTTAATATTCTTCCGTGTATGAATAACTTGATACGGCAACTATCGTTTTAGACCATAGCTTTCGTGGTTGCACCATCTCTTAGTGCCGCTTGGAACTAAAAAGCTATTAAGTAACATGACCTCGCTCACAATTTATAATAAAACGATGACTTAGCAAATGTGACCGCATATTGTTCTGTACAGTGAGGATGCATTTTCCGGTTGGGTAACATTTAGCTGTTGCGCGCTGAAGCTTCGAGATTTCGGCGCTTTAATGTTCTGGTTATATACACTTGTTTTACCGGCTAAGAGGTAGGTAAATTTAGTAGGTCATTCGCTGTTTTGGATTGCATTTTTTTAAGAGTCTTTTGCAACAGTACTCGGTTTTCGTATCTCATACTTTGTAGTTCTCTTTTTAAAATTTCTTCTACCAGTTCGACTTTCGAAATATGTATGTGCCTTTTTTAATGGCAAAAGACACTGGCTGGATTTGTCATTACATAATTTATTTTTACATCTAAAATCCGACAATATATTATCTATTTAATGGACCTCTAATAAGGTTTGTAATTTTATCCGATTCGTGCAAAAATATTTTGATTTCGAAGCTGGCACTTAAGAAAAATTCAGCTTTATATTTTATTTCCCTTTGTATTATGTCACAGAGAAAGATCCCAGGGTCACCAGACGTCACTTATTTTCTGACGAACGAAAAACCTAATATGATCGCATGCCTACCCGCTAGCTTGGCCAGAGGGCCATTTTCCAGGTATCAGGTAATCAAGATACGTAAAAACATTGCTCACCTCACGTTAATTCTTCGAGCTGATTTTTACGTAAATATTAGATAATATCGTTAAAATTCAGTCATCAATACTCCCAGACACTTCTCGTCGGCAGTATCGCTTTGCAGACGCTTTAAAGCTCTCAAAAAAATACGTACTTTCTAAAGCTTCATTTTTATATATGTTAGCCAGACAACTATTTTAAAACGTTTTACAAGAAGGCAGACCGATCCAAGGGGTCAATTATCCCCTAGTCAACCTGGAAAATGGCCCTCTGGCCAAGCTAGCAGGTAGGCATACGATCATAGTACATACTGACACTACTCAATATTACACATTTCGTTCGTCAGAAAATAAGTGACGTCTGGTGGCCCTGGCATCTTGGACTATCATTGTGTTTTTATTATTATATATTATACAAACTACCAATAAACCAACAAAGAAACATTTTATCTGAGATCATCATTTAACATAATATAATAAAATAGATTATATTATGTATTCACTAATATGTGTTTATAAATGTAAAATGCCCAGACCGGAGATGGGCAGCAGAGTCGCAGGTGCGAGACGCCTGGTACTGCGATCGCTAATCTGCTTGCCAAGCGTATAACCTCCCTACAATAGAGGAGTCATGTCCAGCAGTGGAGTGCTACCGGCTGACGTAATACAAGAAGAATTTCAACGAGTACAACGGTACTTTCGTTACGTCACTTTTGTAAACAGTAATAGTTGACAGGTTGACGAATGACTGACGATGGTTTATTGAATCCGTTTCATCAACGCCCTATCATATTACGGAGAAAATCAATTTACGATGTACAATTCTAGTGTTTACGTAACCGTGTTACGGATTATCCTCACGGGAAAATGAAAATACTTCCTTTTGCACTTCCTCTCACTTTCCAGTGCATTGAGACACGTGTTTAGCCTGTAAATTAATGTCGTATTCATTGGATGACTTACACGATCTGATTACGTGAGAAACATGTTTCAAATAATCTACTGCATTAAAATATTATATAGATCGAACGTTCTACTCGAGTCTGATTTATAAAGGTTTAATATTGTAAGCTTGTGTGTGTGTGTGTGTGTGTGTGTGTAATGTAAAATGTGTGTTAGTACTTAGTTGTTATCATCCTTAGTTTTACCAATTTGACGACGGTAGTTATTAAAAATATATGATATATATATGCGTATAGACGTCTGTCAGCACCATATACAAAACGTTTCATGGTTTAATGGTGCTGTATAGTAACTACTTTGGTAATATGTTTTAAGTATCATTAAAAAAAATTGAGCTGCGATATATTGAACGCTGACTTCAGAAATCTAGTCTAATATGATAGACATTTTAGTCCACAAACACTAAGAACTAGAAATGGGTACATTTATCAACCACATAGATTGCATCATAGGGGCACTATTTGCCATAGTTGCCGCGCTTGGCATGCTGGTTACCCCTAGGCGGTAGGGATCCTGTTCTGTCTACGAGTCCGTCTGGATAGATACCACTCTGCTACCTATATCTACCGCCAAATAGCAGAGCTTGCACTGTATGTTCCAATCTGAAGGGTATAGCCAGTATAATTAGAGGCTGTGAAGCATTCAATCTCACTCATCCGACGTGACAACGTACCTGTAGCCTTCTATGTTTGAAGTTGGCTGCAGGTGTTCACGGACTGCAGTGGCCAATTACCATCAGATGGACCGTAAGTTCGTTTGTTACTGCAGCCTCATAAACGAAATCTCCTGAATTGTAGAGTTATTATTTGAATTTGTACCGCATTATAAATTCATAAATCGCCCAAGCATAAACATCTCACAGAATGCCATCGTAAAAGTGATGGGAACCGGGTACCCTTTTTTCTAGTAACGAGTCATCCCATCTCAATTCTCAGGGTGACAATGTGATAATATATCTGCATTTTGATTCTGAATCGAAGATAGAGGTATGGTAGGTCTATGGGCCACAACATCCATTTACCATCAAGTGGATTGTGTACGTTTGTCACCCTTATTTCTAAGTAAAAAACTAAGATTTGTCTTACACTTTCAGTCATAGTTTTTTTTATAGAATTTGGGTGACAATCGTGATATGCCGTGGTCTATAGACACCTACATCTATCGTCTATTAAGAATCAAATTGCAGGTGAGTTGTAACCCCTTAGGAATAAGATGGAATACCTCATTTCCACTAAAAAGTGTCTCCGGTTCTCTACACTTACCATACTAAAAAAATCTGCCAAGTGCGATTCGGACTCGCGCATGAAGGGTTCCGTACCATCGTAATACACGTTTCTAGTAGGGGAGGCCTCCTTTAATTTTTAATTTATATTTATTTCTTATTGTTATAGCGGCAACAGAAATACACATTATGTGAAAATTTCAACTGTCTACCCATTACGGATCATGAGATACAGCCCGCTGACAGACAGACGGACGAACAGCGGAGACTTAGTAATAGGGTCCCGTTGGGGACCCTTCGGGTACGGAACCCTAAAAACACAGCTGCATTAAGCTGCTATTTCACGTTGGTATTCTGTGAGTGCGTGCTCATTCCTTGTCGAGCCGACCCATACGTGCTACAACCATAATATAGCTGCAGCATAGCTCTACCACAGTCTAACTACTACCACATAATAAATAATAGTACTACGTACTACTACTAACAGTCGGTCATCGAGGCGTCTAGACAAGGCAATCGTGCGGTGCGGTGCAGGGCGAGACGAGAATGGAGGGCTCCCGAGCGGCTAACGGCCGCTAGGGCTATCCTGTCACGCAAATAAATTAAAATGATTCACACTACATGTGCGGTAAAAAACTGTGGGACGTCCTCATTTTATGATAAGGAATTAAAGTTATTATAACCAATTATCATTATTTCTGATCACTCATTATCTGATTATGTTATTTAATTTGTTTAAACTTGAAATAAAATAAAATCAGTTTTTTATTTTTTTATTACTTCCCGTTCTTACAACCTAGCAATTTATTGTTTATGTCGGCTTTTCCGACAACATCAAACGCGATAACTGACTATGTTCTTCTTAGGATGTGGCTCTACCATGCTGAAACGGCTCCTTTTCTTTCTAAAACACTGGTTAGGTAAATATCACTCTTTTAACCTGCTTCTGTCGTTAAACAGTAGTTCGCCTAGCCAGTACCACTATATTTACAAACTGCGAGTTATTTATTATAATACGTCAGGGATAACAACACAACTGTTGCTGTTTGATTGAGTGACGTAGCCACTTATTACCATCAAGTAGGCTGTTAGATCTTATGTTACTCGAATATTGTAGTATAAGTGTAACTAGGGATCCGCCCCGGCTACGAACGGGTGATTTCTGGATCTCGACCACAGCGCCACTTACCGGGTCCAATTATGAATCTAAACCATTCTCGAATCAACTTAATCACACACAAAAATTCATCAAAATCGGTCCAGCCGTTATGGAGGGAGTTCAGTCACATACACACGGACAGAAGAATTTTACATATAAAGATATATTCAGGTACAGCTTACTATAGCTTACTAAAAGTGTATTATCCTGAACTTTAAGTAAGCAATTCGTGAATTTATTATATATTATATAGGAAATACGTATAATATGGGTTTCTCGAAAATGGCTCTATAAAGAAAATTCATAAAAATCGGTCCAGCTGTTTAGGAGGAGTTCAGTCACATACACAGAATTATGTATATATATAAAGATAAAGGCTAATACTCCTCAGTCCTTTCGTGTCCATGGGTGCTGCCAAGTACTTCAAATTAAGGAAATATAAAAATATGTAATTTAAAGGCCATGAAATCCATAAAAATTTGGCTTTATTCTTTTTTTTGTATTTAATAGTATTCGTATAAACATAACTTACACAAGCGCCATCTATTGGTTACTATATGAAATCGTTTCTGTTGTTATACGTTTACGTTTTATTGTTGTTAGTTCTATGAAATAGATGTCACTGTTTATTTAATTTACTTTATTTTTTAATTATACTTCAGAAGCGTTGAACAGAAAAGTATTCTTTTAAAATGTTTTTTTTTAAATGTTATAAACGGAGACGAATTTTTGTTTTTAGGTTAAATGCAATATTAGAGTAGGTATTGTCATTTTCTACGTAGGTTAATAATTCATTGATTCGCCTCGTCACTTTTCATCAGGTGTAGGGTCTTTTTTCTGTCAACTTTTTTGCTAAGAGCATTTAGGATGGTAGAAAGTCAACGTGGCTAACCTCGCTGAACGTAAATCTAGTCAATGCCACTTGGACCAGAGAAGGGGAATAATCGATCACTAAGACGTATCATTTTGTGCTTACAATTTTATTTACACACAAATTTGCTAGACATCGTAAAAAGGTTGGTTTATAATTGATATATGTAATCATGTGAAAAATTAAGTTATTTAACTTTAAGTTCATGAATAACATAACTTTAAAATATATTGTATTTTATTCTTAGGTACACATTATATATAAAAAATAAAATAAACAATATCATTTGTATATTTATTTACAACTCGCTTATTTAATACCTACTTAAAAGTATATTATCTCAATTTATTGAATTAATTGTAAAACTGTATGCCACCTCCATTTGTTAAGTAAAAACTAAAGCATATTCAGAATGTAGGATAAGGTACTCAGTGATATAAATATACAAATTATTCACGCTAATTATAAGATTAACGCGTAAAAATTCTGAACCCTCAGCTAACCTATTTGACTAATATAAATTCTGGAAACGATCTTTTTATGTAAACTAAAAAGGCTTCCGTAAAGACTAAAGCCTCAATCGACAGCGGTCAGCTTAAACACAAAAATTATTTTGTTCTATAAAAGCACCTGTTACACAAAATGATTTTGTACTATGTATAAAAGCAAATATTACAATAATGTCCTCCAGACCGAATTTCGGTCACGGCGGCCGGTCTTAACGGAGACTAACCACTTGCGCAAGACAGGATTATAGTGCCGAGTGTGTTCGTAAGCATAGACGCTTGTTCTATTTCCTCACTCTCATAGTCCGATGGGATGACAATCCTACACGACTGGAGAGAGATCAGACACAGGATCAACGGCTACGTGAGGCACGTTGGTGAAACACCGTCAACTTTCTGACTTCGGGATGTTATTGAGAATTTCTTAACAGAAAAACGCAATAACTGATTTTTGGTCTGACCCGGGATTCGAATCCGCGACCTTATACACTACTAGATCAACTAGGCATTTAAAAGCAAATATTAGTATGAAAATTCTACTAAGAATATTTATAGTCTGCGTCTGGTAGTTATAGTCTGTGTTCCCAATACACATGACACATGCAACATAATATGTTATTTCATTAAAACTTCCATATGTTTGCATCGACTAGAAAGTTCTGGTTACCTATTGAATAAATATAAAAAACAAATCATCGGTAACTAATTACTTTTGGTACTTCAGCACTTAATTGCCGCAGCTATGGCATGTTAATTCATAAATTTCACTATCATCTTGTACTATAGCTATAGGAACTATTCCTCGTCAAAAGCAACTCTTCTAACCTGTGACGTTTAATAGATCTACTACTTCGTTTTCTTTTCTTGGGTAACCAAGTCTCCTTTATTAAATCACTGCCCTTCTCAGCTATCATAATAACAGGTGCGTTGATATTTCCATTTGTTATTGCAGGCATAATACTAGCGTCTATTACCCTTAAGCCCTGAATACCATAAACTTGCAATTTTGGATCAACTACCGCCATTGGATCACTCGAGGGTCCCATTTTAGCCGTACATGATAAATGATATATTGTCATTGTGTACTGCCTGATGTAACATTCCCAGTACTCATCCGTGTACAGAGGCAAGTGTTTACAGTTTGGTACCGGCTTATTATTGAACCTTGCTCCCAGCCGTTTCATGGCAGTAGTTTCTCCAACGGCAATAGCTGCTTTAACGCCTTCCCTCAAGACTCCAACGTCGTCAGGGTGCGTTAAGTAATTGTGGTACATTACTGGATATTCCAACGGGTTTTTCGATCGTAACTTTATAAAACCTGTACTCTTCGGTCGAAGCATCATAGGGAATATACCAAAAACATCTTTGCTCGTTAAGTGACCAAACACCTCTTCGTAGAATTCATCTGTTATACCGTGTGCCTTCTTTACTTGAGTGCCACCGTCTGATGGGATAGACGCCGACGTCATCATAAACTCCATATCGGGCCAATCTTCCGACGCATTCGCATATTTTGTATTAATGAAAGCAACTACTTCTAATCCAATGCTTGAAGTTAAAGGGCCATCTTCAGTTATAGCATAACGCAGCGCCGAATTTATATTAACAAGCCTATTCATGATTAAACTTATTGGGTAATCGATCTGAAACACTATTCCCCCAACAGCGATGTGGTCTTGCAAATTCCTCCCCACTCCGGGAGAGTCGTGAATCACGTCAATGTCGACTTCTTTCAAGTGCTGCGCTGGTCCAACACCTGAGAGCATTAGGATTTGTGGCGATGCGATCGCACCAGCCGCTAGGATAACCTCACGTTTTGCGTATACAATTTGCTTAGTTTCGTCTTTTATAAATTGAACTCCATACGCCCTTTTGTCATTTTTGTCAATTAATACTTTGGTGACATGAGAAAATAAAGATACATGGAGGTTCTGACGTAATCGAACCGGTCGAAGAAATGCTTTTGCTGTGGAACATCGAGTGCCTCTTCGCATGGTGAACTGATACCAGGCGTAGCCAGTCTGTTGTGCGCCGTTTACGTCAACTATTTCGTAGCCCATTTCTTCTCCCGCTTGAAGAAAAGCTGCCCCTATTGGCGTATTATAAGGTGCATCTTGTACAGTCAAGTAGCCTCCTGAAAGTTTACAACAAAGATTTTTTTTTATAATACTGAAGCGACAAAGGAACTTACAGTGAAAAAACTATGTCTACTCATATGTACTCCTAGGCAAAAACTCCTTTTCGCCCAACAACCTTGTGGAATTGATTACCACCAACGATTTCTCCGAACCGATTCGACTTAGAGACCTTCAAGAAAAGAGCCTACTCTTTTTTAAAAGTTCAGCAACGCATCTGCAATTCCTCTGGTGTTGCATTTGTTCATGGGTGGTGGGCTGGCGGGAGTCACTTACTGTCAGGTGAGCCGCATGCTCGTTTGCCCCTCTTATACAAAAAAAAAAAAGAGTTAAATCATGTAATTCACATAACACTACTTTTTGCATATGCCTTTTCAAAAAAAGAACATCAGCTCGCATGGATATCCTAAAAGACTTGTCCAAACTCAACAAGCGGTTTATCCACTCCTAAGTAATGCTGCTTCTCGTCACAGTTTATGAATGATTTATCTTTATAGTACCTATACGAGTATGGGTTTCTCAAACAAGCACACAGTCTACATCATCTATCTTCGATTAAGAATCAAAATGCAGATGCGTTGTCACAAAGACCCCTGAATAAGATGGAATGCCTCGTTTCCAGTAAAAGGGGTCTTCGGTTCTCTACACTCAGGATACGAAACACATCAGCATTAAGCTGCAATTTTACGCTGGTATTCTGTGAGAACGTGACATTCCCCCGGTCGAGCAGATCCATTCGTGCTACAAGGATAATATAGCGGCAGCGTGGTTTCACCATAACCAATCTCTACCATGATTTTGTTATAATCAAGCCTTGCTCGTATAGCAGGTACGGTTAGCATTTGAAAAAAGAATTGTCACTTTATTGTTGTTGCAAACATTTCTGTTATGAGTATATTGAATTTACTCTTATTTAACCCAGTATTGGAACCTATCGTATCGTAAGTGTCGTAAAAGGCGACAGGGGAAACAAATCAGGAGATGGGTAACAAGGTCTTATAAATATCAACTAGAAAATAATAAAAACTGCTTAGGACCTATGGAGAGGCCTGTGCTCAGCTGTGAGCCTTAATAGGCTGTAATAAATGAATACAACAGTAGTAACGAAATTCCTGCATTTTAGCTAATTATAATTTGACTCTATTAATGTTCAATATTTCTTTTAATAACTTACCTACGCCATGGTGCCTGGTATCCTTGGCTAAGTAGGGATTTCTTTGGTCTTCAGATTTTTTGAAATAGGGCAACACATCTTCATAGCCCCATCCAGGATTGCCAAAGGATTCCCACTGGTCGAAGTCTCGCTTATTGCCTCGTATGTAAAGCATTGTGTTGAGGACTGATGACCCGCCTAGCACTTTACCCTTTGTCCAACTACAACGCTTGTCTTTCATGGCCTGACAAGCGGAGTCTTGCGGCTGTGTTCTGTAATGGAAAAACAGAAAAATGAAATATAAGAGATATAAGAGAGACCACATTCACAATCAAGCTTGTACACTCCTGCATCTTGCAGGACACACACTTTACACTTGACTGATGGTAGAAACTGACTAATCTTCTTCGGCGGCTTGAAGTATGTTTCAATGGAAGCACACTTCAATATGTAGCCAATCTTGTCAGTGACACCTCTGACATATGGCAGTACGGCAGGCACTCGCTTGACTGTGGCCGGCTTCACTCGTTCACTGTGACGTAGGCGCGGGACCCAAAGCTCGTTGTCGTGCAAAACTTGACGACAATTTCACAATTCTACCTTAAGATAAAGTAACTGCATTTTTAGACCATCTTAACTCCATAAATTCTAAAATTCAGTTCACAATGGATTTAGAGGCAAACAATTCTTTAGCTTTTATAGATGTTTCATTCGGAATCCTGATAACACCTTGAGCCACACTGTGTATAGAAAAAAGACCCATACAGATATATATTTAAACGGTGATTCTCACCACATCCTTCACAGTTAGCTACCGTGGGTAAATATTTGTTTCAGAAAGCACGAGGATTAATAATTCTTCGATGGTTTGGCTTATGATTATTTATTCACCTTCATAGAACGGATTATAAGCGAAATGGAAGACAGAAACCATGTATTAGACTTTGTACTTGTGCGTTTGTGAGTGTACACTTTGAAAGATTGTAACGTAATTAACATGATCATGATCTTCTATTGGCTATTGGTTTGAATCATGGACAAACCGCGTAGATTAAATAATAATTAATCTAGTTTCTTGTTTAAATATTTCTATATTGGGCGGTGATTTTTAATAAAAATGGAGAGAAACGGATAAACGGTCCACCTGAGCGTAAGTGGATACTTCAGCTCATGGACATCAGCGGCCAACTTCAAACAAAGAAGATGCGTTGTCAGGTCTGAGGACTAAGTTGGAATGTCTCACAGTCTCTAATTATAATTATACGCTTCAGACCGGATCACAACAGTGCAAGCACTGGTATGTGGTGGCAAAAAAAGTAAGAGGGTGCTTCACCTACCCAGATGGATTATTAGACAGAAATAGGTGTCCTACCACCTAGCAAAAGGTTTGATTTCATTTGTAACCTTGATATCAAGAAAGAGCAGGTTTTTAGCTCGAACGTTCTTTTAAATTTACGTAACACGAAATCTTACCTAACCGATTAAGTTCGTCGTAATTTATTTCATCACCAATAGTTTATACTTTCTCAGTAGGTAGTCCCTAATGAATTTTATATAGATGCGACGATAATAATATAAGTCGGTTTATTGTTATTTAATAATCCAATTATTTAGTTAATATAAAATTCATTTTGAGCCAGTAAAAGTCCATAGCTGCACATAGGCCTCTTCCGCTGTAGGGAATCTTCTGCCTTTTTTACGTGATAGAGCCACGGTGCAGCTATATTATGGTTGTGGAACAAATGGGTCGGCTCGACTGGGGTAGGACCACGCTCTCACAAAATACTAGCGTAAAATAACAGCTTAATGCACTGTGTTTCGTATGGTGAGTGTAGAGAATCGGAGACCCTTTTACTGGAAACGAGGCATTCCATCTTAGTCCTCAGGGATGAAAACGCATGTGTATTTTGATTTTTAATTGAGAATAAATGTAGTAACATCTCTTATGTATCATAGCAGCAGCACAGGTGGACTGGGTGCTCGTTTGTCACCATTATTCTAAAAAAAAATCGTCACGCATGGCAGGCGGATCGACGATCGCAGTACCAGACGTCACGCACATTGGACACTGCCGGACAGCAGTTCGTCGCTAGTCTGGGTCTGGCGTAAATGTGACGATAGGCGTCACATTTACGCCACCTATCGGAAGCCATATTAAGATTTTTCTTGCATTTCCCACAGTCACCTCTTACGACATCCACGGGATGAAGCAGGTGATGCATTCACTTACGCCACATCACACAGCATATAAATTCCACATCACACAGCATATCAATTTGACCACAAGTGTTTAACATTGACCTTACAGTTTTCCCTTCACGTATTAATATATACATAGATATTAGACGTATTATTGTATCGACGCGTACAAAATTAGGCTAGGTGCACTTCACGGTTTTCATTAATCCGTAAATTGTTTACTTACCGGTATTTCCAATCAAGTTTGCTTTTATGGAGATACAGTGAGAGTAAAGGAACATCACTGATATCGGTTTCGTGTCCACCAGCTTCAAGCAGCAGCACATTCCAGCCTTCGATCTCCGAAAGCCTATTCGCCACCACCGCTCCCGCTGAACCACCGCCCACGACCACGAAGTCGTACTCCTCCCTCAGGTACTTCTGATTGAATGGCCTGTTCTCCGGGTCGAGGAGATCGTAGTTGAAGTAAGCCATGGCAGCGAGCATAGCGGGGATGAAAGTCAGTTTGCTGATCCCGCTTATTGTTAAAGCGGATTTAGCAGCCGCAGCGGCTGCTGTGAATATTCCCATGGTTAACTATGTTGCATCTCTTCACCTGGAAATAGAAACGACTATTATTTAGGATAGATCAGAGGAACCACCTCAAAAAACATGTGTGCGTTTAACACGCCTTTAATAAAATGAAATATAAAATAAAAATATTTCACGGCAAATGATTTATTTAATATGATAATTTTCAACCGCAATTACGGCATAAAATATGAGATAAAAGTTTAATTTTATAGCAAATAAATGTTACAATGAAGAGGCTTAATTTAAGTGTAATAAATCAAAAGAATATTTTCTTTCGGGTAAAATTGCTTTGTAATAGCGCCATTTACTTCATTCTATAGGTAAAGTCATTTGTATATAAAAATAGATGCTGGATGGCTTAAATTAATATATTATATAATGTTCTATCTCATTCTCTCGCTGGCTAAATCCTATAGATGTATGTATATGTTTGTCTGTTTTTGGTGTCGCTTTTTCGTTTCATCGAGTTTCCAAACACAACGATTCTAAAAAAGTATTCACTTCAAAAAAAAGAAAAAAACGTTTGTCAAACGAAACGATTTTTATTTATTTTCATTGATTTTGTAGAGCTAACAGCTCTCTAATCAATAGAATTGTAGATTATTCTGTGGACATCCCTAATAACGAAAATAAGAAAGTTAATACGTTAACATGCACTTATTAGAACTTATTAACTTAGTAGAATATCTGTCCCATGTACATATTTTATGCATTCTACTCAGTGTACTAAGATAAAAATAGAAAAGGTGCAAAGAAAGTCCTTCACAATATTAACTATCGAATTCGTTAAACTCGCGATTTCTATAAAAGTCTCTAATGAATCATCAAATACTGACATAAAAAGACCGACCCTCCCTAATTACCGCCATGAAGTTTAGAAATATCTGTGTCGGTGAGATTAAGTGTTCACAGTTATTGTCCGAGGTATACTATCCACGAAGAAAAACACGATGCAAGGTGATACACCTCGTTCATACGCAATACATAATGAGCTAGGAAGACGACTCCGATGTAATAGGCGTCATTTTAAGACTTACATAAGTCAAGATTCTAAAATTATTAAAAAATATAATATGCACATTACTCTAAAGACTCTAAACGAAAGGGGGGCAATTTTATGGGAGAATTTTTTTATATATAATAAGGGTGACAAACGAGCACACAGTCCACCTGATGGTAAGTGGTTGCTGTGGCACATAGACATCTACATCTATCTTCGTTTGCGAATTTAAATGCAGATGCGTTGTCAGCCGTGAGGACTAAGATAGAATGCCTCTTTTCCAGTAAAAGGGTCTCCGGTTCTCTACACTCACCATACAAACACAGCAGCATTGCTGCTATTTTACTGGTATTCTGTGAGCGTGGTCCTTCCCGGTCGAGCCGACCCATTCGTGTTACAACTATACTATTAATATAGCTGCAACATGGCTCTACCACGTAAAAAAAAATGCAAAAAATCACAACAAAGTTCTGATAAGTTGAATCAGCGTAACAAGAATTTTAGTTTAAATTAAAATAAAATAGCTAAAAATGTGTTTAAAGTTAATAATAATGAGGATAATAATCCAAATCATGGCCACACCCTCTCACGCAGTTGGGCCGACGACTCAAGATAAACATTTATTAATTTGTTATTACCTTCTTTGGTTTAAAGGTATTAATATTTTTATTACTAAGTTATATTAATTAAATTATTTTCGTTAATTTTTTTTAATACATGGGGGATGGATGATATTATTGTTTCTTTATTAATAATGGGAGATGTTGTGGGTATTTGTGTTATTGTAAGCGTAGGTAGTTATGCCACATGAGTAAAGAGAGTTATGCTGAAGTATAAATCAGTTGTTGTCTCGCTAACGAATGTGTATTATTGCAAACACAACACTCACCATACGAAACACAGCAGTATTAAGCTGCTATTTTACGCTAGTGTTATGTGAGAAGGTAGTTCTTCTCTGGTCGAGTCGACCCATTCGTGCTGCAACCATAATATAGCTGTAGCGTGACTCTGCCACGTCTACCTGCAACTCACTTAAAACAATGACAAAAAAATGCTATTAAGTTGCTAATTAGTTGCTAATAATGCTAATAAGTTATCTAGTAATTCACTTATGCTTACAAGGCATAATACATTCTATTTTTGTTAGCAAAATTTTATATCTTTATTTATAAATTTATGGTTGATAGATAAAATTATCAACCTAGTCACAGTATAAACCATCTAATAACGGTGTAAGAATATCCATATATTTTCTTTAGAGGTCGTCGTGGGTTTAAGCTGCTATTTTACGCGAATATTTTCTGTGAGAGCGTCGACCTGATCTATTCGTGAAAACCACAATTTAGCTGCTGCATGTATGAAATGCGGCACGTATACCACGTATGAAAAAGGTACATATGAAACTAAAATGCTTCCTGACATTTTAAATTAAGAAGCCTTTTTGTATCGTTGAAGTCTAAATCTATAATCTACTTCCGATCGTAGTAAATTGATTGTTCGTTGTCTTCATATGTAAAAATTCTTATTGTCATAATATGAAAAGTAGTTTAAAATTATTTGTCTCAAGTTATAACTAGACTGTTGCAAGAAGTCCCGTGGAAAACATGCAACTAAAATGTCAAGTATTGAATTGAGCAGCAATTAATGTCAAATTTCGAGATAACTGTGGCACCATAACCACTTTCGTAACAAATACTCCTTTTACCACGTTTTTGTTCAGTATATATTATATATATATAAGTAGCAGCACGAAAGTCTAGCAGTGACCGTTATTGCATAAGTCGCGCTGATTGGCTTATTGCGCATAAGTCACGCTAATTGGCTCGTGCGTATCGTTCGCACGCGCTGATTGGCTCTGCAGTCGCATTCGTACAATTCAATTCGTGCGCGTCCCCTCCACGTTTCGTTCAGCGCTAGACTTACGTGCCGCGACTTGTATAGTTGTGAATGTCTGTTCGGGTCAAATTGAGTAATTGATTTTAAACCAAATTCGACTTGAAATTTCGGACAGAGCTCGGAATGGGATGACAAAAAAACGCGGTACATTAATACATAATTGTTTTAAAGGAGTCAATCGTTTTGGCCCACTAGAAATTTTCGCGACCCTTAATGGTATTATATACAAAAAAAAGATACCAATTTATTATTGTAAATAGCATAAAGATTTTATGAAAATCTAAACGGAATTAAGAAATCTGAAAAAAAGAGTTGTTTTGATATTTGTGTTCTTGTCATTGGTTCAGATAATGTAATATTAAAAAAAATTGTAGTAGAGATGTGCCAACTCGGAAGAAACTCGACTCGAGTTAACTTGAGTTGAAATTCACGTAACTCGAATAGTACTCGAGTTACGCAACTCGAATTGGCGGAACGAAGTTGTGTCAGTTTGTTACAAATTATTTTTATATTTGTTCCTCCATCCAAGATAATTATTATTACTTAACTTAATAGGTAGTTATATTTTATTGGTTTGCGTATAGACAATTTTCATAAAATAATATCACTCCAACTTTATGACGTAGCGTATAGTTAATGTTATTAATAATTTAACTATCACGTATTATACTTAATCAGCTTGTTGATATTACATAATATATCAATAAATTGTTCGAATTAGTAAGTTGAGTTCATCACTAAATTGTAGACAGACACTGATTTGACCGTAAGATAAAGATGCGACTCGAGTAGAATTTTGTGACTCGAGTCACTCGGGTTTTATCATGTCACTGTAGTTGTACTCGAGTTTTTGAGTTATGCGAATTAACTATTTACAGTCCCTGCATCGATTGAAGTTTATCACTAGAGTTGATAATAGCGATTACCTTAGTTAAAGCATTTTTAAATAGTAATAATAATAATAATGTTTGATAATTAAATTACTAGTTTAAGTTTTCTTTTATTATAGTTTTTAATGCAATATAAAGTGGAATTTCTATATTAATATACTTTTTAAATAGGTACCTTTATTAAATAAGTAATATGTGACAATATGAAATAAAATACAAATATTTATTATTTATTTATTTGTAGTATTTCCATGTTTTTTATTTACTACAGACATGTGTAGCATTTCAAAATCTATAAACTGCTTTTCGCATATCTTACAAATCGCTTCCATTTTTCAAAATAAGCCACACTGACGATTTTTGTTTTGTTGTTTCATTGTTATCATTCATAGTTTAAACAAACAAGTATATTATGTTATGCACTACTTATACGAAGTAAAAAAAAAATAACAATGATAGCACAATCACGATATTATAAATCAAACTAAGTTCATATTTGACTACAACATGCCAGATGCAAGTTTCACGCCCGCGGCGCCTTATACTATGTGAATTAGTTGATTAGATAGATTAGAAGATAGAATTAATGAATTAGTGAACTGACATCTATCTAGCGCTCTCCGAATCCACACGGTGCGTCGAGTTGACTCGGTAACTCGAGTGCAAGCGGACTCGAGTAAAATTTATTTTCACTCGAGTACCGAGTTACACAGATTCACTCGATTGAATCGAGTGAAAACAGAGTTCGAGTTGCATCACTACTTTAAGAATCTGTCTGTGGTTAATTGTTATATACTTTAAAATAATTTTCAGTAGCAAACTAGCAAAATTAATTAATAGCTAAAAAGTTTATACGTGTTTGTTTACAAGACAATAAAATAAATATCGTCTCATCGATGCACAAGTGTTTAACATATAATGGATAATATCTATTTTTCCTTTTTATTTTTTGTGGTCGCATGGTAAAATTGCTAATGACATTCGAAATTGAAAAATGAAAACTAATGAGTTTAGTTAATTAATATAAGAGTATGTATCACAGAACACAATTACTCTCTAAGGTATGTATGTAATACAAGAGTTTACTTTTACACCTAGAATTTTGGAAAATCTAAATAAGATCTATAATTTATGATGAATTACCTAAAAAATGATAAACACAGGTCTTAGAACCTTATTAGTATGTTAAAAGTGACAAAGTATTAAAGTTTTATGTTATTAGTAAAATCTAAATTAAATAATAGATAGAATAAATACATAAATGAAGTTTTTCTGTATGTTATAAGAAAATTAGAATCTATGGGTCGAGGATTTAAAGATTTCTCTATTTGATGTAGCTTCATTGGCTTTGAAGAGCGATTCATTTAACTGCATTTAGGTATAAATACCTTATGTATTCAGCAAGTTGCTCCATAAACTTGACAATACCAAATGGCATCAAACATGGATCCTGAATTTATGCCAGCCATAGTAGATAGACAGTATAGATAGTACATATATTTACGTGTAAATAAGTACTTATTACTTGTACTAGAAGCAAAGATACAGTTTGCATAAGTATTGTAACTTAGTTAAGCCATTTTTACTTGTGTAATGGTTATATCCTTGTTGATCAGGTGCTTCTATTATCCTTAGACTGATGTGTTGTTAACTGTGCAGAAAGGAATATTATTTTGTCATCTACTATCAGATAATTAATATAAAAATAATATCCTTTTCCCCTACATGAAACTAGTGAAAATAAGAAATCAACTAGTGAAAATAAGAAATCAGATAACTTTTACATAGTCAAATATTGTTGATGTAAATCCATAACTACTATTTGTGTATTTGATCATATGGAGCTGATTAATGGTGTATATTTTATAATAATTTCTTATTTATTTAACATAGAGGCAGAGACAACAAAATACTGACAGAAATATGGAAATGTAGTTTATTGACATTGAAGTATAGTATATACTAATATATATATAGTAAATTTTTTCAGGTGGATCGCTTAGAATAAATGTGTATGTCTTGTAGGCTGAAATCTTGCAGAGCTGCTCATAGGCAGAGACAAAAGTATATGGATATTGAATACAACAGTCTTATATCATATCTCACAACATTGATAATATCCTTCTGATTCATGTTATTATCAAGTTATTTTGAAAATATCTTTTGAAATGATAATGACTGACAATAATAAATACAATTAAATTATACATGTGTTTTTGTTATCCTTACACAACCAGTTTAAAACATCTTACTTCATATTTATCAGTGTGTAATAACATAGATAAACATGATATTACCTAGTCATTTTGGCTTTAATGGTGTTTGGGGTATGATAACTAATCAGTTAATATATTTTAAAACAAAGTTTACACACTGCACCTTTACTAATCAACCAAAACATATTAAAACAAAGTCTTGACACCGCACCTGTCTGTCTGTCTGTTCCACTATTAAATTACACTATAGACTGCTTTGGGAAATAATTACAACAATATATGCAGTGGCATTTTACTTTGTGTTTTATCCTTATACAACCAGTTCAAAACAGCTTTCTTAATATATAGCATTTAAAGGTTTTATTCATCTTGGCTTTAATCATATTTATTTAATTACTGTAATGGTGTGTGTGATGTATATTCACTAATCAATTAATACCTGTAAAAAATAGTCTCCACACTACGTTTGTTTGTCTGTGCGCACTGTTTTGCCGGAACTGCTAAAAGGATTTTCTATCTATCTTAAAATATCTATAATTGCTGAATGTACCTACAACTTTGTTTAATACTATTAATTATTAAGCTATTCTATTCTATATACTTACACTATTATAACTCATAATATCGGTGAAAACTACTAGAAAATCGCTTTTAGTTTGTTTTAAGGTTATTGCAATATTCATATTTTAATTTTTGATTTCTCAGAATTCCCGTTAGATGCGATAAAACTAATATTAATTTTGTAATCTATAGATTATAAGGAATAAATCAACATACATTTCATTGAGGTTCACTAAAATTCGTGGTGGGCCCATTCTCCATACAAAAAGAAACTGTCTCCTTTCACTTGTTAAACCCGAAACTTTCAATAAACTACGTTTTGTAATAAGACCGTTATAGTTTAGGTTTCCGAATGTGACCTCGAATTATTTCGCAGATATGCAGGTTTTTTCACTTTCCCATTCACCACTGAGAATGTAATAAAACAAGTCTAGAATTACGGTTTCAGCGGTGTCTGTAAGACCGTTTTTTTAATTGATAGTCCGTACGACATCGGTGCAACAAACTTTCGACCAAGTTCATTTCGAGCGTATAAACTTTTTTATTATTTTACTTGATATGACGTGACAGTGATACGATACGTCCTCAACATATCAACTATCACTTTCGCAACATTAATTATGTGTCATGTCATCATTCATCATACAATATCTGTCGAATATGGATACCTCCAAGATCTCCTTTTCTTTTATGTAATGGCAAATATTGGTTCAATTTCAAATCGTCTTACTTGACAACAACGTATAAAAGTGTCACATGCCACACCAAATTAAAGGATGTACATTGTACAGTGTACCGTAAGTCGACACCGGCAAGACCCCGACAAAGCGGCTACACATAAGCAGACGTTGCGTCGCTGTAAAATATAAATTATGTGTATCGTGTACAGTACGATGTTATTTTAAGATCAGTCCGTATTTCAAAATTTTAAATGCTTATTGTTAAAGTAGAGTATGAATGATATTTTTTTTCACATTTATTATATTGTTGTGTTGTTACTGTTCTTTTAACTAAGTATACATTCTTACGGATTTGGTTATTAGCGGTATCGATTTCGCAATCGTAGAAATTTCCCAATGATGCTTTGGTCGCTCTTGTAAATTTTTCTCGTTGTTGTTAATTTAGCTAATTTAATTTATATTTAATTTGATATAAGTCCAAAGTTTTGCAATGCTGTCTTACCATTAAATAATATTAGTTTCCGTTCATTATACACGTGGTTTTCTTGGTAAGACAATTATTGATATTCACGATGAGAAGGTGCTAATTGATATACAAAATCATTTTACGAAAAAATTATTTCCCGTATCTTTATTTATTATTGCGTCTCAAGTTGATAAATAAGACAGTTAAATACGGTATTTTATCAGTTTTTTTTTACGGGATCTACTTAACAGAACTTTTGGCACATTTAAGTTTTGTAGAGCCGTGTGGGTTAAATAGAATCTATTAAACAGAATTATATATATATATATATATATATATATATATATATATATATATATATATATATATATATATATATATATATATATAATATATATATATATATATATATAAAAACTGATAAAATACCGTATTTAACTATATATATCGTCAGTCCGCCTGCCTAGCGTGACAATTAAGCCAAATCTTCCCGATAATGGAGTTTCCCATATCCAGCATATGGCTCTTGAACGGGCTGATGAGGAAGAAGAAAGGAAGAAGATTCTTAATCAGGATAAATGTAGATGTCTATTAGCCACAGCATCCATATACCATTGGGTGGACTGTATACTCGTTTTTCAACATATTTAAAAAATATAACTAACTTATATTAATATAGTTATGTCATTCAAAGTTTCGTAAATTAAACCTAAAGCAAGAAAAAATTTGCTGCTGATGATGATGATGCGGTTTTATTAGTGTTCCGATTTCGTTAGACCTGAAATACCCATACTAGCAGGAGGCAATACCGTAAAAAAAATCGAAATGTGCGAAATGTTGCGAAATATCTGCTTTACACTATTGACTCTCCGTTGTTGGTTTGGTAATTTCACTGGAATATGATGAAAAAATATTTCTTTATTATAAAAATAGATATATATATATATATAAAATTGTCCTAATATAATGCAAATAAAATAATTCAAATTTCAGCCTTCAATCATATTTTTTGTAGTAAAACTACTTTAGACGCGCTTGGGGGCAACTAAGAGTCAGATCTATTTTCGGACGGAAGTAACGTTCAATAAAATCTTTGGACTGTTACGCAGTTTCCGCAAATTTATAGGAAGTAACCTCAAAAGCGACTGACTATAGTATTTCATGTGTATTATATATGTTATATACACATACTTGTATACAATTTTCAAACGGTATACATCATACAAATACAAATAAAAAATAGTAAATAAATAATAACAATAAAAATATATACATTACTTTTTGCCCCGTGTAATGGCGGTGTAAGAATATACACTACCCCAAATCGCCCCTTGGTTGTCGTAAGAGGCGACAGGGGAAAACAAACCAGAAGATTTGCAGCAGCGTATTCCTTATAAAAACTAAAAATAAAAAACTGTGGTTGCCAACCCTAATGAGGCGATCTATGGGAAAGGCCTATGTTCAGCAGTGGACTTTTGATAGACTATAACGGATTAATGTCTCCATACACAACACATGGTCACAGTTATAACGCATGTGGCATCCATCGCCTTCTTCACCAGTATAAAACAAAGTCTCTTCCCGCCGTCTGTACGCTTAGATCTTTTAAACTACGCAACGGATTTTGATGCGGTTTTCATCAATAGACAATGATTCAAGAGGAAGGTTTGCATGTATGCATATTATATATTATATAATTCTTCTGTCCGTGTGTATGTGACTGAACTCCACCTGGACCGATTTTGATGAAATTTTGTGTGTGTGATGCTGATTAGAGAATGGTTTAGATTCACAATTGGACCCGGTAGGTGGTGTTGTTGTCGAGATCAAGAAATCAACCGTGCGAAGCCGGGCGGATCTCTAGTTAGTAATATAACGTTGTTGCATATAAAACCGCAAATCATGAAATTTGTATACATATGAAATAAAGCTATGTGGCATTCTAATTAAATCCCCGGCCGAAGGCACGCCATTATAATGTCTTTTCGTCATCATTATGGCAGCCCATCGCAAATCCTCTCAAAGAAAGGCCTCTCACAAAGGCAACCACAAAGCTCCCTTATACCTTGCTCTTAGGATCTGTAAGCTATATGACCAGCTATAGTTTTATACGTGTTAGAACCATGCTGCACCTGTACATATTATGATTGTAGCACGAATGAGTCGGCTCGATCGGGGAAAGACCACTTTTCACAGAATACCAGCGTAAAATAGCAGCTTAACGCTGCTGTGTTTCATATGGTGAGTGTAAAGTACCGGAGACCCTTTTTACTAGAAAAGAGACATTCCATCTTAGTCCTCACGGGTGACAACGCATCTGCATTTTGATTTTTTATTGAGGATAGATTACCCACCACATAGATGACCACTTACCATCAGGTGGACTGTGTGCTCGTTTGTCAACCTATCCTATAATAAAAATATAGTTTCGTATGGCGAGTGTAGAGAAGCTGACATTTTTTTAGTGGATACGAGGCATTCCATCTTAGTCCTCAGGGGTGACAACGCTCCTGAATTTTGATTCCTATTCGAGGATAAATGAATATGTCTATGAGCCACAGGATCCATCTTTTGGACTGTGTGCTCGTTTGTCACCCTTATTCTTTAAAAAAAGCTAAGTACTACATTAAACAAATATCCTGCGATAATTTAAATGATTGATGTGACATAAACTATATGTTCAGCTGAGCTGTGTGCTTATTTCCTTATTATTTAAACGGCAAATGTAACAGTGTATAATAACGCCATGTAAACACTTAAATACATAATTTAACATGTTATTGCCCTGTTATAATTCGTGCAAATGTTTTAAAGGTCAATCTTTGTCAAGGTTATTCAGTCGTAAAGCAAAATATGAAGTTGTTGAGTGTAAGGTCGCGGCCTCAAAAAACTTCAGTCGTTGTACCTGGTAGTGGTTGTTGTCGCTTTTGGTGATATCATAAGGAAATCAATCATGCCATAATATCCCAACAATAAACCTTCTTGGTCTTTCACATAAATGCCCATCAGCATTTATGTTAAAGACCAAGAAGGTTTATTGTTTCCGACAGATAGAATAGAATAGAATAGAATGATTTTTATTCAATATAGATTATTACATAATATTTATTGAAAGTCATTTTTTAATTTACCACTGGTTCGGAAATTACCTCTGTCCTGGGAAAACAGCAAGAAACCCAGCGGGATTTTTTTAAAACATATTTCACTTTACAACAATTTTGTACAAATTTTAAATGAATTTTAATAGAACCAGCATGGTGGCCATCACCTCATTCTATTATTAATTCTTTTTTTCATAATATTATTATATTTGCAGATAGTTAAATAACTATCTCATTCTATGACAGACCTAAAATACCCAGACCCGCAGTTTTCCCAGATAGTGCGAAACGTCTGGTACCACGTTTGTCAATCCGTCTACTAAACATGGCTATTATTACAATCTTCTCAACTCTAGAAGAAACCTATGTCATGGTCATAGGTTTTTATATGGATACGAACCCTTATCTCGTAACAAGGCACTTCATTTTAGTCCACAGGGTGACAACAAATTTGCATTTTGATTGATTGAGGATAAATGTTTATGAGCCACAGCATCCACTTACCATCGGATTGACTGCGTACAAGTGTACGTATCATCCTCTTGTTCAGAGGTTGAACATATACTAAGAAAAAAAACGACGTAAACTCGGAAAGTCGTGGGTTCGAATCCGTTGTGCGACTACTGTCGTAAACTGCTAACACAAGTATTATAAGCTTACTTTTGTACTTACTCTTTTTTAGTTAAGTTAATATAAATTAAAGGCAAATAATGTTATTATTATAATATGTTATTTTTAATAGAGGATAGACCGAGTATTGAGGGACCCGAGATCCAAGTTACGATGCAATCTATATAATTTTTTTATAAATGATAATACACTTGTATCATGGGCTGCATTGGTCTTTTTATCTCACTTGAATCTAGCATAAGTGGTAAAATTAAAAAATTTGTACAACCGACTTCAATATAAATAAAATGAGAACATTATCAATGTAGTCAAAGTCAATTAAATACGCATTATTAAGGATAACTCAAAAACTACTGGTCAGTTCTTGATCAAATTTATATGGGACCACAAGAGAAGCACCAGCTTTTAAATAAAAAAAGAATCATCAAAATATGTTCACCCAGAAAAAAGTTCTGAGGTAACACACATAAAAAAATACAGTTGAATTAAGTACCTCTTCCTTTTTTGAAGTCGTTTAAATATCAAACTAAAGCCATAGAATTTTATGTGACGTGCCTTAGACGTACCTACTAGGTTAGCTATTACTTTAACCTTACCGTTACCGTTACACCCTATTAACTTCTACTGCTGAACACAGGCCTCCCCCATAAATTGCCTCATATGGAGGATATTTGCCATAGTTGCCACGCTTGGGAGGCGGTTAGGTAACCTCAGTTTTTTATTTTTAGTCGTTATAAGGAAGCCGCTGCTGTCCATCTCCTGATGTTTCCCTCTGTCGCCTCTTACGACACCCACGGGATGATATGGACTTGTGGCTATTCTTACAATGCCACTACTCGGTAAACTATTTACTCAGTACTTTAACTTTGTTTTAGTTTATTTGGAAATATAAGTTGCAAACATGTTACAAACTTAATATCATACATATTTATGAATCGTAAAATAAGGACAAACTTAACTGTCGTTACTGTGAGTGCCAAGGTGCACTTAATTCGAAACATCCGTTTTTAAGTATTTGCAATAGTTTCTTGAGAAATTGCTAACTAAAAAGTAAACTTCAAATGTAGTTGCGTTGTAAAAGATTTGTAATTATAGTGAGCTTAAATTGATGTAATTTAACTTAAACGAAAATTGTTTTAAACTGTCTTATTAAGTGATGTAATAGCCTATTGACATACGTCCAACTGTCGCGAAGAGGGAAGCGGCCTCGTTTCATTTCTGAGAGGGTTTTGTAGCAGGAAAGAGTCCGCCGCACGGTCTAATGCGTGTTTTTGCAGTTCATATGTCATCCTAGACTTCTTATCTAGGTAGTAAATCGCCAGTAATGCGTGTCATTTTGTGTTATTTTATTTGTGTGCAGATCAGTATGTACATTTCAGATCATTTTTATATATATTGCTGTTATAATAACATATTTTTGTTTTGCATGCCTTAAGCGCGCGTAGGTATGTTCTACTAGCGCCTAAAAATTAAGGTTCCAACGTTTTGTCGCATGAAATCGTATCTAACAATCACATTGTACACATAAATGACATAAAAAGCATATTGTCAGAAAGATAAATGATTGTTGAACTTATTAATTTTATTTTCTAATCGATTAATTGCTATTTTTATATAAAAAAGTGGTTTTAGTGGCTTATGGGGTGGATTTATCAAGTCCGCATGGAGGGGTAAACACGATAGCTTTTCAAAATATGAATTTTTCAACTCAATCAATTTTTTAACCTCTTCATCTATCATGTGGGAAGCTATGGAATGTAAATGGCAGTTTCATTTTATTTTGTTTAGTTATAATTAGTTTTTTTCGGTTAAGAAATCACGAAATTTTCGGTGTTTTGAGCAGCCTTGTAATAATTTATTTTACTAAATACACTTTGCCTCACTCCGTGTCCGTCATCCGTCATTCCGGCCTCGGCCGCCGTCGTGAGTGGATATTGCATCGCTTGTGAGCAGCAAAAAAAGATCGCTGTAGAAATACAAAATATTCGAAAAACCAAATTTGATACATACTTGGCAAGATAAGATATTATTTTTATAATCACAGATTTTTATTACAATATTTTGTTTCGATAAAAGTAAGTAGGATTTATATATAAATATACTTAAATACGTCTTGGACGAATTAAGCTCGAAGTTGTTGACGAATATGTTTACCTGGGACAAATAGTCCGACTACCTCAAAACCTCAATACTAAATTGTACAACCAGTGCGTGTTGCCAGTGATGACATATGGAACTGAGACGTGGTCCTTCACTGATGGCCGTATGAGGAAGCTCAAAATCGCTCAGCGAGCTATGGAGAGGGCTATGCTCGGGGTTTCTCTGTGTGATAAACTTAGAAATGAGGATATCCAGTAGAACCAGAGTGACCGACATAGCTCAAAGGATTAGTAAGCTGAAGTGGCAATGGGCCGGCCATATAGCTCGAAGAACCGACAACCGATGGGGAAGAAAGGTTCTCAGTGGCAGCCTCGTACCGGCAGGCGAAGTGTAGGCGTCCCCACTAGATGGGTGACGACCTGGTAAGACATGCAGGAAGTCAATGGATGCAGGTGGCTCGGGACCGTGCTTTGTGGCATTCCGTGGGGAGGCCTATGTTCAGCAGTGGACTTGTGAAGGGCTGTAATAATGATGATGATGATGACGTCTTGGACTTTATGGGTGAATACTGAATTCCTCGACGAGTAGAAATAGGTGTGCTGAGTTTGGGCTCGTTTTGATATTTATTTTGTCACCTTTTCTCCGGACTTGAGAAGTGACCGAAGGTGTACTTCGGTGAATGTTACTGGAACTCATCGACGAGTAGAATTAGGTGTGCCGAATTTGGGCTTGTTTTGTTAGTTATGATGAGACCTTACCTCCGGACTTGATGGAATGGCCTGAAGGTGTACTTCGGTGACTGCTACTGGAACTCCTCGACGTGTAGAAATAGGTGTGCTGAGTTTGGGCTCGTTTTGATAGTTATCTTTACACCTTTTCTCCGGACTTGAGAAGTGACCGAAGGTGTACTTCGGTGAATGCTACTTGAACTCCTCGACGAGTAGAACTAGGTGTGCCGAGTTTGGGCTGGTTTTGTTAGTTATGATGAGAGGTTACCTTCGGACTTGATGGAATGACTGGAAGGGGTACTTCGATGAATGCTGCTGGAACTCCTCGACCAGTAAAACTAGGTGGGTCGAGTTTAACTCGGTTTGTTAGTTATGACAGGCCTGTCTCACTCCGCGCTTTAGGCATGAAAATATCCTTCGCTGCGCAGCCCCGTATGCGGGGCTAATTTCGTGGGGTTGTCACGCGTCTGCTCGAGCTGACGCGCGCCTTACGTTAACATAAAATTATTTTTCTCTAATAAGTATTTAGGCACTTTTGATATTTATTTTTGAGTTTTTATTCAATTATGGCTCTCAAAAGCCAAAAGGTACTGCATAGCATACGGGTGCTGAAATAACAATAGGAATGTCGACTTTTCTTTCTTTACTGTTCCTAAGGATTACCGAAAGTTAATATATTATTATTTATTGATAGATCTAGATAATTAGGTACTTAGTTACTGACGCCATAGTTACAGATTTATTATTTGATTAGTGACCCAACCACAGCTTCGCAGTTTTCGATTTTTTCGCGTATAATACCAATGACCTTAAAAATTCGTTCAGTGTGAATAGACCTCCCAGTACTAGTGACTTATGCAAGATCAGCATTTTTTTAACAAAATAAAAAAAAAGAAATACTAATACATTGCATAACACCTCGATGTATTCTACTATATACTAACTAATATCAAAGGATTCAATTTGTTTTCTCACAACACCTAACCCTACAGTAGAAGCGGCCTTAACAAAGGCGCGTAACGGGCTAAGTGATACAGACTCTCGCACGCGGACGTAAGGTGCATTTTGTTTTAATACGCGCGCCGCATAATTTTTTTTTCGACGATACCAGTAGGTTAGTTTCACGATGGTCACTTCCGAGGTGTGCAAAGTATTATGAACATTAGCGACGTTGTAACTAAGTTTTAACTCGCAAGTTTGCTATCAGAGAGTGATCCTTCTGTTCTTGTACTATTGTTTATTCTGTGGTCATGATAAGACCTTACCTACGGACTTCATGGAGTGACTTGAAGGTGTACTTGGGTGACTCCTTTTTAAAATTTTCACGATCGATATGAGCATTATGAGTCGTGCACTTTTGGATTTTATTATTGACGTTTGACATAAAATTATCGGAAAATTGGAGTATAGTAATAAGGTTATTAGTGAAAACTTGTGTGTATTTAAACTCCTTTAAAAAAGTTACGTATAACATGAGTGCTTAAGGCATATACATTTGGATTTACAAAAACTTCTTTGTTCAAATTACCCCGAAAAAGTGTAATTTACTGCTTTTTCTGGTGCGTTATGAAGTTAGAATGACGTAAACTAATAATGACAGCGCCATTCGTAAGCCATGCCATGTATCTGCAATATCTAATAGCACATGCAATAATTACTAAAATATTATCACAATACGTTCTAAAGCGTCCCGCATGTCCCGGATTTATAAATTATTTAATTATTAAATTTATTCATGAATTTCCAAGTCAGTCCCATCCACAATAAAAAAAAAAACAAAATGACTATAAGTGAAGTAGCCGGTATGTGTGAGAGTGAGTATGAAAGCTTTATTTTATTACGCGTCGTGCGACATGAGTAAGAGAGAGAGAGAAGAATAAAAAATACCTTAAGTTAAAAAACACCACTTACGTGAGAAATCTGATTTTAATAAATAAAATTTTAAAATAAATAATGACTTTTTAGTGGTAGAACCATGCTGCAGTTATATTGTGGTTGCAGCACGAATGGGTTGGCTCGACCGGGGTAGGACCACGCTCTCACAGAATACCATCGTAAAATAGCAGCTTAATGCTGCTGTGTTTCGTGTGGAGAGTGTAGAGAACCGGAGACCCCTTTTACTGGAAACGAGGCATTCCATCTCAGTCCTCAGGGGTGACAGTGCATCTGCATTTTGATTCTTAATTGAGGATAAATGTAGATGTCTATGGGCCACTGCATCCACTTACCATCAGGTGGACTGTGTGCTCGTTTGTCACTCTTATTCTATTAAAAAAAAGACTTCAGTAAGTCACGTTGTTTCCTAATATTAGTGCAAGCAAGACACCCCCTTCTCCATCCACATGAATGTCCCGCATTAACCTTTTATAAAGTTGTCCGCATTATTTGTTAGTCCAAAATGTCATCGAAATACGATATTTATAATTTCTCAGACATGTAGTTTTCTTAATGATGTTTTCTTTCACTAGACAAACGCTTTGTAAATCCGCACTTAAAATTTCAATTAACAATTTTCATTGTGACCGGTGGTATTTCTTAGCCTAGCTTGGCTTAGCTGGATGCTGATGGCTTAAAAAGTTCACGCCTAAATATACCCAGGCTTTTCCAAAAAAGACAAAAATTGGTCCGCGTGAATTCATTGATTCATTTATCATGGGACTCTTAAACATAAATCTTACACGAAAGACACAGCTATCACATCATAGCTTCACATAAAGCGTGTCTCAAATTCGTTTAAGCTTTAAGCTGTTGAGCAACTCAGTTTGCATATTTTCTTATAAGAATATTCAAAAGACAACCGAGCTAACAATCCGCTTCATGGTAAGTGGCTACTGTGACACATGCACATCTGCAACCAACTCAAAACAAAGAACGGTACAATGGCGTTGTGTCACCTAAATTTTCAGATGGAATTTCTTGCAGTAGAAACTATACTGATTTTTCTTGTGTCCACTGCAGCTTAGTAGCAGAAATAGATAGACAGGAAAAGAAACCCAACTTAAGGTTGCCAATTACATATAACACTATATAGGTAATAAAGTATTCTGTGATTAGAAAATATATCATTTTGACGTGGTAGAGCAACGTTCCAGCGATATTAGTTGTAGCACGAATGGGTTGGCTCGACCGGAGTTGCTATTTTACCCTGGTATTCTGTGAGAGTTTGGTCCTAACTCTCACAGAATACCAGGGTAAAATAGCAGCTTAAAGCTGCTGTCTTTCATATGGTGAGTGTAGAGAACCGGAGACCCTTTTTACGCATCTGCATTTTGATTTTTAATCGAGGATAAATGTAAATGTCCGGTCTGTAGATGTCTATGGGCCACAGCATCCACTTACCATCAGTGTGTGCTCGTTTGTCACCCTTATTCTATACAAAAAAAATTGGCGAAATACATCGCTACTTTCTTACTACTTTCTACTATATTTTTCTCTCCTTTCTTATTTTATTTTTAAGGAATTTTGGAAGAAATTGCTTTATATCTATAAGAACGCCTTTTGTTTTCTTTCTATGTTTGATTCTTGTTATGTTGTTTATTTTCTTAGTGTACAATAAGGGCTAATGTGTTGTATATTTTTTGCTAATATATTTTATTAAAAGAGGGAGGTTCACAATTCGATTGTATTTTTTTGTGTGTATGTTAAGCAATATCTTAGTCAATTGAGTCCCGATTTTGAAGATTCTTTTTTTATTAAATAGCTTATACTTCAGGGATGGTCCCATATTAATTTGAAAAAAAAATTTACACCTAAGGGCGGCAAAATAGGGGATGAATTTTGTAACGTAACTAATTAGGCGGCATGGAGATGTGATATTCTTTAGTCTACACAAAGGTTAAAAAATAACTTAAAAAACTCTAAAGTCGGTGCTTTAATTTTTCTGTACACTATGGCTTAGCACCGACTTAGAATGTTAAGTAAATTATTTTATTCTTTCTAGTTCTTTTGTGGGTTAGATGCTAGGCAAATGAAAATGACTTCACTCTTCCAAGAATGTATATATTTCACTTTATACTGGTACGGTTTAAAATTACAAGTATGTAGCGAAACAAAAGAGATGGAAAGAAATATCAGTAACTGGATGTATGGAATACTCGAGGTTGAAAAGCCGAGAATAAGTTTACCGCGATTTAAAGGAACCGTTATTACGGCGGCGCGAGCGTGGGGTCTAGCGCTGAGGTCGTTTGAATGCAAACTGCCGGTTAAAACCGAAGGCGCCCGGACTGTCACGAAAGCGGCTTGAACGGAGCCGAGCATTGCCGACCTCAACCGACACGAACATCGCGTCGGCGCGTACGCCGTTCACTAAACAAACAAAAATATATGAAAAATTGCATGTCGCCACATCAGCCCCCCCGGAGACCTTTAGGGTCGATAGAAATCAGGGAATCGTACTTGGCGACCGTGGCGAGACGTCCTGAATTGCGGAGGAGTTGAAGTGCTCTTGTACCATCGTTAGTCCCATGCATCATAGGCACAGTCGACGACGCACCAGAACTACCTGGTTCATCCGTCAGGATATAGGCCGGTTTCAACCTGTCGATAGAGACGTTAACTATTCTACCAGCAACGTCAATTTTGAAATTTTTTTTACCGCGCTCTATTACCTTATACGGACCGGCATAAGGTGGTTGTAAAGATCTCCGTACAAAGTCCTGTCGTAAAATACATGTGAAACAGTCGATAAGTCTTTAAAACGAAGATTTTACGCGTGCCGTGTCGAGTAACTGTTGTAGGTTGTAACTTTTTCATATGTAAACGCAACCTGTCCAGAAAGTCGGTAGTCAGTCAGTCTGTCAGCCGTTGGTTCAAACAAGTCGCCGGGTAACTTAAGCGGTTCTCCGTAAACTAGTTCAGCAGTAGAAGCAGACAAATCGTCCTTCCATGCACCTCGAATACCCAGAAGTACAAGTGGAAGCTTCTCAGTCCAGCTCTCGTCTGCGTGGCACATAATAGCTGCCTTAAGTTGTCGATGGAAACGTTCCACTAGACCATTGGCAGCAGGATGATACGCAGTAGTTTGTATTTCAAATTTAAGAGTGATAAAATAATTTTCGAATTTTCAAATGTAAATGCCTGAATGTAAGTGGATATCGTGACCCACAGACATCTACATCTATCTTCGATTAAAATCAAAATGCAGATGCATTATCACCCATTGGGACTAAAATGGAATGCCTTGTTGCAAGTAAAACTGGTTTCTTGTTCTCTACACTTATCACACGAAACACATATATATTAAGCTGATATTTCGCGCTGGCTGGTTGTCCTTCCCGGTCGAGCCTATCCATTCGTGCTGCAGCATGCTGTAGCGTGGCTCGAATATTATATTCCCGCATATACTATGTATAAATGAAATAAATTATTTTTATCGCTTATTTTATATTCCATGCATTTTGAGTGCTTTGCAGAAATTATGGTCTCTCAACCAAAAACGCTATCCAATTCCTGAAAATTAGTAACTGATCCAACACAATCTCTACTTCCAAACTTATTTACGAATAGTCTTATGGCTAAGAGTTAGTGGCCGGCAGGCTTACCGCATTCAAAAAGTGGTAGAACCATGCTGCAGGTATATTAGTAGTATAGTTGTAGCACGAATAGGTCAGCTCGGCCGGGGAAGGACCACGCTCTCACAGAATACCAGCGTTAAATAGCAGCTTAACGCTATTGTGTTTCGTATGGTGAGTGTAGAGAACCGGAGACACTTTACTGGAAACGAGGCATTTCATCTTAGTCCCCACGGGTGACAACGCATCTGCATTTGGATTCGTAATCGAATATAGATGTAGATATCTATGGGCCACAGCAACCACGTACCATCAGGTGGAATGTGTGCTCGTATGTCACCCTTATTCTATAAAAAAAAGTTTTATTTGAATATTTTTTTATAAAACTGAAGTGACAAACGAACTCACAGTCCACCTGATGATGAGTGGCTACCGCAGCCCATGGGTAATCGCAACCATCTTCAAGCAAAGAAGGCTACAGATGCGTGTTCACCCTTGAGGACTAAGATGGTATGCCTCACTGCCTGTAATTGTACTGACTCTCTTTACTGACGCACTTCAGACCGGAACATATCACTGCAGGCATTGTTATCGGCATAAATGGTATATTTCCTACAGACAGAGTCATTCTTCCATCTTCTTTTTTTTTCATCAGCCCATGAAAATCCACTGGACCTCTCCCGTTGTAGTTTTTGGTTATCAATTTTGCGATGCGAAGCAGGCGGATCATCGATGACACCTTTGACGCTACTGCCCAACGCCGGTCTGCGTTCTTCCATACTGTCCTTTATTTCACACACCACGCCAGTTAAGGGTTTGTTTTATAAAAAAGTTCGGAAATTTTGATAGTGTGATTTAGGCTTCAGTTCGACGATAGTGCGCTATAACGTTATTCACTTAACATCTTATGTAACTTGTCGATAAGCAACATTTTTAATATTTAAACTTGAAATATTGTTTCAACCATGCACTTTGGCCATTTTTTTGTTCATTATGATTGATTTCGCCATTGACATCCTTTGATGCAGAAACATATTTTTTATAAACAAATGAGTATAATTATATATTATGAATTTAAATCAAGAATCATTGAACTTATGCAACACGAGGATATGACATAGCGTTTTCAAAAGATAAGAACAATGTAAATATAAAATAACGAATAGAGTTAGAGTGAACGCATACTCTAACATTGGGAAAAAAATCGGTCAAGTACCTACACTCTATGCTCAGTGTCCCGTGCCGCCAGCCCTCAACCAACTACTAAACTAATTTATGTACGTATGTAATGCTAATTGCTATTAATTAATAATTAATAGCAATTTTAATTTTAATGAAAATTAAAGAAATTTGGAGCATTTATTGTGAAAATGTAACGGTAAAAAAATTTGGTGGACCCTCTGCGTTACAGTTTGTAACCACCATACCAGTCCACCTAATTTTAAATAAATACTTCCTCAGCTCGAAATGGCCCATAGCTCGATATGGAACCAAAATTAAAATTTTAATAAAATGTGGAAACTATGATGTCTAGTTAAATCATTATACACCAAGGAGCAGGAGGAACCACACCCCACTATGATTTCAAGTGATATTTTTTAACTTCTCTTTTTATCACGCAAATTACTCCAAGATTCGTAGTTTGATCACATGACCACGTGATCTTATGATTATTTTGATTGGATATGATTCAGTAGGTATAGATTTACAAAGAATAAGAGGTTTTTCACTAGCCGACATCGATTACGATATCGTCACTCACCGATATACCTCACCGACACCAATTTAATAGTGGCTCTAGCACTTGGATGACTAAGTCCATGAATGTTGTCAAAACCATTTTACGGAATGCAGGTGTTATGAATGGTCTATGTCTGGGCCCAGATATGTCACAGAAGATTCGTACCACCAATACAGACCTTCTGTAACTTGAGGGACGAAGCGCTTGTAAAATATTTTGGAGTTCTGAGTCCGTATCCTGAGAAGCTGCTAAGGCAATAGGGTCTAGCGAGCGTATTATTGCATCCGTTCTTGATAACGCATCCGCGACAACATTGTCCTTCCGGTAATGTGTCGGATATCCGTTGTGAATTGGGATATAAAATCTAAATACCTAAATTGTCGCGGAGAGCAAGCGTCGCGGGACTTCTTAAAGGCTGAAATAATCGGCTTATGATCAGTCAGTATAAAGAATGATTTTAATTCTATCATATGTCGAAAATATTTTACTGATTCGTAAATAGCTAAGAGTTCACGATCATATGCACTGTATTTGACTTGCGTTGATGAAAGCTTGCGCGAAAAGAATCCTAACGGCTGCCAATGACCTAGGACCTTCTGCTGCAATACTGAACCAATGGCGGAGTTGGATGCGTCAGTTACTATGGCCAACGGAGCAGACGAATCCGGATGAGCTAGAAGAGCAGCATTAGCAATGCTTGCCTTGCAAGCTAAAGCGCGCTCTAGGTTAGCAGTCCAGTTAATGTCGCTCTTGCTTCACCGATGGACCACTAAGTAGTGCATGGAGAGGAGCCTGCAGCTTAGCAGCATCCTGTATAAAGCGTCTATAAAGTTTAATGCTCCTAAAACCGCCTAAGGTCCCTGATCGTTTTAGGTAGGGAAAGTCAAGAATAGCCTTCACCTTGTCACCAACCGGTTTAGTGCCTTCCGAAGAAACCAGGTAGCCCAGAAATTCCACCTGCGGCACGGCGAATACACACTTATTTATATTTAATAAAATACCGTATTCGTTGAAACGCGAAAATACCGCACGTAGATGTTCCTGGTGCTCCACCTCATTAGCAGAAGCAACTAATACGTCATCGATGTACGCAAAGCAGAACTCGAGCCCTGAGGACCTCGTCCATGAAGCGCTGAAAGGTTTGCGCTGCATTTCAGGCCAAAGTTCATTAGTGGGAACTCAAAAGTCCGAAGGGTGTCGTAATAGCTGTTTTCAACATCTTCTATCGCAACCGGTATCTGATGGTACGCTGCACTAAGTCTAATCTACTGAAAATTTTACTATTAAAGAGATTGTGCGAAAAGTCAGCAATGTGGCGTACTGGATAACGATCTGGTATCGTGCGAGCATTGAGTGCACGGTAATCCCCACAGGGTCGCCAACCTTCACCTTTTTTTGGCACTAAATGAAGGGGTGACGACCATGAGCTCTCCGACCTACGCGCTATACCCGTACGAACCATTTCTTCAAACTCCTGCTTCGCAATTTTAGGCGGTCAGGTGCTAGTCGCCTTGGTCGCGAACACACAGGTGGCCTGGGGTCGTTCTGATATAATGCTGCGTATGGTGCTTGATTTTCGGCTCCAAAGGAGCTCCGACCGGCCGCATTATATCAGGATATTCTTGAGTATCCGATGGAACGGTGAATCACCTGAAATGACCTTTATGTGAGGGCACGGGCAAGCAAATGCAATCGAGGCGACTGATGTAAGCGAAGTGCAATTATCAATTAATCGCGAATTACGCACGTCAACGAGTAAGTTATAGAAGGATAGAAAGTCTACACCTATTATCGGCTTGCTCACATCAGCTATTATAAAACGCCAAGAAAATGCGCGCCTTAAACCTAAATCTAAACATAAACTTAACCAACCATATGTAGCGATTACAGTATTATTTGCAGCAAAAAGCTCATAATTGGTTTTATTGCGTCGCTGCATGCGCACTAAGCTCAATGGGTAAACACACAAGTCAGATCCAGTGTCGATTAAAACTGCACTTTACTTTTAGCGTCAGTAACAAACAAACGCTTAGCGTTCGACTTACTCATCAGCGGTCGCAGCGATCGACCGCCCAACTAGTTTTTGGATAATCGCGCTTTATACACTTAGCTGCTTTCTCGCCGTAGTTGAAGTGGTACCAGCAGTATCGCTGGCCATCAGCGCGAGCACGACTTCTTGACTGACTGCGGCGCCGGCTGCTGATTTCGACCTCCTCGGGAAGTCACGACGTCTTCTTGCTGTCGACATTTCGTCAAGCTCTTGGTCAGCGCATCAATCTTCCTATTTAGGTCTTCGAATGCTGGAGATGAGCATGAAGTGGATGTGGTAGCTACTTGTTGTGCTGACGTTTGTGGCGTGGCCTCAGCTACTTTATCAGCTAATTGGGCGTTGGTCGAGCGGAAGGTTATCTTGCATAGCCACTATAGTTTGTAGCAAACTGTAGCTGACTCGACCATAAGGTACGCAGGAACTCATCTGGAAACCCTGATCCAGCTAAACTGCGAATATGCCGCAAAACTGGCTCGGCTTGCGATCTCCCAACTCCTCATTCATGAGCAACTGTTTGATTTGCTCGCTTCTTGAAGCAGATAGTCTAGCAATCAACTCACGTTTTAATGTGTCGTATTTCTCGTTCGCCGGTGGTCTAATTATTAATCTTCGACTTCCGCAGCAATTTTTGGATCCAACACTGATATAACATGATAATATTTTGTGACATCCGATGTAATATTCGCTAATGCAAATTGGCAATCCAACTGTGCAAACCAAAGCGTCGGTTTCGGCCAAAATGGCGGCATCTTAATGCCTACTCGGCAAAGTACCGCTTCACTGCCACTAGTGCTGCTTTTCGAGGCGTCAGCGCTAACATCTTGCCACATTTTGATGTACTTTGTACGCTGTGTTCTTCTCGGGTCACCACTTGTGGGTTAGATGCTAGGCAAATGAAAATGACTTCACTCTTCCAAGAATGTATATATTTCACTTTATACTGGTACGGTTTAAAAATTAAGGTAGCGAAACAAAGAGATGGAAAAGAAATATCAGTAACTGGATGTATGGGAATACTGAGGTTGAAAAAGCCGAGAATAAGTTTACCGCGATTTAAAGGAACCGTTATTACGGCGGCGCGAGCGTGGGGTCTAGCGCTGAGGTCGTTTGAATGCAAAACTGCCGGTTAAAACCGAAGGCGCCCGGACTGTCACGAAAGCGGCTTGAACGGAGCCGAGCATTGCCGACCTCAACCGACACGAATATCGCGTCGGCGCGTACGCCGTTCACTAAACAAACAAAAATATATGAAAAATTGCATGTCGCCACACTTTGAAGTCTACTTTTACTTTTGTCAAAAGTTATTTTTTACGGGTAATAGTCCCAAAAGTACTATGTTTGATGTAAAAAAAAGTTGACAATCCTTCCAAGTAGCAAATATCACATTATCATCACATCACAATAAACATTTAAATTGATAATATGTTCCCGCCGCATCAATATTCATAAGTCATCGTTTTACCATATATATTTGACTTCTTGACTCTTACGAAATACACGCGAAAACATGGGTTCTTGGCTTCTCTTAAGACGCTCCTACAGTGAGTACCATTACATGACAGTTATTGGTAGACACACTTAGAAGTTTGCACGCGTGCAACAGTAACCACGTAACTATTACGTAAGTGTACAAGAGGTGTGTAGTGGATGTTGCGCTTGCGCACATCTGCCAAGGTGCTGTGGCCTTTAACACGAACACAAACCCATCTTCCAAATAATGAAGGCCTCATTGCTTTCATTTGCAAGTATAAACTATTAAGGACACGTAAGAATTATGAATACATCTGTATTTCAAATTTAAGAGTGATAAAATAATTTTCGAATTTTCAAATGTAAATGCCTGAATGTAAGTGGATATCGTGACCCACAGACATCTACATCTATCTTCGATTAAAATCAAAATGCAGATGCATTATCACCCATTGGGACTAAAATGGAATGCCTTGTTGCAAGTAAAAATGGTTTCTTGTTCTCTACACTTATCACACGAAACATATATATATTAAGCTGATATTTCGCGCTGGTATTCTAGTGCGAGCGTTGTCCTTCTCCGGTCGAGCCTACTATATAATAAGTAATAAGTAAGTAAGTAAGTACTATGTATAAATCAAATAAATTATTTTATCGCTTATTTTATATTCCATGCATTTTGAGTGCTTTGCAGAAATTATGGTCTCTCAACCAAAAACGCTATCCAATTCCTGAAAATTAGTAACTGATCCAACACAATCTCTACTTCCAAACTTACTTACGAATAGTCTTATGGATAAGAGCTAGTGGCCGCAGGCTTACCGCATTCAAAAGTGGTAGAGCCATGCTGCAGCTATATTAGTAGTATAGTTGTAGCACGAATAGGTTAGCTCGGCCGGGAAGGACCACGCTCTCACAGAATACCAGCGTTAAATAGCAGCTTAACGCTATTGTGTTTCGTATGGTGAGTGTGGAGAACCGAGACACTTTACTGGAAACGAGGCATTCCATCTTAGTCCCCACGGGTGACAACGCATCTGCATTTGGATTCGTAATCGAATATAGATGTAGATGTCTCATAACATAGCACACCATCAGGTGGAATGTGTTCGTATGTCACCCTTATTCTATAAAAAAAGTTTTATTTGAATATTTTTTATAAAACTGAAGTGACAAACGAACTCACAGTCCACCTGATGATGAGTGGTTACCGCAGCCCATGGGTAATCGCAACCATCTTCAAGCAAAGAAGGCTACAGATGCGTGTTCACCTCTGAGGACTATGGCCCGTATTAATAAACGTTACTCAGCTCAAGTACACGCACTTGAGTACAATCTTGAGGTTATGATCTTATTAATAAACATATCTCAAGAAGCGGTTTAGGTTTACGATATCAGCTGAGTGCCACACTGATTAATAAAAGAAACTCGACTCTCAAGTGTGTATACTTGAGTGCAAGTCACAGAACAGTATTCCCAAGTGCAGCGTTTTGAGATACTGTTTTTATGTGTTTATTAATTAGCAACGATCTTGAGATGCTGATTTCGTAATGATTCGAAATGATTACGCACTTGAGTTCGTCGTTGAGTAACGGTTATTAATACGGGCCTAAGATGGTATGCCTCACTGCCTGTAATTATACTGACTCCTTTACTCACGCACTTCACACCGGAACATATCACTGCTGTCATTGTTATCGACATAAATGTTATATTTCCTACAGTCAGAGTCATTCTTCCATCTTTTTTTTTTCATCAGCCCGTGAAAATCCACTGACCTCTCCTGTTGTAGTTTTTGGTCATCAATTTTGCGATGCGAAGCAGGCGGATTATCGATGACAACTTTGACGCTACTGCCCAACGCCGGTCTGCGTTCTTCCATACTGTCCTTTATTTCACACACCACGCCAGTTAAGGGTTTGTTTTATAAAAAGTTCGGAAATTTTGATAGTGTGATTTAGGCTTCAGTTCGACGATAGTGCGCTACAACGTTATTCATTTAACATCTTATGTAACTTGTCGATAAGCCACATTTTTAATATTTAAGCTTTAAATATTGTTTCAACCATGCACTTTGGCCATTTTGTTGTTCATTATGATTGATTTCGCCATTGACATCCTTTGATGCAGAAACATATTTTTATAAACAAATGAGTATAATTATATATTATGAATTTAAATCAAGAATCATTGAAATTATGCAACACGAGGATATGACATAGCGTTTTCAAAAGATAAGAACAATGTAAATATAAAATAACGAATAGAGTTAGAGTGAACGCATACTCTAACATTGGGAAAAAATCGGTCAAGTACACTCTATGCTCAGTGTCCCGTGCCGCCAGCCCTCAACGAACTACTAAACTAATTTATGTACGTATAATGCTAATTGCTATTAATTAATAATTAATAGCAATTTTGAAATTTTGAAAAATTGCACAAAATATTCACATTGTAATAATTTTAATTATAATGGAAATTAAAGACATTTGAAGCATTTATTGTGAAAATATTATATTTTATCGTGGCAAACTGTAACGCAGAGGGTCCACCTAATTTTAAATAAATACTCCCATAGCTCGAAATGGCCCATAGCTCGATATGGAACCAAAATTAAAATTTTAATAAAATGTGGAAACTATGATGTCTAGTTAAATCATTATACACCAAGGAGCAGGAGGAACCACACCCCACTATGATTTCAAGTGATATTTTTTAACTTCTCTTTTTATCACGCAAATTACTCCAAGATTCGTAGTTTGATCACATGACCACGTGATCTTATGATTATTTTGATTGGATATGATTCAGTAGGTATAGATTTACAAAGAATAAGAGGTTTTTCACTAGCCGACATCGATTACGATATCGTCACTCACCGATATACCTCACCGACACCAATATTATCTAGAAGCTTTTTTATCCCACGACTTGGTATCGATATCGTGGCGAACTACGATAATACAGATTTTTTTACGATTTGCCAACTAAAACAGGCAAAGATCTTCGTCCATACGGTCTTGTCTGATGGGTATTTTATTTTCAATCTTTTTCACAATATTACGCTGATGCGACACATTACTAAGTTTTTGGGAGATTTTTACGACAGCTTACCTAGCGGAAAATTGATGGCGGTAGTATCTCAAGCCGCCAACGCTAATAAAATACTTGAGTTTTATATCACTTTCCAAGCATTTGTAACATAGTTTCCACTTTTCACATCTCGGATATTAGATGCACAATATTGCAACATTCTTACATACATTCTACGTAAACAATTATTTAAGCGATTATAGAGGAGCAACAATTTACCGTCTGCCAGGTTTCTGCCAAAACCAACCTGATAATACAGAACTTTCATGCCTTTACTGCATTGCCATATTGAATTTATTCGACATGACCGACAAGAATTTATATTTATTAAAATATTTGCTTTATGTCGTGAAAAAAAGAAAAACTTTTAAACAGTCTTGGTTACATAGAATAGTTTAAATGAGACACGTTAAAGGAGCTTAATAAACATACATATACTTGTTATTCGAAAAGCTTAGATCCGATTTTCGACAATTTTCGATGTTCACTTATTAATAAAATACAAACAAACAGATTACACATTTATTAATCATAAATATAGATTAATTATAAACAAACAACATATTTATATTGTTATGTTTAGATTAATTTTATATACATCAATAGAACGCATGTTGTTCGAAATTAATGTCTGTTTGCGTTAAACATTCTTGATTTCATCGGGACGATTCTGTGAAGAGCGTACGTGGTATCGACATATCGCTGTGTCGTGTCTGTCAATGAAAAACCATCATAGGTCGCTCAATGCATTTCAATGCTTCGATATGGGTTAGCCTTTATCGGCGACGCTATAACTTTACCGTTTCGGCCAATGTAAAAACGCTCTAAGAGCTCAGTCAATAGGTTGACAATCGTTGTGAAAATCTTGCATACGGCTACTTGTTAATATGCCGTCTCGAAGCTTATAATTATGCAACAGATTGTAATACTGTTGAGACTGTGTCATGAACCTTTTCACAGTAAAGTCACTGACCTTGAGTTACTTTTACGGTGGGGCACATTCCGTTGATGCACAAGGAATATAATTTTAACTGTACTGTAAACGTAAAATACATTTTGTTTTCTATAGCACATGTAAATAATAATTCACGTTAGATTGGCTAGTTTACGTGGTAGAGGCATGTTGCAGCTGTATTGTGACTTCAACACGAATGTATCGGCTCGACCGGGGAAGGACCACGCTCTCACCGCATATCAGCGTAATTTTTGCAGTGTGAGTGTAGACTATAGTACCGTATACAAATGCTGCCAAGATGCCGGTTATTGCAAAATAACCCTGAATATGACCGTGTAGAGACGGTGTAAAAGATCTACTATCCCGCGTCGTCTCGTGGGTGTCGCAAGAGGCGACAGAGGGAAACTGAAGCAGAAGATGGGCAGCAGCATCCTCGTAATAAGAAGTTAAAGTTACAGCCTATATACGTCCCACTGCTGAGCACAGGCCTCCCCTCATTTCTGAGAGGGTTTTAGGGCAAGGAAGTGTCCGCTAATGCGTGTTGGCGAACTTCACATGTCTTCGAAATATTTTTTTTTAATTTCTCAGACATGCAGGTTTCTTCACGATGTTTTCCTTCACCGCCGAACACGTGGTAAATCAGCACTTAAAATTGCAATTAACAATTTCATTGGTGCCGGCGGGGATCGAACCCGGTTTGCTCGCGTACTGTGAAATTTACAGCGAGCGCTAACCATCTGAGCTACCACGGCTCCTTAATAAGAAGTTAAAACAATAAAAAACTGCGGTTGTAAAACTCCATGCCAAGCGTGGCAACTATGGTAAAATCCTCTCTATGCGGCAATCTATGGGGGTTGCCTAACTTCAGCAGTGGACTTTTATAGGCTGTAATGAATTGATGGATGGACGAAATACTAACGATATTCTGCACAGTAGAACCTTGATGCATATCCGTACACATTTGTCGTCAATTTTTTACTTCCTTATAGTTCATACCGTTTTGCTTGTGAAGTTAATAATGATGTGTCACTATCTCAAAGCAATTCTTTCATATGCATCCAATAATAATAATGTCCTCCAGATTGAATTTCGGTCACGGCGGCCAGTCTCAATGGACACTAGCCATCTGTGCAGAACAGTATTATAGTGCACGAGTGTGTACGCAAACACAAGTGCTTTTTCTATTCCCTCATCCTCATATTCCGATAGGACGGTAATCCGATACGACCGGAGGGATCAGGCGTAGGCCCAACGGCTTTACGTGCTTTCCGAGGCATGGGATGTAACACCGCCAACATCCTGACACCGGGCTGTGACTGAGAATTTCTTGTCAGAAAAAATCCAATTAATTGATTTGGACTCGACCCTGGATTCGAACCCGAGATCTCAAGATCTAGACCTCTAGACCAAAGGGGCAGTCATACTATATACCTATGCATGCAATACTATATACCTAGATTTGTAGACGTTTATTGAGCAAATTGTAACATAATCAGCAGTTATTTTCCCATATAGACTTATAACGTAGTAAGATTACTAACATACGTGTGAATGGGGTTACTATAATTACAATTATTTATTGTTATTAGCAAATTATAGTTCGAGATTGCTACATCAATTAGTCCATGGCATATTCAATCTGGGTATAGTCGGATCAATTTTGTTTTGATTATTAATTTCTTTACATTTGTAAATCATTGTATTTGAAAGTCCAAGCTTCCTGATATGCAACAAGAGGGTCGCCCTGAGATGGGATCCGGGATATACTGGAAATGTAGGCAATCAACAAAACGACAAGCTCGCACGGGAGAGAATCAAAGAGAAAATACAATCGAGTCAGAACCATTTTGGCCTTTTTTAAAACTTTACCATGAAAAATCACTTTAGGCCTGGACTAAAGTACTACCTAGGCGTATGATCATTAACTCGTTACAGAGGCTCTAGGTTCAAGTAAAAACAAACTATGTATATTTTGGTAAGAGCCCTGACTGGACGTTACTGTTTTTTTTTTGTTTAATACAGTGAACTATAGCCGTAGCAGTAATCACAATAGATAATTCTGGTCGCAATGGTACTTTAAGGTTTGTAAGATCTCTACAGCTCACAAAAAGTTCAATCTTCAACATATTCTACGTTTTGAGATCCAGAGCTAATTTGCCAGTTTTAGTTAAACTCGTACGTTAGTGAACTTTTTCTTCTCGCATATCTCGATCGCAAGCATAAATTGTGATATCGTTTTCAAACAAATTTTATTCGAAGCTTAACTTTACAATGAATACCTGCTTAAGTTTCCATTAAAATCGATTTTGTTATTTCTGTTGAAGTATACAAAAAATAATACTTATAGAGTTACCCACTATTGTGTCTGAATAGATTAAATTTGATTTAACTGTATCTCAAAGAAATTTCAGAGGTAAGAGATCCGTTATATCCGTTATCAGTTATTGAGGACCAGTATTATTATAGACTTTGAGGTGTTTCATCTCAGTCCTCGGAAGACAATGCATCAATAGCCTTTATTATTTGAAGATGGTAATATTTATGCTACTCTCGAATTGGTTATTTTTTTATTATATTGGTTATTGGTTATTTATTGGATATTGGTTTATATTAGATGTTTTGTGATTGTACTTTTATCGTTGACGATGTATCTTACTTTTTTTTGATCTCATTGCAAATACATCGGTTAAGTTAGGTTAGTTAAGTCATAGATAGTTGGTCAGGTTGGATGAGTCACTTGTTCATTTCCTCTGAGAAAAGAGATAGTTAAGATAGTTAAGCTAGTTTCACATTATTGTGTCATCGTCTGTCATGATGCAGAATGCTTTCAATTCCATTAATTTAGTGTAACTACGGAGGTTTACACAATAGCCATAGAGTTAACCAGATTAGTCGTGCCTCAGCGTAAAACATAGATGTTTGTCGTGCTATCGAGACAGATGCGTTTAAAATGCGTCTCTAGTCTCTTTTTGTCTCTTTAAAGAATTGTTTCCTGTATTTCTTGTTTAAGAAGAATTGTAGATACATTATATTGAAAATTTTACCAAAATATTATCAGATATTTCCTAGATATATTTTACTCATATGCATATTTATATGCCATAGAGCCACAACAATTTGACCAATAGAATCCAAAAATGTAATAATAATAATAATAATAATGTAATATAATCCACCAATTCACTTTAAAATTTACGTTCTGGCCTCGTTGAAAACATTCAGATACTATCGGGAATTTATTAAGCTCCATATCGACCAGGAAAACGTTGTTATGTATCTCAACACCTATTATATAATCTGGTCATTATACATCTTTGTTGTTTGCACTTCCGCAATTATTTATACTCTGTTTATTTGAGCTTGAGATTTCATGTAAATAACTTATACCCGCACTCAATTTTTTTCTTCAATTAAATCATTATTAAATCACTTTTGAATTTTGTGCTCAGATTACCTACCTTATTTTTAGTGATTATCTTAACAACGAAAAGAGATAGAACGCATGTTATTTTGGAGAATTTGTACAGTAAGCTACGTAGTTTAATAAAACATGCTAAAAAGGTTATCTAAATCATTATTAAATCACTTTTGAATTTTGTGCTCAGATTACCTACCTTATTTTTAGTGATTATCTTAACAACGAAAAGAGATAGAACGCATGTTATTTTGGAGAACTTGTACAGTAAGCTACGTAGTTTAATAAAACATGCTAAAAAGGTTATCTCAACGTACTAGTTTTGAAGTTACAGACCAAACATTAAAAAGAAAAGTATTTTTTTAACAAAAAAAATTATCTTATTATTTTTTTGACAAATTTCCTGCTTGATATCGTAGGTTTTTTTAATTTTTATTGCTAGTTATTTTTTCTAACTTTCAAATAAAACTACTTCGAAAAAAATACACCGTTTACTTAAAGAGAAAATAATTTAAAACCGAAGGATGGGAATTTTACCAAAAAAAAAATTAAAATGCTTTTATTTTTTAAATAGTTTACATAAAAAATCTAGTATCCGCACATTTCGTTTGATCAAGTGTAAAATTAACATATTGTATGATATATTTAATTTACTAGCTAATAATGAATATTCACAACTCATTTGCTTCTTAGGTCGCACGTTTTTGACAGTTCATGTCCGCCATATTTATTTTATAATTTTTGCTACGCCATATTTATTATATAATTTAAGCTACCTGCGCTTAGAGTAACTACATACATATGTATAACTGATTATCTGCGCAATTATGACACAAATTTGAGATATCATTTGTTAAAATTGGAAGACTACAAACAAGTTAAGCATAACCCTTATGGGCTATGCCGCAATTGGTAATTATGCAAAAGATAATTACGAGATATAATTGTAAAAAAAAAGTTATATCATTTACCAACCTTTTTATTCCTGATTTAGAAAATTAATCTTTTGGCACATTGCAAAACATCAGTCTCCATGACATAATATGCAAACCACTTCATTGACGGTATGCCACCACTGTCCGTCCGATCGCTACTAATTTTTTTTTTTACTGTTGTTTTGACCTCAGAGACTTGTATCTTTTTGTGTAAACTTTTTTAAATGGAATTAATTTTTACGGATTTTATCGCGTGTATTAAAAGTTAAAGTTACAACCTATATACGTCCCAGTGCTGGGCACAGGGCTCCACTCATTTCTGAGAGGGTTTAGGGCGAGAAAATGTCCACAGCGCTGCCCCAATGCGCATTGGCGAACTTGACATGTCTTCGAAGTATTTTATTTTATTTTTTCTTATTTCTCAGACATGCAGGTATACTCACGATATTTTCCTTCACCGCCGAGCACGTGGTAAATCAGCACACAAAATTGCAAATAACAATTTCATTGGTGGCGGCGGAAATCGTACCCGGGTTTCTCGCGTACTGTGAAATTTACAGCGAGCTCTTAGCCCCTGAGCTACCACGGCTCTTCACGGTAACCGTGACCATAGTCGCTGTAAAGTACTCGAAAGACTTTTAGCAGGCTGTAACTTTAACGGTGACCGTCACCACTGTAATGCAAAATACAATGTTCATACAGGCAGTCTCTTCATTTTTTTTTTTTGGTAATATACAACGATTTTATTTTAATTTCATCGTGGTATATTTACGTATAATCCTTAATGTTTGATATGCAGATGGCAAAATCGGTATGGGATATTATAATTATTATAATTAAAGTGTAAAGAACCTGTAAGCCTGAGAAGCATTCATTCGTGTTAGCAAAATTTTGCGCAATTACTACATAACTTTATTTCATCTAATAAAATGGAATGTGGAAGTTATTTTTAATTTTATGTGTTTTTTTATTCCTATGTACTTTTTTATTATTAATAATAAAATAGATACGCTGCAAATTAAAAACATGCACTAGTTAAATATTTTACAAGCATTTTAACTTATTATGGATACTATTAAGGTTTTAAACCACAAAACGTAAATTGGCCGATCTTTTAAAGGTAATCCTGTCGCATTATATTTGCATTAGCCGGGGTTAATTTAAAAATAAGTAACTCTATTAACCTCGGAAGCGAACATAAAGCATAATCACTTTAAATATTGCATCAAAGTTGTAACTCTGACCACAAATGGGACAAATTCCTAATTACCTGTTCGTCATAGGTTTATGATGCATACTAACTTTACGATTTATAACTTGCATTAGTTTTTATGCACTTTTGTAATTTTTTTAAATACCCCTTTAACATAAATCATTAATTTATGTTGCGTGGAGCTTGCAGTCCGTCGTAAATGTTTCTCATTAGCTGACTAAGCAAAGGTTTAACTCCTAAAATTACAAAAAAATTATTACGCACCATAAATTATCCACTCATTCATTCTCATTACAGCGTTTAAAACCCACTGCTCAACACAGGCCTTTTTTATAGATCAAGGGTGCCAAACGAGCACACAGTCCACCTGATGACACGTGGATGCTGTGGCCCATAATCAAAATGCATATGCGTTTTCACCCCTGAGGACTAAGATGGATTGCCCCATTTCCAGTAAAAAGGGTCTCCGGTTCTCTACACTTGCCAAACGAATCAAAACAGCATGAAGCTGCTATTTTATGCTGGTATTCTGTGAGAGCGAAATCTCCCTTGAGGCAATCTATGGGGCCTGCCCCGCTTGCAACGCTTTTCAGGCGTGTTGGCGACCGCAATTTTTTATTATTTTCAGTTGTTATCAGGAAGATGCTGCTGCTCTTCAGCAGTTCCAATGAAACAGGAGTCATTTTTTTCTGTCGCTTCTTACGACACCCGCGGGACGATATGGTGTAATGAATATTCTTACACCGACACTACACGGTTTATAAAATTATATTATTGCATAAATTAAAGCTATTGGGAACCTATTCTTGTCTTCTCCTGACGCTATGGTGTCGAGGAACTAGCATTACTAGCTTGTGTTATAAATTTTTGAATTCTATTGTCATATAAGTCAGGATTGATGCGGCAAGGAAAATTGATTTTAGGATAAGATGCAACGTTTTAGTATGAGTATATGGTATTCGATTTTATATAGTAATCGTTTCATAAATGTCAGTGCGATACGATGTTGCTCCACTGAGTTTTTACCTTTATTGACTTTTTCGAAAGTGGCGCCTGTGACGGCCAAGTTGCGAAGTCACAATTCGACGGCACTTTGGCTGTGATGAGATGAAAAGGGAATATGAAATATTGTAATTTGTATATAGCCGCATGACAGGGGACAATTCCCAATTGTGAATTCCTGTCGGGATCAATGTGGTGCTGAAATACAAGAAATGCGTCTTTGGATTCCCGTTTTTCAGAATGTAGACACTCAATCCTACTTGCTGTTTTATGATACATGCGTTGCATCCTATATCATCTGTTTTTGTTTAATCAAAAATCAATTGATAACTTCCGGCAGTATCGAGAAGTTGTCGCCAAAGTCAGAATCGTTCAGTAGAATATCAATATCATCGTATTCATCATTATCATTTTATACCTTCAGCCATATAATGGTTGCAGCACAAAAGGGCCGATTCGACCGAGGAAGGACCACGCTCTCACAGAGTAAAATAGTAGCTTAATGCTGCTGTGTTTCGTATGGTGAGTGCAGAGACCCTTTTTACTGGAAACGAGGTATTCCATCTTAGTCCTCAGGGGTGGCAACCCTCTGCATTTTGATTCTTAATCGAATATCGATGTAGATGTCTGTGGGCCACAAAATCACTTACCATCAGGTGGACTGTGTGCTTGTTTGTCATTCTTATTTTATAAAAAAGTAGTCATTTGAATTAATGCAGAGCAAGAGAGAATCTGATTTTAGAAACTAACGACTAGAGAAAGGTCGCGTACTTTGCTGATCCCTGTTAATTTTAGGTGAATAAAGACAAGTTGAGTGGTGGTAAAGGACTTAAACAGTATTTTTACATTACCAATAGGTGTATAATAACTACCGCCTTATAATTTAAGTGAAAAAACTTGATTTTGAGTTTTGCAAAAAATCGACTATTATTTTCTATTCATCGTCAGCCCGTATAAGTCCACTGCTGGACATGGGACATCTGACACCTGACAGGTGGATTGACGACCGCATTACCAGACGTCTCGCACCTTTGTAGCTGCTGCCCGTCGCCGGTCTGTCGGATGGGGGAAATAAGACCCACATTTTCTAATCTCATCTTCAAATTGTTAAAAAAGAAATGTTTGTGGAATAATCATTTATCACGTCTTTAATCTGTATTACCGATTAGTCTTTAAAAGGTTATCATTGTTTGGATATTTGGATAATTAAAAATCGACCGAGTTGCTTAACCGCTTTTTAGTGATAGTGACGTTTATAAGAATTTACGAAAACATTGCAGTGTTCGGTAGTAATTTCAAAAATAAAACAAAAGTAAGTGGTAAGGCATAACAAATTAAACTTCGTAGATAAAAAATCGATGCAAAATTTTGTGATGTAAGATAAAACGATTCGAGATCAGTTTTAACCCACTTTCATTTAATGTGAAAAGTGACGAGAGGTCTAGACGTATGTAATTACTGTTATAAAATTTTGTAGCTTTTCGGTCCTATTACAAAACGTGGCTTATTGATAGTATCGGGCTTCAGAAGAGTTTTTTCTAACCAAAGTAGTCCCTTAGGCGCGGCGCCACTAACTCCGCGAAATATGACATTTGCTGTCAAATTCCATAGATCACTATTTAGTTCGGACGTTTCCGCGATACTGCTTTCGTAAAACTGATTCTAGGTTAAACCTGAGACGAATTATTATAAACTGCTTTTTGTAATAAGTTGGTGTTTATGTTTGCGGAAACGGAAAATATAAAGCGATTGGTTTTGTCTGTAGGTTTTTTATTATTGAATAACAACAATAAAATGTTAAAGCTTTTATAGATTAAAAATGGAAAATGTAAAAGGGGTTTGTTGTTTTATCTGTGGCATTTATTTTTAAATAACTACAAAATGATGGATGCAGGTGGCTCAGGACCGTGCTTTGTGGCATTCTTTGGGAGAGGCCTATGTTCAGCAGTGGACTTGTGAAGAGCTGTAATGATGATGATGATGAAAGACAAAATGATACAATCAAAACATTGAAGCAAAACAGACCAGTATTGTGACGTCTCTCTTAAGCCTACATGTTTAAAGCCTACGTCCCCTCTATACAAGCCTCTTATGACATGAGATACATTATGCTAGTCCCGCTCCATGACTCCATATACATAATATAAAGATCATATCTTATTTATAATTGTTACGTATATCAAAATCATATCATATTAATAATTGCTTGGATTTTATATATCTTAATAAGAGCTAGTCATTGAAAGCTAGGGTTAGGTGTGTATAAACAAAATAGCCTAAACCTAACTAAAACTTTCATTCTACGAAAGTTTTAGTAATATACACAAACTTTTTTCCTTTCATTGGATTTTTTTATAATTTAGACGTATATTACGATATTAATAAACATGTTTGTAAAATCAAAACTGCGAGATATATCAACAAATTAGTTTACCACCGAAGCTTCAAAACCGAACAAAACTTCGTAAATTGTAAGTTACATTAAAGAATGACACACAAGTTCATTAGCGAAGCTTCAAAGGCGAATAAAATTTCGTAACTTGTCAGTTACATAAAGGAATAATTACTTACAGATGAACAGCACTAACTAGATAAAAATGAGTCACGGAACAACACAGCACTGAACCTCCAGTCACAATATAAAATCTTTGAAGTGTGAACAAGCGAGCGTACAAGGCGCGAGTTGCAACCGTACTGTATCCCCTACCATCTTGAGCAAGAGCTGTGGTGGTAAGAGGTCAATGTTAATAGGTGCGACATTAAGGGATCCGAGCTGTTATTGATATCGCAACTGATTTGTCACATCGAAAGGTGCGTTTGGTGGAAATTTTATTTGGGAGTGCTGAAGGTCGTTCAGTGAAGTTTTTAGCGTGCTTGCAATGTTATAAAATGACCTTTCGCTGCTTGCATTCGATTGATTCCTTTACTTAACGATACATCTTGATAAATAAGTATATATATATATATATATATATATATATATATATATATATATATATATATATATATATATATATATATATATATATATATATATATATTAATCATATAACAATAAGTATATTTTTTTAGTTTCGTATTTAGTAGAGCCACGCAGCAGCTAACGAAGCTTTCAATCTTAGTCCTCAGGGGTGATAAAGCACATGCATTTTGATTCTTAATCGAGGATAAATGTAGAAGCCACAGAATCTATTTACCACCAGGTGAACTGTGTGCAAAAATACTAGCTTTTACCGGGGCTCTACTCGCGTGATCTCCGCTTTCCCAACATCCGTAGTGCTTGCCGAAATTCGGGATCATCAGTCACAAACATTTTTATCAGAGACTTGATATTATTGAGTGTAAATAAAAAAAATGATAAATACACTCAGCGCCATAATTTTATCGTGTCCATATTTTATAATTTTCCTTTTTGGCATTTAAACAACATATAATATTATGAATATGAGTCATATTCGCCCTTAGATATAGATTTTATTAAAAGCTTGACAGCGCCACCAATTGGATTCTACCTAGGGTTGCCATCCATACTATAATATATAGTATCGTACTATATTTCAGTCAAAAATAATATAGTACGAAAAATACTATATTTTTATCTCTAATTCAACTGTCGCGCTTTTTTATATTAACTGTGACTGGAAGTCTGGAACAAGTAAGTTTTACGAAAACAATTTTTCCGTCATGAATGTAAAATGGAAGGAGGAAAGAAATAGAATATGGCCAAAGCGAAGAGCAATAACAAACATATATTATGGAAAAATACATAAAGATTAAAAATAAATGTGTACTTTTTTTCCTGAATTTCCCAAAAGTATCTACTAAATTTTTTGGGAAAAATTAATTAATTAATTAATATTTGTTCAAAAAAAAGGTGGCAACTCTAATTCTAGCACAGCTATGGACCATCGCCACGATAAAAAATGCGTAAATATGAACTCAATCGGTCAAATTGAAGATCACTAACAGACGAAATAATTATTTCCGAGTTATTTTACCGCAGAGAGAAACTGAAACAGGAGCTGGGCAGCAACATCTTCCTGATTACAACTCAATAATAATAAAATCAGTTGCCAACCGGCCTGCCAAGCGTGGCAACTATGGCATATCTCCTAAGAGGTAATCAATGAGGTTTATGTGGTAAAAGTCCACTGCTGTACAAAAGTCACCTTTGTACAACAGTGGACTTTTGATGAACTGTAAGGAGTGTAGGGATTTGGGAGTATGCCAGATTTTCCCCCAATTGTCAACTTTCTCAATACATCTTGTTCGTTGATATAATATATGATAAGACAATTAGTGTCTAGCAGTCCAATAATGGCGGAAAATAAATCCAAAAACGGTGCACCCAAATTTGCAGTGGAATTAAACTGACAGTTGATAATACAGGTGAAATAAATTAACTTATCGTTAAAAGTAAAAACAGACTTCAAAGAAATAAAAAGAATAAAATAATTTCACATTCTAAAGTCAGTGCTAGGACATAATGTAAAATTATTATAATATTTTTATTTCTTTGTCTTTAAGGAATTTCGCACGTTTAAATAGTACATTAAAAACTTTATCTCCTATTTTACTACTTTCTGGGGTGGAATTTATTCTCCAAATTTATATGAGTCCACCCTTGAAATATACCAATTTAGTAAAGAAAGAAACATCAAAATAGTTCATAGTTGACGAAGACATCACGCAACATACTCGTGCATAGAAAAAAAAACGTAACATCGAATTGTAAACCTCCTCCTTTTTTTAAATCGGCTAAAATGCAAAATCAATCTTGAAATATTTTGAATTGTTTACATTGTAATTTAATATTACCCGTGGAAAAAAATTATGCGTTTATAGTAATCGCCTGGATGGTAACAAGTGTTTTAAAAGTCTTCAGATTTCTTTTTAGTTGCAAATTAGTGCGAGGCGTAATTTAGATTAGGTACGCATAATTGGATATTATATGTCAAAAAGTTAAAACTTTATATTTCTCCTGAGAACTAAGTTAGAATACGTCATCATTAGTAAAAAGCATTCCGGTTTTCGTCATTTACTGCGCTGATATTCTGCGAGAGCTTCATTCTTCTACTGTTGATTCGGCTAAGAGATGCCGCTTACATATTCTTCTTTATGTAAATTAACGTTTGAGTTTTAAGTCTATATAGGTAAGGTTGTGATATGGATTGCTTCAAGCTTTTTTTATAGGATAGGGTGACAAACGAGCACACAGTCCACCTGATGGTAAGTGGCTGCTGTGACCCATAGACATCTACATCTATCCTCAATAAAGAATCAAAATGCAGATGCGTTATCACCCATGAGGTCTCCGGTTCTCTACACTCATCATACGAAATACCGCAGTGTTAAGCTGCTATTTTACGCTGTTATTCTGTGAGAGCGTGGCCCTTTCCCGGTCGAGCCGACCCATTCGTGATACAACTATACTACTAATATAGCTTGGCTCTACCACGTATAAAAACCAAAGCTGATACCAAGCTGATAAAGGATGCTAATAGAATTTTATGTGAAATGTTATAACGCACGCAGCGACTAAAGATCAGAATGGGCTGCTACGACGCGGGATATGGCTTTGAAACAAGACGGAGAGTGAATATTAGTGTTCAAACACAAGTTATTATTTTGCTATCTAGGTTGTGTTGAGTTTATCTTCGTGTATCTGACACTGCATCATAGTTCCTAGCATACGTCCGAACTTAACGCATTTACACATATTGGGCACGAGTAAATTATATACGTCTAGTGGCAGTGTAAGAATACCCACTACACCATATCGTCCCGTGGGTGTCACAAGAGGCGACGGAAGGAAATTGGAACGGGCGACGTCCAGCAGCATCTACCTGATAACAGCTGAATAAAAAAAAACTGCGGTTGCCAACGCGCCTGCCAATCTATTGGGGAGGCCTATGTTCAGCAGTGGACTTAATCGTAATATTAGTAGTAAATTATATACACATAAGTTAATTTAATAAAGGTGGTACGACTTGGTATGCATGCTTGCTTAGAGTACTCGTAATTACTCTTATAGTTACATAGCTCTGTTCTTATTTGATTGACTTCCTCCGGATGTTCGTCGTCATTTCGACAACACTATTTGTTTTTCAACAAAGGATGACAATGTTTGCTTAAAACTGTCTAAAATGGAGAACAGTGACTATGCCACTGCGCCCAAATTGAGAAGACTGTTTCGTAATAGGTTGTTACTAAATAACTAATATCATACTATAATGTCACGGTATATATTATAATGTCTATAATCATATGATTATACGATGATGATGACATGATTATATTATATGGTCTAAGCTAAATTTATGTTGTTTGATATTATGTTTTTGTAGCATAGAGCGAGGAACTAACGGGGTAATCTTAGGTTAAATGTCAACTTTAGGGACAAAGAAACATTTAGCGTTTGTTCAATCATTCATTCATTCATTCATAAGAGCTCATCTCATTAAGACATAGATTGCTTAATAAGGGAGATATTTGCCATAGTTTTCCATAGGCTTGGCATTGAGTTGCCGTACTGAGCGCCGCGGGTTCGAATCCCCCATGGAACAAGTATTTCTATGGTCTACAAATAATTGTTCCTGGTCTGGTTATTACTACCAGTCGTGTATGCTATACATCAACCTAATGTAAATTTTTTCTTCTTTTATATCATCACTTCGATAAACGTCTACTGCTCGATACGCGCCTCTCCCTTTGTAAGGGGATTTGTCACATTTGCCACGCCTTTTTGACAGGCGAATTAGCGATTGCAGCATTAGACGTTTCGCATCTTTGACGCTCCTCCCTATCAAGTCCTTTTACGTGGTAGAGCCATGCTGCAGCTATATTATGGTTGTAGCACGAATTGGTCGGGTAGGAAAACGCTCTCACAGAATACCAGAGTAAAATAGCAGCTTAATGGTGCTGTGTTTCGTATTGTGAGTATAGAGAACCGGCGACCCTTTTTACTGGATACGAGTCTATCCATCTTGATCCTCAGAGGTGACAATGTATCTAGATTTTTATTCTTACCATCCTGTGGACTGTTTGCTAGTTTGTCACCCTTATGCTATAAAAAAATATCATAGGTCTGGGTATTTCATACCTGGCGTAAAAAAGATGCCGTCTGCCGTTGTAAATATTGGTAATTAACTAATTAACGTACGTAATGGATCGTTAATAGCTATTTAGAATAGCAATTGCTATTTATAGTGTCTAATACGAGTAAGCGACGTGACAGTGATGTTGCATAAGTACGTTTGCAAACACCGCGGGCCACGGATCTTTTACTACTATAATGCTAATATGCAACATTGCGCTGCAAATAGTTATATGTTGGAAAAATGTTAATACAATAAAACATAATGAAACTTTAATAACTTATTTAATAAAAAAATATAATTAAAACAGTTTATAATCGACCAAAGATATGTGATGTATGTTACATACAAAAAAGGACATACAGTCGAATATTGAACCTTCTCTCTTTTTTAACACTGCCTCAAAAGTATTGATATTGATAGCCTACGCATGATCCATACAAACGTATACCGCAGTTTTCTCCATAGATAATATAATAGAGCAAATAAATATTTTTTTACCATGCAATCTTTATTTACCACTGCTTGATCTTGATCTCTTGCCGGATTTGTCTTCAAATTTGGCCTGTAAACCAGTTTTTGGCGTTTTTAGCGCATAAATTATTTTAAGGTGTATTTAAAAAAAAAACTGGTAGTAAAGCTTTCTGTTTAGAAGTAGGGTAAAGGAGGGTAGGCGGTGACTGCGGACTGCCATTGGGCACGATCCTGACACACCTTCATCACTTTTTTCACATCCATGTATCGACTTATGCCCGTCGATTAAAGGTATTCTTAGTTTGGTCCTTTTTTAACATATCGCTAATTTGGTCGATAAATTTCCATCTAAGGCGATCCGTGCCGACCCACCACTACCTACCACTCACGTCTGCAGCATAAATTTGATTTGTCAGTTTTTCTGAATTAATGTAATAATGAATCTAACAATGCCAATAATATATATGTTATAATATATCTAAAGTCATAACATTTAAGCAAAAATCAATTCAATTCTGGAGGCTTAATCATAGTGAATAGTTTTCATTGGTGAGTCAGTTGAAATAAATGCGAGAGATTTATAACAGCCGTGACTAGACACACGTAAATAATGCTTAAAGTTGACACGGTTTTTGACTATTGGAAGGTCAAGATACTCTTTAACATGTTTGGGTGTGTATTTTGTATAACAATAGACCTGCTGTGGCTAATGGGCACGTGCAACCAAATTATTACATTACAGATGGAAGGTTTTATAGCCTGTGTATGTACAAACTTTCTCAATCCGGAACACAATAATGAGTGCAATGCTACCCGGCGGCAGAAATAAGTAAGCGGGCGGTAACAACTAACAACCCTACGAGACTTCAAGGCAGAAAGAGAACTACACGAAGTCGAATTTGTTATTTCTGCTTTTTTCCTCTCAATATGTTGAGTAGTTCACTTGGTACGACTCTATGACATATAAAGCGGATACTGTGCCATTATATCATCAAAAGTCAACTACACACACAAAAAATCACACATATAACCGTAAATGCGACACGGTCTAGATTTTATACATACGACCATTTCTATGTGCTCGATGTCGAAAATATATCCGGAACGCATTTTTTTCGTACCACCGGTGCAGTTCTAAAGGCGTGCCAAGACATACGTTGCTGGGCACTAAAATAATTCCATCCGTTGATTTCCGGTATATAATGAATGAATGACCGAGTACGAAGAAACGCGGGGGGTGAATATCCGGTTTATAATTTTGTATACTATTTTGTATTCTCTTCTGTGCATGCATTTAAAATGTCTAAGAGTAGATAATTCAATTATTACGCAAGTAATTATAATGCTTTTATGTTAGTTTCTTTACGCTTTGACTACGTGAGTTTCTTCGCATACACCACACACCTTTCCATTTTCGACTTCTCAATGGATGTTTCACACGAAATAAGGTTTCGTAACCAGCACCTCATCCGTGGCCGAGGAAGGGGGGAGGACTACATAAGTAACATTATTTTAAATAATTTACACTGTTGTATTAATTTAATATTATAATGACATATTCGCTTTAAATTGTCTCACAAGTATAAGGGTATTTATTTAGTGCAAAATGTAGATATTTTTGATTTGATGCTTCATCATCATCATCATCAGCAATACAGCCCATCACAAGTCCATTGCTGAACAAAGGCCTCCCCCAAGGCATCCATCGACTTCCTACATCTTTTACTAGGTCGTCACTCCATGCAAACGCAATTGGTTTTTGAAACGCTCTTCAATAAGCTTTTAATAATTAACTCTGTAAAGATCTAAACAAAACTGTCACTCAGAGGCATAGGCAGAGACTGCGGACTTTCAGTTGGCATAGACTGATATACCTCTCGCTCTTTTCACAACTATATATCTACGCATACATTCCCGTCGGTTAAGGGTGCTCTTAATTTAGCCCATCTTTATATATCAAAAAATTTATAGGTTGTCCCTCCGACTCTTCCAATGACTTCGTTTTTAAGACTTACCTCGTTTATTCTTTCTAAATGTCCAAAACAACAGAGCATTGCTAACATAATATTGGTCACGACGTCATTTTGTAAACCACGTTTTTCTCATATCATATAATTTATCTTCATCCAGAATCACACCTAACATGCTTCTTCATGACCGAATTCCTACAGCATTAGGTTTTCTCTCATGCTCATTCTGCTTCACCCAACTTTCGCTACCATACATTAAGCTAGGGACTAACGGAGCATTGTGGAACGCCCAACGTGCCTTTGTTGACATATTCTGACTTTTCACAATAGAGTGAAGATATTTAGATCTTGCCCTCATAATTCAAAATTTTTCTTAACTACAACCTCTGAAGTTCACGCCTTTTAGTCAAAAATGAAAATTTTGAGCTGTCTATATTTAGGTCTCTGTATATTATGATAACTATACCGAATTTCAACAACATGTGTGTATTAGTCCTTGAAAAAAATATCCGGTACAGTCAGACAATGACCGAGGTGATTCTTAAGTGCTTTGTTTTTAGTGCGGAACACAAAAAGGAAAAAATGAAAAAAGTCTCACAATAAACAAAATTCGATTAGAATAACGTTACATTTATAAATAAATTTAAAAAAATGTGTTTTTTCTTCAAATTTATTAACTTCCATTGTGATTCCAACCAAAGACCCGAGACACGTTAATCTTAGAATAACATCTAGAGTTAATTATCATATGTAGGTCGACATTAACAATTCAAAATGGCAACTGTGAGCGGTATGTTATGATAGTGCAAGCTGACGTGCTCTACGATACTGTTACGTTATGGGACATTGTTAGAAATAATAGCGCTCCATTTACGTCTCCCTGTGGGACACACATACACACACACACACGTGTCTTCAAAAATAATCCATGACGTCTGGAATTATAAATAAATAATATAAGGGTTAAAAAAACTTAAGTAACACGCATGGATCACTACTACTACTACTACTAGTGAGAATACAAGGTCTCTCACTATATATATTCTATACATACCTTTTCATTTTCTCATCGGTTCTACATACGTCTGCAAAATTTCAAATTCTTCAGACGTCCGAAAGTAACTTGAAACTGTTTTTTTTCTATAACATTCAACATACAGGTCAAGCTAAAAAATCATGTTATAGGAGAAATTATAGAATTTGCAAACATTTTTTTTCAATTTTCATTATAACTAGCTGTTTCCCGCGACCTCGTCCAAGTGGAATTTATTACAATTGGATTTCATGGGTTTTAAGTTTTTTGCGCGGAACGCTAATTCTTTTTCTAAAATAAAGTAGCCTAAGTACTATGTGTAATAAATACTAATAGTGAGTCAACTCCTTTGTTATACCGCAAAATACAAGGCCATCGTCGCTAAAAATATGCAAGGGTTGTCACAGAAACATTTCCTCAGATAATAATATCATAATATTATATTTTATCTGTATTCATCTTCATAATTTATTTTTCTATACAAAGATACAAAGTAATTACGACTTTACAAAACTAGTTGCGTCCCGCAGCTTCACCTGATTCGTCATGATGGAAACAAAGACTTGTGCTTGTGCAGGTAGGTACCTACCTAATTTTACTATATTTTACCTATATAGCAGTATGTCAGGTATTCCGCTTAAAATATTGGATAGCGGTTTGAATAGAATAAATAAAACAGGTTAAAATTATACGTTGGTTCTGTTTATTCAACGCACGCCGCCTCGTTAGAGATGTGCAACCGACAAATATTTACAACATTTATTATTGGGTTTTTTTAATTGTCTTTTGTTGAATTTGATGATATAATGAATTCTCATCCTTACATATAATTCAATGGAAAATCGTGATGGGAAGCATCAAATGGTTGTAAGAATTCAATTTTACTTAAGGCGTCATAAAATCTTTTACCAAGTTTTTCAAACAAGTTACTAAATAATAAAAATAATACCGAGTAATATCGTGTTGCTGGATGAACACCAAACGCGTGAACTGATTCCGTGTACGTGACAATCCTAAACGGGCGTACCAGTACGCAAGCGATGCCAACAGGTACTACCGCCGACTTCGCGGGCAGGAGAGGGACTACGCCCTCCTTCATGCCGCGCCCCATCGTTGCTCCGTCTAGTCGCCGAGTTCACTCACTATGGCTCAATTTACATTGCCGCGGAACGGAATGGAAGCGAATTTTTGTAACGAAAATGTACATAGTGAAATGAATTTTATTTTAATTGTGTAACGTGCAAACTAGATATGAGCCAAAAAAGAATTCGCGCGTCACGCATTTTCGAAAATTTCCGTAGTTACTGTCAGATGTCAGCGCAGTCTGTGGAATCCGCGGGAAGTGGCGCGAAGGGTGACGTTTTCATTTCTTCCATAAATCATGAACCCATATATTTCTTTTCCTTTTTCTGATGTTCTTCATTTTCTCATCATTTTCTTCTGCCTCACAAATAAGCAATATGAAAATAATATCCAATCAACCATTTTTGTCAAATAAAAGATCTAGACTAAATAACTGAACGGTGTATATAGCATTAAGGCGCAGTCTAACTCGCGCGCCTTCCCGCGCGACGAAGCGAAATTGACGCTTCCGTTCCATTCCATACCGCCGCAATGTAAATTGAGCCTATTAGTATTTTTTACACATATGGTACTACTCCCTATAACATCAGCTATCTGCCAGTGAAAGTCCCGTCAAAATCAGTCCTACCATTTCGATTTAGAGATTAGCCGGAACAAACAGACAGACATACAAAATTATTAAAAAAATTTTTTTTGTTATTAGTACCGTATATACTTTAATATGTATTTAGTAAAAAGCTGTTATTTTGACATGACAAACAGACACTTCAATTTTATTTATTTGTATAGATGATTCCAGAAAGTATCCACGGCTTGTGATTAATAGAATTATAACTATTTTGTATTAATGTCCTCCAGACCAAATTACGGTCACGGTTGCCAGTCTCAACATAGATTAAGGACAGGACAATATTGCAAGAGTGTGTGCACAAGCATAGGTGCACTCTTTTTTTACTCACTGTCATAGCCCGATGACACGGCAATCCAAGGACCAACGGCTTTACGTGCTTTCAGAGGCACAGGGGTGAAACACCGCCAACTTCCTGGCTTCGGACTACTACTGACAATTTCTTGATAGAAAAACCCAATAGATGATTTTGGCCCGTTCCGGGATTCGAAACCGGGGCCACAAGATCAGCAGTCGTGCTTACAACTACTAGATTAACAAAGCAATCACTTTATATATGCCAGGCGTAAAATACACAGACCAGCGACGGGGGTCAAACGCAAAGGTGTGAGTTATCTGGTAGTTACGTCACGAGTAGTGATCAAAGCCAATCCTTCCTACCATGGGAGAGGCCCATATCCAGCAGTGGATTGTTATTGGCTGATGAAGAAGAAGAAGGAATAAAGAATTAAGTATATATTGCCATATGACTTAGGAACCCTCAAGAAAGAAGCCTACTCCTTTTTAAAAGGCCGGGAACGCATCTGCAATTCCCCTGGTGTTGCAGTTGTTCATGGGCGGCGGTAGTCACTTAATATTAGGTGAGCCGCATGCTCGTTTGCCCCCTCTCCTATAAATAAAAATACGTGAAATATTAAGTCCCATAATGGGCAATAACTTCATAGTCTGTGCGAGATATTTGGTACAGCAATCGCCAATCTGTCTCCTAAACGTAGTGATTACGGCAAGTTCATTATGAGCTATTATATGTGGAACCCATGTCTAGCTGTAGCTTGTTTATGAAATGATAAGAAGATGAAGAATTTAATTGTTTTCCATGTGAGTGGCTTCAGGGAGTCGAGTGCGTGAAGGCTGGTGCATTGCCAATCCGCCTGGCAATCGTTGTAACAATAGCAAGTTCTGTTATTAGGAAGACCCATGTTTTACAGTGAAATTCTGAATAAAAGAGATTTCGTGTACGTTATTTTTTGATTATATACGAAACGATAGTGAAACCCATTTTATTAACAAGTCCAATATATACAGTAACTAAAAACCCGGCTGCCTAAATAAGTTTATGAAAATCGTTTGTCACTCCCACTAATTAGCAGAATCTAACGACACCCCATATGTTAAAATCCATCAAGCCATTTAGGCTAGAGTATCATACATACATACATACATACACTCGAAAAAAATTATACTCCTTCTGGGGCAGTCAGGTATTAACCATTCGTTTTGCAACTTACCAAGTGAAGCAACGAAACGAAAGGAAACGTTTTTTATACAAGTCAGACATTATTCTTGCAGTCAGAGAACGTCATTTATTTGTTCAATAAACAAATCACGTTTTCTTGTTTGTCGAATAAAAAAATTACGTTCACCAGCAGTGTGTGTAAAAACACAAAAACATATTGTTGATTTGGTTCGAAATGTTTGATTTCTCTTTAAATAGTCTCTTCTTACGGCGCGTTTCCATTTGTTACATGTTGTATATTTGACATAATATTATATACTTTTGTTTATTATCTATACAAATAAATAAAATTGAAGTGTCTGTTTGTAATGTTAAAATAACAGCTTTTTACTAAATGCATATGAAAGTATATACGGTACTAATAACAAAAAAACATTTTTTAAATTTTTTGTCTGTCTGTTTCTTCCGGCTAAAAATAATTAAGGTTCCGCGCAAAAAAATTAAAACCCATGAAATTCAATCGTAATAAACGGGCGAAGTCGTGGGGGACTGCTAGTTATTTATATACTAATAGACTATTTACTAATGTATGTTGCTATGCCTGAAAACAACCAGAAAAAAAAATTACGTTTGGTATGATACAGCATATTATGCTAACGTAGCATTTCATCTTCTTCATTAGCTCTTAAAAGTCCACTGCTAGACATGGGCCCCTTCCATCGTAGCGAGGATTTGCCTTAAAATCGTCACGCTTGGCCGACGGATTGACAATCGTAATCGTACAGGAGATGGCTACACAGCCGTCTCTAGCTATAGGATCTTTTAAGCATATTCCCTCGTAACCTTTTACGATAAGAAAGTATTGTGATGGATTCGTCTATGCCGCCACTTTTAGCATCACTGGACTGTTAGCTCGTTTTTCACTGTAATATTATACATTGTAAATTTATATATACCCTTGGCATTGCTCTATCTGTTCGTGAAATTTCATTATAATCAGTTCTGCCATTCCGAAGATTAGCCCGGACAGACAGACAAATAGAGAGACAGGCAAAATTTCAAAATGGTTATCCATGCCATTAAGGCATGCAAATAACCCTTTCAGCTTAATATAAGGCATTTAGCTTCACAAATACTAACTCTAGTTTAAATCCTTTAAGATACTTTAAGAAATATAGTGAAAAATCGACGACATGATTTCACTCTCATGGGAACAGAGGTAATCCTGTCACATGCGAATTGTGCACATGCGTCACATGTAAGTTACTGTTGTAAATGTGTATTTGAAAGATACTTAGTAACTTTGTCGCACACGGTAATGTTTTCCTAACAATAGTTTCTGCAACTGGTTGCATCACTGGTGAAGTGAGAAGTTTTTCTCTCGGCTCAGAGATTAACCATCGCAACTCATTATCTCATTGGGAATGGAGCTATACGATACTTTATTTATTTATATTTAAGGTTTTTAAATTACGAATACTTTATTATGTTTCTATTAACTAGTATTATTAGTAAAATGTTTATTTTACTAATATTTGTGTCAAATACAATCAGATTTATTTATACACTGTAAAACTCCATCTGTGTCTGGCTTTTTGTAATCTGGTAAAGAGAAATCTGTAATTTTATGATTTCCAGAACAAGAAACAAAATTATTTCTAACCATTTTCCTGGGAAAATATGCGGTAATGGGTTCTTTTCAACCGTTACTGTGAGACAATTACCCGGCAGGCGGGGTGGCTGACGTAGTTTTTTTGCTATTTCCAGTTTAGAAATTTAGAATTTCGAGTGAAGAAAATACTGCTGCCCATCTTCAGTTTTATTCCCCTCTGTCGCCTCTTACGATACCCACGGGATGATATGAGTTATTGAATTGTCTTACGCCGCTGTTACAATTATTAATTACTCAATTATGATAAAACTTAAGGCTACATATTTCGAGGTTGGAGATTAGAATTTGCAAACCGAATACAATTAAATATGAATCCAACTCCACTAGACCGCATTCGGAAAATAGCGCACGTCTTCTTTGTCCGGTATAGGTACATAAACAAAAGTGATAAGTGCTTGACCAGTTACGACCATTTATTTATTTGTTTATTACAACCCTTCACAACCCCACTGCTGAACATAGGACTCCCCAAAGAAATACTTCAATACACATTCCTAACACACCAGCATCTATTGACTTGCTGCTGCATGTCTTACCAGGTTACTTAATCAATACCGCCACGTGGATATTAGACATAGCTGTTATGTTGTCCATGTTCAACTTAAGACTTATCCGCTGGGGGACAAGCCGTACAGTACAAAAGTTTTAGCTACTTCGATATACTAGCAAACAACTTGGCGCCGCTGAAAGGACTGTAGCACCGCCCAAATTTCGATGGAAACCAAGGTTTGTTCATAGTCTACATATGCCAGATGAAGTGTTAGATTGTACTCTTCAGTCTTCTGTACAACTTGTTGAAGAGTATGTATGTGGTCTATGGTACTAAAGCCTTTTCGGAAACTGGCTTGTTCGAGAAACTGGAAGTTGTCAATTATGCATGCAGGACGGATCTTACCTAGCATTCTCATGTACTGTCTCAAATTTTACAAAATGCTCCACGGCACAGATCTCTGTGATTTGGATTTTCAGATCTCACTCGGATATTCATCATGTGTCAGTTACCAAAAATTTCTCTAATGCTGGCCTTATGAAAAACCTCAAAGTCAATCAGTGAACTATCAAAGGGCTTGGGTTTCTCTAAATGGTTGATTCCGTAACGACGATCTGTGAAACACACAGTTCATTGATTAAGTCTAACGGATCAGCAAACTTAAGTGGCGTTGCCCCAGCAATGTAGCTCGAAGAACACAATGGAAAGACGAAGAAAGAAAAAGAAAACTTGCAAAAAGAAAGAAAAGAAATGCACTTGTTTGACCGCACACTGGCTAGCGCAGTGTAAAGCGATCCCCAACTAGACAGAGTGACGACCTGGTGGAATATTTCAGGTGTCTATAGATGCACATTTTGGGGAAATCTCTATGAGTTGGAGGTGGAGTGTACAGCAATGACACTCCATTCCAGTCTCTTAATCATTTCGAGTCATGCGTTATAACTTATTATACCTGATTACAGCACTATGGCCCATATCGATAAATCTACAAACGTTCAGGTTTGAACTATCTATAATTACCCAATATTATTAATAATCCAGGCTTTGTAATAAGACTGTTCAAGTCTAGCAAGAAGGTTTTCCAAATAACGGTGGTAACACACTTTCGAGTAAGATATCATTCAATCTGAAATCACTATAGAGACGGGTAGACTTTTTATTAACGTTAAAAGTGTTTATTTCTAGATAAGTTACGTAACAAATGTTAAACATAAAACTAACGATAGTATATTAAGTTAAATAGAATGTTTGATAAACAATTGACCTACTGTACAGTTGAGTAATACGCAATTGAGTAATAGTTTTCGGTTATTGATTTGTAAAGATGAACGATCTCTGTGTTACCGTCTATTCAAGAATTTATTTAATAACCTATTTTAAGATGTTGTAATGATTCCAAGATTTGTAAGTTCACATTTCAACATTCACAAAATCTTTATATGTTTGAGATATTTTTTTTTATAAAATAAGGGGACAAACGAACACACAGTCCACCTGATGGTAAGTGAATGCTGTAGCTCATTGACATCTACATCTGCCCTCAATAAATAATCAAAATGCAGATGCGTTGTCACTCCTGAGGAGTAAGATGGAATGCCCCGTTTCCAGTAAAAAGGGTCTCCGGTCTCTACACTCACCATACGAAACACAGCAGCATTAAGCTGCTATTTTACGCTGGTATTCTGTGAGAGCGTGGTCCTACCTTTCGAGCCGATCCATTCGTGCTACAACCATAATATACGAGGGTGACACTGAAAGTTCTTATAAAATCGAAAACTGAACAAACTAGCAAGTTATTAGTTTTATTATATCTTTTCAAAATAGTGTCCATTTACATCAATACATCGCTGCATCCGATGGAATCGCACTTTAGAAAAGCACTTTGCCCACTCCTCCTTAGGGGTCTCTTCGACGGCATTTTGAAACGCAGCCACTGCTTCCTCGGCGTCCATAAAACGTTTTCCTCGAAGTTTTTCTTTTATTTTCGGAAATAAATAAAAATCGCAAGGTGCGAGGTCGGGGCTATAGGGCGGGTGACCCAGTAATTCCACGTCTGACGTCGCCAAGTAGTCGATTGTTTGCTTGGCGGTGTGCGACGAGGCGTTGTCGTGGTGAAGGAGGATCCTACTGCGAGATCGTTTCTCCCGAACTTTTTCCAAGACAAGTGGCAAACAATTGTTAGTGTACCACTCTGCAGTAACCGTTTTTCGATCCTCTAAAACAATTGTTGCGTAATGACCTGTCCTTCCGAAGAACGAGGCCACCTTCTTTTTTCCCACGCTTCGACCTCTCTTCACTTTAGTTGGCAACTCCTCGGAAGGAAACACCCAGACAGCAGACTGTCTCTTAGTTTCAGGATCATAACAATAAATCCAGCTTTCGTCACTCGTTTCGAACACAGCATTTGAGTCACCTTTGTTAAATTTTTGAACCATTTCACGACACCAATCAACACGACGGAGTTTTTGGGCCTCTGTCAAATTATGAGTTATCCACCGGGCTCAAAGCTTCCTGACCGCTAAATGTTCATGGAGGATTTTGTGCACTTGACTCATACCGATGCCTAAGCTTGTCCGAATCTGCTGATAAGTCACTCTTTTGTCAATCTCTATCAAACGCCGCACAACACTGATGTTATCTTCAGTCGTCGCCGTAGAAGGCCGTTCCTCACGCAGATCATCGGTGAGATTAGTGTGACCACGTTTAAACTCATTAAACCAGTTGTAAACAGTGGTACGAGATGGAGCTTCATTGTGAATCTATCATAACTTTCTTATTGACTTAAATGACATCGAAAGTCATAAAAAATCATTGTATGAAAATTATCTCGCGTTAAATTCATGCTGACGTGACACAGACAATTTTCAATTTGCCGCCAAATCGTAAACAAATGACAAATTAATAAAATACATACACAAAAATATTGGCAAAGAGTTCCATTTTCAAAATTTGAACTTATTTTTTTATTATATCGTTTACAAGTGGCCAGTTCTAAAAACTTTCAGTGTCGCCCTCGTAGCTACAGCGTGGCTCTACTACGTACAAAACTTAAAAGTCCACTGTCCACTGCTGCGTATATTATGCCTTTCCCAAGGAACGCCACAAAATACGGTTCTGAGTAAACTGCATCCGTCTACTTTTACGTTACGTTTTACAACTTACTGATCCGTTGGCAAATCCGTCAGGGACATGTAGGTATTAGCGCACAATAATACTGTTCGTGATATATTGTGTTCTGCGCGTTCCAATTGTTTCCGAAAGTAAGTAAACGGTGAGGTCGAAATAGGTAGAGGACGCTAGGAGTATATTCTCTCAAAAATTGAACATTTGTAAAGTATATTTTTAATGCATACACGGATTCAACAAATTAAATTAGATATGAATTAAAGCATATTCAGGCACTCCACTTAGTTCTCACAGGTGACAACGTACATATAACAGTCAGTGCTGCAGTGGCGAATCCTATCAGGTGCACTGCAGATTCATATGATCCTTAATGCTAGTACAGTAAATAGTGTTTTTTCTTTTAATTATTGTATTTATATTATCTCTATAAATTCTGTAAAAACTGCAGCCTTTTTTGCCACACTTGGTATGCTTATTTTATAAATCAACATTTAATTTATTTACATTATCTTCACGAAACGAGTTAACCTTACTGCAAAAGGCCTTGTCTCTTTTACTAGTGAATGGAGCTTTTAAGACAGGCGTAGCTTCCGTATCGTTTTGTATGCCACAAAACGCAATAGTAAGTAAATGTTATTTACATTATGTTATTTAAATTAATATATACTTCGTGTTGTAAAATACATATTATATACCTACTATATAGTATATATAATTTGTTTTATTTATATTTACGTTTAGTTTTCCCTTATATAGACGCTTTATTAATATTTGTTATATTATTTTATAAAACTCGAAAAATTTGATGCCGGGCCCGCGACTCAAGTATTTTTAACTAAGTGGTCTTCAACACTAATTTAAATGACTTAAGACTGATAATTGTAAACGAGTTTTAGGTCTTTATGTAACGCATAATCTGTTAGTCATTTATTTTATTTTTATGAATTATAGGATATAAAACGAACACACAGTCTACTTGATGGTAAGTGGATGCTGTGTTTCATACACACCTACATCTATCCTCCTGCCTTGCCACTCCTGAGGACTGAGACGGAATGCTTTACCAGTAAAAATAATCTCCGGTTCCCGTCACTCACTATACGAAACACTGCAGCATTTTGCTGCTATTTTTCACTGGACAGCTGTAATACGCCGCTGCATGGCCCTACCACGTAATGGAGTATAAAGTATAAATCAATGTAACGTTACAATATTGTTTTTTAAACTGGTCGATAGCTTGTATAGACATGTTCTTACCCAACGCCTATTTGATATGCGAAAGCCAAAACGTTTCACCATCACGTGTCGTTTGGCGAAACAACGCGAAGGCTGGCCCTTGACCGTTGCCACGTGACAAAGTTGATGTTTAAAAGTGATTGAGACTATTATATTGGTCGTCGAATCCTAAGAATAAAAAAGTGATAAATACATAAAAATACCCGAAGTTAATAACACAGCCGTATGTTCGTTTGGCACCATAAAAAAAACCTAGCGTCACTGTGCTTCTCTTTCGTTGTTGAAATGAATTAATGAAGATTAATGGAAACTGCCTATATATCTTTTGTAATTTTTTTTAATAAAAATAAAATTATTTTTATTTTTTAAATGTCATCCGTGTTTTGTAAATCTATAATGACTATTGCGATCAAATATTAATATGTTATATTAAAAGTTTATTTGTCAAACGTAACCCGTGTATTGTAAATATATAATGACTATTGCGATTCAATATTTATATAGTATATTAAAAGTTTATTTGTCAAACGTCACTCGTATTTTGTAAATACATAATGACTATTGCGATTAAATATTTATATGTACTTATATTATATTAAAAGTTCATTTGTCAAACGTCATTCGTGTATTGTAAATATATACCTAATGGCTATTGCGATTAAATATTTATATATTATATTAAAAGTTTATTTGTCAAACATCATCCGTGTTTTGTAAATTTATAATGACTATTGCGATTAATTATTTATATATTATATTCTTAACTAGCGATCCGCCCGTAATTTCTGTATTTCGTCAGCAGCGGCACCTACTGTGTCAAAATGTTAATCTTATCCATCCTATAATAATCTAATCCATCCCAACTCATACACTCAACACACAAACTGTAGGACTCAAACTCACACAATAATGTCATCAAAATCGTTCAAGCCGTTTAGGAGGAGTCCAGTGATACAGAAGAATTATATCTATAAAGATTAGCGTTAGGAAAATAATTAGGGACGACGTATTTCATTTATTTCAGTGTTTTTACGTGGTAGAGCCATGCTGCAGCTATATTAGTAGTATAGTTGTAGTACGAATGGGTCGGCTCGACCGGGAAGGACCACGCCTCACAGAATACCAGCGTAAAATAGCAGCTTAACACTGCTGTGTTTCGTATGGTGAGTGTAGAGAACCGGAGACCCTTTTACTGGAAAGAGGCTTTCCATCTTAGTCCTCACGGGTGACAACGCATCTGCATTTTGATTCTTTATTGAAGATAGATGTAGATGTCTATGGGTCACAGCAACCACTTACCATCACGTGGACTGTGTGCTCGTTTGTCACCCTATCATATAAAAAAAATCGTTCTTAGGTAAGAAATAGAAGAACTTGCTATAAACTTGTCAATATTACCGATAAAATAGTAAGGTTTATTTAAAAAAAAAATATGTTGAAGTATTTTGATCATATTTGGTCATATCTTTTGACCTCTGTTAGAACAGCGGTATAACCATCTCTTCACATTTTTTTACAGAATTATACAAATTTCTTACATAAATTCCCTTGGACAGCCTTGGTTTGCAGATTGCACGGGTTCCCGAACGAAGGCGAACTAATTTCTCGCCAATTCTGCCAATGTCCTCATACTTGGCCTCGGCAATAACTCTTTTGAAGGACCTGGAGGCGGAGTTATACTTCTTTTTAAGGATGTTGGTGTTTACATCCCGGGCCGACGAAGCGTCAGACCAGGCCTGAAAACACTCCTACTTACTGCGTAATGCAGTTTTACAGGAGCGATTAAACCAAGGTTGAGATCTGCCACCGGTGGGTACCACAGATGATTGAATAAATAGTTCCATTCCCTGAATTACCACATCAGTATCAGAATCAGCAACAGCGCTGGTATCATCCGGCAAGAAGCAAACCCATGGGTAGGTTGCAAAGAAAGACCGCATTCCGTCCCAATCCGCCGACCTCTAATGCCAAACACGGCGGCAACCTGCAGAACGCAACCGCGAGGGGAGCGTAAGTGCCACCACACTCCGGATCAGACAACGGTCCAAAGAGCCGAGAGGGACGTCGACGGAGACCTAATATCCTTCTGGATGTGAACGTGCATGATTCTCCACATGTAGAATCCGTGCAGGCGAAGTAACCAGTTGTATTAGACCATATGCCAAGGCAAAGTCATAAACAGATCTTCCCGCATGATCGGTTAAAAGTGAAACGAGCCATTCGGCATGGTGGGCGTTAAAATTGCTAAGGATTACGATCTCTGTGGATGGGATCTGTTGTAAAAAGGAATCTGTAACCATTTGGACGTTTTCAATGAGTCGGTCTGTGTGTGATCATTACCTTGCTATGGGACCTATGAGGCACCCGTAGACGCGGGAATAATCGTCGCTGTCTACGTGCAGCCAAAGGATGGACAGGTCCATACCTTCAAGTCTGCCGAGGCGTCGAGAATAGATATCCTCTCTGAAGTATACGCAAACTCCAGCCCGGGGCACAAAGAAGTGTTACAATTTGTACCACGGGTAGGAAAGGTACGGTGTATCAGCCGAAGAGAACACCTACGTCTCACCTCAAAAGATGGTAGAGAACGGAGTTAGGGTTCAAGTGAAGTCCCTTGATGTTGCGGAAGTCCACGGCTAGCATGGCAGGGGTCGCCATGGTTTTATCGCTCTGTTTGCCTCGTGCTATGTTAGTAGTATTGAGCGGGATTTTGCTGCCGTGTGGCTCTTCCACTGTTAAATAGAATCGGGATACCAGCATTTTCGGATTTTATACAACTTTAACCTACTTTATCGCAAACAAATAAAATTAAGCACGTATATGATAGCAATCATTCGCATGGCACGCTGTGACGGTGTATTGCGAAGTTCGGCATCTGCCCCAGTTTGCAATGTTTACAATTTACAATATTTTTCTACATTGTGGAATTGCAGTGTTTGAGAATAGCTGTGCATAGGGCGTGACATATGGCAGCCATATTGTTTCCAAAGTTTTCTCGTGTAGAAAATCCCACAAGCGGTATGTAGGGCATTAACTTCAGTCGTATTTATTTAGCAGCGTAATAAGTTTTATTGAATGACTAGTATTTGTGTAAGTATAAGAAATCATTTAGTGTATATGTTACGGTTAAAAGCCGAAGAGCGGATACACCTAGGTTTAGCCGGCTACTACTAGGTGCAGCCTATTTCGGTTGGTTAAACTTAGGTGTATCATATATAATTTATAAATTAGATAAATGTCTGCGGTTTTTAAGCTTCCAAGGGCCACCCCAACCGCACCTTAAACTACTGTCGCTGATATTACTTGATACGTATATTCGTGATTTTTACAAATTTAACAGTACACCTAAATTTAACCAACTACTGCTAGGCGCACCTAGTTCTAGCCGGCTAGAACTAGGTGTAACCGCACTTCGGCTTTTAGCCGTAACATAGGTATATACTCTCACTCACTATATACTCGTATATATATGTTATGTCTGTGTAGGTTTCTCACTTCTATTTAGTTTCACATTTGACGTAGGTTCGAAGAAACGGATCGTAGAAAGGAGAAATGTAAACGAAACAATCTTATAAGTAATGAGTGAATACATCCTTTCTCTAAAAGTCATAGGACCTTTTTTATTCGTATTTCATCTAAGAATATTATTATAAGTCCTTGCAATTGAAAAAAAAATCGGTTTAAACTATATGTCACCGAGTTGCCCCATGGCAACATGCATTTATATGATCAGTAGGGCTATTTGAAGAGAATCGCATGAAAAAATTGAGTTGGAATAGTTTTCGGTACTGATTTTCGGTTCGGCCGATTCCTTCTGGACTAACGTGGTACTATACATACGTGGTATATATATATACGTGGTAGAGCCATGCTGCAGCTATATTAATAGTATAGTTGTAGCACGAATGGGTCGGCTCGACCGGGAAGGACCACGCTCTCACAGAATACCAGCGTAAAATAGCAACTTAAAGCTGCTGTGTTTCGTATGGTGAGTGTAGAGAACCGGAGACCCTTTTTACTGGAAACGAGGCATTCCATCTTAGTCCTCACGGGTGACAACGCATCTGCATTTTGATTCGCAAACGTGGATAGATGTAGATGTCTATGGGCCTATAGCATAATATTTGACTAAAATATTTTTTTTTTCATTTACATCACTGTCACGTGTGTTGTGGCGCATTGGGCAAACGAACCCGATTACGGATTAATTAACGATGACTATAAACTTGCATTACAACCAAAACATTTTGTTGAATGAAAATTAAATTAAGAGAATAATACATAGATATACATTTAGAGAGATAAGTTACTGTGTAAGAAGAATTTGTGGCGGTGTAAGAATACACACTCTCTATAACGACCTGTGGGTGTCGTAAGAATCGAAAGAGGGAAACAAACCAGAGCAACAGCGTCTCCCCAATAACAACTAAAAATAAAAAACTGCGGTTGCCAACCCATCTGCCAAGCGTGGCAACCCAGCTCAGAATCAGCGAGTCTCGGAGCCTGACTGAACCTGTATTCGGGTACTTTCTAATTTAATAAAGGACTTAAAAGTTTATACGGGCTATGAGGCATTATTTGATCCTCTTCCTCTTTGAGATAGCGCGTCTGTGTTGTGGCTTTTTAGTATGAAGTTGGGTACACGTGTCCACCTGCACATAATATCCAATTTCTAAGCTTAATTTAGTAAATAAAATCGTTAACATTTTTTAAATAATAGTAATAAATAATAATCAAGCCGTTTATTTTCTCATCACAAAAAGAATGATATTTTATTTATTTATTTAAAAAAGACGTTACCCCCACACTAGGATTTTCTCCTGTATCGTGGAGGCAGTTTACAAACACATATTGCACAAGAACAAACATCCAGAACCGGAACAATTATTTGTAGGTCATACAAATACTTGTTCCGTGCGGGATTCGAACCCGCGACCGCATGGGCATCAACTCATTGCTAAGCCACTGTGCCACGGAGCCGTCAATGATATAATCAGGTACTTACATAAAATAGGCTTAAAATTGTATAAATAACTACTATAAAAAAACTAATTGACTGATCATTTGTGGTGCCTAAAGTAAGTGCTTGAGGTAGGATTTTTTACTTTGAATACGTTATTTGATTTATTATATATACCCCATATCATCCCGTGGGTGTCGTAACAGGCGACAGAGGGAAACAAATCAGCACGGCTAGCATGGGCTGGGGACAAAAATTATATCCACTGACAAGAGATAAAATTATCTTGTCCTTATGCCAAAGCACGGCAACGGGGAGAAGTATATCTCCGTTTGACATAACGAGTAGACATAATATATCCCCCGTCCGTAGCAGTGCCGGATTAAGCAAGCGCGGGGCCCGTAGCAAATTTCATCGAGGGGTCCTTGATCTACTATGGTTTCTTAAGTATTAAATGGTAAAAAAATAATTCAATAGGTACTCCATGTGTTTATTTGCCATCTATAGGTTACAATTTTGTTGGCGTTTAATAGTATAGTAGATTACTACAGGCCCTGTTAGACTGACAAGTACAAAAAGTTAGAGGTGAGATTGTCCTGGCAATTTAACAGCATATATAGTAATTATTAACATTAATGTAACAAACTAAAAGTATGGTCAATAACAGGTTTTCCTTATTTTGCTTGATGGTAGTTATATTGCTGTTGGAAGAAAATGAAATGATTTAAATTAATGATTTTGATAAGAAACTAATCATTTGTAACTGACGATACTACACAATTAATTGTAAAACTTTTTTAGTACGAGTATATATTTCAATATTTCTATATATTACAAAGTATGTTATATTTTTAGGAATAGCTAATTTTATATTTTATCAATGGTGTACTCTGTTTCTTTTATTACTTTTTTAACTTTTACAAAGTAACTTTTCTAGATTTCATGTGGGCAAATTTAGAAATAATACTATCCGTATCAATTCATAGTGTCCTTAATTTATTTTTTATATGGTACAATGTCGAAAATGAACGTTCACCACTGCAGTTATTGGTCATGAGAAACAATAAATGCGCAAAGCAGTTTTAAATTGGGGAAACATGATTCTAAGGAATCATCCATTGGGACTTTATAATATTGAATTTCCAGAGATTCGTCTTTCGTACTGTCCACGGAATATAAAAAACAAGGTACTGTCAATCGCACCAGTCGTGGTAGCTCAAGGGCTAAGCGCTCGCTGTTAATTTCACAGTACGCGAGCAACCCAGGTTCGATCCCCGCCGGCACCAATAAAATTGTTAATTGCAATTTTAAGTGCTGATTTACCGCGTGCTCGGCGGTGAAGGAAAGCATCGTGAGGAAACCTGCATGTCTTTTATTGATTTATTTATTGAATTATTCATGTATTTTTTTCATGTCATGCATGAAAAAAAAATATTTCGAAGACGTGTGAAGTTCGCCAACACGCACTGGGGCAGCGCGGCGAACATTTTCTTGCCCTAAAACCCTCTCAGAAATGAGAGGAGGCTTTTATATGCTATATTTTATTTTTATTTTATCGCAGCATCGACATCCGTTTTGAGCCGCTTGGCAAACTGCACTAATTCGCCGTCCATGCTGTCTTCCAAACCATTAGCATAAGCACTGACCATAATTGAGTTTCTTTCAAAATTTCTTCTGCTGTAATAGATTTTAACTGTAGAAATATTCCTAAAACACTAGTTAGATTTTGGTACGCTTTCATGCGTTTATCTAAAGCAGATAGTAACTTATAATGACAACAAACACCTCAATTTCAAACTGTTTACCAGGTGTTTGTTTCTTTTTCAACAAATTCGTCAAGTGTACTAAAATCTAGAATAGAACCGCTAAAAACTAAAATGGTCGTACTTTTTTTTTAAACTTAAATGTAACACCTTAAAGTAAAGGGTACATAGAGCGGACTTAATGCCATGTGGCATTCTCTGCCAGTCAACCCTGGGTGCCAAAGACAATTGTTGGCAGGTGCGAAACATAATGCAGAAATAAAGTGTACATATATTAAAATATATATACATAGTGTACAGGGTTATTTTGCAATAACCTTAAATTAAGCGTAAATCGTACAGAAGTGGAACGCCAGCCATCGAGATGATGAGGATGGAATTTCGAGTTCTGTCGCAGTGTACGATGGTGGAATTAAGCAGCTCGAGTTAATCCTAACAATTCCTAGGAGCACTCCCGGTGGTATATGCGGTAGAAGATGCATAGAGATGCAACGTCTCTTCGCAATGCCAGTGGATCAAGCCGATCGGAAAGAACTTGATCGTCAACAATTCGGGCCGTTCTCCGTTGAATACGGTCAAGTGAAAGGAGCTGATACTGGGGTGCCCCGGCCTAGAGATGAGAACAGTATTCCTTATTATGCCGAACCTGCGCTTGGTAAAGCTGCAAACGGTGGTCCGTCATGAAATACCGTCTCGATTTACTGAGCAGACCAAGCTTTTTTGGTGCCAGTTTAGCCTTCCATTCCAAGTGACTGCAGAACGGTACTTCTCTTGAAATGTCGAAACGAGGGGAGTGATATTAAGGTGATACGACAAAGGGGTTCTTTTTTGCGGTAAATGCGCAAACCTGTGTCTTTTGGGGGTTGAGTTACCCCCAATCCGAGACTTTGTTCAACAAATACTCGACTTCAGACACAAGTTTGTTCCGGCACTCGACGACGTGTTCACGTTCCGTGAGAAATATTAGCACGGCCGGTGTACAAAGCATCGCCAGTGCTGTCGTCATAAGAATGAATGTTACTAGTATGCAACATATCATTGACATGCTGAATGAACAGGGAAGGCGATAGCAAGCAGTCTTGTGGAACACCAGCATTCACAGGCTTGGAGTCGGAGCATGCACCGTCGATCTTAATACTCCAATCTGTAAGAAAACTGGTGACCCAATCGCATAATTTCTCAGGAAGCCCATAAGAGGGAAGCTTCGAAAGAAGCGCTTTGTGCCAAACCCGATCGAAGGCCTTCGCTATGTCCAAACTAACCGCCAGGGCCTCCCTCTTGGTCTCCACTGCCTCCGCCGAAAACGTATTGACGGTCACTAATCAGCTGATGCTCTTCAAGGTACCGCACGAACTGGCAGTTAATAATGGATTCTATTATTTTGGAGAACAATGAGATGATAGATAGTCTTGTAGTTGGACGGGTTCGAACGGTCACCTTTTTTAGGGATCGGATGCACTAAGGCTGTTTTCCATGAGCCTGGAATGACTCCTAAATAATAAGAGAACCGTAAAAGATGCGTAAGAACCGCTTCCAACTTTGGAGCACACGCACAAGTGGGGGGGATTCCATCAGGCGCACTCAACTTGTTGACGTCTAGGGACAAGAGTGCTTTGCACACCGAGCGCTGTGTAAACAGCACATCCGGCATGGAGCATTCGCACCGCGGGATGGTTGGCGGGGTATATTCCCCCCGTCGTCGAGAGTCAAGTTCGCAAAAAGAACCTGACCCAATGTGCTCCGACTTTGCCCTATTTCCTTTTGAGTGCGCTAGTGTTTGCATTCCGGGACGCCGATGCATCAGCCCAGGTCTTGTAAAACTCTTGCTTTTGCCGCGACGCAATTTTGCAGCAAGGCTGGGATCTGCCGCCGATAGGCACTACAGATGACGGAATGAAATGTTCCATCCCCTGAAGCACCACATAGGCAACAGACTCAGTAATGACTTTTTTTGGATCATCCAGCGAGCAGCAAATCTGCCCCCATGGGTAGGATGCAAAAAAAAGCCCGCATCGTATCCCAATTCCCTGACCTATAGTACCACACACGGCGGCAGCCTACAGATCGTACCTGCAATGAAGCAAGTGATGGGCACTGTACTCCGGATCAGGCAGTCATCCGAAGAGTCAAGAGGGGCATCGACGGAGACCTGATATCCTTCCGGATGAGAGGTCAGCAGAAGGTCCAACAGGGAAAGGGTATGATCCTCCACATCTGGAATCCGCGTGGACAAAGTGACCAGTTGTGTCAGACCATATGCCAAGGCAAAGTCGTAAACAAATCTTCCCGCATGATCAGTAGTATGCGAACCGAGACATTCGGCGTGGTGGTGTTTTATTTTCGCCAACTAAATAATCAGTTACTGATTGTCTAACGTGAATTTTCTTATTCGAAAATGGTGTAACGTTTTAATAAGTTTCACTTAAAAATTTACGCTCAGGCGGTAATAGGGGGCTTGGATACGCGGGGCCCCCTTTTGCGCGGGGCCTGTAGCAATTGCTACTCTTGCTACGTGGTTAATCCGGCACTGGTCCATAGAATGGAGCCAAATGAAAGATAAAAAATTATACTTTTTTGACATTTAAAAGGGACAATTTTAAGTCTAAGTCTATCTCCCATTTTATCTACTGTGGATATTATATCCACTGGTGTACCCATGCTCGAAGGGTGGATGAAACTAAGCGAGGGGATAAACATTTTCTCCTTTCCCCGGGGATAAAATTGTCTCCTGCCCATGCTAGCCCTGCAGGAGATGGGCAAAAGCGTCTTCTTAATAACGACTAAAAATAAAAATAAAAACTGCAGTTGCCAACCAGCTGGCCAAGCCTGGCAACTATGACAAATATCCCCCCTATGAGGCAATCTATAGGGAAGGCTTACGTTCAGCAGTGGACTTTAATAGGCTGTAACGGATATTAATGGGAATGAACACGTCTTAGCTAAACCATTGTACATCCTTTGAACAAAATAGCGCCTTTCAAGTTATTAAGAGCAAAATTTCATATTTTATAAATGCTATAAACCTTAGACAGGCGCTTTCTATCTATTTCACCATCATAATATAATGGATATTCCACGATTTTAACTTTCAGCTTTGCACACATGCAATTTACTCAAGAGTATTCACCTGTAGAATAAATGGATATTCAAAGTTGATTAAAACAAATATTTTGACATAATAGTAAGGTAGCCAGTAGCCATACACAAGTTTACCTTGTATAATATTGCTACTGGCTACCTTACTATTACTATTACCTTATTTGAATTCCTTCTGTAGGTATAGTGGTGGCGCGCGATAGTCAGAACTGATATTTGGCTTTACGAATACTTGCACCTTAGTAAAACCGAACTCCCTACCTGCAGCGCCTGAACCAAAAGTAAAGGGCAATTTTGTATAGTAAAATACCGCGTTACCCCGTGGGTGTCGTAAGAGGCGACAGGAAAAATGAAACAGGAGATGGGCAGCAGTATTTTCCTGATAACAAGGCAAAAACAATCTGCGGCTGCTAAGCAAGCGTGTCAACTATGGCAAATATAACCCCTGTTGAGGCATTCTATGCTAAAGCTTATGCTTAACAGTGGACGTTAGGCTGTAATGAGTGATAATTGATGAAAAACACTGACATGGGCCATACAGTTTTGGTATACATTGTTACACATACTTAAACCGTTATATTTTGTTACTTTTTAATATGATTTAACCCGGCGAGCATACGGTGCAAATTACTAATAGTTAGTATTTTAAATTAAAGCGACAAACGAACTTACAGTCCACCTGATAAGTGGGAAGTGGCTAATGCAGTCCTTGGACACCCTGCAACCAAATAGATATAAAGAAGGCTACAGATGCTTTATTATTTCTCAGGACTGAGAAGGTATGTCTCACAGCCTGGAATTATACTGGCTTTGATCAGGCCACAGCAGTGCAGGATATTACCTAACAAACGACTAACAATCTTAAACAAAAAGTAAACGCGATAACATTCGTCTAAATTTAAGATATTCCTGTGGTTTTGTAATAAATTTAAATTAGGAATTAAAAATATATATTCAATTATTTTTAAAGTTATTGAAGTAAAATTACTATTTGTTTAATTTATCACTTTAGGTATATTACTTTCTTCCTTTAAAATTCAATGTTGCTCTTATCGCTCTTTTTCAAGTAGTAGTGTAAGCCGCATCCTCATACCGTATGATAAAGATTGTTTTGAATGGAAATGTACAGAGGACGTCCAACAGTCGCATTTGAGTGTTTCATTTCGCACGGACTTGGTTTGGCCGGTGTCACAATGCTGACGTTATTGCATGTTGTTTATATTCAATTTGCACGAGCCTTTAAAAACAAACGCTTTTCAAAAGATGATACATTTAATGAAACTGTTTTTTAACGGATTTTGCCACATCTAATTTATTTATCTCATTACATCAGATTTGACTAGATCAATCATCCTAGTAAAATAAAACGCTGATTTCTGATCGATCGATGATTATTGAGATTATTGCCATTTAAATAAATATCTTAATTTCAATAGAGAAGAGAAGCGGAGAGGCCTATGCTCATCTAAACTTGTGAAGGGCTGTAATAATGATGAGGATGATGAATAGAGAAGATAGCTGGGTGCTACCAACTGCTTGGGATCCCATAATTAACAAAATTAAAGCCAAACCCAAGCGCTACCGCTGCAAGACTAAGATACTGCAAGTTTGTTCTGCTTAGATCGGACCAAAAACCTCAGTCTCCCATCGTGTCCATGGGTACTGTAAAACACTAAAAATGTAGGAAATACGAGTATATAAACAAGTAAAATATTAAAGCCAAACCCAAGCGCTACCGCTGCAAGACTAAGATACTGCAAGTTTGTTCTGCTTAGATCGGACCAAAAACCTCAGTCTCCCATCGTGTCCATGGGTACTGTAAAACACTAAAAATGTAGGAAATACGAGTATATAAACAAGTAAAATAAACGTGATGGAATCAGTAAAAAGTTAGTTTTCTAAACAAATTAGGTTGATACATTACATATCAAAAATGGTAAAAGTATAATTATAATGTATAAAGTCGGGAAAAAGTTTCTTCGTATTTTATATACAATTTCAAAACATTTTTTTTCAAAGCTTAATGACATTTAATTATAATATATATGTGGCATTTTGTTCGATAACTTGTTGCCATCTTGTAGGTAGTGACATAATCCCGTTGCTGTAGAAATCTTGGGATTTTTGATCAAAAAATTGCGACAAGTAGTTTTGACAGTCCTCTCTTGATGGTAACCTAACACTACTCAAAGAATTCTGAAGAGACCGAAACAGATGAAAATCTGAGGAGGGACTGTATGGTGGATGCATTCACACTTCCCAACCAAGCTCTCTCAATTTTTGCTGAGTGGCCAAAGATGTGTGTGGTCTGGTGTTATCATGATGAAAGACCACTCCTTTTATGTTGATCAATTCCGGCCGTTTTTCTCAATTTCTTGCTTGAATCTCGTTAGTTGTTGGCAGTAGAGATCCGAATCGATGGTTTTGGCCGGTGGTAAAAGCTCATAATAAACGATGCCCTTCCAATCCCACTATATACACAGCATCACCTTAATTCGTTTTAATCCGGGTTTCGCTACAGTCTGTGGAGCGTGACTACCCTTTGACCATGATCTTTTTCGCACGTTCTTGTCGTTGATGATCCACTTTTCATCACCAGTGATCACTCTTTTCAATCAAAAAGAAAAATGGTTCGGTTTCCTTACGTTTCAATAGAGAATCCCAAATGAGTACACGATTCATTAGGTTTCTTTCGGTGAGCTCGTGTGGTACCCAAATATCGAGCTTTTTTGTATAGCCAGACTTTTTCAAATGGGACAAAACTGTTTTGTGGTCAATTCTCAAATCCTCGGCTATGTCGTAACTACTAATATGCCGATCTTGCTCCACTTTTTCAAAAATGGCATCGACTTTATCCGGGCGACCAGAGCGAGCTGCATCTTTGACATCAAAATTCCCGGACTGAAAACGCTTAAACCAACTTTGTGCTACTCTTACTGACAATGCATTAGGTCCATAAACGTCACAAATTTTTTTCGCAGCTTGAAACTCATTTTTCCCCTTTTTTGTAATAAAACTTCAGATTGTATCGAATTTCTTTGTTCACTCAATTTGGCGGACAGAAAAACAATTGAAAAATGGCGGGAAAGTGTTTTTTACTTTTTATTTTTCTTTTTCTTAATGTCCTTTAAGTATTGATATTAAAACCAGCCATATACAATTTTACATCTTCAATTTTATACAAACAAAATACGAAGAACCTTTTTCCCCTTTTAATTTTATGTTGGCTATAAAGTATACTCTTTTCATGTTAATTTCTGTACGTGAAAATTTTGTGCTTTATTTATATCAACAGTCCACCCGGTGGTAATAAACCAAACAAAGAATTAAATGTCTCACTGCCCGTAATTGTACATAATGGCTCTATTACCTTCTATAACGGGACAAAATAAAAATCTATTCTTGGCACATCAAGCTAATCTTATTTCGCGCGCCATAACTGGTTTTGTACTGGGAATTCGACTGCGCTATATTTAGCTAATTCATGTTTTATTTGTCATGCATAAAGCGTAGTACCTGCCAAAAATTCTCGACATGAATTCGCTGTCGTGTCGGTCCGGTCATAACACTCTACTATGGTGTTGGTCGGTGCGGTGACCTTACGGTCTATAGTATGTGCCAAATCGATTGAGAAAAACGGACAATGACCTTTCGGTCGTTTAACCAGGGGTTACAAACCTTCAATATATAGGCACATTTTATATGTAGTACTTTCTTTATTTATAATGATTTTTTTATAATGATTGATATAATATATATTTATTAACTATTATTAAAAAGTTATGTGAAAGATCGCTGTAGAAGAAAAATCATCTATTGTTATAAAGTACTTTATTCATTTAACAACAAAAAACATTAATTTATAACACATATAAAGATTCGAGTGATAACGACACCGAATAAGTACGTACTTATGCAAAAGATAAAACTTTATTTTTAATATTATATAAGAACTTTATTTTTATTCGGTGCAATCATCACTCGTATCTTCACTTGATGAACTATCTGTAACATTAATTATAAAGCGATCTGCAGTTTGGTCAATTCTATCATCCATGCCACGCATTTTTTGTTCAACCTTAAGGACATGCTGAACACAGTTTTCCATTTATCTGGCGTGATTTGAGTTAAACCATCTTTAAGTAAATTTTAACATCTTTTAACTTGAAAGTTGTATTTTTCGTGCAACGTACCCTTTCACATCTGCCCACACAAGTTCAATGGGGTTAAGCTCACAGTGATAAGGAGGTAACCTTACCACTGTGATGCTTTTCTTTGCCATCTCGTCGGTGACGTAACTTCGATAGTTATCTTTAACTGCCTTTATTTTTCCATTAAGTGGGTCTTTGTGTCCGAGGGCACGTATGCGATCTGTTTAGATTCTAGCCATTCCTGCATATTTTGTTTCCGCCAAGACATTGTTGGGGTTTTCTAAACGTCTGGAGTGGTAACTAGCGTTATCCATAACTATGACATCGCCGCTTTGCAGTTTTTCTATTACTTTTCTAAACCAGTCCTCGAAATGGAGAGCGTCCATACTCTCATGGTAGTCACCAGTAGATGATGATTCAAATACCCAATCACATCCCTCCAAAAGCCATTTTCATTGCCAACGTGTACAACTATTAATCGCTTTCCTTTACCCGAAGGCTTTCGCGCCAGTAGAGTAGCCTTCTAACCGTGATTGACGAGAAGATTCAATTGTGGTGTCTTCCCATACCTTTCCCATAGTATGACCTGCGTTAATCCATGTTTCGTCAAGGTAAAAATGTTACGTCCTCGTTTCTTAATATTTGTATTTCTCTCAAATATCTGGTACGCCACAGAACTATCTCTGGGCGATCTATTAGACCACTTTTTCTGTTTCTCTTTATATATTTGAATTTTAAATGGCGCAACACACGTCGCAGGAAGTTTTGCTCAAGTTTGGCAACTGGTCATCTTGATTTATACTGAGCAAATTTTGTCTAAAGTCAGTAATTCTCCTGCAAGAAAGAACTGATGCACTTTCGCTCTTATAGCCGATTTATCAAAATCGTCCAACTTGTCAATTACAGACTTTTTCTTTTATTAATTATTCCCTTTCTGGTATTTTATGGGAATCTCTATACACGCTTAATACGCGATATATAGTGCTCTTGCTGACTCCTGAGATCTCCGAAACCTTTTCTACCATATTAACGTTTGAAGGATACACGTCTTCGGGCCAGGTGTTTTGACATATTTGTATACATTAATGATAATCTCTTGTTCCCCGACCGACAAAGTGGTAGGTTTCTCTTTTACTGGTGACGTTAAAGGTGCTCCAGAAGATGGGCCTGTAAATAAATGACAAAATATACTACCATAGTACTACATCACATAAATACATATTGTTTTAGAAAATAAATACCACATGGTCACATAAAAGAGCGCTTTAAGAAATAGAAAGGCTACGTCGTCGCATTTGTACCTATTTGTACGTACCTGCTACGTTTATTATGGGTCGGCGACGTCTCTTTCCACTTGATGTTGAAGGACCGGGTCCTTCACCAAATTCTCCTGAACTCATGTCGATTTAGTAACGACCGTCACAGTAAAACTAATATAACAGATTCAAAAACAAAAACTTAACGATATAACAAATTTAACAGTAAAAACTCAACTAAAACAATGCAATGAATGCTATGAATTACCGAGACGTACACACGCAAGCGCTATCCGAACACGAATGAAAACAAAATGGCGGACCGGCCAAAAGGTGACGCATCTCTGGCTGCCATTGTCACGTTTCTTTAGAACGAACTGACGTAACGCGCGTTTTGTTTTATTTTAAAGGGATGAATTTGCAAAAGCTCAATATGGTGATTATATTGCTTCAAATATTTTTTAATATGAAACTGTTATTAAATGAATTGCTGCGTTACTTACCATAAATTGAAATATAAAATATAACACATTTTTCGCGATGTACCGTAAGATTTTACTATGTTTATAGGAACCACAGACAATATTATTTAAGAAACAAAACAAAACATATGTGCTGACCTAGAAGTGGGAATAATATCAATATTTAAATATTGTTATCACATCTAAATTGAGATTTTGTGTTACGCCTTTTGACACTCGGCTCATATCTGAGGTCATTGTCCGTTTTCTCAATCGATATGGCACATACTATAGTGGGCGTAGTATGTAACGTTGTAGTGGGCCGAGATCTTTACCATTTTGTTTTGTTTTTATTTTTTAATATTTTATTCAGGATATTTTACCTTTAATTTTAACTTAGGGGGCGTCCATTAATTACGTGAGGTGTTTATGGGGAGGGGGTCGAGCCAAATCTCATCTAATCTCACGATCTCTCTAAGAGGAGGAGAGGAGATCTCTACCAAACTAATCGAGTAGCTGATAAGCAGTTCAGCCTTGTCATTCAATACTTCCTAACCTCTTTTCACGCAGCCACTCAAGCATACAGAAAGCCAACGAGTTGAACTAAAAATATTGAGTAGGGGAGAGTGGGGTAATTACGAACACTTAAGGGAAAACCGATTTAATTTTAAATCAAATAAAGTTACAAATTCTGTTTATTAATAAATTTTTACTTAAAATATTCAGTAATAAATTCTCATATTCAAAAAAATAAAATTTTAAAATCTTATCAATTTTTAACAAATAAACGAAACCTTGGTGTCCGGCATTACCCGCAGCGCGTGGGTTAATTACGAACAGTGCGTGGGGTAATCATCAACATACGTGAATCACCACAAAATTCACAAATGCATCCTCTTGATGTGCTTTCACCACTCGTGCACCACTTTGTGAGCCCATAAGCTATACTTACAGCATATTATAGAGTCTTCATTTAGGAGGATCTTTATACATTTGAACAAAAAATATTCAATAATAGGTAAGTACTCATTTTGCTTTGCTCAAGTTCCATTTTTGATTATATAGTCTTACCTATACAAGCGTGTCCGCCATTACCCGCCGTCCGTGATTCCCCCACTCTCCCCTAACTTATGGTGGCATAATATTATATTCTAGTTACTTTACCGGCGTCAGATTGAACTAAGGGCTGATTTTCCAATGCTATTCTATTCTATACTGAATATAAAAGTGAAACAATTATTGAACCATTTTCTACATAATATAACTGTAATTTTTAATTTGTTTATGTTGTAGTTTATTCTACGATTACATATTTTATTTGAGGATTGATGAAAAATCGACCTAAGATAGTTATATTTACAATACAATGTCAACCATTAGGCGGAACATAGTGACATAGTCAATATGATAGTTAGTATTTTAGAGCTACTTATGAGTTTATTTTTGTTAGCTATGTGGTGACGATATAAAGTATCCATCAACCCATTTCGTTTTGGTGTCCGATAGATGGCGGTAAGTAACATCCCTATACACGTCCCAGTGCTGGGCACAGGACTCTTCTTATTTGTGAGAGGATTTTAGGAAAGAAGTGTCCGCCACAAAGTGCGTTGGCAGACTTCACAGGACACCGAAATATTTTTTATTTTTTATTTCTCGACATGTTTCCCCACGATGAGTTTCCTTTACCGCCGAGTAAATCTGCGCTTCAAATCGTGATTAAAATTTTCATTGGTGACGAAGTGGATCGAACACGGGCTGCTCGCGTACTGTGAATTTTACAGCCTGAGCTTAGCCCCTGAGTTACCATGGCTCCAGATGGCGGTAAACCAACCCATTTACGAGTATGTTAGAAGCACAAAACCCAGAACGGAATTTTACCTATTATAAGCCAGTGCTTGACTGCTATCCCACTTCATGGTTAGTGCCCGAAGGTAACTTACCCGAAATGTTTAATAAATTTGTATGATTTTTGAAGTGAAAACATTTTTAGCATCGTTGTGATTGGCAGGGTGCCGACCGCGAACTCAAAAGGTTGTGAGTTCGAATCCACCATTCGATTATTTTTAAGTTTACCAATAGTGGTTAAAGGGAATTTTAGTAATGTTAATAGCATTGCTAGTATATTTAAAAAAAATAGTGTTTCCTATTATTTCGATCTCCTCTTTGTGTGATGCTTTAAAGAAGGTTAATATACATTTCAACTGTTAAAATATACAATTTAAAAATAACAATTTTATTATATTAATAAAATTAACCTTAATGAATAAAATTATCATAATATTCAATTCATTCAACAATCCACGATTTCATTGCTTACCGATTTATATTAAATTATTCGTGTTTAGGCATCTAGCGCATATCTTACATACCAGTTTGAGAGTCAATAAATTTTTGTTAAATAAAATGACTTTACATAAAGAATGAAGTAGATGGCGCGCTATTACAAAGCAATTTTCCTCGAAAGAAAATATTATTTTGATTTATTTCACTAAAATTAAGTCTAAAAATAAGGATTGTAACATTTTGTCGCATGAAATCGTATCGAACAATCATATTGAACATATAAATGATATAAAAAGCACATTGTCAGAAAGATAAATGATTGTTGAACTTATAATTTTTTTTAAATTGATTAATTGCTATTTTTACATTAAAAAATGGCTTTTAGTGGCTTATGGTGTAGATTTATCAAGTCCGCATGGAGAGGTAAATACGATAGCTTTTGAAAATATCAATTGTTTAACTTAATCTATTTTTTAATCTCTTTATCTATCATGTGGGAAGCCATGGAATGTAAATGGCAGTTTAATTTTGTTTTGTTTAGTTATAATTAATTTTTTCGGCTGAGAAATGCCGAAATTTTCGGTGTTTTGAGCAGCCTTGTAATAATTTATTTTACTAAATACACTTTGCTTCACTCGCATTTAGGCCTCGGCCGCCGTCGTGAGTACAGCAGCGGTAATAGTTAGCATAAATATCGATCGCTGTAGAAATACAAAATATTCCAAAAACCAAATTCAATACATACTTGACCAAGGTTATTATTTTCATAATCAGAGATTTTTATTACAATATTTTGTTTCGCTAAAAGTACGTAGGATTTATATATAAATATACTTATACGTCTTGGATTATACATTGCCCCATAAATGAATTACTGATTCTGTGGAGTCTGGTAACTGGCATTACAAGCTTATGTTTGTTCCTAGTGTTTAAAGTATGAACATCCATTTTCATAAATATATTGCGATGCCAAAGTTAATATGTTTATTTCTTTAAATTTTTCTCTGAGGGCGATTTATAACTTAAATTGTAAAGACAATTTAAGTTATAAATCGCCCGTACGGCTCTCTTTTGCAAAACAAATATGGCTTCAATATCAGTCGCATTACCCCATAGCAAAATTCCATAAGACATTACGCTATGAAAGTAACTAAAATAAACTAATCTAGCTGTCTCAACATCTGTGAGACTTCTAATCTTTCTTACGTCTTAAGTCTGCTTGCTAATTTAGATATATGTGCCGAGATTGTGCTCGTTATGTTAGTTATGACGAGACCTTACCCCCAGACTTGACAGAGTGACCTGAAGGTGTACGTCGGTGAATGCTACTGGAACTACTCGAAGAGTAGAACTAGGTGTGCCGAGTTTGGCCTTGTTTTGTTAGTTATGATGAAATCTTACCTCTGGACAGTGGCGGATCATCCTTAAGGTAAACTAAGCACGTGCCTATGGGCGCACTTCGGTGAATGCTACTGAAACTACTCGAAGAGTAGAACTAGGTGTGCCGAGTTTGGTTTCGTTTTGTTAGTTATGATGAGACCTTACTCTTCACTCTAGGTCACTCTACTCTTCTACACTTCAGGTCACTCTATCAAGTCAAGTGACTGCTACTGGAACTCTTTGACGAATATAATTATAATTTACAATTTTTTTTAAATTTTTCACGATCTTATGAGTCGTGCAATTTTGGATTTTCCAAGCTTTTTTTTTAAATTGAAATTTGACATAAATTATCGGGAAATTGGAAGTATAGTAATAATTATAAGGTTTTTAGTAAAAACTTGTGTGTAATTAAAATACTTTAAAATTTACGTATAATCATGTTATACGTAATTTTTTTAACGCGGAATTGGATTTATCAATAGTTTATTTGCTATAAAATTAAACTTTTATCTTATTCATCACATATCACACTTGTGGTTGAAAATGATCATATTAAATAAATCATTTGCCGTGAAATATTTTTATTTTATATTTAATTTCATTTGAAGGTTTCAGTTCTACCGCGTGAGAACTTCACACATCTTTTTTTTTATAGAATAAGGGTGACAAACGTGCATACGGTATCCACCTGATGGTAACTGGATGTAGTGGTTGTGTGATTTGCCGTAATCCCTGAGGGCTAATATAGAATGATCCCTTTCCAGTAATAAGGCACTTACTAGTAAGTAAAGAAGTTCAGGACTACCTTTTTTCTTAGCCTCTCTTAGACATGTGTTTCGTATAAATGCCTTTCTATTGTAATTAAAACAATACTCTTGAAGGACCCATTTGTACTTGATACGGATTCGCTTCTTTACAAAAATTTTAGTTTATTACATTGACTTATACATTAATCATTGGTTTATTACTTAAAGTTTGTAGAAACCTGTTTATACAATTGTAAACTAGAATGAAGTACTCTTGGTAATTCATGCTCTTAAAGTTGTATATTACAGAATATTTTCATTAACAATTTTTATTAAATTTAAAAAGATTCTCCAGTGGCAGCCTCGTACTGGCAAGCGAAATATAGGGTGAGAAGTCGATGGATGCAGTTAGCTCAGGGTCAGGTTAGGTCGGCCTATCAGAAACATTAATATACAGAATAAATCATTCAGAGTGGAAATGATGTATGAAAGTTTATCGTTCTGTGAGGGCTCGTAAGAGTCGATCCAAGAGAATATAAAAATATATTAACATAAACCTACGATGAATATCAGGACAAATGACTCGTATTTAGAAGTGTGACTGAATACACCAATTTACCTCCCAAGCTTAGTCCCAGATATCATTGTTCCTGACTTCGAGCGAAATTCATGTCAGCTATGACAGCTATATGGGCTAATAATGATGATAATAAAGATATTTGTTTATAAAATAAATAGAACAAAACGGGCATAATAAAACATGTTGTGTTGTTATATCTCTAAAATAATATATTTATTTGTGTATTATTATAATTCAGTATGTTCATTTAGCCAAAATTCTTTGATCATACTTGCGCCCTTTTCACCTATCATTATCGTTGGTGCATTTGTGTTACCTCTAACAACGGACGGCATTATACTTGCATCTATTACTCTTAATCCTTGTATTTTATGAACCCTTAACTGAGGATCTACAACAGCTGTTTTATCACCACTGAGACCCATTTTAGCAGTGCAACATGGATGATATAAGGAGAACGTTAGTTCCCTAGCGACACATTCTAAGAATTCATCGGAGTTCTTGTCTAAATCTTTACAAGCTTCTAATTCAAGCCAAGTAAGTTTAAATCCAGCATTTTTGAAAGTTTTTGTCTCGTTTAAAGTTAATGTGAACTCCTTAGCGTTTCTTATGAGAACTTTGAGATCTTCCGGCTCTTGAAAATAATTAGCAAATATTAGTGGATGATCATATGGATTCGTACTATTTAAAATTAATCTTCCTATTGATTTTGGTTTTAATAATACATTATATGTCATTATAACAATATTATTTTCATTCAGTTCCTGGAACTTTCTGTGTATGTCATTGTTAATTCCATGTTTAGCATACACATCCACTAAATTGGCTAAACGTGGAGGGAATACTAAATAATGAAACTGAACTTCCGGACTAGTAGCAACAGGATTACTGGAGTTGACAAATGCTATAATTTTGTGTGGACTTATATCTGACAGGATACCCTTGTTCGTTAACATATATTCTGTAAATGATTTTGTTATATCTGTTAATGTGTTAAAGCTTCCTTGCACTGGAGCACTGTAATAAATTGGAAAGAATACATGATCTTGTAAATTTTCGCCAACTGGTAAATCAGCTTTTACTTCAATGTTTAAGTCATTTAAATGCTTTCTTGGTCCTATACCTGAGAGAAGGAGTAATTGTGGTGTGTTGATTGCACCAGCTGATAAAATAATTTCCTTTTTCGTATTAACTGTAATTTCTTTTCCGTATTTTTGAATTAATATGCCGCTAACTTTAGTTGATTTGGGGTGAAATAATATTTTTGTTACGTGACCATTTTTAAGCACATGCAAATTTTTTCTATCCTTGATTACATTTAAAAATGCTCTTGCTGTACTATGCCGTTTACCGTCTTTAATTGTAGTATATGCCCTAGTTATCCCCATTTGCGTCGGACCGTTAACATCGTCTAATTCTCTTATTCCTAATTCAGTAACAGCCTTTATGATCATTTCTTCAAAGGCGTTTGCGGAACCAAGCTTTTGTACGTTAAGATATCCTTCCTTGTTATGATACTTTTTTGTTTCTTCCGTCAACAGGTCAGAGAAATTTTCACTTTTTTTAAAATACTCTAATACCTCGTCATAACTCCAGCCGTAGTTCCCGTTAGCTGCCCATTCATCATAATCTACTTTATTACCTCTTACATAAAACATCGCATTGATGCTACTACAGCCTCCTAGAGTCTTACCGCGCGGCCATGTACAGCGGTTTTCTTTATATCCTTTACAAATTGATTCCTGGGGTTGGCTTCTGTAACCCCAATCCACAGAAGTATCGATATTGTTGTAAAAAAGTTGTGGGATCTAAAAATAATATAAAAATAAGTATTTAATCACGGAATCGTATTTTAGTTACTAGGACAAAATTTTCATTTTGTCTAGTAGAAGAATTTTCTTTATAATCATTATTTAGTAAATTAAGTGCTGTTTGAGCAAAACCAATGATTAATTTTTATACCTCTGTAGCTAGATTAGGATTTCCGCCGGCCTCGACAAGTAGGATCTTCCAGTGTGATATCTCGCTGAGCCGGTTAGCTACCACAGCACCGGCTGACCCAGCTCCCACTACTATGAAGTCGTAGTTGGGATCTATAGCAAAAAAGGGGTACATAATTTATTTAAAAGATTTTTATTTTGTGATTTATTCAAGAATCGTATTTTATATTTACGTTTTACTTTTAATATTATATGATTTAGTTCGTAACGATGTTGTGATAATTAAAAACATAAAGTTTTCATTATTTTTCTAGCTTTGTATGACTGTTTTGATCATCTGTATCTACTCTGAATTCACAAGAAAATTTTAAGAAAATGTAAAGCGTCAGGAGAAGAGATACTAAATCATGGGTTCGAGACTGCGATTCGACTACCGTCGTGGCCTTAGCATGAGCGCTTTAAGCTTTGTTGAAGTAGTATGTATAAGTAGTTTTAATTAGCATTGTCTTATTTATACAATAAGAAAATAAATAAAAAATCACAAATTAACTGTTTGACGCCCTATTATTCGTGATGAAAATATCTGTATTCAACAGAAATTTTTATCGTTTATTTAACTATTTTTATATTCAGTTACTATTATAGACAAAATAGTTACATGAATATAAAAACGAACAATGAATTGAATTAATAAATATAACCGAATCAATTTTAAATCCAAAATTTTAAATAACTCTGCTTTTCTATTAGTACAAGTTGTGTTCATTCAAAAGTATCATTATTTTGTATATTTTGTGCACCTTGTTAAACAACAGTGACGACATGTTGAGTAGTGGATACCTTAAAGTATAAATAAGTAGCTTGCTTATTTATAGATCTGAGGTAGATACGGTTAAAAATATTTATACTTAGAGATATAGCATTAAATAAAACAATTTTTTAGATTTCGGCTTGCTTATTTATAGATCTGAGGTAGATACGGTTAAAAATATTTATACTTAGAGATGTAGCATTAAATAAAACAATTTTTTTAGATTTCGTTGTTTTTGTTTTATTTTTCAGTATTGAGTTGAATTTAACTTACTTTGAATTCCCAGCCTTTTCTCTCGTAGTATTTATAAGTAATTAATAATTATAATAATAATAATAAATATTTTTGAATAGCAACGCATTGCGGGCGTATTTTAGGCGAAAGGGGAGAAGTTGGAGGTTTTGCGTACCGGGCTAGGATGCATCGACTTTTGCTGAGCTGGAGCCATCTATAACCGTCACCGAGCAAAACCTGGCAGACCGAGTTCGGTATATCTTGCGCTCAAACATATTTGATGGCACCGAACTCGAACGGCTACGACGTGAGGCTGTTTCTCATCGGATGAAAATACTACGACTGTGAATGCGGCGCCACAAGTTGCAGAGCAACCCGCACGTGGATGCCGCTGTGAATCCCCAGTTGTGGTTGATTCAGACGATGATGAAACAATCGCCAGGAACTAGAACTAGAGCAAATGAGGAGTACATTGAAGAGGCGATTGTGGAAACGCGCAGTACGCCTCTCGAAAATCGACCGCGACTTCCTCGCATAACCCTAAGCAAGCGGAATCGGGATGTCGTGACGGCCCTGAACCCATTGCTGGCAACCTATTTGAAACCAGCCGGGACCTTTGTGATACGGACTCAATACTCTTTGGCGCCGCTTTGGCAGTTTGCCGCATTGTTGGTGCCAAACTTCCACGTCTGGACGTGCTACTGGTCAAAGTAGCGCTATCCCAGCCTGGAGAAGAAGGATTGAGGACCGTATCGCAGGCAAGGGCCTCATCGGCAGACTGATAAGCTTCAGGTCGGGCAATAATAGGCCGAATTGTGCGCACCGTCAGGATGGCGTTTGCTGGGACAAATGTTAGTTTGTCCCAGCCGGATATAACGCAAAACTGACGGAGCGCATAGACGACCTGAAGCAGAGAATCGCTGTTGGGGAAAGCGGATTCGGCGATATACCGAGAGGTCAAGACGGTTCAACCAGAATCGTCTCTTCCAGAGTGATCAGAAGAGGCTCTATGAGTCATTGAGCGACCAATGGTACGTGGAACGGGCCCAGCACCGAATCAGGCCGACACTATCGCATTCTGGCGCGGCCTGTGGTCAGAGCCCGTAAACCACAGCGAGGGCCCTTGGACGGAAGTTGTGGCGAGTCAGTGTGCGAGTGTTACGCCCATGGACCCCGTCATCATAACGCCGGATGACGTAGCTGAGGCGGTCCGTAGGCCCCGAACTGGAAAAGTCCGGGACTCGACGGACTGCATCACTACTGGCTGAAGGGTTCGTGGTGTGTCACGCTGTACTTGCCCGACAGTTTCAAGAGGCTCGACCAAAAGTCGCTCCCGAGCCTCTTCACTACTGGGATCACTCATTTGGTTCCTAAAGACCATGATTCCACAGACCCTAGCAAATACCGCCCCATTACGTGTCTACCCACCATATATAAGACACTGACATCCATTTTGAGTACGCGAATCATTCGTCACCTGATTTAAATCAGGTGATGTCGCGCGCTCAAAATGGATGTCGGGCGGCGGTCGTGGAACCAAGGAACCACCTCATTGACGCGGTCATTGGCAAGTGGTTAAACGCAACCGTCGGAACTTCTCCGCCGCCTGGATAGACTATAAAAGGCATTTGACTCGGTGCCCATACATGGCTAGAGGGTCCTCGAGCTGTACAAGATTGACTGTACAGTTAGAGACTTCCTCGGGCAGTGTATGGGGCAATGGGTACAACTTCATCTAGGCGAGCGGATGACGGATGCGGAAAGCCACATAAGGATAAGAAGGTATCTTCCAGGGCGATTGTTTGGGTCAATCTGGTTTGCCTCTCCCTGAACCCTCTCAGTACATTACTGGAGGACTCCGGGAGGGGATTTCAGCTTCGGAAAGGAGGTACAAAAGTGACCCACCTTTTCTATATGGATGATCTCAAGTTATTCGCCTCCAACCGCTCCCATCTTATGGAATTGCTAAACATCACTTGTGATTTTAGTAATTCTATCAGAATGGAGCTGGGGACGGATAAGTGTGCGGTCCTCCATGTTGAAAGGGGAAGGGTTGCTAACTCTGAGGGCGTAGACTTATCTATGCCCATCAACATAAGGACCCTTTCTGAGGCTGAAACATACCGATACCTGGGTATGTCACAGAGCATCGGTATCGATGAGGCGGGTATGAAGCAGTCAGTTTGCGATATGTTTTATGCACGCTTGACCAAAGTGCTTAACAGCCTTTTGTCCGGTGTGAATAAGACACGCATATAACGGTTGGGTCATGCCTGTTCTCATATATACCTTTGGCATACTTAGGTGGACTCAAACTGAACTTAACGCCCTGGATAGAAAAGTCCGCACTACTATGACGTCCCATAGGATGCATCACCGAGATCGTCGATTATGAGGCTGTACTTGGCGCGGAAACATGGTGGGCGTGGCTTTTAAGCGCGCTTACCATGCATAATCGCGAAGTGTGCAGCCTCCGTAATTACTTTCTGACGAGATCGGATGATCCATTCTACAGGGACGTCATTTCTGTGATAAAGGACTTACCCTCTATCCTTAGCCAACGAGCAATGGCAAGACCCGGCAGTACATAGCATTTCCGACCGGGAGACCGTATGGAAGGAGAAGGAGCTCCACGGGAGGTTCTACAAGGCTCTACATGTGCCTTTCGTAGACACAGTTGCCTCCCTCCACTGGCTACGTTTGGTGACCTCTTTGGGGAAACCGAGGGTTTTGTCTGTGCGATACAGGATCAGGTTATTAAGACCAACAACTATCGGAGATACATCCTGGGGATGGCACCGTCGACATCTGTCGAGCTTGTCGCCATCGGTGAGTCACTTAGGCATGTCATCTCCGGTTGTTCGGCGCTTTCTAACTCTGAGTACTTGCACAGGCACAACCAGTAGCCAGAATTCTACACCAGGAGCTCGTCTGAAATACGGTCTCGTGGACCGGAAATTGCCGTATTACAAGTACTTGCCGAAGCCGTGCTTGAAAATGATCGCGCCAGGCTCTACTGGGACCGGGCCATCATCACAGACAGGACTATTCTTGCGAATAAGCCTGATATTGTGCTGATGGACCGGGCACAATCAGAGATATTTTGGTCGACATCACCATTCCATATGACGAGAACCTCGTGAAAGCCGAAACAGATAAGCGAACAAAATATCTGGACCTGGCTCACGAGGTGACCGACATGTGGGGTGGACTGCCGACCGAAATTATACCTGTAGTCGTCTCTGCGAACGGGTTAATCCCAGTCAGCCTCTCGGGTCATCTGAGGCGACTGGGACTCGTGACGGACCGCTCCAAGCTCAAATGCAGAAGGCGGTGCTCGATACCGCCCGCATCGTCCGCCGGTTTCTCTCCTTTCCCTAACCTCGGCCGTTTGGTCTCCCCTGCCGAGGGTTTCCATCTGGTTGGGTTTTATTTATTTATGTATTATTTATTTATTTATGTATTATTTATTTGTTTATGTATTATTTATTTATTTATGTATTATTTATTTATTTATGTATTATTTATTTATTTATGTTAGTATATTAAATATATATTTATGTTTATTTATTATTTTTAAAATATTTATTCAGCCCAACCAGATGAGAATACTATATAAATACCCACAATAATAAATATTTTTATTTGACACTTCTATTTCATACAACATCATTGAGCCCTGACTCCCAAACTAGGATACCCTGTATTTCAGGAGTCAGTTCCTTCCCATTCAGTAACTCTTTGTGTCGAAAGTATGTTAGGAAATGTTGATATATATTTAATACTCAGTTTTAATACTATACGTGTGTGTGTGTGTGTGTGTGTGTGTGTGTGTGTGTGTGTGTGTGTGTGTGTGTATGAGTAGCGTGATTGTTGCACTGCACATAAAGTTATTCGTATGGAGCTATTAAATTTTCGCATTGATCGTAGTCATATTCTTTAAGCCAATTATACAACATACTTTTGAATGTATGATTTGAAGCCTTTCTTGTGCACACTATTTTATTTAGTATATTATATAACTTGGGAGCTAGGTAATTATAATTCCTTTTGCCGAATATGGATTTTACCTTGGGGATACTTATACGAACAGTTCTTTTTGAATTTTGTATTTGCGGAACACTACATCTATGAAAGCGTCTAAGACATTGATATATGAATAATTTTCGAACACTTAGTACTTCAGTTAACTTATATACCATTTCTGTCGAATATCTGTAAGGAAGGGAAAGTATTACTTTTAGTACAGCCCTTTGGGCTCGCTCTAATTCTATAAGATGTGTTTTAGCAGCGCATCCCCAGGAACATATGCAATAACTGATAACACTCTGGCATAGCGCTTTGTACGTTTGTAGTAGTAATTTTCTGTTTTCAACTGTTTTTAAATTCTTAAAAACATAAATAAACTTTCTGATTTTATAAGAAATAAAAGAAATATGTGGAGCCCAATTAAGCTTATCATCAACTATTATACCGAGATATCTAATTTTGTCAGCTTTACTTAGAATGGGACAGTCACATGTAGTATGAATGTTGTAGTTTCTATTACAAGGATGCGTGTGAATAATTATTTTAAATTCGTTTCGTTGATTACAAGCAGCGGTTTTTGAAAAACATAGAAACTTAGTTTTAGTGGTGTTTAATGTAAGTAGGTTATCTTCCAGCCAACTGGTAACCTTACAAAGTCCTTCCTCAGTGGATTTTTTAACAGCATCCCAACTCGGACCATGAAAGAGTAAGACTGTATCGTATGCAAACATGAAAAGGTCTGGTCTGACACAAGTCGTTAATATATGCCAAAAAGAGGGTTGGTCCCAGTGTATTGCCTTGCGGATTCCATAGGAACAGATAGCAGTGTCATTGAGGCAGTCATCAATAGGTACTTTTTGGTTTCTGTTGGAGAGATAATCTTTAAACCAGTCCAATGCTATTCCTCGAATGCCAAAATTCTGAAGACGGGTTATAAGGACAGGAATAGATACTGTGTCAAATGCTTTTTGCAAATCTAGGAATACTCCTAAACACTTTTTAACTTCATCTAAATATTGTGTTATTTTAGTGGTCAAATTAAAAACCGCCTCTTCGGTTGAACGATTTGCTCTTTAGTCATATTGATTATCAGCAAGAAATTTGTTATTTTCTAGGTACTTAATTAGTCGTCTATTTACAAGCTTCTCTAGTATCTTAGAAAGTGATGATAATAGAGCTATTGGCCTATAATTTGATGGAAATGACTTGTCTCCTGATTTATATATTGGACAAATTATTGCTTGTTTAAATTGATCTGGAAAAACACCAGATAGAAAACTTAAGTTACATATATGGGCTATGTGAGGTGCTAACAATATGTTAATTTTTTTTAAAAACCTACAGAAATGTCGTCCCATACCGAAGCACAGTTGGATTTAAGACTACTAATTATGAGTCTAACTTCTTCCGGATCTGTTAAAAATAGTGACATAGATTGGGCTCCAGCCCAATCAGAGACCAATTTTAACTTCCCTGGCAAGTTAAGGTCAGTTTCATTTATTTTTTTAGGATAGTATTGGCCAGATTACTTCCAATTGATATAAAGAAATTGTTAACAATGTTGAGAGATACTTTTGGTGTTTCAGCAATTTTACTCAATTCAACGGGTGTATTCCTAGGTTGATTTAAATAACAAACGTCTTTTATTAATTTTAGGCTTCATAAACGATAATAATTTATTAATTATCGTTTATGAAGCCTATTTCCCTTCCATGGTTTTAGTGGCTTTTTTCTTTTTGAAATATTGACAACTTTACTGTTAGTATTGATAACTTTCCTTAGAGTATTACTTAAAATGTTTGTCGCTAAATTCACGTTAAATTCGTTATATAAATCCACCCAATTTAACTGCGTTAAATCTTTGTTAATGTTATCAAAGTCTAATAATACTTTTTTTGTTATTTAAGCTTTGTTTTTTGAACTTCTTGTTCTATGTATAGAAGTATAGGACAGTGATCGGGTAATTCATCAAAAAAAATCGTTTTAATTGCCTTCATGCTTTTTACCATAAAGTGATCTAAGCACGCGTTTTTCCTCGTGGGTAAACTAACTAAAGATCATGAGATAAGAGCATACTTATGTATTCAGATGAGTAACGAGATAGGTTGTCAGGTAAAATATCCAAATTAATATCACCTGTGAGAATAATATTTGTACAATCAATGTTACATAATATGCCATTTAGAGCATCCAAATAGTTTGTGGGATTATTGAAACGGGAGGTACGAACAAACTATAGTGTATTCCGTACCGAAGCTTAAGATCAAAAAATTTCCATCACTTGGGGCAGGTTCGTAGGCATCTACTACAATCTGCTGCTTGACATAAGCAATTACACCATCATTATATTTGTAATGTTATTCTAATGTTAAGGTTGTACTCAAATTATTTACAAAATATAGATTGATAATATAGTTTTGGCCTTAATATGTTATTAAAGCATTAAAATTTGAGGCCCTATCTCGTACTCGATCATATTATCATGCTTGATTAGACCAAATATTTTATTTAGAAAATTTAAAAAATGTTTCTATTGCATCTGCGTGTGTTTGATGTTAAGAATTAGAAATAGGAATAGAATTTTAATCACTAATCACTATAAATAATATTTATTGAAAGTCATTCTTATATTTAATTTACCACTGGTGTGGAAAATACCATTTTTTAAAGCAGCGGAACATTTTTTATAAAGATCAGATTACCATCATTATTATTTACACAATTTACTTACTTTAAATACATACATTAAAAATAGCTTACTTGATTATTGTTATCCATAAATTCCTTAATATTATAATAACTATTTTTATGCAATCTTTGTTTAATACATTTTTTGAACTTGGCGGTGGACAAATTTTGGACATTTTTGGGTTTTGTTGCAAAATCGTATAGATTGCTCAAAGATTAAATTACTGACTCTGTGACTATTGTAGTATACACGGTATAACATGAGGGGGTGGATCATCGGTGGCTGGGGGGTGGATGACCTCAATACCTATCGATTTAACCCCCCTATAGGTAATGCAATATTCAGTGGTTAAAAAGTTATTTGGACTTTAGTAAAAAATTGTCAAAATCCGATTTTAACCTAAACTTCGCAATTGCAGCCAAACTATTAGGTATGCGACCGTGATTTTTTTCAAACAAGATAAACAGAGGGTCTTTTGTACCTTTACATCAAACAGAGGCTTAGATTTCTAAAAATCCAAATAAAAAAATTTAAATAATAAAAAATTTTTTTTTCAAAATCTAATATTTGCATTAACTTTCTATGGTTCTAAAACAAATATTTCACATATAATTTTTTTTCTACAATCTATCTTAAAATTTTTTGGCTTTCATGAAGAATTAACCCTGAAAATTTCATTTGGCTAGTGCTGGAGCATATTGTTGAAAAATGTACTTAAATAGTCCAAGTACCGAAAATCCCTGATTTTATAAAGATTAAAACTATTTTAAAAACGTTAGTTACCGAAAAAGTTAGAAGCGCATGTGTCTGCGCTTCTTATCATGTCACATCTGGTTTAAATTAAGAAGAGGATAGCTAAAAAAAAAACATTATATCTCGCTCTGACACTGCTGTGCTTGGCTGATTAGGTGGTTTGGTATTTTTATAGCCATTTTTTTCTTAGAAGAACTTGTTATTTTTTGAGTAAGGGGTATGACTATTGTAAGTTCCTTCCTTAGTCGTTTATCGTCTGCCCCTCTGCTCTTACCTGTGCTACGTTTCTATCCGGTGTTTTAACTTCATCATCTGAATTCGGCTTGTTTATCGGACTTCGATATTCTCTATGTGATTTGGATTGTTCTTACCTCGGAACGAAGACTGCGCGTTTATTGGACGATTATTATTATTAAGTAGATCTGCGTGAATTTTATCCATCATGCCTTATTCTCCACGCGACTATGCAGAAATATACGATTGATACGGCGCAGCCCGAGAAAACGCCCGAGCGGCTGCTAGGATGTACCGTGAGCAACTGATTAGAAGACACAACCTAAGTCCACAACCTGAGGTATAACCTAACTACCGTGTTTTTTTACGTGTCCAAAACGCGTACATGGAAGGTCCCCGGTTCTTCTCGGCCCGAAGGAGTTCCGAGAATCAACCCAGATCAAATCGAACAAATGTTGGAAGAAGTACAAAGAGATTCGTCAACAAGTAGGAGAGCAATTGGCCGTCGCACAGGCCTATCTCACATATCTCTGCACAAAATTCTGCAAGCAGAGGGAATGCACCCATACCACGTGAAAAAGTGCAAGATTTACTACTTGCGGACTATCCACGACGAGTCACTTTGTGTCAGGACATGATAATTATAAGAATATTTTAATCAATTTTTTCCACGTAGATGGATAGGCCGTAGCGTGCCAATAGCCTGACCTCCAAGGTCGCCAGACCTCAACCCCGTAGATTTTTTCATCTGGGGATATTACAAAGAGCCGGTGTACAAAAGCGAATACACCTCTTTTGAAGAATTACGGCTGAAACTGAATCAGGCCCAAATGAAGATTAGGGAAAAAGAAGAATCATTCCGCAGGCTCAAAAGATCGCGATGTATCGCCAATAATTGAGCTCATTTTGAACATTTACTTTAAATAAGCGTGTCAAAAGCAATATATAATATTTTAATAGTACATATTCGTGTTTTTTATTGGACTCATTCCTGTCCTTTCGTATAGTAATCTCGTTATTCTAGTAGCGTAGCGTACGCTTAACAAAATAAACTTATTTACGTGTTTTAGTAGACTTTAAATTAAAGAAAAAATGTCGATTATTTGCACATGGACTATTTATGTACATTTTTCAACATGATGCCCCAGCACTAGCCAAATGAAATTTTCAAGGTTAATTCTTCATAAAAGCCAATTGTTTTTAAGATAGGTTGTGGAAAAAAATAATATGTGAAATATTTGTTTTAGAACCATAGAAAGTTAATGCAAACATTAGATTTTGAAAAAAAATAATACTATAATTTTTTTATTTGGATTTTTATAAATCTAAGCCTCTGTTTGATGTAAAGGTACAAAAGACCCTCTGTTTATCTTGTCTGAAGAAAAAAATCACGGTCGCCATACCTAATAGTTTGGCTGCAATTGCGAAGTTTAGGTTAAAATCGGATTTTGACAAAATTTTTACTAAAGTCCAAATTACTTTTGAACCACTGAATATTGCATTACCTACAGGGGGTTAAATCGATAGGTATTGAGGTCATCCACCCCCCAGCCACCGATGATCCACCCCTCATGTTACACCGTGTATATAAACTATAGTGTCTATTCCTAGTATTTACAGAATAAATATCATTCATTTTTAAATACTTTTTCTGTATGTGCATTACATTTTCGTAAATGTCTTGAAAGGCTTAAGTTAATATATTAATATCCAAGTGAAAAATTAATTTAGAGAGAACGTGATACCTTCGATGACTGCTTCCGTCGCATCAGCTGGCCATAAATGATCTCCAGCCAACGCGCATTGCGCTGCCAGGAAACTCTGCAGAGATTGAACAAAGAGTGGTCCAGCTACTTGATAACTGTTCACTATTTCTGTAGTAAGTGCGGGATCACAGGCCCACATCTTGTCAAAATGCTGTCAAAAAGAAATATACAACGTCAAAATATTATATATTTTTTACGTAACAAGCTGCGATGTTGTTAATTGTATGCGAGTGATCCAAGTGTGAACCTCGTCATCATCATCATCATCATCATCATTACGGCCCGTCACAAGTCCACAGTGAACGTAGACCCTACGACCAATCCATCGTCAGCACCACCGAAATTGTTAATCGTAATTTTGAAATGCTAATTCACTATGAACTGAGAATGATATATGCTGAGAATTAAACATCGTGAGGAAACCTACATAACTGATGGATGAAAAATATTTTAAGGATTTATAAATGTAGTCTATTTATAGAGTAAGATAAGATGATGATCTGGGAAGAAATGCAACAAGACGATTTGTATAATGACTTTGGTGGCATTCCTTGGGAAGGCCTATTCAAGGGTTCAGCAGTGGACCTGTGGAGGGATGTAATGATGATGAGGGATGTAATGATGATGATGATTGTATGAATGAATATATAAAGAAAACCTGTACCCAGAAGTGGAACGTATAAGTATAGTTCTTTATAATATAGCCCCAGCCACTTGAGCTAGCCAAGAATTATTACGTGTTAAGATTAGATAATATTTACGTAAATCATTTTTCCGTCAAAATGTCATACTTGAACAATAATTGTTATCATAATTTATACAGCCTGTCTTTATTATAAAATAATTAGGTAAAAATCTATAAATTAAAAAAAAATACCTCTTCAGGCAGTGGCGTAACTATACCGTTAGAGGCCCGTGGCAAATTCATCTCTCCCACTTAATTTATAAAAGCTCAACCAACGTTAAAGTTTTTATTTTAATTTTATAATAAATCACTACGTAAAGTAGGTACATAAAACGCTTTTATATTTTGTTGATTTTCTAGTTACTTTTAATTTAAAGAGTGTATCTACTGGACTGAATTTCATATATTTAACCCATATATTTAAAAATGGCAGTCTTCACGTCACTGACAGGTGGAATATTTAATTTATTTCAACTTAAATTGTTTCTAACACAAATATTTTGTAAGATTTTGTGATTATTAAAAGAACAACGAACATAAGTAGTTTTAGTGGTTGTAATTGTCAAAATATTGATTAGTGATTTTAAAATGCGCGCTGACAATTTATTTATTTATTTATTCTTTATTGCATTCCTTAATCTAAAAGAATACAAAGGGCGGACTTAATGCCTTGAGAGTGGTGAGAATTTGAAGTAGGTGTAGCAATATAGAATAAAAACAAAATAAAAATAAAATATAATTAATTACATTACATATAGAGCCGTGGTAGCTCAGATGGTTAGCGCTCGCTGTAAATTTCACAGTACGCGAGCGATCCGGGTTCGATCCCCGCTGGCACCAATGAAATTGTTAATTACAATTTTAAGTGCTGATTTACCACGTGCTCGGCGGTGAAGGAAAACATCGTGAGGAAACCTGCATGTCTAAGAAATAAGAAAAAAAATTCTAAGACATGTGAAGTTCGCCAACACGCATTAGGGCAGCGCGGCGGACAATTCCTTGCCCTAAAACCCTCTCAGAAATGAGCGGAGGCCTGTGCCCAGCAGTGGGACTTATATAGGCTGTAACTTTAACTTTAACGTTACATATACATTTTACAAATATATACAATAAATAAACTATAGAAATATCTCCTATTTATACATATATACAAATATATACATACATACATAAACATACATATATTCATATCAACATACATATACAAATAGTAAATATAAATAACTATGAATATATACGTCTAACAATATAAATGACATGGATGATTCATGTAAGAAGCGTTGTCTTTAATAGATGATTACGCACCTACTTTTTTAAAGCAAACTTATTGGGAGCTCTTCTGATGTTATCGGGCAAGGAGTTCCAAAGGCGTGTAGCCTGAACTGTAAAGGAGTTACCATAGAACTCGGTGAAGTGAGAACTTAGCTCGTCAAAGTCTATTTTAGAAAAACTGCGCTGATGCAGTACAGAAGGGGAATATTTGGAAGGCTTCAGCTTATACAAAGCAAAAATCAAGTCACGACGTGAGATGCCCAAAGCAGGTAACTGTCCGGGCATCATCACACGATCAGGAGAAGCAGCAAACATAAGATCAATCAATGAGTCATCGGTTCCAATATTGTGATGAGTAGCCTTTAAAGGGAGAATAGAAAGATTAACCGACTCAACGATTGAAAGAAGCTTTTTGGAACGAGGAGAGTTTTTCAACAAATCTGTATTGAAGTCACCCATGATTACACAGTGTGTGTACTCAGAACAAATATGAACAAGAGCCATATCTAAACTAGCGAAGTAGTCTGTCGAAGGGGGGGCAATACACTACCCCTAGAAGCATCCTTATACCCTTGACATCAAGTTCCAAAAATAAAAACTCAGAAGAGGCAGAGTACCAGGAAGGAGATGCTAAAACAATTTTATGCCTACACCACCTCCTCCTTTTCCAACCCGATCATTCCTAACAAGTACAAAGCCGGGTAGGGGATATAAAGTTGACGGTAAAGAAGGCTTTAGCCAACTTTCCGACACTAATATGGCATGAATATGCTCGGGTGAAAATGAAGCTTCGAGTTCGGTGTAGTGGCTCGGGATACTTTGAGCGTTTATGTGACATATGTTGAGAGAGTTGTTAAAAGGCGTAAAAACTCCTTTGAGTAGTTGGTGGTGTAAATCAAGCGCGCTGTCGTTGAAAGAATCATCGCAAGAGTAAAATGATATGGCAGAAGAATCATTTGCAGAGCTAAACGACTCAACATCAGACATAATTCATAGACTAAGATGATACATAAATTAAATAAATATATTTAAAAAAAACACTAAAAAAATGATATATAAAATATAAAAGTAAGGTATGTAAACATAAACAACACCATCCCATCAGTTAACCGTTTACAAAATAAACTTAATATAAAGTAATATCTGAAGTGGCAAAATATTTTTTCTAATAATATTAATGTTCCTTAATAGGTATCTCACAAAACAATAAGAGAAAATGTCTACCATAATAAATCGATTACAAAATCAAAGTACAAAATCGATATTGGCTGTATGGTACATTTGTCCTTCACAATCATTTAACTAACTTTTAATCATAAAGTTAAAAAAATAATCTTATTTTAAATATTAATTGCAATCGCTGATTTTAACTTTTACTATCGAGCCACCTGCATCCTTCGACTTTCTGCATGTCTTATTACCAGGTCGTCACTCCATCTATTGACCTTTGTTTTGTCCATGTTAATCTTAAGACCTATCCGTTGGGAGACACTATTGAGGTCAATGTGGTCCTCCGGCGATTCTGCGATAAGGAATATATCTTCGGCAAATAGGAAGCGAGTGATGTACCATTGATATTAATACCGTATCGAGTAGCTTGAAAACGTTTTCCAATGCAGTGGTGAAGAGTTACGGGGATATAACGGCACCCTGTCTTACACCTCTCTGCAGTTGGATAAGTTTCGTACCTACTCTGGTTCTGCACTGGGATAGCCATCGTAGCCCTACTGTACAAACACTGTGGCAGATTGTACTCTTCGGTCTTGAATCTGCTATTTTGTCTTACCGACGATGTATGTGACTATTTTTATGGATTAAAATGATTGTTATCCTTAGAATATGTTAAAGATTATTATTAAATTCTTACCTAGTAGACATATTGTTAACCGATTTTCTCAATTTTTTTTATAGGATAGGGCGACAAACAAGCACACAGTCCACCGGATGGTAAGTGGTTGCTGTGACCCATAGACATCTACATCTATCCTCAATAAAGAATCAAAATGCAGATGCGTTGTCACCCGTGAGGACTAAGATGGAATGACTCGTTTCCAGTAATAAGGGTTCTCTACACTCACCATACGCAACACAGCAGCATGAAGCTGCTATTTTACGCTGGTATTCTGTGAGAGCGTGGTCCTTCCCGGTCGAGCCGATCCATTCGTGCTAAAACTATACTACTAATATAGCTGCAGCATGGCTCTTCCACGTATAAAAAAATTAACTAATTAAATGTGCCTTAATTGCCACAAGCAACCAATTCTTACAACAATCAAATGATATATATGTATGCGTAAGTCAAATGATGTTTGCGTGGAGGTTTTCTTATGTCACAAAATAAATAATAGTACTACGCACTTATACTTACAATACATAAAGCGGGGATTCCCCGAGAGCCCGTGCCACAACCACATAACAAATAATAGTACCTACCCACATCAGAAGTCTTGCGGTGAAAATATGAACTAACAAGAAAACATAATTTCTTCCAGCTACAGTGCTGTGTTTTAAAGTGGCAAGGGCAAGTATTTTATTACCTACCGGATACGTTCTAAACCTGATTGGTGATATCTTTTCCAACAAACGCATTGAAATTTTGATACATTTAAGTTATTATATTACGTGCAAAATTGTGTATGCACGTTACCTAACTTACATTAATTAAAGATCTTAAGATTTATTATTGAGATTGAAGATAAGAATCTTAAGTCTTATCTTCAATCTTAATAATAAATGTTAAGATCCTCTTGTGCTCACGACCCTCTCGGGCGGGGGGCTCCCTCCGGCTGGGGCCCGTGGCATTTTGCCCGGCCTGCCAACCTATTGTTACGCTACTGCATTCAGGTAAATAAGTTTCAATGAAAAAGACATAATAAAGTAATTAATAATTTTATATTTCTTTTTATATTCATACGCTATAAAAAAATAAAGTTTTTCTACATTTTTTTTATAGAATGTGGGTGACAAACGAGCACACAGTCCACCTGATGGTAAGTGGATGCTGTAGCCCATAGACATCTACATTTATCTTCGATTAAGAATCAAAATGCAGTTGCGTTGTCACCCCTGAGGACTACGATGGAATGCCTCGTTTCCAGTAAAAAGGGTCTCGGGTTCTCTACACTTACCATACGAAACACAGCAGCATTAAGTTGCTATTTTACGCTGGTATTCTGTGAGAGCATGGTCCTTCCTCGGTGGAGCCGACCCATTCGTGCTACAACCATAATACACGTTTAGCAGCAGCGTGGCTCTACCACGTAAAAAGATCTCATCAAACACTTTTCATTATTCTTAATCTCTTTTTTATTGAAGTACAGGTGAGTTGACAAGTACACAGTTAACCTGACAGTATAAGTAGATGCTATTGTCCATAAATACCGGCATTCTATCCTCAATAAATAATCAAAATGCGGAATGCTTTGTCACCTTCTGACGACTAAGATGGAATGCCTTGTTTTAAATAAAAAGGGTCTCCAGTTCTTTTCACTAACTTTATCTATTTGTATATGAGCCTCTTGGTGTGTCTGATTACAACTTATCCTACGCAGAAATCTTATATTTATTTATATATGCAAAATGAGGATTTTTTGCAGAAGACCCAAATTAAAAAAAATGTTTTTAGTTAATATTGCCTGTCGTATTATGTAAACGGCTCAAACTACTTGTATTCAGGCGCTTGACATAAAATTTTAAACAGACAGTATATTATTTGAAGCACGTATTACATTTGTATGTTTTTTTATTTATAACATATGCAAAGTTTTGGGTGAGAATACACAAGTGACTGTATAATAAACAACTTGATTTACACTTATTGTAAATGGTAGATCCCCTGCTATAGAGCTATACCTGTAATGGTATAGCTCCTGAGCTATATCCTCTGATATATAACCGCTTGCCCATAAATTCATTCGGTTATTTTTCAGAGTGAGGGTGGATCTTAGTTCTCAGAGGTGACAACGCATTTGTAGCCTTCCTGTTTAATGTTGGGTGCAAGTGCCCATGGACTGCAGTAGTCACTTACCATCAGGTAGACTGTAAGTTCGTAACACTTCAATTTTGTAAAAAAAAATATTTATCAATATTTATCAAAGTGTTTTTATGTGAGATTAATTAAGTGTCCACACTAGAATTTTGTGTTGGTAACTCAACATCTTGGAGTGAGCACCAGACAATTCTGAGTCATGCATGGCTCACCAGGCCACCCCCTAAAAGCGCCGATGGCCATCAGTAGGTACAAATGAAATTGTTAATTGCAATTTCAAGTGCTAATTTAGCACATGTTAGACGATGAAAGAAATTGTGAGGATGGCTGCATGACCTTCAACCCACGCTGGGACAATGCTCACCGCATTTTCGCAAGTTGTGGGTCTTATATAGACTGTACACGCGTTACTTTTTATTTTAAACACGTTTTTATTAGCTTCGCGTGTATCTATCTATCTACGAGTATCTATGTAACGGCACCATTTAACGTAATTTTCAACAACCGTCTACAACGGCCGATTGACTTGAAAATTTGTACTCGTATCAAGGACCGATGACAATACAATAATTTTATAACCTTATCCTAGTATTCTAATCAGGATCACCAGGATAAAATAAAATATTTTTTTAAATAAAAAAGGTTTTTTAAAGTCTAATATTATTTATTAGACGCGTTCGGAAAATTTTAATGCATAATTCGTAACTTCAACGATTTTTTGTTTATTAAACAAATAAATAAAAATAATTTTAATTAGTGAGATATATTAGGTCCTTACATATGAAATTAGCGTTTTGTCGTACTGACCACTTTGATCTGAAATATCTCCTCTTTGGTTAAGAATTTCAAATTCAAATTTATAAATTCATTTAGCTGGTACATTTGAGTTTTGAAAACAGTCATTCATTTGTTTTTTCCTCATTATTTTATTCTTTGGCGTCGCTTATTACCGCACAATGGAAAACATGAAATATCGGTATATTTACGAGTACGTGTTCTACCGTGGCACCAGTGCTGCAGAAACAGCTCGAAGGATTAATAATATATACGGCGCTGGTGTCGCAAAAGACAGCACGGTACGTTTTTGGTTTCAACGTTTTCGTTCTGGAAATTTCGACCTTCAGAACCAACCCCGTGGACGGCCGGAGAGCAAAGTGGAAAATGAAGAATTAAAGGCTATTTTGGAAGCGGACCCATCACAAAGCACTTCAGAGATAGCTGCAGGCTTCGGGGTAAGTGATAAAACTGTATTAATCCACTTGAAGCAAATCGGGAAAGTAAAAAAACTTGAACGATGGGTACCTCATGAATTGAGTGAATCGAATTTGCAAACACGCGTCGACTGCTGTGTTACTTTGCTCAATCGACACAATAATGAAGGGATTTTAAATCGAATTATTACTTGTGATGAAAAGTGGATACTGTAATGGATAGTGCAATGGCTGAACCCTGGAGACCCAGCCAAATCCTGGCCTAAAATTGACTCAGAAAAAGTTACTTGTGAGTGTTTGGTGGTCTAGCGCCGGTGTCGTTCACTACAGCTTTCTAAAATCTGGCCAAACGATTACGGCAGATATCTATTGTCAGCAACTGCAAAACATGAAGGAAGAACTAGCTGCAAAACAACCGAGATTGGTCAATCGCTCTAGGCCACAGCTGCTTCACGACAACGCAAGACCACACACTGCACAACAAACAACCACTAAGTTAGATGCGCTACAATTGGAATGTCTGCGGCATCCACCGTACTCCCCGCACCTTGCTCCAACAGATTACCATTTTTTCCGGAATTTTTTTAAACAACTTCTTACAAGGAAAAAAATTCAACTCCGATGCGGCAGTCCAAACCGCCTTCAAAGAGTTTATTGATTCTCGCCCCCATGTTTTTTTTAGTAAAGTGATCAATGAACTACCTATGAGATGGCAAAAGTGCATAGATAACAACGGTGCATACTTTGATTAATTAAATATATTTTACAAAAAAAAATTGACTTTATATTCCTCCCGTACGAAACGCCAATTTCATATGTAAGACCTAATATACGATTTATGTTAGGTAAACTTGTACGAAATTAATTAATTTTCATAATACGAGTAATTTCTTTTTCTTACCAACTTAAAATTATATCGCAAGAATAAATATTCTTGTCAAATGACAGAGAGTAAAATATTTTGGATAGTGAATTAAATTTACTCACTTCATTATAGCGCTTCTAAATTAACTTATTATATTTGTCACTACGTTTCAAAATACTTAAAAGTTTTGAAGTAAACATTTTCTCTTTAAAATATTTGTATGCACCAACTTATATTTTCGTAGCGATTTTGGAAATTTGTTTTTAAATTTTGAAACTATTTCACTGCTGATAACTACGATTTTAAATTAACAAACACTTACGTGGCTTGCCGGTGTATTGAATCGGTTGACTGCGGGCTAAAAATTCGATGTATAATAATTATAAAAGATTCCGTTCTTGTATCGGTCTCCACATGCCTTATACTGGCAGCGGCCAACGCTACTCTGTTTGAAGTGTATGTATGACTTCTTAAGAACGCTATTTTATTATTACTACTTGCGTTTCCTTACAAATTGCGATTGAGACGAGATTTTAAAATTACGTGTACAATAGCAATTATATTTATTATGTACGAATGAGAATTCTGTTAATCAGTGAACCCAATTAGCGCAAAATATCCAAAAACTAAGTGTTCAGTTCCTAAAATATAATAAATCTATAGAAAAGTTGTGTCTATAATTTTATAAAAGGGATCTAAGTAGAGTGCTAAAGCCAAATTAGTGATTTTTAGAATTTTTCTGAAGTCTGTGTATTCACGATTTACGCAAAACTACTGTCACTAATACTGTTTTCAGTGGTTAACAAGAAGATGCTACTGTCTATCTTCTATTTCAATTTCCCTCGGTCACCTCTTACGACACCCACGGGACGATATGGAGTAGAAGATATTCTTAGTTCTTACGCTGCCACACTACAAGGTAACTGCCACTACACGGTATATATAGGAAATAGTTCCTAGCTTCGTTTGATGCTTAGTTACTATATTGTGGTCCGCAATCGTGCAAAGTTGTGCTTCTCATCAGTTTTCCATACAAAAGTTGTGTATAGCGATACTTATTACTACATTAAAAAATCATTAATGCATTAATGCTGTAGAATTAACAAGTCATTAATGCATTATTATTAAATAATTATTGTTAATGAGGTCATTAAGAAGTATATTAGGTGTAGTTTTTAATCATAGGGTGAAAAATTGTGTGATAAGAGAAAAGAGTGGTTTGAAAAAAGATAATGTGACCAGGATTAAAAAAAGAATGCTGTGGTTGTTTGCATACATACAAAAAATTAATGAAAGAGATTGCAAAGCAAATTTATATTGCAGAAGTGAGTGGCAGAGTCGGCAAGTGTCGCCCTAGATAGAAGTTTATCAACCAAATTGGAGATATATTCAAGATGGGCCAAGTTAAGAGTACCCTTGACCGACGAGCATGTATGCGTAGATTTATGGACGTGAAACAAGCGAGAGGTGTGTTTTTGGATCGTACCAAATGGAAGTCCTACCAACCAACCTACTCCTATGAGTGACGGGCGTGAGAGTTTATAATATGATACAAAATAAAAATCGATAAAGTGTAAACTATATTTGCACAAGTTCGTCGTGCTAACCTTTTCTTATAGAAGAATTCAATAAAAATTTAAGTAAAGAAATATAAATATAACGGATAGGCAGACAAAGTTATGTGTAACTTTCATGATACATCTATGCCGGTTGTTGTTGGGAGCACTTTCGATTTCAAGTTGTTGACGAGTATGTAGGACAAATTTTCCGACTAGGTAAATTTAACTTCCACCGAGAGGTCAATCCACGGATCCAGCTGGGTGGGCAGCGTTCAAATGATTACAACACTTATCATCATGTATACCTCAAAACTTGAAGACAAATATGTACAACCAGACGTGTTGCATTGATGATGTATGGATCTAGGACGTAATCCTTCACTGCTGACCGTATGAAGAAGCTTTTAGTTTCTCTGCCCGACTTCGTAATGAGGTTATATGCAGTAGAATCCTTTTTTTTATAGAATAAGTGTGACAAACGAGTACACAGTCCACCTGGCAGTAAGTAGATGCTATGGCCCATAGACATATACACCTATCCTCAATTAACAATCAAAATGCAAATGCGTTGTCACCCCTGAGGACTAAGATGGAATGCCTCGTTTCCAGTAAAAAGGATCTTCCACTCTCTTTACTCACCATACGAAACACAGCAGCATTAAGCTGCTAGTTTACGCTGGTATTCTGTGAAAGTGTGGTCCTACTCCGGCTGAGCCAAACTATTCTTGCTACAACCATAATATAGCTGCAGCGTGGCGTCTACCACGTAAGAACTCTGAGGAAATCTGGATGTTTTAAAATGAAAAAGTATTTCGAGAACACGTGGAAACCGGTTACGCGCATTGGTGGCAATGGCCTGTGCTCAGCCGTGGTATGTTTGTAAACACGTTTTTATTTCATGAGACCATTAAACAGTTTGTATTGTACAAATTTATTAAGCTGGCATTCAGATTTTTTGAGATATAAAGTTAATAATTTGTCATCGACGCGTCTTACCTTATACGGCAATTATATATACTAGATACACATTATACATTACTGACACACATATTGAAAAAAGAAAATTTTGTTTTCGAAGTTCTCTTAGCCCAGTTGTGTCAGCGTAGGGTGAGTGTAGAGAACCGTAGACCCTTTTTACTGGTATTGATTCCATCTTAATCCTCAGGGGTAACAACGGATTTTTTAATCGATGATAGATGTAGATGTCTATAGACCATAGCACTCACCATCACACACAGGTGGACTATGTGCTTGTTTGCAACCCTTATTCTGTATATAAAAAATATAAAAAGAAGAAAAGAGAGAAAAACTAAGGCTCTACATTTTTCAAATGAAATGGAAATGGTCTGTAAGAATTATATTAAATATCGTTGTATACAACAACCCAGACACCGTGTAAGTCAAGGGCTAAGCGCACGCCGTAATTTTACTGTACGCAAGCTACCCGGATTCGATCCCCGGCAGCACCAATAGAATTGTTAAGTGATGATTTACCACGTGCTCGGCGCTGAATGAAAACATCGCGAGGGAACGTGTCCGGCATCTTGAGTTCGAATTTTAGAGTAATATTTTAAAAGATTCGTAAATGACTGTTTTGTTTGTCGTGAATGATGATTGGTGACCGTATCACCATAGCATTGACATTTCAATTTAACCTTAACCCGAAAATATTGATTGCGCTTCCCAACGAGTGCTATATTTAATTGACCTACAACGCAATTGTCAAATATAACAGATAACAGCTATAACTGTAGCAGACAACGTCTCTAGATAATTTACAGTATAAGGAGTTATTTTTGCTGAAATACATTAAGTAAAAAAGGATTAATAGAGAAAGTCAGTTTATTTGATAATATTCATAGTCACCGAAACTAGTCAGTACACATTACCAACGTCGAAGAGGTGACGTGTTTCATCTCATATTATGTTACTAGCGATCCGCCCCGGCTTCGCACGGTTGATTTCTGGATCTCGACAACAACGCCACCTACCGGTTCCAATTGTAAATCTAAACCATTCTCTAATCAACTTAATCACATACACAAAATTTCATGCATGTATTATATATAGTCATATTATTTATTTACATAATAATATACAATATTTTATTATATACAAGAAAGAAATAAAGGTGACAGGTGACAACTGTGTTTATTTTGTTTAAATATTTTAATAAAAATAACTATACATTTTAATTTTAAGATTTTAGTGTAAAATGAATCGTTTATTGTTGACATAGATATAAATAGTATAACAGTGGTTTATATAATATCTGAAATCAACTACGAGATATAAAAATATTTCAAGATGGTGACATATGCCAAATGTAACGAAACAATTCGCTACAAAGGATTTCTGAAATATATATTTGATTGACTGATGAAGAGCTATCGTATCGCAAAGCCATCTATGCAAACAAGGCTATAGTTTATATAAAACAAAAGTGACAAGCAGGCTTGGGTCTCTTAAACTCTTTTTAAGCAGTTTAATTTCCTGACTGCTCAGACCTGCATATAAGAGTTTGTCAGGATATTTTTCATATGTGCGCATGGGGATTTTGTTGTTGCTCCCACCACAGTGCCTGTTCAGTCTTTGAAAACTTCTAATCCGCGTGTGATAATTTCAAGACACGGTCGCTAAGGCCGCCATCGTTTGTCTAGCGACGACATACGTCGCTGGATCTCTTCCACTGCAGCGTCCAATTGCGGGACCGTCCTGTGACGCACCTACATAACGATGCATGCGTCTTGTTACCAAAACAAGCAGCCGTCATATTTTGACTTTGACTTTTTATATTTTCAGTGTAATTTTTAAGTTACTTTATTGTGTTTTTAAATTTGTTTTAAGTCATTCTTTTTGTGATTGTATTTAGCTGTTGTGAATGCAGTCCATGACCCAATCTTGCAATGGCACGTCGAACGCGACCCATACATGTACACAGTGCAACAAGTCATTCAAATATTTAAAGGCCTCAACACCACAAAAACACACAGGAAATGTATTAGCCAAAACAGTTCACCTTTAGACATCCACCCCATTATTCCGAGTGCGTCTACTTTTGTAGCCAACGATCCAACCCCTTTCCACACATATCTTAGCCATTTGAAAATAGTATTCCGATAGTTAAAAGAATCCTCGAGGAGCTCGAATAACCGTTGCTACTGGTCCTTGACACAAAGATTAAAAATAACTGTGCTGTCAGCTCCTCACCTTCTCCGCACCTCTAATCAAACATGATGCCCCTCGTAATCGCAACAAACTCATCGAAAACAAAATCTGTGACGGAGATCTCAAAGGTGCCGTTCGCCTTTTGTTCTCCAACGACGTGCTATCACCAGATACCCCTGACACCCTTCAGGCCTTACGGACAAAACATCTTCCAGCTCCAGTAAACCCATATTTTCTCGACCGACCAACAGCAGGGCAAGCATGCCTTCAAATTCAAAACAAAGATGTTACGGATGCCATTTTATCTTTTAAACCAGGTTCGGCTGCAGGTTTGGATGGAATCTCACCCCAACATTTGAAAGACATCGTATTCTGTGGGTGATGCAGGTGAACAACTTGTAAATTGGATCACTAAATTAATCAACTTTATGTATTCCGGTAATGTCAATCCAGAAATTGTTCCCATTCTTTTCGGCGAGAACCTCATTGTCCTCACCAAAAAGCACGGAGGGGTGAGACCCATTGCTGTTGGAACAACACTACGACGCCTGGCCTCCAAAATTGCTGTTCGACATATTTTACCAAAATTAAATTCGGAATTTGAACCCGTACAGTTAGGCTTCGGCGTAAAAGGAGGGTGTGAGGTAGCCGTCCATGCCCTATGCTCTTTCCTAACTTACGGACATACTGACGTGTTGCTCAAAATTGATGTCAAAAATGCTTTCAATTCGGTAAATGGGGATACCCTGCTGACGGAAATAAAACAACATATACCGGAAATATACAATTATCTTTTTCTCAGTTACGCTGACCCAACAAAATTGTTATATCGTTCTAATGAACTATCTTCGGAGTAGGTTGTCAACAAGGTGATCCCCTTGGACCAGCAATTTTAGTTTGGCTATAAATCCGATAATCAAAATTTAAATTCTAAATTCAGCGTTTGGTATTTGGACGACGAACCCTAGGAGTTGATATAGATACTGTGTTTTCGGACCTTTTTAATCAAAATAAATTTGAAGCCATTGGTTTGGAGCTTAATTTTAGCAAATGCGAACTTTTATAAATAACTGCAACTTAAATTTAAATGACGTAAAACAAAAATTTTATATTTTGGCTCCAAATATTAAAATAGTTAACAGTAATTCCTTTAACTTTTAGGTTCTCCAATTTTTAATGATTCTATTTCTGAATATATTAATAATTCAATTACTAAATTTCAAAATTCCGCTGACCGTCTCCTTGAAATTAGTCACATTATGCACTTTGCATCTTAAAATTCTGTCTTTTCGTCCCAAAATTTACGTATGTGCTCCGTTGCTGCTCCTTTTGGAATCATCCAGACCTCTTGACACAAGTAGACAACTTAATCAAAATTAATTTAAAATCGATTCTTAATATGCACCTGAACGAGCAATCTTGGACCCAAGCATCCCTACCCATCCGTTATGGTGGTTTAGGGATTCGCAAAATTTCCAGTGTTTCTTTACCAGCCTTCCTATCTTCTGTCCATAGTTCAGCAAATCTCATAAGTAAAATTTTAAGGGCATCCCCTTCAAACTTTGAGATTGCTGGCCTGGAAGAAGCTAGAAACGCTTTCTTAATTGCATGCCCTGGTCAAAATTTCCAGTTTCTCCAAATTCACAGAGGAGCCGGGACGAAATAAACTGCAAATTGACTTATGACAATCTTTTGAGCTTTAGTACAGGTTCGGCGCGTGCTGGGCTTTTGGCCGTGGGTACACATGAGGCCGGCTACTGGCTTCACTCCTCCGAATCGCAACTTGTCTACGGCTTGGGGTTCCGGTCTGCGCTCCTCATAAATGTCCGTGTGGCAGTGACGTCGACAAGCTAGGACATCACGGACTATCATGCCAAAAGTGCAGGCCGCTTCTCGAGACATGCAGCACTTAACGATATCATACGCCGGTCCCGCCACCATCAACGTGCCAAGTCTACTTGAGCCGTTTGGTATCGCAAGAGAGGATGGCAAGAGACCGGACGGTATGAGTTTGATTCCATGGAAGATGGGCGGGTGCTGGTATGGGATGCAACCTGTTCAGACACGCTGGCCTTCCATCTACATGAAACCAACAGAGCTGGTGCGGCTTGTGAAGCGGCTGAAAAGCTAAAGCATGCAAATACAGGGTGTAGGCTCCGAATATGTTTTTGTCCCATTCGGTGTCAGACCCTTGGTCCATAAGGGTCCTAGCGCTATTAGGCTTTTTAAGGAAATAGCATAAAGGTTAGTCGACGTCACAGGAGACCGAAGAGCAGGCAGCTAAGCTAAACTGGAACCTTGCCTAAAGGCCTCCTTTTTAATAATATATTTTAGTTCTTATAATAGTATATATATATATATATATATATATATAACAGATATTGCGTAAAAATTTCTTTTGGACCATTTCCAATTTATAATTATATTTTTTGTAGAAGGGACTACATATTGGTACAGCGTATTCTAATTGTGAACGAATGAGTGTTTTGTATAGAATAAAGAAAGTAGATGATCGTTTAAAGTCTTTAGAGGATCTCATGATAAAACCATATTGTTTAAAAGCTTTATTGATTATGTAATCGATATGGTAATCTAAATGTAATTTCGAGTCCAGCATTAAGCCAAGGTCCCTATGTTAACTTTTTGTAAGGGTATGCGATTGATACAATAATTAAAAATAAAAGGTTTTTGTTCTTTCTAAAAGATATCACATTACACTTGGGCAGACTTATGTGAAGCTTATTATCTAAACAGTACTGAGAAAATCTGTCAATATCTTTTTGAAGAAGTGAGCAGTCGTGAATGTTTTGGCATTTTTTATAAATTTTAATATCATCGGCGTACATTAAAAAATGAGAATTGTTGAAACAGACCTTGACGTCATTTATGAATAAAATAAAGAGCAGGGGGCCCAAAATCGATCCTTGAGGTACACTGGAAGTGACTACAATAGAGTTAGATTCGTAACCATTTATAACAACTTTCTGAGTTCTATTAAAAATATAAGATGTGAACCAACGCAATAGATTACCACGAATTCCATTAAATGCAATTTTATCCATAAGTAATTTATGATCCACCTTGTCAAAAGCCTTCCGAAGGTGAGTGTATACAATATCAGTTTGAATTTTGTTATCCATGTTTTCGAATAAAAAATTCGTAAATGTTAATAGATTAGTAGTGGTGGAACGGCGTTGAACAAATCCATGTTGTTCAGATATAATAAGATGATGAATAATTGGATATAAAATATTATGTACTAACCTTTCAAAAAGCTTTGACAAGGTGGACAATTTTGAAATAGGTCTATAATTCTCAATATTATTTTTATCGCCACTTTTATACACCGGATTAATAAAAGCACGTTTCCAAATATTTGGCAAAATGCCACACATTTGTTAAATATTATATGAAGTGGAAATTTGAGGTAATCTGCAGTTTTTTTTTTTAAGAAAAATTGGAGGCAAGCCGTTGGGACCGGGTTCCTTTATTTAAGTCTAAATTCTTTAATGTGCGACAAATATCCTCTATTGTGAAATATATGTCGCATATACAAGAAGAATTATCAGCAAATTTATTAGGAGGTTGCCAGTGATTAGGATCCACGGTACACGGTTCATAAACAGAAGTGAAGAATGCAGAAAACAAATTACATTTTTCTGTGTTTTTTATTAGAATTGACGTCTTTAAGATGCATGTTAGCAGGAAGATTGGATTTACCTTTTCGATTAGAAATATATTTCCAAAAATTGTTAATATAATAGGTATACTATCTTCAACCGAAGTCATAAATCTTTGATAACATTTACGAAATTCGAACTTAAAACGTTTACAATGGACTGAGAACTTTTCATAATTGGAAATGTCACCAAATTTCTTCCATTTAATCCAGGCGCGTTCTTTATCTTTAAAAATACGAATAAGAGCGGGAGAGAACCAGACCAGGAAATGAGAATTTTTTGGCCGTTTAAAAGGCACATGTAAATTAACAATACTGTATATTTTATCGTAAAAAGTGTTAACCGCATTTTCTGCAGAAAGATAATATGTAAGTAATAAATCCCAGTCGCTTTTACTTAATTCAGTGCAAATAATTTCGTAATTAGCCTTGTGGTAATTCTGTTTTGAAACTTTTCGACATTTCAAGGCTGTAAATTTTACATCTAGAGAAGATAATATGGCGAAAGGAAGATGATAATTATCAGGTTGGAAGAGCGCTACACAAGACTTCATTTCGCATTTAACATTGGAAATAAATAAATCGAGGGTACGACCTAAATTATTTTTAAGAATTTTATATTGTGACGCGTTATTGAGTGATAAAAAGTTAATTAAATGGTGAGATAATAAGTTATTACATGCCTGGATAACAGCAAAATTCTCGATATGAGTTGACCACTCGATACCGGGTAAATTGTAATCGCCAGTAATATAGAATGCGATTGTTTTGGGGTCACTAACAATTTCCTGTAAAGAATCAAGATGTAATGCGTAAATATCATCGTGGCAGCCAGGCGGTATGTAGGCAGCACTAATCACGTGACGCTTGCCGGGTTGGGATGTAGGCAACTGTACCATAACATGTTCAATACTTACATGGACGTGGCGCACTAATAATATTTCAGGTCTTAATTCTCGAAGTACGGCTATTAATACACCACCACCATCACGCTTGCCACTTAAGGAATGGATACGATCACATCTGAAAACCAGGTAACGGTCGTCAATGAATTCACAGTCTTTTATATCCGATGTAAGCCAAGTTTCAGATAATATTATAACGTCATAAGAAAACGCCATACAACTCATATGCAATAAATTCAGTTTCGTTCGAATTCCTCTATAGTTGTGATAATAGAGTGATAAATTATATTCATTCATTTTTAAACGGTAAAATGCGATTGAAATCTAGTTTTACAACGAAATAATTAAACGCTTCATGCGTTGTGTATACATCACAATAAGCGAGGTCTTCTAAGTATAATTTAAAATTACAAATCATATTAAATAAAACCGAGAAAGATATTGACATTCCCAGTATATGCACATTATAAATATTATGCTTACCGCCAAGATAGAAAAAAATATTTCACTTTTTTTATTACAATTATACTGACCTTAAAGCTTAATTTATTTAAAGCGATTATTAATAAATTATCAATTAAACATTTTAACACCACATACTAAATTTATAAACTTTGATGAAGGTAATAGACAAACATTCGTTGCAATGAAACAATACAGTTTTGCTCATACAGAGTAGCGTGATGTTCAGAGTAAACAAATAAGACGAACTTAGTCGAAAAGTCTTTTCATAAAAAGATATTGGAATGGTATGTAAAGATACGATATTAAATAAAATACATATTTGCACAATATATAAGTTGTTACATTTAGGGTTCTGTAGTAACGGATTTGATTTTGGATAAATCTGTCTCAGACATGATGGTAAAAGCTGCAGTAGCAGCATCTTTTCGCACAAGTATAACACCATTCTTAATCCATACAAAACGATACCCATTTTGTTTAGCCTTCTCCCGCGCCTGACGAAATAATATCTTATTCCGAAGAGTGAGGTGTTCATTTATGTGAATATTCTTCAAAGATCCTTGTATTTTCAGCTCTTCACTAGTTATACGTTTTTTCAGTCGAGCTGCTGCGATAAAGTTATCTCTCATTATTTGACTGGTAAATTCAACAATAATGTTTTTTGGCCGATTGGTATTTCGGTGCATCTGGGGAACACGGTGAATTTCAATCACGTCACGAACAGAAACAGGCTGTTTTATGATATTGCCAATGCTCTCTAATATGGATATGAGATTTTCATGTCGTTTTTCTGGTAAATTGCTAATTTCAGCGTTACAGCTCCGTGATTTTTGCTCAAACACTTCTAACTTAGCTTCCAGTATAGCAACCCGCTCGTCATTTGTGTGTGATGAACGGAGTTTACGTTCCATATCCAGCAATTTATTATCGAAATTGTTCGTTTTCTTTTCAAGTTCATCATATTTGTCGCTCATAAACTTAATATAAGTTCTAACAGATTCAAACTCAGTAATCAGCATAGAAAATTTCTCATCCTATTTTAAGAACCAAGACTCAAACATTGCCAATATTTTATTTTGGAAATTTTTAAATTCTTCATGAAAATCTGTATCGTTCGGGTGGGAAATGCCTTTCTCGAATGTGACATACGGGGGAGGCGACTCCTTATCTATGAGTGATCCCTCCACACTCATTACACCACGTGTTGATAAATTTTCATATTCACCTCGATCAAAGCTACTATTCATTTTAGCCATGATATTTTAAATCCTCTGCGTACAACACTACTCTATGTAAAGTAGGCAATGTAAGCGCGAACGAGCACACTGACACATACACTCACACTAAAACGGTACGATTAACTAGTTAGCAGAATTAAATAACACAGTAAGCGACCGACCAGAATCGATGCGCACGACGGAATGATATGATATGATATACAATTGGCATAAACGAGATGGTTATGCCGCCATCTATCGGCCTTTCTAGCCATGAGATCTATCTGGGTCGCTTTTTACGACACTTGGTCAAAATGGGGTCTTGAAGTCTCTTACGCTGCCATCACACAGCTTAAAACTGTACAAAAAATGAGTAACTGTATAATTAGTATCGAATTGAACCATTTAATTATGGAATAGTAAGAAATTTAAGTATAATGGATATTAATGTTTATATACTTGTATAATTTGTGTAAGTCCCAGAAGTAACAACACGTCTATCACATTAACACCTCCCACATTACATGGCGACCCTGCCAGGATTGTTTGCGAATATAATACGTACGTAGTAACAATGCTTGAATATGTCAAATGTATGCACAGGATACATAATATGAATGCGAGGGAGTTTGGTCAACTCTGCCCATAGAGCAACACGGGCCACCCGCGGACCGGAGGGGAGTAACCATAGCGTTATTTATTTACCGATACATAATTGTCTGTCATTTTTGCGGGGGAAATCTGCGCACACAAAAACAATCGTCTTCATTCATTCATTCATTCATTACAGCCCTTCACAAGTCCACTGCTGAACATAGGCCTCCCCCACGGAATGCCACAAAGCACGGTCCCGAGCCACCTGCATCCATTGACTTCCTGCATGTCTTACCAGGTCGTCACTCCATCTAGTGGGGGGACGCCCTACACTTCGCCTGCCAGTACGAGGCTGCCACCCGAGAACCTTTCTTCCCCATCGGTTGTCGGTTCTTCGAGCTATATGGCCGGCCCATTGCCACTTCAGCTTACTAATCCTTTGAGCTATGTCGGTTACTCTGGTTCTACTGCGGATATCCTCATTTCTAAGTTTATCACACAAAGAAACCCCGAGCATAGCCCTCTCCATAGCTCGCTGAGCGACCTTGAGCCTCCTCATACGGCCAGCAGTGAAGGACCACGTCTCAGTTCGATATGTCATCACTGGCAACACGCACTAGTTGTACAATTTAGTTTTGAGGTTTTGAGGTATGCCTGACGAGAAGATGGGTCGTAATCTCCCGAACGCTGCCCAGCCGAGTTGAATCCGTCGATTGACCTCTCGGTCGAAGTTGGACTTACCTAGTCGGACTATTTGTCCCAGGTAAACATATTCGTCAACAACTTCGAGCTTAGTGCTCCCAACAACTACCGGCATAGGTGTGACATGGACATTAAACATGATTTTTGTTTTGTCCATGTTCATCTGGAGACCTATCTGTTGGGAGACACTATTGAGGTCATTGAGCATAGTGCTTACGTCCTCCAGCGATTCTGCCATAAGGACTATATCGTCGGCAAATCGAAGGTGAGTGATTTACTCGCCATTGATGTTAATACTGTATCCTTTCCAGTCCAGTAGCTTGAAAACGTCTTCTAATGCAGCGGTGAAGAGTTTCGGGGATATTACGTCACCCTGTCTTACACCTCTCTGCAGTTGGATAGGTTTCGTACTCTGGCACTGTACTCGGATAGCCATCGTAGCCCTACTGTACAAACACTTCAGCACCTCGATATACCGACAGTCCACTTGGCACCGCTGAAGGGACTGCAGCACCGCCCAAATTTCGACGGAATCAAAGGCTTTCTCATAGTCCACATACGCAAGGCAAAGTTGCAGATTGTACTCGTCGGTCTGTACAATTTGCCGAAGGGTATGTATGTGGTCTATGGTGCTAAAGCCTTTTCGGAAACCGGCTTTTTCGGGAGGCTGGAAGTCGTCGAGTCTGCATGCGAGACGATTCGTAATGACTCTCGAAAACAGCACGTAGACGCGGCTCAGAAGGGAAATCGGTCTGTAGTTCTTCAAGAGAGCGTTGTCGCCTTTCTTGAAGAACAAGACCACCGCACTTATGCTCCACGCCTCCGGTGTAATGCCACCATGGAGGACGGAATTAAAGAGCTTCTGAAGGACTTCGGCACCGGTTTTCCACCCGCTTCAGAAGCTCCGCTGTAATTCCATCTCGCCTGGGGCCTTGCCGTTTTTAAGGTGCTGGAGAGCCATTCTAATCTCGCTCAGACTGACGTCCGGGATATCATCGGAATAGTGTCGGATAAGACTTGCTCTTGGATCGTTACTCACACTTGCGTGTGGCTCCAACGATGACGTGTACAGCTGCCCATAGAACCTCTCAATCTCACTCAAAATCTCAGGTGTCCCGGAAACGATGCTGCCACAATCGGTCTTCAGCTTCGACAGTTGGCTCTTTCTGGCAGACAGATCTCTGGCAAAGACTTTGGAGCCCTGGTTCCGCTCGATCGCTTCTTCAATACAAGCTGTATTGAAGTTGCGCAAATCCCGCCGCATGCATTTGGAGATCTGTCTGTGTCTGTTCAGTTGCCTGTATGCTGTCAAATCTGCTGAAGACTGCAGCTTCATCTCCGGTCTAACAACCATGAGATTAAGAGTGTGATCGGAGAGTTTTTGTGTTCTTCTGCGACGGATCTTACAGAACTTAGCTCCGACCGCATGGACAGTTTCCACAAGCTTGTCATTCATATCGTCCACTTCATTACAAACTTCTAGGCACTGAAAACGATTTTGTAATTCGAGCTGAAAGTTTTCGGGACTTTGGATTAGAGTACGAGGGGGACGGAGCGTTGACTTCATTAGACGTGACCTCTCCAACTTAACGTTTAGGTTGTCGTCTGGTCGTCATAATGAAGTCAATGTCATTTTTTGTCGAACCGTCGGGGCTCGACCAGGTCCACTTTCTGTGGGGCCGCTTTTGGAAGAAAGATTTCATCATAAAGAGTCCCTCTTTCTCCATAAAGTCGGCCAGCTGCTGGCCCCTTGGGTTCCGTTGCCCTATTCCGAATTTCCCTACTTTCAGCTCACCGCTCTCTCTTGTGCCTAGTTTTTGTTGAAGTTCCATTAACACCGTATAGTGGGTTTTGGAGGAATGCATGGCTCTAGAGATATCCTCACATTTCCTCCACCTCTTCATCGGAGTGTGCCGAGGTTGGTGCGTAAACCTGTATGACCTTCAGCGAATACCGTTTGGTGATTCTGAGTATAAGGTACGCAACCTCGTCGACACACTCCGATCTTTACAACGTTGTTAACGAGAGACTTGTGGACGATAAATCCGACACCTCCTTGGGACAGATGGTCGCCTCCCGGTGATAGAATAAGTTGCCGGATTCGAGGATTACCGTGTCCTCCCCTCTTCGGACCTCGGATAGTCCTATTATATTCCAGCGTAACTTATCTATCTCTTCTTCCAGCTCCAGGATCTTCTCGTCAGTCCTCAGGGTGCGTGCGTTATATGTTGCCAGGTCGAGTCGTCGTAGGTGGCAGCCGAACCTCCACCGGAGATTCTTAGCACCCCCTGCCCCGCCGTTACCATGGTCGCCACCGTAGCCAGGAATAGCGGGGCCGCCGGGGACTGGGGCCGTTTTGTGTCGTCGCTCATGGGGGTATATTGCCATAGTTGCCACGCTTGGCGAGCGGGTTGGCAACCGCAGTTTTTTATTGTTTTTTGGCTTTTATCAGAAAGATGCTGCTGCCCATCTTCTGTATCATTTTCCCTTTGTCGCCTCTTACGACACCCACGGGAAGATATGGGGTAGTGGGTATTCTTACCCGCCACTACACGGGGGATCGTCTGCCACTACGAAACTCACACATATCAATTAAAACAATGAACTAACAATATTACATAAACTTAGATACATTATCACAGTATCGCTCGGTGACTGCGACAACTCGGATACAGACTGGGATCAGTTGCTCGACCGATCTGCATATTGTATGACAGTGAACGGCCTGTGTTGGTAATGACAGCTTCGTGGCACAGTGGTTTAGCAATTGAGTTGCAGCGCTAACGGCCGCGGGTTCGAATCCCGCACGGAACAAGAATTTGTATAGCCTACAAATAATTGTTCCGGGTCTGGATGTTTGTCCTTGTGCAATTTATGTTTGTAAGCTGCCCCCACGATACAGGAGAAAATCCTAGTGTGGAGGTTACGTTTAAAAAAACAAAAATAAAATAAAACAAATCAAATTCGAACAACACGACCGTTATAATAGTAATTTTTAAGATTAAAAAGAAGCAAATAGCAATAAAGTAATTAAAATATACTTATTTATGAAAGGTAACGCCATCTTTTTGTAAATTTGACGTGACAGGTCTCTTTTTGCAGCAAAGAACTGAACAATTCGGCATTTTTATAGGACGTCGATTCAACCGCGCAACTAGATTTAGTGAAGTGAGCAGTGCAACAGCAAATAGTTTTGCGGTACACATAGGACCGCGTGAACTTATACTTTGACAGAGCGAAACGCCTGCGTATGGCTACTCTCGGCTCGGGTTGCTCTACTCGTATGAGTATGACTCTGCCCCGCCAAATCTAAATATACTTAATACTACTTTTTATTAGTTTTATACTTTATTTTATACTACTTTTAAATTATTAGTTATAGATATTTTGAATTATCTATTGTATTAAAAAATGTTTAAGAGCTATATTTTTTTAATTCTTTTGTCGGTGAGAGGTGTGATGTAGAGTTGTAATCCACACGACAATTTAAATAAGATTAATATATAGATAATTTAACACGACGATTTAAATAAGAGTTAAGTTTGGAACAAGTCTAAAAAAAGTCCCAGAAGAAATAACACGTCTCTCTCATTAACACCTCTCACATGAAAAAACCTTGAAGTAATATAGGTATTGAAGTAATGTAAATAAATTTACTTAATTTTATTTTTTTCTTAAAACTTCAGATATTTTCGTTTTATTTGGAACTGGGATGAACAGCTATGCTACTAAGGTTGCTAATACAAAACAAAAGTGATATTTCCAAATTTGTAGTCATAGTACCTAAAAATATTGTATGCATAGCGTGTCAAATTTTAAAGTAGTGAAAAAAGTTATATTACTTAAAAAAAGATACTCGTTTTTTGTATTTTCCCTGGGTACTAAATACTTGTTCTGTACGGGATTCGAAATCACGTCCCACAGCGCCGCTACTAAATGCTAAGCAACTGCGCCATGGAACCGTTTGTCATCTTTATTCTATAGCAAATAAATAAATAAGGCAGCTACGATAAAAAATAAACAACTGCGGAAATCACATATACATTACCAAGAATTGCTGATGTTGTGTACAGAATTTAAAAAAAAAAACGATGATGTCTTATTACGGAAAACTCATTCAATAGTATACGTATAAGTGTAATTTAAAATATATATTACGTAACCCGTGAGCAAAATTAGTTTAGTCGCTTGCCGTAAATTTTATTGTAGGCGAGCAACCCGAGTTCGATCCTCGGCGGTACCGCTGATATTGATAATTAATAATGGAAAACATTATGAGGATCGACAAAGTTCTACATTTTATTATAAAATTGAAGTGATAAATAATGATCTCTCAGACCACGTAATGGTAAGTGGCTACGGCAATGCATGAACCCCTGCAGCTAACTTCAAACAAAGAAGGCTATAGATGCCTTGGCAGTTGTCACCTCTGAGAACTAAGATGGAATGCTTCGCAGCCTGTAATTATACTTACTTTCTTAACCTTATACCGGAACATAGCAGTGCAAGCCCCGTTGTTTGACGGCAGAAATAGTTAAGAGGGTGGTACCTACCCGGACGGAATCCTTCCTAGGTAGAAATGTATTTCAACTAACTAAAAATGCATGTCCAAGAAGTAAAACGTTTCGTGGAAATGTGAAGTCCGCCAACACGCAGTGGCAAAGCGCGAATGTCAAACTGCGCTATAACCTTTTCAGGAATGAGTAAAAGCCAGAGTCCAGCAGTCTAAATACATCCTGTATTTAGACTAGGGGCACCGTTTGCGCTCAGAGCTGAGATCTACGGACCCTCGTCAAGGCTAATTGTGACCACCGTTGTAACCCCAGCGAAAGTTATTCATGAGCATTTCCTCACGTTACAAAGGACTTATTAAGGCTGTAACTTTGACGTTACAGACTACATATGTCCCACAGTCGGACACAAAATATTGATGGACTTCACATCGTGTCTTCGAAATGTTTTGAATTTGTTAAGACAAGCAAGTTTCATCCGATGCTTCCTTTCACAGCCGAGGACGCGGTAACTGATGGGTTTGGTTACGCCTTAAATTTCATAGTGCAAGTACAGCCATAGCTTCGATACCTTACCATGTTTTCTGTAACAAAACAGCAGTGCCTGCACTGCTATGTTCTGGTCTGAAGTGTACAGAGAGTCAGTGTAATTACAAGCTCTGAAGCATTCCAACTTAGAAACGAGGGGTGAAAACGCATCTGTAGCCTTTTTTGTTTGAAGTTGGCCGCAGGTGACCATGGGCTTCAGTAGCCACTTACCATCACGTGAACTGTAAGTCCGTTTGTCACTTAAATATAGTTTTAAAATAACGTAATTACATGCATGTCACTTTGTTTCGATTATGTATTTATCTTTTTAATGACTTGCTAGCGACACTCAAGGCTTCACTAAAGACTTGATTACACCTACCGAGTAGAGTGGCGAGACAGTGCCCTCGGCCGAGCGCTCGGTATTTGTAAACGCATAGCCGATTGCTCGTCCTAGCGACAGGCCGAGACAGCCACTCGGACCCTATTCTATTTACTAGGCCGAGTACCCACCCTCCCGCTTCTCCGCGCTGTCTCGCTCGCTCACTCGGTGAATCTGAACACCGGCAGTACGATCACTCGGCAACCACTCGCCACTCGGTCAGTACACGTCATTTATTCCCGCGAATTTTGCTCTCATGTATTTTAATTGGATTTCAAAAACGTAAAAAATGTCTGTGAAATGGGATTTTGATACCACAGTAAAATTTATACAACTGTATAAACTACATCCCTGTTTATGGGATTTCTCGTCGAGGCATTATAAAAACAAGCAAAAACGTGATGCAGCTTATATATCGATTATCGAAGAAATGAATATTTCTGGTTTTGGTATTCAAGACGCAAAAATCGGGGTCTTTCAACTCTAATTCACTAAAAATTTTATTTGTAGGACCTAAATTGTGGCAACAATTCTGTCAGTTCTTCTGCCAGCAAAGGTATAAGCAATTTGATTGATTTTCTTATAAATTTTTTTCGGTACTGTCTGTACTGTCCGGTAAACTGAACTGAGCGATTGTCTCGCCGCAACTTCAAAAAGTACGTGTGAACAGCTACTCGGTTGCATCACTGTCTCGGCCAAGAAGGATTTTACTGTCTCGCCACTCTACTCAGTAGCCTTAAACACTTCCATTATTTTCATTACAAAAGATATGAATAAACAACTCAGTACTAAGCCAAGTTCAGTACTAATTACGATTGGGATTGGCTTCGCCGATAAAAGAGTTGTGATCTGAACGGGCGCCAAGCTCCATAGCGGACGCTTAAATTTTGAGATCTATAGGAATGTACAAGAACAACATTCTTGGAACTAATGTATTAAATAATTCAGTTGCTCTAATAGAATAGAATAGAATCATTTTTATTCAATATTGATTACATGTAATTCTTATTGAAAGTTGTTTTTAACTTTTACCACTGGTTCGGAAAAAAAACCTCTGTCCTGGGAAGAACCAGCAAGAAACCCAGCGGGACTTTATTTATACAATTGTTATGAAAACATTTAGAAACAGCATGGTAGCGATCACCTCATTCCCAGTGGTTATTATCAATCAAATAGGTTTATTTATGAAAAATAATTAGATTTTAGGTATTTAAGGGCTGAGTTAATTTGCAAAATTATGAGTTTATAGATTTTAATAGTTTTTTTAGTTTTGTTGCTGGTGCGTCGCCCTTTTCCTTTCTAAACTTTTGCGTCTAAGCTTATATCAAATCTTGACGCACTGTCGTGTATCTAGATTTGATATTAGCCCCCAAGCTTTACAACGCCATTACGATTTTCCTAATTTTTAAGTATTTTTGTTTGTCACGGTCAAATCCTTTGAAGCTAGTATTATCATATCTTCGTACCGGTGATTGTCACTTTTTAACCGAGCTCAAAAAACAAGAAGGTTCTATATTCGACGCGTATGTTTTAATTTAACGTATGTTCACCAATTTCTCGGACACGACTGAACCGTTTTAAATTATTATTTTTTATGAAATTGGTTATTCTTCAGGGATTGTCTCGTAAGAAATTCTAGACAAATGTAGCTCCTAAGGGCGAAAAAAAGGGAATAAAGATTTTAATATACCTATTTGAACGTCATTCTAGTTGTTATCTTGAACTTGTGATAATCCTTAGACCACTCAAAAAGGTAAAATAATTAAACTTTTTTTAAAACTGTGCTCGTTTGTCACATATATTCCATAAAAAAGTAAGCCGTTCACAAAAGTACGCCGGTTTTTAAACGTGGTAGAGCCATGATGCAGCTATATTTGTAGTATAGTTGTAGCACGAATGGGTCAGCTCGACCGGGGAAGGACAACGCTCTCACAGAATACCAGCGTAAAATAGCAGCTGAACACTGCTGTGTTTCGTATGGTGAGTGTAGAGAACCGGAGACCCTTTTTACTGGAAAAGAGGCATTCCATCTTAGTCCTCACGGGTGATAACGCATCTGCATTTTGATTCTTTATTGAGGACTAGCTGTTCCCCGCGACTTCACCCGCGTTTAATTTAGGGTTTTAATTATGTTGCGCGGACCCCTAATTAATTTTCTAAAATATAAGTAGCCTAAGTTACTCCTTATAACATCAGCTATCTGCCAGTGAAAGTCCCGTCGAAATCGGTCTAGCCGTTTCGGAGATTAGCCGGAACAAACAGACAGACAGACAGATAGACAAACATTTTAAAAATTGTGTTTTTGTTATAAGTACCGTATATACTTTCATATGCATTAAGTAAAAAGCTGTTATTTTGACATTACAAACAGACACTTCAATTTTATTTATTTGTATAGAGAGATGTAGATATCTATGGGTCACAGCAACCACTTACCATCAGGTGGAATGTGTGCTCGTTTGTCACGCTATCCTATAAAAAAACACAACTGATTTAAAAAAAAAATATGTTTCATATAATAATTATATTCTAAATCGTGCAAATAAGTGTTAACACATCTTAGTATTACTGTGTGTATAAATTAGTTTCATCCTATTTATATCATACTTAAAGCTCACTTTAGAGTGCATAAGTGTTGTTATTTATTCTACCAATAGCAAAACATTACGTTTTTATATGTCGTCATTGTAACAGCCAACGGACGTACAATTTGTACCTTTACCTTTCCACCCTCAAACTGTTAGCACATCCCTAAATAATAATATTTTATATAAACTGTAACAAATTTATTAAACTAAGCTTATGTAATATTCTAAGTCTATTATTTCTTTGTACAATATCGTAAAAAGTAGACACGAGATGTTGAGGATTTACTATATTAAATTATTTTATAAAGAGTGCACATACACGCTAACACACACACACACACACACACACACACACACACACACACATACAAGCGCGCGCGCGCGTGTGTGACAAAAAACTTTATGCCTAATAATTATTATTAAGATTATTTTTTTCATTATTTAAGAAGAAATAAATTATTGGTAATAAGCTTAAATATTGGTATAAGGCTATGGTAGCGTATGGCCTTCTGGCACAAGTATTTTAAATACTTAAAAGGAGGTCTCAACTATAATCAAATATAATCAATTTACAATGTACTTATTACCCAATAAATATTATTATTATTATTATTATGTCCATCGGACTGTCAATAGTGCTCTCTGCCGGGCGAGCGTGGCAATTGATGGAAATCCACCTTATAATTGATAGGCTTCAAGTTTAATTGTATATAGTTTCAGCATAACGTGTTTTGAAAGGGAACTTATAATATTGAGATTAATATATGGAACTATATTTATTCTATATAGGCATTTAGTAAAGCAGTTGCTTAATGCATAAACTCAATAGTAATGTACAACGTTCTTGGAACTGCGATTTATGTTAACTTATTTGCGATCAAATGTTAACTTATTCTTGGAACTTTTATTAGCGAGGCAAACAACCCCGAAATTTGTAGGTACCGAATTTGAATTTGAATTGTACCTTGTACACCTTGTATCCTGTACCATTTTTCACGTTTATGTTTTTATTTACTTTATTGGAGACAAAACAGATACAAAAGATATATAAAAAAATCATACAAAGTAAAATAAACAAAGGTAATTACAATTGTTCCCTACAAACTGTCTCACTGAGAACATACATGTCTGCATAGCAAGCGTCTGGGTAACAAGTCTATACTTAAATATAAAGAAAACAATCATCTAAACACTGAAATGTTCAATACAAAATATCCATATATATCTAATCCATAATTGTTACTAAAATCATTTTTTAATTGAGTTTTGAAGGCTGAACGGTAGATAGAGAACATACCGAGGTCGTTAAGCATTTTATTGTGGAAGGCACGTATTCTGTGTACTGGTGCTCTTTTACCGATGTTGGTCCTGGTTTTTGGTATATGAAACAAATTTTTTGATCATGTTTTTTTGGGTGGTATTCCTGGGTGGTAAACCTTACCTCGGATATTAACTGTGAACTCACCAACACAGATATTCCTAGAAGTGGTGGCGTCGATTAAAGCGCGTCGGTATTTTAATGATAGCCTTTGATGTTTTTTTAAGAGATTTAATTTTTTATTTTTGGTGGGATATCATTAAGTTTTGAAAAAAAGTAAACAATAACTACTGTTATAAGTATGTCAAGTATGTTAATATTGTGTTATAAAATTACATTTGTTAAAAGGAAAAAAAAATATGAGTGTCAAAGATCATAATTCAAATAATTTTCGTATGACCTCACATCGTAAGCATGTTGTGAAATTATTATTTTTCATGATGCATGAGCCGTTGAGTGTTTGTACAAAATATTTAATATCGAATTAAAATGTATAAATATATTATTTAAATATCACTTTCATTTTCTTCTAATCACTGGCTTACTATACATATTAATTCTTATATTTTACACCGTAATTTTATATTTCATTCCATCGTAATATAACCAAATTTTACATTCTTTGCTTCCTTTAGGCGTCATTACTTCATCTGTTCGGAAATAAACTTTATTCCTATTTTTGTTTGCTCTATTTGTCGGAATATGGTACCGCCAGTTATCGTAGACTGGTCCCTTTACTGGCTTATATCTCATTGGTGTTTCACTGTATGATTTAACATAAGGATATTCATTGACAGCGAGATAAAATTCCGGAAGTGGTTCTCGCATTGTGTTTGTGCGCCATGGATTTTGTTTAAAAACGTACTCCGGAGCTCCGTATGGATACGGACGCCAATTGTATGAATTTAAATCATGTCTATACATTTTATCGACATCAGGAGTTCCGAATTGGTGGATTGAGTTGTATGAATTAGGAAGAGATTTCCCTTCTTTATCGTTCTGTAAATTTGTTGAAAAAGAAGATGCACCGTTCCCTCCACTGTTGTTTGGCTTGGGATGTATCAGCCCATGAGATAGACGCGGAAATAGGTTTGCCGTTTCGTTGAGTAGATTTGGTGCTTCATTTTGCGATAGTTGTATTTTCTTGGGTCCGTTATCTTCTGTGTTATTCGCAACTTCATTTTGTCTGCTGTAACTTTGACTGCAGTGGATGACTTCTTCGGCAACATTTTCTGCCCAGTCTTCTTTGATCATGTCGGAAGCTTTTTCGCCGATCATGATGACAGGTGCGTTTGTGTTACCGCTGACAATTGTGGGCATGATGCTCCCATCTATTACTCTTAGACCCTTAACTCCGTAAACCTGTTAACGTTGATAAAACTATTTTTATTAACATGAATGTAGCATTTCTTACTAACAATTTAGCGCCGAGTTCCTGTTAAAAAACTATATTTTGAATAGAATTTATTTTATACTTTAATTTAAAATGTGCATACTTCTAAAGAATTTATAATATCTACCATGTTCTTTCCCAATAATTGAACTTGTTTTTTTTTTTTCAATAGATTATTTTTTGCTATTTAGGCACATAATTTATTTCTCATTGTGTTGTATTGATTGGATGTTATTCTCAAAATTAACCCAAAATTAAGTTGCACGACTCAATCTGTGAATGTTATGTACACTTGTTATTGATATGCATATCAGAAAGTGTAAAATATGTATGTTTTTGTGATACTGTCATATATGTGTATTGTAAGTGTACATTTTAAATAAATAAATAAATTTCATAATATGTGGTACTACTGTCTTCACATCTTTACATGTTGCATATTATAGATGGCACTGAGGACAAAGATGAAATACCTCGTTCATAGTAAAAAAGGGTCTCCGTTTCTCTACACTCACCTTACGAAATATAGCAACAATAAGCTGCTATTTTATGCTGGTATTCTGTGAGAGCGTGGTCCTTCCCCAGTCAAGCTTATAATATAGCTGCAGCATGGCTCTACTTCAATTCACTAAAGCATTCCTTTCTTAAATTCCTTTTTTATTACAATAAAGTTGTTATTAGGTATTCGTTACACACTGCATGTAACACAGAGAGTTGGTATTCTACGTAGTTATTTGCATTGGACCGTAAAAGTAGACATGAGTCTCTCCCAGTGTAGGAAGCAGTTGCCGCAATCGTCACGCTTGGCAAGTGAACGTATGGTCTCAGTGCCCGACGTCTCGCACTTGTGGGTGAGGAAGTGCAACTGGTATCTAATTCTGGCATGGTATTAATTTACGTCTGTTGATGATTTATTATCGGTGTAACATGATCGGTATATAACGTTACGTAAGGCTGTTGATAGTCTCACAGCAGCAATAAATATTATATTTAAAATAAAATATTATATGTATTTTTACATTATCATTCACACTAAATTATGTATTTTTATTTTATCAGTTAATAGCTTCCAAAATATTATATTTGACACTGATAAAATTGGCAACCATTACTGTGACCAACATAAGCAAGGCTACATATGCTGTATCACCTCTGAGGACTTAGATGAAATACCTCACGGTCTTCCTTCTCTTAGTTGTTTTAGTAATTATTCTGGCTCGCTTGCCTTTCAAAGTGGAACAAAGCACATCATACACGGTTATTTGGCGAAAGAATGAACGACAAAAATGAACGCTGACACCTAGTACAATTGATAACATACGTAAAGAATGTGTTGTTCTATGTAAAGATCTACAATCTTATTTGCTAGAGCCACGCTGCAGCACATTATGGCTGCAGTTAGAATGGATTAGCATGTGCTTGCTTGTCACCCTTACCTTTATAAAAATTGTTTGGATAGCAAATATCCGAGTATATGTACCAAAGGTGAGGGAACTATAGGTACTTTAGTAATTTTTAGAGCTAATTATAATGTTTGTACTTTTATAGAGTATGGGAATATGCAGACGATTTTATACGTATTAGAGCCACGCTGCAGCTATATTATGGTTGTAACAAGAATAGATAGAAAAAAAATTGTATGTTAACATGGTATTCTGTTAGAGCGTGGTCCTTCCCCGCTCGAGCCGACCCATTCGTGCTACAACTATACTATTAATATAGCTGCAGCATGGCTCTACCACGTATAGTCCTCAGGGGCAACAAAGCATCTGCATTTTAGTTCTTAATCGAGGATAGATATGGAAGTCTATGGGCCACAGCATCCACCTAACATCATGTGAACTGTGTGCTCGTCTGTTATCCTTATTCTATAAAAAAAATTACAACAGTTGCAAGTATATTATAAAAGAAAAATGGTCAAAATGATAACTTATTCTTTTTTGACTTTAGACATTTTTTGTATTCATTACGATGTCATACTTACGCGTAGTCTTGGATCAACGACAGCATCAGGGTTGTCTGCGGGACCCATAGAGCAAGTACCCACTGGATGGTAGATCGTCAGCGAATGGTGTCGAGCCTGACATTCTAAATGCTCATCAGACATAAGGGAATGTTGGGTACATCCAGGGTTCCGGTGCGGGTTGGGCCGTGCGTTGATTTCCTGTAGTGCGGGCTGCTTAACCAGTGCATCGACTATACGTGCTCCCTCTATCTGAAATGAGTTTTTATATATATTTATATTATATAATAAAATAAATAATTATACATTTAATAAAATGTAAAACCGACTTCAAAAGTTAAAAAAAAATTCACAAACTCGAGAAGCCATTATGTGGAACCGTTACCTTTACAGCCTATTAAAGTCCACTGCTGATTACAAGCCACCCCCATAAATTGCCTCATAAGGATATTTGCCCTAGTAGCCACGCTTGGCAAGCGGGTTGGCAACCGCAGTTTTATTTTTATTTTAGTTCTTATTAGGGAGACGTTGCTGCCCATCTCTTGATTTGTTTTCCTCTGTCGCCTCTTACGACACCCACGGGATGATATAGGGTAATGGATATTCTTACAACGCCACTAAACGCTAACGATATTATGTGGTAACGGTATTATTTTTTAATTTTTGGAGACGATTTTTTATTATAAGTTTATTTTACCTTTATGAGAGGTCTAAAGAATAGCACTAGTTAATAATAACAATTAGAATATCGTTTAAAAGGTACATTAAAACCTTCATTCTCTATTTTTCCATCCTTAGGTACGGTATTTCTTCTTAAAACCTTAATAAGACTACACCTGAAGTTATAACCTATTTAATAAAATAGGAATCATTTAAATCGATTCACCGTTTCCGAGAAATCGATAAACATCCATAAAAACATACCCATCGAATATATAACCTTCTCGTTTTTTTGAACTCGGTTAATAATTAAAGAAAGCTATTTTTACGGATTTTATCGCGTTTAATTTTTAGCACTCGAAACGTCGGGAATCAAAATAGTAAAATTAAACGCGATAAAATCCGTAAAAATAGTTTTATTCAATGTGTAGTGTTCGCGTAAATATAAGAAATCATTAATTAAAGAAATATTTAAAATTACTGAAACACATTGGCTGCGCTCGTTCGGATTCCTTATAAGTTAAAGACTTGATAGTTTAGGGCCTGGGCTTTCGCTGTAATTTAATAGCGTATAAGCTACCGGAATTCGATACATGAGGGCTCCATAGAAATTTCTGTGTTTAGCCGTAAAGAAGCCATTCGTGTTACAACTATAATATAGCTGCAGTATGGCTCTCTCACGTTTAATAGGTGGCTTTTATAGCTTCAGCGTATCCAGGGCTGTATAAAATAACGGACTGGTGATGATGATGATGATGATGCCGATTATGTCCGAACTTTAGTTTCTCTTTATGGTGTTCACCTATACGCGAATCAGTGTACAGATGAGTTATTGAACCGCCGCGCCGCGCCGTCCGAGCAGGGGTGGCGGGCCCTGTCGGCTGAGGACTTAGACCTTTTATATTTTACTATAAGTTAAATTTTACATTATATTTTACTATAATATGGATAAAATAAATTCAAAATAAATTTTCAGTCAAAACTGGATTCGCAAATAAATTTTATCTTCAAAGTGAGTCCCACATAACCACGCAGCCGGCTGCGTGGTATGCTAGGAGCATTCACCACCTCCCTCCCCCGCTTCCGGAGGGTGCTTTTGCATTGGGCGCAAAAAAAATGCATTACATTTAAGTCCTGATAAATAACCTCTTTGGTTCATTAGTTCCTAAAGTCCATGGCCTTCTTTATTTAAAAAATGTAGTACGTTTATAAAAAAACCTTTATAGTAGCCAAATTGAAATAGCCGGGGCCGTATTTTCTTTTTACATAAGTGGTAAGTTTTTCACATACATAAATACATAAGTACGTCTGACAAGTACGTTTGAGTTTTGTATACACCTTTTTTGTTCAAATTTAATCTTGTGTAATTATGAGTACCTATATTTAATTTATTATTTATTAATGTTTTATATTAACCGAAACAAAATAATTTTAATTTAATTTAGTACAATAATTTCATGACTATGACATAGTATGAATTCTCACTAGGATCATCACAGTTCATGATCAATGCATTTTATTTAATTTTCTGAAACTCTAATTATGCATTACTCTAATACTATAATACAATAAGTGTAAAAGCAGCGGAACTAGGGATGTATAGCATACACTGAGAATAACAAGTAAATAATTTGAGAATAACAATCAAATAATTTTGCTACTTTAACTTAATAACAATTATAAGATTAATTTAACTTACCAATGTTTTAATATCCATTGGATCCTGGAAATAGTTAGCATAAATAAGCGGTGGCGAGTATGGATTTGCGTCTTTAAGTTTTATATAACCACGGCTTTTAGGTCTTATAACCAGGGGAACTATTGAAAAAGAAGGTTCATAAAGAATATCTTCGTATAGTTCGGCGTAAGTTTCGTCTGTCAGTCCATTCGCTCGTTTTCCGAAAAGACCGCCGTCCATGTTGTCAGCTGTAGGCGCAATAAACAATTGAATATCAGGGTGATCTTCAGCGGGATTTTGATATTTTGTGTTTACAAATGCCATCGCTTCCGCTTCCATCATACTATACAAGGATCCTTTTTTATTGAGTATAAAGTCTATAACGTTTCCAAAGGACAACACTGTGTTCAGATTAAAACAATAGTCGGTCCCGTTGTCATACGGGTTGTCGAAAAGAAATGAGTGACCACCCATTGCGACATGATCCTGAAGATTTTTCCCCACACCTGGAATATTTACTATAGGGTATATTCCAACCTCTTTTAAATGTTCACTGTCACCAATTCCTGAAAGCATCAGTAATTGAGGTGATTGAATAGATCCTGCTGATAAAATCACCTCTCTACTAGCTTTAATTATTTTGGTTTGACCGTGTTTCACGAATTTAACACCATATGCTCTTTTGTTCTCATCTATAAGTATTTTTTCTACTAAGGAATGAACACTGATGTGCAGGTTAGGTCTCTTAAAGGCAGGTCTTAAGTAGCCTTTAGCCGTACTACAACGAAGTCCATCACGGACAGTGGCATGCGATCGCGTAAATCCTGTTTGAGCTGGTCCATTAACATCGATTATATTATATCCCATTTGCTGGGCAGCTTCTAACACTTTTCTTGTAATGGGATGTTCATATGCGAAGTTCTCTATAGATATAGGCCCACCAACCGCATGGTATGGATCATTTTGGTATTCTGGTATTCTCATGTCTTCAGATTTGAGGAAATATTTCAATACATCATTGTAAGACCAGCCAATGTTACCCATTTCTGCCCAATTGTCGTAATCACGTTTATTGCCTCTGATATACAACATTGCGTTTAACACACTAGAACCGCCGAGTACTTTACCACGAGGCCATTTACATCTTCTATCTACCATACCCAAACAATATTCTTCGCTTGGCTCTGTCACGAACTGCCAATCTATAGATGATGTCTGCAAAACGGGAAATAAAGAAGGGACATCTGATAAGACGTTCTCATCTTGTCCAGCTTCGAGTAAAAGAATATTCCACTCGGGATTTTCTGATAATCGGTTTGCTACTACCGCTCCAGCTGAACCAGCGCCTATAATAATGAAATCGTAGCAATCGTAGAGGTGTTCGAATGGATAATCTCTGACACGATGTTCTGCATCTTCAATGTCTGGTCTGTATAAATGGATAGCCATCCGGAGAAGTATCAAAGAACCTAAACCTGGTAGAAGTCCAAATATGATTCTTGTACTTGACACCGTGGATTTGATAGAAAATGGGCTGTGGCTCGACATGGTTCTGAATAAGTAATACGTTCGATTGAATTAGTTTTGCGATTGATATCCTAAAGAATTGAATAGCATATGAATCAGCAGTGTTTGACGGTGTAGCAAGTTATTGTTTGCGCCGGGTCAAGTTATGCTTTTATGTCACAGAGTAATGTGAAAAGTAAGGCAATACTGCTAGTACCTACCTACAATTTTTTTTATATGATAAGGGTGACAAACGAGCACACAGTCCACCTGATGGTAAATGATTGCTGTAGCCCATAGACATCTACATCTATCCTCGATTACGTATTAAAATGCAGATGTGTTGTCACCCGTGAGGACTAAGATGGAATGCCTCGTTTCCAGTAAAAAGGCTCTCCGGTTCTCTACACTCACCATACGAAACACAGGAGCATTTAGCTGCTATTTTACGCTGGTATTCTGTGGGAGCGTGGTCCTACCCCGGACGAGCCGACCCATTCAGTCTACAACCACAATATAGTTGCATCATGGCACTACCACGTAATAAACGTTGTAGTGGTTAAGTAAGACTAAAATAGGCAATATATAATTCCTAGTGTATTTTAATTAATTATTAATCCCGTGGTTCATACCTAATCCAAGTTAACGCTAAGCAGCATTGAAATTAATAATTGCTTTCTTCGTTACGTCGTCAGTTACTGCCAGAAACCATTACCTAACTAAATTTAAATATCCATTCCATTACAGCATATCAAAGTCATCTGCTGAACATAGCCCTCCCCATAGATTGACTCGTAAAGGGGTATCTATGCCATAGTTGCCACGCTTGGCAGGCAGGTTGGCAACTGCAGTTTACCACGCTTGGCAGGCGGGTTAGCAGCCTCAGTTTTTCTAGTTTTTATTAGGAAGACTGCTGCCCATCTTCTGGTTTGTTTCCTTCTGTCGCCTCTTAAGTCACGTATGAGACGATATGGGGTAGTGGATATTCTTACATCACCTTAAATATAATATTATTACTGTTCTTATATCGAACTGTTATTCGGGAACTATGAAGTATTTAAATCTGAATTTTAAGTTTGAAAGACGGTATTTTTTTTATTTTACTTTTAATGTAAGTTCAGTTCACTGCCTCATATAATATAAAATTAAATAAAACTAGGGTGCGAGCCGTGCAAGGGAAAATACTAAACTTTTCACCTGATGCAAACCTCGCCTGCACACTGTGCACCCTGTGGTCTGGTGCTAGGTAAATACGCTAAACCCAAATTTAATAGACTGGTGCAATGAGCAACAATACTAGTGCTGACGTGGTAGAGCCAAACTGCAGCTATATTATGGTTGTAGCATGAATGTCGACCGAGGCAGCTTACTGCTGCTGTGTTTCGTTTGGTGAGTGTAGAGAACCGGAGACCCTTTTTACTGGAAACGAGGCATTCCATCTTAGTCCTCAGGGGGGACAACGCATCTAAATTTTCATTCTTAATTGAGGATAAATGTAGATGTCTATGGGCCACAGCATCCATTTACCATTAGGTGGACTATGTGCTCGTTTGTTACTCTTATTCTATATATTAAAATAAAACTATTGATAGATAGATTGGAAATTCCATAATGTACTCAAATAATGTATATGTAGGAGCACTCAGCGGACACGGATTGATATGTGGAATATCGGAATACACAAGAATTGAAACTAAACAAAATTTAATTACTAAATCTTGCTTAGACCACATTTTTGCCTGATTCCCCACCTTACATCCGTTTTCGGCGGTGCTCGATGTTGTACTGGCCGATCATCGAGGTATTATCTTTGCGTGCGTTAATGACGCACCTATAATGCTCAGGCGTTCACAGGATGTAACAAAACGACTTATTGATTACGAGATTTTTTATAAGGAACTTAAAAATGTGGATTGGTCAAAGTCTAAAGATATGAATTCCCCAGACGAGATTCTAAATTTTATATATAATTCTTTTCAGACCGCAAAAACTTCCGCAACTAATATTAAAACCTATAAATTAATTAGAAAGACCCCAAACGGTTTCATTGGCCTTGGATTGATGACAATATTACTCATCTTTGTGATAAAAGGGACAAATTATATCGTAATTGGAAAAATAATCCAAATAACTCTAAGCTAAGACTAGAATATAATAAAATACGCAATAAAGTGCATAAAGTTCTCGAAACCAAAAAGAATACATATTATATTAAGCAAATAAATAATAATTTTAAGAATATTAAAAAAAATTATAATGTTGTAAATCAAATGTTAGGGAGAATGACCTTGTCTATTGATGCGGCTATACTCAAGGCGTTCGATGCACAGGGACTTACCTCCAAAACTATTGCAGATAACTTCACAAATAGCTTTGACAGAGCGGTAAAGAGTATAATTCCTAATTGTAAAATAAAATTAATAAACCAAAATAATACATCTAAAATCTTAGACTCCAGTATCTTATTTCGGAAAGCGACCCCCAGTAGTGTTCATAAAATTATTAAAAACTTAAACTCAAGAAAGGCGCCAGGTGCTGACAATATTGCGATTTCTGACATTAAAATGATAGGAAATATATTTCCCCAACCATTTCTGACCTAAATAACAGTAGCATTAAAAGTGGTTTGTATCCTGATCAATTGAAAGAAGGCTGTGTCAGACCTGTGCATAAGAAAGGAAAACGTGATGACTACTTAAATTATCGCCCAATTATATTACTTTCGTCAATTGATAAAATTTTGGAAAAATTCATAGGCGAGCAAATACACAATGTTTATAGGAATAACACTGTAATAAGTCCGTGTCAGTTTGGTTTCCAATCAGGAAAAAGTACAACAGGTCTTTTATCAAAATTCACTGATGAAGTCAATAGTCACCTAAATGAAAAAAGACAGGTGCTTGCCCTATTTATCGACTTCTCACGTGCTTTTGACACCATGTTACATGAACAACTTGTGGACAGATTAGACAAATGTGGCGTACGTGGGCCTATGCTTCATTGGTGCCATAATTACCTGAAGAACCGAAAATCTTTTGTGAACATTGAAAATAACTACAGCGAGCCGATGTTGATGACGGAGGGTACGGCACAATGTTCGGTACTAGGACCCTTGCATTTTTTGTCCTACGTCAATGACATGGGCAGCTGCATCGTCAATTGCACGTGCTACCAGTTTGCGGATGACACTTGCCTTGTAATTGGTGATAAAAATCCACAAAAGGCTTGTGAGCGAGCTTGAGGCAGTGAGCGAAGCTACTTAATACCTCGGCGTATCAATAACTTGCCATCAGAATTGGTGGATAATGTCACTAAAAATAACATTAAGTGTAAGCTAAAGGATTACTTTCTTAAGTTATTAAAACGTGTTTTCTCATTTTTTTTTCTGATTGTTTGCATGTTTTTTTCTTTTTATAGTATAATACAAAATTACGCTATATTATCTTATAAAATTGTAAACTCTCGATAGCTTAGGTATAAACCCTAGTGGTTTCTTAAATGCTATCACTACAAATATTTGTAATGCTTGTTCATGTGATAAATAAATGAAAAAAAAAAAAAATTGATACAAAGGCGAAAATTAATAACTAAACCAAGCATTCTCTACCATTTAATTTCATAAATGTAAAGAGTCTGTTATGCAGAGTTCCAGTGCTGGGCTCTAACTTTCTCTCATTTTTGGAGCAGGAGAATTTGTCGCGATATCCTAGTGTATGTTAGCGAACTTCATATATAGGTTTCATAAGGAAAAATTTTGGAGGTCTATTTAAAATATTTTATTATACTGGCGGAGATAAAACTCGGATAGCTCGCTTACTATGAATGCAAACAAATGCAATAAACCAGAGTACGAAATTACCACGCCTATTGGGCGCCATTTCAGTGTTCTTTTTTATTAAAAATGGGCTTACTCTTAACCTCCATCTGGCCCGAAGGAAGATGAAGTCTACGATGGAGCGAGTTTACCAAGGAGAAACCTACTTACACGCACCTTGAAGAGGTTCAGGTCATATGCATCTCTATGTGTAAGTCGAGCTTTTTTTTATAGGATAAGGATGACAAACGAGCACACAGTCCATCTGATGGTAAGTGGTTGCTGCGACCCATAGACATCTACATCTATCCTCGATTACAAATCAAAATGCAGATGCGTTGTCACCCGTGAGGACTAAGATGGAATGCCTCATTTCCTGTAAAAAGGGTCTCCGGTTCTCTACACTCACCATACGAAACACAGCAGAATTAAGCTGCTATTTTACGCTGGCATTCAAGTGCTTTACATATTATTTGTACTTACAAAATAATTTAAAAACATACAAAAATGTCTTTCTAATAAGGGTAAAATATTAATGGTTTCTCTGCTTTCACTGCTCTGCATTACTATGTACTGTTGTCAGCAATCGCACAGAGTTCCGTTCGGATCTCTTTTCAATGCAATTCTGACACGTGACACTCTGACCCGTCCAATGAATGAACCTTTGTAAAATAAAACGGACTTACGGTCTTTTAAAAATATTATATTAGGTCAATACGAAAATAAAATTAAGTTACTCATTGAAAATAAATATGTTTAAATTAATTATTTACAACATGTTATAATACTGCTGAATACTGAATAGTTTTGTACGTTTATCGCGCGTAATATCTTGAAATCCTTCGTCGCAGCCAAAATTCTTTAATCATATCGCTGCCTTTTTCGCCGATCATTATGATGGGAGCGTTTGTATTACCACTTACTAAATTGGGCATTATGCTGCCATCTATAACACGTAAGCCTTTCACACCGTAAACTCTTAATTCGGGATCGACTACGGCCTCAGGATCCCAATACGGGCCCATTTTTGCAGTGCCGACTGGATGGTAAATCGTGCAAGTGTACTGCCTGATCATGCACTCCCAGTACGCGTCGCTATATAATTGTATTTTAGAGCAAGCTGGGAACACGTGCTGGTTCAAAATTGATCCGTGTCGTTGGAAAGCTTTAGTTCTGGATAAAGCGAATGCAATTTTAACGCCTTCTACTAGCGTCTTAACGTCCCTCTCGTCCGTCAAATAGTTCGGATAAATGTACGGGTAATCGTATGGATTCGCACTTCGAAGTTGGATAAATCCCTTACTTTTTGGTCGTAGTAACATAGGAATTATACTCCATACGTCCATATTGTTTATGGGACGGAAGACAGCGTTGTAGAATTCGTCCGTCAAGCCATGCACCTTTCGTAGTTGTTCGCCGCCATCAGAATTAGTTGAGCCCGAGATGAAATGAAACTCAATATCCGGGTAGTCGTCTGTTGCATTCACATACTTTGTGTTAACAAAAGCTAAACCCTCCACCCCTCCCATAATGGTTAGGGGTCCTTCACCCAGTACTGCATACTCCATCAAAGTGCTAACAGTGTGAAGTCGGTGTTCCACTATGGATATCTTTTTATTAACCATAAATGCCAAGCCTCCCAGTCCGATATGATCCTGAAGGTTTTTCCCAACTTGAAGATTTTGTATTACGGGGATACGATGTTTCGTTAGTTCTTCCGCAGGTCCTATACCAGATAACATCAGCAATTGCGCGGAGTTTATTGTTCCACCCGATAAGATCACTTCTTTACGAGCTCTAATGCGATGAATCATTTTATTACGAATAAACTCAACGCCAAAAGCGATTTTAGTTCTTGGATCTATTAAAACTTTAGTGGCGAACGAGTGCATAGCTATGTGTAGATTTTGACGATCTTTTGCCGGTCTTAAGAAGGCTTTCGCTGTGGAGCATCGACTGCCGCGTCGAATGGTTCCCTGAGCCACCATGAAGCCTGTCTGATTTTCGCCATTAATGTCCCTATTTACGTACCCCATTTCTAATCCTCCCTCAATGAAACTTGCCACAAGGGGAGTGTGATAAGGAGCCTCAGCGATTGTTAAATATCCGCCAGTGCTGTGGTAAGGTGTCTGTGCCAGATAAGGATTTTGGTTGTCTTCTGATTTCTTGAAATAATACAGCACATCTTTATATCCCCAGCCCTTATTCCCCAATGACTCCCAAATGTCATAGTCTTTTCTGTTGCCTCGTAAGTATAACATGTAGTTTAGTACCGAACTGCCTCCGAGTACCTTCCCACGTGGCCAGTTACACCGTCCGCCCTCCATAGCTAAAAAAAAACAAAAAAAAATATTTTTTTTATATACAAGTAAGGGTGACTAACGAGCATACAGTCTACCTGATGGTAATTAAATACTGTGGCCCATAGATCCCTATGGACTGAGATGGAATACTTCGTTACCAGTAAAAAGGGTCTCCGGTTCTCGTTATTCACCGTACGAAACACATCAACTTCTTGCAAAAGAAAACCTTTAAACAGAACGATATGCTAAGTCAGTCTAATTTTAATCCAGACTAGTTTTTCGGGAGAAAAGCACCCTAAATGAAGCAGGGTATATCACTTTATGTACTTTAAAGTTCATACCTAAACAACTTGTGCCTTGGGGCTCCGTTTTGTACTTCCAGTCCAGTTTGCTAAGCTGCAAGTATCCCGCAAAAAGAGGGACGTCCGATATCTCTGTCTCATCCCCACCAGCCTCCAAAAGAAGTACTTTCCAGTGACCGATTTCCGAAAGCCTGTTTGCTACTACGGCGCCTATAAGAAACAAAAATAATATTTTTTATAATTATTAATAATATACATACATTATCATCCGATAACAATCTGGGCCTCTTAAAGGCAAGTGTGAATAGGCTTTTTATACTATATTTCTTTTTATAGGATAGGGTGACAAACGAGCACACAGTCCACGTGATGGTAAGTGGTTGTTGTGACCCATAGACATCTACATCTATCCTCAATAAAGAATCAAAATGCAGATGCGTTATCACCCGGGAGGACTAAGATGGAATGCCTCTTTGCAGTAAAGGGTCTCCGGTTCTCTACACTCACCATACGAAACACAGCAGTATTAAGCTGCTATTTTACGTTGGTATTCTGTGAGAGCGTGGTCCTACCGCGGTCGAGCCGACCCATTCGTGCTACAACTATACTACTAATATAGCTGCAGCATGGCTCTACCACGTATATCTAGGTCTTTATTACCACTTACCACGGGGTGGGATTTTAAAGCACTGGTTTACGTCTTTAATATGTTATTGAATTAAACTACTTTTACGGATTAGATTGAGCACCCATGGTCACGGACAGTCCCCGTGACCATGGGTGCTGTAAAGCGCCCGAAACGTCGGGAATTAATAAAATAAGTTAATTAAACGCGATATAATCCGTAAAAGTAGTTTAATTCAATGTGTAGTGTTCGCGTAAATATAAGAAATCATTATTTAATATGTTATGTTCGCTAATGTTTTAAGTTATTTCGAAATCAGTAAAAAAATTATATTATTTACGCGAATTATACACTTTGACCCTTTTTATACTAGTAACGAGGCATTCTATTTTAGTTTTCGGGGGTAAGAACGCATCTGCATTTTGATTCTTAATCAGGATAGATGTTTTTATCTTAAAAACGTTACCCCACACTAGGATTTTCTCCTGTATCGTGGAGGCAGTTTACAAACATAAATTGCACGAGGACAAACATTCAGACCCGGAACAATTATTTGCAGGCTATACAAATACTTGTTCCGTGTGATTGAACCGCGGCCCCAGCGCAGCAACTCATTGCTAAGCCACTGCGCCACGGAGCCGTCTATAGATGTCTATGGGCCTCCTCAGCATACACTTACCATTAGGTGGATTGAGTGCTCGTTTGTCACCCTTATTCTATAAAAAACTGTTTAATACCTAAATAACTTTATATAAATCTTAAATGTTAATTATTGTTATTCTTTATATTAACCGTTTGCACATGTAATCTATACTCTATACATACAAATAAATAAAATTGGAGTGTCTGTTTGTAATTTCAAAATAACAGTTTTTCACTAAATGCATATAAAATTATATACGGTAGTTATAACAAAAACTCAATTTTTTAAATTTTTGTCTGTCTGTCTGTCTGTTTGTTCCGGCTAATCTCCGAAACGGCTGGACCGATTTTGATGGGACTTTCACTGGCAGATAGCTGATGATATAAAGAGTAACTTAGGCTACTTTTATTTAAGAAAAAGAATTAGGGATCCGCGCAAAAATAAAAACCTAAATTACACGCGGGCGAAGTCGCGGGGTACAGCTAGTCAATCATAAATCATATGATTTCTGAACAACTTGACCGACCGAGGCTCATATACACACAATATATTTGTTTTGTTTAGTCGATGGTGCACAGCTATGCTAGGAGGTGAATTATAACACGTTCTATATTTATGGACCAAATAAAATCACCAAATCTGGTGATGAAGTTGATCTATAAAATATAAATGCGCGAGTTAAAGTTAATGTTGTAGAAAACGTTAGTTTAGAGCCAGTATATTTAGAGGCCGTGAGGCCTCTCAACTTAGTTATCAGAGGTGACAACAAATCTATAGCCTTCTTTATTTGCAGTTGATTGCAGGTGTCAATGGGCTGCAGTAACAACTTAACACCAGTTAAAGCACGGTCGCTGAGCAGGAATTTTTTTTATTGCTTTGCATTTTTAAACTTAATTGCCATCATAAAAAGTTTTATTTCTATCGCAAATAAGAAAGTTTTAGGACCTTTTGAACAGTAGTTGTGATTCGAAAACCGAGTTTATTCTCAAGCTATTAAAGTTCACATTTGTATGAATTGCAATAATTTGAAATTCTTCCTGCTCCGTGATCACGACATAGACTGTGTGTTCGCTTGTCATTTCAATTTTATGAAAGGAAAAAAACATAGGTTACATTAGAATACTTACTGACCGGCAGAACCGGCGCCTACAATGATGAAGTCATATTCCGGTAGTAAGTGCGTGCTGTCCACATTCGTCGGTCGTCCCTCGGGATCCGTTTGATCATATTGATAGTATGCTATAGCTGCTACTAACATCGGTATGAACCAAGCAACCTGGAATTGTAACGGGAAATGTTTCTTTTTTATTATAATTTGTTTTTTAAAACGCTACCTCTACAATAGGATTTTCTTCTGTACCGTGGAGGCAGTTTACGCAAAGTTTTACAAACACAAACATCCAGATCCGGATTATTTGGAGGCCATATAATCATAGGGCTCGAAACCCGTACGGTACAATTATTTGTATGACCTACAAATAATTTTACCGTGCGGGATTCGAACCCGCGGCCCTCAGCGCCGCAACTAATTGCTAAGCCACTGCGCCAGGGAGCCGTCAAATGTGTTATATCAATCCACGTCAAGATCCAAAGATTTAACTGCTGCACTGATTTACATTGGTGGCGAAGTTCGCTCGCGTAGTGTGTAGTTTACGGGTAGCGCTTAGCCCCTGGGCTATAATGGCTAACTAGCTACTATTTACTGCTATGGACAAGCAGTAAATATTTGAATTGAATATTTGAAAAAAAAATATGCAGGCTCTGACAAACGAGCACACAGCCCCCTCTGACTTTCCCATAATCGAATCCAAACTTATCTGATTAGTTCATGTATTAACTGTGATTTAATTTTTATATCATGTGATAACACTCTAGTATACAACATTTGACTGCTTCTTTGGTCTAGCGATCGTAAGCACGACTGCTAATCATTGTGGTACCGGTTTCCAATCCCAGGTCGGGTTAAAAACATCAGTTATTGGGTTTTTTTGCCAAGAAAATCTCGGAAAAAGATGGCGACTTTTCACCCCGTGCTTTGGAAAGCACGTAAAGCTGTTGGTCCGCGCCTGATCTCCCTCCGGTCGTGTTGAATTGCCGTCCTATCGGACTTTGAGAGTGAGATAATAGTGCTTGCACACACATTCCTGCACTATAATCTTGTCCTGAGATAGGTAGTTTCCGTTGAAACTGGCAACATTTCGGTCAAATATTCGTTATTTCTAATATTTGTACCTTTATGCACCATTTTGCGGGACCCACAGCTAATCCTTTTGCTGCGTCATACTACAACGCATGCTATGATTGTTACTTTGCTCAAAAATTATATTCCGGCTTTGCTCGTTACATTTTAATTTTTATATTAGTTATAATTAACCTATCTCCACTGCTTAGCATGCAAATGTAAATTTTATTCTTTTTTCTTTCTTAATTGTCTCTTACAACAACCACGATTGGAAATGGAGTGTTAAGTTTCAACACCACATGGCTAGGTAGCAATCGAAACCTTTGCTATGTAGTAATGATTTTTTATGTATTTACCTGCGTACCTGCGGCAGCGGCGATAGCTGAGCCCGTAATCACGTCAGCAGCTGCGTTCACTATTGCGCTCATTTTTACTCTGAAAAATAAAGAAGATATTCTTTAGTGTTTCCATAGTTAAAAAAAAGTGCAGCCTATAATATACGTCCCACTTCTGGGAAAAGGCCTCCTCTCATTTCTGAGAGGGTTTTAGGGAAATTATGTGTCCACATATTGGCCTCTAAGTATATTTACGAACATTTAATGTATGTTCATAAAAACAAAAGTAGTTTTAGTAAAAATAGTGATATACACTTTATAAACACTAGGAACAAACATAAGCTAGTGATACCAGTTTCTCGACTCCACAGTCAGTAATTCATTCTAGGGGCATGTATACGCTATTACAAAAAAATCACAGAATATATACAACGTCTCTCTATTACCAAGTTTAAATATTTTATGAAACAAAAACTGTATAAAAATGGTTATTATAATATACCTAAATGAATACTTGGTTGATAATAACCTCTAGGAATAAGGCGGTCGCTTCCAAGCTGTTTCGTTTCTAAAATAAATTTTGTAAATAGTTTATACAACCTTTCATATTATATAATTTACTTTTTTTAAAGTCCCGCTGGGTTTTCTTGCTGGTTCTTCTCAGGACAGATGTTTTTTTCCGAACCAGTGGTAAAGTAAAAAATGACTTTCAATAAGAATTACATGTAATGTAATAAAAATTATTCTATTCTATTCTACCGCTCTTCACGTTCTGGTATGTTTCAGATTTCCTCACGGTGTTTTCCTTCATCGCGGAGCACGTGATAAAATGCATATCATATATATGTCCAAATTATTAGCATAATACAACAAGAAATATCATGAATACTCGCATATTCCTATTTTGCTTTATTATCTGGAATTTCCTTAAAACAATTCAACGTATTCTTGAAATAGATTAAGGTCTACTTAATTAATTGTATAATGCTTAATAATTACTTAATTGGATACCTGTTGGGCGTGGCAACTATGGCAAATATCCCCTTATGCGATTTATGACGAGGTATACGTTCAGCAGTAGGCTTTGATTGCCAGTGACAAATTTGAAAATGATAAATTCTGTTCTTTAGTGTGTCTCCGGTTCTCATCAGTCACCATATGAAGCACAGCAGCATTATGCGCCATAGTAATAGGTGATTAGGATTATATTTATTTATTTATCTAAACTTTTATGCACTAAAAATAGTACATATGGTGGATTTTTAATGAAACATTTAAACCCATATATAATTAAACTTTTAATAAAAACTACTTATCATCCGAATTCAAAACTAAAAAAAAAATATATTTTTACATACTAAAGTCAGGGTTCCTCTAATTCTTCGACACATTATGTCTTAGCACCGCATTGCGAAGCTATTACATAATATGTGGAAATTATTTAACTTTTTTTCGGTCGGTGTGTGGTGGGACATTGTTTTCATATCTTTATTTTTTTGAGTGGTATAAGGAATATCACATGTTCAAGGTACTAAACTAGAATGTCGCCTAAATAATAACATCAAAATCTTCAATCCCTTATTTTTCCACATTCAACATTAAATATTGCAATTCACAATATCAAGGTTCCCGGCGGGTATCGAATTCGGATTGCTCACGTGGGTATATACCAGGTGTCTCAAAAGAAAGTTTATATTTGTTTAGCTTACTGCGTGAACGCAACGATTCGGAGGGGCGCAGGGGATATGCTACAGTAATCTATGGGGACATGTCAATCGGTAGCCTGGCTCTTGGGAATTTAGTCACTATGGAGCGTTTCTCGGGAGCGGATCGCGCGTTGTGCGTACGCGAATTTTACAAAATGGTAATTCTGCGACTATAGCGCGAAGAAATTTCTCCAATATTCGAGGTCTTCGTCACTTAAATGATGCGCCAAGCATTCCTCTCATTCGGAAATGGGTAAAAAATTTGAGGAGACCGCTACAACACTAGATAAACCAAAACTCGGCACCCAAGGTTATTGAGAACGGAAGAGAACGTGGAATGGGTTAATCGGTCTGTTCGTGATGATCCTGACCTCTCCATTCGGAAGCGTGCAAGAGTAAAGCTGCACCCCTATAAAATTCAATTGGTGCAAGAATTGAAACCCCAAGATATCATTCAGAGGTTAGAATTCGTAAACCAGGCAATTGAGCGCTTACAAACGTTTACCAACATCTTGTTTTCGGACAAAGCTCATTTTCACCTTAATGGCCACGTAAATAAGCAGAACTGCCGCTACTGGAGTGCAACCGATCCGAAGCGCAAGCATCAGAAACCCCTTTATTCGCCAAAGGTGACCGTATGGGCTGCAATGTCATCGCGAGGAATTATCGGCCCTTACTTTTGTGAAGATGTTAGATGAGTTTTTTGTTGCCTGAACTGCAGAATTTTCCTGGCTATAACCAAAGAACATGGTTCCAGCAGGATGGAGCAACTTCACACACGTCCAATGTGTCTCTGCCACGAGTTTGTATAATTGTTTCCAGGCAAATTAATCTCCAGGAGAGGTGACATCAAATTGCCCCCCGCAGTCCTGATTTGACGCCTATGGACTTTTTCCTGTGGGGTTTCCTTAAAACTATAGATTAGTTTATGTTAGTAAACCAACTTCCCTGGCCCAGTTAAAACCAAATATTCGCCACGAAATGTGAGCCATCACGAAGCATACTTACCAAGCCGTCATCAGGAATATTAGTGTTAGATTATATGAGTGTCGTGAACGCGAGGGTAGATATTTGGACGACATTATTTTTAAGAAATAAATTCCCAAAGAGTGTATTTTGATAGTTAATAAACATTTTTTCGACAAACGGCTTATTTTTTTTTAAATCGCTTTTTTACATATAAACTTTCTTTTGAGACACCTTGTGTTTTTACATCTAACCTTTTATTCTTCGCATGCATGATGTAATATGACAATTATTCATTTCCATAACAGCCTATCAAATATCTTTTTACATACTTAATATTTGCCATAGTTGTCACGCTTAGCAGTCGGGTTGGCAACCGCTGTTTTTTTTATTATTTTAAGTTGCTTTGTGGAAGACGATGCTGTCCATCTACTCTTTCACTTTCCTCTGTCGCCTCTTACGACACCCACGGCATGATATAGAATAGTGTATTCTCATACGCCGCCACCATGTGTACTACCAGGGTGGTCTGAAAAGTTTCCGACCTCAACGTGAAGATGGCAGCACTCGTCAATAAAAGCTAGTGAATGTAGTTTTGCATCTTTTGACAGTTACGCACCAAAATTTCAGCCATTTTGGACGCGTAGTTGTTATTTTACAGTCGTTTGAGTGAGTTGATGTGAGTGTTTTTGTGAAAATGGAAAAAATTGAGTATCGACCTGTCATTAAATTTTTGTTTTTGAAAGGCAATACGCCTACGCAAATCAAAGATGAGTTGGACTCTGTGTATAGAAACTCTGCACCATCATTTACCACAGTGACATTTTGGGCAGCTGAATTTAAACCTGGCCGTGAGAGCTTGGGAGACGATGAAGGTTCGGGACTTCCAAAAACTGCAACTACTGACGATAACATTGCTAAAGTTCACCGAATGGTGCTAGACGACCGCCGAATTAAAGTGAGAGAGATAGCAAAATAAAAACGACCACATTTTCAGAAAAAGAAAATCCTGTTTCACCACGACAACGCGCCGTTTCACACCTCAGCGGTTGCCATAGCGAAAATCCACGAATTATGGTTTGAATTGCTTGACCATCCGTCTTAATCACCAGATCTAGCCCCATGCGACTTCTTTTTGTTCCCTCATCTAAAAATTGCGCTCGGAGGACAGACATTTTCGTCAAATGAGGAGGCAATCACCTTCGTGAACAATTATTTTTCAGAGAAAAACGCCGAGTACTATTTGGACGGGTTAGAGAGATGGGAGCATCGTTGGGAGAAATGTGTAGAGTTACAAGGAGATTATGTAGAAAAATAAAAATAAATTTTAAGAATAAAAATTCTTGTATCTTTCGTAGATTTTTATACATGATAGAGCCATGCTGCAGCTATATTAGTAGTATAGTTGTAGCACGATGGTTGGCTCGACCGGGGAAGAACCACGCTCTCATAGAATACCAGCTTAAAATAGCAGCTTAACACTGCTGTGTTTCGTATGGTGAGTGTAAAGAACCGGAAACCCTTTTTACTGGAAAAGAGGCATTCCATCTTAGTCCTTACGGGTGACAACGCATCTGAATTTTGATTCTTTATTGAGGATAGATGTAGATGTCTATGGATCACTGCAACCACTTACCATCAGGTGGACTGTGTGCTCGTTTGTCACCCTATACTACAAAAAAAAGTACGGAAATTTTTCAGACCACCCGCGTATATGACGACTATATGACAAATATGCCGCTTAATCCCCGTAAAAACTCTTCAAGGCCTGTGCTCTTTTTCCTCACATCAGCTCATAAACCAGTTCTTACCACAAATATTTTATTGGCTGGATTTGTTAAAGGGAATAACAACTAGAAATTTCTCGAGTGTATTACCTTTTTCCATCCGCTAGTAATTTTTTAGAAAGCGAAACGGCTCAATTGGACAGTGGGCGCCATCTTACATTGTTGTTAGGTTCGTCATGTGTTCGTGTGTATAATCCAGAATATTAAGCGGTTCCGGTGAAAATAGCTTACGTTACATAACACATGTTGCGTTTAAATTATGCTGCTTTAGCGTTTTGAGTCGACCCATAATTGATGGGTTACGTGAATGACTTCTGTGTTTGCCGGTCACGTTACTTGAATGTCAACACCATTATATAATCTTTTTAAATAAAGCTAGCGATTCGCCCCGGCTTCGCACGGGTGATTTCTGGGTCTCGACAACACTGCCACCTACCGGGTCTAATTGTGAAGCTAAACCATCCACAGACCCATTCAGATACACACAAAAAATATAAAAATTGGTCCAGCCGTTTAGGAGGAGTTCAGTGACAAACTCACGTACAGATGAATTATATTTATAAAGATTTAAAAAAAAAAAGTTTTTACTCGGTAGTACCTACGGCTTCTTTGCTGCATATGTGTCCGTCTGAGTAGGTACGACTCTCTTAACTATTTTTACCGCCCAATAGCAGTGCCTGCACTGCCGTATTTCGGTCTGAAGTGTATATAGAGCCAGTATAATCACAGACTGTGAGGTATTCCAACTCCTCAGGAATGATAACGCACCTGTAGCCTTCTTTGTTTGATGTTGGCCGCAGGTGTCCATGGGCTGTAGTAGTAGCCACTTACCAACAGGTGGACTGTAAGTTCGTCTGTCACTTCAGTTTTATAAAAAATCCACAAGTAAGGATAACAACCGAGCACACAGTCTATCAAATCTGAAATAGATGCCGTGGTCCATAGACATCTACATCTATTCTCGATTGAGAATCAAAATGCAGCTACGTTTTCATTCTGAGAAGTAAAATGGAATGAGGTATTCCACTTTACTTTTTAAACCAATTCTTCTAAATCTAATTCTAATTGGCTTCTCCGTTGTGTGTTTGACGGATTTTCAACGTGGTAGGGCTACGCAGGGAAGGACCATGCTTTCACAGATTACCAGCGTGGAATAGCAGCTTAATGTTGCCGTGTTTCGTTGCTTTTTAAACATTTTACCCTATACTAGAATTTTCTCCTGTATCGGAGGCAGGTTACATACATAAATTACACAAGGATAAACATCTAGACTCGGAACAATTATTTGCAGTTTATACAAATACTTGTTCCTTGCGGGTTCAAAGACGCCGCCATCGTCGCTGCAACTCTACAATGCGTCTACATTTTGATTATTAATCAAGGATAGATGTAGATGTCTATGGGCCATACCATCCACTTACCATCACGTGGACTGTGTGCTACTTAATTTTTTTTTTGTGATAAGTTGCTACTGTATTCCATGGAGTCCTGCAGCTAATATTAAACAGAAGAGGCTACAGATGGGTGTCACCTCTAAGGACTAAGATGGAATGCCTCACAGCGCTTGATACAGGTTCTCTATACCTTCAAACCGAAATACAGCAGCGCAAGCACGGCTATTTGGCGGCAGAAATAGGAAAGAGGGTAGTACCTACCCAGTACCAGACCACCTAGAAAACATAGTTATGCTATTGGGACACAATAGCACAGATTATAAAGAAAAAGCGAATTTATCGTATTACACCTTTCGTGGGAGTATTTTAGAAAGTTTTGTATGTAAGTTACAACTCTATACAAATAAAGTTGTGTTCTCATAACATATAATACCTTTGCCGTGGTAGCTCAGGGTTAAGTGCTGATTTACCACGTGCTCGACGGTGAAGGAAAACATCGTGAGGAAACCTGCATGTCTGAGAAATAAGAAAAAAAATATTTCGAAGACATGTAAAATTTGCCAAAACGCATTGTGGCAGCGCGGCGGACATTTCCTTGCTCCAAAACCCTCTCAGAAATGAGGGGAGGCCTGTACGCCCAGCAGTGAGACGTATATAGGCTGTGACTTTAGTATACTCACCTTTAACAGTCTTCAGTATCACATAGTAAACAACTAAGTATCACACAGCGAACCACTGGCTCACTCGTCCATTGAGATAGCATCACTTCAAAAACATGGACATGACTCCAACGAACATTGTAAACACTTTCGCCTAACTAACGCTACGCTCTTCACTTTTATCTTAACGTGTTTAAACACTGGCTGTCCTCAAAGACAATCTGCACACTGTAGCGACTTAAGTCACAGTCGTAGTTTGAACCAAGTTACAGTTATATTATTCAGTCACGGGCACTTTCTTCGGCGGTCCGAGCACAACTCCTCACGTAGGCCGTTTGCCGGAGAAATGGTGGGAGGATCCTTACCATTCTTTAGACCCGTTTTGGGTGTACAAGCGTGACGGAAGTCAGTATTGTAGCAATTTTGTAGTATTTGATGAAGGCACGTGATGGAGACGACTAGAAGGTCGTGTTATTCCAAAAGAGTATTGTTGTGAGGATTATTATCTATAGGTTTTATATAAAATTTATGTTAAATAAAAGTTTTACAATTTTTCTCCTAAATTCATTTATTAAATCAAACACTCATCAAACAAACAAATCATGACGATTTAAAAAAAATATATAATTATGTGTCACGTGTAAATACGAGACAAAACTTAATTTTTGTTAGAACCTAGGACCAAAATAACAGCTTAACAGGGCGCAGCGATTAAAGTATGAGAGGTCTTTTTACGTTGGGAAATCCGTCAACATAAGCTTTTTATAGACTGTTGATGGCGCTTTGAGAAATTCTATAGCATCACATTAAAGACAATTACCGGTAGAGCATTAAGTAGCGAGCAATAGTTCGTATGGTATATAAATAATGGCTCCAGGTCTATTTGTATGTCAATGTTGTGCAATGTATATAGAACTTCACGGTAAAAGAGAAATTCGTCATGTATTAGTAACGTCCTTTCAAGAAAATGAGCATAATTAAGTTCAAACAAACTCCATTTCAATCCGTTAACGATCAACAGAGTGAAAGTATTCAATGGTGAGTCATAAAACGATGTCTTACCGCTACTTAGGGTACTGGTTCACTTAATCAAACAAGTTCAAATATTTCTCCATAGATGGCGGTAATCATTTTAACTGACTTCAAAAAAAAGAAGGAGGTTCTCAATTCTACTGTTTTTTTATGTGTGTTACCTCAGAACTTTTTTCTAGGTGAACAGATTTTGATGATTCTTTTTTTATTTGAAAGCTTCTCATGTGGTTCCATATAAATTTGATCAAGATCTGACTAGTAGTTTTTGAGTTATCTGTAATAATGCGTATTTAATTGACTTCGAATACCATGATGATGTTCTCATTTTTTTTTTTAGGATAATGGTAACAAACGAGCACACAGTCCACCTGATGATAAGTGGTTGCTGTAGCTCATAAACATCTACATCTATCCTCGATTACGAATCAAAATGCAGATACGATGTCACCCGTGAGGACTAAGATAGAATGTCTCGTTTCCAGTAAAAGGGTCTCCGGTTCTCTACACTCACCATACGAAACACCGCAGAGTTAAGCTGCTATTTTACGGTGGTATTCTGTGAGAGCGTGATCCTTCTCCGGTCGAGCTGACCCTGCTACAACTATACTTTGCTACAACTATACCAGTAATATAGCTGCAACATTGCTCTACCAAGTAACAAAATAATTTTATTCATATTGAATATCATTTTATTTATATTGAAGTCAGCTGTTGTACAACATTTTTAATTTTACCACTTGTACTGTTTTAAAAGGATGTTTGTATGCCTGTGTATGTTGTACGGATCAGCTGCTTCTTAATCTATTTATTACCCACTCAGTAATGAGAGGTGGTTTATACCCAGCCGTGAGTTGTAAGGGTGCAAATTCAATTTACGTTAATAAACTTTTTGTCTTTCATATCTTGAAAGGAAATTATGATATCGGCTTTAAAACAATTTTTTCGGCGCTTAATTGCTTAATAGATAAGTACCTGATAATGTTTCATTTATCAATTCTGTAGATTTAAGAGATAAGAAACTTACATTTACCAAATGGGATGTTAATAGTAATGGCAAATTAAATCGCATTTTTTTTTATTCGAGAGAGTTAAGATTAACATATTTAAAATATGAAAGAGGATTGAATAATATGTTACCGGAAGTTTGCGCGTACGTATTCATTATTATCCTTCATTACGATCAGTTTATTACGGGATGATATGGGGTAGTGGATTTTCTTACACCGCCACTACACGGTTAACTAATACAACATGTTAACTTAACTAAATTAAAAAAAAATGTTCTATTCTATTCGTAGATAAGATACGACCAGGAGCCCTCTACGCTCATCGACAACGCTAACATAATCATACGAACATCAAACCGCAATGATTATTTTCTTAATTTGTTGGTCTTTGATAAAGTTACATTCGAATATGTTAACAAAAATATACTTTCGTCGAAAGCGTTATTGAGGTCTCCAATTTATTTCAATATTAACAGGCAATTTCCATTCCACAGAGAAAGCAAATAGAGGCTAATAATATAATTTCAGTCTTTGGTTCGTTGTTGACTATTTTATATTAAACTAAGTGTTTATTTCTTTAGATAGATCATACATTACACAGGTATGAGAGTTGATGGGACATCCTTTTGAGTCAATATACCTACATAGTTAAAGATTATAATATGAAGAAGGAGTGCAGAAAGCTAAAATTTATATACAAAATGTATTACAAATACATTAAATTAAATTAATATAATAAAACATTAATTGTTTACGTTCATATATTGCAAATGATAAAAACATAATAATATGTGGTTTTAAAGAATTTTAAAAGTTCGCCAAAAAATAATTATAAATAACTAGGAAATTAATGCTTAAAAAATTGAATTATATAAGCTTTGTACCTTATCAAAAAAAATGTAATCCACTGAGAACATCCATATATCCATAGAGAACACTAATATTTATTACACGGAATCTTTTGTAAAAGAAAACCCATACATCGGCGTGATCAAGTATAAATATGGATTTACTACGTAATGACAATTACCAACAGGATGATGACGACAGGTAAACTTGAAAGAGAAAGCGTTGTTTTGGAGCTGTCCAGGAAACAAAACCTGTTCCCGCATAGATACTACTCTCACTGAGGTTGTTGCCCTTTGTTAACCATGTGTTTTGCTTTCCTGGTTTTGCCTACTTAAATTTTATTATAATTTCTTTCGATGCTTTTTAACGTTTTTACGAAAATATTTTTTATCGTCGATTACGAATCAAATTTTTTTATCGTTTTTAAAATAGCTTTCTGTGTTTTTTTTTATGATCTTTGCATAATTATATTTTCATCACATTCCGTTAAGGGAGCATCGTAAAAGACGACAATGGGAATTCAGAACGGACTGATGGCCACGGATAGTTAGCGATATAGTAATTTCATAGATATACCTGATGTAAAATATTCAAACCGAGGACGGAGTCCAGCGTCAATGGTGCGATAAGTCTTATAAGAACTGTGATTTCCAATTAGTCCGCCTGCTAAGCAAGGTGATTATGAAAAACCCTCCCCATTGTGGTTGAGACCATCTTAGTCCCAGGGGCAGCAATGCATCTATCTACATTTCGATTCTTACTCAAGGAAAGATCTAGGTCTTTCTGGGTCTTGAAACCTTTATTATAAAAACTGTGTAGACTCGATTGTCATCCTTTCTTCTATAGTAAAGATACCCTTGTTCGGTAGTGAACCGTTACGTGTTAATAAAGAAAGATAAAAATGGTTCTGAAATGTACCTACTTATAATATATTAATATGTTTTTATTTTTCTACAGGTAGCTGTTTCGGCTCTACCCGGAAGCGGACCATAGTGGGCGGATATGCGTGGGCCTGGTGGTTGGTCACTGACGTGCAGCGTATCTCCCTCGAGGTAAAGAAAGAATTGCTCGCAATTCTGTTTTGCTACTCTCTACTCTTATGTCATTTATTCATTACAGCCTGAAGTCTAGTGCTGAACATAGCCCTACCACATAGATTGCTTCGTAGGGGGAATATTTGTTATAGTTGCCACGCTTAGTGGGCGGGTCGGCAACCGCAGTTTTTTATTATTTTCTACTCTTACGTACTCTTTACTCTAAATAATAATTTCTAATATATAGTTATTTTAAAGAGAACTTACAGGCCTTCGCTCGGACATAGGCACGTCGGTAGAGTCTCCCTTAGAAAATTTACTGCCGCCTCTAAAAATTTGGTGGTTCTTTTCTAGAGGAAAAAACTATCAAAAGCTGTCTAGCAGTGCTTCAAGGAAATAGAGTCTGTACCCTGGTCCAATCTCGAAATATTTATTTTATTTTATGGAGTCCGTGCTATCAATATTTTGGTAATGAAAGAAAAATAGTAGAAAAGAAGTGTGATGATGACGTAAGAGAATCCATCATCCCATTTGGTCCCGTTTCGTAAGAGGCGACTATGGATAATCAGCTCGTTTACACCAGGCGTAAAAGCAGCGTTAATCGTCAATCAGTTTTTTTCCACACAACGGGGGAAGCCCATGTCGATCAGTAGACTTTTATGGGCTTTACAAGAAGAAGAAGACCACGGTCACGGCGGCCAAACTCCACAGACCTAGTGTCTGTGTCCATCTGCGCAGGACAGGAATATAGTGCACGAGAGTATGCGTAAAATCAGGTGCACGCTCTATCCCTCACTCTTAGTTCGATGGAACGACAATCCGACACGTCCGGAGGGAGATCAGGTGCAGGACCAACGGCTTTACTTGCTTTCCGAGGCACGGGGTTGAAACACGGCAGACTTCCAGACTCCGGGCTGTTACTGAGGATTTCTTGGAAGATAAACCGAGTAACTTATTTTGGCTCTACCCGAGATTCGAACCCCGGGTTCCCCAATGATCAGCAGTCGCGCTTACGACCACTAGACCAACGATGCATGCATATATTTATAATTCTATAATTGTATAGATCTTTTAATACATCTAATATTTTAATACCTATGGCAGGTTATGACACTGAACCCGATGTGCGAGTACGTGGAAACCGCTCAAGGCGTGCCACTAACGGTGACCGGCGTGGCCCAGTGCAAAATAATGAACGAAGACGAACTGCTCACCACCGCTTGCGAGCAGTTCCTGGGCAAGAGCGTCAAGGAGATCAAGTCCACTGTTCTGCACACCCTAGAGGACATTTGCGTGCTATCCTCGGTAAGTGTGCTGTTAACGGATAGGCTTTTTTAAATACTGGTAATGCTATATACGTTTAAATGCACTGTTTTGCATCATCCCGGGATGTATGTAGGAGGAATGTCCTAGTCGTCACACTTGACAGTCGGATTGCCGAGTATCAGACTTTTCGAGCGGTTGACTTGCATACCTGTACCGCCATCTGTCGGAAAGGATTATAGTCACCTCACGTCTTACGTTTTTATATGTGGTAGAGCCACGCTGCAGCTATATTATAGTTGTTGCACGAATGGGTCGGCTCGACCGGGGAAAGACCACGCTCACAGAATACTAGTTTTGTATGGTGAATATAGAAAACCGGGAACCTTTAACTGGAAACGAGGCATCCCACCTTAGTCCTCACGGGCGACAACTCATCAGTATTTTGATTCTTAATCGAGAATAAATGTAGATGTCTATAGGTCACAGTATCCACTTACCATCAGGTGGACTGTGAGCTCGTTTGTCACCCTTATTCTGTACACAAATCACGGGACAAAATGGGGTATATCTAGATTCTAGATATCATCCTGTGGGTGTCGTCAAAGGCGATAGAGGAAAATGAAACAGATTTTGGTCAGCAGCATCTTTCTAAAAACAACTAAAATGTTTAAAATAGAGAAGAAAACTCTATTTCAAATCCATAACAAAGATCTCATGGCTTTACAAATTACGATATAACGTCCCGTGTAAAATACTTATGACAGTATCAAAGGCGCGAAACGTCTGATACTGTAATCGAATGAGTAAGGAAAAAATATCGTTGGTTGAGATGTCATCAGTGTTGCCACCTTAGTGGATTTTCCACTAAATCTGGTGGTTTGGAACCCCTTTAGTGGCAAATTTTTGCTTTTAGTGGCTAGTGGTTTTTAGCGGATTAGGAATTTTATAATAAATTATAAGAAACGAGTCGTTTCATATAAATAGTCGTTTCAAACGTCTATTTAGCCATATTTTATACTTTCAAATATAAACCTATATATTTTGGGAGTATATTTTACTACGCAGGCAACACCAATCCATTTCCATAGACATTGGATTGGAAAGCATTCACAGGGTTCCCGTTAAATATATTTAGTATAAGGCAACTAATATAAAACGATGGAATGCAAGGGCGAGATCTATCTGTATCTCGCTCTCCGGAATACTAAATAGTTGAGAGGATATAATTTCCGCTTTCTATTCTATTTGACAGCATTTTACAATACTTAGTCCAATGTTTTTGAACTCGGTCACGCACGATCACTCGGATTCAGTGCCTCAATGTGCGTTGTTGTTTGTTTTCGTTTCGTGCGATTACACATTTTTAAATAAAATATTATTCATACGACGTCATGCCGAAACCTCAATATTCCCAAAATTTAGGATTCTTGGCTTCAAGATCCGATTTAAAAGAATAGCTTCAAGCAGTTGAAAGTACCACTGGCCAAGTAGCAAAATGCAAGTTTTGTGGAACGATATTAGAAGTCACTACGGAGATTTAAAACACATGCTCTTTCGAAAAGCACCAACAAAATAGAAAGGTAAATTATAGCTTTGTCTTTGTTATTTATAACGGTTCGAACTTGGTCAATTAATGAGGTTGCATTTAAATTTTTCTTATATATTTCATTATTTGTTTATAGGTTATCACCAAACAACCTAAGCTGACATTCAAAAAGGAGTCTACTGATAATAAAAGAAAGATGAAATGGTTCTGAAATGTACCTACTTATAATATATTAATATGTTTTTATTTTTCTACAGGTAGCTGTTTCGGCTCTACCCGGAAGCGGACCATAGTGGGCGGATATGCGTGGGCCTGGTGGTTGGTCACTGACGTGCAGCGTATCTCCCTCGAGGTAAAGAAAGAATTGCTCGCAATTCTGTTTTGCTACTCTCTACTCTTATGTCATTTATTCATTACAGCCTGAAGTCTAGTGCTGAACATAGCCCTACCACATAGATTGCTTCGTAGGGGGAATATTTGTTATAGTTGCCACGCTTAGTGGGCGGGTCGGCAACCGCAGTTTTTTATTATTTTCTACTCTTACGTACTCTTTACTCTAAATAATAATTTCTAATATATAGTTATTTTAAAGAGAACTTACAGGCCTTCGCTCGGACATAGGCACGTCGGTAGAGTCTCCCTTAGAAAATTTACTGCCGCCTCTAAAAATTTGGTGGTTCTTTTCTAGAGGAAAAAACTATCAAAAGCTGTCTAGCAGTGCTTCAAGGAAATAGAGTCTGTACCCTGGTCCAATCTCGAAATATTTATTTTATTTTATGGAGTCCGTGCTATCAATATTTTGGTGATGAAAGAAAAATAGTAGAAAAGAAGTGTGATGATGACGTAAGAGAATCCATCATCCCATTTGGTCCCGTTTCGTAAGAGGCGACTATGGATAATCAGCTCGTTTACACCAGGCGTAAAAGCAGCGTTAATCGTCAATCAGTTTTTTTCCACACAACGGGGGAAGCCCATGTCGATCAGTAGACTTTTATGGGCTTTACAAGAAGAAGAAGACCACGGTCACGGCGGCCAAACTCCACAGACCTAGTGTCTGTGTCCATCTGCGCAGGACAGGAATATAGTGCACGAGAGTATGCGTAAAATCAGGTGCACGCTCTATCCCCTCACTCTCTTAGTTCGATGGAACGACAATCCGACACGTCCGGAGGGAGATCAGGTGCAGGACCAACGGCTTTACTTGCTTTCCGAGGCACGGGGTTGAAACACGGCAGACTTCCAGACTCCGGGCTGTTACTGAGGATTTCTTGGAAGATAAACCGAGTAACTTATTTTGGCTCTACCCGAGATTCGAACCCCGGGTTCCCCCATGATCAGCAGTCGCGCTTACGACCACTAGACCAAAGATGCATGCATATATTTATAATTCTATAATTGTATAGATCTTTTAATACATCTAATATTTTAATACCTATGGCAGGTTATGACACTGAACCCGATGTGCGAGTACGTGGAAACCGCTCAAGGCGTGCCACTAACGGTGACCGGCGTGGCCCAGTGCAAAATAATGAACGAAGACGAACTGCTCACCACCGCTTGCGAGCAGTTCCTGGGCAAGAGCGTCAAGGAGATCAAGTCCACTGTTCTGCACACCCTAGAGGGACATTTGCGTGCTATCCTCGGTAAGTGTGCTGTTAACGGATAGGCTTTTTTTTAAATACTGGTAATGCTATATACGTTTAAATGCACTGTTTTGCATCATCCCGGGGATGTATGTAGGGAGGAATGTCCTAGTCGTCACACTTGACAGTCGGATTGCCGAGTATCAGACTTTTCGAGCGGTTGACTCTGTATACCTGTACCGCCATCTGTCGGAAAGGATTATAGTCACCTCTCACGTCTTACGTTTTTATATGTGGTAGAGCCACGCTGCAGCTATATTATAGTTGTTGCACGAATGGGTCGGCTCGACCGGGGAAAGACCACGCTCTCACAGAATACTAGTTTTGTATGGTGAATATAGAAAACCGGGGAACCTTTTAACTGGAAACGAGGCATCCCACCTTAGTCCTCACGGGCGACAACTCATCAGTATTTTGATTCTTAATCGAGAATAAATGTAGATGTCTATAGGTCACAGTATCCACTTACCATCAGGTGGACTGTGTGCTCGTTTGTCACCCTTATTCTGTACAAAAATCACGGGACAAAATGGGGTATATCTAGATTCTAGATATCATCCCTGTGGGTGTCGTCAAAGGCGATAGAGGAAAATGAAACAGATTTTGGTCAGCAGCATCTTTCTAAAAACAACTAAAATGTTTAAAATAGAGAAGAAAGCTCTATTTCAAATCCATAACAAAGATCTCATGGCTTCTTACAAATTACGATATAACGTCCCGTGTAAAATACTTATGACAGTATCAAAGGCGCGAAACGTCTGATACTGTAATCGAATGAGTAAGGAAAAAAATATCGTTGGTTGAGATGTCATAGGATGAATACGGAATAACCCCAATTGACGAGCGTGGCGATGGTGGCGAATCCTTACAATAGAAGAGAATTATCTGTACATCTATACAAACAAATAAAATTTAAGTGTCTGTTTGTAATGTCAAAATAACAGTTTTTTAATAAATGCATATGTAAGTATATTACGGTACGTATAACAAAAAAAAATTAAAATTTTTGTCTATCCGTCTGTCTGTCTGTCTGTCTGTTTGTTTGTTCCGGCTAATCTCCGAAATGGCTGGACCGATTTTGAAGGGATTATCGTTGGCAGTTGATGTTATAAGGAGTAACTTAGGCTACTTTTATTTTAGAAAAATAATTAGGGTTCCGCGTAAAAAAATTAAAACCCTTGAAATCTAAGCGTAATAAATAAGCCATTAAACGCAAAAATGTGTAGGTACATAGTAAAAATCGTATAGTAGATATAAATATACGAGAGACTCTAAATTTTAATTCAATGTTTCTAAAATATTGTATCCTTATTACTAAAACACCAAGTTAATGACTTACTGGCTGTGGACAACTACGAAATCCGAAAACAGTAGCGGAAATATTATCAAAAACATATCGTTATGTTTTTGTAACTAGGTTTAACTAGTATTTAACAAGATGGCGCTAAACTACTATTAAAGCTATTAATTAGCTTTAATAGTAGTTTAGCGCCATCTTGTAATCCTTTATCGTATCATCACCTTTATATTGAAAAGTGTGCTTATCTAATACGCTCGCCGAACGGTGGAATATAATAAAGTAAAAGTAATACCAACGTATCTAACTAGATGTCGCTTTAATTTTATTGTAATTAAAAAGTGATTTAATTACATGAATCACTAAGTATTGCTTCATTACATGAAATTACGAAATAAAAAATAGTTACGTATAGTTACGTACTTTAAGTATACATATTTATTTTCAAATTCTGATGTTGCGTAACTATATAAGTACATACTCCACGTAGGCTTCGTGGAGTATGTACTTATATTATATTCATGTAAGCCAAGTTATTGTGTTGACCTATGCGTAAGCATCATATTGGTCTGTGGTTGACCTATTTATTACATCGGACCAATAAAAAAGTTATTACATCTTTTGTGTTCCACATTGAAAGGTAAGGTAAGGTAGGTATAAAATTAAACAAGTGGAATGTAATATGTAGGTTCCTTAGTTGCTTAGTTGCAAATTATTTTCACTTTTGATTAAAAGTCGTTTATGAAATTTTAGTCAAAATAATTTTAGTAATAATTTTTTTAATGTTTTTTTTTAAATTTACAGAACACAATTTACAAAATATACTTGTAAGATTAAAAAAAAAAACAAAAACAAAGAAGTGTTAACAAATATATCATAATATATACCTACTATAGTTAGATAAAGTAGTGTATCGTGGACTTTTTTAAGATATTGGTAAGAAATCCAATTCGTTAGTACATTATATAGTTCCATGTACTATATAGTTAACGCAAAACACGCCATGAAATAAAAAATTCATGGAATAAAAAACTCAACCTTTTACATTATTTTTAGCCTATGTCATATTCCAGTTTATAATTCATAATATTTCCAGATGTCATCAAAATCCGTTTTGTAGTTTTTGAGTAATTAACAAAACATACTAACATCTAAATATCCATACAAACTTTTACATTTGTAATATTATATGTATGTTATGATACGCAGATTGGTGTAATGGCTAAAGTGTAGAGAACCAGAGCTCCTTTTTACTGGAAACGAGGCATTCCATCTTAATGTTCAGCGGTGACATTGCATCATTTTGTTCTTAATCAAATATGGGTGTAGGTTATCTCAGGATTTAGTCATCTCTTTCAATTTCATAGCATGCGAGTAATCCAATACTCGTTATTCGATTCCCCACGGAACCAATGATATTGTTATTAGGCTTGCGACGAATAGTATATTTGGCCACACGCCGAATACCAAATATTCTGCGGACTTCCTGGCCGAATAGACGAATATTAGGCAAAAGTAGATATTCGGCCGGGAAGGAAGTAGTGTTTATTCTTCAGAAAAGGAGTAAACTACTACCTGAAAATGAAGAAAAATTAGTCTTTCTGCACCATTATTTTCCACTTTAATTACGATAATTCGAGGGCGTAGACATTTATCTGATAGTTCTTTCGTAATTTTTTATAATATGGAAGTCGATTATGTACCTACCTATGACTATAATTATAATGATTACTTATCTGACTACAATAGAACCTCTTAATTAAGTATTCGGTATTCGACCGTATAGGATGAAAGTAGCCGAATAGGCCGAATACCGAATATTAGCCGAATATTCGTTGCAAGTCTAATTGTTATCTGTAGTTTGTCGCTTTTAATAAAAAATGTGAGAATCTATGCTGAATTTACACGATAACCGGAAACGGAACTAGAAGCTAACGTGTCCACGACATATCCGGCAATGTATTAACTCACTTTGACAGACACGATCATCGAACATGCGGCATTTTAGAAGTTCAGGAAGTTGTGATGCTATTTATGGAATGAGATTAGAGAGAAATGCTATTTTATTCAAACTCCTTTTTTAATTCTTATTTAATTATTATTTTGTTCCATCCATCACCCCGTTACATTTCGTAGGTTGTAAGAGGCTATGGAAATGCTAAAAAATATAATGGCGCTATAAATTTACTTGGTAGAGCAGCTTTATTATGGTTGCAGCTCGAATGAGTCGGCATGACCGAGGAAGGACTAAACTTTTCTATTATTATTTGTATAGTGATGTAAACAAAATGGTTAATATTATGTACTTGACTAGTTACTGGCTATATTTCTATTTCACCATGAAAGAAAATTCTATTCTGAATGGAATGATGACCGAACTCGTCACTCAGAGCAAAGAATAGCACCAAATGATCTAACATAACTCACAAGCATTGTTCGTAACATTCGTCACATGGCTTTCGTGTCGAACGCTTGGAAATTTCCTCGAGTGATGTCTTTCGTAACAATCGACGCAGCCTACTTTTCACTGAGGGCCTTGTGAACCTTACAATATTGAAGAGGGACAATCGACCGTTGAGTTAAATAATGTTTGGAATCAATATTTTGTGTGTATTGTATGTGTGTTGTTCCGCAAATTGTACTTTTTTATTTTTATTTTTATCTGTAAAATAAGGATGACAAGCGAGCAGCCAGTCCACCTGATGATAAGTGGATGCTGCGATCCATAAACATTCACACTCTCATCAAGAAACAAAATGCATATGTGTTGTCACCTCTTGAATCCTCTGAGTAAAAGAGTCTCCGGTTCTGTGAGAGTTCGGTTATTCTGTAAGAGGGTAGTCCTTCCTCAATAGAACCAACCTATTCGTGCTACAAACATAATATAGCTGCAGCATGACTCCACTACGCTGCTGAGCGTAGCCCTTTCCCATAGATTGCGTCATAAGGCGTTTTGCCATAGTTGCCATGCCAGGCAGGCTGGTTGGCAGCCGCAGTTTTTTAGAATTTTGAGTTGTTATCAAGAAGATGCTGCTGCCCATCTTCTGTTACAGTTTCCCTCTGTCGCCTCTTACGACACCAACCGGACGATATGGGGGATGTGGTTATTCTTACACCGCCACTACACAGTTAATACCACCAGCGATTTTTCCGGACCGATACGACTTAGGGACCTTCAAGAAAAGAGCCTACTCCTTTTTAAAAGGCCGGCAACGCATCTGCAATTCCTCTGGTTCCCCTGGTGTTGCAGTTGTTCATGGGCGGCGGTAGTCACTTACCATCAGGTGAGCCGCATGCTCGTTTGCCCCCTCTCCTATAAAAAAAAAAAATTAACTATGAGAGTAACAAAGAACTTGGTTACTTAGGTCCACGTAATGATAACTACTGCGACCACGGACGCCTGCAACAATCTTCAAACAGGCAACAGATGATTTGTCCCCCTTGAGAAGCAAGATGAAATGCCTGCAACCTGTAGTTGTACTTGGTGGCTCTCTTACCTTTCAACTGGAAACATAGCAGTGAGGGCAACAGTGCTTGGCAGAAATATGTGAGACGGTGGTACCAACCCAGACGGACTTCTAATCAGAAAATGAGCGCTACCACCTTAATATTGATGTGTGCTTGGCAATATACCGTATATTGCTTACCAAAATTATCATCATCATCATTTTAGCCTATCAAGACTCCAATGTGAACGTAGGATTCCCCCATAGATTGCCTTATAGGTACCTGTTTTTTTGCCATTATTGATACGCTTGAGAGGTTGGATGACAACCGCAGCAGTTATCAGATAGATGCTGCTGCCCACCTCCCGGTTTAGTTTCTTTCTGTCGCCTTTTACGACACCGATGGGATATTAAAAAAATAGGAAACATTAAAGGTTAATATTTATGACATTATTTTGGAATCACACAAATAATGTATATAATATTGCTTGTGTAACGGAGATACCATCCAGTGTGCGTAGACCTTTTGTGAGGTATACTGTAATTTACCGCAATTATTTCCCAATAATTTACCTCGAGGTAGCATGATAAAATAAGCAAGTGGTTTCTCAACTCATGTTGTACTGGTGATGGTATGTAATAATAAGTTGTAAAATATAAATTTATTATTATGTTCTCTATAATTTTGAACTTTTTAAAGAATATATGTCATTATGTTCCCATAATAAATCACTGTTAAACATAGACCTTTTCCACAATTGAGAGAATACGCCATAATCCGCAAGACGGATTTGAGATACAGGATCGCAGTACCAGATGTGTCTCAACGTCGATTCTGCTTCCCGTTTGCCGGTTTGGATTTTTCATTTTGATGAAAATATAAGATGCTTGAACCTACATCTGTTAGATGCTATAAGCTCTATCTGATATTACCTTAAATAATCTAAGACACTCATGGGACGAGGTGGGACGACGGACATCTAATACAGAGTAATAATTACTATCGATTATGAAACATATCTTTGAGGGTCGTTCAATTTATCATTGACTATGACCCAAATTGACGGCTCTACCGGTGAAAAATCGGCCTCGCTTGTGCGTTGAGCACGCGCCGGTCAATGGACGTTTCCCAAATCGATCGTTTCTCACGATTAGTCACTCATTTCCTTAAACATATTTTACTACATTGTATGTTTGTAAATTACAGTGTTGTTAGGCATTGGTGATGCATTAATCTACACATCTATTTATACATATAAATCAAATTGAATATATCAAACTATAATTTGAATTTATTTAAATGAAAAATTGATAAAATAAATGGTGATTATTTAAAAAAAATTAAATGACGCCACTTAAATAGAGCCCACCAACAGGGCGGATCGCTAGTATCCAATATTTATTACGCATTTAGCAGTTTTTTTTGTTTTTGTGAAAATTGCACATTAAGATTTTAGCTCAAAAACAGTCCACTGCTATGGCGGAGTTGTCTTAATAGCTGAATGAATGAATGACATGGGATGAATGGCTTCTATAATCAAGCAAAAACACGGCAAGGTATTGATGGTGGTAGCACGAATGGGTCGGCTCCTCCGGGGTAGGACCACGCTCTTAACAAACACTAGCGTGAAATATTAGCTTAATGCTGCTGTGTTTCGTATGGCGAGTGAAGAGAGTCGAAGACCCTTTTTACTGAAAGTGTGGCATTCCATCTTAGTCCCCAGTAGTGACAACGTATCTGCATTTTGACTTACCATCAGGTGGACTGTGTGCTCAACAAAAAAAATTATGTAAAATTACAACCTATTTAATCCCATGGGTATCGTAAGAGACGACAGAGGGAAACAAATCAGGAGATGGGCAGCAGTGTCTTCCTAATAACGACTAAAACTAAAAAACTCCGGTTGCCAACCTGCTTGCCGAGCGTGGCAACTATGGCATATATAGGGTGGATATATGAGGCAATCTATGGGGAAAGCCTATGTTCAGTAGTGGGCTTTAATTGGCTCTAAGGGTAACCGTAACAGCTATATAGTCCCACTGTTGGACACTAGCCTCCTCTGATTTCTGAGAGGGATATGAAGCAGTTAGGCCGCCACGTTGCTACAGTGCGTGTTGATTAAAATATTTTATTCCTCAGAGTTTGGTCCTCACGAGTTTTTCTTTACCGTCGAGTACGCTTACCACGTGCTTAACAACGTACAAGCGTACAAGCGAATGCTGTGGTCACTTACCATCAGGGGCAGTGATATGTACCGGATGTAATATCAACCTTCGGCAATTTTTCAGTAATTTTTCTTTACATCAGGAGATTTCTCCGGTGAAAAGCCACTTGCGGTGAAATTATTAAGACAAGAAAGTAATATCATGTCGATTCCTTAAATAAAGAGACATTATTGTTATACAGATGACAACATTGGCTAAAACTTAGTAATTATTGGCAACTTATTGGCACTGGCGATGCTACATCGGCCGTGGAAATATATCTTTGGAAAATTGTGTCTGAAGTCAAGTTTTTACTAAGCGGTCTTGGATAGGGAACGACTAAAGTCAATCCAGTTTAATCCTCACACGACACGAAAGACACGGGTTTCTGCATTTACCTTTAAAAGGAAACCCTTCGTTATATTTCCTTTATATTAATTTAGTACAGTTCCGCTTCCGCAGTCACTTGGAAGGGAAGGCCAAATCGACCACTAAAAACATTGGTGTGCTTAGTGGACCGAGAGAGTATTTCATGCCGGCCCATTGCTTGCAACTTTACGAGGCATAGGTTCGGCCTCAAATGGAATATTGTTCTTATCTCTTAACCGGGCCATCCCAGTACCAGCTTCTTTCACTTGATCGCATTGATCGGAGAGCGACTCTAATCGTCGACGGCCAAGTTCTTCCGTTGCAGAGATGTTGCATCTCTTTGCATTTTCTATCGCATATACCAGGGAGTGCTCCGAGGAATTGTTTGAATTAATTCCAGCTCCTAAATTCTACCATCGTACGCTGCGAATAAACTCTTAGTTCTATCCATCATTTCGATGGTCAGTCCACTGCCCTGCGTTTTACCAGAAATTTTCTTCTACGCAGTACCACAATGTAGAATTTACTGTCGCAGCGGTTTTTTCAGATGGATATGGCTTAGGGATCCAAAAAAAGACCGATGAATACTTACCATCAAATGGACCGTAAGCGCATTCGGGTTGAACTTTGTTTCTATAAAAAAATATTGTAGCTCTGTCGTGCTAGGCTCTCTGAAGTTTGCGGATGCTGAAGTAGCAAAAACGCGTAGATATTTAAAATAAAGTTATTTAAAGAAAAATGATGCCTATTTTTATCAAAAATAGTACTCACAATGTTTGAATTTTGATGGCCGAAGTATTTAGCGGCACTATGGAGCCATCACGTCGTTTTTTTTTTGTTGACGTTGCCATAGCTTGCAGTGAAAATGTGAAGAGCCGGTCATTTTTAAAATAACCAATGAATAATCTGTTCTCATATGACCCGGTTTTACATCGGTTTTAAGAACCGATACACATCACTAATCGAGAGGATTGTGTATTTATTTAACTCTCTAAAACAGGGGCGGCAGTTAAATTTACCGTTAGATGGATAGTTAGGCTGTTTGTTGTTGAAATGCTTGCCTGAATACTGACTTTTTTACCCATTAAACTGCTCAACAACAAATGGATGCACCGTCCCAAACTTGCCAAACAACTCGAAACATGATATTGAGCCATATAGTGACCATGTACGGTAGGTAGGTCGATAGAAATAGCTAATGCTGATACGTATCTAGACAGAAAACGAACCCCGAACCTATCAGTAGCTTATCACACAAAAGTGCATAATTTTTTTTAATACGTTACCTCTCTCCCTGCCTCACTAGGATTTTTTCCTGTATCGTGCGAGTAGTTTACACACATTAATTTCACAAGAACAAACGTCCAGACCAGGAACAACTTTTTGTAGGCCAGCACTCCTTGCTAAGCCCCTGCACCACAGAGCCATCAAAAATTATATTTTTTTATATTAGTGACTTCATCTTATATTTCTCCAAATATATTTTTTTTATATTCTACTAAGCCAGCGCTTGTCTACGATCCCACCTGATGGTAAGTGGTGATGTAGCCTAAGATGGTGAAGCGCACTGACTTAACAAAAGCCTATTCACTCTTGTCTTGAAGACACCCACACTGTAATCGGATGGAAAGACAGATGCTGGCAACTTATTCCACTCCTTTGCTGTGCGCATGATGAACGACGTAGAGAACCGTTTCGTTCTAATGTGTGGTAAGTCAACAACGAAAGGGTGGAGACTGGCCGAACGTCTGGTTATCCGATGGTGGAAGGGAGAGGGAGGAATTAAATTGTGCAATTCCTGCGCACGCTCTCCGAGCACAAACCTGGCGAACACAAAATGGCAAACACTTGAAACTATATTTTGCTGTGATTACGATTAATATCAAAAACATGCATTACATTATACGCCTCTTTTTCTGTCACTATGTGTGATGATTGTATGTCTTCGACATGTGTTTCGACATTAATTATATAGCAATAAATCAATCATACGAACAGTTTGGACTTATTTAAAATGTTTATTAAAAACTTGTTACAAAGCTTATTGAGGACAATGATATGTAGACATAACTTACTAACTCTGCACTCGCAAGTTCCTCAGACTACAGGTACATTTAGATATTGTTAAATCAGGCATTAAAAAAAATATTAATAAAATATTGACATTGTATTGATTTCATTGTAAGTAATAAATAAATGTAACATGGCATTTAAAAAAAAATAAAGGAGCTCAGAATTTCTTGCCGGTTCTTTTCAGAGAAGGTTTTTGCGAACCGGTGAAGATTTTGACTGGCATAAGAGCTTTAAAAAGCCTCATCATCATCATCATTATCATCATCATTACAGCCCTTCGCAAGTCTACTGCTGAACATTAGCCACAAATAAATATCACAAAACATGGTCCTGGGCCACCTGCATTCATCGACTTCCTGCATCTCTTAGCAGGTTGTCACTCCATCGAGGTGGAACCGTACTACACTTCGCTTACCGGTACGAAGCTGCCACTCCCCATTGGATGTCGGTTCTTCGAGTTATATGACTGGCCCATTGCCACTTCAGCTTACTGATCTGTTGGGCTGTGTTGGTTACTCTGGTTCTGATACAGATATTCTTATTTTGAATTTTATCACGCAGAGAAACTCCAAGCATAACCCTTGCCATAGATCGCTGAGCGAAAACACCTAAACAAGCTTACATTGATTTAAAAATGTAGACTTTGACTTATTGCTGGACCCACTTTATACGAACAAATAATGCAATATGAATTGGGGCCAATTAGTACAAAGAGAGAGAAGAGGTTTACGTACGACTATATATTTGAATGACTTTGGTTTAGCAATATCGTTTGGTCTATATTCAACGTGTACAAATTTTATGGCCAAATTAAAGTATAAAGTGAAAAAGGGCGGATTACATTTTTTTATGGAATAAGGGTGACAAACGAGCAAACAGTCCACCTGATGATATGTAGAAGCTGTGGCCCCTAGACACCTACATCTATCCTCGATTAAGTATCAAAATGCAGATACGTTGTCACCCCTGAGGACTATGCCTCGTTTCCAGTAAAAAGGGTCTCCGATTCTCTACACTCACCACACTAAACACAGCAGAATTAAGTTGCTATTTTACGCTGGTATTTTGTGAGAGCGTTTTCCTTTCCTGGTCGAGCCGACCCATTCTTGCTACAACCATAATGTAATTGCAGCATGTTCTACCGCTTAAAATAAATACATACATAAAAAGCTTGGTTTATGAGACAGGGGTCATACTGTTTCAATTGCGTTTTAGTCTAGAAGGTTTCGTAAATGAATTGATACGCATAATAATGCTTCTATTCTATGTGCACTGTTTAAAAGAATTTAAATTATTGGTTTATATCAGATAGCAATTGTACCACACGGACTATACTGTCTTTAAACTGTAGCACGGACTTTTAAGGCCGTGTTGTACCGTTGTTAGTAAACTTCCAAAGCCTTGGTGTGGTGGCGACTAGTCAATGGACAAACGACTTGAATAAGGTCGTGTATATTATTCATTTATTGTCCCTATTCGGGTTGTCGGAACACACGCAAACGTATCCTTTGTTACTTTGCCTTTTATTGGTTTATATTGGAAAAACGTATTTATATTGGAAAAACGAGGTAAGCAACTTGCGAGGAGCACATAGCTTAGTAGTTAGCTCACCTTATCCATCATTATTTGCACACATTATGTGTATCATGCACGTATTATGTATATATATATTTATAAAGTTTTTTTTTTAAGTTTCTTTCATTTTTTTCTTCTTCTTTTAAATTATGGCGTCTCTTGATAGAATTCTGCCAGTGTCAAGTCAGGTTTTTTTTTTTCAATTATTGTGCAATGAAAAATGATGTGCTCACCTGTTAGTAGGGACGCTCCATTGCCTAATTATTTTATGTATATTATTTGTATATTTAATTTTCTTTTTAATGAAATTGTAGTAAATTATAGCCTTTGTTGGTGTGCCTTTATAAATAAATAAGTCCTGTATTGGACATAGTAAAACCCTTACAAGAATGCTTCATGGAACATTTTCTTATAGCTACGTTGGGCAAGTGCGTTTCGGGGAGCGCAGACTGGATACTCTCGCACTGGTATTTTTTAAAAGCGTTTCCATAACATTAAAGTATTTCTCATATATCGTGATTCATAAATTTACACATAGACAAACCATACTTAGAACAATTTGTAGGCCGTTCAATAAGTTGTTCCGTGCGGGTTTCGAACCCGTAGCTCTGACGCCAAGCGCTTAACGATTGCGCTACAGAGCCGCTGGTGACACCTCTACTGATGATCTAAACGGACTACTAGGCAGGATAGGTGGTAGAATTAACCACCTAGAAAAACCAATAAATCGGATAATATATGGATTATGGAACAATAAAATATAGTTTTTTCTTAAAAAAACATTTTACTTTAACAGTTTAACCAAGTCAAACCAACCTATTCATGCTCCAGCCATAATTCAACTGTGCGATCGCCGCTAATTGAACCCGCGTCACAGCAAAATCCCACTGATTTACTAACCTGCTATTTCACTTCACTCATATTAAATTTATGAATTGAAAGGAGATTTATTGTATTAAAAGCTACAAGGAAAACCCTAACTTAAAATAGAACATTCGTATAGAACATTTTATAATTGACTTTCCCAATTGCTGTAATATCGCTATGGGATTTAGCTGGAGCGAGTCATCGGAAATTGAAATCGTATTCGAATTTGTGTATTATATTTGAGTAACATATTTATGCAGAATGGTTAAATTGTAAAACTAATGTGATTGGGAAGTAATTTATAGATTTAATGACACGGAATAGCTGTCCCGTTGTCCTAGGTAAGCGTCGGATAGAAACCAATTGCGACACTACCACTACGCGATGCGATCTACAGGTAGGGTACTCTAAAATATAGTATTGTATTTCATGCAGGTGTACTTTATTATCTACTACACTAATAGAATACGCTAAAACACTCTTAGTTACCAGCCAAAATAAAACAAAACCGTTATATACCTCTAAATATCCAAAAAAAAATTTATCTCTCTCTCTTTAATCGCACCATTTTGTAAATCGGAAATACGTGCATTATTATTTCTACAAAAAATTGGCAACCCAATCGAAATGATGTTATCATAAACTGAGCAACATGACAGGGCCAAGTTTAAACACATAACAACGTGGTAGACCACACTGCAACGTATTATAGCTTCAGCGCAAATGAGTCGGTTCGACCGGGTAAGGACAACGCTGCGAATACCAGTTTGAAACAGCAGCATGTTGTGGCGCTGTTTCGTATGGTTTGTGACGAGAACTGGAGACGTTTTTACGTGGTAGAGCCATGCTGCAGCTATATTACTGGTATAGTTGTAGCACGAATGGGTCGGCTCGACCGGGGAAGGACCACGCTCTCACACAATACCAGCGTAAAATAGCAGCTTAATGCTGCTGTGTTTCGTATGGTGAGTGTAGAGAACCGGAGACCCTTTTTACTGGAAACAAGGCATTCCATCTTAGTCCTCACGGGTGACAACGTATCTGCATTTTGATTCGTAATCGAGGATAGATGCAGCTGTCTATGGGTCACAGCAACCACTTACCATCAGGTGGACAGGGTGCTCGTTTGTCACCCTTATCCTATAAAAAAAAGGCTATTTAAAGACACTTTTACTGGCAACTAATAACTCCATCCGAATCCTCGGGGGTGACATATACGTTTCACAGCTGGGCACAGGTCTCTTCTTATTTTAAGAGGGATATGGAATAGATAGACTGTCGCGCTGATTCAATTCGTAAGACTCCCAATACGAATTTGGGCAACGCAGCCGACTGATGAAGTTATGATTTAGGTCACTGTGCTATAAAATATTATCACATGCAGAGAATATTTAATAGTACTATGTAACCAAAGGGGTTTTTATCAAAAGGCTTATATTACTTTGCCTTGCGACACGACACGTACGCTTAACACTTGGATGTCATTTGTTTGTAGAAAAAAATGGGACCCATTTCGCTTTGTTGACTATTCCTTTCACCAAGTTTGAATGGATAATAAAAAAAGCACATAAAAAGGTTTGTTAAAACAACATAATATGAACGTGAATCATTCAGAGAGAAGGGGATGTTAACATCCTGCGAGATGCAGCCCGTTTTGTATGTATAGGTTGGTACAACATGCAAAACTATTTCACTCAAAATGAATGAGTTTTTTATTGATGGGAAATACATTTCTATATTCTGTTTTAAGAAACGTTACAAGAAGTTAAGATTTCTCGTTATCGTCACACTAGGACACATGGACAAACATCCACATCTGAAAAGATAATTTGTAGGCCATATAAACATTTGTGTGGGATTTGAACTCGCGACCCGGATCGCCGTAACCAAATGCGCTACCGAGTTGTCATAATAAAATTACTTTAAAAAAAATACGAGGAGGCTCGGCAGACATTCTGCCCTTTTTGGTAAGTGGATGCAATGGCTCATTGACGCTTTCATCTATCCTCGATTAAGAATCAAAAAGCAGATGCGTTGTCACCCCTCAGGACTAAGATGGAATGCCTCGTTTCCAGTAAAAAGGGTATCTGGTTCTCTACACTCACCATACGGAACAAACACAGCACAGAGCAGCATTGAGTTGCTCTTTTGCGCTGGTATTCTGTGAGAGTGTGGTCCTTCCCCGATCAAGCGAAACCAATCGTGTTACAACCATAATATAGCTGCAGCATGGCTATACCACGTAAACCGCGTAAACCTTTCCGGTATGTGACGCAATAAGTTTCACCCCGAATTCCCTACGGACTATCTGACGAATATGAGTAATTTTCGTCCATAAATATAGAATTTGTAATTAACTTGCCTACAGCGCCACCTATCTAGTAGACTTTCTTTTTGTTTGAAGTTACATAATATGTAACGAGCTTACTCATTTTTAAAAGGCCGGCAACACACCTGCTATTCCCCTTGTATTGTAGTTGTTCATGGGCGGCGGTAGACACTTACCCTCAGGTGAGCCGCATGCTCGTTTGCCCCTTCTTCTACAAAAAAAGAAAAAAAATGTCCGTAGCGTGCAATAGTCAACAACCATCAGGTGGTGAGTTTGCTCATTTATCACTCAAGCTATTACTTCAACTTTATGTATTTTATGATTTCTTATATTTACGCAAACACTACACATTGAATAAAACTAATTTTACGGATTATATCGCGTTTAGTCAACTTATTTTTATTAATTCCCGACGTTTCGGGTGCTTTACAGCACCCATGGTCACGGGGGAGTGAGGTGATTGACGTCCCCATGTCAGAATGTGAAGCACCAACGTTCCGGGAAGTCTGCAGTTTGTGATCATATCCTAGACGACCCCCGCCATTACATTAGATTTGATAAACCACAAATTCTCGCGAAAGAACATCGATTCCTGCCAAGGATGATACGTGAGGCTATTGAAATTAAAAAACATCCTAATTTCAATAGAGAGGGATGCTGGGTACTACCACCTGCTTGGTATCCTGTAATTAATAAATTTAAAACTAAACCCAAGCATACCACTGCAAGACTTCAAAACACAGTTAGTTCATTCTGCGTAGATCGGACCAAAATTAATAATTAAAAAGCTGAAGGTACTCCGGATTAACTCTGACATCGGGACGTCCATCACCTCAGTCCCCCGTGACCATGGGTGCTGTAAAGCACCCGAAACGTCGGGAATTAATAAAAATAAGTTGATTAAACGCGATATAATCCGTAAAATTAGTTTTATTCAATTTATGTATTTTGTTAGACTGTTTACGTCATATATAGCCTTGTTTTCTTGCAGCATACAAGGTTGCTGCAAGAAAACAAGGCTGCTGTGTTCCGCTTTAAAGAGAATAGAGAGCCAGTATAATCAGAGGTTGTGAGGCATTCCAACTTTTATCTCAGACACTGCAAGTGTCCATGGACCGCAGTAGCCACTCACCATCATGTGAACTGTAAGTTCGTTTGAAACTGCAGTTTTATAAAAAGAATAATGGGAGAGGTGTCTAGCAGTAGCCTTATGGAATGATAAAGATTAGAAAGCACATGAGCCAAGCGCTTTCGCCGTTTTCACAGTACGCGAGCAACTCCGTTTCAAATTACGCCGGTACTAATTAGATTTGTTTCGGCAGTAAAATAAAACGTCAACGTCATAAGACCACTACAAAACAAAATATTTCCAGGTGTTGTTATCGTCTCGAAACCCAGTTAATTCCCCTTAATACCCTTGATGAATACCTGATTAACTTTTAATTATAATCGATGAGTTTTTTAGTTTAAAGAGCCGTGTGGTGACGATGTGAGACACCATCAGTGTATGTTGTAAAAGGCAACTATGGGAAATGACAAAAAAATAGCACGGCTTCCGATAGACGGCGGTTACGATGGTTGGTTGTAACCGAGGTTTTTTTTATAGAATAAGAGTGACAAACGAGCGCACAGTCTACCTGATGGTAAGTGGATGCTGTGGCCCATGGACATCTACATTTATCCTCGATTAAGAATCAAAATGCAGATGCGTTATCATCTCTGAAAACTTAGATGGAATGCCTCGTTTAAAGTAAAAGGGGTCTCCAGTTCTCTACACTCACCATACGAAACACAGCAGTGTTATGCTATTTTACGCTGGTACTCTGTGAGAGTATGGACCTACCGGTCGAGTCGACCCATTCGTGCTATAACCATAATATAGCAGCAGCGTGGGTCTACCACGTAAAGAAAGAGGTGCTTAATACCACCAGCAACATGAAAGTCCGTCTGGTACTGCGATCGGAGAGGCCCATGTCTCCCAGTAGACTTTTGCAGGCTGCGAAAGCAGAATTTGTACTCGTATCCTACTATTATAGGATTGGCAAAGCGTGTTCAAAATTTTGAATATAAATAAATATATAACGATAGTACTTATGCATATCATATACTTAAGTATTAATCTGTTTAAAATTAGCTTAAATAAACATGCAGTAGGTAATATAAGTTTCGTTACAATAAATTCGACTTGTGAATGTTACTATTAATTTCTTTGCAAACGCTACAAATGCAGTTACGTGCATGGGATCACGTAGGCCTAGTGAATGTACCTTTTACCGGGGCAAGAAACTGTAATTACTGGAAAACGTCTGCTACCCGGCCAGAGTGAGTGCTTACATTGTGCATAGGGTACGTACTTGCCCAACAACTCACTAAATAGGGTCGGATAGGAATGCCAACAATATAAGGAAAGCATAATGTGCATTACTATTTAATGTCTTGACTGTACTTGAGGACAAAGTTTGTTAGTATAATTTATTTAGTTGTGAGTAAAGAAGAGTGATTTTGTTTTTGTTTTTCAAATTTTATTTTACGTATTTAATACATTAACATATTATGTGGAAGATGTTCTTGTCTAAGCCCTTAAATTGTAATTAACCTTAAAATGCGATACCGTTAACCAACCAAAAAAAGTAATTCATTTGATGTTCATTTGTGCGCTGCTGTTGGTACCCGACTTACTTTTTACATTAACCTCTCAGGCCTTGACATTTTATTGGGCCAACTTAGTCAGACCTATGGTCAAGTCAAAGAGTATAGTAGGTCAGGCCAAAGACAATATTTTTTTGTAAATGATGGTAAATATAACTTAGAGTCATTACTCATTACTATGTTCTTATCCAAAAATAAAAAAATATCAACAATTAAAATATCGCATTACTTGTATGATTGTACGTTGTCGATAAATAAAATGTTTTGAGAAATTATCAATTACCGTGTAGTGGTTGTGTACGAATATTCAAATCATACTGTGGGTGTCAAGAGGCGACTAGACTGAGGTGTTATTTTAATAACCGTGACGGATGCTCTAGTTCCATATTTTCCGAACCCGTGGTAAATAAAAAATGACTTTCAATAAGTATTATGTAATAATCAATATTGAATAAAATACCATTCTATTCTATTCATAAAAATAACAGTAAAATATCACTTTGTCACGTCCATTACTCATTAGACATGATTAATAAAATCGACATTAGACATGAACCAAAACGTTATTTTTCACCGTGACGTTATTAACCCATTCATTGCGGTGCACGCACAACGGCGTTATTTAAATTGCCATTCTTAGGCGGATTACGCCGATCGGCCTAAATTATATTTTAACCATAACTTGGCCAATTTCTATTCTAAAGGGATATACTTTTTATATGTGCATGTTTTACATACATACATCATTATAGTCGCAGTTTCTGTAAATAATGATTTTAAAAAATAACAAAACTATCCTCAGGCGCGGAAAACGCCGAACGGCGTCTTCCAAAGGTTATCAACATTAAAAACATTTTGATTAAATATTTATTTTGCTATTTTATTTTATGGAATTAAAAAACAGTTATATAGGCTTTTTCATGAACCAATGGTCTCACACCGTCACCAATAAACTCTGTGACGATGGTCGAGCCTCACCTTCAAGTCATTATTAATTATTATGAAACAAATTACGCTGCACTAGAAATAGTATGTAACTGAATACCCTTCTCGATGTTTTCTTCCTTCAACTACTAATTCAAAACTCTACTTATTATACTTAGTACATTTAAAATAGCAGACTAAATACTATTATTAAAAGTATTAACTAAAAAATCAGAGAAAAGGTTCAACTGGTCATATTTCAATAATCTGAAATTATTAATATAAAACCATTTCTTTATTCAGTGTAATAAGAAATTTTTCTATAATGTGAAAATATCCTTACTTTATACTGAATAGAAAAGAAACAAATTCACTTACTATTTCCAGCCATATTTATGGTAAATAGGAAATTGCCAGTATTTTTAATAAAACTGCACTGTTAATCACAAAATAACTTATTATATACAAATGAAATTTCGCCACTGAGTACGCAGTCACTTGCACATGGCGTAATCTGATGAGCGTCAGTAAAATTCTGCCTAAATAAGCAAGAAATAATTTTCATAAGCGGAAACGCCGATCGGCGTCAAAGTGTTTAAATGATATATGTTAAACGCCTACCGGCGTTAGTCCTTTGAACCGCCCGCACCTACGTAATAAGTGAGATTTTTTGAGCGGCCTTGAATGGGTTAATCACTCATGATTAGAGGCGACAGAGTGAAACAAATCAGAAGATGGGCAGCAGCGTCTTCCTAATAAAGACTAAAAATAAAACTGCGGTTGCCAACCCGCTTAGCAAACGTGGCAACTATGGCAAATATCCCGGCAATATATGGTGGACGCTTATGATCTATAGTGGACTTTAATAGACTAAAAGGACGATTTTTTTAATTTAGTCTCGGCGGAACGCGGTGTTCCGTGCTATATTTAGAACAGCGTTGTCGTGCTGGGCGACATCTGCGGCAGTAAAATCTTGAGCTCCTTTATTTCTATGACCAATGGCAGTAGTGGATTGTTACGACCTTATGATAAAGAAAGAATTGTAAGGAAACCAAAAGGAGAGGAAGGGGAGGTTAATTTTATTATTTGAAAAATATTTGTGTGTAAAAAGTCATCAAACATCAACATCAAACAATTTATTAAACAAGTTGCATAAACAAGTCCAATGGTTAAAACAGTAATAAATAACAAAACCAAAAGTTTCCTGAAAAGAAAAAATTCAAATATTATATGTCACTTCACAACTAAAGCAAGTCGAACAACACCCCATATGTTAAAATCCATCAAGCAGTTTAGGCTACAGAGCGTGTAAAAGAAAAATACATCCATACATGCGTACTGAAAACATTACCCGTCTTCTGAAGTAAAACATCACTGATGACTGACTGACAGTTCTATACAGCGTACCGGTTCGTTTCTGTCGCTATATGAGACATGATGCTATCGTCCCAATATTGGCGGAATGCCTCATACGCACTTCCGGACGGCATGGTTGGCCCAGTTGTTTCCGCAAGAAACGTTTTCTTTCACCTTGAAAGGAGTCCATGGGCGCCAATCAAAGTTAAGAGAAGTCGCATCTTCGAATAGGCCGCACGTCCAATGCCATCTGCCCCATCATCATTATCATTATCTACTTCCATCCTTCCTTTCGGCCCTCCTCTCCCGAGCTTCCTATTAGCCACCAGTCTCAAAATCCTATCTCGCAATCCTCAGGCACATCATCACCTGTCACACATACTTGTATAAGTTGGTCGCCGCACCACCACGATGAGGAGACGGAGGCGCGAGCACCACGGCGCGTCGACCGCTTCGTGCCCGTCGCCGGCCTGCTGTTACCCGCACGCACCGCTCAGCACCACCACTCGAACTCGCCAACACTCGTGGAAAAGTTCGTGTTCGTCCGCGAACAAGTACTTGTCGCCGTCCAACCGCTCAACGACAACGACCACTTCTGGACTAACATTTCGTCTACAAGGCATATAAAAACAATATAATATAATTGAGTGCATACATATTTTATAAAACACTATATACAAACACAAAACAAAAATAGTTTTATTAAAATAGCGATTTACATTCTGTAAATACAAGGAACAAGCATAAATAGATAGATTTTTTAGCGCACAATGAAGTGTTATCAGATAGATACAAAATTGCATTTTTTTATTATAAACCATAAAATAGTAATAAAGATACATAAAATAAAATGGTATATAAGTACATAGATAGGATGAATACATACTTATTAATATCTTTATATATAAAATTACGTGTCACATTGTTTGTCTGCGATGAACTCAAAACAATTGTTCTGCCCTTTCCGAAGACAAAGGGTTTTGGAAAGGGCAGAACAAAGTCTGCCTGGTCAGCTAGTATGGTTATATATATATATATATATATATATATATATATATATATATAAGTACAAATATATGTTTTAAAACTATTACATATAACATAAATGTGCAATAAGTATAAACAAATACTGTAACTAGACAATAGAAGAATAATTATATACAAATGAATTAGATTGAATCAAAGATGAAAGTAGTAATGTTAGTTATACCAGTTACTAGACTCAGAGTCAGTATAATTCCTTCATGGGGCAACATAGGTATATGTATTTATAAGAAAGTCCCAGAAAATATACAGACCTTATCAATGAGTTATAAATTTTTAGTAAGCAAAATTGTTTAGTAAAGGTTATTATCAACCATGTAAACCCTGGAACCTTGGGAATGAGGAGATTGCTACCATGCTGTTTCTAAATGTTTTCATACTAATTTTATTCTATAAAAGTTATCATTGTGAATTAATTCTATTTAATAAAAGTCCTGCTGGGTTTTTGCTGGTCACTCCCAGGACAGAGACTTTTCATATCTCTAATTTATAATATACAATTGAAATTCTTCACTCTTATGAGACAGAATTTTAAAACTGTGGTAGCTTCTACTTGCATACATTTTGAAAAGCTTTGATACAAACATAATAACAAAATTTACTTACGGAAAAGGTGGTGACGATGCCAACGGCGGATTTTCTTGTGCTGGCTCGGTGGAAGATGCGGGTCCTAAAGGAGATTTGGACACTCCAACTGCTGGCCATGTTCAATGGCCAGTAGGATAACCTCATTGAGTTACCTAGTCCCCTGATGCATATCCGTCTCCTGAAAACATGTATGATAATAAGACATTATAGATATGCATATGACATATTTTTATGGTTATGAATTAAATTGACCAGGATGGTGCTGCTGCCTTTATTTAGTAAGTGAGAAAATCTGAGACCCTTTTCATAGACGCATGTTTGCGTTATATGATAGGTGTAGATAATTTATCATTTATCACCGCCAACTTCTTGACACAGGGTGCTACTGAGACTTTCTTGACGGAAAACTTAATAAATGATTTGACCCGACCTGGGATTCGAACCCGGGACCTCATGATCAGCAGTCACTTTATACATCCAGTATATGCACTCATATTTATAATTATAATATAGAAAAAGTATAATAAATTACTTACAACAGAATATGAAAACATTTCTTCCTCTCTGTCACTGAGATATTCGTCGTCCGAGTCGCGAAATAGCTCGTCAAATTCCGCCATTTTTCTGAAAATAGATGTAGTACAGTACACATTTGAACATTTTGTGTCTTCATGAGGCTCGAAAAGAGTTAATAGAAAGTTTATAAATTTACATATAACATATAAGAATAAATAATAAGAATAATAATAAAATTATGAGATACCAAATTACTACACTCAAATAACTACTATGTAGAAAAAACACTGAAATTTCATAAAGAAAAGAAATATATAACATTATTAAATCGATATCGTAATAATATACACTCATTAGAGCCTCTAATAAAAAATTCAATCATAGGTATATAGTTTATTACGCTATCTTTGACCAACGCCATTTTTGTTGAAAACAATTTCGCCATAATATTCACGATATATCGAAATTATAACATAAAACGTAATTTTCGCACATTGGACTTTGTAAAATATGAAAATTTGTGTTTTTACATGATTTATGGTGATAATTTATACCTTATATTTCATTTTCAGTTACTTATTGACTATTTTATTTCATATATGAACGACAGTATTTGAAGTACCAATTTTATAAATTTAGTAAAATTGTTACGAGACGAAATATATGCAAATAACTTTTTTATAAACTGTGTAATTACTTACCTTTTGTATAAAAACTCACAACAAACTTTCCTTTAAAGGGTACACTTATAACTTATAATTAATACAGTGGTTTTGCACTCGCGCGGCGAACTAGATGTACTGTGTAAACGCGACGCATCATGGCGGAAACTAGTAATTTGACGTAAATTCTCTTAATTTATAAAAGCGTAATTTAGTAACGAAACTAATTCTAATAAAAATTTTAGAATTTGAGTTGTATAATTTTATAAATATCATTTAAAAAGAATTGTTTTGAGGGTCTACAAAGGTGACATTTGAATATCTCTTGTGTACTCCAAAGTGTTCAAAGATTAAAGCGGTCACGGTCGAAAGAAGTTGCGAGTTTTTTTTTTTAAATATTCATTTCACGTTTCATTTAATTTGTTCAAACTAGAAGAAAACTATTTGGATTTAATTTCACATTAAAAAAAGAAAACGAGATAATATTCTTAAAATTAGTTATTTCTTTTAATGTGTAATATTCGTTTAAATAAAAGAAACAATTATTCAAGCTGGTTTAGATAAAATAACTAAACTGTAGTTACTGACTACTGACCGGCGGCTACAGGGCTTCAATCTAAGGGGCGCCACCATTTATTTGAAACCAAGCTTCATTCATTCATTTGATTTGATTGCCTCAAGGGGGGATTTACCATTGTTGCCACGCTTGACAGGTAGCGACCGCAGTTTTTATTATGATTAAGCTGCTATCAGAAAGATACTGCTGCCCATCTCCTGGTTCAAGTTGATTCGCTTACGCCGCCATTACACGGCACTATTGTACAATTAAATATAAAACAATATAAAAGCGATAATTTGCTGAAGTTCTTGCTGGGGGTATGGGTGGGGAGAGAAAATATTACAATCCCCATAGTTAGATGATACAATATTTATTACCTAATATAAAAAAAAAAACTTAAATTATCATACAGTCCTACTCCCCCCGGTGTAGTACCCAGAACGCTGGCTGCGTTTCCTCGCCGAATGGCTATACATTTTGGCCTTTGAGTGAAAAAAGATCCAGCCCTCTTATCACCAACGGCGTCGACAATTCGCGGATACAGTTCCTTTAAAAATTTCACCGCACTTGGACCCCACGGACCGATAGTCTCTATAGCAAATGGCACAAAGTGAAAATATCATTTTTGCTTTTATTCTATCTCTAATTTTACTGGGTACTTATCATATCATATTTCTGGGTACGTACCATCATAATTTCTATCGCAAAGCTGCACTGTAACCACGAGGGTTTCAGAATTAAAGTTAATTACAGTAAAGTAACTACAGACTTAACAATTTCTCTTTTAAACTGATAGTATTGTCTAATTCAACAGTTTTTAACCGACTTCAAAAAGGTGCAGGTTCTCAATTTTAGTGTATGTTTTTTTTGTATGTATGTTACGCGATATCTTCGCAGATTGTGAACCAATTTTGATGATTCTTTTCTTATTAAATAGGTTATACTTTAAGGGTAGTCCCATATAAATTTGGAGAAAAAATTTCACCCCTAAGGATAGCAAATAAATAACTTCCTTTTTAGCAATTTGAAGTCGGTTTTATCTTTTTGTCAAAAGTATTATTATTCTATAAACTTTGATTCAATTTAAAAATTGGGACAAAACAATTTGATTTATTTTTAAGCTGCATTTCGTCTAAATTTAATTACTCATCTATGTGTTGTCAAACAAAGCTTCTTAAAATACTCAATTTCATTAATCGTGTTAACGAAATAAGATTCTTTCTTTTCTATTTCTTTCTTCTCTATCCGCCTGAAAAATTCCACAGCTGGACAGTGGCCTCTCCCGCTGTATTGAGGATTTGCCTCAATCGTCAGGCAGGTGGATTGACGATCGCAGTGCCAGACATCTCGCATCTTTGACGCTGCTAGGACTACTTTGACGTAGGTAGGATCGACCCGACGCCGCGCCGGTCTAGATATTTTAAGTCTCATGTAAACGAGGTGCTTGTTATATCATCTTTCGGACTTTCTCACGGGACTAAGTGTAATGGTGGATTTTCTGACATTGGCGCACAAGATTCTAGATGACTTGTCATTGGCATCGAGGATTACAAAATACCATAATTCTACAAAAAAAAATTGAAAAATCCAAAAATGCACACCTCGAACGCTCATGTAATGTATTGAATAATCAATTTACTTTTATTAATTAATCGAAACACGTATTTCATTGAAAGCTACAAAAAATTGTTTCTGTTTAATTCACACGAATTTTTTTACTGCTTGATATCGGTGATTCGTATTTTGTTACCGAAAATATAATTAATAAAAAAAAACAATATTGATGAACGGGACGGTTTGGGAGGATTAAAATCGCTTCATTCGTCATCACTGGCAACATGCACTGGTGATCACTTTGGTCTTAAGATTCTGAGAAATATCAGGCAAGAAGATTTGTCTCAATTTTCCGAATTGTATTTAAATTGAGTAAAGTTATTAACAATTTGTTGTTAAGTTCTACTATATATGACATTTTATTTATTCGTTACTATGCAACTAATTACTAGGCAAAATGTCATTTACTAATTTTGCCACAGTTTTTTTTTAATATTGTAATATTTATAAGATTCTTTGATTAGTTTCAAGAACTTTTGGGAATTATATCTCTTGTGTTTATAAAAACTAAACATTATACTCGTATGAACTTATTGGCTTTCGAAATTCATTAATTCAAAACTCAGTCACTGTGTGGTCTCAGAGAAGCAATAATACTCGTACGTATTGAATAATAATTATACATTGAAACCATTCCACTTATATTTTAAACGAGCAAATATCCCAAGTTTTAAAGTCAATCTCCAACTTATTATTAATTCACAACCGTAAGTTTGGAAAATTTTATTTAAAAAGGCTTTTCTTAAGTTTCCAACATTCAAAGCGTGGAATAAAATAAAGTCCAATTATTTGTATTTATTTGTTACTGAAATGGTATACAGGGTTATTTTGCAATAACCGGCCAAATTTGCAGAGAAGATTCTGAATAAGCAATATAGGCAAATGGTGAAGAAAAATTAATTAAAAAAAATCTCAAATATTCTGTCCTTTTTTAGGGTTCCGTACCCAAAGGGTGTCCAACGGGACCCTATTACTAAGCCTCCGCTGTCCGTCCGTCCGTCCGTCCGTCTGTCTGTCTGTCAGTGGGCTGACAGTTGAAATTTTCAGAATGTGTATATCTGTTGCCGCTATAACAACAAAAATAATAAAAATTAAAATAAATTAAAAATTAAAAGGGGCTCCCCTACTAGAAACGTGTATTACGATGATACGGAACCCTTCATGCACGAGTCCGACTCGCACTTCGCCGGTTATATATTTTTAATTCAAAATGCGTGGTAATGCATTATTTTAACTGATTTTACTGCGCACGCACACATACGTAAGAGTCGATCGGTAGACAAAACCATTGTTGCCCATAAATTCACATTCAATTTGGGATAGTTTCAAATAAAAGTAGAACCTTTACTTACTCACACATCGGATTTTCAAAAACTGCAATAACGGTATATCATTATTTATATATTTGAACTTAAGTTTAAAATTTGTTTACTCTTTGATAAACAACCCTGTATTATTGCAGATCTTTAACACTAATAGAGATTATTAACACATCAGGCTATTTAGGAGTTAGGTTTTAAGGCCGGCAACGCATCTGCAATTCCTCTGGTTCCCCTGGTGTTGCATTTGTTCATGGGCGGCGGTAGTCACTTACCATCAGGTGAGCCGCATGCTCGTTTGCCACCTCTCCTATAAAAAAAGGGTTAGTAATTCGTTATGAAGAACTTATAAATTCGTTACAAATGGGCAGAAACGTAGCTAAATAGTTGAAGAATATCTTCGCATTCTTCATCTGAAAGCTATAAAATGAAATTCCTTACTACCTTTTGCACTACATTTCATCATCTACCTGAATTGAAAAACAAAATACTGTAAAGGTAGAAATGGAAGTCAAGGGAGCGGGGGGAACTTCAAGATTATATTGTAAAGTTGCTCGCTTAACCGTCATCGCTTGTGTTTGTGACTCGTTGGTTAACGCTCGCTGATTAAACTCGTGTGCTATAATCGGTTCCTATTTGGAATTTATCGTCGACACTCGCGTGTAACGGAAATTGAAATTCGGAAATCTCAGTTAATCGTTACATTTTTATTAGTCAACTTTGTAACATAGATAAAAGTAAAGAGTGTTAAAAGTGATGATACTACGTTTTGCTTGGTGAAGTCTAGGCAACCTGGAAAAACTGTTTCCCTCTATCAATAAATCGCAGTAAATATGTCGCTGCTATGGATGGGAGCTTTTAGTCTTGGCTTGACTGTTGGTGCTACTTATGCGGTTGTTAAGAGGTAAGAAACAATAAAAAATGGTGAAGTTCATTTAAAGATTATTCATGGAATTCTTCTACTTATCTCGACGCGTAGTGGCTGAGTTAGAGAATCAACTGCCTCACATTATCCCGCGGGTGTTATAGGAGGCGACAGAGGGAAATAAAACAGGAGATGGACATCTTCCTGATAGCCACTGAAAATAATTAAAAACTACGGTTGCCAACCCGCCTGCTAACCGTGGGAACTATGGCAAATATCCCTTCAAAAGGGATAATCTAAGGGGAGGGGTTATCTATGGGGAGGCCTTTTAATGATTGTCACTTTTTCACTACTCTTTTTCACTATTATTGAAAATTGAAATAAATGTTAATATAATATATAATTATATGTAATATAATTTTGTTTGATTATTTTTTTGTCGCCTTGACTTGACGATCAGTAGCACAGTGGCGAAGCGTTTGATTATTAATTGCAATTTTAACATACATACATAAACACTCACGCCTGTCACCCAGAGGGGTAGGCAGAGATTATGGACTTCCATTTGGCACGATCCTGACAGACCGCTCTCGCCTCCTCCACATCCATATACCTACGCATACACACTCGTCGGTTAAGGGTACTCTTAATTTGGCCCATTTTCAGTATATCGCCAATTTGGTCGATAAACCTTCTTCTAGAGCGTCCCTTCCCGACTCTGCCGTTCACCTCTGTCACATAAATTTGCTTTGTCACTCTTTCCTCATTCATTCTTTCTACATGACCAAACCACCGAAGCATTCCTTTCTTAATCCTGGTCACAACATCATCTTGCAAACCACACTCTTCTCTTATCACACAATTTCACTCTGTCATTCAGATTCAGCCCAACATACTCCTTAATGACCGCATTTCTACAGCATTTATTCTACTCTCGTGCTTCTTCACACACCCAACTTTCACTACCATACATTAAAGTAGGGACTAACACAGCATTGTGAATTGCCATACGTGCCTTTTGGACACATTCTGACTTTCCACAACAGAGTGTAGAGCCCCATTTACTTTATTTCCTGCGTTCACTCGTCGTTCTATATCCTTATCATATCTACCATCCCTACTAAATACATCCCAAATACACAAACTCATCTACTTGCTCGACCAATTCCTTCTATTCTTATTTCACATATTGTTTTACTTTCTTCTCTTTCAAAGACCATAACTTTCGTCTTACTTGTGTTCACTTTCATTCCCCTTTCTTTTAATGAAATGTTCATTAATGTAACCATCATTTGCAACTCGGCCGCCCACGACGCGAGTATGACTTGATCATCGGCGTACAAAAGGCATCTTACGGTTAACTCACCCATTCTTAACCCGCATTCTTCAACTTTCAGATTTTCCAAACAACTGTCCATAAATAGGTTGAACACAGGGAACAGCCACGGGGAAGCCACACAGCCCTGTCTGACCCCTTTATGGATGCCAAACCAGTCCGAGTAGGCCCCGTTGATCCTGACACAAGCACTGGAGTCCCTATACAGAGACTTCAATGCCTGTATCAACCCAGCACTCAACCCCAATTTTAACTTCTGATTTATCTCGCAGTGAAGGAAAGCATCGTGTGGAAACCCGCATGTCTAAGAAATAAAATATTTAAGGTCATATGAAGTCAACTTACACGGACTGGATTGATCCACAACCCTCTTAGAAATGAGCGAAATCCTGTGCCCAGCTGTGGGACGTACATATGGGATTCCAATGTTTGTGTATTTACTTTACATAAATATTTCTTGGACATACATTATATGTGGAATTATTAAATCTGATTACCAATTCTAAAAATATATAAAGATATTTGAGATACTTATGTCGTTCGTTGTGTCTGTTATTGATCGGGTAATTTCTGAACTACTTTATCGATTATGTCCGTTACCGTTACAGCCTATTGAAGTCCACTGGTGAATATAGGCCTCCCCCATAGATTGCTTCATGTGGGGGGGGGGGGATATTTGCCATAATTACCACGCATGGCAAGCGAGTTGGCAACCGCAGTTTTTATTTATAGTCGTTATTAGGAAGACGCTGCTGCCCATCTCCTGATTTTTTCCCCTCTATCGCCTCTTACGACATCCACGGGATGATATAGGGTAGTGGCTATTCTTACAACGCCACTACACGGTATCGGTTTAGGTTATTATCACACAATATATGTTTTCTGTCGTGATGATATTTCATAGTTATGATAGGTGGCACTGTAGTCAAGTTATATACAAATTCTATAGTCATTGACTAAAATGACTAATTTTCACAATATAATTATGTTGGTTCCCTACCCTTGAGGGTTAATATTAAATACCTCATAGTGTGTAATTATACTAGCTCTGTCACCGTTTGAACTAGAATACAGCACTTGGAGCACAATTGTTTGGCGGCAGAAGTTAGCAAGAGGGTGGTTTGTGCTAAGTGGTGATACCTACTCAGGCGGATTCTTAACCAAAAAAAGAGGTTACCTCCTAGTCCAAAATGTAAAGTGTACTTCCTATTCCTTTTTGTATTTTAATTACAATTTAAGTTCCCATCTATTTCCCAGTCAAAGAAATATTTTTATTACATTTATAATGTTAAAAAATACGTTCGATAAAGACGATTTAAGTTAATCGAGGATGTAAAGTTACCGCGCGTCATAATCGATTATAGACTGTCTGTTCCAATACAAAATAGAAATATTTCTGTCATTAAAATCTCATTGAGGGCTTGTTTTGTTTTAACACTTTATCTATCTACGTAACAATAAATTATTTTAAATCTATGAATGCGGACGCCTGATAACGTTATTAAATTTGTATTTTGTGTTATCACGATTTTAATGATTTATTGTAACATACATTGCGTCATCTGAGCTCCGTAGTCTCTTAGGGGGGGTCCATTAATTTAGGGGAGATTGTCACCCAATCTCACCCAATCTCACGTGAGAAAGAGGAAGGGTCTCGGCAAATATCGCGTTTTTTTCCGCAAGAAACTGTATACAATTTTGAGAAAATTGGGTTAAATTAAGTAAACAGATTAACGTATTCACACTAAAAATACGCATTTTGAAAAATCGCACGTGATTTTAGGTGAGGGGGCGAGCCACATCTCAGAACATCTCACGAGGGGGAGGGGAGGGTAGAAAGATCGCCAAAATCGCTTCACATAATTATTAAAGGACGCCCCCTTACTACTGAAGCAACAACTCTCCAGAAAGAGGGTAATGTTTTTCGAGAGTACATATACATATACATATGTCTATCTTTGGCATGCTCTGTAGCCTAAACGGCTTGATGGATTTTAACATTTAAGGTGTAGTTAAATTCGTCTTAATTGTGAGAGTGACAGGGTATAAAAATTTTCTCTTTTCAGTAAATTCTTTTACTCAGTCGGGTTTTTTAATTACTGTTTTAAGCTTTAAGCTCTTTGTCAGTCATCAGGTATAGCTTTAGCATAGCTATAAGTGCATTCATGAATGTGATATATTCAGCACAATAGTCACTTAACGTTGTGTTAGCCCTTGGACATTTAACACTACGGCTTGTGAAACATGTTTTTATATTCTTGACATTTTTTCAGTTATAATTTTTATTATTAATAATTAGAACACAACCACAAAATCCCAAAACTGCATTAAACTAAAAGCTAAAATTTTCAAAATACATACACAAATTTCACTCTCACAGAATTCCAGCGTCATGCTGCTTCTGTTAGAGATTCAGCTTAATGCTGCTGTTTCGTATAGGGTGAGTGTAGAGAAAAGAAAGCCGTTTCTATTGAAACGAGGCATTCCAATTTAGTCCTCAGGGGCGACAACCGATCAGTATATTGATTCTTAGGCGAAGACAGGTCCATGTCTATGCGCCACAGCATGACAGCATCGACTTACCAACAGGTTGACTGTGTCCCGTTTGACACCCTTGTTCTTTAAAAAAAAAATTCGGCTTCAAAAAGTGGAGTCAGGGTACAACTAAAGCTTTATAACCTAAATATTTTTGATTTACTTAAATAAGAAACAATATTCGGAAAAGCTTATTTTTATATCAGTTTGTAATAACTCTCTACAATAATAAACAATACCAATACTGACTTGTTTACTCTTTCGTATTGTTAGGCAATTGTTATTCATGACTCTGTTCAACGAACCTTTATTAAGTTGTAAAATAGAATGCCTTATTATTTATTGGCATTCTATACAAATTCTAACCGTACCCTAGTATACTTGTATAAGTAGGTTTATAACAGAATGCATTATTATTTATTAGTTACTAGCTGTTCCCCGCGACTTCGTCCGCGGTGATTTTATTACTTTACGGTTTTATTATTTTTGTGCAGAACCCTAATTATTTTTCTAAAATAAAAGTAGCCTAGGTTACTCCTTATAACATCAGCTATCTGCGAATGAAAGTCCAGTCAAAATCGGTCCAGCCGTTTCTTAGATTAGCCGGAACAAACAGACAGACAGACAAAAATTAAAAAATTGTGTTTTTGTCATAAGTACCGTATATACTTTTATATGCATTTAGTAAAAAGCTGTTATTTTGACATTACAAACAGACACGTACCAATTTCAAACGTAACCTTATGTAATATAAGTTGTTTTAAAATTGAATGCCCAAGAATGCCTTACTATTTTTTATTGGCTCTCAATACTAATTATAACCGTACCGTATTAAGTAGTTTATAGAATGCCTTATTATTTATTAGCTAATATACTACACAGGTCTTTTGATGAAACTGAAACATATCATTCGAAAGGTACTATACCAGGTACCACAAATGTGCACAAAACTATGTGTATTGCACCTGATTTTAACATTCATATCACACACACACACACACACACACACACACTTGGGGACCTTCAAGAGAAAAGATTACTCCTTCCTAAAAGGCCGGCAACGCACCTGAATTCCCAAGGTGTTGCGGATGTTCATGGGCGGCGGTAGTCACTTATCATCAGGTGAGCCGTATGCTCGTTTCCCCCACTCCTATAAAAAAACACACACATAAGAGCCACTGTAGTACAGTAGCTTAACGCTCGCCGTAAATATCATAGTACGCAAATAACTCGGGTTCGATGCCCGCCGGCAGCAATTAAATTGTTAGTTGCAGTTTTAGCGCTGATTTACCACGTGCTTTGCGGTGAAGGAAAACAACGTGAGGAAATATACATGTCAAAGAAATGATACGAAAATTTGAAGACATATGAAGTACGCCATCACGTACTGGCGCAGCGCGGCGAAAATGTGCTTGCATCTAAAACCCTCTCAGAAATGAAAGGTCTGTGCCCAGAAGTGGGACGTGTATAGGCTCTAACTTTGCTTTACCTTACACACATATCACGTATCATCAGCACATTTTAGCTCGTGGCTGTATTCTGTGTAATTGTTTAAATGAAACTATTTTTACGGATTCTGTCGCGTTTAATTTAACTTTTAAACCCGATGTCATAGTTAGTTCGGCTACCTTCAGTTTTTGAATATTAATTTTGGTCCGATCTACGCAGAATGTGCTTACAGTATCTTGAAGTCTTGCAGTGGTATACTTGGGTTTGATTTAATTTTATTAATTAGGTTCGCCACCGTCACGTTCTGTTCCCGGAGGGGCGAAAAGTGGATTGAGGAAGCCCGTCTGGCTACGCTGAATGTATGTGAGCAATGAATGATAAGATGGATCAAGTAAGCGATATAATGTATGATAGAGGTATAGATGTTATGTGTAAATGAGACGAAACGGAAGGAAAGGATGCCACTACACATGGCATGTATACCGCGTACTGGTCTGGTGTAGACGAGACAGAGCGGGCATGCCATGTGAAATAGTATGAATGTGTAAGCCCGAGACTGCTATGGATACGAATGAAAGTGGGCTTAAAGAAGTTGTTTGTTCTAGGGGTCTACGCCCCAGACATGTCTAAGCCCACTTATATCCGAGAGCAGCTTTGGGAGATGGTAGGATGGTGCTAATGAAATGCAAGGGTAATGAAAATATTGTTATATTAGGAGATTTTAATGGAAGGGTTGGCGTGAAGAGGCTTGGTTATAAAAGTATATTGGGAACGTTTGGTGATGAAAGCATAAATGAGAATGGTGAAAGCCTCATCGTATGTGTGGAAAATAATCTTTTGTGACGAATACTTTCTTTCGTCATAAGAAGATTCACATGTATACATGGAAAGAGGTGGTGATAGAAGCATGATAGATTTCATAATTGTGGATGAAAGAATGAGGAGCGCTGGTAGATACAAGGGTTTACCGGCGGACCAACGTAGGGACGGATCATTATTTTCAGATCATTTTCGGTCTTATGCCGAATTAATGGTCTATTCAAACGTTGGCGGCATCAGACACCTATGTCTACCACTGCGTTACAGCGTATAAGAACAGAGAGGTTACAAGATGAAGGTGTGAAAGAGAAGTTCAAATGTAGACTGAGAGAAAATATAAGTGGTATGGATGAATTGTGTATGAATGATTTAGACTTGGAGATTGTGTGGTATAATGTCAAGAAAGGTTTGGTGGATGCAGCTAGCGAAGTATGTGGTGTAACTAAGAGAACGAATGAAAGGAAAAATAACACTTTATGGTGGATGATGAGGTACGGATGGAAGTTGAAGCAAAGTCTTCTTTGCTTCAACTTCCATCCGTACCTCTGTTTCAGAGAGGTTTCAGCCATGCTCTATTGAGCATGGCTAGATTTAGAGCAGAGAGATTTACTAGCAACCAAGTCTAGTCATTCTAGCGGTATGAATGATATTGAAAGGAAAAGGCAGTCTTTGACATCTAAATAACAGAGTAAAAGAAGTAGTTGAAAGGAATAAGCAAGAAAAACGGATAAGAATGATAGAAGAATATCGCATAACTTCCAGGCAAATATAAAATTTTTCTGAAAACTCGTAAGAACTGCCAGGGACATTCAAAACAGCCTAGAATTAATGCTATATGAGACCAGAATGGCTGTATTAATTTATCGTTTACTTTCTTCTCTTTCAAAACGAAAGTTATGGTTTTGAAAGAGAAGAAAGTAAAACGATTTGTGAAATAAGAATAGAAGGGGAATTGGTCGAGCAAGTAGATGAGTTTGTGTATTTGGGATGTGTATTTAGCAGGGATGGTAGATATGATAAGGATATAGAACGACGAGTGAACGCAGGAAATAGAGTAAATGGGGCTCTACACTCTATTGTGGAAAGTCAGAATGTGTCCAAAAGGCACGTATGGCAATTCACAATGCTGTGTTAGTCCCTACTTTAATGTATGGTAGTGAAAGTTGGGTGTGGCAGAAGAAGCACGAGAGTAGAATAAATGCTGTAGAAATGCGGTCATTAAGGAGTATGTTAGGGCTGAATCTAAATGACAGAGTGAGAAATTGTATGATAAGAGAAGAGTGTGGTTTGCAAGATGATGTTGTGACCAGGATTAAGAAAGGAATGCTTCGGTGGTTTGGTCATGTAGAAAGAATTAATGAGGAAAGAGTGATAAAGAAAATTTATGTGACAGAGGTGAACGGCAGTCTGGAAGGGACGCCCTAGGCGAAAGTTTATCGACCAAATTGGCGATATATTGAAAATGGGCCAAATTAAGAGTACCTTAACGGATGCGCGTGTATGCGTAGGTATATGGATGTGGAGGAGGCGAGAGAGGTGTGTCAAGATCGTGCCAAATGGAAGTCCATAGTCTCTGCCTACCCTCTGGGTGACAGGCGTGAGTGTTTATATTATATGTTTTATGTTTATTAATTATAGGATCCCAAGTAGATGGCAGCACCCATCCATCTTCTCTAATTAAATTTGGATGCTATTTTAAATTTCAATAGCCTCGCGAATCATCCTTGATAGGAATCGGTGTTCTTTGCGATGTTTTGTGGTCTATCAAATCTAATGTAATGGCGGGGACGATCTTGAACATGCTCACAAACTGCAGACTTCCTGATACGTCGGTGCTTCATGTCAGCCATAATATGTTCTTTGACACGGGTTTTAACAGATCTTTTGTTTGTCCTATGTAAGAGACTACATTCACAATCCAGCTTGTACACCCTGCATCTTGTAGAGGATATGACACTTGACGGATGGTAAAACTGACTAATCTTCTTCGGCGGCTTGAAGTATGTTTTAATGGAAGCTCGCTTCAAGATGTAGCCAACCTTGTCTGTGACCTCTGACATAGGGTAGTACAGCAGGCGCACGCTCGATCAGCCGACTTCACTCGGTCACTGTGACGTAGGCGCAGGCCCCGAAGCTTGTTGTCTTGCAATACTTGCTCGACGTGCTGAAACTCGGCAGCCAGATGTTTTCTGTCACAGATCCTCGTGCTCTCTAAAACAAAGATTTTCCCACCGTTGCTAACTGTGATGGATGATGGTGCGATTCACCATTTAAATATCAGTTGGTATGGGTATTTTTCCTATATAGCTCCTATATAGGAAAAATACCCATACCAACCTGCCATCTGCTTGGGATCCTATAATTAATAAAATTAAATCCAAACCCACTGCAAGACTTCAAGATACTGTAAGCTCATTTTGCGTAGATCGGACCAAAATTAATATTAAAAACTGAAGGTAGCTGGCTAACTATGACATCGGGACGTCAAACACCTCAGTCCTCCCCGTGACCATGGGTGCTGTAAAGCACCCGAAACGTCGGAATTAAAAAGTTAAAAGTTAAATTAAACCCGATAGAATCCATAAAAATAGTTTCATTTAAATGTGTAGTCTTCGCGTAAATATAAGAAAACATTCTGTGTAATTAATTGGTCGAATTTCAACCACCAGCGACATTAGCATTAATAATTTCAGAAATAAACGTTTCAACGTGGTAGAAACACGCTGCAGCTATATTATGGTTGTAGCACGAATGGGTTGGCTCGACCGGGGAAGGACCACTCTCTCACAGAATACCAGCGTAAAATAGCAGCTTAATGCTGCTGTGTTTCGTATGGTGAGTGTGGAGAACCGGAGACCCTTTTTACTGGAAACGAGGTATTCCATCTTAGTCCTCAGGGTGACAACGCATCTGCATTTTGATTCTTAATCGAGGATAGATGTAGATGTCTATGGGCCACAGTAACCACTTGCCATCAGGTATACTGTGCGCTCGTTTGTCACCCTTATCCTATAAAAAAATAGAATGGTCCCTCACGATTTTTTTTATTCACAGGCGCATACTTTGTAAATCAGCATGTTTACATCCGAAATTGAATTTCGAATTGAATTCGGTTTTCAATTCAAGCTGACATTGTTTCGAACCTTATTAAGGTTAGGTAAACTTACAAACTAGTTAAAATCGCGAAACACCATGGAGTTACAAGCGTTATCGGTACCATTAGGCACATCCGAATATTTTTCAATCCGGAGATCATTTTAATAAATTAAAAGTTTAATTCAAATATTTTATTACTTACAAAATGTGACAAACTTGTCTGGAAAAAACATTCCTGTCGCTTTCGTCTTTGATCGCCATCTAGCGGTGGACAGCTGAGCACCTCTGTTCTGAAAATTCAGTATGATCCACCATTCTGATTGTGTCGCTACGTTTTCGGGAGTAAGAATTACTTAAGTACGAATAAAATTCGATTGATTCAGAACTCTATTTTGTCGGAAGTAGGCCGGTATTAAATTATTAATTTCATAGGGTCCGGTGGGAATTGAACTCAGTTTGCTCGTGTGTTTTGAAATTTAAAGGCGAGCGCTTATATGAGAAGGCTTGATAGGTGAATTGAATACTTAACCTGCCCTGGTAATCTTTGAATAGTACGATAGTAGTACGATATATGTTGAAGAAGAGGCTTATATATATTATATAGTTAGTTGTGTGATTTGATATTGATTCTGATAATGAACACAGATGGAAGAATGTGCCAGTCGGTTAACTTTATTTGGGAGATTCTAATGAGATATATATTTTATGTAAATATATTACGTGGTAAATATATTTTTATATGGTAGAGCCATGCTGCAGTTATATTATGGGCGTAGCACGAATGGGTCCGCTCGACTGGGAAGGACCACGCTCTCACAGAATACCTGTAAAATAGCAGCTTAGTGCTGCTGTGTTTCATGATCAGTGTAGTGAACTGGAAACGAGGCATTCCATCTTAGTCCTCAGGGATGGCAAATGCCCCGAGGAGACCCTGAGGACGAGTGGAAAAATGCTTTTCTCAGTGGTTCCATCGGATGCAGCGATGTATTGATGTAAATGGAGACTATTTTGAAAAGATATAATAAAACTAATAACTTGCTAGGTAGTTCAGTTTTGATTTTCTAAGATCTTCAGTGTCACCCTCGTATTCCATCTTAGTCCTCAGATGTACCAACACATCTGCATTTTGTTCTTAATCGAGGATAGATGTAAGGTGTCTATGGACTACAATATCAACTTAATATCAGGTGAACTGTGTGCTCGATTAAATTGGACCACGATTTTGTTCACGTTTATATTTAAATATAAGTTAATATATAAATTAGGTACTCTGGTCACGAGCACTCTTAATCTTGTAACTCAGGTATTAGGCGTCCATAATATAAAAGATACAACGTCCTATATAAATATATACTAACAGTGACCCAGTGTCCTAGGGTGGCCGAGTAATCCGTTTATGCGATTGCTTTGTTATCTTTTAATTAACACGGGAGATTGCACACTTACGGAATTCAAAAGTTAAACAAGTATTTCGTCGAATAGTTAAATGATGCACAAATGTAATAGATATCGCTACTTTACGATTTAAGATACAACTCCGTAATTATATTTGTTTAAAGAACAATATACGACCTAGTAAGACATGCAGGAAATCGAATGCAGGTGGCTCAGGACCGTGCTTTGTGGCATTCGTCGTGGAGGCCCATGTTCAGCAGTGGACTTGTGAATTGCTGTAATGATGATGAGGAAAGAACAATATAGATTTTTTTATCATCACAGGTTTATAATAGCCTTGATTGACGGGCAAACAATCACAGTACCAGTCTTTGACGATGCCTTCCGTCGCTGGTTTGGGTATCTTACATCTATCGTGATATATTACGTGATACGTGATGATCAGGATGTTCATATCGAAGATAATCAGATCGTACTAGTATTATCCCATAGGCCACTTTTATGAGAAAGGAATGAAACTTTTAATTTAAAGGTTTCGATGTGGTTCTTCTTGTAAATTAGGATATGAAATTTATTGATTTCTGGAATGCTGTTTTAGTATCTCCCAAGACGTAAGTTTTTGCTATGTACGCTTTATATTAGCTTGACCTGTATTTATGTATGTGTGTGAATGCAACGGAATTTCTTAGTTTTTGCCTAATTCCAGACGTCAGAATAATCGAAAATTTTGTAATAAGAACTAATGACAATAGAAAATTAAGACCTAGTATTTTCAGTAGGATTAGTTAGGTGTTGTTAAAGTTTTAATAAACTCTAATATCATTTATACGCTGACTTTGCATAAGTTAAAATCTTACATATATGTAGAGGATCACATCTGCTAGCCGATTTATATTTATTTTTAAATGAAATGCTTCTTTCTTTGTCCCGTATGGCGTTCCTATACTATTCATGATTACGTAGAATATTTCTGACAAATAATTAAAAATTTTGTACAACCGACTACAATATAAATTATTAAGAATAACTCAAAACTATTGGTCAGACCTTCATCAAATGACCATGAGAAGCACCAGCTTTCAAATAAAAAGAATCATCGAAATCGGTTCACCCAGAAAAAGTTATGAGGTAACACACATAAAAAAAAACCTTACAGTCGAATTGAATACCTGCTCCTTGAATAGTGACAATAAGACATATTTCCTTCATTCAATTCATTCAATCATTCTGGACCTAGATAGGGTCCACATAATAATTTCTTACAATGTACGCGAATACTATCCATTAAATTTAATTAATTTTACGAATTTTATCGCGCCAATTTTTATTATTTTTACAAATATTATTTGTGAAGATATTGTGGCGGCGCTGTCGTCGCGCCACAGCAAACATCGAAGCCTAAATCGCGCTATCAAAGTTTCGAAGCAAAACAGTATATATAGAATAGCTCCGAACTACCACTCGGAGCGTTGGCTGCTCCCAGGTAGAACACCCGCCCGGCGGGAGATCTCCTTTCCTTCCACCGCCACAGTGGTGACCCTGACGTGATATGAACACGCAACCAACAATCTTCGGAAACTACAACTTCAAATCCTCGTCATCGTTCTTAAGTACCCCATTCATTCGCTCCCGAGCAAATATTCAGTCTTCACATCCTGCAAGCCATCTAGCTTTACAAAGGTTCATCGCAGCACTATAATAATGCTTCCTGTTCCTTCAAGCTACTCTGCGCTACAGTGTTTGGCACGGCTCTGAGCCTTACTGCTCGACTCTGCTTCACGGCACTCTCGCAGATTACTTGCCTTCTTCTCGACTCACCGTAGACTACAAGGCAATTCCTGGCACCACACATTCGTCGACATCTAGACTGCACTATCGACCTCCGGTCTGAGCAGGGGTGATGTGGCGGCGCTGTCGTCGCGCCACAAGCGAAAATACATCGAAGCCTAAATCGCGCTATCAAAGTTTCGAAGCAAAACAGTATATAAAATAGCTCCGAACTACCACTCGGAGCGTTGGCTGCTCGGGCAGAACACCTTGCGGCAGGATCTCCCCTTTCCTTTCACCCGCCACAATATAAAAATTTTAAAAAAATCCTCATTTCAATAGAGATTCAATCTAAAATTAAACATACCGTTGCAAGACTTCAAGATACTGTAAGTTATTACGAATATTTAAAAGTTGAACCCATCCCTCCGTGACCCATGGGTAATTTAAAGCACCTAAAACGGCAGGAATCAAAAATAAGTTATTAAACGGGAAAAAATCCGTAAAATTAAAAAAAATGTTTGACTCTATGTCTTAGATAGGGTTGCAATTGCAACTTGCATCTTATTTGGAAATGAAATTGAAAAACTGTGTTTTTACTTGGACATCATAATAGTTGCAAAGGTTTGACTAATGGAATAAGTCCAGCTCCGAACTTTAAATACTATTGCTGTGATATTTTAATAGCGTGTAGCATAAAATCTCCTAGTCTTTGCCAACTTCAAAAATGCAGGAGGCTTATTATTCGACTGTATGTTTTTATGTGTATGTTACGCGATCTTGGTCAATTCCGATGTAGATGATTCTTTTTATAAAATAGGTTGTACTTCAGGGTTTTCCAATAAAATTTATGTGGCAGAGGTGAACGGCAGAGTCTGGAAGGGACGCCCTAGGCGAAAGTTTATCGACCAAAATGGCGATATATTGAAAATGGGCCAAATTGAGAGTACCCTTAACCGACGAGCGTGTATGCGTAGGTATATGGATGTGGAGGAGGCGAGAGAGGTGTGTCAGGATTGTGCCAAATGGAAGTCCATAGTCTCTGCCTACCCTTCTGGGTGACAGGCGTGAGTGTTTATGTTATATGTTTTATGTTTATTAATTATAGGATCCCAAGTAGATGGCAGCACCCATCCATCTTCTCTATTGAAATTAGGATGTTTTTTTAATTTCAATAGCCTCGCGAATCATCCTGGGTAGGAATCGGTGTTCTTTTGTAAGGATTCGTGGTCTATCAAATCTAATGTAATGGCGGGGACGATCTTGAACATGTTCACAAACTGCAGACTTCCCGATACGTCGATGCTTCAAGTCAGCCATATGTTCTTTTACGCGGGTTTTTATAGATCTTTTTGTTTGTCCTATGTAAGAGAGACCACATTCACAATGCAGATTCTTAATCGAGGATAGATGTAGAATTATCCTATAAAATACATAGAATGGTCACGATTTTTTTTCTTCACAGCCGCATACTTTGTAAATCAGTATTTTTACATCCGAAATTGAATTTCGAATTTAATTCGGTTTTCGATTCAAGCTGACATTGTTTCGAACCTTATTAAAGTAAGGTAAATTCACAAAATCGCGAAACACCATGGAGTTACAAGCGTTATCGGTATCATTAGGCACATCCGAATATTTTTTAATCCGGAGATCATTTTTAATAAATTAAAAGTTTATTTCAAATATTTTATTACTTACAAAATGTGATAAACTTGTCTGGAAAAAAACATTCCCGTCGCTTTCGTCTTTGATCGCCATGTAGCGGTGGACAGCTGAACACCTCTTTTCTGAAAATTCCAGTATGATCCACCATTCGATTGTGTCGCTACGTTTTTGGGAGTAAGAAATTACCTTAAGTACGAATAAAATTCGATTGATTCAGAACTCTATTTTGTCGGAAGTAGGCCGGTATTAAATTATTAATTTCATAGGGTCCGGTGGGAATTGAACTCGGTTTGCTCGTGTGTTGAGCGCTTATCCTCTGAGCTGCCACAGCTCATGAGAGAAGGCTTGATAGGTGAATTGAATACTCTTAACCTACCCTGGTAATCTTTGAATAGTACGATAGTAGTACGATATATGTTGAAGAAGAAGCTAGAGATGTAATAGATGTTGATAGGTATAGTTTATATTATATAGTTAGTTGTGTGATTTGATATTGATTCTTATAATGAACACAGATGGAAGAATGTGCCAGTCGGTTAACTTTATTTGGGAGATTCTAATAAGATATATATTTTTATGTAAATATTTTACGTGATAAATATATTTTTTATATGGTAGAGCCATGCTGCAGTTATATTATGGGCGTAGCACGAATGGGTCCGCTCGGCCGGGGAAGGACCACGCTCTCACAGAATACCTGCGTAAAATAGCAGCTTAGTACTGCTGTGTTTCGTATGATTAGCGTAGTGAACTGGAAACGAGGCATTCCATCTTAGTCCTCAGGGATGGCAACGTATCTGCATTTTGATTCTTTATCGAGGATAGATATAGATGTCTATGGGCCAAAGCATTTACCATCAGATGGACTGTGTGCTCGTTTCTCACCTGTGTTCTACAAAAAAAATAATTAGAATTATTCCCTAAATATTTAAATATGGAATGCATTTGTTTTTCGACTAACTAAGCCTATTTAACTAAGACTATTTTTTACATAGTAGCCCTACTTTGTAACGTATTATAGCTGCAGCACGGATGGATCGGGACATCCGGGGAAGGACTACGCTTTAATAAAATAATAGAGCAAACTAGCAGCATATTCCTGCTGTTGTGATTACATATTGTGATTAGAACTAGAGATTCTTTTTAGATGACATAAAAAAATATATTTAATATCTTCATCAATTGTGAACCATTTTTCGATTATTAATTTTTGATTATAGCGTTTATACTTCAGGAGTGTTCCCATATAATATAAATTTGGAAGAAAAATTCCATCTCTAACGGTGGCATTATAGCGAATGGTGTTTTTAATGTAAATGGATTGTGATATTCCTTAGTCCACTCAAAACATTAAAATATATTAAAGTTGTATAATGTTGGGGCTTTAATTTTTTTACACACTATATCTTCAGCACCGACTTCAGAATGTGAAATTATTTTATTCTTTTTAGTTCTTTGAAGGCTTTTACTTTTTATTGAAAGTAATTTTTTACTACTAACGATTTATAACAATGACATCTTAGCATTCAAGGGTGACAACGCACCGGAATTATTTAAATACGTGGTAGAGTCACCCTACAGCACTCTTCTCACACTCTTCTCGGCTCTACCGATGCAGAATTTCCCTTTCAGAAGCGTAAAACAGATACACATTTACTGTTGTATTTCTTATGATAATGAGTTACGAGTGCGACACTGAAAGTTTTTAGAACTGGCTACTTGTAAACGATATAATAAGTTCAAATTTTGAAAATGGAAGTCTTTGCCAATATTATTGTGTATGTATTTTATTAATTTGTCATTTGTTTACGATATGGCGGCAAATTGAAAATTGTCTGTGTCACGTCAGCATGAATTTAACGCGAGAAAATGTTCGTATAATGATTTTTTATGACTTTCGATGTCACTTAAGTCAACAAGAAAGTTATGATAGACTTTGATTGACCTTTCACGATGAAGCCCCATCTCGTGCCACTGTTTATAACTGGTTTAATGAGTTTAAACGTGGTCGCACTAATCTCACCGATGATCTACGTGAGGGACGGCCTTCTATGGCGACGACTGAAGATAACATCAGTGTTGTGCGGCGTATGATAGAGACTGACAAAAGAGTGACTTATCAGCAGATTCGGACAAGCTTAGGCATCGGTATGAGTCAAGTGCACAAAATCCTCAATGAACATTTAGCGGTCAGAAAGCTTTGTGCCCGGTGGATACCTCATAATTTGACAGAGGCCCAAAAACTCCGTCGTGTTGATTGGTGTCGTGAAATGGTTCAAAAATTTAACGGAGGTGATTCAAATGCTGTGTTCGACATACTTACGGGTGATGAAAGCTGGATTTATTGTTATGATCCTGAAACTAAAAGGCAGTCTGCTGTCTGGGTGTTTCCTTCCGAGGAGTTGCCAACTAAAGTTAAGTGAGGTCGAAGCGTGGGAAAAAAGATGATGGCCTCGTTCTTCAGAAGGACAGGTCATTACGCAACAATTGTTTTAGAGGATCGAAAAACAGTTACAGCAGAGTGGTACACTAACAATTGTTTGCCACTTGTCTTGGAAAAAGTTCGAGAGAAACGACCTCGCAGTAGGATCCTCCTTCACTACGACAACGCCTCGTCGCACACCGCCAAGCAAACAAGCCACTACTTGGCGACGTCAGACGTGGAATTACTGGGTCACCCGCCCTATAGCCCCGACTTCGCACCTTGCGATTTTTATTTATTTCCGAAAATACGACGCCGGATAATTCCGGACGCCGAGGAAGCAGTGGCTACGTTTCAAAATGCCGTCGAAGAGACCCCTAAGGACGGAAAAGTGCTTTTCTCAGTGGTTCCATCGGATGCAGCGATGTATTGATGTAAATGGACACTATTTTGAAAATATATAATAAAACTAATAAATTGCTAGTTTGTTCAGTTTTTGATTTTCTAAGATCTTTCAGTGTCACCCTCGTATTCCATCCTAGTCCTCAGATGTACCAACACATCTGCATTTTGTTCTTAATCGAGGATAGATGTATGGTGTCTATGGACTACAATATTAACTTAATATCAGGTGAACTGTGTGCTCGATTAAATTGGACCACGATTTTGTTCACGTTTATATTTAAATATAAGTTAATATATAAATTAGGTACTCTGGTCACAAACACTCTTAATCTTGTAACCCGGGTATTAGGCGTCCATAATATAAAAGATACAACGTCCTATATAAATATATACTAACAGTGACCCAGTGTCCTGCCACCCTGGCCGAGTAATCCGTTTATGCGATTGCTATGTTATCTTTTAATTAAAACGGGAGATTGCACACACGTACGGAATTCAAAAAGTTAAACAAGTATTTCGTCGAATAGTTAAATGATGCACAAATGTAATAGATACCACTACTTTACGATTTAAGATACAACTCCGTAATTATATTTGTTTAAAGAACAATATACGACCTTGTAAGACATGCAGGAAATCGAATGCAGGTGGCTCAGGACCGTGCTTTGTGGCATTCGTCGGGGAGGCCCATGTTCAGCAGTGGACTTGTGAATTGCTGTAATGATGATGAGGAAAGAACAATATAGATTTTTTATTATTATTACCGGTTTATAATAGCCTTGATTGACGGGCAAACAATCACAGTACCAGTCTTTGACGATGCCTTCCGTCGCTGGTTTGGGTATCTTACATCTATTGTGATATATTACGTGATACGTGATGGCTAATCAAGATGTTCATATCGAAGATAATCAGATCGTACTAGTGTAATCCCATAGGCCACTTTTATGAGAAAGGAAAGAAACTTTTAATTTAAAGGTTTCGATGTGGTTCTTCTTGTAAATAAGGAAAAAACAGCATTCCAGAAATTTATTGATTTCTGGAATGCTGTTTTAGTATCTCCCAAGACGTAAGTTTTTTTGCTATGTACGCTTTATATCAGCTTGACCTGTATTTATGTATGTGTGTGAATGCAATGGAATTTCGTAGTTTTTTTACCTAATTCCAGACGTCAGAATAATCGAAAATTTTGTAATAAGAACTAATGACAATAGAAAATTAAGACCTAGTATTTTCAGTAGGATTAGTTAGGTGTTGTTAAAGTTTTTATAAACTCTAATATCATTTATGCGCTGACTTTGTATAAGTTAAAATCTTACATATGTATATGTAGAGGATCACATCTGCTAGCCGATTTATATTTATTTTTAAATGAAATGCTTCTTTCTTTGTTCCGTATGGCGTTCCTATACTATTCATGATTACGTAGAATATTTCTGACAAATAATTAAAAATTTAAAATTTTGTACAACCGACCTCAATATAAATTATTAAGAATAACTCAAAAACTATTGGTCAGACCTTCATCAAATGACCACATGAGAAGCACCAGCTTTCAAACAAAAAAAGAATCATCGAAATCGGTTCACCCAGAAAAATATATTAGGTCCTTACATATGAAATTAGCGTTTTGTACGGGAGGAATATAAAGTCAATTTTTATTTTGTAAAATATATTTAATTAATCAAAGTATGCACCGTTGTTATCTATGCACTTTTGCCATCTCATAGGTAGTTCATTGATCCCTTTACTAAAAAAAACCAAGGGGGCGAGAATCAATAAACTCTTTGAAGGCGGTTTGGACTGCCGCATCGGAGTTGAATTTTTTTCCTGTAAAAAATTGTTCAAATTCCGGAAAAAATGATAATCTGTTGGAACAAGGTCCGGGGAGTACGGTGGGTGTCGCAGACATTCCAATTGTAGCTCATCTAACTTAGTGGTTGTTTGCTGTGCAGTGTGTGGTCTTGCGTTGTCGTGAAGCAGCAGTGGCCTAGAGCGATTGAGCAATCTCGGTTGTTTAGCAGCTAGTTTATCTTTCATGGTTTGCAGTTGCTGACAATAGATATCTGCCGTAATCGTTTGACCAGATTTTAGAAAGCTGTAGTAAACGACACCGGCGGTAGTCCACCAAACACTCACAAGTAACTTTTTCTGAGTCAATTTTCGTTTAGGGCAGGATTTGGCTGAGTCTCCAGGGTTCAGCCATTGCGACGAGCGCTTCCGATCATCGTACAGTATCCACTTTTCATCACAAGTAATGATTCGATTTAAAATCCCTTCATTATTGTCTCGGTTGAGCAAAGTAACACAGCAGTCGACGCGTGTTTGCAAGTTCGATTCACTCAATTCATGAGGTACCCATCGTTCAAGTTTTTTTACTTTCCCGATTTGCTTCAAGTGGATTAATACAGTTTTATTACTTACCCCGAAGCCTGCAGCTATCTCTGAATTGCTTTGTGATGGATCCGCTTCCACAATAGCCTTTAATTCTTCATTTTCCACTTTGCTCTCCGGCCGTCCACGGGGTTGGTTATGAAGGTCGAAATTTCCAGAACGAAAATGTTGAAACCAAAAACGTACCGTGCTTTCTTTTGCGACACCAGCGCCGTACACATCATTAATCCTTCGAGCTGTTTCTGCAGCAGTGGTGCCACGGTAGAACTCGTACTCGTAAATATACCGATATTTCATGTTTTCCATTGTGCGGTAATAAGCGACGCCAAAGAAAAAAATAATGAGGAAAAAACAAACGAATGACTGTTTTCAAAACTCAAATGTACCAGCTAATTGAATATATAAATTTGAATTTGGAATTCTTAACCAAAGAGGAGATATTTCAGATCAAAGTGGTCAGTACGACAAAATGCTAATTTCATATGTAAGGACCTAAAATATGTATATATATATATATATATATATATATATAACACAAGTGACAATAAGACATATTTCATTCATTCAATTCTTATAATGTACGCGAATACTATCCATTAAATTAAATTAATTTTACGATTTTTTTATTTATTTTTACCAAATATTATTTGTGAAGGTATAAAAATTTTAAAAAAATCCTCATTTCAATAGAGATTCAATCTAAAATTAAACATACCGTTGCAAGACTTCAAGATACTGTAAGTTATTACGAATATTTAAAAGTTGAACCCATCCCTCCGTGACCCATGGGTAATTTAAAGCACCTAAAACGGCAGGAATCAAAAATAAGTTATTAAACGGGAAAAAATCCGTAAAATTAAAAAAAATGTTTGACTCTATGTCTTAGATAGGGTTGCAATTGCAACTTGCATCTTATTTGGAAATGAAATTGAAAAACTGTGTTTTTACTTGGACATCATAATAGTTGCAAAGGTTTGACTAATGGGATAAGTCCAGGTCCGAACCTTAAATACTATTGCTGTGATATTTTAATAGCGTCTAAATGCATAAAATCTCCTAGTTTTAGCCAACTTCAAAAAATGCAGGATTATTATTCGACTGTATGTTTTTATGTGTATGTCACGCGACATCTTGGTCAATTCCGATGTAGATGATTCTTTTTTATTAAATAGGCTGTACTTCAGGGGTTTTCCAATAAAAATTTGTAAAAAAATATTCCACTCCTAAGGGTGGCAAAATAGGGAATGAATTTCTTAACATTACTATTTAAACGACAATTAGATTATATATTTTAATCTTGATATAAAGTATAAACCGAAATAATTTAACATTCCGATAAATTTCATAACTGATACGTTAGCGATTAAGAACTTCAGTGGGGGTGCGAATCGAAATTTGGTCGACCGTCACGTTCTATTAAATTTAAAGCAAAGTTCTAACCACTAATTTAACCCGGCTACAAACTAATAATTTTCATTATAAATATCCAAACGCCTTAGTAGGTACCTATACCAATTTATTTGACAATTTGGCAATAATTAGCCAAAAGCAAATACAAAGTAGCAAGAAGCAACTATTTCGTGAACGTGTACTCTTTCACTGCTGGCCATATGAGCAAGGACAAGGTCGCTCAGCGAGCTGTATAAGAGAAATATGCTCTTAGTTTCTTTGCATGACACAGAGAAACCGACATAGCCCAACGGTTCAGCTATAGTGGCAACGGGCAGAAATATAGCTAGAAGTTAGGACAACCTATGAGGAAGAAAGATTCTGGAAGAGTAAGAGAAGTGTGCGGTGAGTCCTACTATATGGAGTGATGACTTGTTAAGAAATACAGGAAGTCGATGGATGCAGGTGGCTCAGGACCGTGCTTTGTGGCATTCCTTGGGGGAAGAGGACTTCTGAAGGGCTGTTATGATAATGATGATGAATGATGAACGATGATTTTTTTATGAAACTGAAATTACAAACGAACATACAGTCCAACTGATAACAAGTGCTGCTGCAGTCCATGGTCACCCGCAGCCAACTTCCAAAGAAGGATGCAGATGCGTTGTCAAGAAGATTGAACGCCTCACAGCCTGTAATTATACTGACTCTCTTTACCATTCAGACCCACAGAAACACAGCAGTGCAAGCATAGCTAGCATGGCTCGCTCTCTAGCAAGCATGGCTCTACCACGTGATTGGTTGCACGTGGTAGAGCCATGCTGCAGCTATATTAGTAGTATAGTTGTAGCACGAAGGACCACGCTCTCACAGAATACCAGCGTAAAATAGCAACTCAACGCTTCTGTGTTTCGTATAGTCATTGTAGAGAACCGGAAACCCATTTTACTGGAAACGAGGCATTCCATCTTAGTCCTCACGGGTGACGACGCATCTGCATTTTGATTCGTAATCGAGGATAGTTGTAGATGTCTATGGGCCACAACAACCACTTACCATCAGGTGGACTGTGTGCTCGTTAGTCACCCTTAGCCTATAAAAAAGTTAGCTATTTGTTGACAGAAACATGTAAGAGGGTGATAGATACCCAGACAGGTTTCTAGGCAGAAAAAGAGTATTACAACCTAGGACACCTTTAACTATCCTACACAATTATGTAAATATAATACTTATTAATATAACAAAGTAATCAACTAGCTTGTACCCGGCGCGTTGCTGCCGCAGAAGAAATAATTGTGGAAATATCGTTTTTTTTGGAAGAGTTATATTGTTTTTAAGGGATGATAATACATTCATTGAAATTGAATGATATATTATAACTTTCAAATAAATTTGTCGGTACGATGCGTGCGCCACTAACTGTAAGTTAATTGTACAATTCCTATAACCGCAAGTGCAAGCAATAAGTTGAGAAAGTTTTAGCGCAATCTGATGAACGCTATGGCAGCGCATAAAATACGAACAAAAAAACATTAAGTTTTATATATTAAATTATATTATGTTGTGGGTGACATTAAGTAAACTTTGTTAACAATGTTATAGCACAAAGATTACGTTACGTCCGTTCGGTTTCTTGATCGATTTCATCGACAGTTAATTCGATTGATATGATTAAGAATTAAAGTTTTATCAAACTTTTCCATGATCTTTTTTTGGCGTTTCCGCTAGTCGCCTCTCACGACACGCACGGAATAAAACTCAGTGATAGATTGCCCTGCGTCATCACCACATGGCGATCAATTTCTTTTGTTTATTATTATAATTTTCTTGAATTGCTTAATATATTTATGTGATGAAACACTAGCTTAATCTTCACGTGTAAGAGCCAAACTGCAGCTATAGTTGAGCACAAATGAGTCGTTTTGACCGAGGAAGGATCACACTCTCACAGAATGCCTTTGTGAAATAGCAGCTTAATGCTGGTGTGTTTCGTATATTGAGTCTAGAGAACCGGAGATCCTTTTCATTGGAAACGAGGCATTCCATCATTATCCTCAGGAGTGACAACACATTTGCATTTCGTTTCTTTATCGAGGATAGATTTAGATGTCTATGGGTCACAGTATCCATTTACCATCAGGTGAACTATGTGCTCGTTTGTCGCCCTTATCCTATAAAAAAAACATAAAACATGAGTAAATGTTGATTCCCACTAAGATTCTGAATCAGGATACGCGGCAATCAGTTACCTTGATAACAAAAACTAATTTTAAGTGATCTAGTTTTATTAGGACTGCTTTTCTTATTAGTAGTCCGTCTAGGTAACCTCTATACTTTTTCCACCAGTCTGGTTCCAGTTTCAAAAGTATATAAGGCAAGCATAATTACAGGTTGTGAGGGAATCAGGACTAAAATGAAATCCTCTGCTGCAGTCTGCTACTCGTATATTGTAGTCTTGTTTTGTTACATATGTCCATGAACTGCCCTAGTCACTTACCATCATACTTTGCCTTAATAAAAATATTAACTAAGGCACAGTTAGATATGTATAAATAAAAATTTAATGTACATATGTATATAAAATATAAATAGATATGATAAGAAGAAAGATACTCATACTTTAAATCCTAGGAAAAGGCATAAGCTTATAATGCCAGTTACTAGACTCCACAGAATTAGTTATTCTTTTGTGGGACAATGTACAGTCCGTACAGATAAAGAATGGGATTAGAAATTGCTGCTCATCGAGCCCGTACAGTCAACATGCACAGTAGCAATAGCGGAAACCCGCTAATAACGGTTAGTCGTTATAATAATATTATTCGATTAATTGGAAATATTATTTTAATGGCAAAATATTTGAAAATAATTGTATACGCAAGTAGGTACATTAATTTTAAAATAACATTTATAACAAGCAACACACTCTGGCTTTGCCTGGTGTATTATATTGTAAGAAATTATAAATGTAGAGGAACAAGAAAAATCTTCAATCCCACTTTTGATGTAAGAAATTATTCCACTTTGCAAAATTAAAAATTAAATAGTATATATAGTATTTATATTTATTTATAGTATAATATATAGTATTTATCTTTATTTCGTTTAATTTTTAATTTTCCAGAGTGGAATAATTTCTTTGAATGTATTAACAAACATAATCAACAATAATTATGAAGAAACGTCTAGTTCACAAATCAGCGAAACCGGACGGATTTTTATTTTGTAGTTTATACCATTTTATTATCATTGATTTCAATGACAAGTTGAACTAAAGTTATAGGACGTACGAAACACGCATATTGCATTCAACGTATTTTTTTTTGTAGTCTTTACCGGCGGGTGTGAGTATAGATAGCGACAGTATGCGAGCGAGAGGTGAATAGAGGCGACTCCATTTTCAATCCCATTCTTCAACCGCACGGGTACGCTTTTATAGAATAATTAAAAATTAAAAAATTTGTACAACCGACTTCAACATATATTATTAAGGATAACTCAAAAACTATTGGTCAGACCTTGATCAAATTTATATGGGACCATATGAGAAGCACAAGCTTTCAAATAAAAAAAGAATCATCGAAATCGGTTCACGTAGAACAAAGTTATGAAGTAACACACAAAAAAAACACATACAGTCGAATCGAGTACCTCCTCCTTTTTGAAGTCGGTAGAAAATCTCTAAAAATGTTCAACGTTTGTCAATCAATATATTTAAAAAAAAATTAGACAAAACTTTTTAAAAAGGGGTAATCAAAATATAAGGGAATTTCTTTAACTAACAGCCTATCAAAGTCCACTGCTAAACATAGGCCTCCCCCATTAATTGCCTCATAGGGGGGCGGGGGATACTTGCATAGTTGCCACGCTTGACAAGCGGGTTGGCAACCGCAGTTTTATTTTTATTCAGCTGTTATCAGGAAGATTAGATGTCTTATGGTTCAGTCACCCACTGTCACCTCTTACAATACCCACGCACACACATACAGTAATCAGAACGCGATAATACAAAGTGACTTTCATTTTAATGTCACAAAGTTTGCGAATAGTTCTGCAGGTCGTTTAGATGTCAGTAAGTTGATCGATAGCCGTTTGTTATAGGGCGTGTAGTGGCTGTGTAAGAATATTCACTACCCTATACCACATGAGTAAAGAAACCGTACCGTACAGAGGCAAAGTTTCATACAACCGCGCTACGGTATACGCTATAGGTACACTACTACAAGCTTGAGGCGCGTGTGTGCGTGAGCACTGGCGGCTCGTCACGTACAGAGAGAAACTGCTTTAAACCGGCTCGGCCAGTGCTCAAACTCAGGGTTATGTAAAAAATAATAAGTATCAAGAATAATTCGTATCAAATGAAATATAAAAAAGTGTAAATATGGTTTACTAATACTACGTAGATTTAAAATTTTCGAGGTTGCCGCAAGAGATACCGCTGATTTTGTTAATAAAATTAATAACTTGTTTGATTTATTATCTGTGTCGGGATATTTGTATAGAATATGTTGTCTCAAACATCACAAATGTGAGACTGGTATTAGTAGCTTGTTCCTAGTATTTTCATAATATACTATTTGTCACTATTTTTAATAAAACTATTTTTGTTATAAAAAAATAAAATTTGTATAATGCAGACCATGTAGTTCATAATTTGTTATAGATACAAAAGAAAAAGTATTTAAATCTATATTATATTATAATAATAAAAGTAAGCAATTATTTAAAAAAAATTACTTCATATACCTGAGGTGCCAGGTGTACAGGGGCATGCACATGCACTCAGTGCCTCAAAAAAGGACACTCTGGTTTCTCGCTAATTACCTTAAGAATGCTGTTGACGTTCCCACGTGCCATGTGCCTCAGTGACGCAGTTCTTTTGCGAATAAAAGTAGAAAAATTATCTATGTGGGCGTCAACAAACATATATGACGCACTACAGTCGCGTGGGGGCTACAACAACCTGAAAGCGTTAATATTACACGGAGGGTGTTGTGTGCCCGCGCGTATATCTGACCCATAAGGCGCACTTGTAAGAGAGATTGGCAATAGGCCTTTGATAAAATAGTTTTTATTTTAGCTGTACAGCATGAGAATCAACTGGCCAGCATATTATACCTAAGCGTAACCACATGGCCACGGCCGAGATACTTCAATCCAGTTACTCGTTCAAGAGCAACACGCCTAAAATCACAGGTGGCGAAATTAGGTTACTTCGTGTCCACCTTGCATCATGAGCTCATTCTTAACAACATTATATTTTAGACCGTGGGCTTGCGCATAAATCTCACATATGGACAAAAGTTGTCCGAGTGCATTGACTGAGGGGCTCGGCGGCACCAAATCCATCAATAGAGCAGCCTACACGCGCACTCCCAAATCGAAATATCAGTTTATATACGAAAACATTAAAAAGCATAGCTGAGGTTATCACTTTGCATGTACATACATAAAATTTTCGTATATATATACACTGAGAGGCCATAGATAGATGTTATAGAGGCAATTGTATCACGTTATGATTGTTATACTTTCTTTATTTAATATATATTATATCTAATTTTTTTAATAAGTTTAGTAATTGATTTTGTACCACAACAATAATCGCGGTGTCAGCTATCCGTGAACTTGACTTATAGGCGGTGCGACCTTGTTCTGCTTTAAAACACAACACAATTTGCTTGAAAAAAAAATTGTACAAAGGCAAATAAAGCAGGAATCTGTACAATTTATAACAATATTGTTACCATATAACAACGGTATCAATTATAATCAAAGTATTTAACGGTTAATAAAAACGAAGACGTAGACGCAGACCTTTCAAATATTATGACTATATCAAAATATAAATCTATCGTCTTGCCTTAATAATTACAAAATGACAAATGCATGCAGTCCTTATGTAATCCTTAGGCCGCGCATCGATTACGCGCTCCTTGCGCGCGCGCCATGAATGACCGCGCCGACCAGTGCGCTCCGTAGAACGCGCTCCAAATGTTCCAAGTGTATCAACTAAGCGCTCCTGGTGCGCACGGCAGCCGCTCCAGTGTTTGAAGCCGCGTATCGATTAGGCGCTCCTGGCGCGCGCGTCATGAATGACCGCACCGACCAGTGCGCGCCGCGGAACGCGCTCCAAATGTTCCAAGTGTATCAACTAAGCGCTCCTGGCGCGCGGCAGCCGCTCCAGTGTTCGGTCTACTAAAAATTATTGAATTAAAAGAAAACAATTAATTTTTAACAATATTTTATGGTACTTTTTTCTTATAATATGTGCAGCTTGATTCCATGTTATACTACAATTGAACTTACAACAAGAATTTTACATTGACAGAAAAATATTCTCCAAAAAATTGATCTATTCTATGACAAAAACAAAAATTTTCGATCCTCTTAAGAAGTCTGCAGATCTACGGATATTTTCAAATAGCATCTACGGAATTCTACGGAAAATTTTACACCAATCTACGGATTTGGAAAAACTCGAGTTGGTAAGACTGCCCTAAGGTCTAAGATGCCTCGTTACCAGTAAAAAGAATCTCCATTACTCTGTTCTTATACACATTAGTCAGATTATGCTGTTATATTACGGTAGTATTCACAGAGAACGTGTCCCTGCCTCTGTCGAGCTGATCCATTCGTGCTACACCCAAAGCTGCAGCGTAACCCCGCCAAGTATGCACACAGTATTTATGTATAAGTTTCCTTCTGATATTCGATCACCGAACCCAAATTACTATAGATATAGAACGTTTACTATTTTGTAATATTTTGTTACCCTTGGACCGGACTCTTACATGAGATATATAAATTTTATATCAGTGGGAACTAAGCGCTTCGTCTTTGAAAACTCACAAAATTCAGAATTCAGTCCCGTCACAGCCGCCGCGGATGGCGGTTCCCGACGGCGTTCCCGTAACGCCCTTAAAGGGTGCTATTAACGAAATTCGTCTTTTACGAGTATTATGTAGGATCATTCGACTACACTCATTATAGTGGGATTGTTCAAACAAAGGTTGCAAAGAACAGTTTTTGTTCAAATGCGACATGAAAACTAGTAAAAGTTTGCCATAAATTTCGATATCACTTTTATATAAAAATACTGGCTGATTATTTTATAATTGTAAAGTAATTAAATTAAAAATTAGACTTGTTTAAAAATGTACGTAGCTTACGCATTCTAATTAATTTTAATAAAAATAATAACATTTTACTTATCTAAAACAACTAGTTATTTTCGAACAGTGCGAAAACGTAACTTTATTTAATACGCGATAGTGACAATGGCGCATTGTTATCATTATCGCATTTATATCGTTGCTATCTATCATTTGCTACGTAAATAATGATAAGCTGCCGCATTTTTAATTGATATACTATTATAGTTCTTGAGTAGAGCAGAATGTATTTCACCTGGAAAAGACTCGCAAGGCTTATCTTTCATTGATTGTAACGTGTAGTTGACATGTGATAAAGTAAAGAAGTAAAGTTAAGATATACTTCAGTAACAAGTGCGAACATATTGTAAATTCAAAGTCTTAAGTCATCCTTGTTTTATTGTTTGTCTTATTGTTAATGATATACTAGGGAACAAATTATTCCCTAAATTAAATTATTTTTTTATTATTTTTTGACTAAGTCTTCCAAATGATATCATGAATGAAAGCAATATTAAATATTTTTTTATCTTACTCTCCCGAAATGTGTTAGTGTTCAGAGTGGTTGTAAGTTAGTTAAGTTGTATTAAGTAAACGAGAGCAACAATGGATTTTCTGAAGATAGCTCTGGTGCCGCTGACACTTACTATTGGTCTCACGTACTTAAATATTAAAAAGTAAGTTTATCTATTGTTGTTTCTTCCTTCTCATTAGTATTTTCTGTACTGTTGGACATTAAAGCTTCTAAACTTTGCGAATTGGTAGTAGACCATGCAATATTACAAGGTTTCTATAAAACAGTTTTCAATTCCTGTACTGAGTTCCTATACTGAAGACCTAATCCCGGAATTTCGTAACCGGTTCCGGATCTAGTAAATCTTTAACGGCTTTAGGTTTCTAGCGAGAGTAAGATGGTTTGTATGACGAAATCAAACATTTATAATCTATTTACGTGGAGAGCCATGCTAACAGCTATGCTAGGTATACATAGCTGCAGTATGAATGGGTGGTCACGACCGGGGTAGGACCACGTTCTCACAGAATACCAGCGTGAAACAGCACAATAATTCTGCTGCGTTTCGTACTGTGAATATGGAGAAACGGTAACCCTTTTTACTGGTAATGAGGCATTCCATCTTAGTCCTCAGTGGTGACAACACATCCTCATTTTAATTCTTAATCATTGATAGATGTAGATGTCTAGGAGCCATGCATCCACTTACCATCACGTGGATCCTCACCCTCATTCTATATAAAAATTATATTTGTATATACTGATGTACAGTATTTTGATAACACTAACTAATCCACATCTGACTTTTGATATCTTGAGCCTAAGGCTGTGCTTATTTATAGTAACATCTAAAATTTAAGGATTTTTTTGTTATTGCTCTCTCTGCAATTGGACATTTAAACAGTAGGAAATTAAAAAGTGTTCCTACATTAAATATGAATCAAAACACTTACATATATTATAGAAAGAAGGTGTTCTATAATTAACGAATAAACATACGATAAATATAAACCAACATGTGGAAAGTTCCATAAGCGTTAGGTGTAAATGCATTCAAATAGATATTTAATCAAAATCATTCAATCAGTGTGTAAAATATTTGAATATCGGAATAACAACATTAATACTCTCAGTTCCGAAATCGAAATATTTATATTTATATAAATATAATCAATATAAATTTGTTCCGAAATTCCGGTATTTTAGAATGCGCGTACTAATTGGCATGCATACTAGTGACAAAAGTCATTACCATCTCACACTGTGTGAGATGGTAATGACAAAACTATATAGTATATTGTCATGTAGTGAGGGTTTAAGAGAATCCACTCGCACCTATATTATCATTCCATCGTAAGAGGCGACAGAGAATGAGGAAGCAATAGATGAGCGGTAATATCTTCCTCACAACAACTTAAAATAATAAAAAACTACGGTTGCCAACGTAGCGTGGCAACTATGGCTAATATCCCCCTAGCCTATGAGGGGAATACAAGTTCAGCAGTGGACTTTTGATAGGCTGCGATGATGATGAATTACATATTCCTCCACCAGCTAATCGCCATTGAAGTTGACATTTGGAGAATAAAATGGAATATTTATACGTGGTAGAGCCATACTGCAGGGGTCGGCTCACGTTCTCACAGAATACCAGCGTGAAACGGCAGTATTAACCTGCTATTTCACGCTGGTATTCTGAAATAGCAGGTTAATACTGCTGTTTCGTATGGTGAGTGTAGAGAACCGGAGACCCGTTTGCATTTTGCTTCTTAATCGAGAATAGATATAGATGACTATGGGCTCACAGCAGCTGGACTGGGAGCTGATTTGTCACCCTTATTATATAAAAAATCTCTTACATACTCGTACATATTATGTACAGATATCACTATCTATATAATGAAGAAATGTACGCTTCGCTACTTGAATGCAATATTTTATTTATTTTATTTTATTTGATTAAGCAAAATTTCAGCCGTGGTAGCTCAGATGGTTAACACTCGCTGTAAATTTCACAGTACGCGAGCAAACCGGGTTCGATCACCGCCGGCACTAATGAAATTATTGATTGCAATTTTAAGTGCTGATTTACCACGTGCTCGGCGGTGAAGGAAAACATCGTGAGGAAACCTGCGTGTCTGAGAAATATGAAAAAAAAATATTTCAAAGACATGTGAAGTTCGCCAACACGCATTGGGGGAGCGTGGCGGACATTTCCTTGTCCTAAAACCCTCTCAGAAATGAGAGGAGGCCTGTGCCCAGCCGTGGGACGTCATAATAGGCCTAAGCAAAATTTCACATTGATAATTGGACGTTATTTCGGAAAAAGGATCCAAACCTTCACAAACCCAAAGCCTAGCAAAAACTACTTTATAGATATATAACCTTGGATCGGTGTACAGTGATAATGACTAGCTTTTATTTGTTTGTGATTTTTCTTAGTTACTATTGGTCTTTTATAATAAAAACTGCGGTTTCGACCCATCTGCCAAGCGTGGCAACTATAGCAAATATTTAAATAAGACTACTTTTGATGGATTGTATCGCATATACTCGTATTAACAAATTTTTATATTCCCGACGCGACGCGCGGTCACTGGGAGATTAATGTAAGCGACAAAATCCGTAAAAATTAGATTCATTTAAACATAAGAAATCATTATAGCAAATATCCTCCCTCTGAGGTAATCTATGGGGGTCTATGTTCAGCAGTGGACTTTTTTTCACTGTTGACTACTAGCCTACCTGTCGATAAGTGGTGATGTAGCCAATGATGATAAAACGTACTTACTTAACAATTTTTACAAACCTATTCACTCTCGCTTTGAAGACTATTCCAATTCTCTACTGTTTGCATCACGTCATGCAATTTCTGTGCACATTTTCCGAAATATGTCCTGTAGAATACCATAAAGCTAGCTACTTTGTGTACGAACAGTACAGCTCGAGACTGGTAAGATTGGCTTTAACCAGTTTTGGGTCAAAATAAGCCTCTTGGCGCGCCTTTCCATTAAGTTCAAAGCGTCTAGCTGGCATTTTACAGTAAATCTTAATCCTCAATACCTAAAGGCGGCGGTTATGAAGTCAATGTATTTTGTTAATTTATTTTAAGCGTAAAATTGTTTGTCTCACAGGAACGCTTACAGTAGAAGAGGTGTACAGAGACAGAGATCAGTTTGCGGGTCTTGTGCGCGAGGTAGCGGCGCCCGACGTCGGCCGAATGGGAATCGAGATCCTGTCCTTCACGATCAAGGACGTGTACGATGACGTTCAGTACTTGGCCAGCTTGGGCAAGGCGCAGACGGCGGTAGTGAAGCGTGATGCGAACATTGGCGTCGCTCAGGCAAATAGGGATGCTGGAATCAGGGTTTGTACAATGCTTTTTAGAATTTATTTACCTCTACTATGTCTTGGGGTAATCGCTTTAAATTTCGTAGTTGATACACGAGGAAATTCAGTAACATCTCTACCGGTGGTACTGTGATGTTGTGTGTAATGTGAATTGTAAGTCAATAGAATAAGTGAATTTAAGTGTCATTTAACAACGTGCTTCAAGGTGAACGAAAACAATGTGAGAAAATACATACCTAAGTATGAGAATATTTCAGGAGGATTTTAAAGTCCGTTTACACTCTCTGGAGAAACGCTTTGGGATCTTTACTGCTGTACAAACCTCTCATAAATAACAAGAGACCTATACAGTATGGCTTTAAGTTTATGTACTGGTAACGTAAACATGCCTCAAACCAAGCATTATTTTATGTTAATGTAGTCCACATTTACGACAAACTTTTCTCTAAAAGGTGTTGATGTTTTTAAAGTGAAAATTGAATTTAATATAATAGAGCTTCATATTATACACATCTTTATTTATATAATGTAGTTTTGTTTTACAAAATATTTGTTAAAACCTACCAAATTTAAAGATGTAATTGGAATGTAGGTTACATTTTTTTAATTGAAATGAAACTCGAATCAATTTGTATATTTAGAAAAATGTTGAACAGTATATTTAAATAACGCTTTATTTCAGGAAGCGGAATGCGAGAAGAGCGCGATGGATGTAAAGTACGCAACGGACACCAAAATAGAGGACAACAATAGGATGTACAAATTGCAAAAGGCCCAGTTCGATCAAGAAATAAATACAGCTGTAAGTTTTATTTACAATTTTTAAGTTGCTTCGTCTTCTGGTCCATTCTCCAGTAGACCATCAAATTCCACTGCTGGTCATTCGCATGTTATGTAGTAGGTGGTGTGAGCATTTCGTTTACATCAGAAACGATATAATTATGCCACCATCTATTGGAAGCATTAAGATTTTTCTGGCTTTTCTGCTGTAGTCGGCTTTTAAGCAACCACGGGATTAAATGATGTTATTATTCTCTTACACCGCTACCTGAAATATTTTACGTATATATAGCTACTTTACTTTTTTTAAATTTAGTTTAATTGAGCAAGCCATTTGGTCTCAGGAATTCGCTATATAAATTTCAAGAATTATCGATTTCTGTATAGATAAAAATTATTACATGCAATGTTTTTCTTTTTATAGAAAGCTGAGTCTGCTCTTGCATATGAGCTTCAAGCTGCTAAGATTAAGCAAAAGATCCGAAATGAAGAGATAATGATCGAAGTCGTTGAAAGACGCAAGCAAATTGAGGTATTCCTTTTGTACTGTTATATTTTGCTTACTCCGCTAATTTTATAACATCATACATACTGATTAAACTAATAGGATAACACATTTAATTTTTTGTTAGGTGGAGCAACAAGAAATTCTGCGTCGCGAAGAAGAACTAATGTCCACGGTGCGACTACCGGCTCAAGCAGAGGCATATCGCCTGCAAACTATTGCTGAGGGAAAACGGTATTTAATAATTGTTAATAATTATAACTTGTTAGTAAAAGTGAAAAAACGTAGTACAAGAAATGAACATGTAACGGTATGTCTTGATAAGTTCTTAAAAGCAAAAGTAAAAAAATAACTATGTTAAAATGCAAAACATTTTGAACATTGAATAAAAATCTTAACATGACCATATCATACCTACAGTTTTAATAAATATATCCTTGAGAACATATTTATTAAAACTAATCGGTTAAAGGGTATAATAATTGTTGATTTTAAAACTTACTGATTTTAAAATATTAAGGATTTGATTTTGAAATATTACGAAATAATACGATTATTTTCTTTCATTAAAGGTGCCTAAAACACACTGGAACTAATTATTATTTATTTTCATATATAAATAATCTTCACATATATTATATGTACTAAATGCAGAAGTAGCTGAGAGCCTAAACCATGAATTTAACCAAACGTCCGAGAACACTCACTGGAGCAGCGTGACGGTGTTATTGGTCTAAAACCCTCTCGAAAATGAAAGTAGGCCTGTGCCTGTGATGAATAACTGTTCTTCTTCATCATCATCTTCATCACCAGCCCGCAAAAGTTGACTCCTTGACATGGGCCTCTCCCGTTGTATAAAAAGAGTTTGCCTTAATCGCCACGCTTGCCAGGTGGATTGTTAATAGCTGTACCAGACGTCTCGCACCTTTGATACTGTTCTCCGTCGCCAGTCTGGATATTTATCATCTGGTATAAACGAGAGTTTGGTGCCGACCTGGTAAGACATGCAGTAAATCGATGGATGCAGGTGGCTCAGGACCGTGCTTTGTGGTATTCCTTGGGGACGGCCTATGTTCAGCAATAGGCTTGTGAAAGGCTGTAATGATGATGATGATGATGATGATGATAAACGAGATCCCCCTATGAGGTTATCACGGTTAATGAAGGCCTATGTTCAGCAGTGCACTATTATTAAACTGTAACGGCGACAGTAACGGTATAAATGAGATGGCTACACCGCCATCTATCGGAAGCCATGAGAACTTTCTGGAATTTTCTACTGTCGCCTATTTCGACACACACGTGAAATAAGGTAACAGACTCCCTTACGTGGTCCTAGCTCGGCTGAGTGACTATTATACAACTGTTTTTGTCATTTGATACTTGATCACATATTATAACAAAAGTCAAAGCACAAATAATAAAAGTCAACGTTTTTTATTTACATTTGCTCGATGTCGTTTGAATTTGACGCGACAGTAAACTTTATGATTAAGGGTAGGGGTTGCTAACTTGAAATTCGAGACTTTCAATTCACCATTTGACTGCTGTCATGAACTACGAGTAAGACAAGCATTTTAGTTCACTTGTAATGATTATTGGGAACATACATTCATTTACTCACTACAGCCTATCCAAACTCAACTGCTATACATAGGCCTTCCCCATTAATTGCCTCATAGGGGGCATATTTGCCATAGTAGCCACGCTTGGCGGGTCGGGTTGGCAACTGGTTTTTTATTATTATGAAAGGTCGTCAAGAACATGCTGCTGTCCATCTCCTGTTTCAGTTCCTGTCTCTTATGACACACGCGGGATGATATGGGAAGTGGATTCTCTTACTGCGAACGGGAAATTAATAAAGTGTAATAGATAATAAATGAATATGAATGTTGTTAATATTAAATACCATAGTAATACAGCTAGCTATTTAGAATAATAAATTATAATAATAAGCTTATGCCCAAATGCTCAAACGCTACTCAATTTTAAGATGCCGTTAAGATTCGTTCTGTCTCTTTCACTTTAAATCAAAGTGACTGTGACACCACGAGACTTAACAACACCTTAAAATTGAGAAGCGTTTAAGTATTTGGCCATTACACATTTAAATACTCGTATTATTCTGAATTTGCATAGTAAACATTTTTCTTTTTTTTTCAGCACTCAAACTGTGGAAGCGGCTAAAGCAGATGCGGAACGCATTAAAGTGCTTGGTTTGGCCGAAGCCAATGCTATTGGCGACGTTGGAAAGGCTGACGCCGAGCGTATGCTTGCTAAAGCTAAAGTGTATAAACAGTACGGAGATGCCGCTATGATGGCACTTGTACTCGAAGCTTTGCCTAAGGTACTTAATATTCTTTTTAATTTTCACCTACCATTTAATACAATAAAAGCAATATAGTTCTTGTATTGTATTATTTTATTGCTAAGCCACTGCGCGACGGCTCCGTGGCGCAGTGGCTTAGCAATTGAGTTGCAGCGCTAAGGGACGCGGGTTCGAATCCCGCACGGAACAAGTATTTGTATGGCCAAAGCAAATAATTGTTCCGGGTCTGGATGTTTGTCCTTGTGCAATTTATGTTTGTAAACTGCCCCCACGATACAGGAGAAAATCCCAGTGTGGAGGTTACGTTTTTAAATAAAACAAAAAAAAAACGAAAAGAAAAGTTCTATCACTCGTTAAGTCTACTTTAAGTTTCCTCGTACGGCAAGACTGTAGACTTTTGTTTTAAAGTATAATATCAGGCCGGAAGAATGGTTGCATTTTTCCAACGGTAGCCCGACGTTGTACTGAAAAGCGCAGTGTTGAGCGATCCCCTGTTAAATGTAGTGAGTAGATGGATACGGCTGGCTCAGGACCGTGCCACAGTCTAACTACTATTACCAGTCGTTCAACGAAGGCGTCTAGATGGGGCAATCGTCGATCGAATCGAAGCTGTCCGCTAGGGTTGTCCTGTCACGCAAATAAATTAAAATGGTTCACACTACATGTGCGGTAAACAACTGTGGGTCGTACTAATTTAAAGATAAGTAATTAAAGTTGCCTATTTTTATTATTTCTGAACACTAATTGTCTGATTAAGTTATTTAATTTGTAACGTTTTTTATTTTATTAGTTCCCGTTCTGATAACCCTAGCAATTTATTGTTTATGTCGACTTTTCCGACAACATCAAACGCAATGACTGACTGTATGTTCTTCTTAGGCTGTGACCTTGTTTTGTGCCATCTATGGGAGAGGCCTATGTTCAGTAGTGGACTTGTGATGGGTTGTAATGATGATGAGGATGAACATACTTTTGGTAAAATGTTACTGGGAATTCTTAAATATAATATAATATTCACAATCAAGATAGAGATTAGATATCGAGAGATATAGATATACAGAGAGAATAATACCTATATCTTAATATGTTGTATATATATTATTCTAAACTACATTTTAATTCGTTGAAAAAGTAAAGTCGGCGGTCCCATAGCTGAGCACAGGCATCTTCTCATTTCTTAGGGAATTAAGGAAGAGCCAATCGAGTCTGAGTTTTTAAATTTATAATTTCTGAGATATTAAATCGTTACAAATTTATTCGTTGTGCTTTCACAAGCTCACAGTATTTTATGACTCGCGTTCGTAAGCGCGGCTGCTGACCAATGATGAGATCCCGGGTTCGAATCCCGGGTCGGGCCATAATAAGTTATTGGGTATTTAAAGAAAAACTTGTAGTAGCAGCACGGAGTCATGAAGCAGGTGGTATAGGACTCGTAAAGCACGTAAAGCCATTGCTCCTGCGCCTGATCTCTCTTCGGTCGTGTTCGAATTGCTGTCCCATCTGACTATAACCTGTGTTTACGCACATATTCGTTCACTATGATTTTGTCCTGCGTAAATACGAGTAGCTAGTCTCCGCTGAAACTGTACACTGTAACTGAAATTCGGTCTAGAGGACATTATTATTTTATACATACCGTTATAGCCTCAAAGTCAAAATGCCGTGTATTGGCGATAAGAATATCCACTACCCCATATCATCCCGTGGGTGTCGTGGGGGGCGACAGAGGGTAACATATCGGGAGATGGGCAGCAGCTTCTTCCTAATAACGACAAAAAATAAAGAAACTGCGTTTGCCAATCCGCTAGCCCAGCGTGGCAACTATAGCAAATATCCCCCTTTGAGGCAATCTATGGGAAAGGCCTATGTAAAGACGGGTGGGCAACCGCAGCTTTTTTTTATTTTAGTTATTATTAGACCCTTTTTACTGGTAATGAGGTACTCCATCGTAATCCTCAGGGGTGACAACGCATTTGCATTTTGATTAGATGTCTTTGACCCACAGTGTTGCTATACATATTAATAACGGGAAAATCTGCCGAAATGTGCGTTTACTATCACTTAATTTTATACGTGGTAAAACCACGCCGCAGCTATATTATGGTTTTAACACGAATGGGTCGGCTCGACCGGGAAATGACCACGCTCTCACAAAGTACCGGCGTGAAATAACAACTTAATGCTGCTGTGTTTCGTATGGTGAGTATAGAGAACCAGAGACCCTAATTACTGAAATCGAGGCATTCAATCTTAGTCTTCAGGGTGACAACGCATCTGAATTTTGTTTTATAATTGGAGATAAATGTAGATATCTATGGGCCACAGCATCCACTTACCATTAGGTGCACTGTGTGCTCGTTTTAATATTATTATTTTATATAAGAATTATTAAATAAACCGTTGCTTAATTGTGTCGAAAGATCGCGGCAGAAGTATCGGCACCGTTGGCCAAGACCGACGAAATAGTCCTAGTTGGGGACAATGGTGCTACTGGAGAGATGGCCCGCTTGGCCGGTGGTATTCCGCCAGCTCTTAAATCTCTCACCGGCCTGGACATTAACCAGGTGCTGAAGCGTTTGCACCCTAATAGCGCGGGAGGTAAGGCTTATTATTAATTAAAGAGTTTTAATGTTTTTCTTCAGTTTTAATCATTTCATTAGAATGACCAGCATTGTCATATTATTTATATGTCATATCATATTATATTATTTTAATGTAGGTAAAATATACTAATGAAAAATTGTAACTACGAATAAAATTTTTATGCATCGGTTAATTAACGAAAAACGCGCTTCATTTATACAATATTTATCATTCAATATTAGTCAAAGTAATTAATTATTAAACGTTCCTTATACTTATTATTGTAATCTCTATACAGGGTTAATTTGCAATAACCAACCACATTTGCAGAGACGGTTCAGAATAAGTAATATAGACAAATGGTGAAAAAAAATTTATTAAAAAATCTCAAACATTCTATCGTTTTTATCTTTTGAATTTTAACAGATTTTAACGGTATATCATTATTTATATATTAGAACTTAAGTTTAAAATTTGGCTACTCTTTGAAAAATAACCCTGTATATAAAAATCAATTGCTGTCCGTTAGTCTCGCGAAAACTCGAAAATAGCTGGACTGATTTTGATGAAATATTTTGTGTGGATTTGAGTGGATCAATGGATGATCTAAACGATTCACAATTGGACCCGGTAGGTGGAGCTGTTGTCGACATCCAGAAATCATCCGTGCGAAGCCGGGACGGATAGCTAGTAAATTATATAAATAATGATGTATATCTTTCTTTGTCTACTACTTATTAAAACAGTTTAGAACGATTTTTTTAAATTATTCAAAATTTTTTTATATTTACGCGAATCCTAATTTGTTTTAACAAAAAAATTGTTTCATACATTTTTTTTATCTACATTTCTTAACTACAAGTACAACTACAACACTAATACCATTATTTGTGTTTCGTACAAAAACGAAGCACATCTATACAGATTTGACGTTAATTGAATTTTCAACTTTAAATTATTTTTAGTTTGGGGTTATAACTTTTTGAGATCATTGTGTGAGGTTATAATTTAATACTCTTTAAACACCATTATTTTTGTTTAATTTTATTTAACATTGAATAAATTCTTCAAAACTACTGTCCGTCTTAGGTACCCCTTGTATATGCTAAAGTATCGCTGAGAAAAATGGGTAAAAGAATTTCAGGTTAACAAAAAGACAAAGATTTTCATGCATTTTTATTAGGAAGGGCTGAAACATGGAATGCTATTTATATATTTTTGTTTTATTTTTTTATTAAATAACAATGTACATTTAAGTAATCAAAATTAATTATCAAAGAAAAATCAGTAGTGTTTTCATTACTGTTTTCGTTCAAATATAAAACTACCGGAAAATAATTTCGAATTATATTGATTTGAGATTAAAGTCGTGATTCTAATCTCTAAAATGTTTACGATATTCGATTGTAAAAATAGATATTCAAAACATCGAAGACAAGTTGTCGAACAATAGGCCATTTTCAACAATGTTCCTTATGTGTCCTACTGTATTTTACTAGTGTAAATATCATCGATCACTAATAAAAAACTAGATACACAATCAGTGACAAAAAATGTCCTTACCGAATGAGCGCCTATTCGAACATTTGGGTACGCTTTTAATTTTTACGTAGCTTTGTGAATAGAACTTTAAGCCAATGCGTTTAAGGTTGAATTTACATTAATGTATATTTAATTCAACTAGAATTATGTCAAATAATTGGCGACAGTTTTTGCATGGGATTATGTATCTAGTTTTTTATTAGTGATCGATGATAAATATATATTTTTTATTGTTTGTTTTTTATCTTTGTTCTAACTGATTAAGTCTAAATATTTTGTTTTGTTTGTGTCTAACTGATTAATTTTGTCCACAGATGAATCTTCTCTTCTCGCAACTACTAGCAAGAAGAAGGAGGTGGCAGCATGCTAATCTGTTAAGCGTCTCACGGTCTATTTACTCTTCTATTTTAACGGTGCCATAAATTTAAAAAATCCGTAAATACTATTTTTAGATCTGAAGTGTCATTTCAATTCAGATCTAAAATAGTATAATTTAGATTTGACGATGTAGTATAGTATAAAATTACCACTTGATTGAGACTAAGGTACAATAATGAAATTATATTAATGTATATTTTGATATTATTGGACGTCTTAGAAAGCGTTAATGAATCTATTTGAAAATTCTATTACATTGAAGTTGAAATAATTGAAATGAATTATTAAGCCATGAGTAAAAGACCGAACGATTGCCTATTTCATATTCTTCTTATAACAACCGTCACAACATTAGTAGTTATTTAAGTAATATACCAAAAGCCGGTAAAATATATAAAAATACGGAAAAGTCAATCAATATTAAAAAAAAAATCTAATTAACGAAATGTATTTATCCAGCTAACGGTAAGTTTTAAGGAATTTTGTATCTAGACCTTGACTAACGTAGATTTTGTACTATGTATCTATTTTTATAAAAGTGATTCAATCTAATAACACTGCCCTTTATTGTAGCATTCGTCGAAGTACGTTTACTGCCTCGTTGACAATCACCTTTACAATGTTGGTACCAATACTATAATTCTTCATTAGTAAGTGTTTAACTATTTCTAGAGTCAATAGCTCTTGTGATTGTATTCGTGTGTGGAGTTTGAAATAGATAAAGAAAATATACATTATATATAATACTTATTTTACTATACATGTGTTGTAATTCACAACTTATAATTTCCACTGAACTTCTAACTTAATGTGTAGTTACTTGCATTCATACATCACGCACATGTTTTATTATTGTAATTGCATTATTTTGAATTTTAATTATATTTGACATTTTGTATATGTAATGCAAAATTATATATTATTTGGGAAAATAAAGGTTGGTAAAGTATTAAACTGTCTTTTAATTATAGTCTCTAGTGAACTGTCTCTTAGTTGTCACCCTTTATGATTTACTGAATAACTCCACCAAATTCAACTCTTTATAACATAACATATAACATAAACACTTACGCCTGTCACCCATGGGGGTAGGCAGAGACTATGGACATGCTCGTCGGTTAAGGGTACTCTTAATCAGGCCCATCTTCAAGACATCGCCAATTTGATCGATAAACTTTCGCCTAGGGCATCCCTTCCCGACTCTGCTGTTCACTTCTGCAACATAGATTTGCTTTGTCACTCTTTCCTCATTCATTACCTACTCAACAAACCACCGTAGCGTTCCTTTCTTAATCCTGGTCACAACATCATCTTGCATCTAAACAATATCATTATCCATACATATTATACGCAGTAAAATAAATATAGTTGCATAACATTATTTTTACTCAACTTTCTGTAAAAGCAAAATAATTTTATTTCAATATGATAACTTATCCCGGTTTCTTTTTTTATAGGTTCTTCCGCCTTGTAACCTACTTGACCACTCATGAGGTCGCTTTTGCTAAATATTTAGCGGGTTTTTTGTATGTTTACAGATCGAAATCAATCATAATACATACGAATGTCTATGCGATTCATTAACTGGCGCGTTGATTGTCGTTTTTTAGCTTCGCCCATTTGATTGTCGTTTGCGTGGCGCCATTTTTTGAGCGTAATACTGGTAATACGTTCATTTAATTATTCATTAATTAATTCTATCATTCGGTCATTAAATTCATTTATTTATTTATTCGTTATAGCCTATCTTTAACATGTTAATACCATGAAATCAAAACCTTTTATGTGAATATTATTTTATGCTTAATCAGATGAAAAATATTATTTTGAATAGACAAATTCCTGAACATAAATAATGTTCAGTCACTTTTTAGCGTTACGAAATGCTGTATTTACAATTTTTCATAGAAATAAATCAGGTTTTGAGCTTTTTAGGGTTCCGTGCCCAAAGGGTAACCAACGGGACCCTATTACTAAGCCTCCGCTGTCCGTCCGTCCGTCCGTCCCTCCGTCCATCCATCTGTCTATCTGCGGGCTATATCTCATGATCCGTAATAAGTAGATAGTTGAAATTTTCACAGAATGTGTATTTCTGTTGCCGCTATAACAACAAATAATTAAAAATTAAAGGGGGCTCCCCTACTAGAAACGTGGTACGGAACCCTTCATGCGCGAGTTCGACTCGCACTTGGCCCGCTTTTTTATCTTACCTTTAAAAAAATCTAATTTAGTTATATCCAAGCGTTTTCGTTACCTCATAAAAAAATTAATCAAGCTCTTTTGTTGCGTGAATTTTTGTTCGATGCTTACTTATATTACTTCAAACTGCATCATAAAATAAACTGTGCTTTTCAATAAAAATTACAATTCTTGATGAAACAATTTTTTTACGGATTTTTATCGCGTAGTGGCGGTGTAAAATTATTCACTACCTCATATCATTTCGTGTCGTTAGAGGCGACAGAGGAAAACCCTTTTTTTATAGGAGAGGGGGAAAACGAGCATACGGTTCACCTGATAGTAAGTGACTACAGCCGCCATGAACAACTGCAACACCAGGGGAACCAGGGGAACGTAGATGCGTTGCTGGCCGTTGCTGGCCTTTTAAAAAGGAGTAAGCTCTTTTCTTGAAGGTCCCTAAGTCGTATCGGTCCGGAAAAATCGCCGGTGGTAAAATTCCACAGAGAGTTCGTACGCGGAAGAAAACTCGTAGTGAAACGTACAGTGGTGGACCGCCAAGCATCCAGATAGTGTGGATGGTATCGGGAGTTTTGTCGAGATATGCGTTCGTGAAATTTGGCGGCTGGGATTAATCCGAACAATTCCTCAGAGCACTCCCCCGTGGTAAATGCGAAAGAAAATGCAAAGGGATGCAACATCTCTTCGCAGCGCCAGTGAATCGAGCCGATCGGAACGGACTCGGTCGTTGATGATTTGAGCCGTTCTGCGCTGGATGCGGTCAAGTGGAAGGAGCTGGCACTGGGGAGCGCCAGCCCAGAGATAGGAACAGTATTCCATGTGAGGCTGAACCTGCGTCTTGTATAATTGCAGGCGGTGTGCCGGCATGAAATACTGTACCGCTCTGCTGAGCACGCCAAGCTTTTTAGAGGCGAATTTGGCCTACTCTTCCAAGTGACCACGAAACTGCACGTCACTCGATATGTCGACGCCGAGGATTCCGATACTGACTGAGGCAACAAGGGGAGTACCTTGAAACTGAGGAGAAACGACAAAGGGGTTCTTTTAGCGGTAAACGCGCAAACTTGTCTTCTGAGGATTAAACTGGACTAGATTTAGTCGCCCCAATCCGAGACTTTGTTCAGCAAAGACTCGACTTCAGACACAAGTTTGATCCGATACTCGGCGACGTTTTCCGAGAAATATAGGCACGGCAGGTGTATAGAGCATCACCAGTGCTGTCATCCGCATAGTAATGAATGTTACCGCTTCGCAACATATCATTGATATGCAGAAGAAACAGCTTGTGGTACACCAGCATTAATAGGTTTGTAGTCGGAGCATACACCGTCTACAACGACCTTGATGCTTCGATCTGCAAGAAAGCTGGTAATCCAATTGCACAATTTCTTGGGAAGCCCATAGGAAGGGAGCTTCGAAAGAAGAGCTTTGTGCCAAACCCGATCGAAGGCCTTCGCAATGTCCAAACCAACGGCCAATGCCTTCCCCTTGGACTCTACTGCCTCCGCCCATCTATGAATCAGGTAGACCAGAAGATCATCAGCTGATCGACCCCGACGAAAACCGTACTGGCGGTCACTAATCAGCTGGTGATTCTTAAGGTACCGCATGAGCTGGCAGTTTATAATGGAAATCTTTATATTGGAGAACAAAGAGGTGATGGCGATAGGCCTGTAATTAGATGGGTCTGAGCGGTCGCCTTTTTTAGGATTCGGGTTGACAAAAGCCGTCTTCCATGTTTTCGGGACTACGCCTAGGGAGTAGGAGTACCGGAAAAGACGCGTTAGAACCGGTGCCAACTCCGGAGCACACGTCCTTGGCACAATTGCGGGGGATTCCGTCAGGCTCACTTGACCTTTGGGGTGTCCAGGGAGAGGAGTGCTTTGCGAACCGAGCGCTGTGTGAACAGGACATCCGGCATGGAGCACTCAACCCCGGGATGGTTGGCGGTGTGTTCCCCCCGTCATCGAGAGTCGAATTAAGACGCAAATAAAGAGCCTAGCAGATCGGCTTTCATAGCAGATTCTCCTTTGCCGCTTGGGCCAGTGAGTCGTCCTCCCTGTGCAAAGATGGAAGAGATGGCTGACAGAAGTTTCCTTGGAAAGCCTTGGCGAGAGACCAGACTGCACGTGTTCCCGAAGGAAGGCGAACTAGTTTCTCGCCAATTCTGCCTATGTGCTCTGACTTTGCCTTGGCAATGACTCTTTTGAAGGACCTGGAGGCGGAATTATATACTTCTTTTTAAGAGCGCTGGTGTTTACATCCCGTGACGTTGATGCGTCAGCCCAGGCCCGGTAGCACTCCTGTTTGTAGCGTGATGCTATTTTACAGGAGCGACTAAACCATGGCTGATATCTGCCTCCGATGGGCACCACAGAGGAAGGAATAAAAAGTTCCATACCCTGAAGTACCACATCAGTAACATAATTAGCAACAACGTTGGGATCGTCCGGTGAGAAGCAAACCCACCCCCAAGGGTAGTATGCAAAGAAAGACCGCATCCCATCCCAATCGGCCGACCTACAGTGCCAAACACGGCAGCAGCCTGCATAATGCAACCGCGACGTTAGTGTGAGTGGCACCACACTCCGGACAAGACAATGGTCCGACGAGCCTAGAGGGGCGTCGACGGAGACCTGATATCTGTCCGGATGAGAGGTCAGCAGAAGGTCCAACAGGGAAGGTGCATGATCCTCCACATCTGGAATTCGCGTTGGCAAAGTAACGAGTTGTATCAGACCATATGCCAAGGCAAAATCATGAACAGATCTTCCCGCATGATCGGTTAAATGTGAACCGAGCCATTCGGCGAGGTGGTGTATAAATCGCCAAGGATCACGATCTCTGCGGATGGGACCTGTTGTAGCAAGGAATCTGTAGCCATTTGGACGTGGTCGATGAGTCGGTCTGTTTCGGCATTACCGCTATGGGACCTATAGAGGCACCCGTAGATGCGCGGATGGTCGTCGCTGTCTACGCGTAGCCAAAGGATGGACAGTTCCGAACCTTCAAGACTGCCGAGGCGTCGAGAACAGATGTCCTCTCTGACGTATACGCAAACTTTAGCCCGAGGCACAAAGGAGTGTTCCAATTTGTACCCCGGGTAGGAGAGATACGAAATATCAGCCGGAGAGGACACCTGCGTCTCGTTGAGAAAGAGCAAGGCCGGCTTCGCCGTCTCGAGATGGTAGTGGAAATAGGGAGCAGCATATTCCTGCTAACAAGTGAATAGAAATAACAAACTGCGGCTGGCAACCCGCTTGCCAAGCGTGGCAACTATGGCAAATACGAGCAATATATGGGTTGTAATAGTAATGGTTACGGATTTCATTTGCATGTTAATGCAGCTTCTGTAGTTACGGTGACACTGAGGGAGTTTAGTGACCTGATGTGTTAACCCTTGCTTCCTTCAGCTTTAAGTTTTAATTTGGTCCAATCTAAACAGAACGAACTAACTGTACTTATCTCTGATCAGAGATAAGTACAGTTAGTGTCAGAGAGTGTTAGTTAGAACGCGCCGGCTTCAGCCTTTTAGTAGTTTCAAGATCCCACGCAGTCAACCAATCTTCTCTTTTGAAATAGATTCAATAGCCTCACGAATAACCCTACGTAGGAATCAGTGATTAGTAGTAGCAATCGTGTATATGTTCACAAACTACGGACTTCCTGAAGCGTCGATGTTCTCTGTCAGCTATATATTTTGTATTATAGAATAAGGGTGACAAAAAAGCACCACCTGATCCACCTGATTATGTGGCCCATAGACACCTACATCTCAGCTATATTATTGTTGTAGCACGAATGGGTCGGCTCTACCAGGGAAGGACCATGCTCTCACAGAATACCAGCGTAAAATAGCAGCTCAATGCTGCTGTGTTTCGTATGGTGAACATAGAGAACCGGAGACCCTTTTTACTGGAAACGAGGCATTCCATCTTAGTCCTCAGGGGTGACAAAGCAACTGTAGTTTTCTTTGTACGAAGTTGACTGAGGAGTCTACGAACTCCAGTAGCCACTTACCATCAGGTGCATTGTAAGTCCGTTTGTCAGTTCAGTTTTTAAAAAAATCATACAGAAAAATTCAAAATAATTTACAAAGTAACATTTGATTAGGCTTCCAATTCGGCAACATCTAAAGGTTAAAAGCTCTTAAAATAAAGTAACGAGAGCCTTCCTTTCTTACAATCACGTGCCTTACTAGCAGCTTAATGGTTTATGAACAATTTATGTGTCGTAAAAGTTTGTGAATTATCGAGCTTGCTCGTAAATTTGTTATTTTTATATTAATACCTTATACATGAACTTTTTCTTCTGTTTTATTTTAAAGTTGTTTTTATTAAATACATCATCTTAATGCAAATGTGGGCACTTAAAAATGAGGTGTAGGTAATATTTGACAGATTTTAGGGCGGGGAAGTTAATTTGTTCGAAAAATGTAAAGGTTTATATGTAATGTGTTAGTTATATTTTATATTTTTTATATTAGATTAAAAATAAATAAACGAAATCACAAATATTCATGAATGCAGAAAAATTGAAAAAAATTAAAATGAGCAAAAAATTAAAGAGCAAACCACTAACGCACTGTCTTTTGTATTAATATAATACTCTACAAACTGTTGAACTTTTATTTAAAACTAACTTCTCAATTAAATGACATAGTGTAACAAAAAACTTCACCTCAGTGTCAACTAACGACATCTGGTGAGCGGAAGATTATTAACCCTCATCCCCGTGTAATGGCGGCATAAGAGAATCCATCACCCCACTTCGCCCTGTCGCATGTTAAAGGTGACTATGGTGATTCCAACAAAGATTTCATCGTTTCCGATAGATAGATAGCGATGTAGTCAAGCTACTAACAAATTCTGTATTTATTGGACCAATGTTCTCTATTTATTGGATTAAATATTGAAACAAAATAACTCATACTCACAAAATAATATATTGGTTTAGCGCCAAAAAAGAAAATCACAATTGGACTTGATAGATGGAGCGGGCTGTGATTTTGTATTTAAACCGTAAAAAGTCCAGAGTGAATTAAGAATTTTAGAACCCGTCGCGCCACCCACCGGAAAGAGCAGAACAACGTCTGCCAAGCAACCTAGTGCAAGTATTCAATAGTTTGTGCGTCTTTTAGTGATAATTTCTGTAACTTCTGATTATGAACGACTAGATCGATTAAGGTTAAGGTCGTGTTCCCTCAATATGATTTTGTCGAGACGATGACTCATATCTTTGCTAGGATCCAATAGGTAGCGCTGTAATCAAATAGTTACTCATATTCACAATATATTTATATGTTGGTTAAGTGCCAAAAAATTCACAAAATTTGAACTCGATAGGTGGTGCTGTGGTCGGGTTATGAATAAATTTTATATTTATACTGTAAAAAGATCAGTATGAATTTAGAAATTCAAAGTGCAACTTATCGCGCCACCTACCGGAAAGGGCAAAACAATGTCTCCTGAACAAGCTAAGAGAATATAATCGTTGATGCGTCTGTTAGTGATCGTGCAACTTCTAAACTTAATCGATTGAGGTTATATTCACACAATATATTTGTTTAGTCAAATCAATATAGTTGTTTAGACGATGGTGCTTAGCTATCCTAAGATCTGATAGATGGCGCTGTAGTCAAGTTATTACAAAGTCTATACTTATATATTAACAAAATAATTGTGAAAGTTTCTCATATTCACAATTGTGTTGGTTTAGTGTTGAAAAAGGAAAATCACATAATGTGCACCATACTCGAGTTATTAATTTAATATTTACACTTAAAAGTCCGGAGTGAATTCTGATTGCAACTAATAGCGCCTCCTACTAGCAAGGACAGAACAACGTCCTGCTTGTAAATTTATATAAGTACTAGTATCGCTTGTGGGCGCAATTCGGCGATTTGTGATGGTAAAGTAACGGCAATTTTACTTATTTTTTAAATAACTACAGTTACAGTTACCGTAACAGCCTATCCAAACTCCACTGCTGAACATAAGTGTCCCTCATAAACTGCCTCATAGGGGGGATATTTAACATAGTAGTGCCATATGTGTAATAAATACTAATAGTGAGTCAACTAGGCGACTAGATGGAGCAACGATGGGGCGCGATATGAAGGAGAGCGGAGTCCCCCCCTGCCCGCGACGTCTGCGGTAGTACCGGTCGGCTTCGTTTGCATACCGGTACGCCCGTCGAGGAGTTTTACGTTCACGGAATCAGTTGCACGCGTTTTTTGTTCACCAACAACATGATATTACTCGGTATTATTTTGAAATACTGGGAAAGATTGTAGGACGCTTTAAGTAAAATTGAATTATAATAACCATGTAATTGCTTTCCATCACGATTTTTTATTGAATTATATGTAAGGATGAGAATTTATTATATCATTAAATTCAACAAAAGACAATTATAAATGTCGTAAAACAATAATAAATGTCGTAAATATTTGTCGGTTCCACATCTGTAACGAGGCGGTTGAATAAACAGAACCAACGTATAATTTTAACCTGTTTTATTTATTATGTATTCAACCCCCCTATCCAATATTTTAAGAGGAATATCTAAGATACTGCTATATAGGCAAAATATAGTAAAATTAGGTAGGTACCTACCAGCACGGGCCTTTGTTTCCATCACGACGAATACCTATAAAATATGTTATGATATTATTATCTAAGGAAATGTTTTTGTGACAACCCTTGCATATTTTTAGCTACTTGACGTCGATACAGCCTTGTAGGTATTTTGCGGTATAACAAAGGACCCACTATTACTATTTATTACACATATTTTTTACGAATTGGCAACCGTAGTTTTTTTAATTTTTTAGGAGAACGCTGCCATCCGCTGCTATCCATCTCCTGATTTGTTTCCCTCCGTCGCCTCTTAAGACACCCACGGGACTATATTATGGAATAGTGGATATTCTCACAACGCCACTACCATGACGTTCAGATTATTAATTGATTAATTGAAGTTTATTTGTATGCAAATTCTTCTCTCATAAACCCTATTGAGATAAGAGTGGGTAAGAGCAATAACGTCATGAACGGGTTTAAAATGATTTTCTTTAATTGGTTAAAGGATTTTAATTAATTGATTTTCCGTACAGAACGCTTGTTTACTGTAATATAACGACATAATTAACTGCCTTAACGGCAACAAACGCAAAATGTGTTCTTTTTATGTAATTTATGGTACATTACCTTTGAATGATAATATTTTAATGATTTCTTATATTTACGCGAACACTACACATTGAATAAAACTATTTTTACGGATTTTATCGCGTTTAATTTTAATATTTTGATTCCCGACGTTTCGGGTGCTTTACAGCACCCATGGTCACGGGGGGACCATGGGTGCTGTAAAGCACCCGAAACATGATAATATTTTGTTTAATTTCTCTTCTTTTATAGTAAATACTATAAAAGGTAAATACAATTTTCAACGTTCACGAATAATTATAATGATGCCCAATTTATAAAACTGTTACGGTAAGCTTGTAATTTGTCCAGTACTGCGTTAACGGTAGTAGTGAAACAGTGGAATCGTTCATATGCGGCCTTTTTACAAAACGTGGTACATTAATAGTCTCAAGTTTAAAGGAGTATTTTTCAAGAAAGAATTCCTTGAGCAGCGAAGGCGCATTTTTCGCGAAATTTGACATTTTCTGTCAAACACCATACTTAACATTTTTATATTTTCACAATCCTCTTAGATGCGTTGCCACTTCTAAAGGCTAAGATGGAATGCCTCACAGCTGTAATTATATTGGCTCTCTACGCGGATTATCCCTAAGGCAAACTAGGTACGTGCCTAGGGGCGCGTGCGGAAATTTTCAAACGAAAAAAAATTCGTCTATATGATTACTTCTACATCGCTCTCACTCTCTCATCTCATTTTTTCACCAGAACACAGCAGTGCGAGCACTGCTATTTGGCGGCAGGAATAAGTAAGAGGGTACCTACCCAAACGGACACCTCGGCAAAAGTCCTACCACCCTTGTGAAACCTTTTATATATTCGACATTTTGCTTTCAAATGCCATACATTACATTTTTATATTTTCATCATCCACTTACTATCTGCTAACTTCAAATAATGAAGGCTACAGATGCGTTGTTGGTGTGGTTTTGAATACCAGCGTAAAATAGCAGCTTAACATTGCTGTATTTCGTATGGTGAGTGTAGAGAACCGGAGACCCTTTTTACCGTATTCCATCTTAGTCCTCACGGGTGACAACGCATCTGCATTTTGATTATTTATTGAGGATAGATGTAGATGTCTATGGGTTACAGCAACCACTTACCATCAAGTGGACTCTGTGCTCGTTTGTCATCCTATCCTATAAAAATAAGTAAGCAGTATAGTGGGAAATATACTAAATATAGTATGGAATTTGACAAGAAATATCAATTTCGCTAAGATAGTGGCGGCGCGGCTGAGAGACTTCTTCCATAAGAAAGAATATCCTTAAACACACATTTTTTAGGCTCGAGACAATTAATTAAACCTGTTGTGTAACAAGAAGGATAGATTTTAAGAGTAGGTTTGTAGCGCCTGTGTGTTTTTGTGTGAGAGAGAGAGAGGGAGAGGGAGATGAAGATGTGTGTGTGTGTGGGGGGGGGTGTGTGTGTGTGTGTGTGTGTGTGTGTGTGTGTGTGTGTGGGGGGGGGTGTGTGTGTGTGTGTGTGTGTGTGTGTGTGTGTGTGTGTGCGTGCGTGCGTGCGTGCGTGCGTGTGTATGATATGATAATTTGCATTTAAGAAGCAAGTGGATTTTCTGCTTCGCCGTTTAAAACATTCAATAATTGTTATTATTGAAATTGAGTAGTAACCCAATTGGGCAACCGGTCGGAATGCAGTTACATTTTAATATCACACTCGTAGTCGTAGTAATTGGGCCAAAGCATTTGCCCTACTGCTATTGACCTCAATATAGACCGTATCGAGTGTACACGTACAGAAAAGAGGAAAATTACGTCTTGAATAGTTACAGGTTTTATTCGAATACGAAAATTTCTTTTCAGACCTGCTCTACACCTTGTTTAATTTGTGTTGGGAACTTAAGCGGGTACCGGGAGACTGGTGCAAAGCCGTGATAGTCCCACTATATAAAGGAAAAGGATCGCAGGAGGACTGTAAAACCTACCGTGGTATCAGCCTTCTTAACATTGTGGGAAAACTGTATGCTAAGGTACTAATTGAAAGAGTTATGAAAGATACTGATGGAAAAATTAGGGATGTGCAAGCGGGATTTAGAAAGGGAATGGGATGTACGGATCAGGTCTTTTCCATGATCTCGGAGAAGTTTTTGGCCAAAAACCAAAAAGTTTTTTGTGCGTTCGTGGACTTGGAAAAGGCTTATGACAGAGTGGGCAGGGATGTGTTATAGCAAACACTGAACTCATTTGAGTTGAGCGCTGGGTTGATACAGGCATTGAAGTCTCTGTATAGGGACTCCAGTGCTTGTGTCAGGATCAAGGGGGTCTACTCGGACTGGTTTAACATCCATAAGGGGTCAGACAGGGCTGTGTGGCTTCCCCGTGGCTGTTCAACCTATTTATGGACAATTGTTTGGTTAAGAATGGGTGAGTTAACCGTCAAATGCCTTTTGTACGCCGATGATCAAGTCATACTCGCGTCGTCGGCGGCCGAGTTGCAAATGATGGTTACATTAATGAACAGTTCATTAAAAGAAAGGGGAATAAAAGTGAACGCAAGTAAGACGAAAGTTATGGTTTTTGAAAGAGAAGAAAGTAAAACGATATGTGAAATAAGAATAGAATTGGTCGAGCAAGTAGATGAGTTTGTGTATTTGGGATGTGTAAGTATTTAGCAGGGATGGTAGGTATGATAAGGATATAGAACGACGAGTGAACACAGGAAATAAAGTAAATGGGGCTCTACACTCTGTAGTGGAATGTCAGAATGTGTCCAAAAAGACACGTATGGCAATTCACAATGCTGTGTTAGTCCCTAATTTAAATTATGGTAGTGAAAGTTGGGTGTGGCAGAAGAAGCACGAGAGTAGAATAAATGCTGTAGAAATGCGGTCATAAAGGAGTATGTAAGGGCTGAATCTGAATGACAGAGTGAGAAATTGTGTGATAAGAGAAGAGTGTGGTTTGCAAGATGATGTTGTGACCAGGATTAAGAAAGGAATGCTTCGGTGCTTTGGTCATGTAGAAAGAATGAATGAGGAAAGAGTGACAAAGCAAATTTATGTGGCAGAGATGAACGGCAGAGTCGGGAAGGGACGACCTAGACGAAGGTTTATCGACCAAATTGGCGTTATATGTATTGAAAATGAGCCAAATTAAGAGTACCCTTAACCGACGAGCGTGTAAGCGTAGGTATGTGGATGTGGAGGAAGCGAGAGAGGTGTGTCAGGATCGTGCCAAATGGAAGTCCATAGTCTCTGACTACCCCTCTGGGTGACAGGCGTGAGTGTTTATGTTATGTTATGTTTGTAGCACGAATGAATCGGCTCGACCGGGGAAGGACCGCGCGCGCTCTCACAAAATACCAACGTAAAATAGCAGCTCAACGCTTCTGTGTTTTGTATGGTGGGACCGGAGACCCTTTTTACTGGATATGAGTAATTCGATTTTAGTCCTCAAAGGTGACAACGCATCAGCATTTTGAATTTAAATGTAGATGTCTATGGGCCACACTATCCACTTATCATGGACTGTGTGCTTGTTTATCACCTTTATTGTATTAAAATATTGTATTATTTCAAAAAAATTGCTGTGGGTTTCATAAGAGGCGGCTATGAGATATGCGATAATGGATCTTACGGCTCCTAAGGTGGCATATAACCATCTTGTTTACGCCAGACGTATGTGGGTGGGTTGGTAACCGTTGGTATGTAGTAGGTATGTGGGTTAAGTTCACATATTGCAAGTAAGATTTGAACCACTTCCCGATGTCTGATTGAGTTGAAATTTTGTATATCGTAATTTCAGTGAGAATGCTTGAATTATATGATAGATATTGTTTTGTTTAATTTGTCTTCACCTATTGTGACAACCCTACCAAAATAGGTAACAATTTTGACAGCTCCTTAGAAGCTTTGCTATAACGATATTTTGCTATAACGAGATATAACGATATTACAGTAAACAAGCGTTCTGTACGGAAAATCAACTAATTAAAATCCTTTAACCAATTAAAGAAAATAATTTTAAACCCGTTCATGACGTTATTGCTCTTACAAAATACAAAATGAGAACAAATTTTTTGCTTTTCTCCATTCCGTGGATAATTGTTGTGGCATTAATTAAGGAAACAAAAAACGTTGTCGATATATTCATTTAGTATAATGATCTAGTAAAATTAAGGATTTTGATTAATACGGTTCGATCGCATCGGCGCATCGGCGCAGGACAGGATTATAGTGCCCAAGTGTAGTAGTGTAGCACAGGTGCACTCTCTATTCCCTCACTCTCATAGTCCTATGAGGGTGAGACACCGCCAACTTCCTGATTCCGGGCAGCTACTGAAAATTTCTTGATGGAAAAGCTCAATAACTGATTTATTTTAGGCACGACCCGGAATTCGAATCCGGGACCTCATGATCAACAGTCGCACTACTGCAACCACTAAACCAATGAGAGGTAAATTTATATATACACACAAACTTCTATATATATATATATAAGTTTCATCTGAAATCTTACAACAAAATCGTAGTTGAATAATGCGGAATTTCGCGCTATCGTGCTAAGTTTAAATACATCGTTGTAAATCTCACTATGGAATCTACTCTAATTATCCGTACTATTATGGTTTTTACAGGGAATAATAGCTGTAAACTGGTAACCGAGTAGGTACCCCTTTAAAATATTTAATTTATAAATATTTATCTAATCGACACCGGGTTTGTTTCACGAAACGCACACAGAGGGCACTGATACGATAGTATAATTGCCGCGGCAAGACCGCAGTCTACCTCCTCTTTTCTCGCTCCACGACAACTACTAATAAACCGACTACGAACGTATCAACCGTTTTCCTGTCTGCTCCCTCAAGATATTATCCAACATTCATTCATTAAATACAGCCAATGAATATACTGAACATAGATCTTTTCCATAGATTGCCTCAAAGGGGGAATGTTTGCCATAGTTCCATCTCTAGCAAGTTTTTTACTATTTTGAGTAATCAGGAAGATGCTGGTACCTATCTCCTGTTTCATTTCCCTCTGTCAACTTTTATGATACTCACGGGATGGTATGGGGCCTTAGAGTTGCTAAGTATACGCGGCCTTATCAAGATCCTGCCTTCCCTTCATGATTTCGAAATATTTTCATTCAAGCGAATATAGTTTTCTCGATGGCTTTATTTTCCGCTGAGCAAATGGTAAATCAGTATATAAACTTCAACTTGCTTATTATCTTGTATTTTATATCAGATAGAAAAAGACAGTCTAACCTATAAGTAGCATTAACGTACTATAAAATATCACGGAGTACTATCATCATCCATAATTTATGTCTCATTGCCTCCTGCCTCGAACTTGATTCCGTTTTATTACCTTGTATGTTATACAATTTATAAAACCTATCTATATTTACAGCACAATATATTTTTAATTTTATATATAATTTAAGGTTACCAGTTTATAATTACTTCTTTTAGTTTATAAGAACTCCTTTTCTGCCTGTTAGTCCGTCTAGGTAAATGCTAGCTCTCTCACTTAATTCTGCCTTCAAATTCCTATGTTCCTGTCTGAAAGATATAGAGAGCTAGTTACAGGCTGTGAGACATTCCATCTTAGCCCTTAGACGTGATAACGAAACTGAAGCCTTCTTTGTTTAAAGTTGATTGCAGTTGCTTATGGGCAACTTACCATTAGGTGGACTGTAAATTCGTTTGTCAAAACACTCAAAGAAGTATGTGTAATATATTCTGTTTCATTTCCTCAAGCACTAAACAGCCTATTCGATATATTATAAAAGTGTGTGTTTAGCAGGTTAGTTATATCGATTTCTTAAATCGATTGTCGAATTGAAGACAGCAATCGATTTGCGAATACCGATGTATGTGTATATGAATTCAATTTGACCACTGTGAGATTGATGTTCCATAAATATTTTTAGAGTTAGTTTCTTTTTACGACACATTATATCAGTCTTTCTCAAAGTGGGCGACAACGCCCCTTGTGGGCGTTGGAGACCTAGAGGGGGGCGTTAAGAAGCCCAGAAAAAATGGGGGGCGTTGGCGTGGTTTAGGGGGGCGATGGTTGATTTGTAATTTCATTTAGACACTTTATGTTTTAAAATTTACTAAAACTAAAACCTACCTACTACTCAATATCGAATAATTAGTTTATATTTCTGCCTGTATAATGGTATATAAACTAGAAATACTTAACATAGATTTCGTAGGATAGCCCGTACGCCGTACGCAATCAAGTTGTAACAAGTTTTTTTTAAATAACGCTATTGGTGCAATCTGGTAACAATCGGCCGGTTCATCGATACTTGTCTTAACTTGCTCAGTACGATTGAGCGTCGAAAAAGATAAACGAGTTTGTGCGTGTTTGTCTTATTCCTGTCCGTGCGTGCTGTATTTAAATCCTATATAAAAGCTCGTAATAATTTTTATATTTTCATTAGTGGTTTCGCGCGCAATCTTTAAACAAGTATTTAACTTCAATACTTTATTTGCATATTTGTAAAAACAAAGCCATGTCGGAAGCAAAAAAGAAGAGACGGCAATATAGTGCAGAATATATTAAATATAGATTCATAGAAAATTCGACAAATCCATTTTAAGATATATTTGCACACCGGTACAACTCCCGGTGGAATATTATTGAGACTTAATCTAATACTAAATACCTGTATTACCTAAACATTTTATTCTACAAATAAAGATTTTGACTTTGACTTTGCCTTTGCATTTGTGCCTTCTTTGTTCAAAAACATTTTGAAACGAAGCGATGAAGCCTTCAAGACTTCAAGATCATTTGAATAAAATGCATCCGGATAAGAAGGACAAAAATGTAGCCTATTTTCAAGGTCTGGAAAAGAAGCATAATGCTCAGCCAAGCGTATCAAAACTTTTTCGGTGGCTGCTAAGCAAGATGATAAGACGGACTTCGAACTTCATACAATATCTCTTTGTTAATTGCTCAAACAGGTAAACTACACACCATCGGAGAAACGTTAATTTTGCTGCCAATAAAAGAAGTTATAACTACTGTGCTCCATAAACCGGCGGCAGACATAATTCGAAAAATTCCTTTGAGCAATAGTTCTGTGCAAAGACGAATTGATGAAAACATTGAAGAGTCATTGTGCAATCATCTGATGACTAGTCAATTTTCAATTCAGTTGGATGAGTCCACTTTACCAACTAATGAAGCATTGTTGCTGTCTTACGAGGTTTATTAAAGATGAAAAATATGTTAAGAACTATTATTTGCTAGAAATTTAGAGACAGACACAAAAGGAGAAACCATATTTAAAACACTGGAAAGGTTTTGTGATGAAAAGGAATTCCTTGAAGAATATTATATAAGCTGCTACAGATGGTGTTCCAGCTATAACGGGTGTCAAAAGGCTTCATAGCGTAATTAAAACGAAAATTCCAGATGTGCTTGCTGTACATTGCGTTATATATCAACAACATTTGGTTGCTAGAAATTTAGTGAACGACTGTTTCAATCATTGCAACATTTAATCAGAGCAGTCTATAAAATCCGAAACAACTCTTTAAATGACAGATTATTTAATCAGCTTTGTGTTACTAATGATGAAGATTTCAACCGATTGATCTTTCACAGAAGTGCGTTGTCTATCAAAAGGAAATTGTCTGACTCGATTTTACAATCTGTTTGACACTGTCGTAGAGTTCTTGGAAAACAAAGACAGAATTGCGTGACAACCTCATCACCTCAAAGAATGATATCGCATACCTGACAGACCTTCATAAATTGCTTAATGATATGAATCTCCAACTTCAAGGCGATGACTTGAACTTAATAAAACAAAAATGTCGTCGCTGCTTTCGTAGCCAAGCTGCTCTTACACAAGAAGAATATCGGCAGACGTGAGTTCCATAATTTTCCCAATTTATCAGTATCCTGCAACAACGACGACTTGCTTGTCTACTGTCAACATTTGGAAAATCTCCACAGTGATTTCATTGAAAGGTTCCAGAACATTTTGAAATTGGAAATACCAGACTGGGTGTTAGATCCTTTTGCAAATGTCAACATAGCAGTATCACCCCAACTGGAAGAAGAACTTACAGAACTGACAACGAACGAGGAAATAAAAATCAAATTCAATAATGGCTACCAAGAATTTTGGCTACAAAAGTCAATCCCGCAGTTGGACCCTGGATTGTGGTCGATCGTTCAACGATTTTTGATAGCATTCCCATCGTCACATTTGTGTGAATGTGGATTTAGCGCTGTGACAACGCTGCCTACTAAAAAAAGAAATCGTTTGCATGTTACCGAACGCGGCGACTTACGACTGTTTTTGAGTAAAATCGAACCTGATATCAACAAACTTCTTAAAAATCATCAAATTCATCCATCTCATTAGATTAGTTTTAAAACTAAAATTGATTACCTATCTATATTGTTTCTTTTAATTTGATTAAAATATATTCTTAATATTATAAAGTTGCGTTTTAATTGCTCTCACTGGTAATAATGTCTAGTTTAGAATGTAAGATTAAACACCAGAACCGACTAATATAGCACACCATAACTAAATTAATTAAAGTAATGAAATTGTGGTTTTTAAGTTTTAGGAGTGTATAAAAGATTGGGGGCGCTGAAAAATAATTGATTTTCAAAGGGGGCCGTAAAATAAATAAATTTGATAATCTCTGCATTATATCAACATCAGGCATAAACGTATGGCAACTTGTCATTATTCTTCGGCCTCAGTTCAGCCCCACCTTACTCTTACCACTAGACGACGTAGTCATTGATCCTTAATATTATTATATCTAATAAATAACGGTAACGCGACATTAAGACAAATTAAAATAAATCATGGAATTTATCTTAATTTGTCTTCCATAATTTGTCTTCCATAATTTGTCTTATAACTAACTAATGTCCAAACTTCGAAGCGCTTTTGAAATCAATTAAAATATTTTGTAAAGTAACTTAAAGGAACAAAATTCATAAATTAAAATTTAATGTTACAATTATTTGTAGCTGTGGCTCCCTTTTATTTATTTATTAAGTTTACCAACGCTAGTTACAATAAATTCATCAAATTATTTAATACAATGTCTTTTATTGTACTAACTCTTATAAAAGCCCAGATGTAATAGAATTATTTACCAATAACATTTATGGAAATTAATTTTAATTATAATTATATTTCTCGTTGTGTAGTGAGGGCGTAAGAATATCCACTACCCCATGTCATTCCGTGGATGTCGTTAGAAGAGATAGAAACTGAAACAGGACTTTCGAAGAACTTTCGGGATTGGGTGTAAAAGATTTTTTAAAACACCTTCAGAGCGGCGTTACTAACAAATTTGATGTCAGAAGTGGGATGTCACAAGGTTTACTCGTACGTCGGTAACTTGGTATCCGAATCTTGGGACGCTCTGAATCCAAGATCGACAATAAGTCTCCACCCTACGAGTGTAAGTCTGCATCATCTGAAGCACCCCGAAGCTGTCAGTCACCATCCCACGCGAGTGAGATTGCCCTGAGCTGCTTCACTCCCACTCCACAGTCACGTGGACACCACCGTCAAAAGACTCCCTGGGTCTCACGGCAACTCCTCTCCGACTCCGCTGCACGTCATCGCAATACGACACCTGCAGAGCAACCAATGTTCGCTGCAGTGTTCGTGATATTATGAGTTCATTTTTAATTTAGCGATACCTTTATACCCTTTTGTTCTATTTCTTTACCTATTTGTCATTTATTGTGTCACTATATTATTTTTTTACAAAATTTGTCTTTTCCAGTTCCCTACTTTTTAAATTCCACGTGCAATACACTGAAATTAAAGAAAATATCAGAAGCAGAAATGTCTGTTAAAATTCCCCTATTCGTCCTTACCAAATTAATTAATCTTATAATGATGATCGAGAAACACTCCCGACATTTATCAAAAATTGTGATTATGTCATAGCACTCGCGAATCCAGAGCAGCAATCAGTTTTGTAGCGCTATATCAGTAATGCAATATTCACTTAGAATCGAATCTTGTTAAATGCGATCACAGTCCGATATACATTATAGTTGCGAAAACAAGTCTTAGTTAATAGGAAGAATTGCCGCTACGGAGGATATAGCCCTCAACATGTTCAAAATAGGTTTGAATTCAAATTACAGTTTATATCGTCAGATACGAATAGATAGTAACCCCAAAAAATTTAAGTGAGGCGAGTACGCATACCATAGAGGAGGGATATTAAGAAATTATTTATTATGAGCAAGATTATTTTTAAGATTTCGAAAAAATGCCTACCGAAATCGAAAACTTTTCATGATATATCCTGTGAGTATCGTAAGAGGCGACAGATGGAAATGAAACTGGAGATGGGCTGCAGCATTTTCCTGATAAGAACTCAAAAAAGTGTGATTGCCGCCTGCCATCCGAAATAGTCCCTTATGTACAGCAGTGAACTTACTTGGTAAGCTGGAATGAATTATGGATGGAAATGGAAAACATGTGATGAGAGTGATGATATGATATTTACATAAGTAATATAGAGGTTTTTTATGGGATTAAGGGTGACAAACTAGTACACAGTTCACCTTATGGTAAGTGGATGCTCCCCCTCGAACGGGTTCCCGCCTTGTTGTGCCGGGGGTACTTAGTAGGTGGTGCGGTGGTGGGAGAGGAGTGTCGGTATTACGAGGCGCCGCTCTGCCTACCTTCCGCGGCCGAAACTTGGTTGGCGGCGGAGCCAAAGACCAGATCCTTCGTGTATCTGACTTGGGTGGGGGGGGGGCGTTACGCAGCTGGGGTTGCCATGCAGGAGCATGCCAGTTGCGCATGCCATTGCCGAGGGGCTGCCATGGGGCGTCCAGCGCTGGTGGGGCCGCGGATGTATGTGAAAGCGTTCCCGTTCCCCTGAGAAAATGCGGCGAAGGTGGAACACCATGGGGTTTTAGTCGGTGCGAGTCTGACATAACCCATCCTTGCCCCCGCGAGGCGGGTATGCGTAGGCATTTCAGCATGTAAAAAAGAAAAGAAAAGCTGCTGTAGCCATAGACATCTACATCTATCCCGATTAAATATCAAAATGCATATGCGTTGTCACCTCTGAAGACTAAGAACTATGCCTATGCCTCGTTTCCAGTAAAAAGGTTAGGGTAAGGGCAGTTCTCTACACTCACCGTTCGAAACACAACAGCATTGAGCTGCTATTTTACGCCGTTATTCTGTGAGAGCGTGGTCACCGACCCATTTGTGCTAGTACCATAATATAGCTGCAGCGTGGCTCTACTTAAACTTAGGTCGGACCTACTACTAGAAGCGCGAGTTGTTTACTTTGCCGCTCTTGCTGACATATCACGGTTATGTTTAGGAAAAAAACTTTATTATTTTATGGGAATTATTAGGATGACGACGCCCCAGAGCGAGGGCATATTTTGCAACGATATGCCCTCGCTCTTGCTTTTATTTGTATTCGATTAGTACAAAATATAATTCTGCCTAAAATATTCTAGAGCTCTTAACACCACTTCCATATCGAATAAACTTTAGGATTCCATTAAAACCGTCGGAGATTTAAATTCTGTCAACAAACTTAGCCACTAAATAAATAAAAGAGATCATTTGCTATTCGTGTCTGAGTTCATTCTTGTGTTTTGTTTCGCTTGGGAAACTTTCCTTTTATGCATCAATTATATAATTCAAAATCTTCGTATTTGATAACCAACTGAATTAATTAACATTTCGAAATTTAAATATGAAGTTACTTTTTCTCTAAAATCGAACTCTTGACTATCTTACTGATGACATTAGATTACTCAACAACGCTCTCTACGCAAAACCAAAGGAAAAGCCGTCCTTTAGGATGTATCTCCGATAGTTTTTGGTCTCAATAATCTGAATCTGTATCGCACAGACCAAACCATCGGTTTCCTCAAAGAGGTCTCTGAAATGTAATAGATGGATCTATATATATACTCAAATGGCACCCATGACAATTTATCTCGTAGTCACAGATACTTTCAAATTTATTTAAGTAAATATAATATAAGAGAAAAAAAAATTATGTTAATATCTTTCAATTTGTCCAGACTATACGCGTACAAAATATGATCCTCGAATAACTCTCCTGAATAATAACACATTCTTATTAACCATCCACCTGAAATAACATATCTATTGACACAAAAATATCCATCATAAAGAGCACGTCTCGAGTATGCATAATTTTATCAGAATAAGAAATAAATATTCCATATTTTTATTAATAGCTTTCTGTGCTCTCGATAGAGAGTAATAGTGTTCTGCACAGTATACTAGTCAATCAGAGAGTGTTCTGTGTTCTGTGCGTCAGCGTAATAGCGTTCCATTCGTAGACATAGTGATCATATACTCTTCGGTCCAAAGATCACGAAGGATTTCAGGAAAGAGAGTTGCATCAGAACACATGGTGCGCCTTCCTCCGCAGCCTCTAACTTTACATGCGCAACGGACGCCCCCGTATCCGATGCGCGAAGGTAATGGGGCCAGGAAAAACGAGCATTCAGGAGCACCAGCCTTCCTGACCCTAGCAGCGGAACTGGTCTTTGGCTCCGTCACGAACCAAGTTTCGGCTGTTAATACAGCTGCTATTTTACGCTGGTATTCTGTGAGAGCATGTTCAAACTCTGGTCGTGCTACAACTATAATGTAACTGCAGCGTGACTCTACCACATTTGAACGAATTAAAAATAAGTTAAAACTAAATGCAATAGGTGCTGTTAGTGGCGGCGTAAGGATATTTACTATCCTATATCATCCCATGGGTGTCGTAAAAGGCGACATAGGGAAACTGAAACAGGAGATGGGCAGCAGCATCTTCCTGATAACAACGCAAAATTGAAAAACAAATTGCGGTTTCGCCAGCCATGCGTGACAACTATGTCAAAATCACCGCTGTAAGACAGTCTATGGCGTAGAACTATATTAAAGAGTGGACTTTTGTAGGCCGTAATAAATGGATGGATGAATAATTTCTATTATGCTGCCACGTCATAGCAATTATTGTGACGGTCGATTCTGGTTGTATTACATAATATGACATACCTCCAAGTCTGAAGAAAATCAACATTTCGCTATTTTGAACAAATATACAAATGTTATGTAACTGGAATTCGAACTCAAACCTTCAACTCATTGACTCTGATTAATAAGTTAATGGACGTCACCATTACCTACGCATAACAAGGACATAACTAATATTAACAACAATAACTCAATTACTTTAATAGGTCCTTACAATTGAGAACTAGTGGGCGGATAATCTCGTTCTACGTAAGGTGTTTCTTTTATATAAGGACGCGCAAGTTTTTAAGGTATTATAAAAATACTTAAATATTCCTATAAATACATATATTATCTATGTATATTACAATTGTAATTGTAGACTATATATAATATATAATATATGTCCAATTCTCACCACTCCATGGGTTGACTGGTAGGAAACGCAGACAGGCATTAATTCCGCCATTATTGTATCCTTTCTTATAGGAAATGCAAGAAAGATATAAAAATAAATAAATAAATAAATCTGGGTTTGCCAAATTTACAGCTATTAAATGAATATAAAAACAGGAGATGGAACTGAGCGTTCTATAATTACGTAACGCGGAAATAACTGCGCCATTAGAATATCTGTACTCGCAATTACTTTATTATTTTTCAGTGTTCAACTGATCGTCCGATCATTCGAGATCATTTACTAGTGGCAGGACTCCTTTTCTGCCTCGGTGTCTTGTTACCACTTGTTACTGGTTCTCGTCATCTGTATAAATAAAATGATAGAGGTTTGCAGTTGTGCGCGCATCTCGGAAAAACTACTGGATAGGTAGAGTTCGATTAGGTTTTCTAAGTTTTATTTCTTAGACACTTGGCCCTTATCTTAAAAAAACAATTATTGCGATATCTTCATTTAATATAAATTTATTAGTTTTGAGAAACAACGATTTTTATAAGCACTGCGTGTTTAGTGATGTTTGTAAGCAACGCGGACGAAGTCGCGGGTATCAGCTAGTTGATCATACAAAGCACGCCAGCGGTATACTATACTTCCATTTTACGTAGGTATTCTGTAATGGAAAGTTTACATACTCGCCGAGCGCAGACGAGTAGGAACGAGTACAAATATGTGAACGCCTTGTTCGGGTGTTCTCACTACTCTGCCCGGTTATTCGCCTGTTCTCCACTCGATGTCGGTTTTTTGGCACGAGTAAAAGGACTTCTCGTGTGTATTCGTATCGCTATCTACATACTCGTCATTATTCGCTTTTGACCCGTGAACTTTTAAACTTTTTTCTTATAAAATAATTTAAAAATAATAATAATAAAAATACCTACATACTGTGATGGATTGCAGTAACGATTCCACTATTTTATAGAACTTTATCAAGGAGAACCCGTGATATGGGTTCCTAGAAATCGGTTTTAAATAAATACTTATGAAAATAAATATTTTATCATCATCATCATCATTACAGCCCTTCACAAGTCCACTGCTGAACATAGACCTCACCCAAGGAATGCCATAACGCACGGTCCTGAGCCATCCGCATCCATTGACTTCCTGCAGGTCTTACCAGGTCATCGTTCCATTTAGTCGGGGGGGCGCTCCACACTCGCCAAATAAATATTTGTGAGTCTATAAATATCAAGTAGAGAAAGTCGTGGCAACGTCCATGTTTAAAAGATCTACGTTGAATTAATATAGACGAATATGTAAACGCGTCGTACTTTCCACGAATAACTCGGCGAGCTACTCGGCGAGTTGCTCGTGCCGATAATGTAAACGTGCCATAAAATAACTCCGCGTTACCAAGTCTTTACTATATCTGATACATATATTTCTTCAGGTAATAAATTACTTTGTTATAAGTTTATAGTAAAAATATTTGCTTTGATAAGCTGGCTAATCTAAATCAAAATGGGAGAAAACATATGTTTCAAATTTTCGGTATATAAAGTATAAACACATGAAAAAGTAGAAATGGGTGTAGGATGTGGGTCTATTCGGTCTACATACATTAAAAATTCTCATTTAGTGTCTATTTGCATACGTACGAAAATATTAATAAACATTCAGGGTGTAGTGGCGTTAGAGAATACACTAACTCATATCATTCCGTAGGTGTCGTAACAGACGATAGAGGGAAATAAAACAGGAGATGAGCAGCAGCATATTACAAATAACCTGCCAAGCGTGGCAACTATTGCAGATAACACCCTATTAAGCAATCTTTTCTTTAGGATAGGGTGACAAACGAGCACACAGTCCACCTGATGGTACGTGGTTGCTGTGACAAAGAATCGACTAAGATGGAATGCCTGTTTTCCAGTAAAAAGGATCTCTGGTTTTCTACACTCACCATACGAAACACAGCAGTGTTAAGGTGCTATTTTACGCTGGTATTCTGTGAGAGCGTAGTCCTTCCTCGGTCGAGCTAACCCATTCGTGCTACAACTATACTACAAATATTGCTACAGCATGGCTCTACCACGTAAAAATAATCTACGGGGGAGGTAACTGTTCAGCAGTGAACTTTTGTTACACTGTAATGAATTAATTAATTAATAAAAATACTATCGGAATCGCACTAAAGAAACTTCAAAATGTAAATGTGCTTAAAATCAAAGAAACCGAACCAAATGCTACAACTTCAACAGAAGTTTATAAATATACTCTATTCTTAGTGTGTTTCTAGTTCCTACACGGCGGTGTAAAATTATTTCGCTAATACGTACGCGGTACGTGATAGAGCCATTCTGCAGCTATATTACTGGTATAGTTGTAGCACGAATGGGTCGGCTCGACCGGGGAAAGACCACGCTCTCGCAGAATACCAGCGTAAAATACAGCTTAACGCTGCTGTGTTTTGTATAGTGAGTGTAGAGAACCGGAGACCCTTTTTACTAGAAACATATCTTCTAAAAAAAATGATAGAAATCTTCGGTGAAATAGCGACTTCGACTATATAATTTACAGAATAATAATACTCTCTAAGAGATGTAATTAATTACCCTTGGAAGCGATTGCGTAGGTAAACAACTTTGTCAGGTAATGTACTTAAATTGTTGGTTCCAATACAAAACACGTGCCTTTTTATTATGGTTATAGGAATGCAGTCTACTTCGTCGTTATCAGAGTAAAGACGCTACTCAACTAAAAATTGTTATAATTGACGAAATATACGATATTGTTATCGTTAGAATTCTGTCTATTCACCTAAAGTTATTTCTCGAACTTAAGTAGGGTAACGTATTTGCATTTTGATTCTTAATCAAGGACAGATGTAGGTGTCCATGGTCGACAGTATCCACTTAGCATCAGGCAGACTGTGTGCTTGTTCGTCACCCATATTCTATAAATAATTGTATTTTTTACGCACGGTCTTTTTAAGTAAGTATAGTACTTGAATTTAATAGTTTTCAAGTTAAATCTATTCTATCTACATAACATTTACACAGGTTATACATATGTATATATAGCATTAACCCTGGAAACAACTTACCATTTGCGTCCGTAAAATAAGATGCGGGCACAACTATTTTTAAATATTCGAATGAATATGTTACACCATGAGAATATTCTATACATAGTTGTACGTGTTAAACATGTACAGATTTTTATGTACCTACGCATGAAATTTAGGCACGGTGGCCACGATTTTGATCCCAGCACGTAACAAAATAAATATTTTCTTCGAGTCTGGATATGTGTCGATATACAATTTCAGTCTTTTTCCAAAAAAAACTATTTTAGTACTGATTAAGCCAGGACTAAAAGATCGAGGTTTGTTATAGTATTAACGTTAATAACAGAATCAATATTTGTGCTTATTACAAAACAAAGACTAAGTAGACTAAGTTAGTATTAGTTGACTAAAGCGAATGTTCTTATTAATATAGGAAATATGACGTATACTTATCGCTCAATCAGCACATATTATAGAGGATAAGTCGACGAAAACGTCAGTTAATATGCGGAAAAAAAAGTAAGTACTTAATCCTTTTATCAACCCACTTCAAAAAGGAGGAGGTCTACAATTCGTCGGATTCTTTATTTTTTTTATGTATGTTCACCGATTACTCGAAGACGCCTGAACCGATTTGGAAAATTATTTTTTATTTCAAAAGGTATACTTCCCAGGTATACATCCCATTTAAATTTTATCGAAATCAGTCGAGCGGTTTAAAAAAAATCTTGTACAAGAATTTTACTTTTACCACTTATTAAGTGTATAAGTAGGTACGATATCTTCCAAATTCATGAAGATTACCATGTTAGTACCCATTTTTAACGATTTTAAAACACGCAAAATAAGGCTAACCTCAAATAAAGTAGTACCTAAATTGATGTTAGTCCTATAGATAAACTGGGGGTCTCGGAAGTTTATCTTTAGTACCACAGGTTATTCTTGAACTATCACTAGTTCAAGAATTATCTATATTCTTAATTCTCTTATCTCTCTTATTCTAAAATCTTTAATTCTATATTCTATTTAGTTCATGTTTTAAACCTAATACTAATCCGAGTACTATATTTAGTCCGTGTTTTGGAGTTACGTTTGTGAAACGCCTCCACTGTACCTACAGGCGAAATTCCATATGGAATAAAGGGTTTAAAAAGTCTGACCTTGATAGTCTACTGCAGCCTTTAAAACTGCGGCCATCTCGCTTCCTAGGTACCTGGGTACTAATATGAATTACTCTTGTAATTTATATTCTTAAGAACTGTACATTAAATAATATTTTGTGGCCTTCTTGTACGAGTATTTTTTAATAATATATGCCCAAATACTCAACCGCTACTTAATTTTAGGATGCGGTTAAATCTCGTGCTGTCTCTATCACTTTAAGTCAAAGTGACTGTGACGCCACGAGACTTAATGACATCTTAAAATTGAGTAGCGTTTTAGTATTTGGCCGATAGACAAGCGAACTTACAGTTCACGTAATTGTAAGTGGTTACTGCAACTCATTGAAATCTGCAACCAATTTCAACAAAGAAAGATACAGATGCGTGTCACCTTTGAGGACTAAATCGAAATACCACACAGCCTGTACTTATACTGGTTCTCTATACCCTTCATAACAGAACACTGCAGTGCAGGCATTGCTATTTGGCGGTAGAAAGAGGACTCCATCTGCGTATTTACCATTCTCATATTTATTACGGGCAGGTAGAAATACATCCACTGCTGTGTTCGGAGGTAACAATGTATTTGTTGTCATCTTTGTTTGAAGATTGCTGCATTTGTCCTTGGACTGCATTAGCCACATACCAGCACGTGGACTATTATCTTGTTAGTCACTTTATTGCATTAAAATGGATGTGACAAAGACAACGTTAATATATAGCGTTGTCTTTGTCACATCCATAAATTACTGAGTACGATGAAGTACAATATACTTTGTATGCACTATTATAAGCAATGTTTTTTTAACATAGTAGAGCCACGCTGCAGCGTTCAGATTTCAGATTGCAGCATGAAAACAGAATTCCGAAATTAGCAGGCCTTCGGTATCGGAACTGAGTCCGAAATAGAAACTTTTTGGTGTTATATAATATACTTAGTTCCGGTGCCTCTAACCGATAACATCGGAGGTGGACTAGTATATAATTCTGTGACTGCCTCGGTTGGTCTAGTAGTTGTAAACGCGACTGCTGATCACGAGGTCACGGGTTTGATACCCGGGTCGGGCCATAAAAAATCAGTCACATGTCTCACCCCGTGCCTCAGAAAGGACGCTAACCTACGTGGTAGAGCCACGCTTTAGTGTATTATCATTTACTTTTTATTTAAATTATTACAATAAAATTGCAATTTACGTTTACATAATATATATCGCAGAGCCTCGCTGCTGGAGCCATGCTGCAGTTATATTATAGTTAATATAATAAAATTATTAAATATTATCAATATTAAGCTAATTATAATAAAATTATTATTATAATTAGCCTAATATTGCTGTATTTCGTATGGTAACTTCCCTTTTTACTCGTAACGAGGCATTCTAAGTGTTCGGGGATGACAGTTTGTCATCCTTATTGTCCATAAAAACGCGGAGTGGCAACCCTATTTCCACCGCAATGTTTTAAATGTATCCCGAAAGTCAGTCATACGTAACAATTGCAAATTCAATTAATAAACCAATTGTCGATGCCTAGTTGATCAATGCATGGTGTTAAGAAACAATAATGCAAGATCGTTACTAAATATACCATCTGATCGACTGGCGTGTTGTGAATAATAATATAAAGCATAAATTAAGAGTAGTTTTGCGCGTTATACAAAGTCAGTCCAGTCGCGGCCGCTCTAATAAAAAGTACTCTGTGACTCTATTTACATTGGCGTACTGTTCGCATAAATTGCGAATTGAAATTAACGAAACAAGTTTCGATGCTATTTTAAAATAAATAAACATAAATATGTAGAAATACTATAAATATGATCTACATACTTAAACAGTTCCGTAAAATAAGAGGTTTGCAAAGGTCTCTATTTTAAAACAATTATGGAATAAACCAAAAAAATATTTTTCCGAATAGTTAGACATAATGTGTAAATTACGTTTTTAATGTTTTTTTTAAAAGTAAATTGGCAGTTCTAACTTTAATTTTGTGAAAACATTGATCATGATTTGGAATAAATAAAACAATAATTTTATATCGAAAACACAAATAATGATACAAGAGTAATATAATTCTCTATATTTTTCGTACTAAAACAAAGAAGATGCAAGCTATTGTTCTCTGAAAATGGAAATTCATAATTGGGTGGTCACGCCTAAACACTGCATATAAATAAACGAAGGAACTGGAAATATGCCACTACTGCGTTTACTTTTGGTGCCTCTCAGCCTAACAATCCCACTAACGTGTTGGAATATCAAAATGTAAGTAACTATATAAATAAATAAAAATAAATTTAATAAATAAAAATGTAAGGCTCGTTTGTTCAAGATCTTAAATCTCCTATCTCTATCGATCTAAGTTTTTCACCAATTGCTTTAATGTTTTGACACAACGTTGCATTTGAATACGCGCGGTTTTTTTTTTATAACCAAATCGGAAAACTTTTTGAGTCCCAGTAATACGTAGGCGTAGCCGTGTACAGCTAGTACATAATTTAACACTCGTATATTACTTTTATTTAATCTTGAGAATTGAAGAAAGAAGCGAATTGAGAAAAGTGATTAAATTTAATGAAATAAAAATAAAAGTGTAATTCACAGTGCGTGAGCAACCCGGTTGCGATCCCTGCCGGCACCAATGACATTGTTAATTTTCAAGTGCTGATTTAGCACGTGCTCGGCGGTGAAGGAAACCTGCATTTCGAAAATTCGTTGTACATTTTGAAGACATGTTTATTCCCCCAATAAATTAGGGCAGGAGTTGTCCACAGAACTCCTTGCCCTTAAAACTGAAATGAAAGAAGGCATGTAGTCAGGAGCGGTACCTATATTATAGGCTGTAACTTTACTTTTTAAATTGCATTGCAAAATTATCAAAGATAAATTTCCTTATGTTACACCCCTTCAAACAAATTATATCATATTAGGATCACCGCAACAAATACTTAAAATGGCTGACAATAAACCCAGTATATTCGTGAATGGAGAGCTTATTTAACGTGTTGGTGGAGCATATAACCTTGGCCTTAAGATTGAACCCAACCTTAGATTGAAGCCCAAACATGTGTGTACAAAACATGCGTGTATGATATTAGCAGAAATAATATTATAGTTTCCACAAGTTTTTACAGCGTACAAATATTATAATTGAATAAAAGGAAGTATAAATACGATAGTTACTTTCATCAAAAAGTAAGAAAAATCAAAAGAAAAAAAACATCAGTCATAATAATAAAAAAATATATTGTCAATTTTACTATACGATTAAAATGTCAGTTTCTTTATATTTATACTAAGAAAAAAAATATTATAGTATGTAGCAATTTGATTAATTCTGTAATTATTTCAGAATTTATCAATTAGCGTAAGTCTACAAGTGTATGATAACGGAAGTCGGATATATTTACGGTTTGAGTTCTCGTATAATATCGAAAAAATTAAATTGCTAAATATGTCGCCTAGAGGCTGCACTTCGTCACCTTGTTATTCGGGGTAATTAAAACCAATACACCTGAATACTTATATCGCAAAGTGCTTGTTTGACCAGGTGGTCAAACAAGCACAACATGCACAATACGCGTGGCTCCAAGTTTCCGCTTAGAGTACCAGGTCTCGTCACCTCAGCTATCCGTGGTAGTTTTCGTCATTTGGCAACTTAAACCACCTTTTCCAAAAATAAGTCACGACCTTACTTCAAAGCACGTTACAAAATTCATATTACAAATAGGTACTATAGAAAATAATAAGCAATGTAATTTTGATTTTTCGACGTGAGTTCTGCATCAGTAGTTTTAACGATTGCTGTAACATTTTATAATCTTGGAGTGACAGTGGTGATGTGTAAAGGCTGCAGTTCATTGTTACATGGCAAGAACAAGGATTTAAAGTTTTAAAGTAATATAGGTAATTCTCGGTAATAAAATAATTATAATGACAAACTGCCTAGTTTCACAAGGATTCATTTCCATTGGAATTCATACCGAGGTATCCAAAAAAGAATAACAGTTGCCGCTGAGTTATGTAATTGTCAATCACCCACAATTATTATATTTATATAATTACCACACTTATTATATATTATTATATATAATTATTATATATAAATAAAAGGTCAGGAAAAAGTTTCTACGTATTTTATATTCAAATTCAAGACAGTTTTTTTTTTCAAAGTTTAATTACATTTAATTATAATATATATGTGCCATTTTGTTCGATAACTTGTTGCCATCTTGTAGTTAGTGACATAATCCCGTTGCTGTAGAAATCTTGGGATTTTGGATCAAAAAATGCGACATGTAGTTTTGACAGTCCTCTCTTGATGTTAACCTAACACTACACAAAAAATTCTGAAGAGACCAAAACAGGTGAAAATCTGAGGGTGCAAGGTCAGGACTATATGATGGATGCATTAACACTTCCCAACCTGGCTCTTTAAATTTTGCTGAGTGGCCAAAAATGTGTGTGGTCTGGCGTTATCATGATGAAAGACCACTCCTTTTCTGTTGATCAATTCCGGCCGTTTTTTCCCAATTTCTTGCTTGAGTCTAATTAGATGTTGGCAGTAGAGAACCGAATAGATGGTTTTGCCCGGCGGTAAAAGCTTATAATAAACGATGCCCTTCCGATCCCAGCATACACGCAGCATTACTTTATAGCGTGTTAATTCGGGTTTCGCTACAGTCTGTGGAGCTTGACTACCCTTTCACCATGATCTTTTTCGCACGTTCTTCGTAGGTGATCCACTTTTCAATACCAGTGATCAATCTTTTCAAAAATGGTACGGTTTCATTACGTTTTAATAGAGAATCGCAAATGAGTACATGATTCATTAGGTTTCTTTCAGTGAGCTCGTGTGGTACCCAAATATCGAGCTTTTTGTATAGCTACACTTTTTCAAATGGGTCAAAAGTCAAAACTATTTTGTGGTCAATCCTCAATTCCTCGCTATGTCGTAACTACTAATATGCCGATCTTTCTCCACTTTTTCATAAATGGAATCGACTTTATCCGTATGAGGGCGACCAGAGCGAGATGCATCTTTGACATCAAAATTCCCGAACTGAAAACGCTTCAACCAACTTTGTGCTACTCTTACTGACACTGCTTTAGGTTCATAAACGTCACAAATTGTTTTCGCGACTTGAGTCGCATTTTTCCTGTATCGAATTTCTTCGTTAGATTCACTCATTTTGGCGGACAGAAAAACAATTGAAAAATGGCGGGAAAGTGTTTTTTACTTCTTATTTTTATATATCTTAATGTCCTATATGTATTGTTATTAAAACCAGCCAGATACAGACAGTACAACCAAAGAGATTTTTCTTCAATTTTATACAAACAAGATACGAAGAAACTTTTCTCCGACCTAATAATATTTTTTACGTGGTAGAGCCATGCTGCAGCTATATTAGTAGTATAGTTGTAGCACGAATGGATCGGCTCGACCGGGGAAGGACCACGCTCACAGAATACCAGCGTAAAGTAGCAACTTAACGCTGCTGTGTTTCGTATGGTGAGTGTAGAGAACCGTAGACCCTTTTAACTGGAAAAGAGGCATTCCATCTTAGTCCTCACGGGTGACAACGCGTCTGCATTTTGATTCGTGATCGAGGATAGATGTAGATGTCTACGGATCACAGCAACCACTTACCATCAGGTGGAATGTGTGCTCATTTGTCACCCTTATCCTATTCAAAAATTACTTATAATTTTAAAAAATTACAAAGAAATTAATTTACACAGGAACTCCTACGGTAAAAGAAAAAAGCATGGAGGGCAAATGATCCGTGCGTATTTTGCGGAACATAATAAGCACTCGTCGTCAGCTGGATAACGCTGATCATCAGGAAAATCATGCCACACACTACCGACGTCACGTGCGATGATAGACAAAATCCGAAAGATTGAGATTGATAATGAGACTCTCTTTACATGGTAATCATGAAACATTTTTAATTGTAATAAAGAAAGCACATTTAGTTGGACGACTGACGTTCTGAAATTCATCATGTCTAATTCCACAAAGATAGCAATCCTTAGAAATTAGTTTCACTGCCAACACGCTAAGATTGTAACAAAAATAAAAAAATAAAAGTTAATTTTCTAGAACTTTTTTAAAAAGAATATTAGCATCGCTATTAACATTACCAGTATTCCCGGTAATCACTTCAATTAAGCCTAAAATGCTTGTGTTGGAAGTGGTTCACAACAGTAGTCCAATAGCGGATACGAACCCACGACTTTGGTAATTTGTAGTCCGCACCTTTAACCATATGGCTACTGTTGCATTAAGTTATGTAATTAGATATACAATTTTGTCATGCACGTTGTTATCGAATTAATGTTTAATTTAATAATTAGCGTATAATAGCGGATCGTTAATATTTCCTCTAAATACCCACCTAAACGCATGTGGTACCGATGAGATCTGCCGGCCGCCTGCTAGCCGATAAGGCTCTGATGTTTTGATAGCGCTAAATCCATACGAAATTGTTGAACTCTTTCACAAGCTGATGAACGGGAACGGTATTCCCAGTGCGAGTGTATCACCTTCTTTACCCACCTGTTCAGCGTGGTGTTTGACGATTTCTTTCAAGAAATGCATACCTACTTGTGCCCTATCTAATAAACATCACAGTCCGATTTTAAAAAAATACATAATTGTGAATTACACGGTAAATACCGTTTAATAAAGCTATAAAATTAAAAGTAACACTGCTAAATATTTGGAAAACAATATATAGCAGTGTTAGTAATTAAGACTACCTCATTGGTCGAGTGGTCGTAAACACGAGGTCATGGGATGGGGATCATGAGATCCCGGGTTCGAATCCCGAGTCGGCCAAAAGCTGTTATTGGGTTTTTCTGTCTAGAAATTTTCAGTAGCAGCCCGGAGTCAGGAAGTTAGCTGTGTCAACCCCGTGCTTCGGAAAACCAGTAAAGCCATTAGTCCTCTCCTGTCCTCCTGAACTCTCTCCGGTCCCATAGGACTATAAAAGTGAGGGAATAGAGAGTGCGCCTGTATTTGCCCACACACTTGTACACTATAATCCTGTCCTGCGCAGATGGCTAGTCTCCGTTGATACTGTCCGCCGTGACCGAAATTCAGTCTGGAGGACATTGTTATTAGTTTATAATCGCTAACTCACCTTTCAAAATTGTATAACAATTCTATAATTTAATATAATCCTGTTACTATTATTCTGCGTCAAATAATCCAGTTTTTCTTACTTTTTAAATAATTGCCTGTCAAGTACACATTTTTATTGAACAGAAATATTAAAATTACAAAATCGTGTTATTTTTTTTTATAGGACAGGTGACAAGCGAGCACACAGTCCACCTGATGGTAAGTGGTTGCTGTGGTCATAGACATCTACATCTATCCTCGTTTGCGAATCAAAATATGTTCATTTTTTAAATGTAAATCATAATTACATATTGTAAATTAGGTATAAATTTTATTAAATAGGATCCTGATACAGGCTTTAATAAAGGTTTATGTCAGGCAATCGACTTCAAACAACGTAGAAGTTTCGATGTAATAGATGTTCTTTATTATTTAAAGATTGTAGAATTGTTAATTTCTTTATATTGTTATGAATGATGTGTTTGAGTTTATTGTAAAAGTATATTCTAATATTGCTAAGAAACACTTTATTATAATTATACACCTTGACAATTTATATGAGCAAATAAAATGTGTATTTATTTTCAAAAGTTCTTTCTTTCATCTTTTTCTTCGTTTTCATCAGTATAACAACACCTTTATATTTCTAACATGTTCCTTACCTAACGTAATATTTTAAAAAGATTTAGCAAATCGGTAACCCTGTTAAGTATCTCAGACTCGTATGCTATAAATTTCATAATACTCGAGCAAGTTAAAACCCAAAAGACTCTGCTAAAATTAGGAATTATAATATCGTGCACCAATTTCCAACGTGCTTAACAGCAAAACAATTTCGTGGAATTTTCCACGTGTCTGCGTGTCCCAAATTTAAAAATTATTTTGCATTTAAGTAAAGAAGCAAAGGTTTAAAGTTTAAATACACTGGGTATTCTCATAAAAACACACAACATACCTACAAGGTTTTTACAACAGGAAAAGGTTTTTATCAGTCAATTGATAATGTATATTTATATGATTTCTTTTATTTTAAAGTAAAAATAGTTGAAATAATAAATCTTCAATTTATTGAATTTTTAGTAAATATTTAGACTTTACTTGCAAGTGTCAAACAAATGAGTATAATAGGTGCTGTAAACACTCGAACCATCGGAAATTAAAAATAAGTAAAAAAGTGAATCAAATTAAACACGATAAAATTTGTAAAATTCGTTTTATTCAATGTGTAGTATTTGTGTAAAAAGTAATCAAAACGTATCTATTGTCTTTTGTTCCTTGAAGTTGATTACCGGTGTTCAAGGTTACAATTGGTACTTAGTACTATCAGCTGAACCGTAGGCTCGATTGTTATTTTTTTATGATATCAGTGCGCCGTCTGTCATTGTCAGAACCTCTTCCGTTCAATATACGAGTACATATTATGTATTTATCCATCTAAATTTAGAACTTATATTTCTGACGCTCGGGCCACACTAACGCTTACCGCGGTTTATTATTGCATTAATGGACACTAAACAAGGGTATAGTCACGACTAAACGCGCTATTTTTGTAATAGCATTTTTATTGCCATTCCAAAATTGATTGTTTTTATTTGTTAATTTATTCATTCAGCTAACAATAAACAGAGTAGGTGGAAAGTAATTTAGCTATTGGAAACCTATTATAGGTTTTCACTATATATAGTAACAGTGTATCTGTATGCCGTAAATTACCGAGAATAAATAAGACACTATTGACCGTGTACTTGACCTTGAAACGTAGGCTTGACAAGGTTTAACATCCCACAATATTAGCGTGTAAAGCCGTTAGGCAATATTTATGGTGGCGGTCTTTTTTTGGCACATCAAAGAGATTGAGCGCGTTATTTAATGCGTGTAGTGGCCCCACACTAGCGTATTTTATTTAGTATCTTGAAATCGTCCGGATGTGTAACATCGGTAGCTATCGATATACATACGTAAGCGACAATAGCCTAATATTAGGTTGCGGACCGCGAACTTAAAAGGTTCTGGGTACGAATCCGCCATATCGACTACTGACGTTAACCACTCCTAACACTAGCATTTTAAGCTGAACAGGAATGGTTGAAAGAGATATTTGTTATGTTAATGGCATTGCTAATAATTTATAAAAAATATATTTTGGAAAGCGACTAAATGAAGAATAGGTCCAAAATCAAACAAATGAAAAAAAAAATTTGTTTTGGAAATATTGCAAACAGAGTCATAATTATGAGATCCGCGTCAAAAAGTCACAAAAACATGGTACTGAAAACAATGCTTGGCGACTCATATTCATAAACTCATAAACTTTGCCATTTCCAACCATTCCCTATATTTAATAGGAATATATTAAAGTACAAAAACGTAGCAAATTCAACCTCCATTTTGAAAATAATGTCAATTAAACGCGAGAATTATCGGCACAGGAGTATCGACTGTTGCATTTAGGCAAGTGCAGCCAGTCAACATAACGCGTGATCCTCAATTATTGCGATGATGAAAGTTAGACACTAACGTTAGTGAGGCCCTAGTATGAAAGAACATTTGCTTAGTAGTTAGTTATGCGTATAGCATATTATATCATATTATACGGATTAGTAAGCTGAAGTGGCAATGGGCCGGCCATATAGCTCGAAAAACCGACAACCGATGGGGAAAAAGGTTCTCGAGTGACAGCCTCGTACCGGTAGGCGAAGTGTAGGGCGACTCCCCACTAGATGGAGTAACGACCTTATAAGACATGCAGGACGTCGACGGATGCAAGTGGCTCAGGACCGTGCTATGTGGCATATCTTGGGAGAGGCCTATGTTCAGCAGTGGACTTGTGAAGGGCTGTGATGATGATGATGATGATGATGCGTATAGCAAAGGAGTTGAATAATTTGCCAATATCTGTCTTTCCATCCGATTTCGAAGTAAGTATTTTCAATGTATAAAGAGAATTTTGTTAAGCTGAGTCAGAACGCTTTATCAAATACGGGAGATCAGGTGGGATAGTAGTCAAAAAGTTTCTAATATCATGCCATTGTCAAATACTATATCCATAAGTGGAGCTAAAAAAGCTGATAATGTTCTTAATTTTTTTAAAGAACAAGGATGACAAACGATCACACATTCCACCTGATAGTAAGTAGATGCTGTGGCCCATAGACAACAGCATTTGTCCTCGATTAACACCTCTGAAGACTAAGATGGAATGCCTCGTTTCCAGTAAAAGGTTCCTCGGTTCTCTACACTAACCATATGAAACACGGAAGCATTAAACTGCTATTTCACGCTGGTATTCTGTGAGGACGAAGTCCTTTTCTGGTTAAGCCGACCCATTCGTGCTACATCCAAAATACAGCTGCAATTTGACTCTACAATTAATAAGATCAGAATATACTGCTATTTGGTGTCTTCGCCAAAATCACGTCAGCTTGTATATCTTTCGTAGTACATTCTTCTTATGTAATCCAGACGATGAATGACATCATACAAGCATAAGAGGTTAAGTACCTCACAGTTACGACCCTAATGTCACATTAATCTAAGACTTGTAACACTACAGACACCTAGAGTTACAAACACAGATGACTGCAGATGGGACACCCCGCGCCGAACACGTCCCCAAATACCCAACATCTCGAAAGTCGCAGGCTTGTCACATCGACACTAAACTTACACCTTGGGACACGCCGCGCCCCCCAGGCTCCATAGACTCCTAAACGTACTTATCGAACTCACAGTTCCACTGTTTCAAACGTCCCAGAACGTTGGAAACGAGTGGAACTGTGAGTTCTTTTTACATAGCATTTTCTAGGACTGAAGACAACCCTGAGTTCAATGAGGCTATAATAGCCAACTTGATAACAGCACTAACATCACAAAAAATAGAAGCATTTTAAAGCGCAGAAGCCGGCTAAGTAGGCAGTAAGCTAAGTAAAGTCTTAGCTTCAGTGTAAACATCAGGATGTTTAATTTCTTCTTTTACGAACATTTGTTTTAAGATAATAAATTAACTCCGTTTTACTTAGGAGCAATCGAGTACGGCGAGTGGGCGATACGCCTAATTTAGAGGTATGTATTTTACGTTAAACGGTAATAAGAATTTATTACAATCTTTGCCACAGATACTTAAATGGAAAAATATCCCATAGAAATGGAAATGACGTCATTTTCCACACAATTTTAACTCCTTATTTGTTTTGACAGCTGGGCATGAATCATGCTATTAAATGTAAGCGTAGTAAAACGTAGTACGTAGTAAGATTGTAAATGGAAACTAAAAAAAATATTTTTTTGTCCTTCCTCAAACGCTTTGCATAGCATAATATGCAAAAATATGTACTTAATTTAAGTTTAGCGCTATAATCAATACATTTATAAATAATATAAACGACAGGAAAAATCCTAGTGTGGAGGTAACGTTATAAAAAAAAATAAAAAAATCTCAAGCTTTTTGTGAGTTCAAAATAGCAGTTCATATAAGCAGGACTGATATTATATCGTGATATTTATTTACATTACAAAAAATATTCACTGATCTAATTATTTTTCTCATGTTGTGAGTCGAAAATGTATTCTAATCACTTAAATAGAAGGTCGCAATATCTCTGCGAAACCGTAATCAAAACAAGTTTATTAATGGCTTTAAGAAGCCTGAATGACCTTGACGAAACGTTGACCACTGAGTCACAGCCTAAGATGACTGAGTCATAGAGATTACAGGGCGACGAAGCAGACACGTCGCGCGAAGATATTCTATTTCGGGGAAAAACGGCATTTTCACGAATGAAACACGGAATAAAAATAAAACAATTAAGAAACTCATAAACTTACAAACTTTTGTACGTGGTAGAGCCATGCTGCAGCTATATTAATAGTATAGTTGTAGCACGAATGGGTCGGCTCGACCGGGGAAGGACCACGCTCTCACAGAATACCAGCGTAAAATAGCAGCTTAATGCTGCTGTGTTTCGTATGGTGAGTGTAGAGAACCGTAGACCCTTTTTACTGGAAAAGAGGCATTCTATCTTAGTCCTCACGGCTGACAACGCATCTGCATTTAAATTCGCAAACGAAGATAGATGTAGATGTCTATGGGCCACTGCAACTACTTACCATCAGGTGGACTGTGTGCTCGTTTGTCACCCTTATTCTAAAAAAAAAAAAATTATAAGATCCTTTTTTGTGTAAAAACTATGAGTAACTAAAGATCTCGTGCCGTTTTTTGAGAAATTTTGCAATTTAATAAAAACAGGTAATCTCTGTGATATTTTTTTCTGAAAAAGGGTTACCAAAATACTATTTTATTCAATTGGAAACATTTATGGAAAATATAAAACTTATTACGTACGTTGACAAGTATTCTTTTTAAGTCAGGGAAAGTTAGTGTTTAGGTACAATTTAATAAAAGATTTCGGCGGAGTTAAGTCCAAGCCTTGGTTAACCAAGGCTTTCTGATGAGAGGATACTCTCTGATTAGACTCGGTAGTCGTCGACAAGGATTAGATGAAATGAGCTTCTCTTGGACCATTTATTGTATTAGATATTGTAGAATGGAGTTTAATTTTTTTTGATCGAGTGAATTACATAAAAAGTAAGGTTAATTAAATGGCAGCCTTTTTACGTCACACTACAATAGGCACATGCCCCCATGAAAGGCCGGCAACTCAATTCTGGAAGGATTATGGAATCCGTCGCGCTGCCTCAGTGCAAGTTGATTTTACACGGTGTCTTAGAAATATTTTAAGTCCCCAGATATGCAGGTTTCCTCGCGATATTTTCCTCCACAGTCGAGCACATGGTAAGTCAAAAGTTAAAATCGCAATTAATAATTTCATTGCTGCCGGCGGAGTTCAAAGGTGGTCGCGTACTGTGAAATTTACTGAGTTACCACGGATTTTACATTATAATACAAGTACACGTCATAATATGTATGTATACAATATTTACTTAGTTTAAGTTGTAAGCATCTATTTTATTACCATTACGTTGATCTAAGAACAGAAACTTCCCAGATGCAAAGGGGAGCGACATTAATAGACCATGTCGATTTCGCGCTCACCAATACTTATCCAATACCCAGCGTTAAGTAGTATAAAATTATTATTTTTGTAATTATAACTGTACAATGCCAAAGAAGCTAACATTCCAATTGAAGGTAAGTGGCTACTGTAGCCCATGGACACCTACAACCAACTTAAAAAGAAGAAGGCTACAAATGCGATGTCACCTCCGAGTGCTGTTGTACTTTTAAAAACAAAACACAAAAGTGCATTGCTGGCCTGCTGCTTGGTAGAAAAAAGTATGCAGGTATAAGAGGAGCCCTGCCACCTGATAAATAATATGTTTCAAGTTGTGCTTACCAATTGTCACATGCTTGAAAAGATCTTTATTCAACCGTGTATTATTAAGTCTGGCAAAGATTAAAATTAACAACTTCTCAATGCTTAAATTATCATATATACATGCATTAACATACATTAAGCGACAGTAACCTAATGGTTAAGGCCCGCACAAAATTCGTAGCATTGTAAGTATTAAAAAAGCATCATCAGTATTATCATCGTAAAAAGATCACCAGATCCTGGAGGTGTGAAGGGGTATGTATAAAGTGACCATTTATTTTTAACTCAAAACGGGACATAGGTTTATTTATACTCCCCAGTTAGCACGTTAACAATAAAAACAATATTATGTTATTTATTTAAAAACTGTAACGTTATACAATTAGTGTTCACTATAATTTTAATCACATTAATTATAATTATTTTTATTATAAGAGTGTTATTTTTAACAAATTGTGAAAAATAAAAATTAATCACCAGTTCACCAGCTTCATTAAAGCAAAGTTCCTCAGACAATAATTATTAAATGTAACATATTTTTTAATTATATTTATATTTGTCAGTGGAACAAATTTGCTTTAATAAAGTTGGTGATGATTTTAAATTAGAATAAAATTCTGGGCAAGTTTTTTTTACATTGATCTTTGTTATCAAGATCGCCTTTAGAACTGGAACCTCCAAGTGATTTTTTTCAGACGTCCACAATTTATTCATAATAAAAAAATACTTTTTCTACTGGAGCATTTGTACCAGGTAGACATGAAATATATTCGATTAAAATGCAAAAGAATAAAGATTGTTGGTGCGAAAGTGTTTGAATACTTCCACCCAACGAGTTTTTGCGAAAACTTTTAAATTATCCCATTCGGTCATTTTTTGGTCGGTCTCGCTCTCGCACCGTTCGTGTCTAACGAACTTCATAGTTTTAAAGTTTTCGCGCGGTTTCGGAAAACGGGACTATTTTGCGTCCCGGAGCTTTTGTTTGGGGACAACGGGACAGGTGACCGAGAAAAGGGACAGTCCCGCTCAAAACGGGACGTACGTATGGTCACTTTAGGTATGTAACAATATTCAAATGCCAACGTGTCGCAAAGTTGCGGTCTGAAAGTGAATAGATAGTCAAGCGCCTACAAATGGCTTTATCTGCTTGAAAATGTCAAAACTAAATCCTAGAGAAACATTTGCGGTCTGAAAGTGTAAAGGTCAAGCGTCGAGAAACAGCTGTATTTCTCGAAAATGCCAAACCTAAATCCCAAGGAATATATTACAGTGTCGTAGGGCAGCATTACTACTGCAAGAATGACGGCTCTGCACTCACCAATCCATCTGCTTAGCGTGGTGTGAAATTTCTCTGATGCCAGCAACACATTTTTGGAATCTTTTAATCTTTTATTTTCGTAAAAGCACTGTTAAACCACTATTTTGCTACAAATAAATGTTTTAAAAACTCTTGATTTAACGCTTGCTTGCACTGTTGGTGTTGGACGTTACCCGGACAAATATCACCAGTCGGATTGACAAACGCAGTTCCAGAAGCCCTGTAAATTTGACGAGTATTACTGTCGCCGGTCTGAGAAATTTATATAAAGGTAATATTGGTTATACTGCCATCTAAAGGAGACCAAAGAACCTGGCACTTTCCTTAAGTCAACTTTTATAGCACCGGCGATATAACATGAAGTACTGGTTTCTCTAACGTCGCCATAACCGGGCCAATTCTAGTCTTCTGCAGATCAATAACAACTCTGATGCAGTAGCTTAACGTGAAGTTGCAGTGTTGAGGGCTGTGGCCCTCCCTCCCTTGAATCCTGAACGAACAAGTATTTGTTTGGCCTACAAAAAATCGTTTCGGGTCTGGATGTTTGTCCTTGTGCAATTTAAGTATGTAAACTGCCTCCATGATACAATTTTTTTAAAAACGTTGTACTTGTAAAACGTTACAAGTACAACGTTTTTAAAAAAATAACCTAAGATTGTCATTCTTTCGTTTTGAAGGAAACTAAAAAAGAAATTAAATTTAAGCGGATTCCTCTGTGTTGTAGCTGTTCATGGGCAGCGGCAGTCACTTATCTAGGCGACTCGCATGCTGCTTTAGATACCTCTTCTTCTATAAAAAAATCTAAAATTGGGGCGGAGGGAGTAGCCCTGTTATCCCTGACTCCGATGTAATTTTTTATTGCAATTTCCTCTGAAACCGTGTAAGGGTGTGAAATGTGTAAAAATATCGTCCTGTGGGTGTAGTAAGAGGCGACAGAGGTAAACTGAAACAGGAGATGGACAACAGTATCTTTCTGATAACAATTCAAAGTAATAAATAACTGCGGTTTCCAACCCGCCTGCTAAGCGTGAGAACTATGGCAAAATACCCTCTATATTTTTATTGTATATATATTGTATATTGTATTATATGTTCAGCAGTAAACTTTTATAGGCTGTAATGGATGTATAGATAAACGGATCTTCTCTGAATGAAATATGAAAATCTGACAAAAATTTAGCACAAAATAATATAAGGATATCCCGTTCTCTATACTCACCATACAAAACAAAGAAGAATCTAGCTGCTATTTCACGTTGGATTTCTGTGAGAGCGTGGTCCTTACCCGGTCGAGCCGACCCATTCGTGGCTCTACGAAACAAATGTATTGGAATAACGTCATTGTTTCTTGTAATTAATTAAATAACTTTTTTTTTTCATAATTTAAATGTAATTTAAATCATATCTCATAATCATAACTGTCCCAATATAAACAATTTATTAAACACGGAAAATAGATGTGTCTTGTCACAGTATCATCCACTTACGTACCTATAGGTGTTGAACATTAAACTCTTTTTTTTTAATAATCATAAGCCAGTGACTAAGAATCTAACCTGGTCGTAAGTGATGAAGCCCTAGATGGCAAATCGCACTGACTTAGCGTAACTAAAGCCTATTCATTTTTTGGAGACCTCCCAACATAGACAGAATTTGCCGTACTCACGCCTGGCAGGTGAATAGGCGATCGCAGACTCACGTTTTGTACTGATAACGCTAGCAGCGTTGCCCGTCGCCGGTCTAAGTCCTACACTCACCACACTCACATGTGTATAAATATGCGGAGGCTATACCGCCATCTATTGGAGATTATGAGGCCTTTTTAGTGTTTCCTAAGTGTGTCCTAAGTCGCCTCTTACGTCTCTGCCATAAATACGAGATAATGACGTTGTAAGAATATTGACGATCCCATATCGTCCCGTGGTGTCATTAGAGGCCAGATGGGCAGCAGCGTCTATCTAATAACAACTAGAAATGCGATTACCAACCCACCTGTCAAGAGTGACAACTATGACAAATATCGCTATATGAGGCAATCTATGGGGAAGTTAATGTTCAGCAGTGAACTTTAATGGGCTGTAATAATGGTGATGATGATGATGATGATGATAAACACGAGATATAACATTAGCAAAGCTAATGTTATATCTGTTTATATGGTTGCAGCACGAATGGGTCGGCTCGACCAAGGTAGGACCACGCTCTCACAGAATACTAGCGGAAAATAGCAGCTAAATGCTGCTATGTTTCGTATGGTGAGTGTAGAGAACCGGAGACCCTTTTTCCATCTTAGTCCTCACGGGTGACAACGCATCTGCATTTTGATTCTTTATTGAAAAGATGGATGTAGATGTCTATGGGTCATAGCAACCACTTACCATCAGGTGGACTGTGTGCTCGTTTGTCACCCTATTCTATAAAAAAAATAACTTAACCCTTTTTACTGGAAACAAGGCATTTGATCTCAGTCCATAGGGGTGACAACGCATCTGCATTTTGATTCTTAAATGAGGATACTGTGTGTCTTTGGTCACCCTTATTCTTTAAAAAAAAAAAACAATCGCGTCTGTAGCCGCAATCTGTCGAAAGCTGCAAGGTCCTCCGGACATTTCCCAAAGTTCTCTTTTACGACACCCACGAAATAAGATTGGGTGATGTATTCTCTTAAACTACTAACGAGCAAACAGTAAAACAATGTTCGACAATATGAAGTTTTATTTAATTTAACGTTATAATATAAATTTAATAAATAATACAATAACCTCTTAGTTTGCCGAGTGCGATGGATTGTAGAGTTCGCCTCGAATATTAGTCTTCATTAACTGAAAGGTTAAATTAAAAAAAAACATATGTCACAAAATTATACTTAATTAACTGTTCAGAATTGCACTTAAAATAATTGGCAGACATTGAATTACGACCTAGTTAAATAAGGGTTGATTTTTGAATCGTCAAATAAAGATGTCGATGGAATAAATGATAACCCGACTGAATATAAAAGTGAAACAATGGAACTATTTTATTCATACCAATGTACTTTTTAATTTATTTATATAATGTAGGTATTATATGAATTTTATCATAACAATAACTTTTATCTGATAATTGAAAAATCAGCCCTATATCGCTTAAAGCCCTGTTTGCCAGACTAACTATTTTTGTAATAAGAATAGAGGTAACGATACATAAGAAAAATTCGCAATAATCCGAGATTCGCTCCGTGAGGTGTATTGTCTTTGCAGCTAATATAAAAAGAAATTCACTTAAATAGTTAATAGTAGTTAGGTACATACGAAAAATTTTCTTTTGTTTACCGAGTTCAAAAGACGTGGAAAGGTATGAACTTGTACATTCCTTAGTCCACTCTTTTAAGATCCTTTTGGATAAAAATTCAACTTTTAGTAAAAAGCAAAAATCGAATTAAATGCTTTAAAGAATTAAAAAATCACATGATAGCTTTTGAAGTCGGGGCTTTAACTATAAATTTTTAATTAAATACAAGGGCATACTATATACATATAAATATATGTTACAAGAATTAATAAATAAATTGTAAATAAGTGTTCCTCTGGGTGTACCGTCACTATCTTAGTGAAGAGACATATAGTATGTTATAATTATAGGTTGAAACGAAAGCTGCAGTCATATTTTGTCTATAAATATTATATATAAATATACATATTACAAGAATTAGCAAAAATTTAAATAAGACTCCTGGTGTACCGACACTATCTAGTGAACATCAAACATATAGTATATAGTATGTTCACTAAGATAGTGATATAGAAACATACTATACATATAGTATGTTATAATTATAGTTGAAACGACAGCTGCAGTCATATTTTGTCTATAAATTATTCAATAAATATATATTACAAGAATTTTATCATAAGAATATTTTTGATCTGATAATTGAAAAATCAGCCCTATATCGCTTAAAGCCCTGTTTGCCAGACTAACTATTTTTGTAATAATAATAGAGGTAACGATACATAAGAAAAATTCGCAATAATCCGAGATTCGCTCCGTGAGGTGTATTGTCTTTGCAGCTAATATAAAAAGAAATTCACTTAAATAGTTAATAGTAGTTAGGTACATACGAAAAGTTTTCTTTTGTTTACCGAGCTCAAACGACGTGGAAAGGTATGAAGTTGTTAATGCAACTATTGCGTCATTATAGTTATCTTGAACTTGTACATTCCTTAGTCCACTCTTTTAAGATCCTTTTAAAGAACTTAAAAAATTATTTCGTTTTAATTATTATATATTATATTCATTTTAATTATAAATTTTAATTAAATATAAGGGCATACTATATACATATAAATACGAGGTGATCCAAAAGTAATGATAATCGGTTACTTCAGGTCCGCATAAAATCCAAAAAAAATTTATTGCTTGCTTATATACTCACTACGTCAGCCTAAAAAATCATATAAATAGATCACGATTTCCGGAGATACATTCATTTGAATAGGAACTGTCAAAGAGATAACATCAACATGGAGAAAAACGAAATTAGAGCTGTCATCAAGTACCTCTGTTTGAAAAAATGTCTTCAAAAGACATACACAGTGACTTAGTGGAAACATTGGGGACTCTGATCCTCCATATTCTACAGTTGCACGCTGGGCCAAGGAGCTTAAACTGGGCAGAACATCCACTGAAGATGAACATCGCGAAGGACGCCCATCCACGCCCTCACTGAAGACAACGTGAAAAAGTCGAAGATGTTGTGTTGGCAGATCGAAGAGTGACCATCAGGCATGTAGCTGAGGTCACAGGAATCTCATATGGCAGCGTTCAAAGAATCCTTGCGAACGAGTTGCATATGAAAAAGGTCTCTGCGCGTTGGGTACCCAGAATGTTAACCGACGAGCAAAAGAAAAATCGAGTTGACATTTCGAGAGTCAATCTCGAAAATTTCCAAGCAGATCAAGAAAAAATTTTGTTCCGTTTTGTGACTATGGACGAGACTTGGATCCACCATTTTGATCCTGAAACGAAACAACAATCGATGACTTGGAAGCGAGCCTCCTCACCGACGCCAAAGAAATTCAAAGTTTCAAGTTCGGCGGGAAAGGTTATGGCATCTGTTTTTTGGGACGCTCAAGGCATAATTATGGTGGAATATTTGGAAAAAGGAGCCACTATTACGGGCTCTTACTACGCAGACCAAATAAGAAGATTACGGGAGGCCATTAAGGAAAAAAGACGAGGCAAACTGCGAGCTGGAGTGCTGTTTCACCAAGACAACGCACCGGCTCACAAAGCCGCAGTTTCGATGGCTGCCATTCAAGAAACGAGATTCGAACTGCTCGGACACCCTCCTATTCGCCAGATCTAGCTCCTAGTGATTTCTACCTCTTTCCTCGGCTCAAGGAACGTCTCCGAGGCAAGAAATTCGAAGACGATAGCGAAGTAATGGCCGCTGTTGAAGTTGTTTAGAGAAGAAAGAATTTTTTCAAAGGATTCCTTTGAAAAATTCTTTGTCTTGACCTCTGAAAATTAAACCTTTCAAGACCCCGTCTTGAAAGGGTTTAACAAAGATGGAGTAAAAAACTAAACTTTGTTAGGAGACTATGTAGAAAAATAAATTATTATTTTAACTTTAATTACCGTGTTTTATTTGTGTGAACAGCCTATATACATATAGTATGTTATAATTATAGGTTGAAACGAAAGCTGCAGTCATATTTTGTCTACAAATATGATATATAAATATATATTACAAGAATTAACAAAAAAATTGTAAATAAGTGCTCCTCCGGGTGTACCGACACTATCGTAGTGAACATACTATATACATATAGTATGTTATAATTATAGGTTGAAACAAGCTGCAGTCATATTTTGTCTATAAATTATTCAATAAATATATATTACAAGAATTAACAAAATTTTTAAATCAGTGCTCCTCCGGTGTACTGACACTATCTTAGTGAACAGAAAATATACATATAGTATGTTATAATTATAGGTTGAAACGAAAGCTGCAGTCATATTTTGTCTATAAATTATTCAATAAATATATATTACAAGAATTAACAAAATTTTTAAATCAGTGCTCCTCCGGGTGTACTGACACTATCTTAGTGAACAGAAAATATACATATAGTATGTCATAATTATAGGTTGAAACGAAAGCTGCAGTCATATTTTGTCTATAAATATTATATATAAAAATATATTACAAGAAATAACAAAAATTATAATAAGAGCTCCTCCGGGTGTACTGACACTATCTTAGTGAACATACTATATATAGTATGTTATAAATATAGGTTGAAACGAAAGCTGCAATCATATTTTGTCTATAAATTATTCAATAAATTTATATTACAAGAATTAACAAAAAAATTGTAAATAAGTGCTCCTCCGGGTGTACCGACACTATCGTAGTGAACAGACTATGTACATATAGTATGTTATAATTATAGGTTGAAACGAAAGCTGCAGTCATATTTTGTCTATAAATATTATATATAAATATACATATTACAAGAATTAACAAAAATTGTAAATAAGTGCTCCTCCGGGTGTACCGACACTATCGTAGTGAACATACTATATACATATAGTATGTTATAATTATAGGTTTAAACGAAAGCTGCAGTCATATTTTGTCTATAAATTATTCAATAAATTTATATTACAAGAATTAACAAAAAAATTGTAAATAAGTGCTCCTCCGGGTGTACCGACACTATCTTAGTGAACAGACTATATACATATAGTATGTTATAATTATAGGTTGAAACGAAAGTGCAGTCATATTTTGTTTATAAATATTATATATAAATATATATTACTCACTGACGCCGTTTGGTGACGATGGGTAAAATAATATTTGCACTCCTGCTTTTTCTTTCAGTCTGCACCAGACCATATTGGAAGAATTAGTCATAATCGCAACGCTTGGCAAGCTTATTGGCAATCATACCTGACGCCTATTACCTACTTGACTGGTAGTTATTGAGATGGACTACTACTGTCGATTACAAAATTATTTTTATGGCATTTATTTTAATTATTAACATTTTAGGTAAAATAGGCAATGCTCTGGGTTTCCATGCGTAATAAAATTTATAACGAAAATATCGGCTACAGAATGGGCCAGCTGACCACTAAGCTAAAGTGTTAATGGACTGGCCGTATAACTCGCAAAAACGATATCCTATTGGAAGAATCTTCGAATGCACCACTGTGTATAACGACCATTGCATGACCAGAAAAACAAGCAGTGAGTCGATTGATGCAGAATGCTCAATACCGTGGTTCGTGGTTACATAAGGTCAATATATGGGCCTTTTTTCAGCAGTGGACTTGTGATGTGATCTAGTACGTAATTATGATGATGCTAAATTACTTCGAGACCCACAGGACGCAGTTACATGATGTATTCGCCTACACCGCCTGGTTGGTTAAAATTATAAAATCATACACACCTCAACTTTTTCTGCGTAACTTAATTCTGTTTTAGTGAGCACATATGACAGTTTGGCTAAGGCAGCTTCAGCGGTCATATCGAAGGCTGGCACTACACCACACTCCACCAGCAACTGCAAAAACGAATGTCCTATTAAGTTCTATTAAGGTTAAAAAGCGACAGTAGCCTAATGGCAGGTGTGGACCGCGAACTCAATTGGTCGTTGGTTCGATTTTTTGTTCTTGCAATAACTATTATCGTGAACTACATTTTACAACAAGCATTTTAGGCTTACCAAGAGTGGTTAAAGGGAATATTAGTAATGTTAATAGCATTGCTAGTATTAAAAAAAAGTTTGTGTTTTTTTCACGTAGTTACATGTGTACACATAATATATGTGTTTAGGACTGCTATTCTCTCTAGAAGTTCGTCTAGGTTGGTACCACTGGATTACTTATTTCTACTGTCAAGCAGCAGGACACTCGTTGCTTTGTTCCAGCGTGAAAATTAAGAGAGCTAGAATAATTTCGGTTTATTTTGTCTTAGTCCTCCGAGGTGAGAAGTTAGCTTTGAAGCTTGTTTGATGTTGGTTGTACCTAGGTGTCCATGAGCTGCAGTAGCCTTACAATAAGGTGGGCTGTAAGTCGCGCTTGCACTTTAACCGAAAAAAAACGAATGCGATATGCTACTCTAATTTTTTTAATTTAATTTAAAAACCTTAACTGCACACACACATAAAATACTTATAAATATATATTACTACAAATAACCTACAAATTATACTCTCTACCTGATAAATAGCATACGTATTTTAAAATATTTTATTTAACTTGCAAAGTTTCTTTTTGAATATTTGTTAGGGTCAAATCTTGCAACTGAATATTAAAGCAGTTATTAGTTATCCTCAAATGATTGAGCTGTTAGATGACAATGCATGGATAGCTAAGTAACGTCATTCTAAATCCAATATGGCGCCTGCCCAAGATGGCGGACTAGTTATTTTCTATGCACCCCCATGATATGGATATGAAATGAAACCAATATAGTGGACTCCCAAACATGGCTGATTATGTTTTTTTTATTCAACCAAATGATATGGATATCAAATGAAAGGGTTCGCTGAGAAGAATACGAATAAAATGACGTCCGCGTTCAGCTCTTCGAGAAGATGCTCTACTACTGCCCGACTAAACGCCAAGACTTAGCGGGTAGCTGTCTTAACTAATATCGACCAACACCCTGGGCAAATTCTACCGGTGGAAAAAAAATCAAAATAGCGAAAAACAAGATGGCTGCCACACCAATTTTAAAGAGTTATAACTCGGCAAAGGTTAGGGATAGTTTGGTGGTGCTCGAACAAATGCTGTAGGGACCGACAAGGGTCAACTGCTGGAGATAAAAACAAATTAAAATGATCAAAAACCAACAATGACGCATTAAATTAAATGAACTTACTCAGAAACATTTCCAGCTATAACTAAAAATTAAAAATAAATTAAAAGCAGAAAATCATTTTTTAAAACAAGCTTTTATACCATATAAATCGTATAATGTAATAAATTGATGGGTAAGATTTAATTTAAAGTCTATTTTCTTCTTTTTAGAGCATTTATATAAAAGCTTGTTTTTAAAAATGTTTTTTTTTACTATTAATTTATTTAAATAATACATAATACACACATTTTAAGCATATTTACATACGAATATGATAAATAGAAAGCATATCAACCCATACTTAAATATTTAAGAATGTTAGCCACTGGAGAAATAAAAGTAATGATCAGACACTTTTTTCTTAAAGGCAGTAACATAATTCGGTTTGTTAATATTACGTGAAGGTAATTTATTTCAAAGCTTTATGGCCTCAGCGGAAAACCACTGAGACATAAATTTGGTACGCTCGGAAGATCGCAGTTTACGATCGTGAGAAGAACCCGAATACTGAAACTTGCATTTCAGGTATAATATGTATATTATTATTATTAAAAAATAAATAATAATAATAATAATAATAATTAAAAAAGCTGAAGGTACTCCGTATTAACTTTGACATTGGGACGTCAATCACCTCAGTCCCCCGTGACCATGGGTGCTGTAAAGCACCCGAAACGTCGGGAATTAATAAAATAAGTTAATTAAACGCGATATAATCCGTAAAAGTAGTTTAATTCAATGTGTAGTGTTCGCGTAAATACTTTTAAGTTAGTTGTGTATCGTTAGCAACGCAAAGTCAGGAATTTGCATTTAGAAAAACAAAAAATTAGGGGCTTTTTAGGTGCTAATTAGGTGCCAAGTTTAAAAATTAGGTGCTATAAAATTTTCACCGCAACGAACTGTTAAAATTTGCGTTGCTAGCAAAACGTATCGCTAGCAACGCAACGAAGTTATGAGATATACGATAAATATTAATAGCAAGGAATTAAGTGCTAATTAGGTTCTGCAAGTATAGGCAATGACAAGGAGCCGCTAATAAAAATAAAGTAGTTATTTATAACAAAGCAGATGCAAAATTCAGTTTTTCTGAAAATCAGAATAGAATCAAAATTACTTTTAGAAAAATACCAAATTAGGGACTTTTTAGGTGCTAATTAGGTACAAAGTTTAAAAATTTGTTGCTCTAAAATTTTTACCGCAACGAACTGTTGAAATTTGCGTTGCAGGAATATTGACATAGTTACTTCTGCAACGGCTTCGGCGCTGCGGGAAGTGGAGCCCCCGCCCGAAAAATATGTGTAAATTGGTGAATTAAACTATTGTAATAGTTAAGTTGTTTATGTTTATTAATAAAGATTGTTGTTTCAACCTTGTGTGTTAGATATTTAAGATTTCTAACTTTGAAAAGGTGTTGTAAAATAGGCATATTTTGTTAAATAAATTAAAAAGTTTTCATGTAATTATAATGTGATGTATGTCATAATATTGAGACTTTTTGTGCTATTATTATGTATAAATTGTATAACTGTATGTTATATATGAATAAAGTTATTGGGAAAAATATAAGAGGGCAATAGTAAAATTTTGCCAAACCGCGCGCGGTGCGCGGTTCTCTTTCGCGTATAGCTTTGAAGTAGCTCAGTAAACTGGTTACTGGTCAATTCGTTCGGGACCAGCTACCAGTTTTATGTTTAATCAAGAAAGAAAAACAAACGCATAGGGAAGTGATAGGAAATTAGTGAAAGTTAATGTTGCTCTCTTATGGGGAAATTTTGAAGATAATTGCTGTTTTATTTCCTAAAGTATCTTCCACCACCTATGAATACAGTCCACATACGTGACGTCAAGACCGGGACCACTTCAAGAGGACCCGTAATCTTAGTCGTCTAACCTTTCTTCTCAGAAAGGGCAGCGACCGTCCTTGTGTGACACTCCTTCACGGGGGTCGCATCCACCTCGTTGCTCCCGAACCCAACGTGGTGTGATTTCAGTTTCGGGGTAGAACGTCTATGAAAGACTAATCCCTGTCTGATTGGACCCTTTCAGTTCCCTTTCAATTATCGTCACTGCGTTGCTAGCGATACGTTTTGCCAGCAACGCAAATTTTACTTGAGAGCTTGTCATGAATCCTACACTCATCAGGCACTGTTCCTCGTGGATATAGGAGCATCTTTGGATCTATATCTAGAGTTGTCTTTGCCTCAAGTATAGGAGGGAAATTCGGTGAATCGAAAGCGTAAATGCGTGTATTTGAAACCTTTTTTATTCTGAAAATAAATAGAAATATACTTTAACTACTTGCATTCAAAATAAATAATACACTCTTCTTATATCTTCTGTTTCTGCTTTGCCTCTCCTGTATTTTACCCGACTGCCCCAGAAGGAGGGTTATGTTTTGCAAATATGTATGTACATAATATAATATATGAATGTCAATATCAATATAGACGAGTACAGTAATAAATCTGTAGAACATTTGTTTATGTATTTCTTATAGTTTTTGGTATCCTATACTTGGTTATTATTATTACCATACTAATAATCGTCACGCAACTAAACATGCAGTGATAGCGTTAAAGAATCCACTACCACATATTATACCGTGGGCGTCGTAAAAGGCGCCAGTAGGAAATGAAACAGAAGATGGGAATCAGCTATTTCCTGATAAAAACTCAAAGTAAAAGACTGCGGTTGCCAATCCGCTAGCCAAGCGTGACGAGTTGACGACTATGGTAGTTAGTTACAGCCTATATACGTCCCACTGCTGGGCACAGGCCTCCTCTCATTTCTGAGAGCGTTTTAGGGCAAGGAAATGTCCGCCGCGCTGCCCCAAGTTGGCGAACTTCACATGTCTTCGAAATATTTTTGTTTTTGATTTCTCAGACATCAAAAACATCATGTTTTCCTTCACCGCCGAGCACGTGGTAAATCAGCACTTAAAATTGCAATTAACAATTTCATTAGTGCCGGCGGGGATCGAACCCGGGTTGCTCGCGTACTGTGTAACTTGCAGCGAGCGCTAACCATCTGAGCTACCACGGCTCAGATGGTTAGCGCTCGCTGTAACTTACACGCTTTGACTATGGTAAATATCCCCCAAATAAGGCAATCTTTGGGGAAGACTTATCTTCAGCGGTGCACTTTTGATAGGTTGTAATGAACGAATGCATGAAAAATAACAAAAATTACATTTTAAATAATCCAAACTGGGAAAGTCTGCACAAAATCGGGTATGACAACAAGAACAAGATTGGGACCTTATTGACCTTGACTTATTATTAATGATGATGATAATGATGTAGATTAAGCAAAGCTGTCTCTTACCGGCAGCCTCTGAAGAGTCTTGCACCGAAGAACACAGTGACCTCGGGTATGTACTGGGTAGCGGCAATTAGAACAGCGCATAGAAAATTGTTGTTACCATCACTACGAGGCTGGAATATGGGCACCTGAAAAATATATTAAATATTTAAATAAAACTAGTTTTTACGGATTTTATCGCGTATATTAACTTATTTTATATTCCCGACGTTTCGAGCACTTTACAGCACCTATGGTCACGGGGGGGCTTAAATGTCTAATAATAATGCACTATCTTACTTGTAATTATCTTAATAAATAATCGGTCGAGTGCGAGTCGGACTCGCGCTTGAAGGGTTCCGTGCCATCGTAATACACGTTAGTAGGGGAGCCCCCTTTAATTTTTATTATTATTATTTGTTGTTATAGCGGCAATAGAAATATACATTCTGTGAAAATTTCAACTATCTACCTATTACGGATCATAAGATACAGCCCGCTGACAGACAGAGGAATCTTAGTAATATGGTGCCGTTGGTTACCTTTGGGTACGGAACCTCAAAAACGTTCATATCTTCCTCAATATGGGAGAGGTTCAAGTCTAACAGTAGTATGTTAACTAAATGATGAGAATGTACAATGATTGTTCTTCTTCTTTCCATCAGCCTGTGAAAGTTCACAGTTGGATATGATCCTTTCACGTTGCAGTAATGATTGCAGATTGATGATTGCAGTACCAGGCGTTTCGCACTTAAGACCTTGCTTCCCATCACCTGTCTGAGTATTTTACGCCTGAAGTAAACGAGGTGATAATATTATATAACGTCATCTATCGGACACTATAGGATCTTTCTCGCATAACTCATAATCTCCTTTTACAACACCCAACCACAAAGCAAATAGTGATTGATTGGACTAAAGTTTTAATGTAAAAGCTCATCCAATTTGCATATGATAAAAACACTGTATAAATACAATAAACAAACCTGAGCTCCTGTGAGGACAACAGGTTTTCCAACAATCTCCAGCATGAAGGACAGTACTGAAGCTCCATACGCTGTTGTGTCTGTCCCATGGAGCACAACAAAGCCATCGTAGTCGTGATAGAATCTCTGTAAACAGACGAACACACAGACTAAAGGACTAATAGTTGAGCAAATATAACATTTTTTTGTTTTTGGGTCGTCTGGTTTAATGATTGCCCCCGTGACTCTGAAACTATCATAAACTATGATCTTATTCCATAGCAGTTTAACCTAATAAAAATAGTTTAAGTCGAGTGAGTGCCCCTGGTTAGTTAGTGATTTCTTTCGTGATTCTGGGACTATTGTAACCTACCTCCGGTCTTATTACTGAATAAATAAATCGAATAACGGTAGTTTAGGACAAATGAGTACCTCTGGTATTAGACGCTGAGGCTATCTAAACCTACGTTTGGTCTTAGTCAATAACAGTAAAATCAAATAGGGGTAGTTTAGGTCGAGTATCTATAGCATTAACGGTTTCATTTATTTATTGGATAGGGTGACAATCGAGCACACAGTCCACCTAATGGTAAGTGGTTGCTGTGGCCCATAGACATCTACATCTATTCTCGTTTGCGAATCAACATGCAGATGTGTTGTCAGCTTTGAGGCTTAAGATGGAATGCCTCTTTTCCAGTAAAAGATCGTCTCACTCACCATGAACACAGCAGCATAAGCTGCTTAGTACTAGAGAGCGTGGACCTTCTCGGTCGAGCCGACCTATTCGTGCTACAACCATACATTAATACAATATACCTATAATTGTGCACGTGGTAGAGCCATGCTGCAGCTATATTAGTAGTAGGTTGTAGCACGAATGGTCGGCTTGCCGAGGTAAGACCACTGCCTCAGAAATCGGCGGCAAACTGCTTACCAGCTGCTGTGTTTCGTATGGTGATGGCAGCTCGCTGGAAAGACATTCCATCGCCGGCTCATGGGTGACGGCATCTACATTTAACGTGAGGATATGTGGATGTCTATAGTCTGGCCATCAGGTGGTTCGCTAACTATAAAAAATAGCTGCAGTTTGGCTCAACCACGTTTTAATATTTTCATTACATATTGATAACATCAACTGAGCAGGAGATATACAAATGAAAATTACAAATTACAAAACCAACAATGTGACTTGACCTTGTATTTATTTATCCGGTTATTAGGGCTTAGCCGGTTATAACTAGGTGCAGCCGAATGCGGGTGGTTAAAATTAGGTCTCATTCGATTTATTTACGGCTAAAATAGGTGGCTAGGTGCTGTCAGCTAAATTTAGTATAATCCGAATAATAAGACTTTTTTAAAGTAATATAAGCGACAGTAGGTTAAGGTACGGTTATTTTAGTCCTTGAGTCACTAACATTTATAATATATCTATATTATTTGGTCTTTACCCAAAAGAGCATGGGTAATTCTAGCAATCCCATGTTTATTATTTCTACCAGCAGTAACCGTACCATGACTAAATCGAATGCACCTGAATTTAACGAACCGTAATAAGCTGCACCAATAATAATAGTAGTCGGCTATTTATATTAAAATTTTTTTACAGATTGGTAAAATTAAAAATTTTGTATGACTGACTTCAATGTAAATAAAATGAGAACATCATCAATGCAGTCGAAGTCAATTAAATACGCATTATTAAGGATAACTCAAAAACTACTGGTCAGATCTTGATTAAATTTATATGGGACTACATGAGAAGCACCAGCTTTCAAATTAGAAAAGAATCATCCAAATCGGTTCACCTGGAAAAAGCGTTGCACCTGAGTAGCACCTGGTTCATCACATAAAACAGTAAAAATACAGTCGAATTGAGAACCTCTTCCTTTTTTGAAGTAGATTCAAAATACAAATAGTCGAATAAATAAAATAAATTTATTTATCCGTCAGCCATAAATAAATTTATTTTATTTATTCGACTATTTGTATTGTATTTGTATTTATGATTCAGATTATAGTACAGCAATACGCTACCTTATCTTACACTGCAAGCACTAGTAACATAAATATGTTAGATAACCTTATGTAATGTGTGACGAAATAAAGATAACGAATAGAATTGTTTTAATTAAAATCACCGTATCTGTAACGCTTTTCAAATACTATGACGTGTCTTTTTAGGATATTCCGACACTGGCGGTTGTCGGAATATCCACGACTATCTAAGAATATCCATCCCATATTGTCCCGTGGATGCCGTAAGAGGCGACAGAGGAAATAAAACAGGAGATGGACAACAGCGTTTTCCTGATAACAACTTAAAAATAATAAAATGCGGTTCCCAACCGCTTGCCAATCCACCAACCACGGCAGATATGCCCTGTATGTAGTAATCTAAGGAGGCCTATGTTCAGCAGTGGACTTTTGATAGACTGTAATGGTGGTAGGATGGTATTTCGGATATTAAGTACTTCCATAAACATCCGAAATAGTTTTTCATTTCATGTGAGAGGAGACGCTTAGATGAAGAAAAGTTAACATCGAAATTACGTAACTGGAAAAATTATTTATTTTAGGTTTTACTAACGCCAAGAGGTGTCTCTAATGACGAAGAATTAGGTAGGTAATAATAAAAATTTCAGTGTTTAGCTGATAACATCATCCGATTGCAACGATTTCTAGCTTTTTGAAATCCTCTCCGTTCTGAGCACTACAGCTAGATTTATAAGAGACATAAGCTCTCTGAAAAATCTGTTTGCATCTTTTCATTGCCACGTACAGTTCATGAACCTATACGAATGATGATACGTTGATACGTGATGGTGATCCACGGAGCTGAAGGGCAATTCTAACTTTAGATCAGAACGTAGTTATTGGATATATAAATATTGTGGGATAGTTATATTGTAAATATACATATTATTATTGGTAAGCGAAGTACTGATACATTTGCAATAGTAATGCTTATTTCTGACAAAAATCTGTAGGATTCCTCTCATAATATAGATGTCTGTTATTTTTGTTCACTTTACTCTAATATAGGAGTATGTTGTCAGTTCGACTGTATTATGTTCTTTTATGTGTATGTATTTTACGCGTCTTTGTTTTTTAATTACATGGTTTGTAATTCAGAGGTCCCATATATTATGAGAAAACCCACACCTAAGGGTGGAAATAGGGGATGAAAATTTTAATATAACTATGCTGCAGCTTATAGTAGTATAGTTGTAACGAATGGACCACGCTCTCACAGAATACCAGCGTAAAAGGCTTAACGCTGCTGTGTTTCGTATGGTGAGTGTAGAGCGCGGAGACCCTTTTACTGGAAAAGAGGCGTTCTATCTTAATCCTCACGGCTGACAACGCATCTGCATTTAAATTCGCAAACGAAGATAGATGTAGATGTCTATGGTCCAGCAACCACTTACGTCAGGTTGACTGTGCCTCGTTTGTCACCCTTATTCTTTAAAAAAAAACTATTTAAACGAAATTATAGTTGTTACCTTGACCTTGATATTTCTTAGTCCACTCAAAAGAGTAGAAAAATTCAATTTGTAATAGAAGTACAAGCTGACTTAAAAAGAAAATATAATGAACATAATAGCTTTTGAAGTCGGGAGTACACTGTATCGCCTTTTTTGTTCCTTTCTGTTAAGTCGGCTAGTAATCAAATACTCAAGAAGTAATCTATTATTAATAAATGAATGAACATGCGCAATTTATGTATACAAAATTTGAAGATAAATTCCTATTAAGGATGTAACGTCTTAGCAAAAAATACCGAAAGAGTATTTTTTTTAGGATAAGGGTGACAACGAGCACACAGTCCACCTGAACGTAAGTGGTTGCTGGCCTATAGACATCTACATCTGTTCTCGATTACGAATCAAAATGCAGATGCGTTGTCACCCGTGAGGACTAAGATGGATTGTTCTTTCCAGTAAATAGGATCTCCAGTTCTCTACACTCACCATACGAAACACAGCAGCGTTAACCTGATATTTTACACTGGTATTCTGTGAGAGCGTGGTCCTTCGCCAGTCGAGCTGACCCATTCGTGCTACAACTATACAATTAATATAACTGCAGCTTCTCAACCACGTATAAGTAGTACGAGTAGAACCAAATTCTGACTCTGGATGTTTGTTGTGCAATTTATGTTTGTAAACTGCCTCACGATACAGTAGAAAATACTATTGTTGGACGTAACGTTTTAAATAAATAAAAATTAAACTTACCTTAATATCTCTGACCATTTTTAGCCAGTCGTCGATGGTAAAGTCTGATGAATCCTTCAATTCTTCATACTCATAAACCTGTACAGTATTTTTAGTTCTGTGTCCTTTCCATCTGAAATGTGTCAACGTGATTAATATAAGATATTTCAATTATCTGACTATTATTATTGATGGCATATTGGCTTTTCTGATGGCATATCCTTTCCAGCTAATTATTTGTAGTTCAAATATCCTAGATATTGCAAAAGATTTTTACAGAATAAAGGCAAACGAGCACACAATCCACCTGATGGTAAGTGTATGCTGTGGCCATAAATATCTACGTCTATCCTCGATTAAGAATGCAGATGCGTTGTCACCCTGAGGACTAAGATGGATTGCCTCGTTTCAGTAAAAGAGTCTCCGGTCTCTACACTCACCATACGAAACAAAGCAACATTGAACTACTATTTCACGCTGCTATTCTGTGAGAGCGTGTTCCTTTCCGGTCGAGCTGAACCAATCGTGCTACAAATATTGCAGCATGGTCTCACCACGTATAGATTGACAGAGATGAATGATTGTGTCATTAAAAACGCGACCTATCTTGTGATATAAATATATCATATTATGATGTTTGTCCAAGCATTAGAAGAGATAACCTTAATATTCATTAACGTCTAGGATTGTTCATGATTAATTTTAATAAGCATTATCTCATGGTGGATAATGTACCGCGGTACACCGCTTGGTACATTATCCACCATGGTTTAATTGAATCAACACGGGACCGCGTCATTTAGACATTAAACATGTGCATAAAAGAGGCTACGGCCTTTTTTAAACTAAAATGTTTTTAATATTATTATAACTCAAAATTAAACAATGCGAAAGAGCACGATTATTCAAATATCGTAAAGTAAAAGTAAGTTAAATTTGGTAAGTAATTGCAATAGAGTAAAGCCATAATTGAAAAATAAGAAATGATAGCAAAATCTCTGTACCGCGTAGTGCTATCGCCTGAACAGATAACTCCGGTGTAGACCAGATTTTGGGAGCCAAGACCGGACTCTACCTTGATTTCAATACAGAACGCATTTCAATCACTCCGGCCATATCTGTCACAAGTCGACGGCTCCGTGGCGCAGTGGCTTAGCAATGAGTTGCTGCGCTAAGCGCCGCGGGTTGAATTCACACGGAACAAGTATTTGTATGGCCTGCAAATAATTGTTCCGGGTCTGAATGTTTGTCCTTGAAATTTATGTATGTAAACTGCCCCACGATACAGGAGAAAACTAGTGTATAGGTAACGTTTTTTTTTTAAAAGAAAAAGAAAAAAGTCATACTCGTGATCAAATGAATACAACAACAAACACATAGCTTTTGAATTTTGAAGAATTTTACTATAAATTAGAGGAAAAGTACACTTTTAAGGGTTGTTACTGGCCGAATTGAAATAAACGTAGATTTAAGAAAATAAAGCGTAATTTCATATCTATTGGTTTTTAACAGAATTCCGGCTGACGACCGGACTTTGTCTAAAATCATGATTTATAATTACCTACAACGGATCCCCAATTCCAAGACCTGATAAACCTAGTCTAATGAGAGTTATAAGCTTGACTAAATTCAGATTTATGCTGTAACGCACAGATCATACAAAATATGCAAGCGTTTGTGCACTAGACCATTTTAAAATAAATCAGTAGCACATACCAGGTATTGCAAGGTATTCTTCATTTCCGTGTGAGGCTAAATTTTTCAGCCAGTACTCATTGTCGTGTAGCTGAGGAAGTCTTCTTATAACTTGTTCTATATTCTTCTGTACTAGTACTGAAAGCAAAAACACCTCATTTCATAATTATCTGTATAGTGGCGGTGTAAGAATGTCCATACCTCATATCGTCCGTGGGTGTCGAAATAAATAGCATATAAGGTAAACTGAAACAGGAGATGAGTAGCAGCATCTTCCTCATAAGAGTACAAAGTTATAAAAATTATGCATGCCCACCATCTATTTATACGAGTGTTACTTGAAATTTAGATCAGAGTGCTTATAGTTAAAGTTACCGTACCGTGTAGTGGCGGTGTAAGAATATCCACTACCCATATCATCCTGTGGGTGTCGTAAGAGGCGACAGAGGACACAAATCAGTAGATGGGCAGCAACTTCCTAATAACGACTAAAATAAAATTGCGATTGCCTGACCACTTGCCAAGCGTGGCAACTATAGACAAATCTATGCACAAATAAAATTATTGTAAAGTGAAATATGTTTTAAAAAGTCCGTGGGTTTTTGCTGGTTCTTCCCAGGACAGAGGTATTTTCCGAACCAGTGGTAAATAAAACAACCGCCAAGTGCGAGTCCGACTCATGCATAAAGGGTTCCGTACCATCGTAATACACGTTTCTAGCAGGCAGCCCTTTAATTTTTAATTTATTTTATTTTTATTATTTTTGTTATAGTGGCAACAGAAATACACATTCTGTGAAAATTTCAACTGTCTACCTATTACGGATCATGAGATACAGCCCGTTGACAGACAAACGGACGGACAGCGAAGGTTTAGTAATAGAGTCCCGTTGGTTACCCCTTGGTACGGAACCCTAAAAAAATCATTAAAATCGGGTCGCAATCGGCGAGATATCGCTGCATAAGAATTTTTAGCTTTTTGTTGACTTACTATGTCTAATAAATTCTTGAATCTACAATAAGTAATAAACACCAACTTAGTACAAAGTGGTGGACTCCTTCTGCCTAGGGTCCGTCTGAATAGAAAGGTCGATCACCTTTTTCCTATGTCTGCCGACAAATCACAGAGTTGTGCCTGTCTAAAGCGTATGTGGCATTACATCTTAGTTCTCAGGTGACAATGCATCATTAGCCTCTCCCTAAGTTGGCTGCAGGTGTCCATGGCTCCATGGACACAAGCCACTTACCATCAGGTGGTCTACGTTTAAACACCAGTTCAGTTTTTTTTAAAAGATCATCAATGAACCTATCAAGTGTGATGTTTAAGCAAATTGCAAACTCCCTTTTATGACATACTAGCGATCAGCTCTGGCTTCACACGGGTTATTTCTGGATCTCGACAGCAGCGCCACCTACCGCGTCCATTTGTGAATCTAAATCATCCAGGGACCCTCAAACACACACAAAAATTTACACGGTATAGCCAGTGTCGAGTTTTAGAGACTCACGGACAGCAATTGATTTTTTTAGAGATATGTACAATAAAATTGTGAATCGTTGGAAAAATATAAAAAATATTTTTAAACGGTTCGAAACATTTTTAAAATCAAATTAAAATAAAGCACTTAAAAATAAAACAGGTTATTGGCGTTGAAATAGGAAGAAAATAATTTAAATATTACATATATTTTCAACCACTAACCTCCTTTTTCATTTTTGAGCATACCAAAAGTCCCACCGGTATAAATGACAAGCCGCGCTTAAGTTGAGTCATTTTTCTTAATTATTTAAAATAAAAGAGCGATACTTCACACAAGTGGACACAACAGATCACACACGGGAAAATGAGCCAATTAGTTTAATAGTGGTATCGTTTGTGTATACGAATTGATAAACAGACATAAATTACATTATGACGACGTCAAGGAACAGCAGATCTGTTATCGAACGCTAATTAGGGTCAATTAATGTTTATTATGTAAAAGTATTACATATTTCTTACACTTTATTCATATAAAATATGCGTTTCCTTGTGAAGGTCTTTTTAATATTTACTCTCCACAACGTATGTTGAAAATTTATTGGTTTATCTACCTATCTACACGAGTTTATATAATGGCATTTCATCACAAACAATATATATTAACAGAAAAATTCTACGTAAGAAATTAAAACAAATGGTAAAGTTAAAAATTTTGTACAACCGACTTCAAATAGTCGAGAAGAATAGTCAGTCAAATACGCATTATTAAGGATAACTCAAAAACTACTGGTCAGACCTTGATCAAATTTATATGGGGACCACATGAGAAGCAGCTTTCAGATAAAAAAGACTCATCAAAATCGGTTCACCTAGAAAAGAGTTCTGAGGTAATACACAAATAAAATATAATCGAATTAAGAACCTCCTCCTTTTTTGAAGTCGGTTGATAACCATTAAATTAAATCTTACAATGTCCATCTCAAACACAATATTATGTTAAAAATTTATTTAATAATATTAGATTTAAATCGTTAAATGAAACGTAAAAGTATTTAGTGTGGTCATTTAAAATAGCTTATTTACCTATTTATTCTGTATTTATTAATAACTTTATGTAAGTTATTTTATTGTGCTTATTACTATCTTTTATTTACTAGGTAGAAAGTAGATAAGGTTTCCTTTCTATAATAATGATGAAATATGGTAAAGATCGTTTAATTTATTACTGTACGCTCCGTGTGTATTTCTGGTAGATTTTCATTTATCACTTCTAACCAACGGTAAATTAAAATGTAGGAAGGCACGTAAATGAGACAATATTTTATAAGTGGTAGAGCCATGCTGCGCTATATTATGGTTGTGACACGACTGGGTCAGCTAGACCGAGGAAGGACCACGCTCTCACAGAACATCAGTGTGAAATAGCAGCAATGCTGCTGTGTTTCGAATAGTGAGTGTAGAGGATCGGAAACCCTCATAAGTGGAAATAAGGCATTTCATCTTAGTCCTCAAAGGTGACAACGCGTCTGCAATTTGATTCTTAATTGAATATAAGATTCTTTCCGAAATGTATCACTGAAATATGCCGACCGCCTTCAGTTGTTAGGGTTTGAGATATCCTCAAATCTGAACTTCGGGCAGTTCATTGAGTCAAGGCCAGCTGCAAGGAAGCTGGGAGTCCTTGCAAGGTGCGATACTTCACGCCGGGACAGCTGCTTACTTTATATAAAGCGCAAGTCCGGTCGCGCATGAGTATGCTGCCATATGGGCTGGTGCTGCAAATGCCACCTAGCAGCTTTGGACTCAATGGAAAGGCGTGCTAAGAGGCTTATTGGTGACCCAATTTGGTTAAAACCGATCTTACCAGCCTCGAACACAGACGCAAAGTAGCCAGCCTTTCGGTTTTCTACAGGATGCATTTCGGAAAGTGTGCAGATGCACAATTTAATTCCTCCTCTCCCTTCCACCATCGGACAACCAGACGTTCGGCCAGTCTCCACTCTTTCATTGTTGACTTACCACGCATTAGAACGAAACAGTTCGCTTTACATCATGCGTACAGCAAAGGTGGAATAAGTTGCCAGCATCTGTCTTTCCATCCGATTACAGTGTAACACTTCAAGGCAAGTGAATAGGCTTTTGTTAAGTCAGTGCGCTTCACCATCTTAGGCTATATCACCACTTACCATCAGGTGGGATCGTAGACAAGCGCTGGCTTAGTAGAATAGTCACAGCATCTATTTACCATCAGGTTGACTGTGTACTCGCTTGTTACCCTTATTCTATAAAAAAATATCATATTGTTTCATTGTTCTCATATACACCAAAGATTTTTACTTAATTCTAACATGAAAATTTAATGTTATTTTAACATTAATTAGTTTACTTTAATTTAATTTTTGTTCCTTTTAATTAGCTGTGCTATCTCAACGCTCGCCGTAAATTTGACAGACTCGTGTAACGACACGAGCAACCCGGGTTGGCGATGAAGAAAAACATCGTGAGTAAACAATTAAAAAAAAATATTTGAGGTCATTTTGTATAGTCTACCACCACGCATTAGGGCAATGGGACAAATCGATCCGTCATAACCCTCTTAGAAATTACAAGAGTCCTGTGCCTAGCAGTGATTATAGGCTTCATCTTAAACTTTATAATTATTAAACGCTATATGGAAGAGATAGAAGCTTTTAACCTCTTTTAACCCTTTAACTTTTAACCCTCTTAGAAATACAAGAGTCCTGTGCCTGCAGTAGTTTATAAGCTTCATCTTAAACGCTATATGGAAAAGAGGTAGAGGCTGACTTTCATTTAATTTCTATAAATCTAATCTTGATGAGGTATAAATTATAAACTTGCTTATTCCTAACATGCGACGACCACAGTAGAATGCCATGGTGTCAATTGATGTCAAATTGGTATCAATCAAGGAATGACCTTTAGAATGGAATATTTCCTTTCAATTGTTGTAATTATAAAAAAGGCTGAGGTATACTTAGTCCTTCGTGACCGTGATGGACTACCTCACAGCCTGCAACTGTACTGGCTTCTTTACCTTTCAAAGCGGATTACTGTTATGAGAGCACTGTTTGGCGGCAGAACTTATAAAGATGGGGTCAGGGGTTATCTCAGGTGGACACTTACAACCAGAAAAAGAGCCTTACACATTTTTTTTTATTAATGTATATATTTTCTAAGATTGAATTGTCGCTGTTGGGAGAAAAGTAGTCTTTTTGTGAGCTTGTCGATTGCTGTCGAAATGATTCATTTTCGCCGAGCTGAAACCGCTGGAGCTAAATCTGAAATTTGAACTATCCACGGGAAGTACCATGTAGGTTTGATGGGTAAGTTAGCATGTATCAAAATATGTGATATAAATGGCTGCACCTTAAGATTTCGTTGACTAAGAAGCTTGAATTTTCACACCTCCCAGGGAATGTAGACCTTAGTATTTGATAGTAATTTCAACTTGATACATTTACCCGTTCCTCACAGTTCCTACAGTCTAGCTTCTGTTTTTTCGTTTTGTAGCAGCAGCGTCTTCTTATTTCTCCGCCTGCAAAGCGTCACAACTACGGCAAATATCCCTCTTATGAGGCAATCTATGGGGAAGGCTATGTTCAGCAGTGGATATTTTAATGCTGTAACGAATACAAACTGCCACATTCCGTAAAATAGAGATGGCTGATTTAAAATCGTAGTAGGTATGGCCTGTAGATAAATAATATTATGTTTCTGTTGCATCGGATATTGTATTTGGGGCCCAATAAACAAGATTTTTTCGCAAAAGCAACCAAATCTTAAATTCTAGTTGTAATTTGTGGGGTGCCCAGTACCACGTGAGTACTCATGAGGCTAAGAATCGTTTGAGCAATCGAGACATAATGACTAACTGATAAATATCATCGACGAACAAGTTGTCGAATAAAATTGTTTTAATTCTGATACCTTTTTACATGGGGAAATGTTTACGCATACTGCCCTGCGGGGCAATGTCCTTGAGTCACTAACATTTATAATATATCTATATTATTTGGTCTTTACCCAAAAGAGCATGGGTAATTCTCAGCAATCCCATGTTTATTATTTCTACTAGCACTAACCGTACCATGACTAAATAGAATGCACCTGAATTTAACGAACCGTAATAAGCTGCACCAATAATAATTGTAGTCGGCTAAACCAAGTTTATATTAAAATTTTTGTACAGATTGGTAAAATTAAAAATTTTGTATGACTGACTTCAATGTAAATAAAATGAGAACATCATCAATGTAGTCGAAGTCAATTAAATACGCATTATTAAGGATAACTCAAAAACTACTGGTCAGATCTTGATTAAATTTATATGGGACCACATGAGAAGCACCAGCTTTCAAATGAGAATCATCCAAATCAGTTCACCTGGAAGAAGAGTTGCACCTGAGTAGCACCTGGTTCATCACATAAAACAGTAAAAATACAGTCGAATTGAGAACCTCTTCCTTTTTTGAAGTAGATTGAAAATACAAATAGTCGAATAAATAAAATAAATTTATTTATCCGTCAGCCATAAATAAATTTATTTTATTTATTCGACTATTTGTATTGTATTTGTATTTATGATTCAGATTATAGTACAGCAATACGCTACCTTATCTTACACTGCAAGCACTAGTAACATAAATATGTTAGATAACCTTATGTAATGTGTGACGAAATAAAGATAACGAATAGAATTGTTTTAATTAAAATCACCGTATCTGTAACGCTTTTCAAATACTATGACGTGTCTCTTCTTTGTGGATATTCGGACACTGGCGGTGTCAGAATATCCACGACTATCTAAAAATATCCATCCCATATTGTCCCGTGGATGCCGTAAGAGGCGACAGAGGGAAATAAAACAGGAGATGGACAGCAGCGTTTTCCTGATAACAACTTAAAAATAATAAAAATGCGGTTCCCAACCCGCTTGCCAATCCACCAACCACGGCAGATATGCCCCGTATGTAGTAATCTAAGGGGAGGCCTATGTTCAGCAGTGGACTTTTGATAGACTGTAATGGCAAGGGTGATGGTATTTCGGATATTAAGTACTTTCATAAAAATCCGAAATAGTTTTTCATTTCATGTGAGAGGGGAGACACTTAGATGAAGAAAAGTTAACATCGAAATCACGTAACTGGAAAAAAATATTTATTTTTGGTTTTACTAACGCCAAGAGGTGTTCTCTAATGACGATGAATTAGGTAATAATTAAAATTTCAGTGTTTAGCTGATAACATCATCCGATTGCAACGATTTCTTGCTTTTTTGAAATCCTCTCCGAACACTACGGCATGATTTATAAGAGACATAAGCTCTCTGAAAAATCTGTTTGCATCTTTTCATTGCCACGTACAGTTCATGAACCCACACGAACGATGACCGTGATACGTTGATACGTGGTTGTGATCCACGGAGCTGAAGGGCAATTCTAACTTTAGATCAGAACGTAGTTATTGGATATATAAATATTGTGGGATAGCTATATTGTAAATATACATATTATTATTGGTAAGCGAAGTGCTGATACATTTGCAATAGTAATGCTGATTTCTGGCAAAAATCTGTAGGATTCCTCTCATAATATAGATGTCTGTTATTTTTGTTCACTTTACTCTAATATAGGAGTATGTTGTCAGTTCGACTGTATTATATTCTTTTATGTATGTATGTTACGCGTCTTTATTTTAATTACATTTTTTATAATTCAGAGGTCCCATATATAATGAGAAAAACTCCACACCTAAGGGTGGAAATAGGGGATGAAAATTTTAATATAACCATGCTGCAGCTATATTAATAGTATAGTTGTAGCACGAATGGATGGACTTCTCACAGAATACCAGCGTAAGTAGCAGCTTAACGCTGCTGTGTTTCGTATGGTGAGTGTAGAGCGCCGGAGACCCTTTTACTGGAAAAGAGGCGTTCTATCTTAATCCTCACGGCTGACAACGCATCTGCATTTAAATTCGCAAACGAAGATAGATGTAGATGTCTATGGGCCACAGCAACCGCTTACCATCAGGTGGACTGTGTGCTCGTTTGTCACCCTTATTCTTTAAAAAAAAACTATTTAAACGAAATTATAGTTGTTACCTTGACCTTGATATTTCTTAGTCCACTCAAAAGAGTAGAAAAATTCAATTTGTAATAGAAGTACAAGCTGACTTAAAAAGAAAATATAATGAACATAATAGCTTTTGAAGTCGGGAGTACACTGTATCGCCTTTTTTGTTCCTTTCTGTTAAGTCGGCTAGTAATCAAATACTCAAGAAGTAATCTATTATTAATAAATGAATGAACATGCGCAATTTATGTATACAAAATTTGAAGATAAATTCCTATTAAGGATGTAACGTCTTAGAAAAAAATACCGAAAGAGTATTTTTTTTAGGATAAGGGTGATAAAAGAGCACACAGTCCACCTGAACGTAAGTGGTTGCTGTGGACCATAGACATCTACATCTATCCTCGATTACGAATCAAAATGCAGATGCGTTGTCACCCGTGAGGACTAAGATGGATTGCCTCGTTTCCAGTAAATAGGATCTCCATTTCTTTACACTCACCATACGAAACACAGCAGCGTTAACCTGATATTTTACGCTGGTATTCTGTGAGAGCGTGGTCCTTCCCCGGTCGAGCCGACCCGTTCGTGCTACAACTATACTACTAATATAGCTGCAGCATGGCTCTACCACGTATAAGTAGTACGAGTAGAACCAAATTCTGACTCTAGATGTTTGTCTTTGTGCAATTTATGTTTGTAAACTGCCTGTACGATACAGTAGAAAATACTATTGTTGGACGTAACGTTTTTAAATAAATAAAAAATTAAACTTACCTTAATATCTCTGACCATTTTTAGCCAGTCGTCAATGGTAAAGTCTGATGAATCCTTCAATTCTTTATACTCATAAATCCTGTACAGTATTTTTAGTTCTGTGTCCTTTCCATCTGAAATGTGTCAACGTGATTAATATAAGAGATTTCAGTTATCTGACTATTATTATTGATAGCATATTGGCTTTTCTGATGGCATATCCTTCTGCCAGCTAATTATTTGTAGTTCAAATATCCTAGATATTGCAAAAGATTTTTTACAGAATAAAGGTGGCAAACGAGCACACAGTCCACCTGATGGTAAGTGTATGCTGTGGCCATAAATATCTACGTCTATCCTCGATTAAGAATGCAGATGCGTTGTCACCCCTGAGGACTAAGATGGATTGCCTCGTTTCCAGTAAAAGAGTCTCCGGTTCTCTACACTCACCATACGAAACAAAGCAACATTGAACTACTATTTCACGCTGCTATTCTGTGAGAGCGTGTTCCTTCCGGTCGAGCCGAACCAATCGTGCTACAAATATTGCAGCATGGCTCTACCACGTATAGATTGACAGAGATGTGAATGTGATTGTGTCATTAAAAACGCAACCTATCTTGTGATATAAATATATCATATTATGATGTTTGTCCAAGCATTAGAAGAGATAACCTTAATATTCATTAACGTATAGGATTGTTTATGATTGATTTTAATAATAAGCAATTATCTCACGGTGGATAATTTACCAAGCGGGTGTAAAAGGTTTAAATTGAATCAACACGGGACCGCGTCATTTAGACAATAAACATGTGCATATAAAAGAGGCTACAGTCTTTTTTAAACTATAATGTTTTTTAATATTATTATAACTTAAAATTAAACAATGCAAAAGAGCACGATTATTCAAATATCGTAAAGTAAAAGTAAGTTTAATTTGGTAAGTAATTGCAATAGAGTAAAACTATAATCGAAAAATAAGAAATGATAGCAAAATCTCTGTAGCGCATAGTGCTATCGCCTGAACAGATAACTCCGGTGTAGACCAGATTTTGGGAGCCAAGACCGGACTCTACCTTGATTTCAATACAGAACGCATTTCAATCACGCCGGCCATATCTGTCACAAGTCGACGGCTCCGTAGCGCAGTGGTTAGCAATGAGTTGCAGCGCTAAGGGCCGCGGGTTCGAATCCCGCACGGAACAAGTATTTGTATGGCCTACAAATAATTGTTCCGGGTCTGGATGTTTGTCCTTGTAAAATTTATGTATGTAAACTGCCCCAACGATACAGGAGAAAATCCTAGTGTGGAGGTAACATTTTTTTTTAAAAAAAAGAAAAAAAAGTCTACACTTCGCGTGATCAAGTGAATACAACAACAAACACATTGCTTTTGAATTTTGAAAAATTTTACTATAAAGTAGAGGAAAAGTACACTTTTTAAGGCTGTTGCTACTGGCCGAATTGAAATAAACGTAGATTTAAGAAAATAAAGCGTAATTTCAATCTATTGGTTTTTTTCTCAGAATTCCGGCTGACGACCGGACTTTTGTCTTTTGTCTAACTTATAAGCTTGACTAAATTCAGATTTATGCTGTAACGCACGGATCATACAAAATATGCAAGCGTTTGTGCACTAGACCATTTTTTAAAATAAATCAGTAGCACATACCAGGTATTGCAAGGTATTCTTTCATTTCCGTGTGAGCTAAATTTTTCAGCCAGTACTCATTGTCGTGTAACTGAGGAAGTCTTCTTATAACTTGTTCTATATTCTTCTGCGGTACTAGTACTGAAAGCAAAAAAAACTCATTTCATAATTATCTGTATAGTGGCGGTGTAAGAATGTCCAATACCTCATATCGTCCCGTGGGTGTCGAAATAAATGACATATAAGGGAAACTGAAACAGGCGATGAGTAGCAGCATCTTCCTCATAAGAGTACAAAGTTATAAAAAATTATGCATGCCCACCCATCTATTTATACGAGTGTTACTTGAAATTTAGATCGGAGTGCTTATAGTTAAAGTTACCGTACCGTGTAGTGGCGGTGTAAGAATATCCACTACCCCATATCATCCTGTGGGTGTCGTAAGAGGCGACAGAGGGACACAAATCAGTAGATGGGCAGCAGCAACTTCCTAATAACGACTAAAAATAAAAATTGCGATTGCCTGACCACTTGCCAAGCGTGGCAACTATAGCCAAATCTCTGTACAAATAAAATTATTGTAAAGTGAAATATGTTTTAAAAAAAGTCCCGCTGGGTTTTGCTGGTTCTTCCCAGGACAGAGGTATTTTCCGAACCAGTGGTAAATAAAATAACCGGCCAAGTGCGAGTCCGACTCGCGCATAAAGGGTTCCGTACCATCGTAATACACGTTTCTAGTATGGCAGCCCCTTTAATTTTTAGTTTATTTTATTTTTATTATTTTTTGTTATAGCGGCAACAGAAATACACATTCTGTGAAAATTTCAACTATCTACCTATTACGGATCATGAGATACAGCCCGTTGACAGACAGACGGACGGACAGTGGAGGCTTAGTAATAGGGTCCCGTTGGCTACCCCTTGGGTACGGAACCCTAAAAAAATCATAAAAATCGGGTCACAATCGGCGAAGATATCGCTTAGCATAAGTACAGCATTTCGTTGTTGACTTACCACGCATTCTAACCAAACGGTTTGCCGATTACAATGTGGCTGTCTTCAATGCAAAAGTTAATAGGCTTTTGTTAAGTCAGTGCGCTTCACCATCTTAGGCTACATCACCACTTTACATCAGGTGGGATTATCGTTAAGCTGGCCTTAATATAGTAAAAAAAAACATACAACAAAAATACAGCCGAATTAAAAACCTCTTCCTTGTTGTAGTCGGCTAAAATAATAAAAGCAATTAGATTCGCAATATTTGACAGCAAATTTTTACGCGTTGGGGCAGTAATTCTCGTCTTTCTTTTTCCTTTTTTTATTACGTTTCTTTATTAACAATTCCATTTTGTTAGTAATTACTAATAAAAAATAATTAAATTTTTGAATGAAAAAAAAACGACTTGTGATTGGTTGTGACATCATTATATCCGTAGAGGCTGTGAGCCAATCGCAATCATGCTATACTTTTGTATTTTCTTCATTCGGATCACCATGTGTCCTAATATGCCTTGTTTATTATTTAATTTATTAAAATATCGTACTCCACCCTATCTCGCAAATAAACTTGCCCACTCCTGTGACACGCAAAAATATCAAACAAGGCAGTCTAAGTGGTCTCTAAAAGTTCCAAGCTGTCGTATTCAGTTATTTCGGGGTAGCTTTAGATAGGCAGCCTCAAAATGCTGGAACGATTTACATTTTTATCATTATTGGTTTTTAGAAAAAAAAAAAACAAAATTCATGTTCTCAATTTACAAAAACGTATATAAATATTATTTACAACTGCCACCAAACAGACATAATGTACTCATTATTAGAAAACGTCACATGTAGGTTCTAGTAAATTTTAGTAGTATGTAATAGAAGTACTAATAGTAGTAGATTTTGTAATTATTATATTGTTGGTAATAAATAATTTGCGATGTTTATTATTATAAAATCACCAGTATCTGCATCTCATTTTTTCTTTTTTATTAACTATGTGATTATGTGTGGTAGGTGCAATAAGTGTAGCGTCGTAATAGTTGTACCGGTTGTTGCATATTCATAACATAACATAACATAAACACCACGCCTGTCACCCAGAGGTAGGCAGAGACTATGAACTTCCATTTGGCACGATCCTGACACACCTCTCTCGCCTCCTCCACATCCATATACCTACGCATACGCTCGTCGGTTAAGGTACTCTTAATTTGGCCCATTTTCAATATATCGCCAATTTGGTCGATAAATTTTCGCCTAGGGCGTCCCTTCCCGACTCTGCCGTTCATCTCTGCCACATAAATTTGCTTTGTCACTCTTTCCTCATTCATTCTTTCTACATGACCAAACCACCGAAGCATTCCTTTCTTAATCCTGGTCACAACATCATCTTGCAAACCACACTCTTCTCTTATCACACAATTTCTCACTCTGTCATTCAGATTCAGCCCTAACATACTCCTTAATGACCGCATTTCTACAGCATTTATTCTACTCTGCTGCTCCTTCTGCCACACCCAACTTTCACTACCATACATTAAAGTAGGACTAACACAGCATTGTGAATTGCTATACGTGCCTTTTGGACACATTCTGAATTTCCACAACAGAGTGTAGAGCCCCATTTACTTTATTTCCTGCGTTCACTGTCGTTCTATATCCTTATCATATCTACCGTCCCTGCTAAATACTTACTCATCCCAAATACACAAACTCATCTACTTGCTCAACCAATTCCCTTCTATTCTTATTTCACATATCGTTTTACTTTCTTCTCTTTCAAAACCATAACTTTCGTCTTACTTGCGTTCACTTTCATTCCCTTTCTTTAATGAACTGTTCACTAATGTAACCATCATTTGCAACTCGGCCACCGACGACGCGAGTATGACTTGATCATCGGCTTACAAAAGGCATTTGACGGTTAACTCCCATTCTTAAGCCGCATTCTTCAACTTTAAAATTTTCCAAACAACTGTCCATAAATAGGTTGAACAGCCACAGGAAGCCACACAGCCCTATCTGACCCCTTTATGGATGCCAAACCAGTCCGAGTAGGCCCTGTTGATCCTGACACAAGCACTGGAGTCCCTATAGAGACTTCAATGCCTGTATCAACCAGCGCTCAACCCAAATGAGTTCAGTGTTTGCCATAACACATCCCTGTCCACTCTGTTATAAGCCTTTTCCAAGTCCATGAACGCACAAAAACCTTTTAGTTTTTGGCCAAAACTTCTCCGCGATCCGCGATGGAAAAGACCTGATCCGTACATCCCATTCCCTTTCTAAATCCCGCTTGCACATCCCAAATTTTCCATCAGTATCTTTTATAACTCTTTCAATTAGTACCTTAGTATACAGTTTTCCCACAATGCTAAGAAGACTGATACCAGGGTAGTTTTACAGTCCTGCTGCGATCCTTTTCCTTTATATAGTGGGACTATCACGGCTTTGCACTAGTCTCCCGGTACCCGCTTAAGTTCCCAACACAAATTAATTGAAGCGTCAGTAGCCTAATGGCAGAGCGCTGACCGCGAATTCGAAAGGTCGTGGGTTCGAATCCGCCATTCGACTACTGTCGTGAACCACTTCTAACACAAGCATTTTAAGCTTACCAGAAGTGGTTAAAGGGAATATTAGTAATGTTTAATAGCACTACTATATAGTATTTTATAAAAAAAAAATGGAGATGCGTCGTCACCCTGAGGACTAAGATGGAATGCCTCGTTTCCAGTAAAAGGGTCTTTTTAATTAAACAAGGTGTACAGCAGGTCTGCCACCACTCCCTCTCAGCCCTTAGCACTTCGAGTGATACTCTATCATATCCGGCTGCCTTACCTGCTTTCATACTTTTCATTGCTTTCATTATTTCATTTATACTTATCTCTCTATCTCTTTCCTCTTCTTTCGTATTTTCTATTTAATTTAATTCAAACGTCTCATCACTCATAAACACGCTTTCAAAGTATTCCTTCCATCTCCTTAAACTCGACACTTCGTCATTCCGAATACAGCCATTCTGGTCTCGTATAGCATTCATCATACCACTTATTCATCCATACCACTTATATTTTCTCTCAGTCTACATTTGAACTTCTCTTTCGCACCTTCATCTTGTAATCTCTGTTCTTATACGCTGTAACGCAGTGGTAGACACAGATGTCCGATGCCGCCAACGTCTGAATAGACCATTAATTCGCCATAAGACCAGTAATGATCCGTCCCTACGTTGGACCCCGGTAAACCCTTGTATCTACCACTGCGCTCCTCATTCTTTCATCCACAATTATGAAATCTATCATGCTTTATCACCACCTCTTTCCCATGTATACATGTGAATCTTCTTATGACGAAGAAAGTGTTCGTCACAAAAATGTTCTTTTCCACACATACGGTGAGAAGGTTTTCACAATTCTCATTTATACTTTCATCACCAAACGTTCCTAATATCCTTTCATAACCAAGCCTCTTCTCGCCAACCTTCCATTGAAATCTCCTAATATAACAATATTTTCATTACCTTGCATTTCATTAGCACCATCCTTACCATCTCCCAAAACTGCTCCCGGATATAAGTGGGCTTACACATGTCTGGGGCGTAGACCCTTAGAACAAACAACTTCTTTAGCCCACTTTCATTCGTATCCATAGCTGTCTCTGGCTTACACATTCATACTATTTCACACAATGACCATTCTTTCTGAAAGGATGATACCGATTCCTGACATGCCCGCTCGGTCTCGTCTACACCAGACCAGTACGCGGTATACATGCCATGTGTAGTGGCATCCTTTCCCTTCCGTTTCGTCTCATTTACACATAACACATCTATTCCTCTATCATACATCATATCGCATACTTCATCCATCTTATCATTCATTGCTCCACATACATTCAGCGTAGCCAGACGGGCTTCCGCAATCCACTTTTCGCCCCTCCGGGAGACAGAACGTGACGGGTGGCGAACCTCGTCGCCGGTTTTCCTCCCGGAGATTCTTCGCACCCCTGCCCCATTAAAGGGGCGCCGGGAACTCGGGGCCACTTCTTTTAGTTTGTGCCTCATGGTGCGAAAGTAGGGGGTGGTATTTTTTACGCCGTTACCACACGGCGAGGAGCCAAGTCTGTACTTTCGGCTTTGTCGCTTGTTTAGCACCACCCGGGGGACACGTGTAGGGTGGGCCTAGGATTAGGTGGTCGAAGCCTACGGACGCGAGCGACTCATCCCCAATGAATGTTGCATATACGTCCGTACGTTACTCATTAGAGGGCGCATTGAAAACCAGCTTCGTGGATAATACCCTGAAAAATGCTGAGTGGAGCCTTTATACCAAACCCGCCACATAATAAAGCTTTGATTGTATTGATTTTATTTAGGTTTTAGTTTTCTTTTGGTCTGTAGTTATAAGTTTTTTTAGTGTATAATATCTTTTGTAACATGTGTGTTGGTGTTTGATGTAATAAATAATTTTTCTTTCTTTCTTTCTTTCTAACAAAACATATATTATATAACCTGTATTATGCAATGACATTTTTTTAATTTTGACAAAGTAAACATGAGTGTTTTATCATTTCACCATGCGGTGATGTTACTAAAGCGATATAATGATGTCACTGGCGTTTGAATTTACATTTTAGAAAAAACATTTTTATTTGTAAAATTACATGAAAAATCAATTTTTAATTTTTCTTAATAATGTTTAGTAAACTTTAAAAAAAAACAAAATTAAAAAAAAATAAGAAGTATTAGGTCCTTACATATGAAATTAGCGTTTAGTCGTACGACCACTTTGATCTGAAATATCTCCTCTTTGGTTAAGAATTCCAAATTCAAATTCATTTAGCTGGTACATTTGAGTTTTGAAAACAGTCATTCATTGTTTTTTCCTCATTATTTTATTCTTTGGCGTCGCTTATTACCGCACAATGGAAAACATGAAATATCGGTATATTTACGAGTACGAGTTCTACCGAAACTGCAACCAGTGCTGCAGAAACAGCTCGAAGGATTAATGATGTGTATGGCGCTAGTGTCGCAAAAGAAAGCACGGTACGTTTTGGTTTCAACGTTTTCGTTCTGGAAATTTCGACCTTCAGAACCAACCCGTGGACGGCCGGAGACCAAAGTAGAAAATGAAGAATTAAAGGCTATTGTGGAAGCGGATCCATCACAAAGCACTTCAAAGATAGCTGCAGGCTTGGGGTAAGTGATAAAACTGTATTAATCCACTTGAAGCAAATCGGGAAAGTAAAAAAACTTGAACGATGGGTACCTCATGAATTGAGTGAATCGAACTTGCAAACACGCGTCGACTGCTGTGTTACTTTGCTCAACCGACACAATAATGAAGGGATTTTAAATCGAATCATTACTTGTGATGAAAAGTGGATACTGTACGATAATCGGAAGCGCTCGTCGCAATGGCTGAACCCTGGAGACCCAGCCAAATCCTGCCCTAAACGAAAATTGACTCAGAAAAAGTTACTTGTGAGTATTTGGTGGACTAGCGCCGGTGTCGTTCACTACAGCTTTCTAAAATCTGGCCAAACGATTACGGCAGATATCTATTGTCAGCAACTGCAAACCATGAAGGAAGAAATAGCTGCTAAACAACCGAGATTGGTCAATCACTCTAGGCCACTTCTGCTTCACGACAACGCAAGACCACACTGCACAACAAACAACCACTAAGTTAGATTCGCTACAATTGGAATGTCTGCGACAACCACCGTACTCCCGGACCTTGCTCCAACAGATTACCATTTTTCTGGAATTTGGACGACTTCTTACAAGGAAAAAAATTCAACTCCGATGCAGCAGTCCAAACCGCCTTCAAAGAGTTTATTGATTCTCGCCCCCATGGCTTTTTTTAGTAAAGGGATCAATGAACTACCTATGTAATGGCAAAAGTGCATAGATAACAAAGGTGCATACTTTGATTAATTAAATATATTTTACAAAAAAAATGACTTTATATTCCTCCCGTACAAAACGCCAATTTCATATGAAAGGACCTAATATTGAACGCGACCGATCGGTGGATGTCTAATAAATGCTTGAATCTTCAATAAGTAGTAAACATCAACTTAGTACAAAGTGGTAGGACTCCCTCTGCCTAGGAGTCCGTCTGGATAGAATAGGTCGATCACCTTTTTACCTATGTCTGCCGACAAATCACAGAGTTGTGCCTGTCTAAAGCGTATAGAGAGCCAGTATAATTATAGTGTGAGGCTGTGTGGCATTACATCTTAGTTCTCACAGGTGACAATGCATCTGTAGCCTTCTTTACTCTAAGTTGGCTGCAGGTGTCCATGGCTCCATGGACTACAGAAGCCACTTACCATCAGATGGTCTACGTTCGCTTACCAGTTCAGTTTTTTTTTAAAGATCATCAATCAACCTGTCAAGTGTGATGTTTAAGCAAATTGCAAACTCCCTTTTATGACATACTAGCGAACATCTCTGGCTTCGCACGGGTTATTTCTGGATCTCGACAGCAGCACCACCTACCGCGTCCAATTGTGAATCTAAATCATTCAGGGACCCACTCAAACACACACAAAAAATTTCATCAGAATCGGTATAGCCAGTGTCGAGTTTTAGAGAGACTCACGGACAGCAATTGAATTTTATTTAGAGATATGCAGTAAAATTGTGAATCGTTGGAAAAAATATAAAAGTATTTTTAAACGGTTCGAAACATTTTTTAAAAATCAATTTAAAATAAAGCACTTAAAAATAAAAAATAAAACGGGTTATTACATATATTTTCAAGCACTAACCTCCTTTTTCATTTTTGAGCATACCAAAAGTCCCACCGGTATAAATGACAAGCACGCGCTTAAGTTGAGTCATTTTTTTCTTAATTATTTAAAAGAAAAGAGCGATACTTCACACAAGTCGACACAACAGATCACACACGAGGAAAATGAGCCAATTAGTTTAATAGTGGTATCGTTTGTGTATACGAATTGATAAACAGACATAAATTACATTATGACGACGTCAAGGAACAGCAGATCTGTTATCGAACGCTAATTAGGGGTCAATTAATGTTTATTATGTGAAAGTATTACATATTTCTTACATACTTTATTCATATAAAATATGCGTTTCCTTGTGAAGGTCTTTTTTAATATTTTACTCTCCACAATATATGTTGAAAATTTATTAGTTTATCTACCTATCTACACGAGTTTATATAATGGCATTTCATCACAAACAATATATATTAACAGAAAAATTCTACGTAAGAAAAATGCGATGGTAAAATTTTGTACAACTGACTTCAAATAGTCGAGAAGAATAATCGAAGTCAAATACGCATTATTAAGGATAACTCAAAAACTACTGGTCAGATCTTGATCAAATTTATATGCGACCACATGAGAAGCAGCTTTCAAATAAAAAAGACTTATCAAAATCGGTTCACCTAGAAAGGAGTTCTGAGGTAATACACAAATAAAATATAATCGAATTAAGAACCTCCTCCTTTTTTGAATTCGGTTGATAACCAATAAATTAAATTTTACAATGTCCATCTCAAACACAATATTATGTTAAAATTTATTTAATAATATTAGATTTAAATCGTTAAATAAAACGTAAAAAGTGTTTAGTGTGGTCATTTAAAAATAGCTTATTTACCTATTTATTAATAACTTTATGTAAGTTATTTTATTGTGCTTATTTACTATCTTTTATTTACTAGGTAGAAAGTAAATAAGGTTTCCCTTTTTATAATAATGATGAAATATGGTAAAGATCGTCTAATTTATTACTGTACGCGCCTCCCGTGTATTTCTGGTAGATTTTCATTTATCACTTCTAACCAACGGTAAATTAAAATGTAGGAAGGCACGTAAATGAGACAATATTTTATAAGTGGTAGAGCCATGCTGCGGCTATATTATGGTTGTGACACGAATGGGTCGCCTAGACCGAGGAAGGACCACGCTCTCACAGAACATCAGTGTGAAATAGCAGCTTAATGCTGCTGTGTTTCGAATAGTGAGTGTAGAGGATCGGAAACCCTCATAAGTGGAAATAAGGCATCCCATCTTAATCCTCAAAGGTGACAACGCGTCTGCAATTTGATTCTTAATTGAATATAAGATTCTTTCCGAAATGTATCACTGGAATATACCGACCGCCTTCAGTTGTTAGGGTTTGAGATATCCTCAAATCTGAACTTCGGGCGGTTCATTGAGTCCAAGGCCAAAGCAGCTGCAAGGAAGCTGGGAGTCCTTGCAAAGGTGCGGCGATACTTCACGCCGGGACAGCTGCTTACTTTATATAAAGCGCAAGTCCGGTCGTGCATGGAGTATTGCTGCCATATATGGGCTGGTGCTGCAAAATGCCACCTAGCAGCTTTGGACTCAATGGAAAGGCGCGCTAAGAGGCTTATTGGTGACCCGAATTTGGTTAAAACCAATCTTACCAGCCTCGAACACAGACGCAAAGTAGCCAGCCTTTCGGTTTTCTACAGGATGCATTTCGGAGAGTGTGCGCAGGAATTGCACAATTTAATTCCTCCCTCTCCCTTCCACCATCGGACAACCAGACGTTCGGCCAGTCTCCTCTCTTTCATTGTTGACTTACCACGCATTAGAACGAAACGGTTCGCTACATCATGCGTACAGCAAAGGAGTGGAATAAGTTGCCAGCATCTGTCTTTCCATCCGATTACAGTGTAACACTTCAAGGCAAGAGTGAATAGGCTTTTGTTAAGTCAGTGCGCTTCACCATCTTAGGCTACATCACCACTTACCATCAGGTGGGATCGTAGACAAGCGCTGGCTTAGTAGAATATAAAAAGAAACGTAGGTGTCTATGGGCCACAGCATCTATTTACCATCAGGTTGACTGTGTACTCGCTTGTTACCCTTATTCTATAAAAAAATATCATATTGTTTCATTGTTCTCATATACACCAAAGATTTTTACTTAATTCTAACATGAAAATTTAATGTTATTTTAACATTAATTAGTTTACTTTAATTTAATTTTTGTTCCTTTTAATTAGCTGTGCTATCTCAGCGCTCGCCGTAAATTTGACAGACTCGTGTAACGACACGAGCAACCCGGGTTGGCGATGAAGAAAAACATCGTGAGTAAACAATTAAAAAAAATATTTGAGGATATTTTGTATAGTCTACCACCACGCATTAGGGCAATGGGACAAATCGATCCGTCATAACCCTCTTAGATATTACAAGAGTCCTGTGCCTAGCAGTAGATTATAGGCTTCATCTTAAACTTTATAATTATTAAACGCTATATGGAAGAGAGATAGAAGCTTTTAACCCTCTTTTAACCCTTTAACTTTTAACCCTCTTAGAAATTACAAGAGTCGTGTGCCTAGCAGTAGGTTATAGGCTTCATCTTAAATGCTATATGGAAAAGAGGTGGAGCCTGACTTTCATTTTAATTTCTATAAATCTAATCTTGATGAAGGTATAAATTGTATAAACTTGCTTATTCCTAACATGCGACGATCATGAGTAGAATGCCATAGTGTCAATTGATGTCAAATTGGTATCAATCGAGGAATGACCTTGCTAGAATGGAATATTTCCTTTCAATTGATGTAATTATAAAAAAGGGCTAGAGGTATACTTAATCCTTCGTGACCGTGATGGACTACTTCACAGCCTGCAACTGTACTGGCTTCTTTACCTTTCAAAGCGGATTACTGTTATGAGAGCACTGTTTGGCGGCAGAACTTATAAAGATGGGGTCAGGGGTTATCTCAGGTGGACACTTACAACCAGAAAAAGAGCCTTACACTTTTTTTTTACTTATGTATATATTTTCTAAGATTGAATTGTCGCTGTTGGGAGAAAAGTAGTCTTCTTGTGAGCTTCTTGTCGATAGCTGTCGAAATGATTCTTTTTCGCCAAGCCGAAACCGCTAGAGCTAAATCTGAAATTTGAACTGTCCACGGGAATTACCATGTAGGTTTGATGGGTAACTTAAACCTTAAGATTTCGTTGACTAAGAAGCTTGAATTTTCACACCTCCCAGGGAATGTAGACCTTAGTATTTGATAGTAATTTCAACTTGATACATTTACCCGTTCCTCACAGTTCCTACAGTCTAGCTTCTGTTTTTTCGTTTTGTAGCAGCAGCGTCTTCTTATTTCTCCGCCTGCAAAGCGTGACAACTACGGCAAATATCCCTCTTATGAGGCAATCTATGGGGTAGGCTATGTTCAGCAGATTTAAAATCGTAGTAGGTATGGCCTGTAGATAAATAATATTATGTTTCTGTTGCATCGGATATTGTAATTGGGGGCCAATAAAAAAGATTTTTTCTCAAAGCAACCAAATCTTAAATTCTAGTTGTAATTTGTGGGGTGCCCGACGTACCACGTGAGTACTCGCGAGGCTAAAAATCGTTTGAGCAATCGAGGCATAATGACTAACTGATAAATATCATCGACGAACAAGTTGTCGAATAAAATTGTTTTAATCCTGATACCTTTTTTTTACATGGGGAAATGCCTACGCATACCCGCCTCGCGGGGGCAAGGACGGGTTATGTCCGCCTCGCACCAACTAAAACCCCATGATGTTCCTCCTTCGCCGCATATAAGCAGGGCCACGGGATCCGCGGCGCCACCAGCGCTGGCCGCCCCATGGCAGCCCCTCCTCGTGGGAGGACTTCTCTTCCCCATTCTCTTTCTCAGGCAAGGCGCATCAGTAACACAAGACACGCCTTCCTCCACGGCCTCGTACTCCACCTGCGTAACGGTTGGATACGCATAGGCCATGAGGCTAGGAAAATCGAGCGCTCGGTAGCACCCGCTTTCCCGACCCCAACGGCGGATCTGCTCTTTGGCTCCGCCGCCAACCAAGTTTCGGCCGCGTAGGATAGGGATAGCGGCGCCTCGCAATACCGACACTCCTCTTCCCCCGCGGCCCCACCACCACCGCATCAACGGTGTGGCCCCGTCAGAGTCGCGGAGGATAGGGCGAGTGGCGCATCGCCATACCAACACTCCTCATCCCATGCGACTCTACCTCGCCTGCAGCGGTAGACGGGAGGACACCCCTCTCACCGCAGCCCACCGACACACATCCGAAGTGGGCTCGGCAAGCCCACTCGGAGTGGCCACCTCGGGCCGGCCCTACACCACGGGCCAGCCAAGGGGTTCCTCTTTGTTCACCGCGGATGACCAAGCGACGGCTACTAAGGTCTCACAGTACAAGTAAAAGATAAAATCCGATATAATTTGTAGTTATATCACATAAAAATATTCACACCGGAGGAATATATCACAGGTTCTTCCGAAATTGGGAATTGGAAATTGAATAAAATCAGCTAAATGAAGTCGTATCTTATGCCTTAACGATCGATTATTTAAATTTCCAGGCTACTGAATCATGAATTCAATGGTATTTTGGATGTCACAAAATTTTGATTACCGTAACCCGTGACATCTGACGTCGCAAACTCACCGCAAATTTGGATCACACAGTCATGACCAAATCATTGCCGTAGAGTTAGGTAAAACTGAAAGAAGACACATTCTCTTAAAATTTATCGTTGAAAAATATTTACTATATATTCCTAAATGCTCAATATCAAATGCTTTTATTTAATTGCAACCGATATCCGATCTCTCTTCAACGGGAGTACTTTTAACAGACAGATAAGTAGGATCTCAGATCATAATATGGTAAAAATCTAGTAATGATTCTTTTGATTAAAAAGTACTTGTAATAACATTCCAGAACGTTGGGACCGCCTCAGTTTTTTTTTTACACGATAAGGGTGATAAACGAGCATACATTCCACCTGATGGTAAGTAGTTGATGTGGCCCATAGGCATCTACTTCCATCCTCAACTACGGATCTAAATGCAGATGCGTTGTCACCCGTGAGGACTAAGATAGAATGCCTCGTTTCCAGTAAAAGGGGTCTCCGGTTCTCTACACTCACCATATGAAACATAGCAAAGTTAAGCTGTTATTTTACGCTGGTATTCTATGAGAGCGTGGTACTTTCCCGGTCGAGCCGACTCATTCTTGCTACAACTATACTACTGATATAGCTGCAGCATGGCTCTACCACATATGATTGTGATACGTTATGCAGATCATACCGCTAAACTGGACAGAACATCATAATTTGTAACATACATTTAAAAATTAAAAACAGTCTTGTTTTAATCAGAAATTTATTTCACAACATGTGTATAAAATACATAATAAATGAAAATGACAACAGCGCTTATAACATTGTAAGCGTAAACATAACAACTTATGTACAATCCAAAATCATCTGAATTATAGTGATTATAACATATTATGATATTTTTTTATAGAAGAGAGGGGAAAGAGCATGCAGCTTCCTGATGGTAAGTAACAGCAACCTATGAACATCTGCAACACCAAAGAGATCACAGGTGCGTTACCGTCCTAAAAGTGAAGGCCTGTCCCTAAGTTATATGGGTCCGTAAATTCACTGCTAACAGAAAATTGCATAATCTGGTGGTAGCCGAAATTCAATGTTTCGTTTTCTACACTCACAAATACTATAGATATTCTAAATGTTTAGGGCTTAAAGTTATCTTCTGCCTCAGAGTCCGCCTACCGAGTACTCTTATTTCTGCCGCTAAGAGGCTTAGAAGCGAGCTTTCAAGATTAAAAGATTCAACGAAGAAAGAGATCGAGCTTAATATCAAATGGCCATTCCATCCAATCCAGTGTACTTGCCGCCTTCTTAGTTTACCAGTCGCCACAATTGTATGAAGTGCATTAAGAACATGCATAGTTACTTATTAAACAAAATGGTTTCAGGATATCTGTGCAAGTTTCAAAACGATAGAGTATATAAGATACGAAACCTGGCGTGGCCATGGCCAATTTACATCTATTCATGGCTCGATACACAGTAGCTAAGCATATTATAACTATATTATGATTTACAAATAATTGTTCCAAATTTAGGTGTTGTAAATATGTAATTTCTTCTAAAGTTAATTATTTTATTTTATTTTATAAATATTACATTACAACTTTGTAAAAGGTTACTAGCCATTTGTAAGTTACATTAAAATTCTTTTATATAATTAGTAAGTTAAAAAAGCAAATAAATATTTAGATATTTAAGAAAATCCTAGTCTGTGGGGGATAAAATTTTCTTTTAAAACGACAAAACTATAAAATCTTTTCCACTGGGTCTACTAAGAATATAACATATAAGCACTTAAGTAAATGCCTTTGTACATACTCTGTTAAGTTGCGTCCTCTAAATTGTTTGACTTACATGCATTGTTAAATAAATTAAAAAGAAAGAATAACTGGAGAGAGGTAGCGGCGTTCACAGTTTAATGTTTTACAGAATCATTGCATTATAGCAACAATGACTGGTATTAACAAAAACGTCGATAGGTTTCCTGTAAAAGAAGGGTTGCTACCGTCTTTAACTGGTGGTGATGCCTCTTCACCATCAGTACCAAAAACTCTACCCCACACCGCAAAACTATACAGATCTGACTTCTGTTTATTAAGACTAAAAGTATATGTAGTTACCCGCATATGATTATTAGTTTCAAATTTAAAAACATAATCTTGAGATTCTAGGGGCATTATTTTGATGTCCAACGAAACGGGGTAAAAAGTAGAATCGGCAGCTTCTAAATATTTATCAATCACGGGCGTTGGTACAGTTGCAATTATGCTGAGCTCTTCAAAAATACCGGTCGTGTTTTGTTCAAAGTTTGGGTATCTGTAACAAAAAGTTTCGTTTAAAAGTATTTAATCGAGTAAGTATATTAAGTGTGACTCCGAATGGTAGGGTCAGACATTGTGTAATAAAAGTGTGGTTTGCAAGATGATGTCGTGACCAGGATTATGAATGCTTCGGTGGTTTGGACACGTAGAAAGATTGTATGAGAAAAGAGTGAAAAGTTTATTGCTGCAGAAGTGAGTGGCAGAGTCGGCAAGAGACACCCCAGGCGTAAGTTTTTTGACTAAATTGGCGATATATTGAAGATGGAAATATCACAGAATACCAGCGCAAAATAGCAGCTTAATGCTGCGGGTGTTTCGTATGGACAAAATAAACACAGAAACATAATAACATATTGTCTGCGCAAATGTAACATTTCTTCTTCAACAGCCTTTGCATACAGTTTTATCTAAAAAAAAGATACCAATTTGCTGTGTTTCGTATGTTGAGTATAGAGAACCGGAGACTCTTTTACTGAAAACGGGGTATTCCATCGTAGTCCTCAGGGGTGACAACGCATCTACATTTCGATTCTTAACGACGACAGATGTACATGTCTATAGGCCGCAGCATCCACTTACCATAAAAGTGGACTGTGTGCTCGTTGTACACTCTTATTCTAAAAAAAAAGCTGGGTTAAATTACAGTACAGTACAGTATTTTAAGGATGTGAAAGATGGCTGTGCCAAATGGAACTTCACAGTCTCTGCCAACCCCACTGGACGACAGGCATGAGAGTTTATGATATGTTATGTTATGTTATTTTATGCCATGACATGTAATGTCATGTGTTATGTCATGTCATGTTATGTTTTGTTATGCTATGTTATGTTATGCTAAATCATGTAGAGCCATAATCGCATATGTTATTGATAACATTTTTGAGTGGAAGCTTCTCAATCGGAGCCCTGGTCGAAACATGGGCTGTATCTGACACTGCGTTTGATCCTACTTGTAATGTTATCTATACGTGTCACGTTAGTAAAAGAACCTGATTTTGAAATGGTAGTACAATAATTGTAAATGTAAAGTTAAAAAAGGACTGACACTTAAATATTTAGGAGTAGGAGTAGAATGTCATATAATATATATAGATACAACGTGTTACAAAATACCCCTAAAATATAATTAATTATCAAAGCCAAAATTTTGTCAACGCTAGTAAACTGTCATGTCAGGGAACCAGATTATTTAACAGAAAGGCCTACGTACCTATTTTACCTAATAATTGTCTACTTTAATAGTTTTTCTATTTTCATTCATAAATGTTTATACCTCAATACAAGGATGTCATTATACTCAAGTACTGCCTTCAAAAATGTCAAGTTGAAAAAAAATTATGTCAATTTCAAATCTTGTAATCGATATCCCACAACTGTTCCGAGTTTTTTCTTTTTCTTTCTAACTTGAATATTACGACTTAAATATATATAGTAGGAGTAGAATGTCATATACTACTCCTACCTATATATTTTTACCTTGCCGAATTGACGCAAATGGACCAATATTGTTTTGATGCTAACGTCGAAAGCTGCTGCTAATTCAGCCGTAGATTGAGTATCATCAGCTTCCATAATCACCTTTAATTCGTCATTGTGAACCAAAGTTTTCAGACGACCACGGGGTTCATTTTTCAGGTCGAAATTTCCAGAACGGAAGCGGGCAAACCAATAACAGTGGTGCGTTAGTTTGTAGTATTCGCTCCGTAAACGTCGTTGATGTTGCGTGCCGCTTGTGCCGCGTTGCTGCCACGACGATACTCATATTCCATAATTAGTCGAATTTTTAACGTATCCATGATGACGAATAAGATTGAAATGCGATGAAAACATAACGCTTACCAATAAACAAATGACTAATTTTGAAAAAAAGAGTTCCATGTTTTTAAATATTAATTTGAAATAAGAATTCTTAGCCTAACAAAAATTATTTTGTTTTGAAATGGCCAGTACTGCAGAATTTCATAGGTAAAGACCTGTTTTATATATATATATATATATATATATATATATATACATATATAGGTAGGAGTAGTATATGACATTCTACTCCTACTACTATATATTTAAGTCGTAATATTCCAAGTTAGAAAGAAAAAGAAAAAAACTCGGAACAGTTGTAGGATATCGATTACAAGATTTGAAATTGACATAATTTTTTTTTTCAACTTGACATTTTTTGAAGGCAGTACTTGAGTATAATGACATCCTTGTATTGAGGTAGCAAACATTTATGAATGAAAAATAGAAAAACTATTAAAGTAGACAATTATTAGGTAAAATAGGTACGTAGGCCTTTCTGTTAAATAATCTGGTTCCCTGACATGACAGTTTACTAGCGTTGACAAAATTTTTGGCTTTGATAATTAATTATATTTTTAGGGGGTATTTTGTAACACGTTGTATATATATATATATTATATGACATTCTACTCCTACTCCTAAATATTTAAGTGTCAGTCCTTTTTTAACTTTACATTTACAATTATTGTACTACCATTTCAAAATCAGGTTCTTTTACTAACGTGACACGTATAGATAACATTACAAGTAGGATCAAACGCAGTGTCAGATACAGCTCATGTTTCGACCAGGGCTCCGATTGAGAAGCTTCCACTCAAAAATGTTATCAATAACATATGCGATTATGGCTCTACATGATTTAGCATAACATAACATAGCATAACAAAACATAACATGACATGACATAACACATGACATTACATGTCATGGCATAAAATAACATAACATAACATATCATAAACTCTCATGCCCGTCGTCCAGTGGGGTTGGCAGAGACTGTGAAGTTCCATTTGGCACAGCCATCTTTCGCATCCTTAAAATACTGTACTGTACTGTAATTTATATATATATATATATATATATATATATATATATATATATATATATATATATATATATATATATATACTTATAACTTGATTAAACATACAACAACAAAACTTGTAATGAAAATCTGACTTTTAATCGAACTTAAGATCGTATTCGCATGCAATAACTTAGGCTAAAAGAAAATAATTCTCAAAGAAAATATACCGGATACGCTGAAGTTTGTTCTAATTGTTTTAATACGTATTTTTGCTATTTAAAGCCAAATAACGTTACTGACATACAAGATCAAAGATTTTGTATGAAAATTGACAATGTTCCCAAGCGCCGCTCTAAATCTCTATAAATGTATTTGTATTTGACTAGGAGAACTAAATAAATACATATTAACAACCTAGGCTCAGAAAGTCAGTAATTTACGACTAACCTTTTTCCACAAGTATCTATAGTGTCCCCAGAGCATGCTATGACCGAGCAAATCCTGTTGCCACCCGTCGCCATCCCGGAGAAACTGCGAACCCCACTGAAGGCCGCCGCTCTATATCTGTAATACTAAAATCATAGCATAGCGAATGACAATTTATTAAACATATTGATATATAGTATATTATACTAGCTGAACCCTGCAGATGTTGTCCTGCCGGTTAATATCATAGGTTGCGTTCAGCAACGTTTTTTATTTTAGCGCATGCAACTTAATTTATTATTTGCCACGCTTGATTGAAAAAAAAAGCAAATAAAATCAAATATTTTAAATTTTGTTTGTTTCAAAATTTTTGTTTTCACTTTTAATTCAATTTTAATTAGTTTATAAATATAAATCTTTTCCATTGAAAAATACATATATATACCAATTTTCAAGGTGATCGATCAAATAGATTTTGAGTTATATACAAACATCCTCTTTTCCTCTTTTATATAGTATATACTATATTCAAGAACCGTGTAGTGGCGGTGTAAGAATATCCACTGCCTTATATATCTTTACTTGAAGTGAGCAATACTTGTATATAGTATACATATAGGTACATATTATGGTTGGTATGGTGATTTGGATGAAATAGAGAATTACTTTCCAAGTTTATCTATAGTCGCCCAGGGGTCGAGTTTCCACCGTAATTTATAAAAAATATGTTTGTATATCAGGGCAAGCTTTATTTCACTTTCAACTACACATTAAAATATAAAATTTGGATATCTAATACACAAAATATTAAAGAAACGCATTTTTGTCTTAACATAAACTCCACAAACTATTGAAAAAGGATCATTTGAAATCACATGAAATTCACAGCTCGTTTAGTCAATCTGTTATTAATTATTTGTTGCAAATATTTTAATATTCTTTGGCGAAAATTAAAACGTAGTGAATACATGGGGTAAAGCCACGCTGCAGCTATATTATGGTTGTAGCATGAGTGGGTCGGCTTAGCCACCCACTCACCCACTCGTGCTCGGTGTTTGGTATGGTGAGTGTATGATGAGAACCGGAGATCCTTTTTATTGGAAACGAGGCATTCCATCTTAGTCCTCAGGGGTGACAGGTTTAATTCTTAATTAAGATAAATATAAATCTATGTCTATGCGCTACAGCAACCACTTACCAACAACTGTGTGCTCGTTTGTCAACCTTATTCTATAATTTATATATATTATTTTGCTTAGGCAAATGGTGAAGAAAAATTTATTAAAAAATATCTCAAACATTCTGTCCTTTTTGTCTTTTAAATTCAAAATGTGTGGTAATGCATTATTTTAACTGATTTGTAAGGGTCGATCGGTAGGCAAAAACGTTTTTACCCATAAATCACATTCAATTTGGGATAGCTTCAAATAAAAGTAGAAGCCTTATTAACTCGTATTTTCAAAACTGAAATAACGGTACCTATATCATTATTTATATATTTGAACTTAAGTTTAAAATTTGGCTACTTTTTGAAAAATAACCCTGTATATATGTACGATATATTCCTTTTATAATCCCTCGTTACCCTACACTTCCTGAGCGTGCATACTCAGGCTGCCGCGCGTATCGAGGACATCTGTTATCGACGCCTCATTAGTCTTGAAGGTACGAGCCTGATGGACAGGTGGTGAGGCGCCTATGACTACGCGTAGGCAGCAACCACCATTCCCGTGTCTACGCGTGCCTCTATAGGTCCCATAGCGGTAATTACGACTCACCGACAACGTCCAAATAGCTGCAGACTCCGTGCTACAACAGGTCCCATCCGCAGAGATCGTGATCCTCGGTGATTTTAACGCTCACCACGCTGAATGGCTTGGTTCCCGTTTAACCGATCTTGCAGGTAGATCTGTTTACGACTTTGCCTTGGCATATGTTCTGACAAACTGGTTACTTCGCCTACGCGGATCCAAGATGTGGAGGATGATGTACCTTCCCTGTTGGACCTTCTGCTAACCTCTCATCCGTTCGGATATCAGGTCTCCGTCGATGCCCCTCTTGGCTCTTCGGATCATTGTCTCATCCGGAGTACGGTGCTACTCACGCTCCCATCGCGGTTACGTTCTGCAGGTTGCCGCCAAATTTGGCACTATAGGTCGGCCGATAGGGACAGGATGCGGTCTTTTTTTGCATCCTACCCTTGGGCTTGCTTCATGTCGGACGATCCCAACGTTATTGCTAATTCTGTCGCTGATATGGTACTTCAGGGAATGGAACTTTTTATTCCATCATCTGTAGTGCCTATCGGATGCAGAACTCCTCCATGGTTTGGTCACTCCTGTAAAATTGCATCACGCCATAAGCAGGAGTCCTACCGCGCCTGGGCTGACGCATCATGACGTCAATCGTCATCAATTTGGGATGCAAACCGCTTATTAGTGACCGCCAATACTGTTTCAGCTGCTGACTCATAGATGGGCGGAGGCAGTAGATAAATAATACTAGCGTTCCGCTCCGGCTTCGCACGGTTGATTTCTGGATCTCCACAACAACGCCGGGTCCAATTGTGAATCTAAACCATTCTCTAATCATCGTCATCACACACACAAAATTTCATCAAAATCGGTCTCATCAAATCCAGCCGTTTAGGAGGAGTTCAGTCACATACGCACGGACAGAAGAATTATGTAATAGATAATATGCACATATGAACATATAAACATTTCCCTTGAATCATTCTGTCTATTGATGAACACCGCATCAAAATCCGTTACGTAGTTTAAAATATCTAAGCGTACAGACGGCGGAATGCGATTTTGTTTTATACTATGTAGAGAAAAAACTTTTACTAAACTTTTAATAAAAATTAAAAGTCAACTTCAAAGAACTAAAAAGAATAAAATAATTTCACATTATGAAGTCGGTGCTGAAGATATAGTGAATGGAAGAGTTACAGCCTTTAAACGTCCCACTGCTGGGCACAGGCCTCCTCTCATTTCTGAGAGGACTTCTTCACATATCTTCGAAATTTTTTATTTCTCAGGCATGCAGGTTTCCTCACGATGTTTTCCTTCACCGCAGAGCACGTTGTAAATCAGCCCTTAAAATTGCAATTAACAATTTCATTGGTGCCGGCGGGGATCTAACCCGGGTTGCTCACGTACTGTGAAATTTACAGCGAGCGCTAACCATCTGAGCTACCACGGCTCTTTTAGAATTTAAAAATATTTTATTTGTTCTATTAAGCCAGCTTTTAATTTTTATTAAAAGTTTATTTTTTATTTATATGTTAAGTTTGTATTGTTATCGTGCTCGTCTGATACTTGCGAACGTGCCTGATGCGCGTGCGGCTACAGGTTCATTGTGACCACACACTGCTGCCTCTCACTAGAAGTTTTTACGTGGTAGAGCCACGCTGCAGCTATATTAGTAGTATAGTTGTAGCACGAATGGGTCGGCTCGACCGGGGAAGGACCACGCTCTCACAGAATACCAGCGTAAAATAGCAGCTTAACGCTGATGTGTTTCGTATGGTGAGTGTAGAGAACCGGAGACCCTTTTTACTGGAAACGAGGCATTTCATCTTAGTCCTCATGGGTGATAACGCATCTGCATTTTGAATCGTAATCGAAGATTGATGTAGATTTCTATGGGCCACAGCAACCACCTACCATCAGGTGGACTGTGTGCTCGCTTGTCACCCTTATCCTATATAAAAAAGCTATTTTTACGTCCTGTTCTGGGTGGTCTAAAAAAGCCTTATGAGATAATTTTATATCATAGTGCATCTACATTTTCAAGAACAAATTCAAAACTATATCATGTTTCTAAAACTGAGAAATCTTTTTTTAGAAAAAAAAAATAGGTAATAATTATATATCCGCCGCAAATAGTATAAGTTGAAAGCAGCAAGTCGTGACTATATTACGACTATAAATCGACTGCGATTTGGCCACCATAAAACTCCTTCACACCTTGCTCGACTTAACATATTGTCCTCGAACTTGCGCCCACATTGTGATCAAGTTGGATCTAATCATCACCTGTTGTTTGAATGCGGCCAATTTAACTTTCAACGGCTTTTATTAGCTAGTGATGTGTGAGACAGTGACAGTGACAGTGAAAGGGAACCCATCGCAAATAATGACCCCTGCCGCTTGACTGTGTTTTGAAGAACTCGAAACAAATTTTTACGTGGTAGAGCCATGCTGCAGCTATATTAATAGTATAGTTGTAGCACAAATGGGTCGGCTCGACCGGGGAAGGACCACGCTCTCACAGAATACCAACGTAAAATAGCAGCTTAATGCTGCTGTGTTTCGTATGGTGAGTGTAGAGAACCGGAGACCCTTTTTACTGGAAAAGAGGCATTCTATCTTAGTCCTCACGGCTGACAACGCATCTGCATTTAAATTCGCTAACGAAGATAGATGTAGATGTCTATGGGCAACAGCAACCACTTACCATCAGGTGGACTGTGTGCTCGTTTGTCACCCTTATTTTATAAAAAAAAAAAAAAAAAAAAAAACTATTAACAAATACATTAAATACACAATAGAAAATCTATAAAAACGAAGATCCCGAATGAAATAAAGACATGGCTTAAAGGACAAGCATCCTTCCATCTTAATAAAATAAAAATCTATATCCTTCAGAACAGAACACAGCAGTGCAAGCTCCGCTTTTTTTTAATAAAGGTAAAACGGTGGTACCCTACCTAAAAAACTATTAATCAGAAAAGGAGTCTGCCACCTAGTTTAATTTTGTTAATAGTCAAATCAATTTAAGCAATTTGCCTGATCCATACGAAAATATTATTTTGAAATTGATGACCAATATTATGTACTACAGAAATATGTTGTTACATATATTTTTTGTAGATTAAATAAGATTTGACTTAAGCTCTGTTCTACTCTCAGTCTTCTCGCTTAGTCCAAACAACAGATTAATCCTGCTTCTTTTGTTTCTTATAAATCCAGTCTTCTATCTCCAAATAGTTCTGCAAATCCTCTTCTGTTGGGGGTTTATTATGATCTACATCTCTATTATAAATTCTACCCCATACGCCAAATGCGACCAAATCAGTTTGAGGTGCGTTTAGTTTGTACGTTATGTGCTCTTTTCTTCCTTTCATATTTATTTCAACGCTGTTTCCAATAGAACGTCCAGCTTCTTGTTTAGAAGTTTCTTTGAAAGTAAAATTCTTCGGCCTTACAGGAATTTGTTGTTTTTGAACGATGTTGGATAGTAAACGATATCGTCGCATTGGAGAGATGTGTTGTAGTGGAGACGATGTGTTGTCATCTCTATCACTAGTTCTTCTATTTCCACATTCTCTTCCGTTTTGTTGAATCTGAAATTTCAATGCACATCAAACATTGGCAGGCCGTGCGTAAGATAATCCATCACGCCAAGAGGCGAATCTAGACGTAAGACCGTAAGAACGCCTATTGTACCTTTTATCATTTTGTATTTTTTGTGTGTGTGTGTGTGTGTGTGTGCAATAAAGTGTTATCTATCTATAGGAAATGCCAGAAAAATCACGGCGAGAATTGCTGCAATGACATTCTAGCCATCTCGTTTACGTCAGGCGCAAAATTCAGGACCGGTGACGGGCAGCAGTGACAAAGATGCGAAACGTCTGGTACTGTGATTGTCAATAAGCTAGCAAAGTGTGATGATTAAGACAATCCTCCTTGTAATTAAAATGTTCTTCTGTTCAGCAATGGACTTTTACAAGCTGATTAAGAAGAAGAACCGTAACCGTTGACCGTTTAACTGCGGTATCCACTCCCCCATATCACCCCGTGGGTGTTGTAAGAGGTGACGAGGAAAGCAAACCAGACAATGAGCAGCAGCATCTTCCTAATAACAACCAAAAATTAAAAAACGGTGCAGTTGCGAACCCCTGCCAAGCGAGGCATCTATGGCAAATATTACCCCTATGAGACAGTCTAAGGAAAGGCCTATGTTCAGGAGTGAACTTTATATGTAATTAGGCTGTAACCTGTAAAAGATGAATGGATTAAAACTAAAAAAATTATAGTTGCATTTCTTACAGACTATATTTCTTAACAGTTTTGTTGGGTTATAAAATAAGCGATCCGAGTTTATGAACCCAGCAATATGAATTCACTTTAGTGGCAGCCCTGAGTGTATGATACCAGGACAAGGACAACCACTCCATATTGTTGACCAGAAAGTCAACAATTTATAGTGCACAAATTTTGGCTCCGGCTGTGATCTGAATTGAGGTCAACGGTACGGTAGTCGTCAAAAAACAAATATTTTAAGACTATTATATAATATATTTGTACTTTGACTTTTTTGCTGTCACCCACACATGTGCGGTTACAAATACACATGCAAACATGGCATAACAATTTTTTTCATACTAATAGAATAAAAACAAATTTTGAAAAATTAACAAAATCGATAACAATTATCGAACCTCAAATCATGTGCACCTTACTTCACGCGTTGAATTTTTTGGTAATCATCAATGAATTAGGTTAAAAGTTTATTTTAAATTAGTATGTAGTATTTATTAATTGATCAGATTCCTACTATTTAAATAAAACACATCTAAAGATATATTTATGCCATAGGTTTCCACTTTATTCACCTATTGTACCCAACAATTGTCCAGACCATCCAAAAATTAAGCCAGTATAATAATAACATACATGCTTCATAACCCTCTCAGCAATAGAAGGACCCAGCCGCGAGATGTATATTATACATCGTTATTTTGCAACAACCGGCTAAATTTGCAGAGAAGGTTCAGAAAAAGTAATATAGGCAAATGGTGAAGAAAAATTTATTAAAAAAATCTCAAACATTCTGTCTTATTTACCCGTATTTTCAAAAGCTACAATAACGGTATATCATTAAGTATATATTTGAACTTAAGTTTAAAATTGGGCTACTCTTTTAAAAATCACCCTGTATAATAATGTCCTCCGGATCGAATTTGTGTCACGGCGGCCGCTCTCAACGGAGACTAGCCATCTGCGTAAGACAGGATTACAGTACACTAGTGTGTGTGCTATTGCACTCTCTATTCCCTTACTTTCATAGTCAGATTGGACAGTAATCCGACTTGATAGGAGATATATCGGGCACAGAACCCACGACTTTACGTCGTTTCCGAGGCACGGGGTAAAACACCGCCATCTTCCTGACTCCGGGCTGCTACTGACAATTTTTTGGCAGAAAAACCCAATAACTGGTATTGATAAAATCAGGGATTCGGACCCGGGATCTCATGACGAGCAATCACGTTAAATACCACTAGACCAACGAGGCAATCAAAGTATATTATATAGGCTGTAGCTAACAAAAATGTAATACCTGAATGGACAACTCTTGACGCTCTCATTTTTACATGCAATCACTGAGCAAGCAGCAACGCCCAAGTCACGTCGAGTGTACGTGTTGATGCTATCCTTGACGAAAGCTCTATAATGTGGACCCTAAAATTTTATAAAATATTTAAAAAGAGTACTAATGTAAAATTGAAAAATCACACAAATGTAAAATTCAAAAGTGGCAATATAAAACTGAAAATTTGAAAAAATGTAAAATTGAAGAGAAAAGATTTATAAAATATATAAAGACAAAAATGTAAGAATACTTACCTTTACAATAATTAAAATAATATTTCATAGATGATCTTGGCATGCAACTATAATTTATAACTACATAATATAATTTAGGTAAGTATTATATCGTTAATAGATTAGTACTCATGCTAAGTCTAACATACAGACGATGTAGCAAAAAATGTCCCAAAACTATAAATAAAAATTAAATTATTATATAAGTATTCGTAAATAATGCAGGATGATACAGACCTTCACCCGTCCACCAATAGGCTTACTTGTGTATTAAAAACCAGAGTAAAAATCGGAATTAATGAATTGTAATTTAAATGATTTCGTTAATAAAAATAAGTGCATATTTAAAAATTACCCAAATACATTCAAGGTGGCATAAAAATATGAAGTCATGCTATCATATTTTAAAAATATTGTTAACAGAACTCACTTGTTCTCCAGTCCTCTGTTGAAGTTTAACCCTGAACATGCAGGAGACCTCTTTGTCCGTAAGAATAAACTCTTGGGAACCTTCTACCAGCGGACGGCTAACATGCGACGGTAACGATGGATCACTGATCAATACTAAATTATCGAGAGACCTAGGATCGTCGCTTATCGGACCTGGATACGATTCTTTAACCTGTAATGGAATTTTAACCTCTAATATTAGCATTGTAACCTTAACGTTTTGTTATTTAAGTAGGTAAAGTAGAAAAATCCTAATTAATTTTATAAGAGTTCTCAAAAAAAGTATGGCAGGTCGATATTTTTTGGCTATAGAATTCTGCATCACTGACTCGAAGTTAGGTATACGAAGTCCTATACGTTCTTATCTGCAATTGCATTCATCTACAAAAATAACTTTGTAACATAGATGTGGCAGCTCTGGACTCTAGTTGAGATAGATGTCCTTGACTTTAGAATTTTCCGAACAACTGCTAGCTCAAACATTGTTAATTACGAGGGTGGATTGAAAAGTACTCAGCTAACCAAGAAAATAAACACATACTAAATCAGTAATATTTTTATTTTTCTACATAATCACCATCAAGTTCAATACACTTTTGCCACCTCCTTCCAAGCATTTAGACCGTTGAAAAAAATGATTCTTCCTTAGAGTCAAAATATGCGTCTACAGCTGCTTTGACCTCGTCGTTTGTCGAAAATCTTTGACCTCCCAAGTGCTTTTTAGGTTAGGAACAGAAAGAAGTCTGATGGTGCCAGATCAGGTGAATACGGCGGATGCGGTAACAGTTCAAAGCCACAGTTGTGAATTTCAGCCATTGACTGTACTGACGTGTGAACACGGGCGTTATCTCGATGAAACAGGACTTTTCTTCTGAGCATTCCTCGACGTTTTCTTTTATTTCTCTCGTAAACGACGTAGTAAGGTGCAGTATTAATCAGGTTTATAGTCTGACCCTTTCAAGATAATCAATCATAATCACACCTTTCGAGTCCCAGAATACTGAAGCCATCACCTTATTGCCGACAAAATCGACTTAGCCTTTTAGGGTGGTGAACCAGGTCTTCTCCACTGTTTTGATTGTTGTTTTGTTTCCGGTGTACAGTAATGAACCCATGTTTCGTCATAGTAACAAAACGATTCAAAAATCATCTGCATCGGCTTCAAATAACTCCAAACAGTCGCGTGAAATAGTCAATCGCGTCCTTTTTGTTCAACTGAAAGCAGTCGCGGAACCCACCTCACCAGACACCTTGGAAACCAACTCGTTGACAATGATGTTTTGAGTTCGTTCATAAGAGATGCCTATAATCTCAGCTATCTCTCTAATTTTTAATCTGCGGTCTCCATTATTAAATCAAGTACTTTTTAATATTTTCGTCAGTAGTTGACGTCGAAGGCCTTCAGAGCAGGGTTCATCTTTCACCTCTCTACCGCTTAAATTCTGCTATCCATTTTTGACGGATGAATATGACAGAGCACAATCGCCTAATGTACTGACCATGTCATCATGGATGGCTTTTGATGATAGCCCCTTCTTGTAGGTACTTATGACGGCACGCTGCTCGATTTGCTCCATTCATGAAATTATGTCCGATTACTTTGTTAATAAATTTATAAAATCACAACTAATTATCGCACACGTTTCGAACTTCACACAATGAACTAGTCTGAACTGAACTAAATAATGTGGGTAGATTTGATTTTAGAATTGAATGGATCTGTGTTGGGCCAGTACTTTTCAATCCACCCTCGTACATAAAAGATCAATAGCATTTATCTTCGCAAATAACTTTATAATACAGCTCTGATAGCTCTAGACTCTACGGCCAACTTATTCCTATTCAAAGATAAACTTGAGTTTAAACTCAAGTTCTACACTGTTTTCAATTTTGCTATTGTAAAGTTTAAACTCAAAATGCGGAACATTTTAAAAAATCGTCAGTTTAATTGCTATTAATTATATAAAATATCAGCTTTTTCTTCTCCATCAACCCATTTGAGTCCACTGCAGGTATCTTTCGTTGGAGGATTCCGGAGGATTTCTCTTTAGTTACGCTTGGCAGACAGATTGACCATAGCAGTATAGACGTCTCGGACCTTTAACGATGCTGTCTGTCGTTGGTCTGGGTATACTACATCTGGCGTAAACGGGACGGTTTTAACGCCATTTATCGGCAGCTATAAAATCTCTCTAAAATTTCCCATGGTTGCATCTTACGACATCCACTGGACGAAATAGGACGATAGATCAATCTACGCCACTACCAAACGGCAATCAAATATCATCTACAGACATTAAATTCTGTTGAATATTATATTACTCTAGTGACCGAAAATTTAACCAAATTTGGTAAACCTAAATTGTACAAATAGGGTACAACAATAATAAGGAGTATGGTATCGACTCTGTACTCAACAATTCGTTTAACTAAGGTTTTACTAGCTTAGTAATTATAGACAGGTAAATAAATAAAAAATATCACTTTATTGCCACATGGGTAAAATAAATTTACATATTATCTAAGAATTTAATTAAATTCTTATAGTATAGTTGTGGGGGAAAAAGGTTCTCGAGTGGAAGCCTCGTACCGGTAGGTGAAGTGTAGAGCGACCCCCCACTAGATGGAGCGACGACTTGGTAAGACATGCAGGAAGTTGATGGGTGCAGGTGGCTCAGGACCGTGCTATGTGGCATTCCTTGGGGGAGGCCTATGTTCAGCAGTGGACTTGTGAAGGGCTGTAATAATGATGATGATGATGAATCGGAGAAGATTCAGCTTCTGCTTACACGGGACAGCTTCTCCATATACTCAAAAATTTCGCCAATATTAGTGCCTACTTCGAAAGACCTAGATGAACGGTCGATGTGGATAAGCGGTCGGCTAGGCCACAGGTTCGATCTGGATGTTTGTCCATAAGCAATTTATGTATGTAAATCGCCTCCACGATATAAAAGGAAATCCTTATGTAATTTGTGTATCTTTCTTTTAAATAAACCTGTATGTAGAAGTTGATGAAGAAGAAAGAGATGCTACATTTGCGGAGACAATGTATTATAATGTTTCTATGTTAATTTTGTCTTATCGGTACAACCGTTCTATAAAAAAAAATAGCAAATCCTTATTTACTTTTACATACCTTTCCTGGTACTTTTGGAACTCTGGAAACAAAAACACTAGTGGTTGGAATTCCAGGCATTACACTGATCAATGCCCCAGCTTTTCCAGAATAAATGCCCGAACCTGAAAATAAATTACAATAAAATGACGCTTCTACTTTTATTTGAAACTATCCCAAAATGAATGTTTACGCGCGCTCCTCTGTGTACGGTTCTTTTCACAACGTTTTTGCCGACCGATCGACCCTTACGAATGTATTGCGTGCGAAGTAAAATAGTAGGCGTTAGATATTTATAAATGACAATCAATTAAAATAATGCATTACCACGCATTTTAAATTTAAAAGATAAAAAGGGCAGAATGTTTGAGTTTTTTTTAATTAATTTTTCTTCACCATTTGCCTATATTACTCATTCTGAACCTTTTCTGCAAATATGGCCGGCTATTGCAATATAATCCTGTAGACGTCCCACAGGCTTCCTCTCTTTTCTGAGAGGGCACATGTTTTCGAAATATTTTTTAATTTTCTTTCTCAGGCAGGCTTCGTCATTTTGGTTTCCTTCATCGTCGCGCACGTGGTAAATCAATACTTAAAATTGCAACAATTTCGTCATTGCCGACGGAGATCGACCTAGCTTGCTCACGTACTATGAAATTTACAGCGAGCGCTTAGCCCCTGAGCTAAAACGGCTCCAGCAAACAAATTGAATAGAAAAATATTTTACCTGCACTTCCCACGTTGACATTGTTAGCTCCTGCTGCCAGGAAATTGACATTCATAGCGTAAGCGTATGCTTCTTGAATTTGTGCGGCTGCAAATAACAAATAATGAGCATTATTCGTTAATATTCATTTTGTGATGGTATTCGTAATGAATATTCTTTAAATTCTTTGGGATTACTATCACAAAATTATACTTTTTTTACATAGCCATACTGCTCTGAAGGGGCAATGGATCAGCCATATAGCTCGAAGAACCGACAACCGTTGTGGAAGAAAGGTTCTCGTATATGAGCACATCGGCAGAATTGGCGAGAAACTAGGTTGACTTCTTTCGAGAAACCGTGCATTCTGGTCTCTCGCCAAGGGTGTCTAAGGGAACTTCTGTCAGCCATCTCTCCCATCTCTGCATAGGGGGACGACTCACTGGCCCATGCCGCAAAGGAAAAATTCGATCTGTTAGGCTCTCTTTGCGTCCAACTCTACTTCCGATGACGGGGAAAACACACCGCAACCATCCCGCGGTGTGAGTGCTCCATGCCGGATGTGGGGTTTACACAGCGCTCCGTTTGCAAAGCACTCCTCTCCTTGGACGTCAACAAGTCGAGTGGGCCTGATGGAGTCCCTCCTACTGTGCTGCAGACGTGTGCTCCCGAGTTGGCACTGCTTTTAACGCGACTTTTAAGGTACTCCTATTCCCAAGGCGTAGTCCCAAATTCATGGAACATACATGGACCGCTCACACCCGTCCAACTACAGGCCCATCGCCATCACTTCCTTGTTCTTCAAAATAATGGAATCAATTATAAACTGCCACCTCATGAGGTACCTTGAGGATCACCAGCTGATTAGTGACCGCCAATACGATTTTCGTTAGTTTGGACATAGCGAGGGCCTTCGATCGGGTTTGGCACAAAGCGCTCTTTCGAAGATTCCTTCCTATGGGCTTCCCGAGAAATTGTGCAATTGGATGACCAGTTTCCTTGCTGATCGGAGCATCAAGGTCGTGACGGTGCACGCTCCGATTACAAGCCTATCAATACTGGTTTTCCACGAGACTGTGTGCTATCACCTACGCTGTTTCTTCTGCATATCAATGATATGTTGCAAACCAGTAGCATTAATTGCTATGCGGACGACAGCACAGGTGATGCTTTTAACACCGGTCGTGCCAATATTTCTCGGGGTCACGTCATCGAGTACCGGATCAAACTTGTGTCTGAAGTCGAGTCGTTGTTAAACAAAGTCTCGGATTGGGGACGACTAAGCCTAGTCCAGTTTAAACCCTCACAAGACACAGGTTTGCGCGTTTACCGCTAAAAAGTACCCCTTTGAGTATTTCTTCAATTTCAGGGCACTCCACTTGCCACCTGAGCTAGAATCGGAATCTTCGGCGTCGACATATCAATGATATGCAGTTTCGTGGTCACTTGGAAGGGAAAAGCGAGACAGTATTTTATGCCGGCACACCGCTTGCAACTTTACAAGGAGCAAGTTCGGCCTTACATGGAATACTGTTCTCATCTCTGGGCCGGGGCACCCCAGTGCCAGCTCCTTCCATTTGACCGCATCCAGCGCAGAGCGGCTCGAATGGTCGAAGACCGAGATCTTTCTGATCGGCTCGATTCACTGGCACTGCGAAGGGATTTTAGAGTGCTCTGAGGAATTGTTCGGATTAATCCCAACCGCCAATTTTCACGAACGCACATCGTGACAAAACTCACGATACCATCCTCACCATCTGAATGCTTGGCAGTCCACCACTGTGCATTTTACTAGGAGTTTTCTTCCTCGCACAACCTCTTTGTGGAATCGTTTACCACCGGCGATTTTTCCGGACCGATACGACTTAGGGACCTTCAAGAAAAGAGTTTACTCCTTTCTAAAAGCCCGGCAACGCACGTGCAATTCCCCTGGTGTTGCAGTTGTTGATAGGCGGCGGTAGTCACTCACTATTATGTGAGCCGCATGCTCGTTTGCCCCTTTTTCTATAAAAAAAATGTAAGCCTCGTACCAGTAAGGCTACTAGATGACCTGTTAAGACATGCACGAAGTCGTTGGCTACAGGTGACTCAGGATTGTGTTCTGAGACATTCCTTGGGGGACGGTCTATGTTCAGCAGTGGACTTTGATAGGCTGCAGCGGTATTATTTATTTCGTAAACTATAATTATACGTGGTAGAGCTATGCTGCAGCTATATTTGTAGTATAGTTGTAGCACGGATGGGTCGCCTCGACCGGGGGAGGACCACGGTCTCACAGAACACCAGCGTAAAATAGCAGCTTAACATTGCTGTGTTTCGTATGGTGAGTGTAGAGAACCAGAGACCCTTTTTACTGGAAAAGAGGCATTCCATCTTAGTCCTCACGGCTGACAACGCATCTGCATTTTGATTCTTTATTGAGAATAGATGTAGATGTCTATGGGTCACAGCAATCACTTACCATCAGATGGACTGTGTGATCGTTTGTCATCCTATCCTATATATAAAAAAAAAGAAGTTTATGAACATCTGTATGCCTCTGAGCAAACGCATTGCTGATATCTTCTGACATTATTTCAAGGTTTTTCTCATGTTTGCCATTATCCGCATCGTACAAGATGTGGTTATGGTTGCCAAATTTTCCTACTTACCTCAAAAAATAAAGCAGATGGCGTTAAATAGAAAAATACATAATAGTGTGTTCCAAGTTACAAATTTATACTAATTTATAGGAATTTCTAGACTGCTTCGAACTTTTGTAATCATCCTTAAGTCATAAACGACCTTATTAACCCTTTCGCTGTCTCGTGCACTACATATAGGTCATTGCTATTGTCTTACTATTGTGTCTGAAAACTATAGGAAAAAATATAGGAGTTTCACCCTCTATATGTATTTTTGTTTAAATAATAATATTTGCACCCATAATGTAGTGGGTTACTATATTTTATAGTAGGGTAGGGTTGACAACTCTAAAAGCAATGCCTATGCGATAGGTTTTTTAGTAAAAAAATTTTTTTCTGAGTAAAACTATACTGGGTGTTTGACTTCGGAACCAAGATTACAACTAACCCACGCTGCCGCCACATATCATTGTAATCACGATAATGAATCACAAATCTCACCTGTCAAGTAAGGCATCTCCGAGAACCACATAGTACTAAAGATGACGTCAGTCAAATTGTGCTTCTCAACCACCTGCACAGCGGGCACTTGGAACATCAGGTCGAAGCAGATAAAATGACCAAAGGTGACACCGAAGTCAGTAGTGAATATTCCGAGTTCTGGCTTCAAGGCCGGTGTGCGGGTATACTCGCCAAATAAGTTTATCTTTCGGTATCTATGAATAAAATAAAATAAATATAATAAGAATTGTTATACGCATCATCATCATCGTCATTTAAAGTCCAATATTGAGCATAGGTCACTAGATTTTAAAAAGTAAATTAATGAGAATAAATAAGATAAGCTTCTAGATTCCACAAAGCGCGATCACGCCACAAATCGCGGATTTTTTACTTTTGATTGGACCAATTAATATCACAAGCTTAAGGTTACTACCATAATTACGTCTGAAAGTTACTTTAAACATTTCATCCCCGATTTTTGAGATATAAGGGTAGAATTTTTTGTGAAACTTTAATGTGGTCCTAATCAATTTTATTATTAAAAAATCAAATAAAAATGTATTAAAACAAGGTGTCGCAAAAACCTAACAAGGTTTTTCTGAATCATTGACGGCACTCGGTGCTTAACGGTATCTATTATTTAAATCGTAATAATGAAATCGAGTTACAACTTAATTCATAAAAAATAAATCATCAAAATCGGTTCGCAATTGGCAAAGATTTAGCGTAACATACATACAAAAACATGCAATTAAATTAGAATATAAAAGAACTTCCTCCTTTTTTGAGGACGGCTAAAAAAAGGCATAAATTACAAAATATTATAATTAAGACTATTTTATTTTATTAGACTTTGCCTAAGTTTAATTAGTCAAAATAGCAAAATACAGATATAAACATTTTTAAACAACACGTGTTAAAACAGAAACTCGGTCCGGAATTTCAAAATGAAAAATTTGGACAGTAAAATTAAGTGCACAAGCGTACCTACATTAGTGTTTTGACCGACAATGGGCGGAGCCACTGACATGACAACTCAGGCAGTAAAATTACCGTGTAGTTGTAGTACTCGCTGTACTATTATTTATTCTGTGGTGTAGTGCACAAGCGCCTTACGGGCAATCGATCCATTGGAAATGACCTCTCTCCCGCCAAATTTGCAGGCACAAAACTGCGGTCTCGTGAGTTTTGAAATAAAATCACAATTTCAATACCGTTGTGGGTGCGGGTAAATATCACTCCGTAAGTTCTCAGCCTTACGCCGCCACTACACGGTGACACAACTATTCTATAGAATCCATATTATACTTTTTATAATTACCTATCAATAACTGCGCCAGTCCGGTCGAAAACGACGTTGGTGTTGAACAAGTACACTTTCTGTTCGGGACAGTATTCCCCGGTCGCATTGTTGCAGTCCATGACTTCTTGTACATTTATCACGACGTACATTTGATGCTTCTGCGCGGCTCCCGATATGGACACCAGGATCTGGAATATTTTTTTTATAATCTTCTTCTTCATCATCATCAACGTATAAATCCTTAGCTGAATATAAGCCTCCCCCACTGTAGGAAGAATTTGCATTATCATCACATTTAGCAAATACAATAGCTTCCGATGGATGGAGAACATGATATATTTTTCTACCATTTCCCATAGTCGTCTATTGCCCATCAGACGAAATATGGTGATAGATTCTATTACGCCGTCACCACACGGCAATTTACCTCGTTTTTTATTGTAAACTAGCGATCCGCCCAGTCTTTGCCTGGGTAGGATCTATCAATGTGGCGTCATTTTGTTTTTTTTTAAATAATCATCAATGATAGTTTGTTTGCAATCGTTTTCTTAGACGTTCTGAAGATTAGCCCGGTCAGATAGACAAAAATTTTGCAAATGGTGTAATGGACTTCAACAGCAGTCATGGCCCTGTTACGTAGTATTGCTAGGGTAAGGACCTGTTCCTGGCCGAAAATAAACACTAATATAATTTCAAGATTATTTATTTAAAGAAATCATAGTGGGTCGTTTTTTGTGCCGGTCAGTATATTTCTAACATATTTGCTGCGTAGTGTTACCGTCATCGTAGATTATAGGGCCACAATTTAGTGGCAACAAATAAAGAGTTCAATATACAATAACGAGTTTATGTTATCAAATCGGATATGGATGTAAAAGAATAGGCGATAGAGATTTTACATACATACATACATATAATCACGCCTCTTTCCTGTAGGGTAGGCAGAGACCACTTCTTTCCACTTGCTACGATCCTTACATACTTGTTTCGCTTCGTTCACTTTCATTATTCCCTTCATGCATGCTCTTCGGTTTAGGGTACTCTTGACCTGGCCTTTTTTCAAGACGTCCCTGATTTGGTCTAGAAACGTCCGCCTAGGTCTACCCTTCCAACACTTTCATTCACACTCGCCTTATATACTTTTTCGTCAATCGTTCTTCATCCATTCTCTCGACATGGCCAAAACATCTCAGCATACCTTTCTCAATTTTGTCACTACATCTTCTTTTAGACCACAACGTTTCCTTATCTCACTATTTCTTATCCTGTCACTCAATTTAACTCCTATCATACTTCTTAACGCTCTCATCTCAACTGCATTTATTCTGCTTTCATGTTTCTTCTGCCATACCCAACTTTCACTTCCGTACATGAGTGTCGGAACCAACACCCCTCATGCACAGGCAAACGAGCCTTGTTAGACACCTTCCGACTGCTCATAAAGGAGTGCAATCAATCAATAGAGATTTTACACCTTTGCCTAACCATAGTTATGATTCATGACCTCTCTATTCTCATAATAAAGATTACTTTTTTACCATTATAAACCAGCGCTTGACTACTATGTACTATACCATCTGTACATCCATGTTATAGCACACTGACTTCGCTCAACAAAAACGTATTCACAATTACCTTATAGACACCTACATTGTAATCAGATGGGAAGACAGATGCTGGCAAATTATTCCACTCCTATCCTGTACGCATTATGAATGACGAAGTAAACCGTTTTTGGTATGAGTGCGTGTTATTTCAACAACGATGGTGTGGAGACCAACCTCGCGTTTGGTAGTCCGATGGAACGGTATTATTTCATGCAATCCTTGCGCACACTCTTGAATTTCTATTTGTAGTAAAAATGTTACCAATATTCAAAACTCTAAACGAACGGAAAACGAAAAATCAGATCTAGTTAACTTAAAATAAACATTAATTTAATAGATTGCGCTTTGACTCCATGTCTTCATTGACACTTACCATCAAGTGGGATTATAGAGAAGCACTGGCTTAAAATAAGTGGAACATGATTATTTCTTCTTATAACAACGATTTCTGAATTTCAATAATTCTAACCTCGTCGTATAGGTCCGGTCTGACAGCGGGCACCGGGAAGTCCTTAAGAAGGCCGTGTATCGGAATCGATACCCGGCGCTCTCCGCGCGTGAGGGTCATCTCGGGAAACACGACTATATCAGCATCCTGAAAACATTGATATAATATTAGGCTACTGTTTTATATATCATTTAATAGTACCTAGACGACCGAAATTCGCTAATCATCATAATCATCATCAACAAAGCCTATCAAAATTCATTGATGAACATAGGCCCATAAGGTTTATGGGAGTTTTGTGTGACACCATAACATGTCTTGTGTAGATTTTTTTAAAGAATAGTAGCTACGCTATTAACATTGCATCATAACTTGCTTCTTAAAGATAATTTTTTCATAGTTAACATGCATGGCAGATGTGTAGGCAACCACAGTATTTTTTATTATTTTGAGTTGATATGAGGAAGATAATACTGCTGTACATCTCCAGTTTCATTTTCCTCTGTCGCCTCTTAAGATACCCACGGGATGATACGGGGTAGTGGATTCTCTTACGTCGCCACTACACGGCGATCTAATGATGGCGTTAGAGAAAAAAATATTTTCTGATGGATGACGAGTATTTAGACAAGTTTGAAAAATAAAACTAGCACTACAAGGAACTAGCTGTCTCGAAAAATGTTGTTCTTCCCTTTGCGGTACCTACATAGCGCGACGGGATTTAGTCCTAATTCACTCCGGACTTTTCACAGCGTCAATATAAAATTTATAAACTGGACCGCAGCGCCATCTATCGGGTCCAGATTTTGCTTTTTCTTGACACATATTATATTGTGAATATGATTCGTTTTGGTCCGTAAATATAGAATTTATTAATAACATGACTATGGCGCTACCTATCAAACAAAACATGTATTATATTGTGTGAATATAACCTCAATCGGTCAAATTGTTCAGAAGCTACAGACGCACCAACGAATATATTATGATCAAGAAGCATACATGATAGATCCACATTGGAGCTGTATTATCAGCGCTGCAAGCATATGTCGACTCGAGCAGGGAAGGACATCCCACTCACAGAATAGCAGCAATGTTATAATCATATCTATTATTCCCGTTAACCAATTCAGGTAAGCCCTTGTGTCCGGAGTGGTTCACGACAGTAATCGAATGCCAGATTCGAACCCACCACTTTTTGATTTTGCGGTTTGCACCTTACCATTAGGTTACTGTAGCTTCGTTTTGTTAAAAAAAAAGTAAAGATTTTTTTTATTCTACAATCATTTAAGGGACATTTACCGCTTAGCGTATGTCAGCCTCATCATACCCTTACATACATCACTTAAATTACGTTATATGAGACAACGTTAGTTATTATACTACTAGGGCCATGGATTCGAACAGAACTTTCGCATCGTCGCCATTTGGTTGGGATAAAATATTATGAAATGTGCCTACGTCAGTTCTGTTGAAATTCAAGACCCTTATTAAATTACTTCTAACAGACTCAAATCGAACACATTCCATCAATAAATGGTGTAGCTCTTCTATAACTCCAAAGTCTTCACAATTGGGCGAAGTTGTTTTTCTCATCAGGAATACAAATTTCTTACATGGATCGTGTCCAGATCTGAGTCTATGAGCAGTAGTAGCTAATTTCCTACTTAAACTAGTATTCATGAACCAGGGCACATGGAGAGGCTGACACTGTATGGTTTTGTACCATATTCCTTTTTCTAGTGACCGCTTGTTAAAGTATTCCTTCCACATTTCATAACATATATTTTTGAATTTAGGTAAAACTTCTGAGTAATCCAAAATAATATTAGTTTCCTTTCCATTCTTAACTGCATATTTCGCTAACATGTCAGCCTTTTCGTTGCCCCGTAACCCAATATGCGATGGAACCCATTGCAATCTCAGTTGGACGCCTTTTGAAGTTATTTCGTCTATCTTGGATATAATGTCATAAGCTATCGATGCACCTCTGTAACCAGAGGCGCGTCGAGCTATATGTTGCAACGAACTCTTGCTGTCTGTGCATATAACGAGATTTTTATATTGGGTACTGATAACATATGTCAAAGCTTCCGAGATTGCAATAAGTTCCAAAGTCATAATAGTAGTAAGAGTACTTATTTTAAAACAATGATAATTTTGATTTAGTATTATATCTATATTAGGCACATAAAACGCAGACCCATATCCTTCTACACTCTTCGACCCATCCGTAAATATAAAACTCCAGCCATTAAACCTTGTATACAACTCTTTAATAACTTCATACTTTAATAAGTTACTGTCGTATGAACTTTTTGAATATTGGATTGTTTCTAGATTAGGTACAATTACTTCATTTACGTTAATATTGGTCACCCATGTTCGTAAAGTAAACTCCTATATATATATATATATATATATATATATATATATATATATATATATATGTCTTAAATGTTTAGGATGCAAGCCCCAGGAGACACCAGCTAATACTTTAAGTAGATTAAGGCTTCTTTGCACTTTCTCCACCGTCATGTTAATATGTTTGCTCCAACGCAACGACCTGTCCACCCAAACACCCAAATATTTGTAACTATCTACTATCTCCAAATTATGACTATATATTTTTAATTTTATTTGCAGTCTTTTAAAACCCCTGCTAAAAATGCAAATAAAAAGTATAGTTAAAACGCTGTGGTCCACGTTAATACCACGTTTTATGATCGTGTTTTTTGCACTAAACTTATTTCTAAGCGTTTGAATACTGATTCTGATAACGTAGATAAACGGGAACCACAGTTTTTTTGTTACATGTTATATACGTCCCACTGATGGGTATAGGCCTTCTTTCATAGCTGCGAGGGCAATGAAGCGATGAGTCCGCCGCACTGCTCCCATACGTACTGATGAACTTTACATGTCCTCATATCTTATTTCACACACATTCAGGTTTTTCAGGTTTACATACATGTACCTACTACTGTGATAAATCAGCGTTTAAATATAGAATAAACAATGTCATAAGTGCCAGCGATGATCGAACACGATTTGCTCGCGTAATGTGTTATTTATAGTGAGCGCTTAGTTCCTGAGATTGCACGGCACACACCACGCAACAAAACAGCATTATGCTGCTTTTCGTGGTTCCATATTGTCACGCCTGTAATCCCTGAAGGTAGGCAGAGTCCAAAGAGCAACGAGCTATCGGACTAGGTCTAACCAAAAAAAATTTATGTATATAGATGGAAAATTCTGGTAATAGGTGGTTAGCCCATCGTTTACACGATCACAAACCTAATATCCCACTACCCCCATTAGTCGCCTTTTACGATGTACTATGATAATAACACAGTTGCCACTTCCTTTTTGGTATAAGTCACACATAAACTTGGGACCTATAAGTCCCAGAGCAACTAGTTACTGCAAATGTTACCTGCTCTGCAGCTTCTTGGATGAGCTGCAAATAGTTTTTAATGTTGGTAGCGACGTCACTCTTAACTTCGTACTCGACCACCGCGGCCACATAGCTGTCATCTTGTGGTGTTGACTTCTGCGCAATAAAACACGTACAACCAATTTAGTGAATATACAGATTTTGAATTTCAAGTTTTTTTATTTATTAAATGACAGGCGAGTTCTCAGTCCACCTGTTGGCAAGTGGCTACTGAAGCCTATGGACACCTTTTTTTATATTATTCTAAGCCAGCGCTTAACTACAATCCCACCTGATAGTAAGTGGTGATGTAGTCTAAGATGGTGAAGCGCACTGACTTAACAAAAGCCTATTCACTCTCGCCTTGAAGACTGTAATCGGATGGGAACACAGATGCTGGCAACTTATTTCACTCCTTTGCTGTACGCATGATGAACGACGCAGCAAACCGTTTGGTTCGAATACGTGGTAAGTCAACAACGAAAGGGTGGAGACTGGCCGAACGTCTGATTGTCCGGTGGTGGAAGGGAAAGGGAGGAATTAAATTATGCAATTCCTGTGCACACTCTCCAAATGCATCCTGTAGAAAACCGAAAGGCTGGCTACTTTGCGCGAGTGTTCGAGGCTGGTAAGATTGGTTTTAACCAAATTCGGGTCACCAATAAGCCTCTGTAACCAACTTCGAATAAAGAAGGCTACAGATGCACTATCACATTTGAGGACTATGATGGAATACCTCACAGCCAGTAATTATACCGACTCTCTATACCCTTCATACCGAAACACAGCATTGCATTGCTGTTTAGCTTCTAAAATTCTCTTTTACTCTCTTTTATTATTGTCACCGGAAAACAGCATCGCCTGTCCTGCTGCTTAGCGATAGAAATAGGTAAAAGGGTGGTAGCGGCTCAAACGAGCTCCTAGATGCAAAAAAAGGCAGTCTAGTCATGAGAGGCTATACGAATACAGGGTACATTTCCACTCATTCATTGGAGCATTCGTTCATTATCGCCTATCAAAATTCCACTGCTAAACATAAATCTCCCCCATAGATTACCTTATAGGGTCCTTGCTATAGTTGCCACGCTTGGCGGCCGTGTTGGTCACTGCAGATTTTTATTATTTTGAGTTGCTATCGGCAAGGTGCTGCTGCTCATGTTGAGTTTCATTTTTCTCTCGCGATAGAGACAAATGAAACTACGCTCTATTACGAACGTAATAGATATACGATTAATATAATTATCCCACGGGTTGATATGAGATAGTGGATTTTAATATGCCGCCACTTCACGGCTAAGCTATTTTGTCCCAGTAGTACCACCTTTATAAGGATTTATTGGGATTTATAATATTCAGTTGACAGTACTGGAAAATAACTCAACAACTATTAACAAACCAAATGAGACTTTTACGGGAGTTTTGTGTCACACTATAAAAAAAATCTTGTATAGATGAAGTCATATTACTTAATCTCCCAAAGGGAAGTTTATTTCACGTGGTAAATCAGCAATGGAAATAATGATTTCTTTAATTAACAATTTCATCGGTGCCGGCGGGAACCGAACCCGGTGTGTTCGCGTACTAAGAAATTTACAGTGAGCGCTTAGCCCTAAGCTAAGGCTATATTGAAATGATGATTTGAAGAAACTTTGCACGATGATCTTAAAATAATTTGTTATTTTATTTATAAAGGATCATTAAAAATTTAAATTTTTTCGTATATTTATGTACTTAAGAAATTTAATCATCAATCAAATAGCCCCCAAGAAAAGTGTGACAGACAGACAGATGCCATTTGCACAGAACCACAGAATAAATAATAGCAGAACTCTAAATACACAATCGGTTACCTAGAACATAATATATGTATATTCCTTGCCTTGGAGATGTAACTTTTGCCAAAATAACAAAAAAATACATTTTTGTTGAGTTGATAACTTCCCTTTTTAATTTAAGCCGGTTTAAAAAACACAAAAATGACAACGACGTGAGAACGATGACTATACGTATGAGCACATACGGCGTAATACAAATTACGCCGTCAGCCGGTGATATTTGGTTAAAAATATCAGTCTTTCTTAAACAATAATCTAACAAAATCATTTTCATAAATCACTTTTATAACCCAAGACATAAACAAGTTAACAGTTAAAAAAATCTAGATAATAAAATATCACATCCAATAACCACATGACAGCATTATTAACCACACCACTATGACCTTTACAACACATATAAATAAATACCTGTTCTGTATACAGCACGAAACAAAGAAACACCGATAACACACTTAACCGCATTTTGCACGGAAAAATAGCTCTTTAACGACTAAACAATGCAATTAAAGTTACTAAAACGTATAGAATAGAGTTTGGAATTGCGTAAACTAGAAAGAAAGTTATAGTCTGCATTACTTGATATCTTTCCACTTTGGATACTTGTTGACTACTGAGCTGATGCGTCAATGCGCTGTGCTTTGTATATAAATAAAATTATGGTGAGAACGTAATTTATATTCATTATACGTAACTACACGATACGATATTTTTGCTCGATACAACTTATATTTTTCGGGTATTTTTAAGATTTTTATAACTTCTACTACCTACCTAATGTATTACGAACTCTTGGTCTCTACTATTAGGTCTTACATATGAAATTTCGTCCGATTATCGTACAGTATCCACTTTTCATCACAAGTAATGATTCGATTTAAAATCCCTTCATTATTGTGTCGGTTGCGCAAAGTAACACAGCATTCATTCGATTCACTCAATTTATGAGGTACCCATCGTTCAAGTTTTTACTTTCCCGATTTGCTTCAAGTGGATTAATACAGTTTTATCACTTACCCCGAAGCCTGCAGCTATGTAATTTTAAATGTAATTAAGCTTTGAAAAAAAGTCTTGAATTTGTATATAAATACGAAGAAACTTTTTCCCCAACCTTTTATAAATACGAGAATGATATACCGTTAATGCAGTTTTATATAATAATAATAATAATTTCTTTATTTGCTTAGAAACACAGTATTATAAGCTGGTACAAGTTTGACAGAGCGCATATGTTTCGCTATAATGAAAATAGCATGCAAATAATACATTGAATTTAAGAATCTTATAATGAGATTACATGTCAATCCATACTATTAATATAATAATTATTACCAAATATGTCTATGGCACAAATACTTGCAAAATCAAGAAGAATTTTCACACACTTTAACAATTCTGGTCAAGCTCAGTCAAAATTCATAATCTGCGGCAAGAACTTAATTTACCAGACCACCAGCTTGCTCAAGACATACCTACTAGATGGAATTCATCGTACTATATGATATCTCGTCTTTTAGAGCAAAGACGAGCTATTTCTTAATATCTAGCTGAAACATCCGTTTGAAAATTTGTCTTCTGAAGAGTGGAAAATTCTTGGAAAAGCTTTGAGTTGCTAAAGCCATTCAAAGAAATCACGAAAATCATAAGTTCAAGTTGCTCATCGTTATCAGAAGTGATACCTCATGTGAAAACCTTACAGAGATACCTGGAAAATTACTATGATGAAAACAACGAAATCATGCAAATAAAAGTTTTGTTAGAAAATTATTTAAGTAGCAGGTTTAACTTAGCGCATAACAAACTCTTCACTCTGGCCACATTGTTGGATCCAAGATTTAAGCAACAGTTTTTCGATGCGGAGGAACTCATCACTGTGCGGTCACAATTTTTAAAAATAATCTATTAATAAATATATATTTTACATATGTGTATATTTTATGTATGTGTTGCATGTATATATTTGAATTGAATTTGATCATGACAACTTAACTGCAGATAACTCACTCTCTGTTCTACCCAAGGTTAGCTGGTAGAGAATTCCATATAGCTTTAAGCTCGCCTTTTGTACAAATATTTGGTGCATTAAAGAATTAATTAATTAATTAATTTTATTAGAAGCTTTGAAAAATAATTTGAGTGATGACGAGAGTGACACTGCCAAAGATGAACATCTACACACCACCAACGATGAAAACAATAAGGAAACAGCAACACATCGTAATTTCTGTCAATGCTACCATGAACTAGAACCACGACCTCTACAAAACTAGAAGATGTTCATGATGACAAGTCAAGAGCAGCTCATGAACTGCACTCTTACTTTGCGTTACCGGTAATAAATCGCATCCGTGATCCATTACAGTGGTGTAGTCATAACAGTTCAAGATATCCCGAAATATCGCGTCTTGCTAATGTGTATAGTTGTTCTATTTCATGATGAAGTCTTGACTTTGGTTGTTGTCAGCCGTGCATATACACATTGTGTCAGTGTGCGTAGGCTGCGGAGAGTAGCGCTCCTGAGGCCAACGCACACTGACACAATGTATATGTGCACGGCTAACAACAACCAAAGTCAAAACTTCATCGTGAAATAAAATAACTCTAGCTTTATTGTCTAGCTAGTTCTGTGTATATCGAGAGACTTTTCTCTGAAGCTGGCAATATATACGAAATTAAAAGAAATAGATTGCTGCCAAAAGGGCAGTCTCTGGTGTTTTACACCACAATATTTGCCTCTAATAAAAAATTATTAATAATTTTTTTTATTACAGGTAAATTGTGATGTACAATGGATTATGTAAGAATTGTTGGTTACCCTAGTTAAATTACTCACATTTTTAATCTAATAGTCTAATTTTTATTGCCATTATTGCCAAATAACACCCAGTGAGTTTACATTTAAAATACTAGTACCCCTAGATTATACTTCCATTCATTATGATAATATGAGTACCCATATTGTTATTGTTTTTTAAGAGTTATTGACACTCGTGTTTAGAATTTATTATTTGTTAATTATAATTATGTCTTCTTAGTTTAAGACCAATTATCTACCAAAGGGAAAGTTCCTTATCTTAGAGTATCTATAAAAGTTCTTATTCCTGTATTATATACTGTAAGACTGATTCTAAAATAAAGATCAATGAGGGTTAAGATTTCATTTCAATTATCATACAGATTTTTTTATTTATTTGAAATATGAATAAAATAATATGACTAATCTGCGCTTTTTGCCGGCTATTCGCCGACTAGTCGTCGACTACAAATATGGCTGGCTAGTCGGCTTTTCTGACTAGTAGGCGACTAGTCGGTACATCTCAAATATTTATGTAACATCATTTAAATTATAAACAAAATTAATAAAAATATAAAGTAATTATAGGAATAATCGTAACCACACCCTAATTCCTCCCTCCCCTTTCCAGCATCAAACAACCAGGCAGTCGGCTGACCTTCACCCCTTCCCTTTGTTGTCGATATTCCATGCATTCAAACAAAATGGTTTGCTTCGTCTTTCATTTCGAAAGACGAAGCAAACCACAGCGTACAGCAAAGGAGTAGAATAATTTGCCGGTTTTTTTTACGTCCGATTATTTAAGACAAGAATTAATAGGCTTTTGTTACGCAAAGACAGTGCGATTTAACGTCTAGGGCTTCATCAAAACTTACGATGTGTGGGATTGTAGTTAAGCACTGACTTTATTTTTTTACTAATTATAAACTAAAAAAATATGACACAGACCTGTATTGCCAGCGTGAAAAATCCACAAGCCAGAACAAACAGCGCTGCTCGAATCATAGTGACAAAGTATGTACTACTTTCCAACACGAGTCTTGCTAATGTTCACGTATGATAAACACTAGCTAACTACTGATATAGTTCTACTTTTTATATGCTGCATCGAGATAGCGTTTATTATCAAAACACCCGTTTACACGTTTGGTACGAGTAACTAGCGAACATTAAAAGATGCAAACTGGATGTGCACAGTGAGCATCTTAACTTCTTTATCGTAACTCATTTATAGGTACCCTAGTGGGTACGCCTAGTGGTCGAAGTTCAACCGTAATTCATAACATTTTTAGGTTTGTGTATTAAGCAAATAGCTGTATACAGCTATACAGCTATCTAATATACAAAATAATAAGAAAAAACCTTTTTTAGCTGACTTCATAAAAGGGGGAGGTTCTCAATTCAACTGGTTTTTTTATGTGTCGATTTTGATGATTCTGTTTTTATTTGATAGCTGGTGCTTCTCGTGTCCCATATAAACTTGATCAAGATCTGACCAGTAGTTTTTGAGTTATCCTTAATAATGCGTATTTAATTGACTTCGACTACATTGATGATGTTCTCATTTTTTTATATTGAAGTCTGTTGTACAAAATTTTTAATTTTACCTCTTGCCTTTTTTGCCTTAAACGTTGTGATTATACTCTTTGGTGACTTATTCTGAGACATTGGCAGTATGAACGTCAACAACCTTCGGGAACCCGTGCATTCTGGTCTCTCGCCAAGGCTGTCCAAGGGAATTTCTGTAAGTCATCACTTCCATCTCTGCACAGGGAGGACGACTCACTGGCCCACGCCGCAATAGAAAGTCGACCTTTTAGGCTCTCTTTTGCGCCTGACGAAATCCCCCCAATTATGCTGAGGACATGTGGTCCAGATTTGTACCGGTTCTAGCGCATCTTTTCCGGTACTCCTACTCCGTAGGCGTAGTCCCGAACTCATGGAAGATAGCTTTGGTGCACCCGATCCTTAAAAAAGGCGACCGCTCAGCTCCGTCCAACTACAGACCTATCGCTATCACCTCCTTGGTCTCAAACTAATGGAAACAATTATAAACTGCCAGCTCATGAGTTACCTTGAAGATCACCAGCTGATTAGTGACCGCCAGTACGGTTTCCGTCGGGGTCGCTCAGTTGGTGATCTTCTTGTTTAGCTTTGGCGGTCAGTTTGGACATAACGAAGGTCTTTGATCGGGTTTGGCACAAAGCGCTTCTTTCGAAGCTTCCTTCCTATAGGCTTCCCGAGAAATTTTGCAAATGGATCACCAGTTTTCTAGCTGATCAGAGCATCAAGGTCGTAGTAAACGGTGCATGCTCCGATTACAAGCCTATTAATGCTGGTGTTCCACAAGGCTGTGTGCTGTCACCTACGCTGTTTCTTCTGCATATCAATAATATGTTGCTAACCGGTAACATTCATTGATATGTGGACGATAGCACTGGTGTTGCTTTATACACCGGCTGTGCCAATATTTCTCGGGAAAACGTCTTCGAGTACCGGAACAAACTTGTGCCTGAAGTCGAGACAAAATCTCGGATTGGCTTCGACTAAATCTAGTCCAGTTCAGTCTCCAAAAGACACAAGTTTGTGCGTTTACCGCTAAAAAGAACCCCTTAGTCGTATCTCCTCAGTTTCAGGGCACTCCACTTGCCACCTGAGCTAGAATCGTCGTGGATGATTGACGGTCCACCACTGTGCGATTTACAAAAAAAATTCTTCCTCGCACAACTTCCTTATGGAATAAAATACCACCAGAAATTTTTCCGGACCGATACGACTTAGGGACCTTTAAGAAAATAGCCTCCTCTTTTTTAAAAAACCGGCAACGCATCTGCAATTCCCCTGGTGTTGCAGTTGTACATGGGCGGCGGTAGTCACTTACCATCAGGTGAGTTGCATGCTCGTCTGCCCCCTCTCATATTATATTAAAAAAAACGCCGTAATTTGTCAAAGCGACATTTATGTGTTTAAAATTGACAATATGAACGTAAAGAATGTATGTTTTATTTTCTTTTATTTCAAGTATTTGTACAATTATTTCAAGTAAAATTTAGCTTTCTGCATTCCTTTTCCATATAAATTTTAACTATGTCAAATCTCACACTCCTCAGTACGCGCAATATCCTAAGAAATAGTTACAAAGTTTTCTTTTCACGTATTAATATAGGTATTAACTATGTTTTGGTGGTTTGCCGAATGGTGACGGTGAAAAAGAATCTTTCTTCCCATTTCCTCCCGTCGGTGTCGTTGTCGGTGAGGTGACGATGGAATTTTATGCATGGTAAAGCCATGCTGCATATAGTTGTAGCACGAATGGGTCGGCTCGACCGGGGAAGGACCACGCTCTCACAGAATACCAGCGTAAAATAGTAGCTTAATGCTGCTGTGTTTCGTATGGTGAGTGTAGAGAACCGGAGACCCTTTTTACTGGAAAAGAGGCATTTTATCTTAGTTCACACGGCTGACAACGCATCTGCATTTTAATTCGCAAACGAAGATAGATGTAGATGTCTATGAGCCACAGCAACCACTTACCATCAAGTGGACTGTGTGCTCGTTTGTCACCCTATCCTATAAAAAAATACAAGTACTTACAATCAATATATTCTTTTCTATTTCTTTATGTAACTATTAACCGTCATAATACTAAATGCCCTATAGGAACAGTAACAATTCAAACAAAACTATTTTAATACGTTACACATTAGGAATTTCTCCTGTATCGTGGAGGCGTTTTACATACAAAAATTTCACATGGACAAACCAACCAACAAACCAACCCAGACTCAATACAATATTTAATAGTTGATAAAAATATCTACTTTTACCGTGGCAGATTCAAACCCGTGGCCCCACAGTGCTTAATACCCCGCCGCAACCAAGTGCTTAACCACTGTGCTATCGAGCCGTCGATTCAAAAACTCTTATCAACATAATAAACAAGTTACAATAGATCTGGGGTGTAAGTGCTCGTTTAAATTTCGTCGTAAGTGTGCGAACCAGATTCGATTCCCGCCAGCACTAACTAAATTATTAGTTGTAATTTTAATTGCTGATTGACCAACGCTGGGCATTTAAAAACACTTTTAGAAAAGGGGGGAATCGTGTGCTCAGCTAAACGTTTAAGGGCTGCTTTATAACAAGCTTTATGGATAAAACAGTAATTAAAAAAACCCCGACTGCGTTAAAAAGTTTACTGAAAAATATATAATAGTTTTAAAAAAAAAACAAAATATCACGATTTTGTAGATAACCGAACTAAAAAGTAGAAAATAATTTTCAATAAGTTTAAAAAAAGAAAATAGTGATTAACATAAATAAATCATTTTATTGTAAAAACCATGGTTAAAATTATTCAATATTTTTATGGCAGTGGAAACTGTGTCGTCAGTTGCTGCACACGGAGCTCGGGGAGATCCCTCTAAGTGAGTAACAGATACTCGTAACAACATCAGGGTTGTCAATATCAGTAACATTATAAAGTATCTACTGTCATATTGGTCCTAAGGCAATAAATAATAGCTTATATATTTTATGTTATTATAGCCAGCCCTCTTTTATACCAATTTAATTCGGATTTATATAAAATTTAGATTAACGTGAAGAATTGTTATTGAAATTACTATTTAAGAACCTCAGATCCATATCTTGCAATTCGAAATATGCAAAAATAATTTCAACGTTAATAAATTAATAAATACTACTACTGCTACTTTACATAAAAATAAAAAAGGAATATATTACTAACTCTTATTTAGTTCGCAATAAGCGATAACTAATGCGCAAGATTTCTCTTTAAACAGTTGTCTTATTTCGCGATAAAGTTTATCGCCTCTACGATAGACGTAAAAGATTTTATCAAATAATCCAGAGTTTTGTTCCGCTGCTTTCTCTCGTTTATCACAAAAAATCACTTTCCAAGAAAACTAAATATATCACCGATAAGCTTTTGAAAAACTTTTTCTCAATCCAAGTTAGTTAATAATCGTCGTGGTTTTCAATTTATTTTTGTTTCTTAAAAATATCAGAAAACTGGCTGATAAAAATTAAACTTGCGATGTTTTTATCAGAAACATATTTAGACACACGTCTCACATTTTATCAAGTATTAAGATTAACAGAATGTTATTACTGGTATTAAAATGAATCACAGATTTGTACTTTAAATTTTTATTAATAAATCGACAAAGTTTAGAAACAATTACCCATCTGATCGTTTAAATCAAACGCCTCAATTTACCAATTATTCCATCCATCCACTCCATTACAGTCTATAAAAGTCCACTATAGGCCTCCCCACAGATTGCCTCATATGAGGGGACAGTTTTTATTATTTTGAGTTATCAGGAAGATGCTGCTGCCCATCTCCTGTTTCAGTTTCCCTCTGTCGCCTCTGACGACACCCACGGGACGATATGGGATAGAGGATGTACTTACATCGCCACTTCAAGGTCACAAGTTATTCATTCAGACATTATTATCAAAACTCATCTCCTTAACAATTGTTGACATTTTGTATATTTTCGGATAACATCCGGTTGGTAAATACTCTGCTTTGTTATTGGCTATGGATTTGACTTTTGCGGAAGTCAAATCCAAACCCTATTTTATTCTTTGCTATAAATGTTGTAAAGCTAGATAATGAAACGGTCATTCGCAGAGCAACAGTCGTGACGTTTAGACACTTAGTGTTGAATCCATGTAAGCACTTATAAGCTACTAGCTACTAAAATAGTGAAGCGTTGACTGCAATTGTGATAATGTGTTTCGGTGTGTGATAAGTGATTATGTGTCGTGAGGACTAACGCCATTTAAAATATACAGTTGTAATAGATAAAGTGTTTAATTTTATGTACATTTATTTAATTCCTGCCTAACAGTTTGTCTAATATTTACACAATTGTTAAGGAGATGATGATGAGTTTATAAATTTATAAAAATTATCTATCTTTAACTATCAATTATCATATCTCATTTTCTTATACCTATAATATTGTTTTATTTTGATCAATAGACTATTTTGTTTTTATTAATATGTCTGTATGTAAATATTCTTCAGCTGACGATAGCTCTAAGACTCAAAGCTCGATCAATCATTTTAGTAAATGGCAAAAATGCATCGACAAAATGGCCGACCTAAAAATGACAAACAGCAGTCTAAAGTCCACTGTTGAACATAGGTTTCTCCCTTAGATCGTCTCGTAGGAGAGATATTTTCCATAGTTGCCACGCTTGGCAGGCTGTTTAGCAACTGCAGTTTTTTATAGTTTAGTGTTTATAAGGAAGACACTGCTGCCTATCACCTGGTTTATTTCCCTTTGTCGCCTCTTACGACACCTACGGGACGATATGGGGAAGTCGATATTCTTACTACACGGTCAATATAGTCAATAAAATTTATTAAATCAATCAAAATCGTACAACTGACTTCAATATAAATTATTAAGGGTAACTCAGACCTTGATCTAATTTATACGGGACTACATGAGCCTTCAAATAAAATACACCAGCTTTCAAATAAAAAAAGAATAATCGAAATCGGTTCACCTACAAAAAAGTTATGAGGTAACACACATAAAAAAAACATAGTTGAATTGAGTACTCTTCCTTTGAGTATCTTACATGAGTTTAATCGTTTATACGCAAATGTTTATTTTAGTTATTTCCATAGCATAATATCATATGAAATCCTGATATGGGGTAATGCGACTGACATTGAAACTATCTTTGTTTTGCAGAAGAGGGCCATAAGAACAATTTATTATCTAAGTCCGAAGGCGTCTCTTAGAGAAAAAATTAAAGAAATAAATATATTAACTTTGGCCTCTCAGTATATTTACTGCCTCGTTGGTCTAGTGGTCGTAAACGCGATTGCTGATCATGGGGTCACGGGTTCGAATCCCGGGTCTTTCCAAAATCATTTACTGGGTTTTCATTTATGGAGTCAGGAATTTGGCGGTGTTTTAATCACCCCCATGTCTCGAAAAACACGTTAAGCCGTTGATCCAGAGCGATCTCTTTCCGGTCGTGTCGAATTAACGTTCCATCGAACTATGGGAATAGAGAGTGCACCTGTGCCTTCGCATACTCTTGGGCACTAAAATCCTGTCCTGCGCAGATCTCTAGTCTCCGTTAAAGACTGACCGCCGTCACCGAAATTTGGTCTGGAGGACATTATTATTATTATATTTTCGAAAATATAATGTATGTTGACAAAAACGAACGCCCACCTCATGGCATACCGCATACCTAAAACAGAATGACCTCTTCAGAAGATCTTAAGAATAGAAATATCGGTTTGTTTGTTAATTATGTAATTACTAATTATCTATTATATATGTAATTTTATTTTAATTGAACCAAAGTTTTATGACAACAGAAATTTATTTAAATGAAAATTTACAAATTGTTATTTTAAATAAACGCTTCTCCGCCTTATTGGGCTTTAAATTACCTCTGTTGTTCATTTTCAATAGCGCCATTTATTTCTATCTTTCTATAGTAAAGTCATTTTATCGAACCAAAATTGACTAACTCTCATGGTGGTACGTAGAAAAGACGCTAGATGGTTTAAACACAAAAATTATTAACATGTTTGTCCAATCCATTCATAAGAATCCATAATAATTTCAAAACTCACCGATTAATATTATTTTTGGGTTCATATTATTTAGCATCTACTCTACGTACCACCTTGAGAGTCAATCAATTTTGTTCGAGAAAATGATTTTACCTATAGAATGTCACTACATTCTATTGATGATGGCGCTATTACTCAAATGGGATCACTTTTCTCAAAATTAATTATAATTAACTAATCGTAATAGACGTGGAGCAATTACGGATTCTAAGAGAGCATTTAGGAGCAATTAATATATACATACAGTTTAATTTAAAGAAGTAAATATTTTATGTTTTATAGCAAAATTAAATTTTCGATAATTAAATTTAAAAAATTATAAATTAACTAATAGTAATAGACGTGAAGCAATTACAGATTCTACTGGAGCATCTAAGGAGCAATTAATTGGGATACAGTTTAATTTAGAAAAGTGAGTATTTTATGTTTTATAGCAAAATTAAATTTACGATGATAATTTTTTTTAATTTAATTATAAATTAACTAATAGTAATAGGCCTGAGAAATTACGGATTCTACTGGAGCATTTAGGAGTAATTAAATGGGATACAGCTTAATTTAAAAAGTAGATATTTTATGTTTTATAGCAAAATAAAATTTTCGATAATTTTTATTTTAAATAATTATAAATTAACTAATAGTAATAGACCTGGAGCAATTACGGATTCTAAGAGAGCATTTAAGGAGCAATTAATATATACATACAGTTTAATTTAAAGAAGTAAATATTTTATATTTTATAGCAAAATTAAATTTTCGATGATTAATTTTTTTTTAATTTAATTATAAGTTAACTAATAGTAATAGACCTGGAGAAATTACGGATTCTACTGGAGCATTTAAGGAGTAATTAAATGGGATACAGTTTAATTTAAAAAGTAGATATTTTATGTTTTATAGCAATATTACGTTTTCAATAATTAAATTTAAAAAATTAATTATACATTAACTAATAGTAATAGACCTGGAGCAATTACGGATTCTACTGGAGCATTTAAGGAACAATTAATTGGGATACAGTTTAATTAAAAAAAATGTTCTACGCTAACTTCCTTCTGGTAAATAATATGGATGACTTTTATTAATGTCATATTTTTTTAAGATACTTCGAAAATGGGGGCGGGGTAAGGGGTGATGTTTTAACTACAGCGCCCCGAAGTGGCCACACCCATGTTATGCGACTGGTTGTAACTTGTAATTTATTTATCCTATTTTTCCTCCTAAGCGTTGCTTCATTATTTCCAAGACACACCACAGTCGCCGCGCCGCGTCTCAATTTCAATTCAACGTCAACGTACTGTATGCAATGGGATGAAACGGAGTCGGGACGGAGACGTGACGTGACTCCTTTATGATGGAAGTGGTGTTGTTAACACATAAACATCACATAATACCAGCGTAAAATAGCAGCTTAATGCTGCAATGTTCTGTATGGTAAGTGTACACAACCGGAGACGCTTTTTTACAGGAAACGAGGCATTCCATCTTAACTCTCAGGGTGACAATACATCTGCATTTTGATTCTTTATTACCGATTATAGCTGTAGATGTTTATGGGCCACAGTCAGGGTTGCCACCCGTACTTTAAAATAATATAGTATTGTACGTTATTTCGGGCAAACGTACTTTATACTTTATGAGACCAATAAAGTACGTGAAAATACTTTATTTTACCTATTTTAACGATTTTAAGGTTTTATTTTATTGTTTACTAGAAGAACGAATTACATACAAGCAAAATATTTTATATGTAGTAATAATTTTTAAGGGTGACAAACGAGCACACAGTCCATCTGATGGTAAGTGGTTGCAGTGGCCCATAGACATCTAGATCAATTACAAATAAAATGCAAAATTCAAATGCGTTGTCACCCGTGAGGACTAATTTGGAATGCCTCCTTTCCAGTAAAAGGGTCTCCGGTTCTCTACACTCATCATACGAAACACAGCAGCGTTAAGCTGCTATTTTACGCTGGTATTCTGTGAGCGTGGTCCTTCCCGGTCGAGCCGACCCTTTCATGCTACAACTATACTACTAATATAGCTGCAGCATGGCTCTACCACGTGTATCAATTTTGTAAATTGTGTGTCAAGTCTGTTTTCATTCCGTCACTTCAGCGTTATTTAGAGTTTATTCTTTGATGAATGCTAGGTGATGGGATGAAAGAACAGAGTATAATCTTAACTTAGACATAGAATGTAAATATATTGTGTGGACGAAATAGCATGTCAAATTAATAATACTTTATTTTCACTTGTCGTACTTTATATTTTTAGGTTAGAAAAGTATATATACTTTATTTATTCCAAAAGGTGGCAACCCTAGCCACATTATCCTTTTACCATCAGGTGGACTGTGTTCGTTTGTCAGCCTTATTCAATAAAGAAAAATTCACACGTGTAGCAACAGTGACGGGCAATAAACGTACTTGTGTAGTACCACACTATATTAAAATTATGATCCACCCGCATGGACAAAGACCTCTCCTGCAGGGCTAGAATGGGCAGGAGACAATTTTATCCCCGGGAAAGGAGAAAATGTTTATCCCCTCGCTTAGTTTTATCCACCCTTCGAGCATGGGCACACCGGTGGATATAATATCCACAGTAGATAAAATGGGAGATAGACTTAGACTTAGATAGATTTTTGTATGAATATAAACTTAAACCCACGTCCAATGAACTAGGATAAAATTGTCCCTTCAAATGTCAAAAAAGCATAATTTTTATCTTTCATTTGGCTCCATGCTACGGACGGGGGATATATGTCTACTCGTTATGTCAAACGGGGATATACTTCTCCCCGTTGCCGTGCTTTGGCATAAGGACAAGATAATTTTATCTCTTGTCAGTGGATATAATCGGGGGATAAATTTTTGTCCCCAGCCCATGCTAGCCGTGCTGACAGGAGGATTTGCCACGCTACTCCCTGTCACCGTAGCCACGAGATCTTCCTAGGGTGACCCTTAGTCGCCAAGGGGCGAAATAGGGAGATGATTCTCTTCCGTCTATTTATCTATTCATTACCGACTGAACTTTTTTGACACATATACACATATACAACACATGCACAGCGAAATTGTTAATGAATCTAGCGTTTTAAGATAGATTTGTTACCGTTTCATCGTCAATCAGAAGAATGCACAACGTGCAGGTAATTTTTCCATTAGGAGAAAAGTTGGCGTACCTAATATCTCTCACAATAAATCTATTTATTAATTTTCTTAATAGGATTTTGTATTACAAGTAGTAATTTTAAAATTATGTACAAATGACTTCAATATGAATATAATATATTGTTGATTTTTAAAACCCTCGACCGATTGCGATAAAATTGGGAAGTATTTTTATTGGGAAGTATACCTGTGAAACAAAAAAGAATTTTCCAAATCGGTTCAGGCGTCTTTGAGTAATCGGTGAACATACATTAAAAAAGATTCCGACGAATTGAGAACTTCCTCCTTTTGAAGTCGTTTTAAAATGGATGCAGTGCTTAAAAGATAATCTTTCACTTGAAGAACTGGTATAGTCTTCAGGGTGACAACACATACACATTTTGATTCTTAACCGAGGATAGATGTAAATGGCTATGGGCCACAGTATCCACTTTCCATTTTTATAGAATAAGAGTGACAAACGAACACAGAGTCCGTGTTCGTTTGTCAATCGTATTCTTTAAAATATAAACACATGTAATAACATTGACGAGCAACGAACGTACTTGTGTAGTACTATATTATATTATAATCATGATCAGCCCGCAATAGTCCACTGTCAAAGACCGGCATGAACCGGCAAATGGAAGGATTTGCCGGGCAGCTCCCTGGCGCAGCCATGAAATCTTTCTGGGGTCCCTTATTCGCACACACACGGGGCGAAATAGGAAGATGGATTCTCATACAGTCTCTTTGTTTATCCATTATTGACCACGAGATATAGGCTTAGTGCAAGGTGCAGGTATTGTTGCTTTTTTTTTAAAGAAAAAATTGCGTTACATGTGACTTAGTGACTAAACAAAACATGCAAGTTCTATCAATCACATGCACCTCGAAAGGCATAGCAATGAACAGGAGAGGGGCAGACACTTAAAATTTCTTTTCCTCGATGTATTCATAATTGAGTAGTAACTTTTTTTATAAGTATATTTTTTACAGAGCTTATGAATTTATTAATATTTGTTTCGGCTTTTAGGTATTCTAGCAATTTATTATAAATTTTTATTGACATCGGGTAAGGACCTGAACTGTGTAATTTTAATTTAGATTTGTTATTCTTATAGCGGGATATATTGTGTTGGGGCTAGGTTGCCATCTACTAAAATGAAAAGCCGGACTCGGTGCTCCAAAAGCCGGACTTTTGGCCCTAAAAGCCGGACAGTAATTTTAGAAAGCCAAACATAGCCAAACAAGCGCGGCGGGCGGGCGGGGCCCCACCCCGCGTCGCGCGCACTGCACCGCTCTACGCCGACCGCGTCGTAGCCATGTTTAATATAGTATTGGCTGGTAATAATGCATATGGATAGATAATTCGGCATTGCTTCGCTCATTCTGCAAGCGATGCGCAACGCGTTACACTAACAAAAGCCTAACAAAAGCCGGACAGGCCGGACACATAAAATTTGGCCGGACACAACCCAAAAGTTAAACATGTCCGGCTAAAGCCGGACAGATGGCAACCCTAGTTGGGGCGCGTCTATGCTTTTGGTGTAAAACTTGGGTGCCTTTTACAAACTTACACATTTCTAATATTTATAAGCACGGTAATGTTAGAATGTTGAGATTTTGAAAGTGAGGTATGCAGCTTTCTTTGTTTGATATTTGCAAGTACGAGTATACATTTTTTTTGTAAAATAAAAAGTTCGTGTGATTCTACACTGTTGCCCCACAGTATGACGCCGTAATTTAGCCACGCTTGAGCGTAGGCGTGATAGGCTGTCACTGCCGTTTTTAAATTTGTAGACTTTTTTAGTTCTCTTAAAGCATATATAAATTGTGATAATTTTAACTTTTTTTTTTTGAATATGTGATTTAAAATTAACATTCGAATCTATATTTATACCCAGCAAAGAAAAATTTAGAACACATTCTAATTTTGTTTGATGATATATTTACCTTTAGGGAAAAATAAATTGGCGTACCTAATCTGCCTCACAATAATTACATATTTATTTGTTTTATTAATAAGGATTTTGTATTAAAATAAATGCAGTTATAAAAAAAGTTATTCTTTCACGCGTAGAACTGATATCTTTCTACGGTAAGACATTATGTTCACTGACCAGACTAGGTGGATATGTATTAAAAAACCTGACTTACAGAGTTCTAGCATGAGAAAAATATGAGGTGACGGATGGTACAAAAAAGTCAAGTTACATTATATAAGCGTCTCATGCTCCATAACATCCTCTCCAGCGCGTGTTAGCGGACTTCACATATCCTTGAAACATTGAAAACACTATTTTCATCCCAACGCTAGTCATAAATTATAACTTTCCTACTGCAACAATGGAAACAATTCGTATGACGTCATCAATCGGGACTTCCCTTGGCTGCAGAATTATGCAAGTGTGTGTGTAGGACTGTTAAATTATTTGTACTGTTCTTTCCCGTTAGTTATCTGCGTCATGCATAATTTATTTCTCTAATTGAGAACACTTGTACCAAGTTATTTAAGCGATTGCAGTCAGTTATATTATCTTTAATTAAAGTTGGTAAAAATTATTTTGCCTACATCCGCTCAATGAAATAAAATGATGTCTTACCTAGTTTGAAGAGCACCTCCCGCCCTCCCTCAATTACGTGCACTATCCCCGTCACCACTAATCCCAGCACCACTACTCCCAACACCACTACACTAGGAAAGACACACCACCAGCGACAATACGACACGTATTTCGCCTCTACACGAGGCATCCTCAGGTGAAGTAGACTCTGCGGTGGCTGACCGTAAGGGGCTGGAGGTGCTCTTCAAACTAGGAGTGCGCTGTATCAGGTAAAATCGCATATCTGTTCCGCCTGTTCGAGTACCACATAAATAACAGTTCCAAAACCCTGTTACAAAATAGCAGTCTGTTACTACAGTCTTGATAGGTACTTCTTTTTCTAACGAAGGCGTTGAACCTATGCGAGTAAAGGACAGAGCTTGTGACAACTCTAACAGGTTGTCACAATTTAACAGTAACAATTTTTATCTTATTCTAATAAAGGTAACTGTCATATTATGTATGAATAAAGAAAAGCTTGTGACTGTTGTATAATGAATTGCGTTATCTCGCGCAACAGGAGCTGTTCTTTCCAAGAAAGGTGAGTCTCGTGTGGCAGCCTAGTACCGGTAAGCGAAGTGCAGGGTGGATCCCACTGGATGTAGTGATGACCTGGTAAGAGATGCAGGAAGTCGATGCATGCAGGTGGCTCAGGAACGTGTATTGTGGCATTCCTTGGGGAGACCAATGTTCAGCAGCGGACTTGTGAAAGACTGTAATGATGCTTATGATGATGATGAAATACGCTTAACATGGCATAGCGTATTGCTACTCCAAATTTTTTTAAATTGCTAAAAACTTGTTGAGATAGTTATATATATTTAGTATTTACATTTGGTTTTGGGGAGATTTTTTATAGAAATAAGGGTGTAACGTCCATGTCACACTTATGCCGGTAATTGTTGGGAGCACTAGTATGTTTACCTGGGACAAATAGTCCGACTAGGTAAGTTCAACTTCGACGGAGAGGTCAATCGACGGATTCAACTCGGCTGGGCAGCGTTTGGGAGATTACGACACTTTACCTCAAAATTTGAAAACGAGTATGTACAACCAGTGTGTGTTGCCAGTGATGACTTATGGATCTGAGACGAGTTCCTTCACTGCTGGCCGTATGAGGAAGCTCAAAGTCACTCAGCGAGCTATAGAGAGGGATATGCTCCGAGTTTTTCTGCGTGATAGACTTAAAAATGAGGATATCTGTAGTAGGACCAGATTAACCGACATAGCCCAACGGATAAGTAAGCTAAAGTGGCAATGGGCCGGCCATATACCTCGAAGAACCGATAATCGATGGGAAGAAAGGTTCTCGAGTGGTAGCCTCTTACCGGTAGATGAAATGTAGGCCGGCCCTCCACTAGATGGAACGACGACCTGATAAGCCACGCAGGAAGTCGATTGATGCAGATTGCAGTTGCGGATGACTCAGGATCGGGTTTTGTGGCATTCCTTGGGGAGGCCTACGTTCAGCAGTGGACTTGTGATGAGCTGTAATGATAATGAAGGGTGAAAAGCGAATACAGTCCACCTGATGGTAAGTGGAGCCCGTGACCCATAGACACTAACATTTACGCATATATAACGCTCTTCACAATCACCAGCCTTTACGATTTGGGATTGCGTGGTTTTCCATTCACCGGCGCCGGCAACGGCACGGCTGCTGGGGAAGCAAAAATGTATAAAATGTATGAAATATATGGCATGTTTTTCCACTTACCAGCGCCGGCGGGCACGGCGATGACTCCCACCGGTGCCGTCGCCGGTGCCGGGACAACAAGCTTCCCACTCGGTGCCGGCCGGTAAAACTGCATGTGTATTGTGTACGTATTGCAGCCGTCTGCGTATGTGCGTGTGCACGTGCCGAAGTAGAAGGGACGCGTTGAGATTGAGACTCGAAATTGACTTGTGAAATGATGAAATGTCTCCTCGTTCATGCGGAAGTAGTAGAAATATTTAGTAAATGGAAAACCGCCCGTTGGCATTATTGAATGATACGGTCACTGCCAAAAGCCGCAGTGTGGTATCACCTAGGTTAAGCCGGCTACAACTAGGTGCAGCTGACCTAGGTGTAACCGCACTGCGGTTTTAAGATGTAACAAATATACCAAAATCTTATCAGCCAAGCGTGATTCAAGCGAGTAAGACCCAGTCCAGCAGCTGGACTTTTGCGGGCTAGTGAACAATAAAAAAAAAGATGCAAACATTACCAATTTTATCATGTTTAATAGATAACGGTGTACCTTCTCGTATAGTATACCAGATGTGAAATACCTACGTAATATATAGATGGTAGTGACATGCTGCAGCTATGTTATGGTTGTAGCATGAATAGGTCTGCTCGACCGAGGAAGGACGATAACTAACAAAACGAGGTCAAACTCGGCACACCTAGTTCTTCTCTTTGAAGAGTTCCAGTAGCATTCACCGAAGTACACCTTCAGGTCACTCTATCAAATCCGGAGGTAAGGTCTCATCATAACTAATAAAACGAGGCCAAATTCGGCCCACCTAGTTCTACTCTTCGAGGAGTTCCAGTATTTCCAATAGCATTCACCGAAGTACACCTTCAGGTCACTCTATCAAGTCCGAAGGTAAGGTCCCATCGTAACTATCATAACGAGCATAATCTCGGCACACCTAGTTCTACTCGTCGAGTAGTTCCAGTAGCAGATACCGAAGTACACCTTCAGGTGATATAAATCCTACGTACTTTTAGCGAAACAAAATATTGTAATAAAAATCTGTGATTATAAAAATAATAACCTTGGTCAAGTATGTATCTAATTTGGTTTTTGGAATATTTTGTATTTCTACAGCGATCGATATTATTCAGCACGAGTCGCTGTAAACAAACGATACAGTAATCCACTCACGACGGCAGCCGAGCGCGAAGGGACGAGTAAGTAAAATAAATTATTACAAGGCTGCTCAAAACACTGAAAATGTCGGGATTTCTCTGCCGAAGAAAAATAATTATAACTAAACAAAACAAAATTAAACTGCCATTTACATTCCATGGCTTACCACATAATAGATGAAGAGATTAAAAAATAGGTTGAGTTGAACAATTGATATTTTCAAAAGTTATCGTGTTTACCTCTAAATGCGGACTTGATAAATCTACACCATAAGCCACTAAAACCACTTTTTTATGTAAAAATAGCTTTATTAATCGATTTAAAAATTATTAAAAATATCTTTCTGACAATGTGCTTTTTATATCATTTATATGTTCAATATGATTGTTAGATACGATTTCATGCGACAAAACGTTGGAATCTTGATTTTTAGGCGCTAGTAGAACATACCCACGCGCTTTGCGCTTAAGGCATGCAAAAGGCTCAGTAGCGCAAAGGCTAAGCATTTGACTACGATGCTACGGGTCCATGGGTAGATTCCCGCACGGAACAAATTATCTAAAAATAATTGTCCCATGTCATGTGTTTGTCATGGCCATGGCATGTCATGGTTGCCCGTGTGTTTGTCCTTGTGTAAGTTTTGTATGTAAAATACCTCCACGGTAGATGATTAATCCTAGGGAGAAGGTATCAGTTATTTTTTAAAGAAAAAGAAAGAAAGATAGGTGAGCGTAATCAGGTATTGCGATCGCCAATGGAAGGGCTTGCCTCCATCAGTTGGCAGTTACGAGCTGATAAAATATAAAATAGTAAAACATGCGAATAGAGAAATAAAAGTTTAATCAGTAAGAGCATCCACGACTTTTTCTGCCGCCAGGGCGGCGCCACTTAGGAATAAGGTGAAATATTTCACAGATTTCATAGCGGGCGAAGTAAATTTATTTAAAAAGTATTGAGATTAATGTTTCTCTGAGAAATATTAGAAATATTTTAAATTAACGTTATCGTTACCATTTACCATTACCGTTGCCTACTAAAGTCCACCACAGTACTGAACATAGGCCTGGATTGCCTCATAGAGGGTATATTTGCCATAGTTGCCACGCTTGGCAAGCGCGTTGGCAACTGCAGTTCTTTTTTTAATTTTTAGTCGTTATTCATTCATCTCCTGATTTGTTTCCCTCTGTCGCCTCTTACGACACCCACGGGATGATATGGGGTAGTGGATATTCTTACAACGCCAATACACGGTATTTTATATTAATTAGATTAGAAATGAATAAACCAAACTACAGATATTCCTAAAAGTAGAAGAATTAGTCCCAACTAGCGACATCTGCTGAGCCTGAGCGTAAGATTATTAGCCCTCATTATTGAAACAAAATTCTCGCCTAATCTTTTGTCATAGCCTTTATACTATAGCAAAACATTGCCTTCGATTTTTCATAGCACATTGAAAATCGTTGCCACTTTATCGTTATGATTAATAATTTCATTATTTAGGAATAAGAAATCGAATTTCCGAATGAACCGATTTTGATTAAGTTTGTTTTCGCTTGAAAGGTGTCTTAATCGAGAGTGTTCTTACCTATATTTCAAGAAAATCTGTTTAGCCGTTTGACGATCACCAGCTCTTTTTGTTTCGGGGTTTTTATTTAAATTTAAATTTAAGTTATTTATACACTTGATGGTGAGCGAAAAGCCCATCGTCACCTAAACCTCTCTTAATTAAATAACAATAGCTGGTTCTATTATATTGTATAAAAGAATTAAACGCCTTGACCTAAGAATGTGAAATTATTTTATTAATTTCAGTTGTGTGATAATACTTACGTATTATCAAAAAATCAATTTTTATACCCTTTTGAGTAGACTAAGGAATATCACAATCTCAATATCATCTAAATAGTAACTTTAATAACTTCAACCCCTATTTTCGCACGCGGAAAATTAACACCGGACCACCCCTGAAGCATAACCTATTTAATAAAAATGTCATCAAAATCGGGGTTCACAATTGCCAAAAATATCGCGTATCACACATACAACAGAACATACTATCGAATTGTGCACTTTCTTTTGAAGTAGGCGATTGCTTCGAATTCATCATTCGACTACTATCGTGAGCCACTTCTAGCACAACCGTTTAAAGCTTACTTTAAGTGGTTAATGGGCGTCTTAGTAGTATCAAAAGCATTGCTGGTATTCTTTTAAAAAAATAAGAATCAAAAAGTAGATATGTTTCCACTCCTGAGAACATACTCGTAGCATGCCTCTTACCTGTAAAAATTGTCTCTATTTCTCCTACCTCTTTCGCCTTACCATACAAAACATAACATCATTATGCACCTAATTTATACAAGTGTTCTAAGAGCGTGGTCGTCATGGAATTGCAAGTGGGTCTGTTCCACATTGATAAATAGTTATTCTATTTCACGATGAAGTTTTGACTTTGGTTGTTGTTAGCCGTGCACGTACACATTGTGTTAGTGTGCGTACTCCTCAGGAGCGCTACTCCCGAGCGCCCGCAGCCTACGCACACTAACACAAAGTGTATGTGCACGGCTAACAACAACCAAAGTCGAAACTTCATCGTGAAATAGTTTAACTATACCTACGGTGTTAAAGAGTCTGACGCGATCCCAACATGTGCAGATTCTGCAAACAATTTACGTTCTACGTCTCTAACTCTGGACATTGAACACTGGACCCTATACTTAATAGACGAGGATCCAGGCCGCTAATTGAGATAATATTAAAAAATAACTTTCAAAACATGTAAAAATTAAACACGTTTTACAATTTCAATGTTATTTAATATTATAAACATAAATATGGGATTTTTAAATAAAAATAATGACTATCAGAATCAAAACCTAAAGTTTTCATGTTCTATTATTCCCATTATCTTAATTTCTATATATAAAATCATTAATCAGCACCTGCCACAAACACTAAATGAACACAAAAATATATTTTCGTTATATGAAAATTATTTCTTATTCTAAGTTATTTTCAAAAATTACCTAAAATTGAAACAATACAAGATCGTTAGTAATTTGTTTTAAAAACACAATTTGCATAATGCAAAACCCCTTACTTTTATGAACAAATTTAATCTTACATAGTAATAAATAAATTTGTTAATATTTATAATTATTTGAACATAGCGAATTGTTTTCCTACGCAGATTTAGAGACCTTTGATTGGTGTTCAGTATCGCTGGATTGCTTGGAATGCTCAAGATGGCTCCTCAGACTCTGACTGTTGAGTTTGTCTCTTCGGAGTGCCTGGGAACGCGCTCTCCGTCTTCCCACGTCGGAACGTAGACGGCTTGCGCTTCGACGACGTTCTACAGGACCTATTAATTACAAAATTAGCTATATTTCATTTATATAATTATATTTTAAAAAAATTATGAGCTATATTATATTATATTATATTAATATTTTATATATATATTTATTTTTCTTTTCTTTTTCTCCAAATGCATTAATAATTATAAAATTCAAATCAAAATAGGTCGACTTTGTAAGTTGTCGATATTTTGTATATAGTGGTCGAAGTTGTTAGTCTAGTTTTTTACTTACACCTTTCATAACATTGACTGCAAAATTGACTTTGTTACGTCATTCGACAACACAACAAATCAACTTTGAATGACATTCAAAGTTAATTTGTTGTTATCGAATGACATGACATCAATCCATTACAGCCTATAAAAGTCTACTGCTGAACATAGGCCTCCCACATAGATAGTCTTATAGCGGGGATTTGGGCAAAATTTCTTTTAAAAAATTAAATAAATAAAAGATGCGTAAATAATAAGTATCCTTTTGGTGTCTATAATTTGTGACTTCATAAATATATTTTTTCTGTTTAATTTTTCTACTTTTGCTCTCTATATACATAGGGGCTAGCCCTATGATTACACTCCAGCATTTAAAAAAAACTTTATAAATTGCTGTGCCTCATATGGGGGATATTTGACATAATCGCCACGCTTGGCAGACAGGTTGGCAACCGCAGTTTTTTCTAGTTGTTATTAGGAAGACGCTGCCTATCTCGTCTGCTTTGCTTTGCTTCCCTTTCTCGTTTGGTTTGCTTCCCTTTCTCGTCTCTCACAACACCCACGGGATGATATGGAGTAGTGGGTATTCTTACACCGCCACCACACAGTTGATAGACACTAACATCTATCATCGCTTAAGAATGTGTTACAGAATACAATGTTGTATTCTGTAACACCCACGGGACGATATGGGGTAGAGAATTTTATTACACCGCCATTTCATACACTTTTCAAATTTAAACATTGTAAAACTAACTTACCATCACCCGACAGTTCTGACGCATCTTTGCCTCTTCTACGTCTTCTTTCCTTGTCACCTTCGAAACTTTCAAAGGATTCGCGACTAGCTCTCACCACCTCTTGATACTGCTCCATGTAACCCTGATTGAACATCGCATCCTCCAGTTTCTTGCCGAGTTTATTTTCAAGGGAGAAACCCAAGGACTTTGTCAGGGGGAAATCGTTCATACTTATGCTTTTTAATTTCGATGCACGAGTAATATCCTTCTGTAAAGAAAGAAAATGAATTTATTTAAAAGCAAATTTGCACCTGGACTAAGGCCAAACCTTAGTAATATATTGGTATCCGTTTCAAAGTAGATTGATTGTTGATCGGGTTCAAAAATAATTATGATTGTTGTTGATATTATGCTTGTAACATTGCATCTACTCGTAGATCATTTTGATATATCCATAGTTATATTTTTAGTTTGCTTTGGGCACTTATCTATTCAAACTTCTTTACTAATTAAATAAGATCAAACAATGATAAATCAAGTATTATTGTTAAACAAACTCCACTACGTACTCCGTATCATTGATTTAAAGTGTATTTTTACAAAATCAAATATTATTTAAAGATACTATTTTAGCATATTAATGGCAATCTGCATTACAACTAACCCATTATCTTATACTGTCGCCTTTTTTATACAATTGATAAACGAACTAACAGTCCACCTGATTGTAAGTGGCTACTACAGTCCATGGACACCTGCAGCCATTTTTAAATAAAGAAAAGATGCGCTGTCACCTCAGAGGATTAAGATGCATGTGAAGAATGCCTCACAGTCTGTAATTACACTGGCTCTGTATTCTCTTCAGACCGGATCACAGCAATGCAAGCACTGCTATTTGGCGACAGAAGTATGTAAGAGGTTGATTATCAATTATAGGTATTTATCATCATCATCACTATTTTTGGTCATCGTACACTATTTTTTTAAGTGACAAACGAACTTTGTACATACCCAGGCGGACTCCTAGGTAGAAAAGAAGTCCTACCACATAGATCCACCTTAAACTAGGTTCAAATTATTGTTTGAGACCGGCGATACAGAACAGCGTCAAAATGCAAAACATCTGGTACTACGATCGCTAATACGCATTCTAGATGGGGACTATGTACGGGCTGACGAAGAATAAGATTACATGTGAGTGAGATAACTATTTCGCCATACGTTCCAATATATCGGGCCTGTCATCGTTATCGAGCCCTGTGTTCTGACAAATTATTTTATTATATACATAGAACAAAGGTGACAAGCGAGCACATATTCTACTTGATTGACATCTAAAAATCAAAATATAGCCTTTCTGCCTTCTGTAGGATGCCAAAAATTCTTCATTTCCTGCATAGTAATAGGGTGATAGATTCTCTTTCGGCGATTTCTAGCTTAAGTAAGAAAAATGACTTATTATGCAAGTATAAATCATCGTGCGGACGATGATTTCTTGTATCAGACGAGGTGGTTGGTATTTTATGATTATAAATAAGGGGATAAAATTAATTTTATCTTAGTACACAGGTGAAATTGCAGATAATATTAATTTAAAATAATGCTATAAATGAGGGACGGCTCAGTAGCGCAGTGGTTAAACATGTATGCGGCGCTGTATTTGCATGGACCGTCCTAGTGCAACTTTTTTTTACATCTTTTACACGTCCTACTCCGGGGCACAGGCTTCCTCTCATTACTGAGACGGTCTTAGGGCAAGGTAGTATCTGCCACGCTGCACCAATGCGTGTTATCGGACTTAACAAGTCTTCTATTTTTTAATTTCTCGGACATGCAGATCTCCCCACTATGTTTCCTTCAGCACAACAATTTCATTGTTGCCAACTGGTAGCAAACGGGAGTTGCTTGCGTAATGTGAAATTTAAAGCGAGCGCATCGCTGAGCTACCACGGCCCCCAAAATGTAATGTTTATATTATAACAATACATATTACGTATAATCTACTCAAAATTTTTATAGTATTACTGTTACCAGGAAATCAGAAAAATAGACTAGGAAAGTCCCGTTTAGCATCAACCACAAAATCGCTACACCGTATACTTATCAAATTACAATGCTGTAAAATGTACTTACTATAACTGCTCATTATTAGAGAAAGCTTGTTGCGAAATGATAAAATTAATCACAGACACGATATAAGAAAGCACGTAATAGAAAGCAGATATCTAGAAATTATGGAAGAATAATCACAAAACATTTTACAATCTAAAATTTTCATAAGCTTTACAATTACAATTTCCATAAGGATACAATCATTTTAGTGACAGGTCGTTAAGTAGCTAATGAAAGATAAAACATTTGTTAAAATAAACACATACCAAAATTAAAACTAACGTAATAAATCGAAATTGATATTGAGATTAAAGGTACACGTTTTAAAACCAAGAGTACACCACATTGGAAATTTCAGTGTCAAATTGTATGTAGTAACTACCTCAATCAATAAAAGAGTTACAACTAGGACCGAAAAAATTAAGGCCATCACTTCGCTAGTATCACTCAATTCATGTATTGAACTGCTATTTGCCGCGAACGAAGATGCGATGTCTGTCACAGTCTGTAAATTATTAGTTATACAGAGCACCTTTAAAAACATCGTGTGCTGCATTGTCTTCGAGACAAACAATGGTGTTTTAACAATCAAGTTTGTATCGAAACAAACACTGTGTGATTGGTCTCTCCGGGAAATACGACAAACATTCTCAATGTAAAAATATGCTCCATGTATTTTCGTCATTTATTCATTGGCATTGAGCGTAAAATGGGAGCTTAATACTGCTGTGTCGTAAGGTGAGTGTAGAAACCGGAGACCCTTTTTCATGCTAACAAGAAATTATATCTTAGTTCTCAGGGGTGACAACGCATCTACATTTTGATTCTAAATCGAAGATAGATGTACTTAGATGTGTACCACAGCATCCGCCTACCATCAGGTACACTGTGTGCTCATTTGGGTGACAAACGAAAAAATTGACAATATAGTCAAATATCAAAGATCTCTGCAATATTGTTAAATTTTTATGTATTATAATAATTGTACATTTATTTACATAATATTAATATGTCCTATACTATTTATTACCATATTAAGATAACTAAAACAGTATACTGTAATACCTCTGAAATATAAGACGAATATAAGATTCTATGCTTTCTTACCATAATAAATTAAAACTTAAATTTGATAGATATCTTTTGCTGAGTGTCTGAGCCGTTTTGTTTTAATCCCTCTCTGTTTAGAGTAGAGATCAAAATGAATAGTTTTAGTCAAAGTTAAAAACGCATTAAGAAAGAATCCTTTTGAATATAAATTTAGTTTTCCGCTATCTATAAAACTTGATCATGTTTTGTACACGATACTACACACGTGGTAAATCCTAAATTCTATCCACATTTTCTCCATGGTAAGTAATCCACTATCGTGCATTTTATGATGAGTTTTCTACAACGTGCTTTTTTTCAGAACCGATATAAAGTACGTAGTGTAATGGTAGGGGACAGTAGCCTAAAGGTACGTACTGCAAACTCAGAATATCGTGGATTCGAATCCGCCATTCGACTACTGTGGTGAACCACCCAGTAGCACAATCATTTTAAGCTTACTTGGAGTGGTTAACAGAATTAGTAATGTAAACAGCGTTACTCTTATTTTCTTAAAAAAATAGAATTCCTCTTGTATTGCTAATATTTGTAGTCGGCGGTAGCTCCTTACCATTAGGTGAGTATGTAGCAAATCCCTGCCATGAAATGGGGGAGGCTTACAATGTCCAGCAGTGTACTTCTATGGATTGATAAAGAAGAATGAAATATATTATGTTTTCTTAACATTCCCGTGGCACACAAATATTAGCTTTTTTCATCTATCTAGACTTACTTACGTTTGCGGCAGCTTGAAGTGTTGAAGTGGAAGGAGACGAAGACTTTTTCCTATATTACTTTTATTTTCTAAGTTACAAGTTAACTTAACTACTGCAACAATTTCAGTTCACAGGAATACTAGAGTACCTAACTTACTAACTAGCTTAATTACCACTGGGCTAATTTTACAATTAAACTCTGGGTTTTATACTATGTTAAATATTCTTAAGTCAAGTAAGTAAATTGAGTCACATCTTTGAAGACGTGCTGTTATTTGCTTAGCAGGCGTTTCTGTATGGTAGGTGACTTCCTGATTCCTGTAAGGTCCCGGTAGGTATATGTAACTACTTTTTCATATGACTATTTCATTCTTTGTTATGATCGTCATCACTATAAAGGATACTGTGCCAAAACTTGCCGTCGAGTGATCACTGTTTCACTAATAGCATCGACTTAAAGGTCTGCGAGAAGATAACCAAGATGATCTGCATCTTTTATGGTAAAATGCTTGGACGTTTTCATCTCATCTTTACCTTTTTTACATTATTTTAAAATTTAATTGATTTCCGTACTAATTATACTCATTCACATATTCGTGTTTTTTTTTATAGAACAATATAATATGGGTGACAAACGAACACACAGTCCACTTGATGGTAAATGGTGCTGTGGCCCATAAACATCTACATTTATCCTCGATTAAGATTAAAAATGTAGATGCGTTGTCACCCCTGAGGACTAAGATGGAATGCCCCGTTTTCAGTAAAAAGGTTCTTCGGTTCTCTACATTCACCATACGATACATAGCAGCATTAAGTTGCTATTTGATGCTGACATCCTGTAAGAGTGTGGTCCTACCCCGGTCGAGCCGACCCATTCGTGCAACAACCATAATATAGCTGCAACATGGGTCTACCACGTTGAAAATCATCCCATTAGTCGTCAGTTCTTCGAGCTATATGGTCGGCCTATGGTCACTTGAATCTACTGATCCGTTGGGCTAAGTCAGCATCGCTGGAGGACCTGTCTCAAAAAAACCAGTGTCTCCCAAAGGGTTGATCCTAAAAGTAACATATGCAAGACTAAGATCATAATATCTAATATCTATTTCACAAGTATTAAATCTTGCTAAATACTCTTTTCAAAACAAAGTTATCCCGGACGAAAAAGACATTTTGAAATAGCAATTGACTAACACGCCAGCACAACCAATGGATAATACTACAATCAGCATTGTGATCAAGCAATATTTCATTCACTTAATATCGCGGGTCAACCAAATGACACAACACACTGTGACCGCAGAAAGGCACGCATCGAACTGGATTGTACTGGTTATAATATGATTATTTTATTTATAAGATTATAACCGGCGAATAGCTCTTAGGTTTTAACAAATGACAGTATTTTATAAAACATATAAGTTTAAATTATTTATATCATTGCCTAATAATCGCGCGGATCACGTTCCTTAATGACGTTTATAATTATGCCAATTATTAAATTTTAAGGTATATTGTCTTAACTTTTTAACTATTATCAGCCAGTGCTTTATTACTATCTCACCTGGTGGTAAATAGTGATGTAGCCGTAGATGCTAACCCATTAACACTTATTCTGAAAGCATATTCACTCTTGCTTTGCCTTTCCATCTGATTGATGGCAAATTATTCCACTCCATTGATGTATATATTACGAACGACGCAGCAAACCGTTTGGTTTAAATGCATGATAATATGTGGACAACAAAGAAAGGGTGACTTGCTGAGCGTCTGGTGGTCCGATGGTGGAAGGGAAAGGGAAGATTATGTCATACAATTCTATCAAAAGTCTTCGAAATATACCATGTGCTCGAGACTGGTAAAGATGGCTTTCACCAAAAAACCTTTAAGTACGCCTTTCCATTACGTCCAAATCTGTAATAATTTCGCAGTACCTACCCATATACGGCAGTAATACTCCAATTGTTTAGGTATGTGTTGAGAGTTGGTTTCATGCATTTAATATAACTGTGAAAATCTAAACAACATTCATTATACACGTCTCTATAGAGAAAGACACAACAGCTGATACCATATTAATTTATAGCTTCCGTAATATACACAAGCTAGAATAGAAGTGTCACCGACTGATTATATCTCGTAACCTATATGTTGATATCTGAGCAAAGGAAATAAGCATGCCAACTAGGTTGTTTACTTTTTAAACAAAAGGTTACCGTTACACAATATTCTTCTATTTACAATGTAAAAGATCAAATTAAAGATGTTAAAATTAATGAGCTAAGACCCGCGTAGTGAAAAAAACAATTATGTGCAGTTCACACGCGGTAGAAGAAAATCCTAGTGTGGAAGTTATATTTTTTAAAAAAATAGCCTTTTTAAAGCACCGCACACAGAGGAGGCCGAGATAATAGGAAACACTTTATACTGAAGAATTTGGATGAGCAAGTAGATGAGTTTGTGTATTTAAGATGTGTATTTAACAGGGATGATAGATATGATAAGGATATAGAACAACGAGAGACTCTATTGTGGAAAGTCAGAATGTGTCAAAAAGGCACGTATGGCAATCCACTGTGCTGTGTTATTCCCTACTTTAATGTATGGTAGTGAAAGTTGGGTGTGACAGAAGAAGCACGAGAGTAGAATAAATGCTGTAGAAATGCGGTCATTAAGGAGTATGTTAGGGCTGAATCTGAATTACAGGGTGAGAAATTGTGTGATAAGAGAAGAGTGTGGTTTGCAAGATAATATTGTGACCAGGATTAAGAAAGGAATGCTTCGGTGGTTTGGTCATGTAGAAAGAATGAATGAGGAAAGAGTGACAAAGCAAATTTATGTTGCAGAAGTGAACTGCAGAGTCGGGAAGGGACGATCTAGGTGAAAGTTTATCGACCAAATTGGCGATATATTGAAAATGAGCCAAATTAAGAGTACCCTTAACCAACGAGCATGAATGCGTAGGTATATAGATGTGGAGGAGGCGAGAGAGATGTGTCAGAATCGTGCCAAATGGAAGTCCGTAGTCTCTGCCTACCCTCTGGGTGACAGGCGTGAGTGTTTATGTATTATCTACTCTATACTGAACTAGTTGTTCCCTCCGGTATCACCCGCGTATATCACACTCTGAGCCACGCGACATGATACCTCGCTTATCTTATTTTCTTCGGGTGGCTAGGCGTCTTTCGCGCGCCGAGTCGAGTGTTGAATTATTTTAATTTTTCATTATCTATTAAACTAGCATGTTATTTGAATGCATAGTCCAAATAACATGCTATAAAGAGCAAAGTTTATCTTCATAAAATTGTCTTGATGATGAAGTAACTTTCGTTCGTAAGGATTAATATGCTGTGCCTAATAATAATGCTCATAAATCACTTTTTAATTTTCAATATATTTTGGCATAAAATACCTTATTGTGGCTTATGTATAAGAAATAGGACTATGGTATTATATATATGGACTTTTTTAAGATGGAAGAAAGATCTATATTTTAGTAGAACATATTATTTACGTATCACTAAATATTACGCCAGCGCACGCGGAATAAGAAGTTCGGGAGCAATATTTAAGGCTAGCTGAGAGGTGTACCCTAATACTAGATAGCCCAAAACGATACCTCATGAATCTGGTTATCATATACAAAAACAATTTATCAAATCGGACCGGTAGTTTCAGAGATTAGCGTGTTTAAAGCAACAAAAATCCTCTTTCGCTTTATTATTAGTATAGATTATGTCTCATTCTCTCTTATAGATTTATATATTTGTATCTTTTTAGTGTCATTTTTTCGTTTCATTTGTTTCAAATCACAACGATGCTAAAGAAGTTTTCACTTCAAAAATATAAAATAATATGTTTTTTTGATTTAATATTCCGCAAAGTTACGTCTGATTCTATTAATTATCTTAAAAGATTATAACAAAAGAAAAATAAGTGACATTTACATACATGCATAACGTCTCGCCTGTAATCCCTGAGTCCCTGGGGTAGGGGTAAGCAGAGTTAAAATTAAAAGAGCAGCGAGCTATTCGGACCATGTTTAACCAAAAAAGTTACTTTTAATTTATAATAATTTCAGTATATTTTTGTCTGATTTTAAATGCAATTTAATAGACTCAATAACATGAAATAATGGCTCTGAGAGTGTTGTTAGCACGCATAATAACTTTATTATTATGTGATACAATTAATATTTGGATAAACTGCACTAAGTGTGTTAAAAATACTTGATACCTTGAACTACATTTAAAAATACGTATATTTAAAGAAATAGGAAGAATTACTTACCATTGTCACCTCTCCCTCTCTTACTTTCTTCTTTCTTAGTCAGCCTGTAAACAGTTGACTTTTCTTAAAGTAACGTGGCAGTTTCTAGAGCTTGGCACTGACTTACTCTTATTTCTAAGAGGGTTCTAAAAAGCCAGTTGGTCTACTCCAATGCGTGTTGCGCGGACTTTTTTTAATTTAATTTAAATTTAATAATAATAATAATATATATTCATTTACATTATTTCTTTATTTTTTATTTTTACTTTTTTTATATTTATTTTAGTGCACCCTACCCATTGTTCTTTTTCTTATTTTTTTTTCTTCTTCTGGGTTGTCTGGAAGAGATTGCTATGTATCATCAATAAGACAGCCCTTTGTATTTCCCTCAATAGTTGTTTTTTTTTTGTTATTTTTATCTTTTCTTGGTGTACAATAAAGAGTATTGTATTGTATTGTACACACCATACAAAGACCTTAAACAATAAATACAAAATGTTTACTTATCCTACACAGTAGTATTTCAGCTGACGCTTACAATAGGAAAACCTGAGCTGTAAACGTCAGTACTCTTCCAGTGTCACAATATACAAAAATTACACAATAATAACAATTAAGCTCATGAAAGGGTAAAGTAATAATAAAATAAAAAATGCATGCGTGCGTGCGTGCGTGCGTGTGTGTGTTAATTAATTTATTAATTTTTAATTTAGATAATTAAGACATTAATATTTTTAATAACGTTAATTAATTTTATTAACATTAATTATGATAAATTCCCTTGTATTATAATCAAGACTTTGTAGCCACTTAATAATATTTTGTTTACACTCATATTTACGTTTATTTTTTACATTAAATAAATTATTTTTCTTGTTGTATAAAAAGGGTCCAAGAAATTGATAAAACGTTGGCCAAATGAAGTTTTTAGGTGAACCGACCGAGTTATATTTTTGCGTTGTTGCCGATATGACTGTTGATTGTTTACTTCGCTAGTAATAGTAGCACTTTATGTACATTAGCATGCTGTTTTAATAATGTGTGTAGTATTTGTATCTGTACTTAACATATATGATGTGCTCGATTTTTTTTATTTCTTTGACATACAGGTTTCCTAACGATGTTTTTCTTCACTACTGAGCATATAATAAATCAGTAGTTAATATTACAATTAAAAATAACAGCGGTGCTTTTCAGAAATGACGGAAGGATCTCATGGATACCATCTGTTTCTGTAGAGCGCCATACTAGTGGTATAACAATCGAATTTACCAGATAACCAGCTTAATGCTGCTGTGTTTCGTATGGTGCGTGTAGAGAACCGGAGACCCTTTTTACTGGAAACGAGGCATTCCATCTCAGTTCTCAGGGGTGACAACGCATCTGCATTTTGACTCTTAATCGAGGATAAATGTAGATGTCTATGGGCCACAGCGTCCACTTACCATCAGGTGGACTGAAAAAAAAACCAGATGCAAAACACTCAAACCGGCGATGGGGAGCCAAAGGTGTATACGTTTTTTAAGTTGTTTTCATTTTTACCAGCCTATTAAAAGTCCACTGCTGAACATAGGCATATTTACCATAGTTGCCACGCGGGCGGGTTGGCAACCGCAGTTTTTTATTTTTTAGTTCTTATTAAGAAGACGCTGCTGTCCATCTCCTTGTTTGTTTTCCTATGTCGTCTCTTAGAACACCCAGGAGACGATATCATCATCATTACAGCCCATCACAAGTCCACTGCTGAACATAGGCCTCCTCCAAGGAATGCCACAAAGCACGGTCCCGAGCCACCTGCATCCATTGACTTCCTGCATGTTTTAGCAGATCGTCACTCCATCTAGTGCGCCCTACACTTCGCCTGCCGGTACGAGGCTGCCACACGACAACCTTTCTTCCCCATCGGTTGTCGGTTTTTCGAGCTACATGGCCGGCCCATTGCCTTTTCAGCTTAATAATCCGTTGGGCTGAGATGATATAGAGTAGTGGATATTCTTACACCGCCGATATTTAAAAGATATGTTAAAGAAAACGTTACCCTACAGTAGGATTTTCTCCCGTATAGTGGAGGCGATTTGCATACTTAAATTTCACAAGGATGCACGTCCAGACTCGGAACAATTATTTATAAGCCATGCAAACACTAATTCCGTGCGGGATTCGAACCCGCTTCCCCGCTGTTCCGCTGCGGCGTGACCAACCACTGGTCACTGCTCTACGATGCCGTCATTATTGATAATAATTGATTTCAATATATTTCCATAAGTATTAACGTGATTATTAACCCGTCAAGTAATATCTCCCTCTTATCTAGCTGTTGTTTGTGCTCCCAATATTGTCATTGTTTTAAATACGGCTTTTAACTGGTTAAATCTTGTTTTATATTCTTATCTGTGACTTTTAAACGGCACAAATTCGCAGTTCATCAGAACATCTCATACGTTTTCGTTGATATTTGTTCAACTGTAGTAGGTATTTATTTTATTTATGATTTGCAAATGATTGCGTTTTGCATACGTGGTTTTACTAACTTCCTGTTGCATTGTTGTTGTAATAGTTCGATTCAGGCAGTCCAAACTTTTATATGTCTCCACGTATTGAGGTCGCTAGAGTTCATTTGTAAGATCGTATGTTAGTGAAATTTATCCTTTTCCAAATAGCGACATCGACTCCAAACCAATTTTATTCCACTCGTAAAAGCACCAGGTGCTCATGGCTGAGTTTTCATTAAAATCAGTCTTGTAGTTATTTTAACAAATTAAATAGAACTGGGAAGTAGCCACGAAATCTGATTATCTTTACATTTGTGTGTTTTTTTTATTTATTTATTCATAAATTCTGTTTTATTTCCCGTATGAGTGTAAGGTTCTGAATAAATGTTTTTCTATTAACTATTGTCTAAATAAGAAGTTTATCATAAGGGCAAACCAAATCGCACACCCGATTTTATCTTAGAAATGTAGGAAATAAACTGGTATAGATAATGGAATAAAACTAATTTTACGGATTTTAATTTTAACTTATTTAATTCCCGACGTTTCGGGCACTTTCCAGCGCCCATTGTCAAACGTCGGGAATTAAAAAAGTTAAAATTAAACGTAATAAAATCCGTAAAATTAGTTTTATTCTATGTGTAATATTCGCGTAAATATAAGAAATCATAATGGTATAAATAATTTCAATTTAGACCTGAAAGCCACGTTACGCTCACGTGACTATCGTAGGTCACTTTAATATAATAATCTCCGCTTTATTAGTAGATTTTTCTCTTTATTGAGAGGCTTAATCACCAACGTGATGATGTCGCCCCGTAAACAATGTACATAGGTTATTGTACTTACTGTCTAGAAGTAAGTAATTTATAATATAATGATCGAGCTATTTAGCTACATTTGACCAGGGCTTGGCTAAAAGAATATTTCCGTTACCGTTACCGTTCCTATAAAAAGGCTAATGCTAAACATAGGCCTTCCCCATAGCTGTGAAACAGAAACAGAAACAGAAATTATTCAATATAGAAAGTTTGAAAGTCACTCTTTTGTTTAATTACCACTGGTTCGGAAAAAAACCTCTGTCCTGTGAAGAACCAGCAAGAAACCCAGCGGGACTTTTAAAAAAAAAATAACAGCTTACAACCATGTACGTTACACAATTTTATTAACAACACAAAACAAATTAGAAATAGCTTGGCAGTGATCACCTCATTCCCAGGGGTTATTATCATCCATAAATTCCATTATATTATAATAACCCTTTTTATACAAACTTAGTTAAATAAAGTTTTTGAACTTTGTGCAGGTCAAATTTTGAATATTTTCTGGGATTTTGTTGTAAAAGCGTATACACCGCCCCAAGAATGAATTACTGATTCTGTGGAGTCGAGTAACTGGTAACTGGTACTAACTTGTGTCTGTTCCTAGTTTTTACAGAATGAATATCACTTATTATTGTAAAACTAATTTTATTTTGTGTACATACAATTACATTTTCATAAATGTATTGAGAGGCCAAAGTTAATATTTTAATTTTCATAAATTTTTGTTGCCCTGTTGATTTATTGTTCTTTTTTTTTGGTATCACTCTCGACGCAAATATTTATTGGGACTTCCATATATCTAAACTAGCAAGCAGACTAAACTCTGCAGCATATGCTATCAAAAGATTAGAAATCTCACTAGTGCAGAGACAGCTAGATTAGTTTATTTATGTTATTTTCATAGCACAATGTCTAAAGGGATTTTGCTATGGGGAAATGCGGCTGATTTAGAAACTAGTTTTGTTTTGCAGAAGGGAGTTATAAGAGCTATTTACAACCTAAAACCGAGGGAGTCTCTCAGAGAAAATTTTAAAGAAATAAATATATTAACTTCGACCACGAAAATTAAATGTATGTTCATAAAAACGAAAGTAGTTTTAATAAAAAAAAGTGATAGACGCTCTGTAAACACCTGGAACAAACACAAGCTAGTGATACCAGTTTCTCAACTCCACAGAGTCATCAATTCATTCATGGGGCAATGTACACGCTGTTACAACAAAGTCCTAGAAAATATACAAGGTTACTAAGTTTAAATATTATATTAAAGAAAAAAGTGTATCAAAAAGGTTATTATATTATAAATGAATACATGGTTGATAATAACGCGTTAATGAGGCGGTCGTTTCCAAGCTGTTTTTTTAAATAACTTTTGTAAGTAGTTTGTACAACCTGTGTTCTCATTGTATAATTTACTGTGAAAAAAGTCCCCTGGGTTTCTAGCTGGTTCTTTCTAGGACAGTTTTTTCCGAACCCGTTGTAAAAGTAAAAAATGACTTTTCAATAAGAATTTCTTGGAATCCATTTTGAATAAAACAATATTCTATTCTTATATAGATTGCCTCATAGGGGAGATATTTGCCATAGTTGTCACGCTTGGCACGCGGGTTGGCAATCGCTTTTTTTTGAGTTATTATTAAGAAGACGCTGCTGCCCACTCCTTGTTGTCCTTCTCTGAAAATGAGATATACAAGGGATAAATAACAATTATTTCTCCTAATTCCGATTTTATCTCTACGTAGTCATCCTGTTAATAAACGAACGTTCATCTAGTGACATGTAAACAACCGAATAACGTTATATTCATTTAATGTTTTTTAAAGTAAATCGCACAGATGTTGAATAGCGGCATGTGTATGGGTAGATCTTTGAAATTATAAAGTCGTCCATAGCAAATTCCGTTCACGGCGGCCATTCTCAACGTAGACTAGACATCTGCTCAGGATTATAGTGCACGAGTGTCGGCGCAAGCACAGGTCTATTCTCTTTCATAGTTTGATAGAACAGCAATTCAACACCACCGGAGAGAGATCAGATGCAGGACCAACGACTTTACGAACTTTCCGAGGCTCGGGGATGAAACACCGCCAATATGACTCCGGGTTGCTACTGAGAATTCCTTAAGAAAAACTCAATAACTGATTTTAGTCTGACCCGGGTTTCGAACCCGGGACCTCATAATCAGCAATCGCCACGTTGAACCAACGAGGCAGTCTCTTTTTTTAAGGTTATATATATACCAGTTAGCACATTTATTTATACTTGGTAGAGCCACGCTGCACCTGTATCATGGCTGCAGCACGAATGGATCGGCTCAACCGGGGAAGGAACAGGTTCGCACAGAATACCTGTGTTTCATAGGGTGAGCGACGAGAACGGGAGACCCTTCATACTGGTACGAAGCGTTCCATCTTAGATCCAGTTCCTATATCTAAGAAACGCTTTGTTGTCCTTTACAATCCGTACAAAGTGCATGTAGAAACTGTTTTAATTTAAAAAAAATCTAATAATAGTTTTTAATTGGTTTTAATTTATTAAATCAATTATGAGAATCTAAACTACTTTTGGGAATTACACTTAGTTTTGGTTATATCGAGCTGTTTACATAGGTTTTTTCAATAAACTAAAAGTCTTTAATAATCTGGAAGATAGCTCTTTCTGAAAATTTTTGATTCTGAATATTACTTTAAAATATTTTTATTTATTGTATTATAATATAATTATTATTTTTATAATATATTATATAATAATTATTATTTTTAAACAACACGCATTGATTATGAGTTGTGATAATTCTAGTGAGAAAAACTAGGTCATGAAATTATTGTAGTGTCATTGGTTCTTAATAACTCTTAAAAATTTCAGATTATTTAAGCGTCTGGAAGTGGATGAAAACTGAATTTTAGAAACATTCATACATTCATAAATACATGCAGGTCAAGCTTAATAAATCGTGTAAAAACAATCATTCGATTTTTAAACCAGTGAAAATCTACAGTGATTAGAATTCTTTATCTTAGTTTTTATTAATTAAAAATAACTGGCAATTTGAAATCATTTTGATAACAACTGTAAGTCAGATGTTATAACATTTAACATCAATTGTCATGCCATTGTTTGGCATGTTTTAAAAAAGACAGTGACTTGTTACTTTTAATATTAACAAAGTTTTGGTGTGATAAGTGATGTCAAGGTTCAGGTGATGCTGGAGAGGGTGCGTTAAATACGAACGTGCAGATGAATTCATGCTAGTCCGATTGCAATCCATCAAGTGAGAGCGCGGACGCAAGAAACGCGAAGTAATCACATATTAATTTGAAATGCCGCCTGTATCATTACTTAATGAGGTAAATTATATTTTTTTTAAAGATTTATTTTAATCTGTATTTTTTTATTGTTATTGTCTGTCGTTAATAAAAAATATTACCTGACGCTATTTTAGAGAGGTGTGTTGTAACTATTAATAATATGTAGTGAGATAAGTGTTAAAGTGAAAGTATTTGATTTGTAGGCATCTAAGAAGCAGCTTCGTGTTGCTATAATCGGCCAGAGTTCGTTCGCCGCGGAAGTCTTTAAATTACTCCAGAAGGATGGCCATGAAGTTGTCGGAGTATTCACAGTCCTGGATAAAGGGAACAGAGAAGACCCTCTTGGTAAGTTGGTGTATTGGTTACTTAAAAAAATTATGAAAAACTGCATATAGCATAGCGTTTGTTAAGTGACGTACGAAAGGAAATTGTTTAATTTTTTTATGTTATATAATACATACATACATAAACTAACGCCTGTCACTCATAGGCGTAGGCAGAGACTACAGACTTTCATTTGATACGATCCTGACACACCTCTCTCGCCCCTTTCACGTCCATATACCTACGCATACTTCCTCGTCGGTTTAGTGTACTCTTAATTTAGCCCATCTTCAATATATCGCCAATTTGGTCAGTAAACTTCCGTCTGCTCCGTCTATTGCCGAATTTTCCATTAACTTCTGCAACATTAATTTGTTTTATCACCCTTTCCTCATTCATTCTTTCTACGTAACCAATCAAACCACCATAGCGTCCCTTATAATAATAATACGTTCTAATAATTAATACTTACAGTAGAAAACTATACTTATAATAACATCGAGCATGTAATGATTTTTAATTTTTTATTATTTTTCTATTTAGCAACTATCGCTGCACAATATGGAAAACCAGTGTTTAAATACAAGACTTGGCGCATTAAAGGAAAAGTGATTCCGGAAGTGCTGGAGCAATACAAATCGGTAAGTGTCAGTTTTTCTGAATTTACCATACGTATAAAACAGTTACTTTATATCTATATAATAAAGTAAATCTTTTGCTATATTTTTATTCATTAAAAACGTATAGCTTACTATAAACATATAAATAAACTTATATTCATACACGTGTCATGAAATTTCTTCGCCGTAAGGAAAAATATTTGTCTATCGAACGTTTTTTTAAATATTTACTACCATTTTAAAATGAGGTTCCTCTGATTGAAGAAGAAACGGTAATGCAAACTCCGTAGATACCTACTATTATACTCTTTTGCTACTTTAAAAACATATTTTTAAAATGAATAAAAATACACTTATTTACTTACTAGCGATCCGCCCCGGCTCGGCTACCTACCAGGTCCACTCAGACATACACAAAAAAAATCATTCAAATCGGTCAAGCCGTTTTCGAATTTTTGCGAGACTAACCTAACGGACAGCAATTGATTTTTATTTAAAGATTACATTCGGACATTACGTGGTGCACTTGTCAATTGTAGCTAAGTAGCCCTACCGTTTTAATGTTAAGTAGCTTACTTACTTTTAGGCAGTAAGTACCAAAGTGGACTTTGATAAGCTGTCATGATGATTCCTACAATAGGAAGCCCCAGCAGACGTTACGGGCACATAGAAAATAAATAATTTAGACTGCAATAAGACTTATATCCGAGTATTGATTTACCTTACACTGCCTGCAAATGACAGTTTTAACTCTAATTTGAATCAATTATGGCAATTATTATGACGTGTTAACGTTTAAATGAAATTCTCAGAGCGCATGTACATTAAATGATCACAACTGGAATGCATGCTCGGACATACATTTGAAGCAGAGCATACTGCCCTCTGACTCCGTTATCTTTCTCGATAGAGAGTTTGGGCGCGAAAACTATAAAGTATAAAACCATAATGATGTTACGTTATCTTCCTTTTTAATAAAAATGAAACAATTTCAATTTTCCACGTTCAGATTTGTCAACGGAAAAAAATTGCCAAGATTGGCTCTAGTAGGAATTTAAACACGTTGCAACTCTTATTTAGGTTAAACCACTATGCGGTTATCAAAACATTATACACATACGTTTTGGATTTATAGAGCAATAATTACGGAATTAAAGAACATAGGAAAAGTCTATTTGCAAAGATAGAAATAGTGGGCTAGATGGTAAAACTTATTTTCAGCCTAGCCCAGACAAGCTGGGTCTGTAGCAATTTGAGGTGATAACGCATGCAGCTTTCTTTTTTTGAAGTTTGTTACATGCATCCATGACCTGCAGGAGCAATTCAACATCAGGTGGACTGTTATTTGGTCACTATAAGCTAATTAGATGTTTGATAGAAGCTAAATAGAATTAGATAACACAGGCCATGCAGCAAATTTTACGCCACAAGACGTAAAAATATCGATTAAATGTCGATAGGAACAAAAGAAGGAATAAACAACAGATAATTAAAGAATCGGACGTTACTTTGCGGAAATATATTATATTAAATACTAGCTGTTCCCTGCGACTTCGCCCGCGTGGAATTAATTACGATTGGATTTCTTGGGTTGTTTTTACGCGGAACCCTAATTCTTCTTCTAGAATAAATGTAGCCTAAGTTACTCCTTGTAACATTAGCTATCTGGCAGTGAAAGTTTCGTGGAAATCGGTCCAGCCGTTTTGAAGATTAGCCGGAACAAACAGACAGACAGACAGACCGACAGACAGACCAAAATTTAAAAATTTTTTTTTTGTTATAAGTACTGAATATCCTTTCATATGCATTTACTAAAAAGCTGTTATTTTGACATTACAAACAGACATTTCAATTTTATTTATTTGTATAGATATATAGATGTACAAAATTAATTAGCTAAGATCCGCGTAATAAAAGTAGTCTCAGCGGTGGCAGCCTCGTTTAGAGGCGAAGCCCGTGTCGTATTATCGACGGTGATCTTTCCTAGTCTAGTGGTGCTGGGATAAGAAGTGACGGGGATAGTGCACGCAAATGAGGGAGAGCGGGGCTTACTCTTCAAACTAAGTAAGACACATCATTTTATTTTTTCATGCGGATCTAAGCTAATTAATTTTTAACGTCTTTAAAATAAGCAACTCTCAAATATGGAAAAGCTATTAAGTTAGAAGCGGATATTTATTAATAATTTTTTATATTATAAAAGAACGAAATAATATCCGCTATGATTTTATCAAGCATGTTTTTCAAAGGCTGGCTGGCACATTTTTGAGGAGCATGATAATGCACCTGCTCAGATTATTTTAGATTATCGGTGGTCTATTGCTCTGTTGCAGAAGCTTAATGCTGAGCACCTTTCATTACTTTGATTTAGAAAGGAGTGGAATCATTGGGGCTAGTATAGAGTGGAGAGAAAAAAAGAAAAATCAGCAAAAAAAATTACGGTTAATAAGTTACAAATGACAGATACGTACCTACTGGGTACGCTTTTTTTATTTATCGATACATTGTATGTATTAGTGTGTCTTTGGTTATAAAGACAGTCATTGTTAAAGACATTTTTTTAGTGTTGCATGCAGAAAAATGTAATTAGGCACAACATGCAACAAAAAATAAATTGCACATTTATGTTACTATAGCTAAGTGGCCTTCGCGTGCTGCTTATTACCGTAAGAAGCGAGGAAGCTTTAGTTATACTTAATAGTATATCTATATCTAACAAATAAACCTGGGTAAAGGTTATAGAATATACATTACAATATATATATTTTAGAATATGGTTGACAAACGGCCACACAGTCTACCTGATGTTAATGGCCTATAAACACGCACATGTATCTTCAATTAAGAATCAAAATGCAGGCTAAGACGGAATGCTGCACATCCAGTAATGTGAATCTCCGGTTCTCTACACTACACTCACCATACGAAACAGCAGTGTTAAGCTGCTATTTTACGCTGATGTTCTGCGAGCGCGCGGTCGTACCTCGGTTGAGCCGACCCATTCGTGCTTCAACCACAGTATAGCTGCAGCGTGGCTCTACCACATAAAATGGTGATGTTAATGTCCTGATCGAACAAGCTATGGATTATCGTCACAAGTCACCCGCGGACGGATAACCCATATCTTATCACCATTTTGGGTGTAAACACCGATGGTTTGAAAATTTACGAACTACGGGACATTCTTTTACTATAGGTCCTTCAATAGAAACTTCTATCGTACAAATCTTAGTTTCATTTTGTTGAACAATCAAAAACGTATGACAAGAATAATAATTTGGAGAAATTTAGTATGTTTAGCATACAATATGGCAACATTAACATGAGTAGGATTTTTCTTCGTGATATTTAAAAACCGAAATACGTTTTTATCGACGTTGTTACGATAATACAAGATAATCAGAATATTTTGTAACGTAGGTAGATATATATGATGAGTAATCGTGCTCGATTAGGTATGGAAGATAACTGATGTCTGACCACAAAAGTAAAACATGTTAGCGACATTATGAAACCAGAAAATTAAAGTTATAAAAGTCCACTGCTGAACATAGGCTTCCCCATAAATTACTCATAGGGAGTATTTTGCCATAGTTGTCACGCTTGGCATGCGGGTTCCTTTTTTTTCGCCTCTTACGACACCCACGGGACGATATGAGGTAATGGATATTCTTACACCGCCACTACACGTTTTAATAGCTATGTCGATTTTAAATTACTATGTATCAATGTTGTTAGTGTCCGAATAAAATAAATAAATAAATATACGTATGCTCCACGGCTAACCTCCGGTTCCACACAATCTAAACATTAATTTTGCAGCGCTAAAAACTTACACATATTAAGGTCTGCTTTTATCCTCTTCAGGTGAACGCCGAGATCAATGTGTTGCCATTCTGCACACAGTTCATCCCTATGGAAGTGATCCTGTACCCTAAATATCAGAGTATCTGCTACCACCCCAGTCTCTTGCCCAGACACAGAGGAGCTTCGTCAATAAACTGGTAAACTGTTGAAACTATATTTAATAAAATACAATTTAACCAATAACTTTCGCATGATCTTATAAACCTCACAGCCGCTTTGGCCAAGGAAACGTGAATAAACCTACATGCTTGAGAATTGAAATATATTTCAAGGAGATTTTTAGATGGTAGAACTCTTTTTCTGCCTAGGAGAGGTTTTAGTATAGGTAGGTAGTTTCTAGGTGGGTACCATCCTCACACCTATTTCTACCGCCAAACAGCATTGCTTGCACGCTGTGTTCACTGCAGAAACGCACTGGGACTTTAAATTACAATTTAATGAATGAAATTGTACTTTTTGTGACTTGAGAAAACTTATTGGAGTCATACTTGGTTTCTAATATAGATTTTAAAACATTCAACTTTTTTCAACTTCAAAAAAGGAGAAGGTTCTCAATTCGACTGTTTTTTTTAAATGTGTGATACCTCAGAACTTTTTTCTAGTTAAATCGATATTGATGATTTCTTTTTATTTGAAAGCTGGTGCTTCTCATAAATTTGATCAAGATCTGACCAGTAGTTATTGAGTTATCCTTAATAATGCGTAGTTATTTGACATCAACTACATTGATGATGTTCTCATTTTATTTATATTGAAGTCGGTTGTACAAAATTTTTAATTTTACCACTTGTTTTATTGCGAATTATTCTAATATTCAACTACAAGTTTATTTAAAATTACTGTAACACTAAGAATCGCGATATTGTGCGTAGGACATTAATAGAGGGAGACACAACATGCGGCCTGTCTATCTTCTGGGCAGACGATGGCCTGGATACCGGGCCAATCCTTTATCAAAAGTCTTTCCCGGTTACTATTGACGATACAGTAGACACTTTGTACAACAAATACTTATATCCAGAAGGTAAGCGCATTTAATATAATAGTGTTAAAAATAAATAAATTATCAGCACATTTTAAATTACGAAAAAGTTTAAAAAAATTCCAAACAAATAAAGCAGACAATCGGTTTTGGGCCCACTTGAAACTTTAACGTAACTTAATTTTATTACACATAAAAAAGATACCAATTTATTATAGTAAACCGCCTAAAGATTTTATAAAAATGTAACCGGAATCATAAAATTAGAAAAAATAAGAAAACTACTAGACAGTCGCTTTTAGTTTGGTTTTAGGTTATTGTGATATTCATATTTTAATTGTTAATTTCTCAGTATTCCCGTTAGATACGGTTAAACTAATATTACTATTGTAATCTATTGGTTATAAGGAATAAATCGACATGTATTCATTAAGTTACGCCTGGTTAAGGTGGTGGGCCCATTCTTAATGCAAAAAGAAATTGTCTATTTGTGTAGTGGCGGCGTACGAGAACACACTAACCCATATAATTCTGTGGTCTGTGGGTGTCGTAAAAGGCGACAGAGGGAAAATAAAACATGATATAGGAGCAGCATCTTCCTGATAACAATTCAAAATCAATCAAAGATCAAAGACAATCAATCAATGGCAAATATAACAAATATAGATATTGAAAAACCCCTGAACCATTCTATGGGGGGCTTATATTCGCAGTGAACTATGTAAGGTTGTTATGATGATGATGATGATTTTTTATATAACAATTGTGACAAATGAGCACCACCTGATGGTAAGTGGATATATATATATATATATATATATATATATATATATATATATATATATTATATTTATTTTATATAATTAATAATATATGACCGCCAGAGGAGCGCCGATGAGGTGTTAGCCTAAGGTGCTGTCGATATTTAATCCGCCTCTGATAATATGCCTTTATAAATGCGAAAACTGCGAAAATAGCCTGACTACCTATAGATTTTACGGAACGTTAATTCCATCCAAAAAACGCCTAAAAAAGTTTTACTTCAAAGTTCTTATTATCGATTCAAGGCTTCTAAAGTCTTTATTAAGTAACTTTTAATTTTTGCAGGCATCAAGGCCCTTGCGGAGTCCGTGAACATGGTAGCAAATGGTACCGCTCCAAAGATTAATCAAACAGAAGAGGGAGCCACTTATGACCCAGCTCTTCAAACCTGAAACACATCAGGTATATTTTCTTTTTAACACGAAGTTTTTAGTAGCCGATAATGTGTTTCTTCGGCGTGATAGTGGCGGCGCGAGAGAATCCACCATCCCATATCATCCCGTGGGTGTTGTAAGAAGCGACAGAGAGAAAATAAACAGGATACGGGCAGCAGCATCTACCAGATAACAACCCAAAATAATAAAAAACTGCGGCTATCAACCCGCCGCCTGCCCAGCGCGGCAACTATGGAAAATATCCAGTATAAAAATATGACGCAATCTATGGGGAAGGCCTATGTTTAGCAGTGAAATTTTTATATTCTGTTAAATGAAATATGTTTCTTCATGATAAATGTTTTTACCGGACTGCGCGACGCAAAGGAGGGTATAATGTGTTTATTAGCCTATATGTGTATGTATGTTTGTTCCTTTGTGGCGCTCTAGAGACCAAAAATTCAATATGGCGACAACCAGACGCCATGTTGTGAGAAAGAAAATAATGAAAGTCGACGAACTATGTCAAATGGGGTATCATTAAATATGTCTTTGAAAATCATTTTTAGGTTTCTTCAATCATTTTTCATTTTTAAAGGCCATTTAATATCTGTAACAATTTAAAGTTGGTTAGCAACCATTCTTATTCAACCTCACTTTGATCAAAACTTATAATCTTATTAACTCTTAAGGTCTTATTAACGCGAAAAATAATTATATACTTTTCAGTAAACTGTTTTACGCAGTCGGGTTTTTTAATTAATGTTTTAACAATTAAGCTTGTTTATTACCCTATTTTTTGAAATTTTTGATACAATATGTCATACAAAAGATACTATACATTGTATTCTGTATTTATGTATTTTAGTACTAATTTACTTAGTAATCTATAAAGTTATTTATTTTCACTTCATGAAATGGATTTTAAGAAATATTTTTAAAAACTTAAATGGCAAATATAACACAAGTGATTTGGATTTATATCTCAACCCTCAACCCCCTTATGTTGTATGTGTAACTTTCCCTATTACAGTAACATAATAATTACTTATTCAATAATACAATTTAAAAAGTATATACATTGTTTTAGATCGATTGGTCGAAAGGTGGTGTAGCTTTACATAACTTCATTCGTGGTCTTGACTCCTCACCCGGAGCCACTACTTTTATCAAACCTCAGACAAAGGATAGTGTAGATGAAGCTAACGAAGCAAACATTGAAATAAAATTCTTCGGCTCATCTCTATGGCAAGCTGAATACGAAACTAAAGGTGATAAATTGATAATACCAGGCTTGAAGAAACCAGCTGTCATACATGAAGCAGGACTCTTGATCACCGCTAACGATGGAGTTCAGGTATTAAAATATTTTTTATTATTATTCACTTTTAATGCAATTTTTATGGTCGCTACTCTAAAATCATAAAATAACAATAAAATTAAATTTGTTTCTTACTTCATACAATATTCGACTATATTCTGCTCGAAGGACCAAACATTATTTATTTCTTGAATATTTAATTTTCATTCCAGTTAAACATACAAAGATTAAAAGTTAATGGTAAAATGATTAAAGCACAAAACTTCTTCAAAGCGAACGAGCAGAAAGTGTCCCTAGAACTAACAGCTGACGAGAAACAATTCGTAGAGAGCGCTCGTGACATTTGGAAGGCGATACTCCGCGTGGACATTGAAGAGGACACCGACTTCTTCACAAGTGGAGCAGGATCCATGGATGTGGTCCGACTTGTTGAGGAAGTTAAGGAGCTGGCAAGTATCGAACTACAAAATGAGGATATCTATATGAACGCAACATTCGAAGAGTTCTGTAATATTGCCGTTTTGAAATCTAGAGGATGTTCTAGAAACAAAGAGATTGTCTACAATGGAGTTGAAATGGAAGTGAACAAAATGAAAATAAAATTCCCAACTCAATTATTTATTAATGGAGAGTTCGTCAATTCCGACAGTGGGAAAATGCTGACTTTGATCAATCCAACAGATGAATCTGTTATTTGTAAAGTGCATAGTGCATCAGTAAACGATGTCGATAAAGCCGTTATGGCTGCTAAAGTTGCATTTGAAGAAGGTGAATGGTCGAAGATCAGTGCCAGAGAAAGAGGGCAACTCTTATTTAAGTAAGTATACGAATGATTTAAACGTATTATTATCGTCTTATCTACCATTATGCAAAGTCCACTGCTTTACGTAAACCTTTCCCAAGTTAGGATAATTGTCAGTAAAGCATCTATTCCTTCCTGCTTCGGAACGAAATGGAGTAACGGATTCTCTTACGCCACCACCACATGGCAATTAAAATAATTAAAAGTATTCCAATTTTAGAATACGTTGCCGAAAGGCGACTATATGAATTGGTAGACAAATCATACAGCTCCCTATGGATGACGATAAAATAATCCCTTTTACACTGTATTTAAAATACAAAGACAGGTGACAGGGAGAAGCGTCAACCGTGTAAGACATCTGGTTCTACGATAGACAATAACCCTTCTATCATGTGTAGCGATTCTAATAAATTCTCCCTACTAATTAATCAATAAATAATTTCTTACAGACTTGCAGATCTAATGGAGCAGCACAAAGAAGAACTAGCAACCATAGAGTCAATAGATTCCGGAGCAGTTTACACATTAGCCCTAAAAACCCACGTTGGCATGTCCATTGATACATGGAGATACTTCGCAGGATGGTGTGACAAGATACAAGGGGCCACTATACCTATAAACAATGCGAGACCTAACAGAAACCTGTGTTTGACAAAGAAAGAACCGATTGGTGTGTGTGCGTTAATAACCCCATGGAATTATCCATTGATGATGTTGTCGTGGAAAATGGCTGCTTGTCTGGCAGCTGGAAATACTGTCGTAATGAAGCCAGCGGCGGTAAGTCATGATAACTTGATACTTATTTATTTTTAAAAGGACAATAGACACTCGTGCCAATTCCTACAATCCAACTTCATATAAGTTATTAAAATAAAATTAGGTCTAGGTTCCAATTTAGGATCTATTTTCATATCTACCTTTCATAGATCTAGGTCGTATGAAAGGTAGATATGAAAATAGCTGTCAAAATAAAATAATGATTTAAGTGATATCTAGTTTCTAATAATCAAATATTCATCTTTTTTGTATATTTTTAGACAGTAAAAATGTAATCGGGTCTCTAGTACATAAAAAAGAAAACCGACCCACGTCAACAGTTCAATTATCAAACACTATGAAATAACGAGTGCTCAAGCTCAATCCTACATCTTTGGAAATTTAAGCCCTATTTTTCTTGTATTTCCCCAGGTATGTCCCCTCACGGCGTTGAAGTTCGCCGAGTTGTCGGTCCTTGCGGGAATTCCCCCGGGCGTCATCAACATACTGCCGGGCAGCGGCACGGTGTGCGGACAGGCGCTAGCAGATCACCCGCTCGTCAGGAAGCTGGGTTTCACCGGCAGTACGGAGATCGGTTCGTACATGCTTACCTGCTTAATTTCATTCCACCGTTCTCAAACTTGCCCTTTCCAACAATTCATCCTTTGTTTTAAGTTCCGCTTTTAAATAGAATAAGGGTGACAAACGAGCGCACGGTCCACCTTATGGTAACTGTGGCCCACAGACATCTACATCTATTCTCGTTAAATAATCAAAATGCAGATGCGTTGTCACCCTTGAGGACTAAGGTGGAATGCCTCGTTTCCAGTAAAGGGGTTCAGCAGCATTAAGGTGCTATTTTACGCTAGTATTCTGTGACAGCCTAAGCCTTCCCCAGTCAGAGCGATACATTCGTGCTACAACTATAATATACTTGCAGCATGGCTCTACCAAGTTTTAAAAGTTGCTTGACAAATGGTTCCGAATAAAGGTGCATGTGCCAACTACTGGCAATGTAGGCTACTTACGTGGCGAATACATAGTGCAGTTGTATCATGGCATTACGAGGTCTAAGAAAAGATCACGTTCTCTCAAAGTACCTTATTACTGTAAAATAGCAGCATAATGCTGCTGATGGTGAGTTACAAGAACCGGCAACCACTTTTTTACTAGTAACGAGAAATTTAATCCTTTTCAGGAATAAAATGAACTTGGTTTTAGATGCATAAATATGTGTAAATGCGTGTGTGTTCTCGTACAATAAGTTGAACATGGTTTCAGCTTCATTTGAAACGTACGTATCTGTACGTCTATCCTTCTTTGTTTGTCTGAGCTTCAAACAAAGGAAGAAATGCGTGGTCAACTCTGAGGACTAAGACGGAATGCTTCGAGCCTGAGATTAAACTGGCTTTCTTACCTCTTAATCCTGCTGCTTACCGGCAGAAACAAAACAATTGAAATCTTTCGCTTTGAAGGCCTATTTAAAAGTAAATTGACTATTGCGTTGTTTTTTAGGTCAAATAATAATGAAATCTTGTGCCGTGTCAAATATGAAAAAGGTGTCGCTGGAACTTGGAGGCAAATCGCCGCTAGTTATTTTCGAAGACTGTGACCTGGATAAAGCAGTGAGGAATGTAAGTATATATTAAATATTAACAGACTCGTAGAACCAATAGCGATCTTTCTTGCGATGTTTCAGCTTGCCTTTTAATACATATTTTTATTCCTTATTAAGAATCCTTTTTGGTGGTAACGAGGCATTCAATTAATCCTCGGGGATGACAACAAATGTATTTTGATTCTAATTCGAGGATAGATTTAGGTGACCGTGTGTTCCAATGTCAGCCTTTTTTCTAAAAAAGAATTCCATGATTTTCTTCGCCGATAACCCGATCAATAAATCATTCTTCATATTATGTACTTTAAAAAAGAAATTGAAAGAATTGGATGTTAGGAGCCATAAAACGTGTAGAATTATTAAAATTTTGACTTCTGAAATTCGAATCCATTCCCAATATAAAGTTATTATAGTAAATAAAAACACTAAATTAATAACTATAACGGATTTTTTTGAACATATATTTACTTACAATAATGAATCAAACATTTTACAAACAATTATGCCAAACTCTATTTATACCACAGGGCATGGCCGCTGTATTTTTCAATAAAGGAGAAAACTGCATAGCAGCGGGCCGTCTGTTCGTAGAAGAGACGATACATGACGAGTTTGTAAGACGTGTGGTAGAAGAGACCAAGAAGATGGCGATTGGCGATCCTCTGCATAGGGGTACGGTTCACGGACCACAGAATCACAAAGCTCACATGGATAAACTAATTGAGGTATTTCGCTTCAAAAATCTCTTAAAATATAGTCATTGAATCAATTTAGATATATATATGTCCGTCGAGCCTGATGGTTTAATCATAGGGTTAATTGAACGACCGGGCCGTTAATTATGCCTAGCTTTTAGTCGCTTATAGTTTTGGCTGACTGATTGTTATCAGCTTTTTGATACAACTGAATGAAATTGAATAATAATTGAACTGTAAATTATTATAAATTTACTGAATATAAATCATAGTAACGTTACTACATGACAGAGCCATGCTGCTGCTATATTATGCTTATAGCACGAGTGGGTCGCCTCGACCAGGAAGAACCACGCTCTTATAAAATAGCAGCGTAAAATTAGCAGCTTAACTCTGCTGTGTTTCGTATCGTGGGTGTAGAGAACCGGAGACCCCTTTTGCTAGAAACGACGCATTCCATCTTAATCCTTAGGTGCATCTTGATTTTCAATGGGAGATAGATGTAGATGTTTAAAGGTCAGAGCATTTACTTACCATCAGTTGGACTGTGTGTTCGTTTGTTACTCTAATTCATAAAAAATTACCATAAGTCATTGAGTTATATGTACTACGTACTAGAGAAGCTATTCCAAACAAAAAATGCGCTACTCTATGTCTTCGTGCATGCGCGGTAGATAGTAAAATATTACGATATTATTACCTATTTATTCACTTGAACAACAAAAAATTTTACTTACTTGACTACTGAATTGTTATTTACGTAAGGTTTAAACTTTAATTTCAAATCTCGTATTATTATCGCCGCTCCACACTGCATGAATATTGAAGCCACAGTAAATGACACTAAAGTAAGGTGTACGGATTGCAGTACAGTTCAGTTGAACATAGTGAATGTTCGGAATGCGAAATCTAGTGCGTAGTTCATATATATCAATGCCATAAGTCAATATTAATTATTACAATTTGGTACATATTAAGATAAGCGGCTTTACTCAAAACCACAATTTATTTTACTGTCATAATAAGGTTAAAGAAAATTCATTGTCCCATTTCGTCTTGTGAGTGTCGTAAGAGGTGACTATTGTAAAAGCAGAAAAGACCTCATAGCTTCCGATAGAAAGCGATGTACCGTCTCGTATATCTTCTACTTCATCAGTCCGTGAAAGTCCACTTTTGAACAAGAGCCTCTCCTGTTGTAGAGAGATTTTGCCTTAATCGTCACGCTTGGCAAGCGGATTGACGATCGCAGTACCAGCAGACGTGAACACTTTTCACGCAGCTCCCCGTCACAGTGTATTTTGCGCCTGATGTATACGAGATGGTTATAGAGGCGACTATAGGATGAGCCAGAAAGATCTTATATATGATATTATGTCTTATAATAGATCTTTCCAGAACATCGCCTATCGCCATCTCGTATATTCCAAATGTAAATTACCAAAACTGGTAGCGTTAAAGGTGCGAAACATATGGTATTATTATCACCAATCCGCCTGCCAAGAGTGGCAATACGTCATTATTCATAAAACGATAGAAGACAAGCCTATTTCCAGCAGTGGACTGATACGGGCTGAAATAGATTACTTATATTTGTATCTATCTAAATTCTAAAATCATCTTAAAAGAGTGAATTTGTGTGATCTTTTCTGTGTAGTTCTGCGAGCGGGGAGTGAAGGAGGGCGCTAAATTAGTATACGGAGGCAAACGATTGGACCGCAAGGGCTACTTCTTCATGCCGACCATCTTTACTGAAGTCACCGACGACATGTTTATTGCAAAGGAGGAGTCATTCGGACCCATCATGATTATCAGCAAGTTCAGCAGCAAGTGCGTAAACAATACCATCACTTGTTAACATTACCACGCGAGAGTTAAATATCATTACGACAGCCGAACTCAAGTGTATTGATAAATGTTGATCCCATATAATCTCCCATTAATGACGCTGCGGTAGCACGGGAAGGAAATATTCAACTGCGGTGCTACAGACAACGGGTTCATATTCGACTGCGGTGCTATAGACAACGGGTTCCATTCCCGCACAATTAAAGTGCTTACTTGTATATGGCCTAAAATTAAAGTTTCCGTGTCTGGATATAAGTCTATGTACAGGAGAAACTCCTAATGAGGGGATTTACTATGAATAAAAAGCGCAAATAGGCGAATATTCTTTTCCAAGTCAACTGATTTTGATAGCTATATTCTTTTTTGCTTTTCTTTTTCAATTTAATAATCACTTTAAAGTCAGTTTACACTTTTTAAAAGTTTTTTTTAACTCTAATATTATTAACTGACTGTAATCAGGAGAGTGGAGGAGGTGGTGCGGCGCGCGAACGCGAGCGAGTATGGACTGGCGAGCGGCGTGTTCACGCGCAACGTGAGCCGCGCGCTCGAGCTCGCCGATCGCCTCGACGCCGGCACCGTGTTCGTGAACACGTACAACAAGACCGACGTCGCCGCGCCATTCGGCGGCTTCAAGCGCTCCGGTTTCGGGAAGGACCTCGGTACGTGCACTTGTCGCTCACCGCTCCCTGCACTAGTTCACTAACTAGCTCAAGCTTGTTCCAGCAGACAGTAAATGACGACAGTATCTCAAGGCGCCTAAACAGACAAATTATCTTGAGGTTTACATCACTTGTTTCATCGGAGCACTTGTTTCATCGTTTCCACTAGTAGTTCACATGCGCAGACATTTAATACCCATAATTGCACCACTTTTACGTATCAAAATCCATTTATATTTTCATCCATTTACCATTACTTATACAATAAAACTAGAGCAGCAACCCGCCGGTTTTCAAGTTCCCGCCAAAACTCTCTTTTTTATATTAAGAACTTGAGTTACTGTCCGCTGGGTTGAGCTGTTGTCAAAATCTCCCAAAAAGTTCGCAATGTGACGCATCAGCATATTATGAAGAAAATAATCTATAAAAATGAAGATCACGAATGAAATGAAGACATGGCTTAAAGGACAAGCATCCAAGCCAAAAAATTAATAATTAATAAATAATAATGTCAGTGGTCGCTGATACGCTGATAAATAAAAATAGTGTAAACCTAAACTTAAGGATCAAATGTTTTTCACTATCTGTATAATATGCCTATGGAAGATAATAAAAAAAGATATGGAATAACTAACACTTGTGTCAAAAGATCCCGCTCTATTGACACAAGTGTTATCGCATTTATAAGAAGATTTCAAACGTTTTAAGAGAATTGCATATTTTTTTTTTAGGATTCGAAAATACATACAAAATTTAGTATGTATTTTCGAATACTATTGGATTTTAACTGCCTCGAAAATACGCTATATCGAATGACAAAAAGAGACACGCATGCCGCGCACAGCTAGTTTAATATAAAAAAAGTTGGCAACCCCACCCACAAATAAGATACTATAACCACAGTTTAAAGACCTTACAGTTGGGAAACGAATGTACTTGTGCAGAGCAACGGTGGGGGCCTTGCGGGGCAGGGTCGGGCCGACCTTGTGCCAGCGCACTTCACTGAGTCTGCTATACAATACATGCGGTTGGCGCGAGCGTGTTTTATAGTACTTATTTAACTAATTCTAAGTGCCGCTTAGGAAAAATATAACATAAGTTAAAAACATGTATTGAACAAGATCATTTTTATTACTACAAGAAAAGACACATTTACAAGTGTTGCACTGCCAAATATTTTCATGACACTTTATTTTTATACATGTTTTCAGTTTTCGATTGTTAAATTTAATTATGTAGTGTATTCGCATTCGGATAAACAATTTTATCAAAAAAATGAGGGGAAACATCAGCATGGCCGTCATGTGACTTCAATTTTACTTAGTAACTCATATAACTTTTTATACGTGGTAGAGCCATGCTGCAGCTATATTAGTAGTATAGTTGTAGCACGAATGGGTCGGCTCGACCAGGTAAGGACCACGCTCTCACAGAATACCAGCGTAAAATAGCAGCTTAACACTGCTGTGTTTCGTATGGTGAGTGTAGAGAACTGGAGACCCTTTTTACTGGAAAAGAGGCATTCCATCTTAGTCCTCACAGGTGACAACGCATCTGCATTTTGATTCTTTATTGAAGATAGATGTAGATGTCTATGGGCCATAGCAACCACTTACCATCAGGTGAACTGTGTGCTCGTTTGTCACCCCATTCTATAAAAAAAAAACTATAGCAGTAATTCACCATTATAGATATTATATTTTTCGAAAACTAGTTAAATAAGTACCATAAAACAAGCTCGCGCCAACCGCATGTATTGTCTATCAGACTCAGTGAAATGCGCTAGCACAAGGTCGACCCGCCCCCTGCCCCGCAAGGCTCCCATCATTGCTCTAAAAAAGTACATTCGTTTCCGAACTGTTAGGTCTAAACTGTGTTATAACCCTTACACGGGAGAACACAATCGCTCTACACTAGATTAGATTTAATTCAAAAGGTTATTTTATTATTAAGTAATTTATGAATGAAAATAATTCCCGGGAATGAAGTGATTGCTGCTGATGCTATTTCGGCTGCGATTCGTCTCAAAGACTCACGATTAATCAATCAAATAAATTATTGTTACAGGTCAAGAAGCGCTGAACGAGTATCTCAAGACGAAGTGTATTACCATAGAGTACTAAATTATTAGCTTTATGTTATATTAGTAGGATAGGATATTTTTAATGTATTATGTGATATATTTTACATGTAATTTCGCTGTATATAACGCATTCTTTATAAACCATTAATATAATTCTACGACTGAATTGTTCGAATGAAAATATATATTTTTTTTATTTTGTAATTGACTTTTACTTTTGTCATCGTACATTTCAAGAGTATTTTATAGCGTGACAGAACTTTTGATCCCTTCTTTGGTGGTGTTCTTTTCCCATTTTTCAAGTATTTCGTATCTGAAAAAAATAGAAAAGTAAAGGTGTGAATTGTAGCTTCAGATACATCGTGACTTAAAACTACCCAACTGAACACGCTGCTTAAGGAAATAATTTAAAAATATTACTAAACTATATTTTATCTCCCTAGGTAATCTATTAATGGTGACATTTAAAATTCAAGTTAGATTATACTCCTGAGTCACCGTGTAGTAGCGGCGTAAGAGACCCCATATCTTCCCGTGGTTATCGTAAACGGCAGCATCTTTCTGATAACAATTGAAAATAATACAAAACTGCGCTTGCCAACTTGCCTGCCAGGCGTGACAATTATGATCAAAACTCCCCTATGAGGCAATGTATGTGGTATGGGAGAAGCATTTGTGCAGCGGTGAATTTTTTGATAGGCTGTAATGATGATGATAATGATACATAATATACACTCTAAGGCGAAACATTCCACTTAATCCTAGGTTCGAATCACCGATAAGATAATAAAAAAATATAGCGCAAATCAGTTTTATATTTTATAAGCAAATAATAATCAGTTAAATTATAAGGAAATGAGACCTGTGCTCAGCGGTGGGGCGTATTCAGTCGTAACTTTACCTTTTTTGTAAACAGCACAATATTAAAAAGTAACTATATAAACAAATAACAGTGAGTTCATACTATTATGTTTTTTTGATTCGGTTTTCTAATACAGTTTAGCCGTACGTTAAAAAATCTAAAGCAACATTTATACATTTTGTAAGTCTGCTTCTGATATAGTAGAACATTATATTATTACGATATGTGGTTCAGCGCATTGAGTTCTATGTACTACGTACTAGAGAAGCTATTCCAAACAAAAAATGTGCACTACTCTGTTTTCGCGCATGCGCGGGAGATAGCGTGGCATATTTAAATGAAGAAATTTATGTTTTCTATTGTAATATTATTACCTATTTATTCACTTGAACAACAAATAATTTTACTTATTTGACTACTGAATTATTAATTACGTTCAGGTTTAAACTTTAATTTGAAATCTCGTATTATTAGTGCAGCTCCACACACTATGAATATTGAAGCCACACTAAATGACATTAAACGTGTACGGATTGCAGTACAGTTCATTTGAACATAGTGAATGCTCGGAATGCCAAATCTAGTACGTAGTACATATATATCGATGGGTTCAGCGTGATGAAAAAACGAAAGAAATAAAATTAAAATTCATTAGCTGTCTCATCTATATATAAAAATGGATGTTGATCTGTTTGAGATTCATGTTTGAGATCTGACTTCGACACTGTTTAACAACTCACTATGAAAGTTAGCACATTGATTTGTTTTCATAGAGGTTTTTATTTTCATGCTATTCACTTTTGTAACTCACCACTAGATGGCGCTGCACCACATCAACTTTTATACCATTCAACGGAATGTCATAAAAATTGATACACACAAGCAGGACAGTGTCTGCCGGGTTTTACTGGTATAATATATTTTTGTAAATCTCATTATATTCTGTGCAATAGAAGTGGCTATTTTCTTAATATTAACTAATAAAATGACATCTGAGATGAAGTAAAATTTTTAGCTTCCAAGTTGCACTCTTCTGACAAAACCTCCCATTTCAAAAACCCTCAAGCCCTTTGAAAACAGTATGAGGCAGACACTCCCTAATTTTATCTAAAGCTTCACAATGTCATAATTGAGGCAAGACTATACAATTTTATACAGATTTTGACATTTTGGAGTTAAAACTTAAACTCGGGATTGTCTCTGAATACCGGTCCAAGGGTCACTAATCACGAACATACAAACATCCACCCGAAAACCAACCCTTCTGCTGTAACAGTAGAGTAACAAATTAATTAGAGTAAATTTACTATCGACACGCATATTTTATTTTTTTTAATATTTTACTACTAACATAATTCACATTTGATACCTTATCGTATCGCGGCTCTCTATAGATTTCGGGTTGCCAGCTAGAACCGAATCAATACAAAATGTTACAGGTGCCATCCGAAAACTCTTTAATACGTCTTCCCTTTGCTTTCTAAAATGGCCAAAAAAAATTGCACTATGAAGTTTATTTTTTAATGTATTATTAATATTTTAAAACATGCAGTATATTTTTATAGATGGTAAGTGGCTACTGTAGCCTATGGGCACCTGCAAATAACTTTAAACAAAGAAGGCTACTGATGCGTTGTGAACTTTGAACTTGGAGGACTGAGATGGAATGCCTCACAGTCTGTAATGAACTGACTCTCTATACTTTTCAGACCGTAACACAGGAGTGTAGATACTTCTATCGGCAAAAATAGGTGAGAGGATACATTTGAATATTGATTTTAAATTGATTCTGACAAACGGTTTTTGTTACATGTTGTTTATACTGTTATTAAAAGCAAACAACCCTTTCATACTGTTAATGAAATCTATAAAATCTTTTTAGAGAGCTAGCCATTCAGAGCAAATCAATCCTCGTGTAAACATTAAAAAGTAAAACATTAATTTTCGTCAATATCGCCTTTACAACTTCCTAAGTGTCTAAGTACTAATATCTATATCTATATCATTTGTCAAATGTAATTTTTTAAACCCACTAAATCTACTTTCGGAATGAGATTCGTTTGACCGGAGAAGAAACGGCGAGTGGAACTCCGCAGGTATCCTTTTGTCTAAAAGTTAATATTACACAGCATAGCATATACAGAATGAAAACGACAACAGACACATCGATAACTGAAGTAACGTGGTAGAGCCACGCTGCAGCTATATTATAGTTGTAGCACGAATGGGTCGGCTCGACCGGGGCAGGACCACGCTCTCCCAGAATACCAGCGTAAAATAGCAGCTTAATGCTGCTGTGTTTCGTATGGTGAGTGTAGAGAACCGGAGACCCTTTTTACTGGAAAAGAGGCGTTCCATCTTAGTCCTCACGGCTGACAACGCATCTGTATTTTAATTCGCAAACGAAGATAGACGTAGATGTCTATGGGCCACAGCATCCACTTACCATCAGGTGGACTGTGTGCTCGTTTGTCACCCATTAGTAGAGGATCCAGCTTAAGAAAATACCCTCTCATTCTTTTCCTTGATGATTTTTTTTATAATAAAATATATAATTAATACAAATCGGGGTGATTGACAGCCTTTGTTTTGGCAAGGCTATTTTTAATTAAAAATTATTTAATTTTTTTTACATCATCATCGCACATAATAATATATTGTAAGAAACTATTCCACTTCTGATGTTAGAAATTATTCCAAAAGTATTTAAATAAAAGAACACTACTCGGTAACAAACCCTGCTTACTATCAGGACCCCAATTACATGATAACACCAAAGTATGCAAACCAACAGCATCACTACCCATCTCAATGTAACACAGGGCAGCCTCTTAGCAATACGACCTTCCTTGTAGTAGAATACCCCAACGGGCATAGTAACGACAGTGGGACTCTTAGAATTACAGACTGATGCCTCTTAGTCGCCTGTGCGGTACTTTATACTGCTAAAACAAGTGGGAGATTACCTTCATTTGTTCGTATTTCCTTTTATTTTTTTATCCTCATTCCCAACAATATTGTCACGCTCTACTTTAAAATAAAATTATTGAAACGTTAAATCGTGTCAATCACTAGTCTTGCCACGATTTCAAAAGTCAACCATATACTATTGGATTCTCAATAAAAATATCTATATATTTACACATTTATTTTTTTAGGAAAAAGAATGAGGGTAAATTACTATATTAGTTTACCTGTTTACACCTGGTAGACAGGTATTGTTGCATGGAAAAAGGTAGTCAACCATGCTGTGGCATTTTCTACATATATTTTTTTTTCGATTGAGACCAATTTTATCAATGAAAAGAAAAACCGTAATTTTTTTTTTGGAGTTTATGGCCTGGTATCTAGACCTTTAGGCCAAGTCTTAGGTATTTTTATTCGGTTTATTATAATTTTCTTCATAGTACACTGCTTCACAATATGTTGATGCGTCACATTGTGCAGCCCTTGGGAGATTTTGACGGCAACTTGAGTCAGCAGACAGCTGACAGTTGGCGATGGTATCTCAAGGCGCCTAAGCAGATAGACACCTTATCTTGAGAATCACATCACCATCAGAGCACTTGTATCACCGTTTCCACTAATAGTTCACATGCGCAGACACTTAATACATAAAATCGCACCACTTTTACATATCAAAATCCACTTCAAACCATTATTCAAACAATAATACAGGAGCAGCAAACCGCCGCCGATCAAGTTCCCGCCAAAACCACCGTAAATTTATGAAAAGAATAACCGTAGCCAGTAAAAAAAATTAATGAAATAATTTTTAATTAAAAATAGCCTTGCCAAAACATAGGCTGTCAATCACCCCGATTTGTATTTATTTATATATTTTATTATTAAAAAAAAATATTTCATCAAGGAAAAGAATGAGGGTGTATTTTCTTAAGCTGGATCTTAGACTACATATTCTATTAAAAAAAAACTGAAGTATGCTCTATGATGTACCTACTCCAAAAAAACGCGATTTAAAATTTGGAGCTTATCAGCGTATAGTGTACCCGAGTAGACCAGTAATCCACAAGCAGCACCTGTTCACAAGTATGACGCATGTAACAGCCATCGGCCCCCCTCGACCATATTAAAGGAAAGCGAACGAATATTTCATCCATATACCTCTCTGAATAACTGACACTGAAATCGCCTGTGAGCAAACGGACAACATGCGCCATCAGAGCCTGCATGTCCTACAAGGTGTTATTAGGCCTCTACCGCACGCTTATGCAACACCGTGCACTCATCCCACACTAACAACGTAGAGGTTCCTGCAGCCACTACTCTTATTAATGTTGCAGGTTGGCGTTTCTCCGCTTGCAAGATTAAGTGGCAATTTGAACACCGAATGTGCAGTCCGTCCAACGTAGAGTAACGTTGCAGCAATGCCCAAGGAAGATATTGCAAAGGCGGTATTGCGGTCCTTGCGATGTTGAGTAAGCAATTAGTTCAGCACGAATGTTTACCCCGTGCCCCCAGTTGCGTCGAGAAAGAAGAGTCCCCCCATCTTTATTATACACATATTGCTGCTCTTAAAAAGCCATTTATTTCGCATGGATTTGTAAATCATCGGCTTTGTAGCTGAGCGCCCTCACAACATCGTTTGATTAATCTTCTCGTCGCTTCGGTTCGAGAAAACAGAATTCAACCAATATTTTTTTTGGCCAGATATTTATACAATTATTTGAACTTAGTAAACAGACACAAAAACACGTAATTTAACTAAATTTAAATCTCACGGGAACTGTGCATTTTTCGGGTTAAAAAGTATTCCATATATTTTTTCAGGAAATAGGAAATCTCATATAAAATAGGAAAATGTTAACCATTTAAGCATGAAGAGGTAATTACAATGTTGTCAAATAAAATTACGTGGTAGTTTTAGCGTATATACTGTATGATATATATCCCACAAGTAACAGTACATTTTTCCGGGAAAAAGTAGCTTAAGTCACTCTCCGACCGAAGAACTATTTCTCTTTGCAAAAAATTATGTCGATCCGTTGCTCCATTGTTGCGTGAAAAAAAGACAAATCAAAAAACACAATAATAAATAAATTAATAATATTTTAGTAATTTTTAATTTAATGAAAAAAAATAATACGTGCAGTATATATTATATTTCACGCTTTCCATTAAAATAAAATAAAATAAATTTTAAATACATATTGCCACGGCTCTGTAGCGAAGTGGCTATAAGCATTTGGCTGTGAAGCATTGCGAGTCGCGGGTTCTATTTCTGCACAGAACTTGTATATGTCAAATTGTGGTTCATCATCATCATCATCATTACAGCCCTTCACAAGTCCACTGCTAAACATAGGCCTCCCCCAAGGAATGCCACAAAGCACGGTCCTGGGCCACCTGCATCCATCGACTTCCTGCATGTCTTACCAGGTCGTCAATCAACGAAATTGTGGTTGTACATGTGGATAATTTCTATGGGCAATTCATGTTTGTAAAACACCTCCATGAGACATGAGAAACTCCTAGTGTGGGCTTTATTTCTTTATAAAAAGGTTAACCTTTTTATAAAGAAATAAATGATAAAAATCATAGTAGTATAATTTAATTACTTATCAGAAATGCGATTTATATCTGGAATCTTCAGTGTGTTCAAAGAATTTTCATGGAATACACGCATACAGAGAATCTGAAATTTACATAACAAGTATAATATTTAAAACACTCAAATTAGTTTATTACTATTTGATACTACTACTACCTACTGCACCTCAATATAATATAATATTGCCTTTTAGCTTTTGGAAGAAAAAACCCAGACATCTTATCTAAGGATTAACGAGTAATAGGCATGATTCCTTTTGCGAGGACCCTATAACTCCACACCACACATAACTATTATCTCTTCAAGTTCTGGGTAGCCAAATACAATTTTTTACATTGTAATCGTAATAATGAATTTATATACGCGTATAGTAATTTATAAAAATGAACGTTTCTTTGTTCGTCTTCCTTTTGCGAGGACCCTATAACTCCACACCACACATAACTATTATCTCTTCAAGTTCTGGGTAGCCAAATACAATTTTTTACATTGTAATCGTAATAATGAATTTATATACGCGTATAGTAATTTATAAAAATGAACGTTTCTTTGTTCGTCCCGCACGCGCACACCACCACTCATCTGAATAGTATGGTGAAATTTTGGTAAATTGTTGTTTGCTCACCCTCGAAGGTTTCCGACATAAAAAAAAATGAATATTCTTTCGTTTGTTCGTTTACTATGCACACTCATACCATTCCGATTACAATGAGAAATTGTGGCAAGTAGTTACGCGCGTTCACACATTTTTTTTTTGTTTGCAACGCTAGCCGGTCACAGCTTGTTAAAATATTTAAAAAATAGAATTTTGTTTAGTTACTTCAAGCAACTGTAGCAAATTATTAATATATATATATATTATATATATAATTATATACGTTGTTGCTAAAACAATATTATAGCTACTGCACGGATGGGTCAGCTCGACCGGGGAAGGACCCTACTTGCACAGAATACCAGAGTTAAATAGCGGCTTAATGCTGCTGTGTTTTTTTATGGTGAGTGTAGAGAACAGGAGACCCTTTTTACGGGAAACAAGGCATTCCATCTTAGTCCTCAACGGTGACAACGCATCTGCATTTTGATTCTTAATAATTGAGAAATGACTGATGTAGATGGCTAGCGGCCACGGCATCAATTTACCATCAGGTGTACTGTGCGCTCGTTTATCACTCTTATTCTATAAAAAAGCTTATAATTTCCTAAAATAAGACATAAAGGTGTAACCGTCCTGTACACGAATTCTATACGGAAAATTTTAATGAATACTACAAAGTACCTACCTACAAATCTATCAAAAGTCCACAGCTGTTCATAAATTGCCTCATATATTTGCCAAGATGCAACTTTTGGCAGGCGGCAACAGCAGTTTTAATTATTGTAAGTTGTTACCAGAAAGATACTGCTGCCCATCCCTCGTTTCACTTCCCTCTGTTGCCTCTTACAACACCTACGGAATGATTTGGGGTAGTGGACATTACACAGCGAACTGTAGTAGATAAGGGTAGTAGGTATAACGATTATTATAAGGAAAAAATATCTTACTTTCTGCGGTACATTTTTAATGACTAATTTGTTAAATTCAAATATACGCATCATAATATGGCTCATAGTTTTTTACATAAAAAAATTTAATTAAAATTTACATATTTTGTATAAATACGTCAAATCACAGAACACAATTACTCTCTACCAAGAGCGTCAAATAATCTCAAAATCTCAGTTTAAAAATCTATGAAAAATGTAGTGATTATATACTCTTTGAATCTATGCTCTTAGTATTCTACTATTAAACTATTCTATCCAAAGAGTATAATATAATCACTACGTTTTAATTCATAGACTTAGAATATACTTCTTAAGTCTATGGTTTTAATTATATCTTTGACTCACCAATTTAAAAGCCACCGATGAAAGATAATTTCGAAATCTATAAATCGGATGCCAAGGTATCTTACCATTCTAATCATAATAGACGATTCTAATCTTTCAATGAAAAAGCTGCTTATAATGTAGATCCAATTCGATATGCAAACTGCATGAACTTTCCTTTTGGTAACAAGTTGCAAGTCAGTTGGGCCCTTACCTACAGGTATTTACAATTTTTTTTTGTATTGTAATTTTATAGAAATTTTAAGACTTGGCTCGAAAAAGTTTTTCTCGGAATCACAGTTGACGCGAAGCTGGGGCCTTTAAACTAACTAACAAACTTTGTTTTGCAGCATATGCTGTAAAAAATTTGAAGTCTTATATGTGTTGAAACAGCGAGATTACTTTATATTAGTTATTTCCATAGCATAATGTCGTATGGAATCTTGCTTGGGGTAATGCAACTGACATTAAAACTATTTTGGTTTTGCAGAAGAAGACTATAAAAGCAATTTTTAACCTAAGTCCGAAGGAGTCTTTTAGAAAAAAACCCCTCAGGATATTAACGAATATTTATTGTATATACACAAAAACTTAAAAATAGTGATATACATTCTGTAAATGCTAGGAATAGAATATAATAGAGTAGAACCATTTTTATTCAATATAGATTATGAGAATACTTCATCATCATCATCATTACAGGCCTTCACAAGTCTACTGCTGAACATAGGCTTCCCCTAAAGAATGCCATAAAGCACGGTTCTCAGCCATCTGCATCCATCGACTTCCTGCATGTCTTACCAGGTCATCACTCCATCTAGTGGGGGGCCGCACCACACTTCACCTACCGGTACGAGGCTGCCTCTCGAGAACCTTGCTTTCCGATCTGTAGTCGGTTCTTCGGGCTACATGGGCGGCACATTGCCACTTCAGCTTACTAATCCGTTGGGCTAAGTCGGTTACTCTGGTTCTTCTGTGGATATCCTCGTTTTTAAGTCTATCACGCAGAGAAACCCCGAGCATAGCCCTCTCCATAGCTCGCTGAGCAACTTTGACTTTCCTCACACAGCCAGCAGTGAAGGACCACTTCTCAGCTCCATAGGTCATCACTGGCAACAATATAACATGCACTGGTTGTACAATCTTGTTTTCAGGTTTTGAGGTATGCCTGACGAGAAGATGTGTCATAATCTTCCAAATACTGCCCAGCCGAGTTGAATCCGTCAATTGACCTCTTGGTCGAAGTTAGACTTACCTATTCCACCAGGTAAACATACTCGTCAAGAACTATCGATCTTAGTGCTCCCAACAACTACCGGCATAGGTGTGACATGGACGTTACACATGGCTTTAGTTTTGTCCATGTTCATCTTAAGACCGTATAGGAACGGATAGGCCGTTGGGAGGCACTATTGAGGTAATTGAGCATAGTGCTTAGATCCTCCAGCGATTCTGCCATAAGGACTATATCGTCGGCTAATCGAAGATGAGTTATATACTCGCCACTAACGTTAATACCGTATCCTTTCCATTTCAGTAGCTTGAAAACGTCTTCCAATGCAGCGGTGAAGAGTTTCGGGGATATTAGGTCACCCTGTCTTACACCTCTCGGCAGTTGGATAGTTTTCATACTCTGTTTCTGTACTCGGATAGCCATCGTTGCCCTACTGTATAAACACTTCAGCATTTCGATATACTGACAGTCAACTTGGCACCGCTGAAGGGAATGTAGCACCGCCCAAATTTCGACGGAATCAAAGGCTTTATCATACTCCACATACGCAAGGCAAAGTGGCAGATTGTACTCCTCGGACTTCTGTACAATTTTCCGAAGGGTGTGTACATGTGTATGTGGTCTATGGTACTAAAGCCTTTTAGGCACCCGGTTTATTCGGGAGGCTAGAAGTCGTTGAGTCTGCGTGCAAAACGATTCGTTATGACTTTCGACAACAGCATGTAGATACAGCTCAGAAGGGAAATCGGTCTGTAGTCCTTCAAGAGAGCGTTGATGCTTTTCTTTAAGAACAAGACCACCGCACCTGTGCCACCATAGAGGACGGAATTAAAGAGATTCTGAAGGACTTCAAGTACCGGTTTTCCACCCGCTTTTAGAAGCAGCTCCACTGTAATCCATACTCGCCCGGAGCCTTGCCGTTTTTAAGGTGATGGAGAGCCGTTCTAATCTCGCCCAAAGTGACGTCCGGGATATCATCGGAATAGTGTCGGATAAGACTTGCTCTTGGGTCGTTACTCACACATTCGTCACGACGTTACCGTTTGGTTTGTAAATTGATAATACCATATACTCGTATATATAAAATAATTGCTGTCCGTTGGTCTCGCTAAAACTCAAAAACGGCTCGACCGATTGTGATGAATTTTTTTGTGTGTGTTTGAATGGGTCCCTGAATAAATATGTACTACTCTCTCGACGTAGACACTCACTAAGAAAGGATATTGGAAAATTTAACCCCTGAGTGGGTGAAATATGGTGTTACAGCTTGTATAATATATTAGGTCGGGGAAAAAGTTTCTTCGTATTTTATATACAAGTTCAAGACATTTTGTTTTCGAAGTTTAATTACATTTAATTATAATATATATGTGCCATTTTGTTCAATAACTTTTTGCCATCTTGTAGGTAGTGACATAATCCCGTTGCTGTAGAAATCTTGGGATTTTTCATCAAAAAAAAATGCGACAAGTAGTTTTGACAGTGCTCTCCTGATGTTAACCTAACACTACCCAAAGAATTCTGAAGAGACAGAAACAGGTGAAAATCTGAGGGTGCGAGGTCAGGACTATATGGTGGATGTATTAACGCTTCCCAACTAAGCTCTCTCAATTTTTGCTGAGTGGCCAAAGATTTGTGTGGTGTGGTGTTATCATGATGAAAGACCACTCCTTTTCTTTTGTCAATTCCGGCCCTTTTTTCTCAACTTCTTGCTTGAGTCTCATTAGTTGTTGGCTGTAGAGATCTTATTAGTTTTTTATTTGATTAGATCTTGTAGTTTTGCCCGGCGATAAATGCTCCTAATAAACGATGCCCTTCCAATTCCACCAAACACATAACATCACCTTATTGCGTATTAATCCGGGTTTCGCCACAGTCTGTGGAGCTTGACTAACCTTTGACCATGATATTTTAGTACGTTCTTGTCGTAGGTGATCCACTTTTCATCACCAGTGATCAATCCTATGAAAAATGGTTCAGTTTCATTACGTTTTAATAGAATATCGCAAATGAGTATACGATTCATTAGGTTTCTTTCAGTGAGCTCGTGTGGTACCCAAATATCGAGCTTTTTTGTATAGCCAGACCTTTTTCAAATGGATCAAAACTGTTTTGTGGTCAATCCTCAATTCTTCGGCTATGTCGTAACTACTAATATTGCTATCTTGCTCCACTTATTCAAAAACGGCATCGACTTTATCCGTATGATGGCGACCAGAGCGAGCTGCATATTTGACATCAAAATTCCCGGACTGAGAACGCTTGAACCAACTTAATGCTTGTCTTACTGACACTGCATAAGTCCATAAACGTCACAAATTTTTTTCGTGGCTTGAGTCGCATTTTCCCCCTTTTTGTAATAAAACATCAGAATGTATCGAACTTCTTCGTTAGATTCGCTCATTTTGGAGGACAGAAAAACAATTGAAAAATGGGGGGGGGGGAAGTGTTGTTTTCTTTTTATTTTTCTTTTTATTAATGTCCTTTAAGTATTGATATTAAAACCAGCTAGATACAAACAGTACAACCAAAGAGGTCCAAACCAGGCGAAGCCAGAGCAGGTCGCTAGTTATAAATGTTATTTTAAAATTAATGAACATACTTGGATATACAATAATATCTTTCAAATATTTTCCCATTAATAGAAAATTTCCTATTAACCGAATGATATAATGTTATAACGATATACCGGGTTTTCACTATTGGTACTGCGCATGTTGACGATACAGGCTCGATGAGCCGCCATTTCTACTCCCATTCTTTATCCGTACGGACTGTACCTAAAAATTGTAGATATAATAAAAAACTGCTTTGTGTAAAATACGTTGATTTTTATGCTGATCGGCATTTATTTCCCATCCTCCTTCCCATAAACTTATAAAGTACTAAGCTAAGTCTATGGGTCTATGGTCCTTCCAGTTGATGTTAAACGTCTTATACACGGTTCATCTTGACGTACGTCCCACCAAGGTCATGCACGACACACGATGCAAAACGTTAATGAATAGGCTTGATGTACGTCACTTGACGCACGTTCTTGACGTACGTCAAGCCTAATCATTGTCGTTTTGCGTCGTGCGTCGTGCATGACCTTGGTGGACGTACGTCAAGATGGACTGTGTATAAGACGTTTTAGTTGCCAAAACTGGCCAGCTATGAATAATGTCAAGTTTTCTGAGAGAAGAGTATTTCTTCGCGCAATTTTTGTCGTTCGAATTAACCCTAACTATTTGTTCTCAGCAACCTGGTAAGTTAAATGAAACATAAATTATTTTTGACATATGTAATCGTTTTTCAAATATTCAGCTATTTATAATACGTCCTAACTTCGTTTCTAATATTTAGTCTTAATCAGGGTGATCCATCTTTGTATGAAATTTGAGAAATTTGCACACAATCATAATTTTGTCTATGTGTGGGTTGGGAACTAAAAATAAAGCAAGAAAAAGATATCGCTGTTTCTTTCCTTGACGTTGTTTTAGATTGGCATTTTAAAAATTTGATACTAATATACATAAGGTACGTGAGGGTAAAACCAAAACTAGTAGAACAGAGACTAAAACACAAAGTCGTATACTATAACTAATATATTTAAAAAAGATAGCAAACAAGCTTTGGAAATAATTAGGAACACTTCGAAAAATTAACTTAAAAAAATTAACTACAGTACACAATACTAAAATCAACTAAAATATTTATTATAATGTCAACTGTCAAAATGGCGTCGATAAAGCAGCGCCCTTTTGATCTTTTATTATTTGATTGACTGATGAAGAGCTATCGTATCACACAGTAATCTATGCAAGCAAGGCTGTAGTTTTTGAGTTATATGAAAGTGACCATACCGGATGACCATATTACTATTACTAATTATTATATCGGAAGAAACTGAAAATGTTATTTCTGTGCTATATATTTCTTTTTTTTGGTTTGCACCTTACAGTAATTTCACGTTGTCCGCTATAGTTAATTTTTTCTTACCTAAAACTGAAGCCTGCTCTCTGGTTAGGTAAAAATAGAGATACAATTTTATACATTATAAAACTGTAGTATATTAAAAATCTTGAGATTATCCTATTAAAGCCATTATGAACCCAACTATTAACTATCTATTTATCAACCAAAATGTAAAATCTTACTTCGTCACCCGCACCCTCACGGTCACACTAGTACAATATTCATAACATCACGCTATTTTCCCCAATGGGTTGCGCGGAGCTTCGGATTATATTCCCAAGTCACAATGAAAAACTTTAAGCGTAGATATTTAGTAATGCTCCTGACGCCCGCGCATGAGACGCGCGGTTCAGTGTGCGAGTATAGTGAAAATTCCATAGTATTTGATACTCACAACGGTCGATACCCGATTCATGCTTGATGGCCGACAACAGTGTGCCGAAGGCTTAATAGCGTGGTTCATCGCCTGCAGTGTTAGTCGTAGAGAAGAGGAACTCGTGGTTAAGTAATAGCTGCGCGGATCAATAGATCTGCGAGATTTTTTTTTTTATAGGAAAGGGGCAAACGAGCATGCGGCTCACCTGATGGTAAGTGACTACCGCCGCCCATGAACAACTGCAACACCAGGGGAATTGCAGATGCGTTGCCGTCCTTTTATAAAGAAGTAGGCTCTTTTCTTGAAGGTCCCTAAGTCGTATCAGTCCGGAAAAATCGAAAAATTAAGCTGCACTTGCCACGGTTAGTCCATGGATGGGTGACTTTTTTCATAACATACCGAGATTGAGAGAATAGAGAGTGTATATGTATCCTCAGACACTTGGTGCACCTTTAACGCCAATTCAAAACATTACATCCCTACAAATTCACATTCCTTCTTCAAACACTGAACATCCACCATCTCACAACTCCACATACTCTTCCAAACAGATTCCGTACATTACTTCGCCACAGAGTCATACTCCGTCTCTTAACACTGAACGTCTACTATGTCACAACTCCACATACACTTTCACGCCGGTTACGTACATTACTTTGCCACTGAAAAATCCTGTTAAAAATATTTCTACTCCTTCATCATCCAAACAATACACTTCCACGCCAGTTACATACATTACTTTACCACAAAAACATTCTGTTAAAATAAGTTCTACTCCTTCATCTTCCAAACGAGACACTTCCACGCCGGTTACATACATTACTTTGCCACGGAAACATTCTTTTAAAATAAGTTCTATTCATTCATCATCCAAACATTCTTCGGAAAATATTCAAATATTGGATTCTACAGCAGTTCAACTTTCAAACTTATCGCAGGTGCTCTCAAACACTCAATTTTTTGACACTCCGCTTGAAAAACAGAGCGTAGACAATAGCAGCATGCTGAACCATTTGTTGAATTTTAAAAATAAACTTAAAAAATGAGCATTGTTTTTATAAATTTTTGTGATGTTTCTTTTTGATTAAGTGTTGATTTGATTTTCACTTCACTAGTGATATAAAACTTGTTAATATTTGAATGAGCAGAGTGAATTCTGTTATAAACAACATGTTTTTTTTAATAAATACGTATTTAATTACCAGAATTTTATTCAATTACCTTGAGAAAATCTTTTTTTAATGCTTTATAAATTGCAAAGCAAGTTTCAGGAATAGTTTGACTCATCGATTGTGTTGATATTGCATGCCCAACCATAAGTTCTGGATAACTTTCTCCCGTTCCAAGATATCGTAGAGTTATTGTAGTTCCTTCACTGAAATACTTTCTTGCATAGGTGTGTCACTACGTTGAATTTCAGGGCCCACCATCTCTAACAACATTTGTAGTATTACGTTGTCTAATCTGAGATACGTGTGGAAATCTATCATATTTAAATTTTGCATTATATTATTGATTGTGTATACTGGGCATGTTTTTTATAAATTGTTTTCATCCAGAATCTTTTCCTTTATTTTTTTTATTTTTTGTGTTCTAAACACAAGCAGATTCCAAGATCGAATGATTGTATAAACCTCCGATAACGTTATTATGGAAATAAATTTAAAACTTACTCATTAAATTATATCTTACATTTTGTTATTTCACCTAAAATGTATGAAATCATTCACTCTGCCCCACCAAGTGTAATTTTAAAAAGTGTGAAGTCCCCATTGTCTCAATCATTCATTTTAGTCTGACTGCGGATGGAATCCCGCATGGAACATGTATTTGTACGGCTTACAAATATGTGTACCGGGTCTGGATGTTTGTCCTTGTGCAATTTATATTTGTAAACTGCCTCCACGATACTGGAGGAAATCCTAGTGTGGGGGTAACGTTTTTTAAGTAGATAAAAATAAAAAAATAAAAAAAAATAGACTGCTAAACTCATAACACTTCCTTTCGGCTTTGCCGTAGTCGGGTAATTTTTTTCGAAATAAAAAAACCCAATAAGACCAGACTTTGAAAACTAGTGACAATACATTATTTTAATAAGTAGTTAGTCAACCCCTTGCAGACAGATATTGGGTTCTTACATATGAAATTAGCGTTTTGTCGTACTGACCACTTTGACCTGAAATATCCTCTTTGGTTAAGAATTCCAGCTTCAAACTTATAAATTCATTTAGCTGGTTTGAGACATTTGAGTTTTGAAAACAGTCATTCATTTGTTTTTTCCTCATTATTTTTTTCTTTGGCTTCGCTTATTACCGCACAATGGAAAACATGAAATATCGGTATATTTACGAGTACGTGTTCTACCGTGGCACCATTGCTGCAGAAACAGCTCGAAGGATTAATGATGTGTACGGCGCTGGTGTCGCAAAAGAAAGCACGGTACGTTTTTGGTTTCAACGTTTTCGTTCTGGAAATTTCGACCTTCAGAACCAACCCCGTGGACGGCCGGAGACCAAAGTGAAAAATGAAGAATTGAAGGCTATTGTGGAAGCGGATCCATCACAAAGCACTTCAGAGATAGCTGCAGGCTTCGGGGTAAGTGATAAAACTGTATTAATCCACTTGAAGCAAATCGGGAAAGTAAAAAAACTTGAACGATGGGTACCTCATGAATTGAGTGAATCGAACTTGCAAACACGCGTCGACTGCTGTGTTACTTTGCTCAACCGACACAATAATGAAGGGATTTTACTTGTGATGAAAAGTGGATACTGTACGATAATTAACTTACAGAGATTAAATAACAGAATGCATAGGTTTGAAATTCCCGCGAAAAAAGTTACATATGGGCGCCTACTGTGGCGCTAGAAGTATACACTTATAGACACGTGACGCGTGTTTAATTTTTTTTTAGTTTGGAGATGGCGTTCTTCTCTCGGTAGAGAGTAATTGTGTTCTGTGGTTCGAATGTAACATCGTTAGAACTTGGTACAGTACCGGTTACTGCGGGTTAAAAATTCAGCTGATTTACGAAGATTCCATAGTAAGTACGCTTGTTTTACTGTTTTAAAAAGTATTTATTAGACGTATAATTTACTATTTTGACGTAATTAGACGTATTTTTGACGAAAATTTTATAAAAAAATCAACCTAAACATAAAATCCGTTACCTCAGCTGAACATTCACTCAGTGGATAGGTTTTCGTAACTCTGTGGAACGTAAACCCTCGTTTGCACTATGAGTTTTACTAAGTACCCAGTAAAACAATTTCATATCAATTATGTTTGAAATTAATTTTGTTCGGCATCTTTTTATAAAGCCTGCGCAGCAGCCGAGGCTTCAAGCTACATTTTTTTATTAAATTGTTTCTATATACGCGAAGTTGCTATGTTTGTTTTAAAGCTGAAAGATTAAGTAATACTTTTAACGTTATCCGTAATGTAATTTTTGTATTATTTACGTACTTTAATTGACATCGATAATCTTTAAAAACTTAGTAAAATAAATTAAGTTTAGAAATGACCCACATTAGTCTAATAGACTGTACGTTGTGAATAAATGTCTTCACCGGGAAATTATTACCTTTTTGGATAGCTGATTAAATGGATATGTTTTTTAAAATATTTTTATGTCTCATGTCATAGTAATTTTTTGAAGTAGGTACGTAACATTTTATGATACAAAGTGTCAAAAAAGAGTTTTTTTTAATTAAGACCCATAACTTTTTATTGTGAATTCCTTTTGTACTTTTTATGATTGTATTCGCTTGGTTGAAGCTTCAAGAAAATAAATAAACTTGAAGGAAAGCATACAAAAAAATGAATTTAATACGAAATTCTGGGTGATTATTGAAAAATCTTTAAAATCCGCATATCTCAAGACCTATTCATTTTCGGCCATACATATGAGTCAAATTTGTAGCATTTTGACTACCCTATCACGCCCTGCCAGGAAGTTTTAAACGAGCATACGGCTCACCTGATGGTAAGTGACTACCGCAGCCCATGAACAACTGCAACACCAGGGGAATTGCAGATGCGTTGCCGGCTTTTAAAAAAAGAGTAGGCTCTTTTCTTGAAGGTTCCTAAGTCGTATCGGCCCGGAAAAATTGCTGGTGGTATTCGATTTCACAAGGAAGTTGTGCGAGGAAGAATACTTCTTCTATATCGCACAGTAGTGGACCGCCAATCATCCAGATGGTACGGATGGTATTTCGAGTTCTGTCGCGATGTGCGATGGTGAAATTGAGAGGCTGTAATTAGTCCGAACCATTCATCTGAGCACTCGCCGTGGTAGATACGATAGAATACGCAAAGAGATGCAACATCTCTTCGCAGTGCCAGCGAGTCAAGCCAATCAGAAAGAGCTCAGTCGCCGACGATTCGAACCGCTTTGCGCTGGATGCGATCAAATGAAAAGAGCTGGCACTGGGGAACCCCGGCCCAGAGATGTTTACCATGTGCGGCCGAAACTACGCCTTGTAAAGTTGCAGGCGGTGTGCCGGCATTAAATTCTGTCCCGCTCTGCTGAGTACGCCAAGCTTTTCAGAGGCCAATTTGGCCTTCTCTTCCAAGTGAGCACGAAACTGTACGTCATTCGATATGTCGATGCTGAAGATTCCGATACTGGCTGAGGCAACAAGTGGAGTGCCCTGAAACTGAGGAGACACGACAAAGGGGTTCTTTTTAACGGTAAACGCGCAAACTTGTATCTTCTGGGGATTGAACTGGACTAGATTTCGTCGCCCCCAATCCGAGACTTCGTTCAACAAAGTCTCGACTTCAGACACAAGTTTTTTCTGGTACTCGGCGACGTTTTCCCGAGAAATATTTGCACGGCCTGTGTATAAAGCATCACCAGTGCTGTCATCCGAATAGCAATAAATGTTATCGGTTTGCAACATATCACTGATATGCAGAAGAAACAGCGTTGGTGATAGCACGCAGCCTTGTGGAACACCAGCGTTAATAGGCTTGTAATCGGAGCATGCACCGTCTAATACGACCTTGATGCCCCGATCAGCCAGAAAACTGGTGATCCAATTGCACAATGTCTCGGGAAGCCCATAGGAAGGACGTTTCGAAAGAAGCGCTTTGTGCCGAACCCGAACGAAAACCTTATCTATGTCCAAACTAACCGCCAAAGCCTCCCCCTTAAACTCGATCGCCTGCGCCAATCTGTGTGTTAGGTAAACAAGAAGATCACCAGCTGAGCGATACTGACAGAAACCGTACTGGCGGTCACTAATCAGCTGGTTCTCCTCAAGGTACCGCATGAGCTGGCAGCTAATAATGGACTCCATTATTTTCGAGCACATGGAGGTAATGGTGATAGGCCTGTAGTTGATCGGCTCAGAGCGGTTACCTTTTCTAGGGATCGGGTGCACGAAAGCTGTCTTCCATGAATTCGGGACATCGCCTAGGAGTAGGAGTACCGGAGAAGACGCGTTAGAACCGATACCAACTCTGGAACGCACGTCCTCAGCACAATTGGCGGGATTCCGTCAGGCCCACTCGACTTGTGGATGCCCAGGGAGAGGAGCGCTTTGCGTACTGAGCACTGTGTGAATCGCACATCAGGCATAAAGTATGGGATATGGGTTATGGGATGGTCGGCGGTGGGTTCCCCCCGTCATCGAGAGTCGAGTTGGACGCAAAAAGGGAGCCTAAAAGGTCAGCTTTTTCTTTTGCGGCGTGGGCCAGTGAGTCGTCCTCCCTGTGCAGAAATAGTAGTGATGGCTTACAGAAATTCCCTTGTACAGCCTTGGGCGAGACCAGAATGCACGGGTTCCCGAAGGAAGGGGAACTAATTTCTCGCCAATTCTGCCAATGTGCTCATATTTTGCCTTGGCAATAACACTTTTGAAGGACCTGGAGGCGAAGTTATTACTCTTTTTAAGCATGCTGGTGTTTACATCCCGAGCCGCCGAAGTATCAGCCAAGGCCTGATAACACTCCTGCTTACTGCGTAATGCAGTCTTACAGGAGCGACCAAACTAAGGTTGAGATCTGCCTCCGATGGGTACCACAAATGATGGAATAAAAAAACATGGGTGAGTGTCGTGGAACACTCGATTGGAACGATATTCCTTTCGTAGTACTATACACATAAACGTATTATATTATTGATTAACAAATACAAATAAATGGATTACTAGCGTCTATTAAAATGAAGCGTCAATTAAAATAATATTTCTTTTATGGCAAGATAAGAAAAAGTGCGAGGAAGATGGATATTATTCCACCTCGCTCGCTCTATAGAAAGGGGATCGTGACGGAAAAATCTTACACTTTATCTCGCCTAGCTCCCATCCGTCAAATTCTTACCAATAGTTCCATTCCCTGTAGCACCATCCGGATGAGAGGTCAGCAGAAGGTCCAACAGGGAAGGTGTATGATCCTCCACATCTGGAATCCACGTAGGCGAAGTAACCTGTTGTGTCTACACAACTGGTTACTTCGCCAATATGCCAAGGCAAAGTCATAAACAGATCTCCCCGCATGATCAGTTAAACGTGAACCGAGCCATTCGGCGTGGTGGGCGTTAAAATCGCTAAGTATCACGATCTCTACGGATGGGATCTGTTGTAGCAAAAAAAATGTAGCCATTTGGACGTGGTCGATGAGTCGGTCTGTTTCGGCATTACCGCTATGGGACCTATAGAGGCACCCGTAGACGCGGAGATGGTCGTCGCTGTCTACGCGCAGCCAAAGGATAGACAGGTCCGTACCTTCAAGACTGTTGAGGCGTCGAGAATAGATATCCTCTCTGACGTATACGCCTGGGGTACAAAGAAGTGTTCTCATTTGTACCCTGGGTAGGACAGGTACGAAGTATCAACCGGAGAGGACACCTGCGTGCTGCAAAAGGAGCAAGGCCAGCTTCGCCGTCTCCAGATGGTAGTGGACGGTGTTAAGGTTCGAGTGAAGTCCCCTGATGTTGTAGAAGTCCAAGAACAGCTTGGCAGGGGTCGACATGGTTTTATCGCTCTGTTTGCTCCGTGCAGTGTTAGAAGTGAGCCCCCCCCCCCATAATACGCGGGACAACCTGAGCACCCACGCTCAGGAAGAAGAGGGTAGTTTGACCGTGGACGCTCAGTGAGGGATTCTCCAGGGTTGCTGATACCCTATATATAGTCTTTTTGAATTTCGCTACCATGATATGGGGGAGGGGGGTTGCACCTGCACTAACCAAGCGAAACGCAGAAGCAAAGCTTCTACTAGGGTGTTTCTCATTTTTTGTGCACATTACACGTCCAGGAGTAAAGTCTTTATTTTTTCATTAAATATCTATATTTCTTATAAAGGAATCTAAATGTAATAAGGTTATGCTTACATGCATGTAATATTTACAGATCAAAATAAAGTAATAAATAAATTATAAATAATAAACTTCAATAATTCTCATTTTCTTGTGTCCATTTACTACTCTCCTAAATAATTTTGTTTTTAACCAAAAATATCAATGTGAACTATAAAAAAAAATCATACTATGAAACTTTATTAAAAAGCACGTTTACACCCAAAATAAATAACGATAACTCCACGATATAATGAAATTTTATTACATATATGTTTAACAAAAAAAATTCTGATTACCATCGGTTTTAATGAAAATCCAAATTATAGTCGGCGTATGGCCTTGAATGTTGCTATACCGCCATGCTACGCCCCGGACATGTCTCAGCCAGCAAACATCGTAGAAGGTTCACGCTTGTTCGTGGAAAAAAATATTTACGTATAAAGTTTCGCGGGAGGTGATTATTCTGGAGTCGTCCTTTTTCCTATCCTCCATATTATTAAGTGAGTATTAATGATTTTGTTTAATATGTAGTTAATTATCAATTCTATTGATTACCTCCGTAAATTAGAATAAGATTGAGATTTGTAACATTGATATTTTTAACAAAAAACCTTCTTCCTCACTGCCTTAGTTTATCGTCGGTTTTTTAGCGATGGTGGTGAGGTCAAAACGATGGCATTTAGAATATTTTTATGTCAATTTATTATTTTTTTTACTGTGCATTTTCACTTTGCAAACCGTGTCGTCGCGGGTTCTAGTCCCACCCGTAGTTAAGAGTTTCTTTCCACAATAATACTACTACAATAGAGTAATAATAATACTTTAATGCATAATAAAATAAAGAATTAATAGTTTTTACTTTGTTTCTTGATGTAGCTTTAAGTTTGTTTATAAAAAGTAAAATGTAAGTTAAGGATGAGCTTGATATGATGACATCATATTAAGTGTTGTTACATATTACTAAGAATTAATAATGCCAAAGAAAGCCAAACAAACATTAGAGCAGAAACGAGAGCGCGACCGATTACAAAAGCAAAGAAAGTATGCAGAAATTAAGGAAGATCCTGAAAAGTATGCAGATCTGAAGGCAAAAGAAAGAGCAAGATACCTTAAAAGAAAAGAACAGAAAAAAATAAGTAGTGCAAAAGATATGACACCTAGACAATTGAGAGTTCAGAGGAAGAAGTGGAGAGTTAATTCAAAACGTCAATATGAAAGAAAAAAGAAAGAGAAAACTATTCAACAGTTGTTACACTGAAGTACTTCCAGCTGAACAAGATCCTCTCACTCGACCAGCTCCAAGCCCCATACCTAATTCATCTCTAAATCGTTTGGATTCCGGTAATAGTAATTCTTGTCAAGATGTTCTTCTGAGAAAGGTTCGCTACCTACATAAAAAAGAAATAATCATTTTGAAACAAGAAATAGAAAAAACGAAGAAACAGAAAGTTACCATTAGAAAAATGTTGTATAGAGTAATGAAAAATAAGAAGAAAAACGAGTATAAATCGACTGAAGAAAAATTAGAACAATTAGTAGAAAATGTAGATACAAAAAAGCGTGAAGAAATTAAAAAGAGACTAATATTTGGTGAAATACTTTCAAGAAGTGTTGGCGAAGGGTACAAGTGCTTGAGGAAAAAAGACAAGAAAGAGTTCTCTAATGTGGTTATGACCGAAAAGAAAAGTTTAAAAAATATAAGCTCTTGACACAAACAAAAATATTCACAGTAAGAGATAAAAAAGAAAATAAGATAGCTAAAAGTGAAAGCTTGAAAGAGCAACTAATTTTGGAGTTTTTTGACGATGACGAGGTGACTAGAATTGAGCTGATAAAAAAGAATATATAACTAAAAACCAAATAAGGAAGTAGAAAAGATACTTAACGGACACATTGACTAATCTGTACAAAAAGTTTACGAATAATTCTAATGTCAAAGTAACGTATCAAACTTTTTGTAAATATCGCCCATTTTGTCCAGTACAGTATAGTCCAGTAGGAATACGTGTGCTTACAAAGTTCATATTAATGTAGATTTGTTGATAAAATGCCTTAACACAAATAAAATACTAAAATAATCTAACGGGACAGGTGTTTAGAAAGCTTATGTTGCAACATTTACGATAAAAATTGTTTGAATCGAACATGTGAAAAATGTCAATTGAAAAATTTAGATTACGCCGAATTCCATAATGACAAAAAAATTAAATATTATCAGTGGAGTAATTGCTCTGAAAAATATTATGTAAAAGATGAGGAGAAAACAAAATTAGTAACAAAAAAAGAGACATTATATGATTATCCGCGAAACATTATTTTTCAATTAGAAAATACTCTTATAACCTATATGAAACACTGCACTAATATTTTGATTCAATATAGAAATATTAAAGAGCTTAAGAATAATCTTACTCCGCAAGAAGTAGTGGTTCACGTCGACTTCAGCGAAAACTACTGCGTTAAATATAACGAAGAAATCCAGAGTTTTCACTTTGGTGGTAGTAGAATGCAAATATCACTGCACACATGTGTTATCTACTTGATAGACCCAGAAGTTGGAATTCAAAAACAATATATCTTTTGCACTGTAAGTAAATGCACCCAACACGATGCTGCGACTATTTGGGCACATTTGATACCGACCATTGGGTATGTAATGGAGATTTCGAGCCAAATTGATACAATACACTTTATTTCTGATAGTCCAACCAGCCAATATCTATTTTTTATATGATCAGCCATGTACCATGATTTTCCACAACTGAAATCTGTGACCTGGAACTACTTAGAAGCTGGACACGGCAAAGGGGTGCCAGACGGATTTGGTGCTGTTCTCAAACGAACAGCAGATCAAGTAATCCGCTTTGGCAGTGATGTGGACTCATTAGAATCATTCTTAGCCTGTCTTAGACCAAGAGTGAAGATTGACATTCGCATTGTAACAAGAAATGACATTGAAGCAAGAAGTTTTCCAACAGTCTTAAAAGCAGCCAAAGGTACAATGATGGTGCACCAAGCTCTTTGGTCATTTGGATGCTCTAAAATAAGTTTAAAAAAAACTAAGTTGTTTTCAGTGTGGCAATAAAGTTATTTGCAGTCACGGTAAACATATTGGGCATTATAATATTCCATCCTACGAAAACGTCAATATTAACCAATTTCGGAGTTTCCTCGATGAGAATACAACACCAGATATTATCCAAGAAATAAGCAACCCAGGTTTTTCAGTTACTCAATCTGATCAACCGATTAGCTTCAAAGATCAATCTTCAAACAGACAAAATATTATCGGATATAAATGTGACTTGATTTATATTGATAAGGAGAATCTTGCTAAAATAAAAAAGGGAATAATACTTATGAAACAAACTTTGAGAAATTTATTATATGTAAAGGTACAAATATAGAACAGAACGCCAAGGAAAATAAAGACGAAACAAGTGAACAGAAAAAGAAAAAAAGACTGATTGACTTTTGGGATGACACTGATGAAGAAGATATTTTTAATGTGACAAATAGATCAGAAAAATCTATTCGTTTTAATTTCAAAGATAAATGTGTTGATAAACCTGAACATTCACTTGTAACAGGAGCATTCACAGTTTTTAAATTTTGTCTAACTGAACAACGTATGAAGACAAACGTCGGTACTGTTATGAACCGATGTATAAGCGAGTAATTGCTATTGTAAGCATTATGTAAAGTATATAAAAGTGAGTTTTCAATTAATTCAGGCAGTCAAACTCTAACCTTTGTTCGGTACACAACTTTCTTACAATTTATAATATTCCGAAGTGTAATTAAATTAAATTAGTCTTGCAGCAGTAAAGGTGTCTTTTTTTAAAAAGGACCCAAGGCGAGCCATCCTAACAATTTTGGTGTCAGAAGTGGGATGTCCTGGGAAAACATTTATAGTACTGGGACTCTTAGGTGTTTGGCGCGTCGCGATAAAGAATTCCCGCCTAATACTCATTTGGCTCCGTGAACCTCAGCGTTCATCACCACGGTCCTTGGGTAAGGTGCCAGCTGTCGACGGTAAGTCTTGGGTACGTGTGCCTAAGCCCGCACGGTTGCACTCGTGGTCGACGTTAAGACTCCGCTACTAAGCGCGAGCCTGCACCGCATCATCAAGAACCTCCTGCTGCTCCATCGTGGTCGACATTAAGCCTCCACTTTCGAGTGTGAGCCCGCATCACAACCCCTGCACTATCGGATCACCGGACAGTTTGACTCGCCACCAACATCAGACCTTGCATCACCATCATCATCACCACGTGTAAGGTCTTCTCACGGAAAACGCAACGTGACTTCGAGGTAGCGCCGTAATTTAAGACTTCCTGAGTCGTCGGACACTCAAAGCCACCGCTGCCATTGACGTCATCGCTGCACACGCCGCGCGCTGCAGTGTCGAATTAACTGACACGTTTTGGAAAACCGAGATGTTCGTGAGAATCTACATTTTGTGAGTAATTTTATAGAATATTAAATTAAAGTTTTCAAAAGTTATTAATTAAAGTGATTTTACAAGTGAAAGTGATTTTAATCTAAAAAAGTAATCAATTGAGAATTAAGAAATTTATTTTAACATTAAGTCATTGTATTCTAACATTTTGTTTAACATATTTTTATAAAATATGTTAATCGTGTTCTGATGATCTGTACTGTATTTTTAAATATTCCCTATTAATTAATGTTCTCCAAAAAGGTAAAAGCCGAAGAAGTTAAAATTTCAAATTCTGACTCCTCAGATAGTTCACTGTCAGGACCAAATCCAACACAGAAAAATATTAAATTAAAAATGTCGGAAAAAATCACCCTTTCAGTCCTAACCAAATTTATTAAGCCATACAACGGGGGTCGCGTTTCGCATTTCTTACAAATTGCGAAAACGCAATTTCTTTAGCAAGTACAGACCAACAGAATGTTTTGTTTAAATATATTATGTCCCAACTTGAAGGAAAAGCACAATTAGCTTGTTGCTTAAAGAAATTTAGTAGTTGGCCCGAATTAAAACAATTTCTTAAATCGACATTCGGAGAAAAAAAACATTCAACGCATTTACTCGTAGACCTACAAAATTGCAAACAGTTTCCTTCTGAAGATGTGACACAATATTCACTAAGGATTGAATCGTGCCTTACGCGGATCCAATCCGATATTCACTACAGCTGTGAGGATGAAAAAGAACTTTTAGGTAGACTTGCAGCAATGGAAGACTTAGCTTTAAATACTTTCTTATTGGGCATGAATCGTAGTTATTCGCATATTGTACGCTGTAGGAACCCTCGAACTTTATCCGAAGCGATTACATGCTATCGAGGAAAAAATTATTTAAATTAAGTAAATTATCGCAGCGCTCATCCAAATCGTGCTCAATTTGTCATAAACTCGGACACACTTCTTCCGAGTGTTATAAAAATAAATCAAAGGTTTCCTATCCTAACCTCCATCATCTTAACTCTAATTCTAATTCATTGCATAATAAAAATTCAAATAATCCAAATAATTATTATAATAAACCCCATTCTAATTTTAACCCCAATAAAATATGTGCATATTGCAAAAAGAAAGGTCATTTAATAAACGAGTGTCGCAAACTTAAGTTTAAAAACAATAATATGCGTCTCGATCAACGTAACAACGCTGCATTATCAAGTACACAAGTACCGAGCACTATTAATGTGCCGGACAATAATCGCTCTAATATACACGTTGTTTGCGCCTCTGAAAATAATAATGATGATTTAAACTAAACAGTGTTTCGGTGCCGTGTCTGCCGAAACGTACTTTTAATTTAAATGACACGAAAACTATTAATCTTACTAAATCCCGTGTTCCTAAATTATGTTATAAAACACGGATGACAAAAAATATTGATGACCATGTTTTCAATAATACGTTCAACGAGTCTTCAATGGAGTTTCAAGGTCGCACCTGTGGTCAATTCTCGGTTGCACAGGGTTCTAATTTTAATGCACCTTCGTCTCAATTAATATGCTCCACTTCAAATAAAAGACTCGATTCCTGTGTTCCTAAGTTATTTTTAACACAGGGTAATAAAAAATCAGAGACTCAAAAGGTTGAAAATAATGTCTCAATTTCTAATAATTTTTATAATAAAAAATTTAATGGTTATCAACGTGACGCCACAAATTGCGAAAAATTTACGTCACTCTCTAGGGTTGGCACACGTGAGAAAACTTATACAATAAATAATATTAATAATAATATTTCTCTGCCTCACGTTATGTTAAAGACTAATTTTAATAAAAAGCCCCTATGTTTTCTTATCGATACTGGTTCTACGATTTCTATTGTGAAATATTCTAGTTTATTAAATCAACCAGTTTTAGGGACTGATATAATTACATTGAAAGGTCTCAGTGATAATGACTCCACTTGCGCATCTCTCGGATCTATTAGGATTGATTTCGAATACCAGATTTCTTCTAAGAGTAAGATAGTATTTAACTTTTTATTTCATGCAATTGACGACAAAATTAATTTAAATTACGACGGTATCATAGGTAGTGATTTTATACAACATTTTAATGTAGATATACAGTACTCTATTAGTTCTCTTAATTTACAAGGTCATACAATACCTTTTTATTTTAGTAAACCATTATACGTTATACCTCCACGGTCGGAGATGGTAATTGAGTGCCAAGTAGCCAATTTATTAGAAGTAGGTGATTGTAAAGAAGCCTTAGTATTAGATCAGAAAGTTTGCGAAGGCGTATTTTTGGCTAATTGTATTGTAAGGTTAAAGCCGAATAATAGAGTTAACGTTACCGTCTTAAACACTACTGAAAATGAAATCGAAATTAAAAACTTTCAGGTTCAATTGACTCTATACCAACCTATGTCGTCAAAATTAGATAATTCTCATAAAGAAATTATTTATAACTTAAATTCTTTAAACATTTATCGTCCTCAAAAGATACTTGAACAAATACGATGCACTCACTTAAATCCTCAAGAAATAAAAGCACTAATGACTTGTATCTCAAAATACACGGATATATTTCATCTTGATGGCGAATACTTAACCCATACAAACAGTATTCGACATTCTATTAATACCGGGGACGCACCCCCTATACGTGTAAAGTCATACCGTTTTCCCGAGATACATAAAGATGAAGTCGAGAAGCAAATTAAGAAAATGCTTGACCAAAATATTATTAGACCCTCCACTTCGCCTTGGAATGCCCCAGTTTGGGTTGTCCCAAAAAAATTAGATGCTTCCGGCAAGCAAAAGTGGCGAATTGTTATTGACTATCGCCGACTAAATGACGTCACTGTTTCTGAAGTTTATTCTCTTCCCCTCATTACGGATATTCTCGATCAACTAGGTCATTCCAAATATTTTAGTACATTAGACTTAGCCTCTGGATTTCATCAAATTTGCTTAGATCCAAAAGATACTGAAAAAACGGGCTTCAGTGTTACTACTAATGGTATTTCTGGGCACTTTGAGTTCACACGTATGCCTTTTGGCCTCAAGAATGCCCCATCAACCTTCCAAAGACTGATGAATTCTGTTCTTTCTGGACTACAAGGTCTTCATTGTTATATATATTTAGATGACTGTATTGTTTACTCTCATGATCTTGACTCGCATATGAAAAAACTTGAACTAAACTTTTCCAAATTCAGAGAGGCTAATTTAAAATTACAGCCTGATAAATGTGAGTTCTTGCGACGAGAAGTCGCTTATCTTAGACATGTAATTACAGATCAAGGTGTTTCGCCTAACCCTGATAAGGTAAAGGCTATAACTCAGTTTCCCACATCGAAGACTCCTAAAGATGTAAAGTCATTTCTTGGATTAACAGGTTACTATCGTCGTTTCATAGAAAACCTCTTACTTCTTTACTTAAAAAGGACACAATCATTCACTGGTCTCATGAGCAAGAATATGCTTTCAATCAACTTAAACAAAAGTTGGTCACAGCTCCTTTACTTCAATACCCTGACTTCTCTCAACCTTTTATCGTAACTACTGATGCTTCTAACTACGCTGTTGGCGCAGTTTTGTCTCAGGGCGAGATTGGAAAGGATAAACCTATCGCCTATGCATCTCGTACCTTAAATAAACAAGAAGGAAACTATTCAACTACAGAAAAAGAATTATTGGCAATACTCTTCGGTATTAATACTTTTCGACCATATCTTTATGGGTATAAATTTAAGATTGTCACTGATCATCGCCCTCTTACATGGCTTTTCAATGCCAAAGATCCAGGCGGACGTTTGCTCAGATGGCGATTAAAATTAGAGGAATACGATTATGAAATCGTTTACAAGCCAGGTAGAGTTAATTCAAACGCGGATGCTTTATCTCGTAATCCAGTAAACGCTATTACGCATTCTAAATTAAATAAGACTACATATGAACAATTTTTTAAAAAACAATTTACAAAATCAATTTCTAATGATACACAAATTGAAGAGCATAATCAAAGTTTATTCTGCAAAACAAAAAATAATTGCGTGTCCAGTTTCTCTAGATTTTGATTACTCTATGCCGAACTGTGAACGGCTATTGTCAATGATAAACAATACTGCCGAGTTGTTATCAGCGGAACGCGAACCTGTAACCGTACACTCGGTCGACTCTAACAATAAAACATTTTACTTTCTTTACACTAAAGTTCATCATTATGATGAGACAGGTTATAAGACAATTTATAATTTATTACGTAAGTTTAGGGACCAAATTATTTCTAAAGATAACTGTGAAACTGAGATAGCATTATCTGACTTTTCGGAACCATTTACAAAGTTAGTATACTTAAAGATTTACAATATTATATCTTATATTTTCCATGGTACAAATATTAAGGTTCACATATACAAGAATCGAATACAATACCCTTCTCCAGCCGAGATTCCAGACATTTTAAAAAGAAAACCATGGAACTACCGTAGCTGGTCACCCAGGTATAAAACGCATGTATAGTAGAATTACATCTTTGTTTTATTGGAAAAATATGCGTGCAGACATAGAACGCTTCGTTGAATATTGTAAACTATGTCAAATTAATAAGCCGTTGCGCACTTGTAACAAGGCACCCATGGTCATAACGTCCTCAAGCACGAAGCCATTTGAAAGATTAGCGCTAGACATTGTCGGTGTTCTACCTGAAGCGGGTTTTCAAAAATTTAAATACATATTAACGCTCCAGGATGACTTAACCAAATTTTTTTGTGCCTATCCAATGATTACTTCGACAACTGATGAAGTCGCGCGTAATCACATCCATTTTATTTCATTATTTGGGTTTCCTAAAATGATTCTAACTGATCAAGGTTCATGCTTTACTTCAGAGTTATTTAATCAATTAACTAGTATTCTTAAAATAAAAAATATCTTCTCGAGTCCATACCATCCCCAAACGAATGGCGCATTAGAACGTAGTCACGCTACCCTTAAAGAATATTTAAAATCATTTGTAAATGAAAACCATGACGATTGGCACTGTTATCTTGCTACTGCAATTTTATCATACAATACCACTCCACATTGTACTACTGAATTTACTCCTTTTGAATTATTATACGGACATAAGCCGTATATCCCTAGTAGCATATACAACTCCGACGAAAATACAACCTATCACGAGTACATTCGCGCTCTACAATATAGAATGAAATACTCCCGCGAAAGAGCCTTAGAAAATATAAATAAAAGCAAGGAATCTTCAAAAAGGTACTACGATGCCTCTTCGCGAGAAAAATCTTACAAAGTAGGTGATTTAGTCTATATTAAACAGCACCATAGGTTGCGCAAGGCCCTGTCTCCAATTTGGAAGGGACCTTTTAAAATTATTAAGGTTAACGGAAAAAAATAATGTTACTGTATGCATAAATAGGAAACACGTAAAATACCACATTAATGAAATAAAACCAGCGTAAATTATGTAATAATTGTTTCAGATTTCTCCTCCGATCGAGTTATTCAGAACCTATTGAGCAAATTGTACATAGTCCAGGGTTATACTTCGATCCGACTTCTATGGCATACCTCTACAACGATTATTGGAATGTAGTAACCTATGTGGAAATAATACCTATAAGGCCTTATTTAAAGAAAATTGATCAATCGATCTCAAGCATGTCTAATTTTTGTGAGAAGGCTCAGAATACCGCGATCATAAATATAGATTGCAAGGATATTATAAACCCATTAGAAATTTTAATTAACGCCAATTATCTTAAATATGATTCGTTATCACATATTATCTCCGAAAATCCTATTAACCGTTTTAAAAGATCTCTTGAATTTGGCGGTGAGATTCTTAAGTTCTTCTTCGGTACATTAGACGCCGATGACGCCAGAAAATACGATGAAGCTATTTCTACTTGTCAGCATAATGAAAACGAGATATATTCACTAATGAAGGACAACATACACATTGTCCAATCAACCATAAATAATTTTAATGTTTCCATTCGTCAATTATATAATAATGAAATTAGATTAAATAAACAAATCGAAAAACTAAATTACATATTTTCTGAAAATTCTAAAATTACGACCGACTTAATTAGTTCAGCAAAAATAAATTCCATTTTTAATGTGATTGAAGGTTCACTGCTAGCGGTTTAAAATATACTAGACACAATTTTAAACTCTATTTTATTTGCAAAATCAAATATTCTCCATCTCTATGTCTTAACTCCTACTAAGTTATTTAAAGAGCTTTCTAATAGCAAAATGAGCAAAACTAGTGTGGAATTTCCCATTTCCTTATCATTAGAAAATATACATACAAGTATTGATCTAGCTGAATTAACTTCGTATTACTATAATAATAAGATAGTATTCGTTATAAGAATTCCTTTAATTAACCCTATTAAGTTTAGTGTTCATAAGATTTTACCATTACCTACACAACATGATAAGCATAACTTACAAACTTATGTTCTCATTCATCCTTCAAAGCTGTATGTAGCCCTTACGGATGATAGATTAAATTACGCATTGTTTGATAGCTTAAGTGAATGTTAAAACGTCAATAATAAGTTTATGATATGTTTGTCACCTTTTGTTTTGTCCACGATTAATAATCCAACCTGTGAAACTCAACTTTTGACTGAAGTAATTTTGTCACTTCCAGAAATATGCGATTCGAAAATGATATATGGCAATGTTAATTTATGGCAAAAACTTAGTGATGGAAGATTTATTTATGTTCAGTCTAAGCCGAATAAATTGACTATTAAATGTACAAATGATAATAAGATTTCGGATTATACCTTACAAGGCACTGGAATATTATCTTTAAAAAACGATTGCGTTGCATACTACCAAACATTACAATTTCACCCATCACATAATTATAAGGCTGTTCTGCCTAGCCAAATATCAATCGACTTTAACATAGTTGAAGATGATTGTTGCAAATACAATTTATTAAACCACAGTTCTGATGTTCTAACCCCAATTACGCTAACAGATGTTGACTTAGAATCGTTAAAATTAGCGTCATATAAATTAGATAGTTTAAAGAATCAAATTCATCAAGCCGAGAATCAGACCCATATTGTTAAATACGGGCGTTATTATTCAACGCTTACTTATATTGTAATTGCCAGTATTCTTAGTTATATATAATAAATGCTTTTCAAATTATTGTAAAAGTACATCTTGTTGCATCCAAATATATAATCAGTGTTATAATAAAAAATGTAATAAAAATGATACTAATGTTAATACTTCTATTGAACTAACGGATATTTCAGATGAATCAATTGAATGCGACAAGAAATCGATTAGCAGTCTCCCAGAAATAGAGCTCAATAAAAACAAGGACATGATTCAATTTAGGAAATCTAACAGAAGTTCTTCTAACCGGAATTTAAGCAATTATTAAATATTAAAACTTATTAATTACTTTTCAAAGTTATTTTAATATTTCTAATCATGTTTTAAGTTATCAATTAATAATTATTACTAATATTGTTAAATATCAATTAAAATTATGAATTACTTTTCAATTATTATTTTAATATTTTTAAACATGTTCCTTAGTTATTATATATTACTTTACTTTATAATGTAACAATTAAAATTTATTAATTTTAAAGTTTTCATTCCTTATTATTATGTTTCTTATATATTCAATACTTATTTATTGAAGAAGCGATCGAGCGGAACCAGGGCTCCAAAGTCTTTGCCAGAGATCTGTCTGCCAGAAAGAGCCAACTGTCGAAGCTGAAGACCGAATGTGGCAGCATTGTTTCCGGGACACCCGAGATTTTGAGTGAGATTCAGAGGTCATCGTTGGAGCCACACGCAAGTGTGAGTAACGAATGATCGAAGTAGTGTTCCAAGAGCAAGTCTGAGCGAGATTAGAACGGCTCTCCATCACTTTAAAAACGGCAAGTCCCCGGGCGAGGATGGAATTACAGCGGAGCTTCTAAAAGCGGGTGGAAAACCGGTAATTGAAGTCCTTCAGAAGTTCTTTAATTCTGTCCGCCATGGTGGCACTACTTTGGAGGCGTGGAGCAGAAGTGCGGCGGTTTCTTCAAGAAAGGCGACAATGCTCTCTTGAAGAACTACAGACCGATTTCCCTTCTGAGCCACGTCTACGTGCTGTTTTCGAGAGTCACTACGAATCGTCTCGCACGCAGACTCGACGACTTCCAGCCTCCCGAACAAGCCGGTTTCCGAAAAGGCTTTAGCACCATAGACCACATACATACCCTTCGGCAAATTGTACAGAAGACCGAAGAGTACAATCTGCCACTATATCTTGCGTATGTGGACTATAAGAAAGCCTTTGATTCCGTCGAAATTTGGGAGGTGCTGCAGTCCCTTCAGCGGTGCCAAGTTAACTGTCGGTATATCGAAGTGCTGAAGTGTTTTTACAGTAAGGCTACGATGGCTATCCGAGTACAGAACCAGAGTACGAAACCTATCCAACTGCCGAGAGGTGTAAGACACCATATATTGCCCCATAGGGAGTATATTTGCCATAACTGCTGAACATGATCTGAAATCGATTAATCGATTTATTCTTCCAAAAAGATCGATTTTTTTCACCCTAGAAATCGAGATTCGATTTTGTCTGTTTTGATTAGAACCATAAAATTATTTACAATTAGCTGAGTGTACCCAAACAAAAAAAATACACTTTGTAATTTAATTATTTGAAAACTCGCGAAATTACTGTGTGCTCAGTTTCTTTCGCCTCTTCTTAATGGATTAATGAATAAAAAAAGTTACGTTCGTTATCGTTTTGTTGTATTTTGTTGGTAGTGTAAATACAAACTCGAAAAGTAAATTAAAGAAGATCAATTTTAATCAATCTTTTAAATCTCGATTTATTCGAGAATCAGATTTCGATTCAAATCCATTTGAAAATCGATCTTTTTTAGAAAAACCGCCGTCCCGACCGACTAATCGGCTAGGTTAGGTGTAATACGTATATTTAAAAAATGATAGGAAGGAAGGAAATAAAAAATCGACTATTGAAATAAAACTTAATACTGAGCCGTACAGTACGCGAGCGACCCGGGTTCGATCCCCACCGGCACCAATGAAATTGTTATTTGGAATTTTAAGTGCTGATTTACTACGTGCTCGGCGGTGAAGGAAACCATCGTGAGGAAGCTAGCATATCTGAGAAATAAGAAAAAAAAATTCTAAGACACCTGAAGTTCGCCAACACGCATTGGAGCAGCGCGGCGGACATTTCCTTGCAAGGAAACGGAGGCTTGTGCCCATACTGGGACGTATAATAGGCTGTAACTTTAACTTTTAACTAAATCTAAAATGCATATATAAAGTCACGTTATAAGTCGTTCTAATGTTACAAGTAGTTATCTAACGTGACAAAGTCACGATGATTTTTTACTGTGACTTTTTCGTAACCGGAACGATGTTCACGGTTGTTTAAAAATAACCCTTTCCCCAAGTCTCTTACGGCATCCACGAGATGATATGGATATTCATGCACCGCCACTACAAGGTAATTGATAATTTCTGAAAACATTTTATTTATCGACAACGTCTTGCAATCGCCGTTTCTCTGGCGCTCACTTGACCAATTGACAAATGTATACAAATAATTCAATATTTTAATTGTTGATATTTTTTTTATTTTAAGATAAAACATAGTAAAATTAATTGGCAAAATTACTCTACGTTATTTTTACATTTATCAAAAAAATTACCATAGCTCTGACCATAGACTTACTATATACTAGCCTATAGACGACCTGACAGCCCAAAAACGCGTGACTAATTTTGATTTGTCATTGTGTGCGTTAGCTAGTGATGTGCATTTTACTTACAAGGACTATCGAAAAATGATTGTTAAGGAAGCGGTAAAAAGATTTAAAAAAAATGTTAAGTGCACGAAATTGTGTGACTTCAAAAATTAACTGAATTTTACCATGATAGTTCTAAAATAATTAAAAAATATTCATGTAACATGTTCCTGGGAATAAGCTGAACCTACCTATACCTTTTGTTGGATTATAATTCAAATTAAAATCCAGGTGACTCTACCGATAAACTTAAAAAAACTCCCCAAGAATCAGATCGGAAAGTTGTATTTTCGAGCTATGATATTTGGAGAAAAGTATTTAGTGCCTTGGACAGTTTCCCCGGAATATCTTTTTTAACATATTGTTAATATAAATAGGTAGATACTTAACTAAGTATATACCTATTTATATTTTATATATTTTATAAAATGTTTTGATGGGGCAATAAAAAACGGGGACACGGAGTACATAATGGCTGCTTTATTTTTCATATCAATTTTTGTTACCACTAAATATATCAGCAGGAAACAATAAGATAGTTTCATTTAAAATTATAACCAATCGATTGAACAAATTTTAGAATGTTTTACTAATTATTAAAAGGTAAAATAATTACAAAAATTTAATAATTAATAATTAAATACATCATAGAAGTTTATTTTAACATTCGACTTAAATATGAATGTAAACTTAATAATTTAAGTAAGGAAACTTGTACGAATTAGTTAAATAAGATTGCTCTGTTTGAAGGCCAATATGTTTATGAGGCTTTATCATGATTCATATTTATATTCTTTCATCTGCCCCTGAAAAGTATAAAGTAATAATAAACTTATTATCATTTTAACTGCATGAATTTTAAAAACATAATTATCTTAACAAATTGCACCAAGTGTCTGAGGATACAGATGCACTGTCTATTCTCTCAATCTCGGTATGTTAAGATAATGGTCACTCATTCATGGACTGACCGCGTCAAGTGCAACTTAATCTCGCAGATCTATTGATTCGCGCAGCTATTACTTAACCACGAGTTCCTCTTATCTACGACTAACGCCGTAGGCGATGAACCACGCTATTTAAGCCCTCGGCACAATGTCGCCAGCCATCGAGCGTTGTGAGTATCAAATACTATGGAATTTATACTATCGCGTCTAATGCGTGGGCGTCTAGTGGCGCTTCAGGAGCTTTACTAAATATCTATCCCTAACTACGCTAAAAGTTTTATCATTGTGACTTGGGAATATAATCCAAACCTCCGCACAACTCCTTGGGGAAAATAGCGTGATGCTATGAATATTGTTTTAGTGTGACCGTTAGGCTCCGCGGTTGGTTAAGTAAGGTTATACATTTATTTTGGTTGATAAATAGATACTTAGTTGGGTTCATAATGGCTTAAAGAGGATAATCTCAAGATTTTTTTATTTTTAATGTACTACAGTTTTATAATGTATAAAAATCTGTCTCTATTTTTATCTAAGATTTTGAAAGTTAAATTTTTGAAGTCTTATTATAACTTATTTGAAAAAAAACTGCTTGCAATATTTACTGTCATGGACAGTTTGCCCGGAATTTATGTTTTAACATATTGTCAATATAAATAGAAGATACTTAACTTAGTATATTTATATTTTATAAAATGTTTTGATGGGTTAATAAAAAAAAACGGGGACATACATAATGACTGCTTTATTTTTCAGATAAGTATTACTTTTGATAATTACAAACATTTGATAATTAATAATTAAATACATAATAGAAGTTTATTTTAACATTCGACTTAAATATGAATGTAAACTTAATAATTTAAGTAAGGAAACTTGTACGAATCAGTTAAATAAGGTTGCTCTGTTTAAAGGCCAATATGCTTATAAGGCTTCATCATGCTTCATGTTTATATTCTTGCATCTGTCCCTGAAAAGTATAAAGCAATAATAAACTTACTATCATTTTAGATGCATGAATTTTAAGAACATAATTATCTTAACAGAGTAAAGTGCACCAAGTGTCTCAGGATATAGATACACTCTCTATTACCTCAATCTCGGTATGTTAAGAAAATGGTCACTCATTCATGGACTGACGGCGGCTAGTGCAACTTAATCTCGCAGATCTATTGATCCGCGTAGCTATTACTTAACCAAGAGTTCCGAGTCTCTACGACTAACGCTGTAGGCGATGAACCACGCTATTTAAGCCCTCGGCACAATGTCGTCGGCTATCAAGCATGAATCGGGCATCGAGCGTTGTGAGTATCAAATACTATGGAATTTATACTATCGCGTCTAATGCGTGGGCGTCTAGTGGCGCTTCAGGAGCTTTAGTAAATATCTATCCCTAACTACGCCAAAAGTTTTATCATTGTGACTTCGGAATATAATCCAAACCTCCGCTCAACTCCTTGGGGAAAATAGCCTGATGCTATGAATATTGTACTAGTGTGACCGTTAGGCTGTGCGGTTGGTTAAGTAAGGTTATACATTTATTTTGGTTGATAAATAGATACTTAGTTGGGTTCATAATGCCTTAAAGAGGATTATCTCAAGATTTTTTATTTTTAATGTACTTCAGTTTTATAATGTATAAAAATCTGTCTCTATTTTTATCTAAAGTTTTGAAAGTTAAATTTTTGAAGTCTTATTATAACAATATTATACTTACTGATACAAATAATATAAAAATGACTCCTTTTCATAAAATTATTTTTATTTTACTATTCTTTTATACTTCTCAAGAAAATGTTTGCTGCAAATTGCTGAGTTCTTCTTTGGAATCCAACCAACCCGTCCAATTAACCTTAACCTTTTTTCTAATTATAGAATCCGGAGGAAATCTGTTTGACAAACGGCAAAATAAAATTACATTTTAGAACGCAAACCGAGGATTTATTTTCTTGTTGTGTGAGCAAGTCTATCGATTCATTATAAACATTCAAGATAAATATCGACATGAATTTTTAAATAGTTGAGTCAATCCCTAGCGTATAAAAATGTATTTACCAAATTCTTGCAAATTATCAACAACGTGACTTTTTTCTTTGCAAAATATCTAAATTAACAAAATAATTGAATATATTATATAGTTTAAACAGTATATAACATAAATTTTAACCAAAAATAAACGCGTCATAACATTGACGACGTCTTGAGAATTTACCTGTGAAATGTGCAATTATCAGGATTAATTCTATTATTAACACCACAGTCACTCACGAAACAAGTAACCATTTTGGAAAAATGTTATTTACTAAAAGCAACCACTATTACACTCTAAAAAATTACAAAATCTCTAGGAGCTATTTCTTGCGTGCCGACTTGTGCCGACCTGTCATTCAAAATCGGTTACAGAGTCATAAGATTTGGTATCCTTTTCTATCTTGCATTTTTGCCATAAGGAATTTTCTTCTCCCTTGCACACTATGTTGGTCTATATGCCAGTATATTCTAAGTCTATGGACCTGACGGAGTTATTGGCGGGAACTTGACTTGCTGCTCCTGTATTATTGTTTAAATAATGGTGTGATTTATTTTGGTGGTGGATTTTGATATGTAAAAATGGTGCGATTTTGTGTATTAAGTGTCTGCGCATGTGAAATATTAGTGGAAACGGTGAAACAAATGCTCTGATGGTGATGTGATTCTCAAGATAAGGTGTCTGTCTGCTTAGGCGCCTTGAGATACCATCGCCAACTGTCAGCTATCTGCTGGCTCAAGTTGCCGTCAAAATCTCCCAAGGGCTGGACAATGTGACGCATCAACATATTGTGAAGCAGTGTACTATGAAGGATAACAATTATACATTGTAACTTCAGGCTCAGAAGTGCTAGAACCCAGAGCCGTAAATCCAGTTATAAAAAAAAATCGACCTGACGTCACACGTCAGTCGTTAACAAAACAAATTACGCTTATTTTCGCGATATCTCTAATTTTGAAGATATTATTAGGTGTTTAAAAGGCGTGATTAAATATGGTAACGTGTGCAGTACCTGGATGTGACTCATCTAGAAAAGAAAATCCACAAAAATATACGTTTCACATGTAAGTACAAATAAAATGTTTAGCAGTAATATTTTAGAACTGGTTCAAATGTTATGTGCACAAATGGATAGGAAAAAAAATATCGCATTTTATTATATTTATCTTAAAGAAATAAGAAATACGTGAATTCCTGCTACTTTTGACCTCACTTTAGTAGAGAATCTATTTACAAGATTAGATTGACACCAATTGACAGTTTACTTTCAATATCATCATAACGATATTGTCCTTATCGGGCAAAGGTATCTCTTGCATGCAGCCTTGAAATTCGTAATATTATTAAATTTCTGTTTTTAATTTTTAAGGTTTCATAGCCAAATGGCATTGTTGTTAATATTTTTACAAGATAATTTAAACTTTTTTTTTTATAATGTTTCAGATTCCCAAAAAATATTGAAGTTCACCAAAAATGGTTAAAAATGATTAATAGAGGAAAATGGGTTCCCAAAAAAAATTCAACTGTATGCAGCAAGCATTTTGAAGAAAAGTGTTTTTCTCATAGAGTTGCACAAAGAGTAAAGCTACGTTCTGGTTCAATACCCACATTATTTATGCCCGTACGTTATTTCTTAATTATCTACCTTACTGTACATACATTCATTTCGTTTACGCATGTTAAAATTTAAACTACTCACTGTCAGTATAATGTAACTAGTTGTCGTCACTCTTGTAATGCATATATTTTTAAACGGAAGTAAAAAGGGAACTTACCATATCACTTGATGGTAAATGGCTACTGCGGTCCATGGTTATCTACAGTGAGCTTCAAACAAAGAAAGCCACAAATGCGTTTTCACCCCTGAGGACTATGGTAAAATCGGTTACTGTCACATAATTATACTGGCTTTCTATACTCTTTAGACCGGAATGCGACAGTGCATGCACTGCTATTTAGTGGCAGAAATAGGTAAAAGGGTTTATTATATTCATTATAATCATAGACTAATACATAATACGAGTATGTACACTAATAATATTTGTTTGCAGGTTGTATTGAAGCCGATACGCAAAGCATCGTCATACGTCTACAGAGATATATCCCCAGTACCCAGTAGCACTACTGCAAACGTTTTTGTTCTAGACAATTACACGAGAATGAATAAGATGAAGAACACTATTGAAATTCTTCGTAGACGCTTGAAGATGACACAGAAAATACTGAAAAATGTAAAAGCACAAAAAAATCGAGCTGATGAAAAAGTGAGAAAGTTGTCTCAAGAGATAGATATCCTTAAAAGGCTTTCCTCACTTCAAAATAACATTAGTGATGTTATTTATATTAAATATGTGGAATCAACGGAAGCTGAGAGTAATCATTAGCATAGTCGGAATCTTAAAATAAGACCAAAGTTCTTGTAGTTAAACTCTTTATGCATATAATGTTTTACTTGGTCCTGTATTATTGTTTAAATAATGGTTTCAAGTGGATTTTGATATGTAAAAGTAGTGCGATTTTGTGTATTAAATGTCTGTGCATGTGAACTATTAGTGGAAACGGTGAAACAAGTGCTCAGATGGTGATGTGAATTTCATGATAAGGTGTCTGTCTGCTTAGGCGCCTTGAGATGCTATCGCCAACTGTTTGCTGGCACAATTTGCCGTCAAAATCTCCTAAAAACTACGCAATGTGACGCATTAACATATTGTGAAGCAGTGTACTACAAAGGATTATTATCACTTGATACTGAGATAAATGAAGACATGGCTTAAAAGACAAGCATCCAAGCCAAAAAATCTTAATTAAAAAAAAGGATTTTGATTAATCCAAAAGTAGTGGGGAGGCTTGCTGGATACATTTAGTGCCTCATCACGGTCCATCTTGCACGTCCCCTACCCTAGCCTACGACTTTTGAGTATATATATACATACTGACAGACGTATTTTCAATAGCACATCTCAAAAATATTAACTATTTAAACTGCACCTATGTAGTTTAGAAATAAAAAATATTTAAAGATCGCTCACCTTATAACGTCGATATTACTTCAAATAATTAGAATTGGGTACTTTTTGCAATATAAAAAAACTGCACCTTGCTTGAATATAATTACAACATCGTTAAAAATGCATAAAATGCAATAATAAGTGCAAAACGTTAATAAAACCATATTTGTGATTTGTTGACAAAGAGTATATATAATCACTAGGTTTACGAAGTGAAACTTCCTCAGTAAAAAGCACAGAATAAGTAATAGTACAAGAACAACCTACCGATTATTGCGGCGCGCGTATTAAATCAAAATGCACCTTACGTCCGCATGCAATAGTCTGTTAGTGCAAGCATTCTAGATTCCAATGTATGGAAAAATTGGCAAAATTAATAGAGTACTTTTATCTATCGGCATATGTACGTTATAGAGCGAAGTTAAATTTGATGCACTCTCCCTCCCCCTCCCGGATGAGCGTCACCCCCCCCGCGCAAGAAAGTGTCTCAAAGCGTATAATTATAATTATTGACGCAGTTATTACGCAGTTTGACGCATGCTTGGGACTGCAGCTAATTATTAACTGCAGTCCCATGCATAGTTGGAGCGAATTAAATCCACGCTCTTTTATCAAACTTGTATAAGGGCAAGCCCAAAATGGATTGTGCAATTTTATTATAGAAGAGCGCGCCCATTCTCACGAATAAACTTCAGACCTTTTTGAAGCGAAGCTTATAGCGGTTTCTATAATATAATATAATATCTGGGGGCACGACAGTGCCCCCGCCAAGTCGAGAAAAAAAGCGGTAAGGCCGTACCATCCTTTCCTCAAAATGTAGATACGTTGTCACTCGTGAGGACTAAAATGGAGTGCCTCGTTTCCAGTAAAAAGGATCTCCGGTTCTCTACACTCACCATACGAAACAGCAGCGTTAAACTGCTATTTTACGCTGGTATTCTGTGAGAGCGTGGTCCTTCCCCGGCCGAGCCCACCCATTCGTGCTACAACTATACCAGTAATATAGCTGCAGCATGGCTCTACGACGTAAAAAATAATACAGTAACAATGCATGTCAATCAATTTAAATCATTACGCGCATTCCCTGCGATATGGTAAATGAAAGAAATAAAACATTTTATTACGTTTTATCATTATATTATTAATAAAATAGACTAGGAACCCACTAAAGTTTTACATTAAATTTTAAACAAAAAAAACAACGTCAAAAATCAACATTCTAAAAATCAAAATGTGAGAACGCGAAAATATAACGCGATTTATTGAAAAATAATAATTCCATACGTGTTTGTGGAATAATTATAGTCCGGACTACATTAATAAACAAAAAAGGACACGTGCATTAATAGATGATATGGTCCCCATACTAGAAGCTGCTACTATAGATAGCGTACAAAAAAAATTGATGTTTTAAGGAACGGATATTTTAGAGAATAGAAAAAGGTCAAAACCAGCTCTTCCAAAGGATCGTCCTTATACGATGTTAATATACCAACGTTTTAATATTTTAATTTGATGTAATTTTTATCAGCAGAAGAAGCACCTGTTCAAATCTGGAACTGATGGACGCACAGAACAGGTATCTATCTACAAAGGGTTAACTAACTACTTATTAAAATAATGTATGTGATTTTCAAAGTCGGTTTTTATTGATATTCGTTATACCTATAAGTTAAATCGTTAAATCACGGCACGTTTTTATAGATTGTTTTCATCCAGAATTTTTTCCAGTTTTTCTATTTTGTGTTCTAAAGATAACACAAGCAGAATTCCCATCCTTTGGCGTTTTGACAACACTGGTGGCATTACAAAAAAATTGCGTGCGTTCGCTATTAAAGTTATGTTTCATCTAGCACGCTGGATGCGCTCACGATAGTGTGTACGCTACGCCCAGCACCGCAGCCTTGAGCGGATGTACAACTGGGATGGATCGTGAATAAGATGCTTTACAACAAAAACGAAGTAGTCGAATAATGTGGAATTTCGCACTATCGTGGTAAGTTAAAATATATTGTTGATAAGGTCACTATGAAATCTACTCAAATTCAGCCGGTATATTTCTGCCAAATAATCCCTAGCCTTGCTATGGGTTTTACAGGAAATAATAACTGTAAACATGCAACCAAGTACTCCTTTAAATTTTTTTGTTTTTTGATCTTTGTCAAATCGACACCAGATTTGCTTCACGGAATGTACACAGAGGGCATTTCTTCGATAGTATAAATACCATGGCACGACCGCGGTCTGCCTCCTCTTTTCTCGCTTCTCTTCGCTTTCTCTTAATAAATCGATTACGAACCTGTTTTCCTCCCTGCTCCCTCAAGATATTATCCTTATTCATTCATTAATGTATCAAAAGTCCACTGTTGAACATAAGCCTTTTCCATAGATTGCTTCAAAGGGAGGATATTTGCGATAGTTCCTTCTCTTAGCAAGTGGTTTGGCAACCGATTTTTTTTACTATTTTGAGTTGTTATCAGGAAAATACTGCTGTCTGTCTCCTGTTTCATTTCCCTCTGTCACCTTTTACAATACTCGGATAGAATGGCGTTTTAGAGCTTCTAAGTATGAGGTAGTGAATCATCTTATGCCGCCGCTACACAGCATTATCAAGTTCCTGCCTTCAATTCAAGATTTCGAAATTTTTTCATCCAAGCAGATATAGCTTTCCCAATGGTTTTATTTTCCGCTGAACAAGTGGCAAGTCAACATATAAAATTGGGATTACAAATGGAAACCAACTCGCTTATTTACCGTGTGACTGTCAAGACCAAGGAATATAAAAAACAAGAGGAAGTAGCAAAACGCATAATTTTTAGAGGAACACTGTCGCCAAACTCACACATACGCAAGAAAGAAATGTGTACCGACAATTGTGTACCATTTCAATAATTTTCGCGTGATTGGCTATTAAAAAATAAAAGAGAAAGGCATTATGTTACTCACCATTCACTTGAGTACGAACCATATCTTCATTAAATTTAGCTTCTTAACGTTAGATGTTGCAATAATAAATTCACACTATTATAGACACAATGATAATAGATATAACGTTGACATTGCCCTACCTAACCTATACTGCTACGTGAATGATGTTAGTGATGTAGTTACTCTCCCTGAAAGTGATCTGGCTTATATTGATATTCAGTGTATGATTATTATCATGTATATGAAATGTATTGACTGAATAAACAGAATTAAAAAAAATATGATAAAATGAGTAAAATTCAAAATTTATTGGAAATTTATTGATTGTTAGCTAAATTATTATTTATGAAATGAAAACAAGGAAAATAATAAAAAACAATAATTTTTAAATTGTTTATTGTCATTGAAATAACACATATTTGTTAAAAATTATCGTTTTCACACTTTAATATTAAAGTTTAGACGATAATTAATTCAGATACTAATGTAGATCATGATATTAAGATCACTTTTATTTCAGCTTCTTTCCAAAATTCGTGAGTATTACTAAACTACTTACTTACTTCTCTGGCTTAGCAACCCTAACAAAAGTTCATTCATAGGGTATCATCCTATAATTTCGTATATTTTCATAGACATCCAGTATTTGCAAATTTTCATTAATATGTTAGTGAATGAACAGGACGGTGATAAAATTTTATCGAAAACTTTAATATCGGCGTAGTCACAACACTATCGCAGCTATTTTTATTCAAAATGTTTTTATAGATAAACCTTAGTATAAAGAAATAAGGTTGAATATAACTTGTAATAAAGGCAATTTGATATTTTGTCCATGTTTAGTCAAGTTTCTATACAAAAAAGGAAAAAATTACACGTGCCTTTGATCGTACCAAACACCTCCATTCAAAATATTTTTCTTTTTACTTTCGTTTTTACACTCCAATATTGCCCAAAACAGCATATTTTCGCATATATCACTTAATCCGTCAGATCGCAACAATTTGAGCCTGCGACTGACAGTCAATTACGCTCTACTGTCACTAATTCTGACTCGCCTGCCCCGCCCACTTTGGGCTTCCTCTTGTTTTTTATATTCCGTGGTCAAGACAGTATTCATGCCTCTAACTATTAGTTTCTAATTTAGCGACACGAATATTTGCAGTGTATTATAATCATCATCACTTGATTCCGAAAACAATTTACTTAATCGCTCAAATAATAATAAATCTATTTTTTATATTTTACTTATAATAAAGAGTAATAAAAAAAAAATTAAACCAAAATTAGTATATCCATATCGACTGATGCTAACATTGAGAATCTCTAGTATATATACAGTAATCTATGATTAAGAACGAAATCACTATAGATTGTGACACATAATACTGCTACAAAAGGGATGCTTTTTTTCTAGTAAAGCAGATGTGTCCAGTGTCCTTGCTCTCATATTTGGCATAATATAAGGAGACCAAAGATGACCACTTGTCAATCAAGCTCTACGCATAAATTACACGCATAGACTTAGAATATACTGGCGTACAGTATATTCTAAGTCTATGATTACACGCAACATCTTTCAAGATGTTTTTATTTTTGCCTTACTTAAAAATTAAATTAGAAAAAGCGAGATACTTATCTCGCTTTTTATAATTTAATTTTAAGTATATTGTAAATTCTATAATGTATTGTATAGAATTCAATTTATGTAGAATTGTAGGTTTCCTCCAGTTTCCTCTACGCATACATATGTTTTTAATTACTCTAAGGCATAGACTTAGAATATACTGGCGAATATACGCCAGTATATTTTAAGTCTATGCTCTAATGTAACCTTTCATAGAAGCCGTGGTAGCTCAGATGGTTGGCGCTCGCTCTAAATTTCATAGTAAGCGAGCAACCCGGATTTGATCCCCGCCAGCACCAATAAAATTGTTAATTGCAATTTTAAGTGCTAATTTACCACGTGCTCGGTGGTGAAGGAATGCATGTCTGAGAAATAAGAAAAAAAAATATTTTGAAGACATGTGAAGTTCGCCAACATGCATTGGGGCAGCGCGGCGGACTCTTCCTGGCCCTGAAACCTTCTCGGAAATGAGAGGAGGCCTGTGCCCAGCCGTGGAACGTATACAGACTGTAACTTTTTAACTCTTAACCTTTCATACATTTATTTTTAATGTATGGAAGTTCCGCCTCTTAAAACGTAATGATAATATAATCTTTGCTTTTTCATAAAAAAGTAATAATACAGTAAATTTTATGTATAATTTACGTGTTTATAAATGTACTGAATGTGTGGGCGCCTATATAAAACATTTTTAGCAGGAATTTCAAACCTTGTATTTTATAACTTTTAAACTTTTTGTTTATTTAAGGCAAATTTGAGTAATTTTGGCTCGAGCCTCACAAACTTATTTGGTGAATTCCCATACATTTGAGAGGTTGCACAAAAATTACTCGAATTTACTTTAGAGGAGTATGTGGGATAAAATAAAACTAAAATAGGTATAGTTATGTAATTTTATTTTTTGGAAGAGATTGTTTTTTACACTATATACAGTGTGTCTGGTCACGACCTAGCGATAATTTAAGGTTACAAAATATACCTAATTTCATCGACGAAAACACCATATATGGGGTCTACCCCCCCTCCTGTCGGTGGCCGCCATTTAATTTTTTTATTCTTGTAGATACCTCTGCCAAAAGATGCAGATTTCTCTGGACAGAAAGGTCCTACAGATGTAAAAAAATGTTATTTAAAAGGTAAAATAGCATCTATCAAATAAAAATAAACATCATGGAAAGTTTTCCTACAAAATATCTTAAAACATTTACAATGTAATTTAAGTAAAAAAATTGACTATTTTTATTTTTCTTAACATACTTCAAAACTAGCACATTGATACTAAATTTTTAATACTGTCCTAATACTTAAGGATATTACTTACAAATTGACATTAAAATTATTGTTCTTAATTGCATAACTCGAGAGTTAGGGCTGTTTGAATATGACCCTTTTGTGGGTTATGTATGTAGAGCCTCATTAAGCGCTATTAATTTTCGATAATGGATTAAATAAAATACACTATAACTTTTAAGAAACTTTTAATGGCATTAAGTATTATTATTAATTTAATAATTGTTCAAAATGTCCACCTCTATTCTGTGACAGGCCACTGACCTTACAGCCATTTGTTGTGTGGCCCTTGATATTAAGACTATGTCGGATCTTATGTCATCCGCAATCGTCATTATTTTGTCGAGCAGTTCTTGTCTGCTATTTGGGACTGTAGCATAAACCCTTTGCTTCATCCATCCACATAAAAATAATCCAGAGGTGTTAAATCCGGAGAGCGAGGTGGCCAAGCTACCGTTCCACCACGTCCTATCCATGGTGAATAATTTTCATTAGAAAAGCTCTCACAGCACGTGCGTAGTGGTGGTGCACCGTCAACTGTAGCCACATGCGCCTTCGGTTGATCACTGGTAATTCCTCCATGATTTCTCTAAATGTGTTCTTAGAAAATCTAAAAATCTTGGGCCATTCATTGTATTTGGTAATTCAATTGGTCCAATTAATTTGTCGTCAATCATAGCCGCCCACATTTACTGAAAATTCATGTTGAAATTTACTGGGCCTTACCATTTGGTTTTCTTGCATCCATAAATGCTGGTTTCTATGGTTTATAATACCAGCTCTTGTAAATGTCGCCTCATCGGTCCACATGATTTTTACAAAACCTCAGTTGACGTCGCACACACCGTTGAACCACGAGCAAAAGTGGCTCGCACAGCATAGTCTGGCTCTCGAATATCTTGCAAGCGACGAAAATGGTACGGATGCATGCCTTCGCGTTTTAAAATTTTCCACACAACCCATTTTGACAAATGCAGCATCATTGCTATTCGCCTTACACTGAGCCTGGGATCTCGGTAAATAAGTTGAAGAACTTCTTCTTCTCACTGACACTATGCGGGAGCGTTCATTTGGAGGCCTTTGGATGCCATATTGCGACAATCTTAAGTGAATGTCAACAAAAGTTTGTCGACTGGGTGTGGCAGGCGGTCAGGATACCTCTGACATTGGCGGCAGCGCTTCCATTACATCTGCCATACACGAAATGCATGTCAGCTATGTGATGAGACGAATAGTTAGACATGTTTTTATCCGAAAAGTACGTAGTCACTGCAAACTACAACAAACTCAGCAGGATATCTCGGTGAAGGAATAGCTCACAAAACGGAACGGAATAGTAGCGATCGCAACTCAGAGCGGAGGACAACTGATCTAACAAACATTTATCTTCGATACCTGAGCTGGTCAAACATGATTTTTTGTCCTACTTATTCACCGCCCTAACAATAATACAAATCATTTTTCGTCCTTGTCACATAAACCCTATTCAATGTAGCAGGTAGCTCTACATGGGTTTGGGACCGTCGAAAAAGGGTCATATTCAAACAGCCCTAACTCTCGAGTTATGCAATTAAGAACAATAATTTTAATGTCAATTTGTAAGTAATATCCTTAAGTATTAGGACAGTATTAAAAAATTTAGTATCAATGTGCTAGTTTTTGAAGTATGTTAAGAAAAATAAAAAAAATAGTCAATTTTTTTAACTTAAATTAGCATTGTAAATGTTTTAAGATATTTTGTAGGGAAAACTTTCCATGATGTTTATTTTTATTTGATAGATGCTATTTTTACCTTTTAAATAACATTTTTTTTACATCTGTAGGACCTTTCTGTCCAGAGAAATCTGCATCTTTTGGCAGAGGTATCTACAAGAATAAAAAAAATTAAATGGCGGCCATTCCGACAGGGAGGGGTAGACCCCCATATATGGGTGTTTTCGTCGATGAAATTAGGTATATTTTGTAACCTTAAATTATCGCTAGGTCGTGACCAGACACACTGTATATATATTATTAATGATGTTTTTTATTGCTTTTGCAGATAATATTTCCACGCGTAATATTGATTTATAACATATGTTATCGTGAGAGTTATTCTTCACAAAACATTAACGTAAATTTAAATCAGCAAAATTCTCATGGTGTAAACTTAACTCGGCCCAAATACATGATCTGAAACAGATAAAATTCAAATTAATGTAGTAATAATCCCCACAAATAACGAATAAATTCAAAATGCTTAAATACTTAGCACAATATTGTCAAAAATTTTTCTTCTTCTATTGTAGGAAACCTGCAGAAAGTGATCAGATGATTTTGTGCTTTTTGATTGCACAACGCTTAATTTACCTTCGATTCTGATCACACATCGTGCATAAAATTTTAAAAATAATAAATTAATTTATAGTCAATATCTCATACAGAGTCAACATCTCACAAAAAAATCTTTACACACACAATCGCGAAGAAATGCTTACAAACGAAAATGATGTATTCTGAACCGATAATAACTAAATTTAAGCAAAACGAAATAACAAATATTAAAATCTAAACCTATTAAATAAATACAGTAATAAACTCTCACTCAATATTAAAAAAACAAAATACTTATATAGTTTTTTCATCAAGAAAACCTATTCGTAATCTTGAAAATTTTAATTTAGTGATTCATTCATATAATTGTTCAACAAGGCACAATAGCTGTTCCTGCCTTTCACTTGAGTCTGTTGAATATATTAAATATCTGGGGGTTATAATAGATAGTAATTTAAATTTTAAACAACATATTAACACACTTAGCAGAAGAATTCATAAATTAATATATATTTTTAAAACCATTAGACACGTTTTGGATCCAGATATATTAAAACGAGTTTACTTAGCTTTATGTCAGTCTATTATAACATACTGCATATCAACGTGGGTGGCGCTTCTAAAACGATGTTACAAAGATTGAGATCTCCCAACGTGCTATTCTCAAAGTAGCAACATTTAAACCTTTCCTACCCTACATCACAACTTTATGATGCTAATGTCAGGTCCTTACGGTAAGACAACTGTTTATATTAACGATCATTCAGAAACAACATAGTTTATTGCTATACAATCCAACGAACTTAAATAAACGCAGGAAATTTTCCGTAGATACAACTAATTTTAAAACAACTTTTATAAGAAGATTCTTTGCATTTTTAGGACCACACTTATATAATAAACTAAATAAAACATTAGACATTTACCACCTTAATAAAGTAGATTGTAAAAAAACTGTACATACTTACCTACAAAAATTAACTTATAATGAAACTGAAAACCTTCTTAGTATTCAGACTTAAACATAAATTCTCATATAACTTTCACCCGCAATACTACCCGTATTAAAATAATAATATCCAGACACACACACACATACACACACACACACATACACTAACATATACACACACATTTTACACACTCCTCTCCTTAAACTACTCACACACATTACACAAATACATTACACATTAAGAGAGAGGAACGACATTATTAGTACAAATTATTTTCTTGTTTGTGCCTAGGTATAAGTAATAACTTAGCATATGGAACGTAACATGTGATCCATTAAATTTCATTGTACCTAGGTTATGTTAGCATAAAGTACAAACTCGTTAGATAATATTAATTAATTAACTTTTGCTTGCATCTTAATATTTATGTAAATTAACGGTGGGGATGTGGCGCTGACAGCTGATGCACAGGTCTCCTAGTTCGGCTGCAGATGCTATGTTTCAAATATATGTACCAAATTAGCTCTATTAAGTGTTAAGCAAATATCTGGTTATACTACCTTTTGGAAATAAAGAACTTATTATTATTATTATTATATGAATCAATTTCAGGAAATATTTTCAATATGAAAAACGTCGACAAACAAATGTCATTTTCTTCTTCTTTTAATTCATGGCTTCTTTGGATAGAATTCTGCTTATATTCAATAATTCAATTGTAATATATTAATAGGTGATACAAATCTCTGAGTAATATGTATGTAATTATACTCAAATGAGCAACGAAAAAAAAATTTAACACAGAATTAACATTTTCAGTTTCTTCCGATATAATATGTATTTTTGTATCTAATTTTAAAATGGCAATCTGAAACAACGCGAAAGAAAGAAACAGCGATATCTTTTTCTCGCTTTAATTTTATACGCCCAAGCCACACATAGATAAAATTATGATTGTGTGCAAGTTTCTCGGATTTAATACAGAGTTGCATCACTCTGGAAGTGATCATAGTTCCTGTATAGGACAGTCACTATACTCTTTGGATCATATATTACTGTATATACAGGGTTATTTTTCAAAGAGTAGCTTAAGTTCAAACATATTAATAATGATTTACCATTATTGCAGTTATTATTATAGTTACGAGTAAATAAGGCTTCTACTTTTATTTGAAATTATCCCAAATTGAATGTGATTTATGGGCAACAGCGCAGTGAAATTAGTTAAAATAATGCATTACCACGCATTTTGAATTTAAAGGATAAGAAAGAAAAACGTTTGAGATTTGTTTTTAATTAATTTTTCTTCACCATTTGCCTATATTACTTATTCTGAACCTACTCTGCAAATTTGGCCAGTTACTGCAAAATAACCCTATACGTATACTAGAGAGAAGTGACCATAGATAAATAAATATGTAGTAAGCTAGAAGTGATAGCCACAGACTAATATGATGCTTACGCATGTGATAGCTAGCTACATGGCTAGCTAACTCATCATCATCATCATCATCATCATCATCATCATTACAGCCCTTCACAAGTCCACTGCTGAACATAGGCCTCCCCCAAGGAATGCCACAAAGCACGGTCCCGAGCCACCTGCATCCATTGACTTCCTGCATGTCTTACCAGGTCGTCACTCCATCTAGTGGGGGGACGCCCTACACTTCGCTTGCCGGTACGAGGCTGCCACTCGGGCAACTTTCTTCCCCATCGGTTGTCGGTTCTTCGAGCTATATGGCCGGCCCATTGCCACTTCAGCATACTAATTCTTTGGGCTATGTCGGTCACTCTGGTTCTACTGCGGATATCCTCGTTTTTAAGTCTATCACGCAGAGAGACGCTGAGCATAGCCCTCTCCATAGCTCGCTGAGCGACTTTGAGCTTCCTCATACGGCCAGCAGTGAAGGACCACGTCTCAGATCCATAGGTTATCACTGGCAACACGCACTGGTTGTATAATCTAGTTTTAAGATTTTGAGGTATGTCCGACGAGAAGATGTGTCGTAATCTCCCGAACGCTGCTCAGCCGAGTTGAATCCGTCGATTGACCTCTCGGTCAAAGTTGGACTTACCTAGTCGGACTAGTTGTCCCAGGTAAACATATTCGTCAACAACTTCGAGCTTAGTGCTCCCAACAACTACCGGCATATGTGTGACATGGACATTAAACATGATCTTTGTTTTGTCCATGTTCATCTTAAGACCTATCCGTAGGGAGACACTATTGAGGTCCTTGAGCATAGTGCTTAGGTCCTCCAGCGATTCTGCCATAAGGACTATATCGGCGGCAAATCGAAGGTGAGTGATGTACTCGCCATTGACGTTAATACCGTATCCTTTCCAGTCCAGTAGCTTGAAAATGTCTTCAGACGCAGCGGTGAAGAGTTTCGGGGATATTACGTCACCCTGTCTTACACCTCTCTGCAGTTGGATAGGTTTCATACTCTGGTTCTGTACTCGGATAGCCATCGTAGCCCTACTGTACAAACACTTCAGCACTTCGATATACCGACAGTCCACTTGGCATCGCTGAAGGGACTGCAGCACCGCCCAAATTTTGACGGAATCAAAGGCTTTCTCATAGTCTACATACGCAAGACAAAGTGGCAGATTGTACTCTTCGGTCTTCTGTACAATTTGCCGAAGGGTATGTATGTGGTATATGGTGCTAAAGCCTTTTCGGAAACCGGCTTGTTCGGGAGGCTGGAAGTCGTCGAGTCTGCGTGCGAGACGATTCGTAGTGACTCTCGAAAACAGCACGTAGACGTGGCTCAGAAGGGAAATCGGTCTGTAGTTATTCAAGAGAGCGTTGTCGCCTTTCTTGAAGAACAAGACCACCGCACTTCTGCTCCACGCCTCCGGAGTAGTGCCACCATGGAGGACGGAATTAAAGAGCTTCTGAAGGACTTCAAGTACCGGTTTTCCACCCGCTTTCAGAAGCTCCGCTGTAATTTCATCCTCGCCCGGGTACTTGCCGCTTTTAAGGTGCTGGAGAGCCATTAATCTCGCTCAGACTGACGTCCGGGATATCATCGGAATAGTGTCGGATAAGACTTGCTCTTGGATCGTTACTTACACTTGCGTGTGGTTCCAACGATGACGTGTACAGCTGCCCATAAAACCTCTCAATCTCACTCAAAATCTCAGGTGTCCCGGAAACGATACTGCCACATTCGGTCTTCAGCTTCGTTGGCTCTTTTGTGAACAGATCTCTGGCAAAGACTTTGGAGCCCTGGTTCCGCTCGATCGCTTCTTCAATACGAGCAGTATTAAAGTTGCGTAAGTCCCGCCGCTTGCATTTGGAGATCTGTCTGTTCAGTTGCCTGTATGCTATCAAATCTACTGAAGACTGCAGCTTCATTTCCCGTCTAACAGCTATGAGATTAAGAGTGTGATCGGAGAGTTTTTGTGTTCTTCTGCGGCGGGTCTTGCAAAACTTAGCTTCGACCGCATGGACAGTTTCCACGAGCTTGTCATTCATATCGTCCACTACATTGAAATCTTCTAGGCACTGAAAACGATTTTGTAACTCGAGCTGAAAGGTTTCGGGACTTTGGATTAGAGCACGAGGGGACGGGGACGTTGACTTCATTAGACGAGACCTCTCCAACTTAACGTTTAGGTTCAGTGTGCCTCTAACCATTCGGTGATCGCTACCAGTTTTCACCCTCGCGATTACTGAGACATCACTGAACAGTTGCCGCCTAGTCGTCATAATGGAGTCAATCTCATTTTATGTCGAACCTTCGGGGCACGACCAGGTCCACTTCCTGTGGGGCCACTTCTGGAAGAAAGAGTTCATCATAAAGTCCTCTTTCCATGAAGTCGGCCAGCTGCTGGTAGGTTCCGTTGCCCTAATCCGAACTTCCCTACTTTCAGCTCACCGTTCTCAATTGTTCCTAGTTTTGCGTTGAAGTCTCCCATTAACACCGTATAGTGGGTTTTGGAGGAATGCATGGCTCTAGAGATATCCTCATACATTTCCTCCACCTCCTCATCGGGATGTGCCGAGGTTGGTGCGTAAACCTGTATGACCTTCAGTGAATACCGTTTGGTGATTCTGAGTACAAGGTACGCAACCCTCGTCGACACACTCCCAATCTTTACAACGTTGTTAACGAGAGACTTGTGAACGATAAATCCGATACTTCCTTGGGACAGATTGTCGCCCTCCTGGTGATAGAACAAGTTGCCGAATTCGAGGATTACCGTGTCCTCCACCTCTCTTCGGACCTCGGATAATCCTATAATATGCCAGCGTAACTTGTCTTCCAGCTCCAGGATCTTCTCGTCAGTCTTCAGGGTGCGTGCGTTATAAGTTGCCAAGTCGAATCGTCGTAGGTGGCAACCGAACCTCCACCGGAGATTCTTAACACCCCTGCCCCGCCGTTATCATGGTCGCCACCGTAGCCAGGAATAGCGGGGCCGCCGGGGACTGGGGGCCGTTTATTAGTGTCGTTGCTCATGGGCAGTATATTGCCATGCTAGCTAACTACATATTTATTTATCTATGGAAGTGATGCGAGAGAGCACTGCAGTGCTACCAACCCGATCTTTGTCTCGGAGGTAGATATGATTTCAGAAGTTGGTAGTTTCCTACCAATCCTACTTTGAAAATTTAGTAGATCTACCACCTATATTTTTTTAAGTTTTTTAGAGACCTCCCAATAATAATGTGATACTCATAATTAATGTTTCTATTGGGCAACAAATATTTCACCTCTTTTTATTAGGAACACCATGTGAAAGCAGTGGCGAAGCTAGGGCTCCAAACTAGGGTTTTGTTGTTTTTAGCAGTTTTATAAAAATACACCAATCTTGATCTGTCTCCACTCTTCAGTTTCATATTCAGTGCTGTTGAAGACGTGTTTAACGAAGCAAACAGAAGGCATACTACTGCTAGATAGATTGTATGACATATCAGCAATTACATACCATCGGTGGCTTTGAAAAAAGCCGTTTGAGTTTGCTTGAGCGAAAGAAAAAGATATTTACATACAATACAATACATGAACAAAAGAAAAGCATGAACAAAGTACAAACAAACTATGTACAAAATTAAAAACACAAATTATTTATATTCTAAATCGAATCGTCTCTTTTCTTATGGAAAGATTTGATTACGTCCGCGTAAAATGTTGGTGAACATTTTAATTGTACCAATAACTGTTTTTCAATTGCGATAATTGATAAGTCTGAAAGACGCTCTTGACCTTGTGTATTTCTCAAATAAGTATGGATGCGCTTCAGAGATGAGAAAGCACGTTCCGCGGAGGAACTTGTGGCTGGAATAATTACGACAAGATAAGCTAACTTTAAAAGCTGGGGAAAGGCCTCTATTTTCGTTTATAAAGTCAATGAGTTCGAAAACATTGCGGTCTTTTAATTCAGGGGAGGAATACAATGAAATCAATTCGTTTTTCAATGTTTGTTTATCAAAATGGTTGCTGTTTTTTCTCAACAAAGTTTAAAGATTTTACCTTTTCCTCGCCGATTAGCACTTTAACACACTTCAATTCATCACAAGGAACACTATTATCCTCCATTTTCACTAAAAATCTTTAAAAAAGCATACATTTTCAACCCGCAATATTCATTCGCTCAAGTAAACACACAGAGTAAACATTGAAATGTGAAGTGAACAGGCAAACGCATCGCCAGCGCGCGCCCGCGCGCGCCCGCTCTCGACTAACTTCACGCCGAAAGCCCAGCTTATCGTTCCATACTAATTGCTATGTGAACAATCGTAGTTATATTTCATTATAGAACATTTTGCCACAGGTTAGAATGGGAGCGATCGTCTTCTCGAAAGCCCGGTAAAAAGCCCACGCGTGCGAGAGAGACGACTAATCATCGCTCAACTCAATTCCTTTTTTATGACAGCAGTATCGCGCAGTTTTACCGCGTGTTGACGTTACTTAATAAGGCTACGAGGTCATGATCTGTGTAGAACAGAGGAGCGCGCGGGAAATTTGAAATAGTTTGAAACAGTTTACGAGTTATTTTATTGGTTGATATTATTGATTGAGCAATTTGATAGGGCAAGCCCGGAATCTCGGCTTCTATGGAGGCTTCGCTACCGTTTGAAAGCAGGATCATTGATCATCAATTCCCAAAATAAAACCTGTAAAAAATTGAAAATTGAAAAACGAATCATGATAAGTTAAGTAGGTATATCCTGATTTAATAGTTTTTAGTTATAACTATTCAATTTCTTTATTCGTATAAATAAACTTACTTGAACCTGAAGACAATTTATAGCAGTTATAATTGAGAATTCACTTGAGATTTTATGGCATGTTATTATAAGAATCAATTAATGTAAAATCTTCAATACAATGACCTTCAGAGCAATTTTTGTTATTTTTCTATAATAAAATTAGTTTGAGTTGCGAAATATCAATACATTTACTTTTACTAAGGAAGTCCCGCCTCTTAAACGTAGTGATTATATTCTCTTTAGTCAGAGCATTAAGTAATGTCCTCTCTCTATTCTTTATTATATTCCATAGACTTAGAATATACTATACTGGCGTATAGACCACCAGTCCGAAAACGCGTTCCAAATTTTGATTTGTTAAGGTGTGCGTTAGCTAGTAATGTACTTTTTACTTAAAAGGACTATCGAAAAATGATTGTTAAGAAAGCTAAAAAAAATAGTTTAGTGCACGAAACTGAATAACTTTCTTGCACTAAACTATTTTATTAAAAATTAACTGAATTTTTACCATCATAGTTCTAAAATAATTAAAAAATATTAATACTTGCCTTTTCCATCATCCATAATCCATCACAGCCTATAATTTCACTGCTGAACATAGGTCTCCCCCATAGATTGCCTCATAAGGGGGATTTTGCCATAGTTGACACGCTTGGAGAGACGGTTGTCAACTGCAGTTTTTATTATTTTGAGTTGTTATCAGGAAGATGCTGCTGCCCCTCACCTGTATCAATTTCCCTCTGTCGCCTCTTACGACACTCAAGGGACAATATGGGTTAGTAGATAAATAGGTAGATAGGGGGAAGATATATGGATATACTTTCACCGCCACTACCTGCATTTTAATGGATTTTAATTCAAAATGTACAAAATTCTAATAATCTCTGAGAAAAGGTGAGTCTACCAATAAACTTAAACAATTTTTCCCAGGAATCGAATCGGAAAGTTATATTTTCAAGCCTTTGGAGAAAAGTATTTACTGAAATGGACAGTTTCCCCGAAATTTCTTTTTTAACATTATGTTAATCAAATATAAATATGTAGGTAGATACCTAATTAAGTATATACCTATTTATATTTTATAAAATGTATTGTTGGTGAAATAAAAACGGGGACACGGAGTACATAATGGCTGCTTTATTTTTCATATAAATATTACTTTTAATAATTTACAAACATTTAATAATTAATAATTAAATACAATAAAGAAGTTTATTTTAAAATCAGACTTAAATTTGAAAGTAAACTTAATATTTTAAGTAAGGAAACTTGTAGAAATCAGTTAAATAAGATTGTTCTGTTTAAAGGCCAATAAGTACATAACTGTAATTAATTTGTTTCAAATAATAATTTTGAAATGTTTTGCTCATGAAATAAAAACGGAGACACGGAGTACACAATATTTTTTTTTCTTGGTCTTCTTTCTTGATCTTGTGATTTTTCATTTGATTTGTCCCTGAAAAATATAAAGTAATAATAAATTTATTATCATTTTAGCTGCATGAATTTTAAAAACATAATGATCTTAACAGAGACAAGCCAAATACACAGGAGATATTAAAGTGCATCAAGTGTCTGAAGATACAGATGCACTCTCTATTCTCTCAATCTCGGTATGTTAAGAAAACGGTCACCCATCCATAGACTGACCGCAGCAAGTGCAGCTTAATCTCGCAGATCTATTGATTCACGGAACTGTTACTTAACCACGAGTTCCTCTTCTCTACGACTAACGTAGTAGGCGATGAACCCCGCTATCAAGCCCTCGGCACACTGTCATCGGGCATCAAGCATGAATCGGGCATCGAGCGTTGCGAGTGTAAAATACTATAGAATTTATGCTATCCTGGCACACTGAACCGCGCGACTCATGCGCGGGTGTCTAGCGGCACTTCAGGAGCATTACTAAATATATTATGTCTAACTACACTAAAAGTTTCATCATTGTGACTTGGGAATATAATCCGAAGCTCCGCGCAACGCGTGGTGAAGTAAGGTTGATAAATGGTTGATAAATAGATAGTTGATAGTTGGGTTCATAATGGCTTTAATAGGATAATATCAAGATTTTTTATTTTTAATATTACTACAGTTTTATAATATATAAAAATCTATCTCTATGTTTACCTAAAGTTTTTGAAGTCTTACTATAACAATATTATACTTACTGGTACAAATAATCTGGGGATAGCTCCTTTTAATAAAATTGTTTTATTCTGCTTTTTCTTTTATATTTCTCAAGAAAATGTTTGCTGCAAATTGTAGAGTTCTTCTTTGGATTCCAACCAACTATTTTTTTCTAAATAAAGAATCCAGAGGGAATCTGTTTGACAAACGGCAAAATAAAATTACGTATTTAGAACGCAAATCGAGCATTTATTTTTATTCATCTTCTTGTTGTGTCGACATGTCTATCAATTAATTATAAACAATCAAGATAAATATCGATATTAACTACGATATACATGAGTCCCTAGCATTCATATAAAATATTTTGACGAAAAATATATTCACTAAAATCATGCAAATTATCAACAAAACGACTTTTTCCTTTGCAAAATATAAAAAGTAACAAAATAATTATAAATATTCTATATTTTAAACAGTATTTAAGACAATTTTTAACCAAAAATAAACGCGTCATAGCAGTGAAGATGTTTTGAGAATTTACTTGTGAAATGTGCAATTATCAGGATTCTTTCTATCATTGACATCGCAATCACTCACAGAATAAGTAATCATTGTTGAACGCAATTACTTATTAAAAATAACCACTATTATATTCAAAAATATCCAAAATACCTAGGAGCTCTTTCCTTGCGTGCCGACTTTTGTGTTTTCTATCTTGCTATACAGGGTATTTTTGAAACGCTCCCGAAAACGAAGACAGACGACAGTACTAACTATACCTTTGATGATGGGTGAAATATAAAATCGATCCTGATGAAATAAATAATCATCTTTTCACAACGTTTTATTAGATTTATTCATGCTCCATCATGTTAGTACAGCTAATGAAACGATAATTTCACAAAAAAAATCATGAAAATACTGAAACATAAAACCAGCAGTGGAATTACTGAATTACAATCAGCTGACTAGGGTTCAATGTACGCGCGAACGCCGAATTCAAGCGGCCTGCAACTAGCGATGGTACCACAATACCTAATAATTTACAACACTTGTCTAAATACCTAACTTATCTACTTAACCTACTATTTTGCCACTGTGCTTGTCTCCACGTAGCCACTTTAATTCGAATTCACAGGTTAAATAAACCAAATAACTGGTTCGATTCCCCGCTAATGAAAAAAATATATAAATAAAATGTTAACAAGGTTGGAGTCATGCTTTTTTATCCATTGTGTAGGTATGTTTATTATTCTGATGTATTCAGTTATGTACCTATTCAGATCAGTTCAGTACTAAGTTATTTAAAATAAATTAGGTATGAAACAGCTTACCGATCCTCCGTGGCCTTATGACATTCTCCAAGGCACATTAACATGTTGTCATTTCACGTATTCACGAGCACTATAAACGTACCTACGCGTTAGGTATTATTAAAACAAAACAAAAAACACAAAACGTAACAGCAAGAATAATATCATTAAGTAATAAATAACAAGTAATAACGACAATAATTTAATAAACAAAACAATTGAACTGTCGCTCGTGATAGTCAACACGGAACTGTCTCAAAACAAAATTATTAATCAATCCCGCCAAAACAAATGCGCACGAGGTAATGTCCTTGAAGCACTGAGGAGTATGAGGACTCACAGACCGTTAGTAATCGCCAACATTTATTTTATTTATAAGTTTAGTTATCCCTACGACTAGTCTTCATATGGAATTTAGAAGTTATGGTTGTCATTTTTAATACAATTACACAAAGCAGTTCTTTACTACAAAAATTATTGAAATTAATAAACGTACCTAATTGGGTACTCAGTACTCACACAATTATAAACACTATTTCATCGTTATCTTTGAATTTGTATAAGAAAATAGAAAAATGAAATGGTACTGAATAATTTTATAGTTAAAATCATTTGCAATTATGATCGACAGTTAATTAATCTATCAGAATTAATGTAAACAATAATACTTTTACTTTATTTTAATTAACTTTCCGTGTTTAATCCGAAAACTTTGAATTTAAAAAGAGATACGTCAAAATTATAAAAAATTACTTGCAAGTTTTATAGTGATTGCCGCCTCTAATTCTTATGTCGCCGGCAAACTAAATTTCGGTGCAACAATGGTGTCAAATTCCCCGAAAATTCATGTCAAATTCTCTAATTTAAGGACAATACTTTCCCCATAAATTCCTCTCAATTTTATTTTAAGAAATGAATCAATTTTCAGCTAATTTTATAAGATTTACTTTTTAACTAACATTTTTTTTTCTTTAAAATTTAAAAATAAAGAAATGAAAAGCATTAAATTGTACACAAAAGTTGCCGAAATAAATGCGAAAATTAAATGTGGTGCAATGAAGATAATTAAAAAAAGGGGGTCATTCGATATTCATAAGTAACGTAACAAAATGTTAAGATAATGTTGCGCGCCACTATTAATGTCTTTTACATGGCAACACTAGCCACTAGCGCCCTCTAGTATCAGTAGCAGAACTAGGAGAGTCAAGATCTTTCAAAATTTCGGGACCGATATGTACTCGAACATTCTAGATGTTTCCACAGTAGAAGGTTCTGGAAAGTATCGGAGGCGCTATATAAGGCCGATATAGACCACGACCGAGGTATTGAATTGGCGATACAAGCGAGGACTTCGAAGCGATACAACTACTAACTTAAGCGATCTGTAGTAAAATTGTATTTTGTTATTAGTGTGGTTTAAAGTTGTAATTAGTGTTGTATAATTAAAGTGTCAATTTTGGTAATTCAATCGGCAGTTTTAATTGTCTCGAACTAAGCTCGTAACAATTGGTGAAATCAGATCAAGTTTTGAGGACGACAGGTATCCGTACCAAGTCAACGCCAGCAAGAGACGGACCAGAGACGATTTGGTAATGCAACGCCGCAAACGTCGGAGGCCAGCTGCCGCCACGGAGCCGGCCCGTCAGCAGCTCCTGCATCTGCAGCACACTGACTTAGGTGCTCTGATGATGATGCTGCAGGAGCAGGCTCGCCGACAGGAGGAACAGGCCCGCCGACAGGAGGAACAGCCCGCCGACAGGAGGAACAGGCCCGCCGACAGGAGGAACAGTCCCGTCGGTTGGAAGAGCAGCTGCAGCGTGGACAGGAGGAACAGGCCCGCCAACGGGAAGAACAGATGCTCCTCATGAAGGACCTTCACGCTACCTTCGGGAAGAGATAAGGAGGTGAAGGATAGGGTTGCTCAACATGACAACCGCCTGTCGAAGCTGAAACGAATCGACCAAGTGAACAATCGGGTTTACAACGTGATTGCTGACGTGAAGAAAACGCTGGACGACCTCAAACTTGGGATGGTTACAGCCCGTGGTAGCTTAATACCTTCGCTACATGGATTCAAAGTGCCGCCGTTCGACGGGACTTCTTCCTGGTCGGCGTACAGAATCCAGTTCGAGGCTGTCATAAAGACGAATGGCGGAATAAAAGTCAGCCATGACTGCTCTCACCCTAGGCTTGCGCGACCAGGCCTTAACTGTTCTGGAAGCTCTCGGTAAGGAAGTGACTTGAGCAGCTCCTGAGGCGTTGGAGGCGAGATATGCGACGCTCACCTGGAACACGTCTTTCGTGCGCAGCTCAAAGATCGCGTGCAACGCAGCAACGAAAACCTGCAGCAGTGGGCCCTTGAGGTGGAAAAGCTGGTTCGAAAAGCATACCAGTCTGTACCTGCGCTCTTGGCAGGAACCTGGTGCAGACATTCATCGACGGCATCCGCGACCTTGAAGTCAGAGCTGCTGTGGCTCAGGCACCACCAGACGCTTAAGGCCGCATTGCCATGCACTGGAGGTGGAAGCCGTGCGACAGGATCATCGTTCCATCGCGTCAGGAGGTTGCAGCAGCTACAGTTCGCGACCGCAATAAAGGATACAGGCCTAGGTGCTACGGCTGTGGGGAAGGGGTCATCTTCGATCCAGCTGCCTAAGCGAAAGGAAAGGAAGGTGAACTATCTCGAGGGGCAGTGGCTATCAGCACCGCCCAGCACAGCGGGAAATCTCGCGCGCAGATGCATTGTCAAGAATGCCTTGTCCTGAAGATTGCAAGCATTGTACTAGCAAGAGGGTAAGGAAGTGGTATCTGTGAGGATGCTCAGGACAGACCAGCTCAGCAATGAGTGGAAGGACAGCCTACAACATGCCACAGCAGGAAGATTCAGACATCAAGCCGATTCTGGAATGGATGAAGGCCAGTGCTCCTAAGCCGAAGTGGAGTGACGTCTCAGCGATGAGTTCGACCACGAAAGCTATTGGGCCCAATGGGACAGCTTGCTGATTCAGGATGGAGTCCTGTGCCGTAAATGGGAAAATGGCCGGGAGAGACAGTTGTCATTTGCAAATGGTTGTCCTAAAGCTAAAGTACCGGATGTTCTACAGCTGTACCATAATGGTTGTTCAGGAGGCCACCTGGGAGTTAAACGAACTCTTTGAAGATCCGAGAACGGTTTTACTGGGTCCACTGTCGTAACGATGTCGAGGACTGGTGTCGCAAATGTACAAGTTGTGCGGCTGTAAAGGACCTCAAACTCGTAGTAGAGGTGCATTGAATTGTACAATGTTGGTGCACCATGGGAGAGGATAGCCGTTGACGTTGCAGGGCCGTTTCCGGAAAGTGAAAGTGGTAACAAGTATTTCATGGTTGTGATGGATTACTTCACTAAGTGGCCAGAAGTTTTCGCCATTCCAAATCAAGAAGCTTCAACTGTTGCAGATAAACTAGTTCATGAAGTCTTCTGTCGTTTTGGAGTACCTTTAGAGATTTACAGCGATCAAGGAAGGAATTTTGAGTCTCAAATATTCCAGGAAACTTGCCGAGTTATGGGTACTCGCAAAACAAGAACAACTTCTTACCACCCACAATCTGATGGAATGGTAGAACGATTTAATCAGACATTGAGAGGTACCTAGCAAAAGTTGTGGAAAAACGGCAACGAGACTGGACAGGCACATACAACCGTTTTGTTGTCATATCGAAGCGCTGTTCACGAAAGTACATCAGTGACACCAGCTTTAGCAAATTTTGGGAGAGAATTACGGCTGCCTGCAGACCTGATCACCGGAATACCACCTGATGCCCCACGCAGTATAACCGATTATGCAAATGACTTATGGAACAAAATGAATGAATTTATGAGCACGTCAGACAATCAGGACAGCAAACGTCTGAAAAGATGAAAACACGGTATGACCGCAAAATGAACAACAAAGGTTTGACGAAGGTTCACTAGTGGTTACACAATCCAGTTCGCAGCAGCGGAAATCTCCTAAGCTTCAAGCTAAATGGGACGGACCGTACCGATTGTGACAAGGATCAATGACGTAACCTACGGATACAGGTGCAAGAGGTACTCCTAAAATCGTCCATGTGGATCGACTGGCGCGTTATTATGGGGCCAATAATGCTCGGGACGAGCATGTCTTAGGAGGGCAGTGTTGCGCCCACTATTAATGTCTTTACATGGCAACACTAGCCACTAGCGCCCTCTAGTATCGAGTAGCAGAACTAGGAGAGTAAAGATCTTTCTAGAAATTTCGGGACCGATATGTACTCGAACATTCTAGATGTTTCCACAGTAGAAGGTTCTGGAAAGTATCGGAGGCGCTATATAGGCCGATATAGACCACGACCGAGGAGTATTGAATTGCGATACAAGCGAGGACTTCGAAGCGATACAACTACTAACTTAAGCGATCTGTAGTAAAATTGTATTTGTTATTAGTGTGGTTTAAAGTTGTAATTAGTGTTGTATAATTAAAGTGTCAATTTTGGTAATTCAATCGGCAGTTTTTAATTGTCTCGAACCCCAAGCTCGTAACAATAAGTATATAGATTTTTGAAAAAGGTTCTGACTTGGCCCTGGCTATTGATTTTCAAAATCCCCGCATTTTCCGCATAATACAAATCCCCAACCAACTTTAAATTCCCGCAATTGGAGAATTCCACACGGCAACGCTGACATGTGTAAATCCACAGCGAGGCGACGAGGCAGCGCGTGAGTAGAGTGAGTAGTATACCTAATGAATTGTTTCATACCGATCTAGATAAAAGCGAGCGCCGCGATATTATTGTCAGCATTTCGATTTTAAGTTTCACTGCTGGTTTTATGTTTAAGTATTTTCATGATTTTTTTTATGAAATATCGTTTCATTTAACTGTACTAACATGATGGAGCGTGAATAAAGTTGATAAAACGTTGTGAAAAGATGATTTTTTTCCTCGGGATCGAATTTCTTTGTGACCCATCATCATAGGTATCCTTAGTACTATCATCTGTCTTCGTTTTCGGGAGCGTTTCACAAACACCCGGTATAAGTAAACTGACCTTTTATTTTTTAACTCTAAACGGGACATGGATTTATTTATACACGCCAGTTATCAGGTTAACAATAAAAATAAACACAATATTTTAATGTTATTTATATAGAAAAACTGTACCTTTATACAATTAGTGTTTACTATAATTATATTCACATTAATTATAATTATTTTTGTTATAACCGATTGTGAAAAATAAAATTCAATCACCAGTTCACCAGCTTCATTAAAGCAAAGTTTCTCAGACATAAATTATTAATAATTATACAGGGTATTTTTGAAACGCTCCCGAAAACGAAGACAGATGATAGTACTAAGGATACCTATGATGATGGGTCACAAAAAATTGATCCCGAGGAAAAAAATCATCTTTTCACAACGTTTTATCAACTTTATTCACGCTCCATCATGTTATTACAGTTATTTGAAACGATTTTTCACAAAATAAATCATGAAAATACTTAAACATAAAACCAGCAGTGAAACTTAAAAGAAAATCATTGACAATAGGTCAATATCTCGCGGGCGCTGAACTTTATTCAGATCGGTATGAAACAATTCATTAGGTATACTACTCACTTACTCCTTCCCTTTCTTACACGCTGCTTAGTTTCAAAATACCTTGTATTTATATTTGTAGTGGAACAAATTTGCTTTAATAAAGTTAGTGATGATTTTAAATAAGAATAAAATTCTGGGCATGTTTTTATATATTGACCTTTGTTATCAACATCGCCTTTAGAACTGGAACCTGTAAGAGATTTTTTCCTGACGTGCAAAATCTATTCATTATAGAAAATGCTTTTTCTACTGGAGCATTTGTATCAGGTAGACATAAAATATATTTGATTGAAATGCAAAAAAAAATATGTTGAAGATTGTTGGTGAGAATGTGTTTAAATACTCCACCCAACGAGTTTCTGTGGAAACTTTTAAATTATCCTATTCGGTTATTTTTTGACGAGAAGTGACGTAGCTTGAAATTAATGTATATTCGTCAAATACTTCCGTATCTTTATTACAGTCAATATATCCATTTTCAATCAATACATCCAGTGCTTTTTGGAATATCTTCCCATGCAGGTATTTTTCTTAAATCTGCCCAATATACAATACAATACAATAATAACTTTATTTCAGGTATCAAGGACTTAAAAATTAATAACACTGGCCCATAGCAATATATACCTTAACCTAAAAATATATATAAAATATAGACATAACACTATTTAGGGAACTTTCTTCTTTGGCGCGTCCCTGTATCGGCGAAACACTACCCCAGAGGGCCAGAAATCGGGAGCGAGGAATGTCTCTTTGTGCTTTGCAGGAACCTGGAGTTCGTTGGATTTGAAGTTCGTTGACCTATTAGATTCCAGACGCTGCAAATGTAAAGAGATCGGATCCTCAATGCGGCATCGGCTTCGTTCTTCCACGAAACGCAGGACGTCTTCTCCCGACGTACTTTTGTCCAAACGGGAGATGTAGAGCTGTATGGTTGGCTCCACAACACGCAGAGTTGTACTCGCGTTTATTTTGGCGGGCCCACGCTGGTTACAGGCGGGTCTCGACCGACGCCTCTTCTCAACAAGAGTAAACCCGTCCTTATCAGTCTTGTTTCGGGTCACCACTGGAACTGATTTTATTTCCACATTCTTTCGCTTTCGACCACAAGAGGTGAAGATTTTCGGGCAACATCCGCAAACGTCTTCTCTTGTTGTGAGGTTGCCTTCGGCGGAGGAGTACTCTTGAGTTCAGTCAAGGGCTGAGGTTGTGATGCAATGACAACCGAGGTCGCCCTAGTTTCACGGTCATCAACCCGCTGACAGACGGTATCGCGTGACGGAGTCGCAATCATCGGTGAAATATGACTACTATTACGGTTACCGCGTATCGTATTTACATTCTGCGACGGCGTTGAATTCGCAGATGTTGTAATTATGCTGCGCAACGTAGTGACTTCGTTCCGATTCTTCAAATTTGAAACGGATGTCGGTGACTTCGGCTTTCAACGTGATGATGTCTTTCAACAATCTGGTCACGTCTACGTGATCGAACGTCACGGGAGGCAGCTTGTTGAGATCACGCACGACAAAAGTTGGGATGTCATCAGGGTCGATCTCATTGAACAGCCTGAAGATGTCTTGCAAGTCTTTCTTACCGCGTCCATCTCTGTGACGTGTGATAAGACTGAATTGAGTCACGGCTGAATCTGCTAACATCTTTTTCGCTTGGATGATCTCGTCCTCGGTGAAGCTTGTCATCAGTATCTGCTCCAGAGACACCTGGTCCATGACGTCCAATTTTTGTTGAACAAAGGCCAGGAACTCGAGGACTACGACGGTTTCGGAGCGTTTAGGTTGACACGCCATTTCGAATTATTTTCGCACAGTAGGTATGCTTAAGCTACGAAAATATTGTAGGTTCGGCATTAGAGCCGTCACATCATTATGAAGCGACTGCACTGACCGGTAGTAGAATCACGACTGATATACCAAATATCTCCATTTCTTTAGTAAGAAAGCAAGTCCACAGTTCCAGATTTTCATGGCTTGTTTTATAAAACTGCTTTACTGTACTTTGCTGTAGCTGCACTTTTCACAAACTCTTCATCAATATTATTTGGTTTCGGAAAACGGGACTATTTTGCGTCTATTACTATCATATTATATTTATGATTTAAACACAGCGTTACATACAGGGTTTGATGTATTCATTTTGGCTGAACGCCTTATAGCCAATGCTACATTAGATGAAGGAAATGATGGTGACGTTTAAGTTTATGTCATTTTGTACCATAGATATATACCTATTTTGTACAAGGAGTCATGTCAATGTCAAAATGTCAAATTTCCAAACAGTTCTGCAATCTGCATTCCTTGAGCAAATAAAAAAATTAAGCTTTTAGTCAAAATACACTGTCGTGAAAAAAATCTAAAATAATGAGTAAAGCAAAAGTTGCTGTTCGTGATATTTCACCGCTTTTGCAAGCGTTAAGAAATTTTCTTTTAGGAGTACGTAGAATTTAATACAATTCAATTATGTAATCAAATTAATTGCTTAACGAATTTCTTAAATGTTAAATTTCTTTGTAGAGAAATCATACAAAAGCAATACGATTCGAGCCGTTTTTATCAGCTAGAACTCAACCACCACCAGAAATTCCTGATGGACCAACACACAAGTTAGTATAGTTGTAACAATACAACCAATAATAATGAAGGGTGAGAAATTGTGTTATAAGAGAAAAGTGTGGTCTACAAGATGTTTTGACCAGGATTAAAAAAGGAATGCTTTAGTGGTTTGGACCTTTAAAAAGAATGAATGAAGATAGTGTGACAAAGCAAAATTAAGCTAATGAAGCGAGTGGCAGAGTCGGCAATAGTAGCCCTAGATGGAAGTTTATCGACTAAGTTAGCAATGTATTGAAGATAGGTTAATAAATTAAGAGTACCTTTATCCGACATTCATGTATGACATAAAAAATATTGGGAGATTTGTTTACTTCCTTCTGACTCAGGACCACAGTTTAAAGAGCCAACAGTTATGAAAATCCTTTGATGTCAGGCGATGCCGCATAGGTATTTAATATTTACACCGACGTTCCAAATATGTTAGGGAATGTGACAAAATTGGGAATAAAATAATTTTGGATAAAGTTAAAAACATTCATTGAACAAGATCATTTTTTATTACTACAAGAAAAAAATACATTTACAAGTGTTGCACTGACAAATATTGTTGTGACACTTTTTTTATAGATGTTTTCAGTTTCAAATTGTTAAATTTAATTATGTAGTGTTCATAATTAATTTGTGCACACTACATAATTATGCATACATTCGGATGAACAATTTTAACAAAACAAAAAATGAGGTAAACATGACCATGACCGTCATTTGAATTCAATGTAGTAACTCATATAACTATAACAGTAATTCACCATTATAGATATTATATTTTTCGAAAACGGTACTTAAAATTAGTTGAATAAGTACTATAAAACACACTAGCGTCAACCGCATGTTTTGTACAGCAGACTTAGTGGAGTGCGAATGCACACGGTTGCTCCGCCCCCTGCCCCGCAAGGCCACCGCCGTTGCCCTGTAGAAGTACGTTCATTTCACAACTGTTAGACACTTTAAACTGTCAGGACTGTGCTTTGAGGCGTTTCTTGGGAGAGGCCTGTGTTCTGCAGTGGACTTGTGATGGGTTGTAGTGATGATGATGATTTTCAAATCTTATATATACGAGGGGAGGTCAAAAAGTTCGCAGATAGAAAGGGAAAGGGGGTTTAACCCTAATACACTTCCCAGACCGTTCAAATAATTTATTTATACCACGGAAAAAAAATGTTTTGTCAGGGCCCTCAAAAGAGGCCGCAAAGTAGAAATTGCCGACTTCACTTCTTCGTCATCTGTAAATTCCTTTCCCCAAAGCTCTTTTTTCATATTTGGGAAGAAATAATAATCCGAAGCGACCAAATCTGGACTATAGGGAGGGTGGTTTAAAGTTGAAGCCGCACTTGTGAAAGGAAACAATCGCAACTTGAGTCTTGTGAATAAGTGCGTTGTCATGCTAAAGAGCACACCTTAAGACCATTTTCCTCTTGTTTTTTCTTTAATCACATCTGTTAATTTTTCTAGTAGCATAGTGTAACTCTGTCCCGTAATATTGACACCTTTATCTTTATAATCAACTAATAAAATGCTCTCTGAATCACAAAAAACTGAAGCCATAATCTTTCCAGCCGATTGTGACACCTTGAACTTCTTAAGCGATGCTGCGCCTTTTAATGCCACTGCACTCCTGCTTTAATTTAGGTTCACAGTGATTAACCAAGTCTCATTCCCAGTCACAATTCGGTTCATAATTTTGTCCCTGTTCTCACTACACAGGTCCAAAAACTTGTGCGATCACTCGACCCGGTGCTGTTTCAGAAGCAGTATGAGCATTCTTGGCACCCATCTTGCACTGACCTTAGACATGCTAGATGGTCATGGAGCATGTTTAAAACAGTTGTAGATGTTCAGGCAAGCATCTTCAAGAACAAGTTTTCAACTGTTTGACAATGTCTGAGGAAGTTGCCTTAATCGGTCGGCTTGAGCGCTGATTGTCATCAATTGAGTCTGCCTTGCTTGAAAAGGCTACGCCACTTATAAATCGTTTTCAGGACAAGAGTCCCCGTAAACAGATGACATCTCTCCCATAATAATATATGGCGTTTTTCCTTGCCGAGTGAGAGTGAGGATCTTAATTACGTCACAAAACTCAATTTTCTCCATTGTTAGTGTTCACTTCCTGATTGACTTGTTTATCCTGTGATATCTCAAAGGTTAATGAACCGATCTGGCTGAAACTTCGTATTTATAGTTATATTGAGTCACCAAGTAGTGACTGTTAAAAAAATTCCCCCTCCCCTCATGCATTTTACACAGTTGCACTTTTTTATTTCTTTGCTATTTAGAATTATTAATAATTACTTGAATATATTACCTTTCAGGCATGCTCACAATTATTATTACACACATGATGCACGCAGAGAAGTGAAACCACCACTAGATCTTACACAGCAGTTGCTAACTGATGGTGCAGAAAAAGGGTGGGTACTTTGCTATATTTATTTATTTACCCTTTCGTGCACAAGGTAGTACATATGGTGGACTTATAGGGCATTCTCTCCCAGTCGACCATTAGGCTAAACAGAGATAGACATATAAGAGGCGGTGCAGCGTTAATCAAGATAGAAAGGGTTAAAAAATTATATAAATAAAATACATACAATATATACATATATAAAAATATATGTATATGCCAATTGACTTTTTTACAGTGGGGGAAAAATGGTGTAATAGGTGAATGACGTAGAAGCCTATGGCATAGTTTTATTTTTAAAAGTAAACTTTGCCATGTGATGGCAACATAAAAATGTCCATCCTATTGCCTGCTGTGGGTGTTGTAATTGTAAGTGGCAACTATGAGAAATGAAACAGGAAATGAACAGCAGCATCTTCCTGACAACAATTCAAAATAATCAAAAACTTTGGTTTCTAACCCACCTGCCAAGCATAGCGACTATGGCAAATGAGGCAGTCTATAGGGGAGGCCTATGTTCAGCAAAGGACTTTTGATAAGTACAACAACAGTTTTTACGTGGTAGAGCCATGCTGCAGCTATATTAGTAGTATAGTTGTAGTACGAATGGGTCGGCTCGACCGGGGAAGGACCACGCTCTCACAGAATACCAGCGTAAAATGGCAGCTTAACGCTGCTGTGTTTCGTATGGTGAGTGTAGAGAACCGAGACCCTTTTACTGGAAAGAGGCATTCCATCTTAGTCCTCACGGGTGACAACGCATCTGCATTTTGATTCTTTATTGAAGATAGATGTAGATGTCTATGGGTCACAGCAACCACTCACCATCAGGTGGACTGTGTGCTCGTTTGTCAACCTATCCTATAAAAAAAAAAAAAAAAATCTTGAGACTGGGCTGTAATGAATGTATAAATTAAAGAAACTTATTGACGTGACAACGTCTTATAAATTGGTTTGCCGGGTGACACTTCAAGAAACTGCGTTACGCTCCGCTCACGTTATGCGCTAACAATGAGAGCGAGTGAGAGGCACGCGTCCCTTCCACTCGGGCATGGTTAGCCCGCCTAAGAGCGAGAGAGACAGACATAATAAAATTATTTTACCACTCAAAGTCGTTGTCACGTAAAACTTTCGCCCGTATACCGACTTTACAGGCAACCAATTTTTTTTGAAAAAAAAAAAGGCATCGAAAATTATTAAAAATATCGAATTTAAAATCATATGCAGGGTTAATTTAAAATTTCATACTTTATGCATGGTGTACTAATGAATGAATCTGTAACACCCTTGACCTTGAAACAGCCGCTCATTAAGTTTACTTCAAATTAGTAGTATTTATTAATCAATCAGTAGACCAATAGAAAAATATCAATTTCATATGTCAATAAAAAATAAATTTAAAAATATCTATGTACCTATCATCATACCAGGTAAAAATTTAGCCAGTATATTTATTTTAAATTGAATTCAATATATCAAAAAAAATATGCGCCATATGCTTAGTGATAGGAAAACATCGCGTCAGAACCTGCCTGTGTGAGAAAATTAAAATGTTTTAAAAACATGTTATTCTGTGAAGAGCAGCATGACCGACTGACTATAGATTTTCAGAAGTGTGTAGACCCATACGCAACATCGTTTTCTATTATATACTTACTTTCTAATTAAAGTTTTACTTTATTTCAGGGCTCCTAGACAAGCAGCAGTATCGGTACCAACGCCTGGAAAAGTACATCATTGGGATCAGCATTACTAGTCTGTTGCTAAGCATCTCACTTAGCAAATGTAAAATAAACCTTTAATATAGACGTTACATAGTTAGTTGAGTTTTTTTTACAATTATTGACAGAGCATAGAAAAGATTTCAGATACAGAGATGAAAACACTACTTTTTTTTACTAGATGGTAGGACTATTTTTCCACCAAAAAGCATTGCCTGCACTGCTTTGTTCCGGTCTGAGTGTATAATACAGCTGGAATAATTAAAGGCTGTGAGGCATTCCATCTTAATCCTCAAATCCGCATCTAATTACCTTCCTTGTTTGTTTTGTACATGTAAAGCTGTTGGTCCTGCGCTTGATTTATTCCGTAGTGTTCGATTGCAATGTCCCATCGGACTAAAAGAGTGCACCTGTGCACTATATAGGCTAGTTTCTGTTACGACTGGCCTCTGTGACTGAATTTTAGTCTAGAAGACATTATTACTCGGAACACTAATAGTTTTACAAAAAAATATTTCATAATAGACGAGGAAAAAATGAAACAAGATATTTCACAATTTGTATATTTTTTACAAAAGTTAAGAAACAACAGCAAAACAAAAACAAACCAATAGAAGATTAATAAAATAAAAATTAAAAAAAACTCCGAAACAAAAAGAGCTGATGATCAAACGGCTGAACAGAAAAACTTAATTAAAATCGGTTCATCCGTTCAGGAGCTATGATGCCACAGACAGACAAACAGATACACAAAAGATACACACTACAAACATAACACCCCTCTGTTTTCATCAGGGGTTAAAAATAGTATACACAGCATCAACATAAATTTCGATATCTTACATTAATAAAGCCAAATACTCTTCTTTTAAACGAGTAAAATGTTTTATTTTGTTTTCGTTACTTTCTTTCTGATAAGTTTTATTTACTTTCGAAAGTCTATATCCCGCAAAAAAAATAAAACGTTAATCAGTTAGTTAAAAAAAATCCAAATTATCCACTCAATTTAAAAGCATGGTTTTAACCGGAGAATTTTCAAAATACCTAAACACTCACTGTAAAACTGGAAAATATCACGTAATAAGAAACTTGAATATAATATTAGGTTATTATAAAAAATATTACGTAACTGTTAATTTTTCAACCCCTAAAAACAAATAGCGTAACAAGATCATTGTTTTAAACAACTTGTATGTTGTTGTTGTTACTTTTTTAAAGAGACAATTTTTGAGATTTCTAAATCTTAAAAAATATACCAAAATAATTTAAGTAATTTTGTGGAATAGTTATGAGTTTTGCAGAAAATTAGGTATATTATCTGTGACGCCCATACAACACAAATTAATAATTCCTTCCGTAATGTGCATGCTTGCCTTACTAAAATATAAAATTCTTAAACTTCGTTTCTGCTTCTAAAAAGAAAGAATATAAAAATGTAATTTAGTGTCCGTTTTTTCGTAAATAAAAAGGCGAACAAACTAGCAGTCAATAATTCTGACCATCGAAAAAAGCAGTACTAAGCAGATAATATATCCTGTGGAAAGCATTACAATCGAAAAAAAGAAGAAGCCACAAAAATCTTGTAGCCGAAAAGATGGTGAAGTCAGCATACTTTATAAACATTACATTGGTTGTGGTAATGGTGAATCGAGAGTATTATCACAATCATTAAAAGCATAGACTTATTAGAAGAGGCTACCACAAAAGTAAATAAAACCACCACAACAGGAATGGCTACCATAACAGTTAATAAAGTAAAAATTAGTAAAATGCCTCTGTTAAAACTAATACTAAATTGGTCAGATATCTTAAGTCGTACCTAAGTATACTTTTTTATTATATCAATGATATACGATTTGTTATTACTTATACTCTTGAATATTAAACTGGAGGAAACCATTTTAACGGATTTCATTGCATTAGTTAACCCTGTCACAATGAGAGCTGCAAGCAAACTTCAGGAAATTCAAATGATTTATTTTAAACGCAATATGATACCTTAAAACTTGTTCTATTCAATGTTAACTAGTATTATTGTATGATATTTTTTTACTAACCTTACCATATATAGTTGTACACTAATTAACGAGGTTACTTCGGCTAAACATTTTAGGAAAAGTATGATAGGGCGAGAAACACTTCACAAATATTAGGCGCACCCTATTACGAAAACATTAATTAAGTTCTATTTACTACACTAGAACTGATACCTAATACATTATTACTATCAATCGTACACACTTCAAGATTACTAACTATACTATGTACTGATTAGGTGATTTCTAAAAATATCGTTATTTTTTAAATACAATAATTAGCTACTGCTACATTAATTTTTATTTGTCAACGGTCATTGTCATAACTACAGATGGATAAATATTATCATTTCAATTATAATTTTTGCCCAGTATGACAAAAGAAATATACTACGCATACTATATTATCGCCTCTACAAACTCATAATAGTAATCGGAGTACAGTTGAAGCTATCTACATAACTTAACCAACAGAACTACATTATTATAATGCAAGTAACGGTGACAATCGAGCACAGTCCACCCTTTTTTGTGAAATGGAAAAATCAAAATGCAAATATTTTACCCTTGAGAACTAACATAGAATGCGTGATTACCTATAAAAAAGATTTTCGTCACTTAAAACACAGTAACATTATGTTGCAATTTTACGCTGGCATTCTGTGAGAGCGATTACATAGAATGCGTGATTAACTATAAAAAAGATTTACGTCACTTAAAACACATTAACATTATGTTGCAATTTTACGCTGGTATTCTGTGAGAGCGTTGCCTTTCACATCCCCAGTAAATATTTGATAATACTTGTGTTGGGGCAAATATAATATGTATCTACCACCTCCTGTGAGTCAAGTGTTGGCAAGCACTTGACTCTCTGGGCGAGAGCTGATAAAAAAGCAGGATTGTGATAGATAACAATATGGCCGCCTCGTCGGCTCGTCTGCCCGGCCTCGCGCTTGACAAGAGCTGCAAGCTTCGTACCACAAAACTGTGCTTGCGAGCAATAAGCGACGTTCGAAACACACATTGCGATACCTAAGCGACAGCGACGCTATTGTGAGACGTTTTCATATTATTTCAACTCTCGCCCAACAGACTTTAGAAAATGTTTGTTTCTAACAAATGGAAATATTAGTTTTATGTACTGAATTGATTGTCATATTTTTTTCATAAACCACCGCGGGCTAGCTCCATGATTAATTTACTTCTATTTTATTGTTAAAATACATTTATTAATGTTTAATTATTCAATAAAATATGTACATTAATTAATATGCCAATGTCAAATTAGTGTGTTATTTGATTAAAGTTTATATTATAATAATTTATCGATTTTTAATATTATACATTGTTTCAACTGAAAGTTTTTTCATCGTATACATTAAACATTATAAAATTTGAAGAGGATATCCTGGCAGCGTTTAGCCCATACAAACATTAAAGTTTATATAATAATAATTTTTCGATTTTTATTATTATACAATGTTTCAATTGAAGATTTTTTCATCTTATACACTAAATATTATAAAATTTGAAGAGGATATCCTGGCAGTGTTTAGCCCATACAAACATATTCCTTTGTTTTTTTCTCTAGATATTGACACTAGAGCAAATATTCTTTACAATACAATCTACGCATACATATATGTACCACTGCATGTTCCTGTGTTTTGTTTTTCTTATTCTATAAATGGCTTTTAAAACTAGGTTCAATAACTAAAACTGCACAGTTATTCCGCCGTTATTTAACATCCAGCAAACAAATTTAACGAACATAAAAATAAATATTAATTTAATCGGTCTAGTTTTAAGAACCGGAGTAGGAAACAAGGGAATAGGGATGATAATTTCGCCAAATTTTTATAGCAGTTGTCTCCCTCGGTTGCCTAGCTTGATCGTTTGGGCGCAGCGCGACAACAATATATCATTAAAAACCTATTCGACAGATTTCTTACTGCCCAAATATTCTCTCAAATACAAATTGTTACAACAAAAAACACCACACTTATATGAAATTGATTATTTAGAAAAGAAAAACACTGAGAGTTAAAAAGAGAGATGATTTATATTAAACCTGGGTCAGTCGGAATTGTATTTAAAGAATTATTATAATACATATTTATTATTCAGAATTAATCACTGGAATCCGTAGTGTCCATTGGTGTCCTAATACGCATTGTGGAGAAGTTGCCAAAACTGAATGTTCTACCTCTCAGTGGTCTCCGGGACCTATATCTAAACCTTTGTCATTTATCTTCCCCATCCACTTGTTTCCTGAACTGCATGGCATCACCGTAGGCTTTCTTAACAGCCTTCCTCTCGGTGGGTTTCCTAGATTCGACTAGTTTAGCTTGGTCTACGCTCTTATCTACACCTAAAAGCTCCAATTTATTAGGAGGGAGCCACTGCCAAGTGCGTTTGACATCAAAAAACAATACCAGATATAATATTGGCTCGTGGAATGATTCTTTTTTAGATTCAAAACATCCTGAGGTGGGACCGGTAAAGGCACTCCATTGTATATGAAGCCTTTGGGAATCTTCGGGTCTATGATCAATGCTGGGTACCACGGGTATCCCCTATAAAAAGAAATAAAACATCCATTATCTCATCTCGTTCAGTGGGTATTGTAATAATCAATAAGGTAAACAGTTAAAAGGTCTTGCGACCTCTGACTGAACCAAATCTAGCCTATCATAGGCTCATAATGCAATCACTAATTCCCCGTGCAAATCCTACTTAAAAGGGATGGGCTTATGTCCAGCAGTGGGCTGCTTTCAGGCTGATGTGAGATTAAAAAATCAATACCAACCTGCATTTCGCCCACACCAACTGTAACGGCTCAAGATGAATGGTTGATTGTGTATTCTTTACCGGTGTCTTCGATGTGGACGATCTTGTGCCACGACCCTGATCAAAATTAATTAAATACAATTTATTCTGTATTGATAAAATAAAATTGAAGTCTCTGTCTGTCTGTAATATTGAAATAACTGCTTTTTATCGAGCTCAGTGAGTTTATTTGGATGCCATAAAGACATTATTAACCATTTATAAAATTATCGTCTGTCTGTCTGTCCGGGCTAATCTTTGAAATGGCTGAACCGATTGGGATGAAACTTCACAAACAGATATAGAGCAATACCAGGAGTGATCTAAGTTATATTTTTTCCGAAAACCTTGAGGATTTTTTTTAAATAGGAAAATTCATAAAATAACGATCACTGATGATTACTTTTGAAAATCTATAAGACGCTACGTTAATAGATCCCGAGCAAAGTCAGGGCGAGTCGTTAAAATTATCATACAGCGTTATTTTTCAAAGAGCAGCCAAATTTTAAACTTAAGTTTAAATATATAATGCTATACTGTTATTGCAGTTTTTGAAAATACGAGTTAATAAAGCTTCTACTTTTATTTGAAATTATCCCAAACTGAATGTGATTTATGGGCAACAACGTTTTAGCCTACCGATCGTTTACGAAAGTGTGCGTGCGCATTAAAGTCAGTTAAAATAATGCATTACCACCACGCATTTTGAATTTAAAAGTTAAAAAGTACAGAATGTTTGAGTTTTTTTAATCAATTTTTCTTCACCATTTGGCTATATTACTGATTCTGAACCTTCTCTGCAAATTTGGCCGGTTATTGCAAAATAACCCTGTATAGTTTTTTTTTATAGTATAGGGTGACAAACGAGCACACAGTCCACCTGATGGTAAGTGGATACTGTGGCCCATAGACATCTACATTTATCCTCAATTAGGAATCAAAATGCAGATGCGTTGTTACCCGTGAGGACTAAGGCCTCGTTTCCAGTAAAAAGGGTCTCCGGTTCTCTACACTCACCATACGAAACACAGCAGCATTACGCTGCTATTTTACGCTGGTTTTCTGTGAGAGCGTGGTCCTACCCCGGTCGAGCCGACCCATTCGCGCTACAACCATAATATAGTTGCAGCGTGGCTCTATCACGTAAAAAAGTGTTAATAGCCGGAGAGCTGGCCGCCACTTTGACTAACATTATAAATACAACTAATAACTATAAAAATTAAGATTGCCTGCCAAGTGTGGCAACTATTATCCCCCTATGGGGCATTCTATGTGGTAAGCCTAAGGTCAGTGGACTAATGAAAGACTGTTATAATATATCGCTGTATTAATATGATATAAAAGCCAGTACAATTACTGGCTATGAGGCATTCAATCTTTGTCCGCAGAGGTGACAATAAAATTGTAATCTTCTGTGTAGTTGGATGCAGGTACCGACAGGCTTTAGTAGCCACTTAACATCAGGTGGACTGTAAGTTCGTTTGTCATTGAATAAAACTAATATTACTTTAACTTATTTTTAATTACCGACGTTTCAGTTGCTTTACAGCGCCCATGGTCACGGGGTAATTGAGATGTTTGACATTCTGATGTCAAAGTTAATACGGGTTACCTTCAGCTTTTGAATAATTATGCCGTGGAAGGAAAAGGGGAGATCTCCCGCCGAGCAAGGTTACCTTTACGAAAAACTCACCCATTAATTAAAATTATTAATGGATTATTAAATTGATTCACCTTCTCCATCTAATATTTCATTATGATGAAATTTTGGATCATTATTAGCACTATGTTTAAGTATTCAAATTTTAAGAGGATTATTTTTAATCATATATTATATACTGCTAATACTCTGAATTAGCCTTTTATAATGTAAATTATATTTGTCGAAATGTTAAATTATGGATGATTAATTCGAACCTTACATGCTTAATATGGGGGGGCTTCATTTTTTTTATCTGCATTTATTTACATATTGGACGAGGAATTTACTATGAATCATTTAATTTAAAATATACTTGAATAGTAAGTGATCGGCCGGGGAGCGGCCAACGCTCCATGTGTTATTTCGGAGCTGTTCTATATATACCACGTTAACTTCAGAACTTTGATAGCGCGATTTACGCTTCGGTGCGTTTTCGCTTACGGCGCGACGACAGCGCCGCGACGCCACGATGTCATTTCACTTGTCACTTCAGCTTTATAAAAAACATTTTTTTTTTGATTTTGTTGATTGACATACTATTACCGTTACAGCATATTAAAAGTCCACTGCCGAAAAAGCCCTCGCCCATAGATTGCCTCATAAGGGGAAATATTTTCCAAAGTTGCGACGCTTAGCAGGCGAGTTGGCTACAGCAGTTTTTTTTATTTCCAGTTATTATTAGGAAGACGCTGATGCCCATCTCCTGGTTTGTTTCCCTCTTACGACACCTACGGGACGATATGGGGTAGTAGTAGATATTCTTACACAGCATCTACACGGTCATGTTGATTGACAATCTTTTTTTTATGGGAAAAGGGTGTAAACGGGCACGCAGTCCACCTGATGGTAAGTGGTTGCTGTGGCCCATAGACATCTACATCTGTCCTCGATTACGAATCAAAATGCAGATGCGTCACCCGTGAGCACTAAGATGGAATGCCTCGTTTCCAGTGAAAAGGGTCGATGAACATTTTGTGGAATTTCTTTGAGTGAATGTCACCTTTGCCGGAGTCGACGGCATTTCACCGTCCGAGTGATCAACTGCACTGCGTCTTCCTCGGCGACGCCGCTCGCCTCCACTGCCTTCTAGCGCTGATTCCATTGTCTCGTTGTAGCTCGACCTTATTTAAATATACATAGAATTTTATACTGCAAACAATCTTCTATGTAAGAAGAGATAATGTCTGGTGATATAGTTTATAAAACGTGTATATGTGTATTATTGTGTATAGTTCATTTTATTTAAGCTCTAGAGGCCCTAAGTAAATAAATAAACGACAACTATATGTAAGAAAAAATTGTAATTATAAAAAGCCCATTCTTGGTTTTTGTTATAATTGAATTATTTGTAGTTTATTATAACAATAAAAACGAGTCTGGCACACTTCTACTTGGCAACAATAACTACTATGATAATACGAACTTAATTAGATAGAAAATGTATAGTTGGATGGTATCTGTATCCTATTTGAATACTGGATTCTTATGTATGATTGGATACAAAAAGTTATATTAGGTATTAAAATATATTAGGTAGTTTGACTATATAATACTATATAGGCTAAAATGTAAAAACTGCTTCAAATTACATGTAATGTGTTTAAAAGGTAAATAAAAGCATTTACAATTACTAATAGGTACGCTAAAAATCCCAGCTAGTCCATTAAAATCTAAAACTTTAATCAGGAAATCGACAAAATTCTGAGAGACTACTAAAAGTACCAAATTCAACAATTATAAAATAACTACTGCATACAAGTCCAGTAACATTAATAACGACTCACCCGTCGCTAGAACTAAACGAACAAGAGCGATCTGAAGCGTTGTCGTCGTCATCGTAGTGTGTGCACGAGGAGCATGATTGTGACCACGCAGAGCTGCTACTTGAAGATCTGTAGCAATACGTTATCTTTATATATACATAAAATATAATTCTTCTGCACGTGTGTTTATTACTGAACTCCTAAATGGCTGGACCGATTTTGATGAAATTTTGTGTGTGTTTGAGTGGGTAGTTTAGATTCACAATTTGACCCGGTAAGTGGCGCTGTTGTCGAGATCCAGAAATAACCCGTAAGAAGCAGGGATGATCGCTAGTTAAAATAAAATTTTAGATTTAAATAAAACCACTTACGCATTTCATCGTGTTCTATCATCATCACCATCAGCCTGCGACAACCAACTGCTGGACATCAACGTTCGTACATTGTATCTCTTACCTTTTTTAAGTTACCCACGTTTTTTTGGTTAGATATTACTTTGTGTTGACTTTCCTAGTAATTTTATTTATAAACACGTAATTTTTTTACATTCTGCGAGAGCGCAGTCCTCTACGCCGGTTTCATTGCTATTGTTATATGCTTTGCCATTTTGGAAGGACTTTTTTTAAATAGTATAGATGACAAACGAGCACACAGCCCACCTGATGGTAAGTGGTTGCTGTGACCCATAGACATCTACATCTATCCTCAATAAAGAATCAAAATGCAGATGCGTTGTCAGCCGTGAGGACTAAGATGGAATGCCTCTTTTCCAGTAAAAAGGGTCTCCGGTTCTCTACACTCACCATACGAAACACAGCAGTGTTAAGCTGCTATTTTACGCTGGTATTCTGTGAGAGCGTGGTCCTTCCCGGTCGAGCCGACCCTTCGTGCTACAACTATACTACTAATATAGCTGCAGCATGGCTCTACCACTTAAAAGTCTAGCACCAATTTTCAAACATAAAAGATACTCTCAGATTGGGCCTCAATGTTAAATGTGACACTATATTCTTCATAGATTAATTATTAATGTGATTTAAAAATACTAATACTAAATAGACAAAATACTCAAAAATAGAAAATGGCAGTTACCCTTACTTTTTGGCAACTTTGCCATCGGGTTTTTCTATAAAATAAGAGGTTTAACTTCAAGGATGAAGGTAAGTTTACCACATAATGTAATACACAATACTCCTCAGAGTTATGATTTGCTCCTCTAATTGTGTTGCAAGTAAGAAAATTTATGCTAGTGGCAAAGTTGCCCACCCATTATTAAATTTTTCATACAAACTTAAAATATGTGTCAGGGTTGTCAAAAATACTTAATTACGTATTTTACGTCATTTTTGAAGTAAAACTTCTTTATCGACGTAGTGAAGAAATTTAGTACGGTATTAAAAAAATGTCATGTTATCTTGTAACTTTTTTGCGTAAGCCTAATTTAACCTACTTATGTAAAATATAAAATAAAAGAAGAATGATATGTCGTAGAGAAGTTTCACTTCGTACATGTGTACACATTTACACGCACAATTTTATATTTTATTTATGTCTTGTCACAATAATTTCTTAGGCAAAAATCTAAAATATATCAAACAAAAATACTCTCGTCTAAAATTAAAAATCAAATCGGTGCAATAATAGGCTTAAATTCATTATAGTATAGATCAAAAATAAAGCTTGTCACAATCATTTTTAACAAGTATTCGTATTTTATTACGATCAGATAAAAAAAAATCTAATCAACCTAAATATTTCCCACGATAACAAAACATTCATAATCATTAAAAATGACACTGTTCTTTAGGTACACACTAAGTTGAAAATATGAAATGCACTGAGCAGTAATAATATTATTAATACCCGACAACGCAGTAAAGATAATATAGATTTCTCTTTTCTATTCCTTCACTTTTGATAAAGATGAATCTATGAACGATTAAGGCTGCCAAGGTGAAACTATACAAACATTCATACATAGAATGTCAAGTATAGAATCCCTTCTTTGAATCGCCGTAATCGGTTAAAAATATAAGTTGAAAGTGACAACAACTCTTGGTTGTAGCAAAATATGGCAAAGTAACCGTCACATCGTGGCATCACTATGCCAAGTCAGTTTTATAGATAAATATTAAGACAACAAAGTTAAAAACAAAATATTATATCTCCTAACCATTAATATTACCTTATTACAATGATATAGATACCTACATTCAGTATTTCAAACAAAATCAACAAAAGTTCTGGAACACTATACAAAGAGGTTACATCGCCGGCTCAATTCCGCGTTAAAATAAAATGCCAAAATTAACACTCATGTTGCCACATCGAAAACAATGCTGTCAATTAGTTATTAAATTTTCATCCAAAAATGGCATATCTCGAAAAACGTTACGTTGTCCGTGTTAATTAGGGAAAGAGTTTGTGTTGTCTATATCGATTATATAATAAATTGAAAATTATGTTTATTATGAAAATATATTTAGGTTGGTACAATGATACAATATTTTTTAAAGAAAAAAAAAGTTTGAATATAATAATATAATAAATAGACGGTATTGGCGGGGATATTCATCCCTTTTCCAAAATAACAAAACTAAATTATTCAATAAACTATTTATACACATCATCATAATCACTAAATTAAAACGACGTGTTGCATTTACACACCAATGAAAAAAGGAGCAATGTAATTTATCTTATATTATATTAACCATAAGAAGGTTATTTCCGTAATTGTAACTGCGAAATATGCGTATTCGCATCTCTAGTCTTAGTTACCGCGCGCTTCTTGTCATCATTTTGTTCCTAAAAGAAAGAAAGAAAGAAAGAAAGAAGAAGAAGAGAAGTGCGGACTTTATAGTTAAATTTGGAGAAGTTGTTATACCCTCTCCCCTCATTCCATCCTAAATTACATACACTAGTATAAAAAATTAAAATAAATAGTTCATACATACTAACCTAGAAAGAGCCAAATCGCTGTCGGAGCCAACTTCTCCCGGTGGTCCTCTGTACTGCAAGAAAGAAGCTGGCACTGGTGTTGATACGCCTTTACTAGTTTCAGTTCCGGGGACAGCCCTAGACGAATATAAACTAATATCAGTTGTAAAATAAATAATCGGCTAAGTGCGAGTCGGTCTCACGCATGAAGGGTTCCGTACCATCGTAAAACACGTTTCTCTAGTAGGAGAGCCCCTTTAATTTTATAACAAAAATAAATTAACAAATTTAAATAAATATGTAATTTTATATAAAAGCAGCTTTTATTAGTTCTGTTTCTTTTACGAAATAAATGAAAGCCTTACCTAAACAAATCGGGCGTGGAGACGGATTTCTCCTTGTCATGTTTCCTTGGCCTGCCGCGTCCCTTCTTACGAGGAGATGTTTGTAGAGTAGGTCGCCCTAAACTCGCCGACAACGTTGGTAGGGACGCTAAGTGCAATTTGTTATGGCAATATTACGTCACATTTTATAGGAAAGACTGTCACAGTACTTCTGAATAAATATTGTGCATCGGCTAATTTCGTATTTCCAAATAGATACTTAAAGCTCGCGATTATACAATAAACTCGACGTCGAATAAGTTCAATGCCTACGAAGTTAAAAAAAAGGTAATTTCGTACCTTCATGAATTAAATTATAATGCCACTGATGCTTTAATATCCCAAACCTACAAACTGTATCCACAAACACGCACACAAGACACGCCATCACTTTCACACACACACACACACACACACACACACACACACACACACACACACACACACACACACACACACACACACACACACACACACACACACACACACACACACACAGCACACCGCGCGGACGCACGCACACACACACACACCACGCGCGCTCTTTCTCACACACACACCCCACAGCGCACCACACACACACAGAGCACAGCACTCACGCACACGCACACACACACACACACACACACAGCACACCGCGCGCACGCACACACACACACACACACACACACACACACCACGCGCGCTCTATCTCACACACACACCCCACAGCGCACCACACACACACAGAGCACAGCACTCCACGCACACACACACACACACAGCACACCGCGCGCACGCACGCGCGCTCTCTCACACACACACCCTACAGCGCACCACACACACACCCCACAGCGCACCACACACACACAGAGCACAGCACTCACGCACACACACACACACAGCACACTGCGCACGCACGCACACACACACCACGCGCGCTCTTTCACACACACACCCCACAGCGCACCACACACACACCCTACAGCGCACACACACACACAGAGCACAGCACTCACGCACACACACACACACACACACACACACACAGCACACCGCGCGCACGCACGCACACGCACACACACACACACGCACGCTCTCTCTCACCCACACCCACACCCACACACACTCACACACACGCACACACTCACACCCACACTCACACTCACACACTCTCACACACACACACACTCACACACTCTCTCACACACACACACACACTCCATACCATACATATTCATCACCGAACTTTTCTTTTTCTTAAACTGCTTACCATAATGTAATCATGTATATAAATATGTATAGGATAGCTTTTAAAGAGCCGAACCACTGACTTTCATAACACAGGTTACCCTAGCATGAAAGTCAGGGGATCAACTTATTTCTACTTATTCTAGGTCACTATCTTACTTATTCTAGGAACTCATTCTAGGTCATTTATGCTAGCCATCTTGTTACAATTCTACAAACAAATCTACAATAACTTTGTGTTAAGTTTAAGGCTTTGTTTGTCAATAAAAATTTATTATTATTATTATTATAATACTTCTTACCTTGAAAAACAAAACACGATGGTGGTTATACAGCTCTGTATGACTCATTTACGTCTTTTCTGACTGATTCTTCAATTAATTACTGTCTTAGAAATGATATTGACATTTATTCGTTTGTGATAAAGTTGAAATTACGTGTGATTTTTTGGACCAAATTACTTTCGTCAATCGTTTTTGTAATGTACAATACGATTGTTTCCGATGTTTACCGATGAACAATTTTTATTCTGAAGTACTTACTGAATATTTAAAAAAAAACAATAAGGTTAATATTTTATCTTCTCTACTTCACCTCAATAAAGTCCATCACTGAACATTGGCCTCTTCATTTTTTTTAATTTTTGTTTGCCATCACTACGCTTGGCAGGCGGATTAACGATCGCAGTACCAGAAGTCTCGTATCTTTGTCGCCAGTCGGGGCATTTTACATCTGGCGTAAAACAAAATGTAACCGCCTTCTTTTGGAAACCATAAAATCTTAACGGCTTTTTATTTACAGGTTGATAGTACTTATTTTTCGCCTTAGAGCCCGTCTAGGTAGGTACCTATTTCTATCGCCATATAGCAATACTGAGAGCCGTATTGACGGCTTAGCCGCGATAGTTAGGAGGCGGTGTGCCTCTATGCTGACCCGTTTGCGGAACAGTACCAACAGTATCCTTGGGGTATTCGTTGATCGGTGGGACTTGACACTTCTACAAGCGTTAGTGCGGGTCCACATAGCATAACAGTGTATATGTTGTTGTGTGGATCTATCTCACAATTGTTTGAATTTTTCTGTTGTTTTTATAGTTTTTTTAATGTATTTTTTTAACAACCCTAGCTATAATTTTAATTTGTTAAAAACTCATATGGGCTCTGCCGAAATAAATAAAATAAATAAATACTGGCACTACTGTGTACCGAATTAAAGAGTATAGAGAGCCAGTGCAATTATAGGCTGTTAGTTATTCCATCTTAGTACTCAGAGGTGACAACGCATCTGTATCCTATTTTCTTAGAAATTGGTTGCAGGTGTCCATGGACTGCAGTATCCACTTACTATCAGGAAAGCGGAGTATAAATTCGTTCGTCACTTAAATTTTACGAAAATATCAAAATCCACTGCAAACTATTATTTAAACGGCAATACAGGAACAGCAGTCCGACGGAACGAAGTTCCTGTTCAAAGTTATTGGGTATAATATGTATATAAGTTTGTTTGTGTGTTAGGTTTGAAATATTTAGTCTATCTGATACTTTGTGATCTCCAGCATAGATAACATTACTTTTTTTTTGTTTTATATAATTTTATTTCTGTAGAAATATTTGCCATGCCTTGGAATTGAACTGGAAGTTAGAAGACCACGATGTTACATGGAGAAAAACCACTTAACCAATAAAACAAAATCATAAAAAAAATTACTTACCGTCAGAGCCAAAGCTTTTTGGGGGTGTTGCTATAGTTGACGGCGTCACCAACAACGTGGGCTTTCTGAGTCCACTGCTTAATAGCCCAATACCTAAAATATTCAAATCAATTAATATTTATAAAATGGCTGCCATTTGTCATGTCATAAACATCGAAAATCAGTCATTCGTTTGAAATACCATAAAAGTAAAAGTTACAGCCTTTATACGTCCCACAACTGGGCACAGGCCTCCTCGTATTTCTGAGAGGGAATAAGGGCAAGGAAGTGTCTGCCGCTCTGTTTTAATGCGTGTTGGCGGACTTTACATGTTATTGAAATATTTTTTATTATATTTAAAATATGCTGGATTCTTCGGTATGTTTCTTTTTACCATTTAAGCCAGTGCTTGACTACTATCCCACCTGATGGTAAGTGGTGATGCAGCCAAAGATGGTAAAGCGCACTGACTTGTTTTCCTTCACTTTCTTTCTGTTGGCCTTACAGCGAGCACTTAACTCCAGAGCTACCACGGCTCTTGACAATGACAAATTTAAAAAACTAAATATTTTATTGTTTTAAAATTAAATAACTTGTGAAATAAATTCACAGCCATGTCTATTTTTTAATTGTTTGCTTTAATTTTTTAATATAGCTCGAAGAACCGACAACCGATGGGGACGCAAGGTTCTCGAGTGGCAGCCTAGTACCGGTAAGCGAAGTGTGGGGCGGCCTCCCACTAGACGACCTGGTAAGACATGCAGGAAGTCGATGGATGCAGGTGGCTCAGGATCTTGCTTTGTGGCATTATTTGAGGGTGGCTTATGTTCAGCAGTCGACTTGTGAAGGACTGTAATGATGATGATGAATTCTTGTAGCATCGTTTTAAAATTAGTTTATGATGGGGGCTGGCACAAGTATGATTAGAAATCCCTAATAAAATTAAGAATAAAAAAGGATGTTTAAATAACATACTCTTTAGTCATAAGATAGTATAAGACAACATAACGAACATAATGTAAATGTAATGTCTTACTTGAAACGGGCTCTGGTTGTTTCGTAGGTGATTTCTCAGGTGTGGCTAGTTTATGTGTACGATCTACACTTTTTCTGCTCGCAACTGGTGTCTCAGAGTCTGATGTCGGAGTCTCTGTAACGAAAAATCAGCATTAGAAGCAAAATATACTTCCGACAGGGTGTTGCCGCCTTTTTTGCAGACGGTACACCCGCGAACTGATGGAAAAAAACTCCGATTGCTAACTTTTGGAAGCTGACTGAAAATCAGTCAGACATAATGTTTGTATGTTTGGTGATTAAAATTATTATTTAATAAACCTACCAACAAACCGCGACAAGTTAGTGTAACGGAGCCTCTGTTGTTGCTTTTAAATTGAAAAAATTACCGCAAGGCCTTGACACATAAAATTGCACTTTACACGCAGATAAATAAATACCATTATCATTTGGCCGCGTGTTGGCTACACTGGCGCGCCCCCGGCCCCTGCGGCCGCGTCGACCTCGACCTCGCCCTCTACCACGCCACCAGTTCCTGTTCACCTTCGCCTTAGGAACTGAAGGTGATTCCTCGCGCTGCAATCAAATATGCTTCGCATTTACAACCATTTATTACATAAAATGACCTCAAAATCCTTTTTGAAGTTCACTCCTGAACTGCTGCTGCGGTCTTAGAATGTAACAGCTGGCATTCTAAGTTTATTTTTTTCATTAATTAATATGAACTCCAAAGAGATTTACTATTGATGATATTATTTGTAAAAATGCCGATTAAAGTGAGAAATTGATGTATTCTTCCACACACACAGCAAGTTTACAACAAAACGACCGAAATCGCTTAGCTTCTTCGGAGGGGTTCCTAAATATTCGCAGATGTCGTAGGTTTATTGCTCGTAGTTGCCGAATGCTTCTACAGGGTTACTGGGAACTCGACAACTTCCTGGCAGGGCGTGCCGTATGTATGGCCGAAAATTAAGAGGTCTTGAGATATACGGATTTTAAAGATTTTTCAATAATAACCCAGAATTTCGTATTAAATTCTAAATAAAAATAAAACCTTTTTTTGTATGCTTTCTTTTAAGTTTATTTGTTTTCTTGAAGCTTCAACCAAGCTAATACAATCATAAAAAGTACAAAAAGTATTCACAATAAAAAAATGGGTCTTAATAAATTATTTTTTTCTTTTTTTACACTTTATGTATCATAAAATGTTACGTACTTTAAAAAACATGCCCATTTAATCAGCTATCCATTGTTATCCTATTATATATAACTTATTAGTACAAGCATATCCATTGCTTGTACTAATAAGTTTTAACATTCGCTGTTCTTACGCATTTTGTCAACTTGACAGGTGGACTGGCCAAAGGGGATAGCCACTCTTATCCTATAGAGTATTTATTAAATATTTACCACATTAGTGTCTTCTTCAGATCCTTTACGGGTGCTAGATATTCCTCGTTCACTGCGTGCTAATGAAACGCCGCGTTCGTTTTTTGTATCTGAAAAGAGTTGAATGTTACTTTGTTTATACTAGGTAGAAAATGCCCTACCAAGATCAAGCTGGACTTAGTAGCGTGACTTGTTTCATTATAAAACTTTAAGCGGTCATGTCGCGTAGTTTCATTTTTTTCCGTGAGTGTCGCATGAGGCGGCCATGGGAAATGACTAAAAGATCTTACTGATTCCGAAAAATTACGGTTAGTTATCTCGTTTGACACCAAACGTTAACAACCAGTGGCGATATGAAGTAGCATGAAAGGTACAAAATGTCTGGTTAAACGACCGTTAGTTTCAACATTTTGCTATGGTGCAGGCTGTCAAATAAATTATTTACATTTTTATTTTCAATTCGCTTTCCAAGTTGGTTTCTTTATTTTTCTTTTTTTTTATTATCTTCGTCAGTTAATAAGTTAATACGGTGACAAACGAGCAAACAGTCCACCTCATGGTAAGTCGATACTGAGGCCCATAGACATCTACATCTATCTGATTAAGAATTAAAATGGAGATGTTTTGTCACCCCTGAAAATTAGTATGAATGGCTCGTTTTTAGTAAATAGTGTATCTCCTGTTCTCTACACTCACCATACGAAATACAGCAGCATTAAGCTATTGCTAGTATTCTGTGAGAGCGTGGTCCTTCCCCGGTCGAGCAACAACAATGGTATAGCTGCAGCATGTCGCTGTCACGTATAAATAGTGGGAAAATAGGAGATAGTGGAAACATAATCTACTGAAGACATAGACCAGTGAGAATACGACATAGTGAGGATATGATATGGTGAGAATATGGCATAGTGAGAATGTGACATAGTGAGAATGTGAGCTAGTGAGTATATTATGACTTAGTGACAATATAACCCAGCACCACCCCACTCTTTAAGTATAAAGATGTGCATTGTGAGGTAGCGTACATACGAGGGTGACACTGAAAGTTTTTTGAACTTATTTTTTTATAATATCGTTTACAAGTGTAAACGATATAATAAAAAAATAAGTTCATTGTCTGTGTCACGTCAGCATGAATTTAACGCGAGAAAATTTTCGTACAATGATTTTTTATGATTTTCGATGTCATTTAAGTCAACAAGAAAGTTTTGATAGACTTCGATTGGCCTTTCACGATAAAGCCCCATCTCGTGCCACTGTTTACAACTGGTTTAATGAGTTTAAACGTGGTCGCACTAATCTCACCGATAACCTGCGTGAAGCACGGCCTTCTACGGCGACGACTGAAGAAAGAGTAACTTATCAGCAGATTCGGACAAGCTTAGGCATCGGTATGAGTCAAGTGCACAAAATCCTTCATGAACATTTAGCGGTCAGGAAGCTGTGTGCCCGGTGAATACCTCATAATTTGACAGAGGCCCAAAAACTCCGTCGTGTTGATTGGTGTCGTGAAATGGTTCAAATATTCAACGGAGGTGACTCAAATGCTGTGTTCGACATACTTACGGATAACGAAAGCTGGATTTATTGTTATGATTCTGAAATTAAGAGACCGTCTGCTGTCTGGGTGTTTCCTTTCGAGGAGTTGCCAACTAAAGTGAAGAGACGAAGCGTGGGAAAAAAGATGGTGGCCTCGTTCTTCGGAAGGACAGGTCATTACGCAACAATTGTTTTAGAGGATCAAAAAATAGTTACTGCAGAGTGGTACACTAACAATTGTATGCCACTTGTCTTGGAAAAAGTTCGGGAGAAACTATCTCGCAGTCGGATCCTCCTTCACCACGACAACGCCTCGTCGCAAACCGCCAAGCAAACAATCGACTACTTGGCGACGTCAGACGTGGAATTACTGGGTCACCAGCCCTATAGCCCCGACCTCGCACCTTTCGATTTTTATTTATTTCCGAAAATAAAAGTAAAACTTCGAGGAAAACGTTTTATGGACGCCGAGGAAGCAGTGGCTGCGTTTCAAAATGCCGTCGAAGAGACCCCTAAGGACGAGTGGGAAAAGTGCTTTTCTCAGTGGTTTCATCGGATGCAGCGATGTATTGATGTAAATGGACATTATTTTTAAAAGATATAATAAAACCATTGAGTTATATGTACTACGTACTAGAGAAGCTATTCCAAACAAAAAATGTGCACTACTGTTTTCGCGCATGCGCGGGAGATAGTATAGTCGCGCATGCGCAGTTGATATAAGCGCGTTGCGCCTGCGCGGTCAGTTTTTGTCATAATAGATTAGGTAGGTATTAAAATGAAGAAATTTATTTTTTCTATTGTAATATTATTACCTATTTATTCATTTGACTACTGAATTATTATTTACGTTCAGGTTTAATTAAACGTTAATTTGAAATCTCGTATTATTAGCGCAGCTCCACACTATGAATATTGAAGCCACACTAAATGTGTACGGATTGCAGTACAGTTCATTTGAACATAGTGAATGTTCGGAATGCCAAATCTAGTGCGTAGTACATATATATCGATGAACAAAAGTAATAACTTGCTAGTTTGTTCAGTTTTGATTTTCTAAGAACTTTCAGTGTGACCCTCGTACCTGCGGCGTGGGCACTGTCGCTGCTGGACTTGCGAGCGCGGCTGCGCGCGCGTGCGGCGCGGCCCGAGCTGCGCGCGCCCTGCGCGGCGCCGGCGCTGTCCGCCGTGTCCGCGGCGTCCGCGGCCTCGCCGCCCCCCGCGCCCCCCTCTCCCTGCGCGCCAGCCCCCGTCAGCCCCGCCGCACCCACCGCCCCCGCCGCCTCCCCGACCCCCGCCACCTCAACCATGCCCGCGTCCAGGACGTCGCGCCTCGCCTGACGGAATATCGGCAGGCACTGCTCGCGCATCTTTATCGCCGCCCTGTCGTACAGAGGGTTCCATTGGGTTCAGATCGCTCCATTATCAAGTCATAATAGACACTGAACTATTCTCTTTATTGATCGTATTAGCGTTATTCGGTTATTAAATTTAAGCAGTCTGTTGACAATAAACTATCTATCTACGACTGTGTGTAAAGAGTGTGACTATCTTTTCCGTTTATTTGAAGAAAAGTATTCAACAGAATAATGATCAACGAAGACCGTCTTCATTTTTAGAAAAAAATATACCGAATCTGCAAAGATAAAAATGAATACAACAAGACTTTAAAATCCGTTAGGCCGTTTAAGCTAAACGCACATTTGTCCGCACCGTACGCGCCGCATTTTACTGATGACGTCGCACGTTTGCACGTACGCGCCGTCCACACCGTACGCAAATCTTTTGTATTGCCAACAACTTTTGCAGTTTTTTCCAAGTACTGTTGTGAAACGGTATAGCGACATTGATCGCTCGGAATCGTTTGGATCACTATGGAAAAAATATTGTAATAGCCTGCTTATTGACAGAGGAAGAAAAAAATAAAATTCGAAGAAAAAGAAGATTCTGGATTCATAATATTAATTTAAAAAGGCAGTTGATAGAGAACATTATACTTAATTTAAGGACTTATTAGATGATGATGTCGATTTTTTATATATTTGCATTTAACATACAAGACATTTCAAAAATTATTACATATACTAAAACCATATCTCTCTATGGGAAACTCAAGATTTAGAAAGCCAATTGGGCATAGGAATGCAGAAGTATTAAGACAGTAATCACAAATTAAGTAAAAATATAATTCGAAACGAAAGTCGAAACCACCAGTTTTAGTGGAAAATCCACCAAGTTGGCAACATTAGACAACACTGAATATCAGCACGCGCCGAACGCACCGCGTTATATGACGTCATCGTCATGCGTCCTTCAATATTCGGATACCTACCGCATTTTGTAAAATTCAGCGCACACGGTGCGGGTGTAATGTGCGAGGTTTCATATGATTTCATACAACGAATTCTAAAGTGCAGCGCGTACGGCGCGTACGGTGCTGACAAATGTGCGTTCAGCTTTAAACTACCGAAGGGCACAAAGATAACATTTGAAGAAGATAAAATAAATGCTTAATATTATTAGGATATGTTTATAATATTCTCGTCTAGTTAAAATTTGAAGCTAAAAGTATCTTGAAGCATGCTTGGGTTTGGATTGAATATTAATCAACGATAAGATACCAAGCATATAGTAACATTAATCGTTAGGAAATTAAATTTCATGGCAATGAAAAATAAAAATGAATGAAATTTAATTTCACCTTATATGTGTGTGTGTATATACATATGTGTATTATGGATCTGAGACATGGTCCTTCACTGCTGGCCGTATGAGGACGCTCAAGGTCGCTCAGCGTGCTATGGAGAGGGCTATGCTCGGGGTTTCTCTGCATGATAAACTTAGAAATGAGGATATCTGCAGTAGAACCAGAGTTACCAACATAGCCCAACGGATTAGTAAGCTGAAGTGGCAATGGGCCGGCCATATATCTCGAAGAACCGACAACCGATGGGGAAAAAAGGTTCTCGAGTGGCAGCCTCGTACCGATAGGCGAAGTGTAGAGCGACCCCCCACTAGATGGAGTGACGACCTGGTAAGCCATGCAGGAAATCGATGGATGAGGGTGGCTCAGGACCGTGCTTTGTGGCATTCCTTGGGGGAGGCCCATTTTAAGCAATGGACTTGTGAAGGGCTGTAATGATGATGATGATATATGTGTTAGACCATGAATTCAATTGCTAATACTTACTTGTAGAAGACAGTATCCTTATTATTATAAGTCAAACAATTTTCAATCATGAGCTGGAAATCAGCCTCCACGTCGTCAATGGTTTTGTATGCGCCACGGTCCAGTTTCTTACCCATGGTGCTAAGATCCATAGGGTGCTTCACGACTGTACTATAGTCGGGGACCTGAACATTGATAAGAAATTACTGAATATAAAAAATGGTTTCATTTAAAAAAAAAATTATAAATAAACAGTTTAAAAATCGTATCTTTAAATATTATGTTCATTTTCGGTCATGAGAACTAAGGGGAATCATCATCACCATGCGGCATGCATCATCAACAATCATGCGGCAGTCCACTGCTAGATATAGGCCTCTCCTAAGGAGGATGCCTGTAGAGAATGCCTCATTGCTGTTTAAAGTATTCGTATTTTAATTATCTAAATTGCAAGGTTATCCTAAGAGTCCTTCAGAGTAGGCCCCACTATCTTACCTATTTATGCCGCCAAGCTATCAATTATGACACTTTTTAAATTTACGGGAATACTGCACATTGAAATCTAAGGGTTAAACACAACAGGTGACACAAGTGGTAAAATTAAAAATTTTGTACAACCGACTTCAATATAAATTAAGGATAACTCAAAAACTACTAGTCAGACCTTGATAAAATTTATATGGGACCACATGAGAAGCACCAGCTTTCAAATAAAAAAATAGGTTCACCTAGAAAAAAGTTATGAGATAATACATAAAAAATAAATACAGTCGAATTGGGTACCTCCTCCTTTTTGAAGTATGTTGAAGTATCTGTATTTTGACTCTTAATCGAGGATAGATGTAGATGTTTATGGGCCAAAGCATTTACTTACCATCAGGTAAGCTGTGTGCTCGCTTATCATCCTTGTTCTATAAAAAATGAAATAACAAACACAAGACAATCTTCCTACAAGTCAATGAGCCGCCAAACGCTTGTGTATTTACCTCATGCAGGTCGATCAGCTGTAAAAGGGCGTGTAATCACATCCTATAGGTCGGTCAGCTGCTGTACGCGTGTGCTCACCAGCAGCACGCAGCGCTCCCACACGCGCGTGAACTCACCTCCTGCAGGTCGACGGGCTCGGTGAACACGTCGCTCGTGTCGCGCTGCCGCAGCAAGCGCAGCAACTTGTGCAGCGCGGCGCGCTCCGGCCGCAGCGAGTGCAGCACGCAGCGCTCCCACACGCGCGTGTACTCACCTCCTGCAGGTCGACGGGCTCGGTGAACACGTCGCTCGTGTCGCGCTGCCGCAGCAAGCGCAGCAACGTGCAGCGCGGCGCGCTCCGCCGCAGCAGTGCAGCACGCAGCGCTCCCACACGCGCGTGTACTCACCTCCTGCAGGTCGACGGGCTCGGTGAACACGTCGCTCGTGTCGCGCTGCAGCAAGCGCAGCAACTGTGCAGCGCGGCGCGCGCTCCGGCCGCAGCAGTGCAGCACGCAGCGCCCCACACGCGTGTACTCACCTCCTGCAGGTCGACGGGCTCCGGTGAACACGTCGCTCGTGTCGCGCTGCCGCAAGCGCAGCAACGCAGCGCGGCGCGCTCCGGCCGCAGCGAGTGCAGCACGCAGCGCTCCCACACGCGCGTGTACTCACCTCCTGCAGGTCGACGGGCTCGGTGAACACGTCGCTCGTGTCGCGCTGCCGCAGCAAGCGCAGCAACTTGTGCAGCGCGGCGCGCTCCGGCCGCAGCGAGTGCAGCACGCAGCGCTCCCACACGCGCGTGTACTCACCTCCTGCAGGTCGACGGGCTCGGTGAACACGTCGCTCGTGTCGCGCTGCCGCAGCAAGCGCAGCAACCAGTAGCGCGGCGCGCTCGGCCGCAGCGAGTGCAGCACGCAGCGCTCCCACACGCGCGTGTACTCACCTGCAGGTCGACGGCTCGGTGAACACGTCGCTCGTGCCGCGCTGCCGCAGCAAGCGCAGCAACTTGTGCAGCGCGGCGCGCTCCGGCCGCAGCGAGTGCAGCACGCAGCGCTCCCACACGCGCGTGTACTCACCTCCTGCAGGTCGACGGGCTCGGTGAACACGTCGCTCGTGTCGCGCTGCCGCAGCAAGCGCAGCAACTTGTGCAGCGCGGCGCGCTCCGGCCGCAGCGAGTGCAGCACGCAGCGCTCCCACACGCGCGTGTACTCCGCCTTTAGTCGTTCACGTTTGCGGACCAACTCACACAAAAGCCTAAATAAGAAAAACAATCGTAATTAATTCTTTGTAATAATCACATATTTCTCTTTTAGTTAAAGAAAGTCTCAATCCGCCAAATTCGTACCGTGCGATAAAGAACTTCGTTCCAATAATAAAATATCGCTTCGCGAGTCACATAATTATAAGTTTTATTATGTCATGGTAAAGGAGGGTAGGATAAAAGTAGTAGGTCTTTGAAAGGATTTTTTATTTATGCAAAAAAATCTTACTCGCATAAGTAAAATTCACTGTCAATATTTTTGTACAATAGTACACCATCTTAAGTTGAATTAATTATAGATATTTTATTTAAAAAAATGGCCATACCTTGCTCTTTCCAAATCTTGACGTATCCGTTGCCAGTATTTTAGTTGGTTGCACAGTTCTCTCACATTGACTGTACCGTCTTGTATGCCCCTGGTTCCTAAAATATTTTCATAATTTTAAGAATCTGTATACAATGAGATTTTTCGGCGAAAATTTACACAACTGTGATACAGATTGGTCAGCATTGCTTTAATTTTCGTGTGTATGTGTGAGTCTGCGTGCATGTGTGTACGTGGACGTACACCACTTCCTCAATTCAGCTGTGTCTGATACCGCCCCTGCTTTAAACGAGGTACCCCTGAGATTAGAGACCGCCAAAGTGTCTACGCAAGTAGCATCCCACACTAGGACTTTACGTCGGGTCTCCTGCCATCGTCCCTAAATATTCCACAAGGCTCTAAAACCGAGGGAACGTTTATAGTGACAAGAGCTCTTCGGATCACATCGTTCAAAGAACCGTGCCGTGAAAACCTACCAGCACTTTTCTTACATGAAAGTCCCTGGATCCCAAACTCGTCGACGCTTAATGATTTCTTATATTTACGCGAACACTACACATTGAATAAAACTATTTTTACGGATTTTATCGCGTTTAATTTTACTTTTTTGATTCCCGACGTTTCGGGTGCTTTACAATGTGACAGAAAACATCTGGCCACCGAGCTTCAGCACGTCGAGCAAGTATTGCAAGACAACAAGCTTCGGGTCCCGCGCCTACGTCACAGTGACCGAGTGAAGCCGGTCACGGTCGAGCGTGCGCCTGCTGTACTGCCCTATGTCAGAGGAGTCACAGACAAGGTTGGCTACATTTTGAAGCGAGCTTCTATTAAAACATACTTCAAGCCGCCGAAGAAGATTAGTAAATTTTTACCATCCGTCAAGTGTAATATCCCTCTACAAGATGCAGGAGTGTACAAGCTTGATTGTGAATGTAGTCTCTCTTACATAGGACAAACAAAAAGATCCATTAAAACCCGCTTGAAAGAACATATAGCTGACGTGAGGCACCGACGCTCTGGGAAGTCTGCAGTCTGTGAACATGTTCAAGATCGTCCCCGCCATTACATCAGATTTGATAGACCATTTATGGTCTATTATGGTAAATATTCACTTTTATATATTAGAAGAAGATAAAAAGAACACCGATTCCTACCAAGGATGATACGCGAGGCTATTGAAATTAAAAAACATCCTAATTTCAATAGAGAAGATGAATGGGTGCTGCCATCTGCTTGGGATCCTATAATTAACAAAATTAAATCCAAACCCAAGCATACCACTGCAAGACTTCAAGATACTGTAAGCTCATTCTGCGTAGATCGAACCAAATATTTATATTAAAAAACTGAAGGTAGCCGGGCTAACTATGACATCGGGACGTCAAACATCTCAGTCCCCCCCGTGACCATGAGTTGCTGTAAAGCACCCGAAACGTTGGGAATCAAAATAGTAAAATTAAACGCGATAAAATCCGTAAAAATAGTTTTATTCGTCGACGCTTGCTACCACAGGGGCACTGATGGGGTTGACAAATCGCTGCTCCTAGTCGGATTCCTACGGCGATACGTAAGCTTTCCCCACCAAGTAATGTGCCGAAATTACTTGGTGGTAAAGCGTATAACCAGTGAGTAGATCAGATTTATTTTAATATTTTTAATTTATTAACCCCCGGAGAAAATGTTTGCCTTTTTATGACAATTTTTTATTGTATATAATAAACGCGCTGTAAAAATGGCAGATTAAATCAAAAACTTTTTTGGAATTTTTTAAAATACAACTTTGGGATAGTTTGCCCCTATGTCAACCACTTCAGAAGTGTCTGCCATTTTTTTTTCTTAATTCTTTATCAGCTTAGCTGACGGATAGTCATTATTACGATTATTATTTGAATCAAACACTTTTATTGGGCGAATTTTATTGCGACTTACCTGTATGCGCAGTACCAAGTGTACCCAGATAGGCCAGGTAATAGTAACAGTACAATACCTGCTTATTGAGTGGACATACTTTTCAACAAAGTTTCTCTCGGACCACGTGTGTAGGTGCGGCTCGTGTTTCATGACGAGGCGCTACGGCGCGCGCGCGCTTGTGTGTGTGCGTGTGTGTGTGCGTGTGTGTGTGCGTGTGTGCGTGTGCGCAGGTACCGTGGTGCGTGGCGAGGCTCTGCAGGCGGCGCAGCAGCGGCACGCCGTTGCGCGCGTGGCGCTTGAGCGTCCAGTAGGCGAGCAGGCGCTTCATGAGCTGCGCGCGCTGGGCGGGCGGGCCGCGCAGCAGCGCCGCCACGTCGGCCACGCGCTCGGCGCGCAGCGTGGGCACCAGCACCACCGGCGCCCACGTGCGCGCGCGAGCCAGCACGCGACGCGCCTACAAGTTTACTTTTAGTTTCATTTAAATTACTCTATTAATCAACTTTTCGGTTAGTTGTTGTGTAGTAGATACATAAAAAAGTCTAAAATAAAATAAATAATTAAAAAAATCAAAAACTCCACTGCAAAAAGACAAGTATTAATTTTAGTAGCAGGCGGGACCCATTAATTTTCTTTCAGTTTATAATTTGGTATAATAAAAAACTTAATGCGGGTATTTAACTTGGCTTTCAGCCAGAGGCGTAGCGTGGACTAATATAGACGTGGGCGAAATCGCATCAGCGAGACCCCTTTTCTTTCGTTCCCAAGATCTATCCTACCAAACATGTTTTGACACGATATACCTGCTCATAGCTATTAATTCCTGACAAGTCTCGTATTCCGTCAATCTAACGGTCGCGGTCTTTGAAGGTCAACAACGGCCTCGCAGTCGCATTTAAGAGGGCATTAACAATTCGCGTCGAAAACTTCATGTTTTAGGGTACGGTACAAAAATTTGTATATCCTGCAAATAATTGTTCCTGGTCTGGATGTTTGTCCTTATGAAATTTATGTACTTATTTTAACTGCCCCCACGACATACTTAGGAAAAATTCCTAGTGTGGAGGTAACGTTATTATAAAACAAAAACAAAAATAAGACGCGAAGTGCTCGCCGTAAACGCCAGCAACCCGGGTTCGATCCCCGCCGACACCAATTAAATTGTTAGTTTGATGAATTATGTTTACATTATGAAACAGAATAAAAGTATATCAAACAATATCTATTTTATATAATACAGTCACATTTTTCAATTCAGACCTATATTATTACCCCTTTCTAGTTGTTACTAAATAGGGTAAAAAAGTAAAGCAGACTTGAATTTACTAAAAGTATAAAATAATTTGCACATATTAGCTACCGATATCGGGGGTCGGGGCTAGATCCGATATTAATTCTTCTATAGACAAGTAAGGTAAGGCAAGGGAAAACATTTCAATAGAATGGAACAGAATAGAATAATTTTTATTCAATATGAATTGCAAACAATTATCGAACAACTGTTCGGCTTTTAACTTAATTATAAACACAATAAAATTTTATTCAAATTAAAAATTAATATTAATTACATTTTGTTCTGATTACATACTCTTTTACCATAATAGATTTAATTGCACCTCATCTTGCTATTATTTTTAATACTAGTATCGAATCTGGTGTGTTTCCTGATTTAATGAACCATGGTAAAGTAATACCATTATTTAAATCTGGTAGTACATTGGACCCGCTAATTTTAGACCTATTTTTGTACTACCAACTCTCAGTAAAATTTTTGAAAAAATTATTTTAGATCAATTGTTAATTTTTTTTAATAAAAATAAATTACTCCATAAAAATCAACTTGGTTTCACAAGGGGTCGCTCGACGACTGACGCAGTTGTTGAGCTTATGAAATATATTTTCAATGCCTGGGAGAATTCAAAAGATGCCTTAGGTATTTTTTGTGATCTTTCCAAGGCTTTCGATTGTGTTCATCATGAGATATTAATCAGGAAACAACAACATTACGGTGTCAAAAATATTGCGCTTAGACTTATTATTTCATATTTAAATGCCAGAACTCAAAAAGTCGTTATCAATGGTAAAGGTTCTTCCGGATCAGTAGTATCAATAGGCGTTCCTCAGGGCTCGATTCTTGGCCCATTCCTGTTCTTAGTATATATTAATGACTTACCTTATATTGTAGGAGACAATCACGATATAGTATTATTTACTGATGATACCTCTTTAATTTTCAAACTCAAACGACAGTCAATTAATATTGACAATGTAAATAATGCTCTATCGAAATTTGTACATTGGTTTAACGCCAACAATTTGCTCTTAAGGCTGCGTTTCCACCAGAGATGTGCGAGATTGCGTAGCGAGGGATGTGTTTGTTCAGAACTAATAGAATCACTTCATTTACCTAGCCTCGCTCAGCGGAGCTCTAGTGGAAACGGCTCAGTGGAGTGAGGTTTTTGTACGTACAAAACAAGGAAAGAATGTGTTTGAGGGCTGTGTGCGAGGTAAGTGTTATCTACTACGCTACGCATCCTCGCACCACTCAGCGGCCTAGCACATCTCTGGTGGAAACGCTCGCACCGTTCCACAGCCTCGCTACGCATCCCCGCACTGCTGCTAGGCGAGGTAGCTATACCTCGCACATCTCTGGTGGAAACGCAGCCTTAACGGCAATAAGACAAAATGTATTAAATTTACAATACCTAATGTTAAACATTCAAATACCAATGTGCACTTAAATGGGGAGGAGGTGAGTCTTGTGGATACCACTATTTTTCTTGGTGGTCATTACTATTGACGCGAAGCTTTAATGGGGCCCCCATATATCTAAATTAGCAGGCAGACTTAGTTCTGCTGCGTAAGAAAGATTAGAAGTCTCACCCATGTTGAGACAGCTAGATTAGTTTATTTAAGTTACTTTCATAGCGTGATGTCTTATGGAATTTTGCTATGGGGTAATGCAACTGACATTGAAGCCATATTTGTTTTGCAAAAGAGAGCCGTAGGGGCGATTTATAACCTAAATTGTAAATAGTCCCTTAGAGAAAATTAAAAGAAATAAACATATTAACTTTGGCATCGCAATATATTTATGAAAATTTAATGTATGTACATAAAAACATAAATAGCTTTGATAAGAATAATGATGTTCGTACTGTAAACACTAGGAACAAACATAAGCTTGTAATACCAGTTACTAGACTCCACAGAATTAGTAATTCATTTATGAGGCAATGAATACGCTTTTATAACAAAATCCCAGAAAATGTACAAAATTTGTCAATAAACAAGTTTAAATGTTTTATTAAAGAAAAATTGTACAAAAAGGGTTATTATAATATCAAGGATACATAAATGAAAAAAACCACTAGGAATGAGATAATCGCCATTAAAAATTGTACAAACAAAATTATAGTAAAGTGAAATATGTTTAAAATAAAGTCCCGCTGGGTTTCTTGCTTGTTCTTCCCGGGTCAGAGGTATTTTCCGAAAAAGAGGTAAATAAAAAAATGACTTTCAATAAGTATTATGTCTATATTGAATAAATATTATTCTACTCTATTCTATTCTATTCATATAAATATATAATTCAAAAATCTAACTAAATATGAAGCATCTATGAAGCTGTGTGCACTCACCATAGATAAGGCTGAATTAAACATTGATAAACTATTTCGGAAATAAGATTCCAAGCCAAAATTGAAAAATAATACCCTACTAAGTCTTACATAATCGTACCTGTTTTATTTTCTCTCTTCCTTTCTGTCGTATAACTGAGAGATCTGTTGATTTTGAATCTCCTTCCGACTCCTGTGCTCTTCTTTCCTAAATAATAAATCAAGGTTTAGAAGTTCTTCTAAAAAGTATTCCATTTTTATATGTTTTGTATTGTTTATAATGTAATTATTTTAATTCGTAATTTCAGATTTTTAGTTTATAATTAAGTGTTACTGATTCATTAGGTATTATATCAAGCTAGAATGGAATAATAGCTGTGTTGACCACAAGTGTTCTCAGCCTGAATCTTGGACCATTTGGTCTAAAAGATTGCTTGTTCTATGTATTTCTTTGTATTTCTATATATTTTGTTTAAAAACCTATATCTATGTCTAACGGGCAGATGAGTCTCACCTGCAGTATATGTGCGGGTGTATGCGCGTCGCAGTACGCCATCTTAGCAACTTGTACAGGCTGACTCGGGTCCCTTCCAGTTCCCGCAGCTTCCATCTTCATGTACAAACTGACGATGATACATACATTAAAATATATAAACGAAATGGTGAACGACTTTCAATATCTATAGCAATACCCCCGAGCGTAGATAAAGTAAATAAAGAAAAATTTCGATGTTGCTTAGAAATTTTAATATTTTGGCAGTATGTCTACAAATTTAAAACTATAATAATTATCTTCTATAATGTATATTCTATATTATACTATGTTACATCTTTTACGTTAGATAAAACTAAAAAAGTTTATAACTATATAAACAGCATCCTCATATGTGTGTGCCGTGCTCGACATTTACTGCTAAAATTTTCTACATTAGCCGTATCAGAGAGCATGTTACTGAAGCTCTATTGATTTACTATATTGACGCAGAAGCTAGTCTCCTAAACACCTGGAACAAACACAAGCTATTGATACCAGTAACTCAACACCACAATGTCAATAATTCATTCATGGGGCAATGTATACGCTCTTACAACAAAGTCCCAGAAAATATACAAGGTCTCTCAATTACAAAGTTTAAATTTTTTACTAAACATAAACTTTATAAAATAGGTTATTATAACATAAATGATTAGACGGTTGACAATAACCCCTGAGAATGAGGTGATCCCTTTCAAGCTGTTTCATATATGAGTGTTGTAAATAATTTTACAAACTATTTTATATTGTATACTGTTACTGTGAAAAAAGTCCCGCTGGGTTTCTTTTGCTGGTTCTTCCCATAACAGGTTTTATTCCGAATCAGTGGTCAAAGTAAAAAAATGTTATTTATAATCTATATTGAATAAATGTTATTCGATTCTGTTCTATTTTATTCTATTCCAGTCATTACGCGATGACATCATGATACTCACCCAGCTTGTTGAGCGCAGGTGACATGAAACGCAGAATAGCAGTTACTCTTGTGGCATTGAATACAGGCGCCAGCGCCGCGTTGCTTGCAAACCATACACTGTAGCTTCCACCTCGCCGCCGGGATCATCTCTATCGAATCTACGCGACAAATAATTAATTTAATAAATACAAGGCAGTTAACACTAGTTGGTAGGTCTGACACTACGTATTCTGCGGATCTACGGACCGCGCATTCTATCTTGGCCGGGCTGAAGTTGGCTTTCCGAGACATTCGCGCATGTATACGCTAGTTAATAAAGATGTGTCACTTCATATTCGCTCCTTAGATTGCTTAGATAAACAGTTGGTTTTGTGTATATCGATTATAGAATAAATTGAAAATTATTATTATAATTTAAATATCTTAATGTATTTCAATAAAACAGTGGTATCTAATAAAAATTACGATAAACAGTTTGAATACATAGTAAAACACAATATAATAAATACAACTTTAAATTTTTAAATAAAATCTTTAATGCCCATCATCATAATCACTGTAGTAAAACGACGTGGTGCATTTACACACCAATGAACCATAAAAAATATAAAATAAAAACGAATCATAATCGATCATAACGATAATCGATTATTTTCGTAATTGTAACCGTGCAATATGCGTATTCACATCTGTAGTTTTAGTTACTGCCCACCATCAAACTCCACTTGTCACCATTTTGTTCCTAAAACTATATCTGTGCAGCCACTCGCGACTAACTTCGGCCCGACCAAGATTGAACGCGCGGACTTTACGCTCTGTTTATATGTGTGGTTAGTTTTATAGGCTCTAATCAATGTCAATTTTACCTTTATAAATTAAAATTTATAAATTTAAAGTTAACAGCAGTAGTTGCATTCCAGCTGTTAATGTTTTAGATGAATGATGTGAGTCTAAACTCACAGAATTCAACTTCAATAAAAACAGTTACACACCACTCCTTTCTGATTTTTTAATCAATGATATCAACACATTTATGTGTGAATTTTATAAAATATCGAATGCAATGGCTACATTGAAGAGTGACAAACAATGAAACTTTAATGTTTAATGGGTTAATCATGCAGCTTATTATGTACGTGAAAATCTGTTTTATCCACGTAAGAAAAATGTCTTTAGTAGAATAGAACTGCTGACTAAAATTGTTTCTTTTATATATCAATATAATGTACAACTCCGAAGTTTACTAATGGAAAAATTAACGTAAATTAAAGCACATGTTTGCTTACCCCATAGCAGTCCTGATGAACTGCAAGGTTGCACATGTCACAGAAGAGTATAACATTTGTATTCTGACATTCACCATCCATACATATGCAGCATACTGCATCCTCATCCACTGTGGCAGCTGTTTGTTGCCCGCTTTGTGTTGCCTGAAAAATAATTGTAATGATACATCTTATAAAGTCATTAAATCTCTTTATATAATATGTATAATTGTTGGTGATTCTGTTAATGATTGTGTAACTTCTGAACGATTTCACCAATTGAAGTTATATTTACACAATATATTTTTTTATAAAATAATGGTCATCAGGTGGACGATGGTAAGTGGATGCTATGGCCCATAGACATCTACATCTGTCTTCGATTAAGAATCAAAATGAAGGTGCATTGTAACCCCTGAGGACTAACATTGAATGATGATAATAAATGATGATGCAAAAAGCAGTAATATCTGATGAGCGTCATTAGATAGTAGTATAACATTTTGCGTGAGAATATTTCTGAAACTCGGAAGTCCAAATATTAAGGGTCAATTTAAAATAATGTCAAGTTAATAAAATATATGGGCATAAAAATAGACAATAGTCAACCTTATTGATGCAAGAAAGAAACAACCTTATATGTGTAACAATTTTGGACAACATGATCCATTTCACATCCTAATCGGCATTTTTACTCAACCAACACATAACAATATTATAATAGACCAGATGTAAATGTGATAAATAAAATAAACTGGCAAGGGAAGAAGCATTGGAAGGAATGTACAAAACCTACAATGGATTGTAGGCCTCTAATTTTTAACCCTGTAATTTTTGAGAAAAAAAATGCACTGCTAACTAAGCATTTTTTAGTCTCCTGATGTGTGAAGGGGGGAGGAAAAGAAATAATAGGGTAAGGAGGGCAACCCCCCCTGTAATGGGATTAGTTGGCCATTGGGCCACCCCAAAGCCGAAAGTCTTATATGTCAGACAAAGACTTACATATCTCTCTGCTTAGCTCTTTGCTTGGGAGAGAATGCACCATTAAGTCCCCATATGTACTACTTTGTGCATTAAATTTAAATAAATAAATAAATATTAGTATTTAGCTAGCCTTTATGTTATAATGGATATACTCTTTGCTAGTTGCATTGATTAGACAAAAATGCAGCCGCATAATTTTTGTGTTTTGTTTTGTTATCATATTTGTTTCAAAGTAATAAGTAGTGAATTAAATATTAGTAGAAATAATATAACACAATTACATAAAACATTTCAAGATCTTTTGTAGAAGATCTTTTACGTGGTAGAGCCATGCTGCAGCTATATTAGTAGTATAGTTGTAGCACGAATGGGTCGGCTCGACCGGGGAAGGACCACATTCTCACAGAATACCAGTGTAAAATAGCAGCTTAATGCTGCTGTGTTTCGTATGGTGAGTGTAGAGAACCGAAGACCCTTTTTACTGGAAATGAGGCATTCCACCTTAGTCCTCACGGGTGACAACGCATCTTCATTTTGATTTGTAATCGAGGATAGATGTAGATGTCTATGGGCCGCAGCAACCACTTACCATCAGGTGAACTGTGTGCTCGTTTGTCACCTGATCCTATATAAAAAAAATCTAGACTAGACTAACAAAAATAAGATCTGAGATAGATCTCTCTTTCGTTAGTCTAGTCTTACTTTCTTCTTCTACTAGTCTTAGATACAGTCAAAACCGGATATAACGACATTGAAGGGACCATATAACTTCGGACGTTATATCCTATAGTTGTTATAAGTAATTTACACAAGTATACAAACATAAAAATATTTATTCTGAAAAACTTGCAGGAACAACAGTACAGCTTATAGACTACAATTAATTTTTAAAGAAATCGGTCACTTTGATTTATTGCATTGAAATGTGTTTTGCATTTTACGTTTCATTCTCGTCAAGATTGCTTGATTATCATCAGCATTAAACTCTTCGTTAAAAGCAACAAATTTTTGTAAAACTATAAACTTTCCTTTGCAATTTCACTATTTGACTCGCCATTTTGAAATCTCGATATAACGTGTGATTTTTTTTCCAATATTATACACTTTCTTCTTTTCATCATGTTTTTGTGACATGGTAAAGCGAAAACACAATCAAAACCAAAACTTATCAATTCAACCTTTAATTCACGCTGTTAACTATTGCACCATATATATACAGTAATCTATGTATTGCACTAAATAAGTCGTGGAACATGCAAGGTCAAATGGCAAAGAGCTGGGGTGGGAGAAAGTGCGTAGGCAATAATAAGTCAAAACATTCCTTCATAGATTAGAATACGTTTGAAAATAGTTCGTATTGTTTTATTTTGCTGGTACAAGCACAACGGTTGGTCGTTATAGCCGATGAATATCGATAAAGTTCCGTCGTTCTAAGCGACATGTCGCTGTATCCGATGTTGTTATAGACGGTATGTTTACTTAACTGTTAATTAGGGATTCGGCCAGGACCTAACCATTCGGTCGTAATAACCGATTCGTCGTTATAAACGATGTCGTTATATTCGGTTTCAACTGTATTAGTTTTGTTAGATAAAACTTTTTAAACAACAACTACTTTAAATCAATTATTGTAAGTTTTGTATAGTTAAGCTGAAACATCAAATTGAAAAGTGCTCATGTTCAAATATGTATTATAATCATTCATACTGTGCATTCTGTAAATAATCGGCCAAGTACGAGTCAGACTCACGCAAGAAGGGTTCCATACCATCGTAATACACGTTTCTAGTAAGGGAGCCTCTTATAATTTTTAATTTATGTTAATTTTTATTATTTGTTGTTATAACGGCAACAGAAATACACATTCCGTGAAAATTTCAACTGTCTACCTATTACGGATCAAGAGATACAGCCCGCTGACAGACAGACGGACGGACGGAAAGCGGAAGCTTAGTTATAGGGTCCTGTTGGTTACCCTTTGGGTACGGAACCCTAATAATTAATCAATTAAAGTTGTACCTGGAAATAAGACTCCTTCTCCAATCTATCCATGAGTAATTCCAAGGTGTCGACAGAAACTGGAGGCAAGCCCTGTTTAGCTCTGCTCTTATTGATAATGGTCAACCATGCAGTATCTTCTTCGTCAACATCATACTCTACTTCTCCATCCAATTCCTCTGCAGATTTTTCTATAAAACGAATATAGGCATTTGGCCTCGGCGGAGCATCACAAACTCTCTCATTATAATCTGGAATGAGCTACAAGCAATAGAAGACTTGATTAATAAAGATCAGATGTTATATTAAAAATAATGTTTTATTTTTTATTTTTAAATGTTTTTGAAGACGTGAAATTTACCAACATGCATTGGGGCAGCACAGCAGAGCGGTTCTTTGCACTTAATTCCTCTCAGAATGAGAAGAGGCCTGTACCCAGCAGTGGAAACATAAATATAATAATAAAACTGTGACTTTACTTTTTCTTTTTACTCCCACAATAGGAATATCTTTCCTGTATTGTGGAGGTGTTTTAGATGCATAAATGGAACAAGGATAAACATCCATACCCAGAGCAATTATTTGTAGGCCATACACACTTGTTTTTAAATCAATTATGCAGCTCCTAGTAAATCTTGTACAATATTGTCAAATGTGTGTTTATGTTAGTGGCTGAAATATGGAACAGTATTTATGCAATAGTCTCACATTTGTCTTTGATGAATAATCTAATATATAAAGATTAATGTTTGTTAGTTCGTATTTTATGTGCTGCCATACCATTCATCAGATTGCAGTAAAACTTTGTCAACTAATTGCGGGCACTTGCGCGACGATCATATTTCGATTATCATACTGACAAATTTACTTAAAAGTTAATTATCATTCAACTTCAATTATTGTATTATCATTCCTAATTAAACAATATACCTTTTCCAAATTTAAAAAAAATATACTATATTATGATATACTAGTTTATCATAAAATGACTGTCAGAGATGCATAATAAACATTGTTTCTAATAATCCTAACGAAACAACAAAGTGATTAACAGAGCCAGGCAGCATGTAGTGATTTTGCTAAGCAATGCGCAATTTTAAGCAGTTTATTTTTACATATTGTGTAGCTAACTATTTAACTCAACAAAGTAAAGTGTTCTGGCAATTGATTTTGACCATCAGGGACTCTACAGAGATGTTCCATTAACTACTGCCGTCAATAACATGTATCCAACAGCAAGCTGAATATCTTAGTCCTATCCCATTGAGAAAGTACAATAACCAGGTTCTATTAAAGAAATTAAGAAAAACTAACAATCTTCCAGATTTTGTGAAAGTCTCTTAGTTTCTTTTCTACTCCACTGGGATTTGGACCAAATCAATTGCTAGATACTGTAATAAAAAGGCATTAAAAACTAAAAATATTCACAATTTTATAATTGACATATCTTCAAGATTTAAATCAACAAGTTCACTGAACTTAAAAACAAAAAACTTCAAGAATTCTCAATTTTTTTACATAAGTTAAATAGTAGCAATTTTTGAAAATTTCAAAGTATTATCATAAAAATGACAATTTAATAATAATTACTCTAAAGCTTGCTTCTGGTAGTTTGACTTGAGGTTCCGGAGGCGGTTCCACAACAGGAAGCGGTTTTTCTAGTTCTGCGTTCTTTTTTTCCCATTCTTCTAGTGAAATGATTGGCAGAGGTTGGTCAATCGGTATTCTACTAATCTTACCATCAATCTCAAACTGAACAACTTTCTGAGCTTCGGCAAAAGTTAAGGCTTCTTTGGGAGGAGTTTGAAGTGCAATATCACCAGTTGGGACAGCAGCCCTAGCCCTACCTTTTTTCCGACATATATTACGTACAACTGTAGGAGTTGCCGGTGTTGGGTTATCGTGATCATAATTAACTAGGTGATATTGTAATCCGCACAAACTTTTGTAAACTTTATCACACTTTTCAAGAGGGCACTGATAGGGTGGTGGTCTGTTTTGTCTTAACTTTTTACAAAATTCTAAAACATCAAAATCCAAACCCATTTTAAAAGATGGATCAATAAGTACACTCCGAACTCTTAAGAATAATACATAGTGATGTAAGATGCTAAAATGATAAATATGCCACTTTTTACTACCACAAACACGAAAAATACGTACACGAAGCACGAACAATATTATTATAAAAAATGCTAAATTATTTTAAACAGTGAAAGGAAAGTTTTGTTTTTGCTACGATTCGATTCGCCAATGAAGACAGGCAAAAGTCATACACCATACAGCCCAGTCTGATTTGTATTTTGTTTACAAAAAATTTCCCAATGTGTTTATGCGAAGCTTTTGGGATGTTTTGACGACAGCTTAAACTGGCAGACAATTGATGACGATTATATCTCAAGGCGCCTAAAACGGATAAAAACTAATATATAAACCACCATTGAAGCAGTTGTTACATAGTTCACATCCGCAGACCTGTGATACACAAAATCGCACCACTTTTATGTACCCTCCTTGAATAATTTAAACAATAGAACAGGAGCAGCAATCCACTGGCATTCAAGTTCCCATCAAAACTCTCAGTGAAAGGAAAGGGTGCAATTAAACATGGAACATTTCATGAATAGCATAGAAAAGTCATATGAAATCATACGACGCACATGCTACATTCGTTTACATGGTCAGCTACAAACAGTAGTTTATGTAATCGCAAGATCACTCGGTTTTTACTGTGTGATATCAGGGACATACTAGCATAGATATAATCACTACGTTTTACCTACTCGTAGGAGAGAGTAAGAAAGGGATGGAGCTAATGTTACAGGAAGTAAGATATATTTTCCGTGGTATGTGTTACGTTTCGACATTGACCGTGATTAACTTCAACCAACAATCCTCTTCCCTTGCGACTCCACCTCGGCTGCAGCGATATAGAGACAGGCTCGACACTCAGAGTGGCCACCTTGGGCCAGCCCTTCACTTCGGGCCAGCCATGTGAGTCGCCCTACGTTTACCATGGGTTACCAAGCCACGGCTACTACCCCCCTCGCCCAACCTACCCCTAAACTCACGCAAACTCACTAAGGACATTAATCATTTTGCAGTCCCAATATAAATTTATTCCCTTGGTATAATAAATTAGTCACATTTAATCAGATTTAACAAATTTACGTCTTGTAAACACAAAGTCATCATCAGGCGACCTTTTTACACTTGGCTATGGCCCTTGAGTCTGGGGGAAAACAAGGAGAGAAGAAATAAAAAACATTCGAAATAAAAATCTAATACTTTTATACTTACTGGTATTGATACTACCAGAAAATATTGTGGGTTGTACTGCACTTTTTCAAAGGGGTGCCTTTCACATGTCCAATAAAACAGTCGTATGTCAAGTGTTTATAACAAAGATAATCATTTTGTTTCGGACGCCAATTCCCAATTTTTTTTTTCTTTTTAGCCATAATTTTAGTCTAGGTTATGTTGGAAACCTGTTAATTAATAAACATTTGATAATTATCTGTTGTCGGCGCCTTTGGATGTTAACAGATATGGGTAGAAAAGAACATCGATAAGTATTATAGACAAGGAACTCGACAACCCTATTGAATTTTATTGTTTATCAAAACTCAGTAATATAAAGCCAAACATGTTGGTAATTACAATATTAAAATTAGTAACAAATTTTTAAGTACCTATATCATCAAATAGTTTTAATTTGTTTAATATTAGCTGTAAATTAACTTACTTGTGGAATGTTATCCCACTTTCCTTTTGGTAACGAGTTTTACATGTAAAGCACACTCATTATTACTAAAAATAATTCTTATTATGTAACTAAAATCTTGTCGTCAAAGCCTCCTGGATATTATGCAATGTGACATACCAACATATTGTCAAGAAATATGTGAATAAAAGATATATAAAAATAGACGTCAAGCTAGGCTGTATTACCATAGATACCTTTGCCTTAAAAAAACAAATTTTTTTTCAAAGTTTGTTCAAAGCAAACTATTATCTGTTACCTACTCTATCTACGTCTGTTATTTATATGAATTTCTCATTCTCATTTGTACGTCAGGAGTTTTGGCGGGAACTTGACCGGCGGCGGTTTGCTGCTCCTGTATTATTGTTTAAATAATGGTTTGTCTTGGATTTTGATATGTAAAAGTGGTGCGATTTTGTGTATTAAATGTCTGCGCATATGAACTATTAGTGGAAACGGTGAAACAAGTGCTCTGATGGTGATGTGATTCTCAAGATAATGTGTCTGTCTGCTTAGGCGCCTTGAGATACCATCGCCAACTGTCAGCTGTCTGCTGGCTCAAGTTGCCGTCAAAATCTCCCAAGGGCTGTACAATGTGACGCATCAACATATTGTGAAGCAGTGTACTATGAAGGATAACTATACATTGAACTTCAGGCTCAGAACCCAAAGCCGTAAAACCAGTTATAAAAAAAAATATTTTGTTTTTGTTTACCTGTCAGCCTGTCACTGATCACTCTACTCATAATATAAAGAAAACTTGGCTTTAGCCTTTACGGTTTTTGAAAATATGAAGAATTAAAGAAAATAAGACTTGGCTTCGGCCTTTATGGATTTTGAAGAGACGGAAAGAAGAAAAATAAGACTTGGTTCCGGCCTTTACACCTTAAAATTCTATATATACAAAATAAAAAAGACAAGGCTGTATGGCTTTATTTTTAGTCTCTCGAGCGAATAATAAAAACAACAACATTTGTACGTTTGTAGTTTCATAGTTTGTACGTCAACGTCATTTTCTTCAAATTGTCAGTTTGTCAAGGAAGCAACATAATTTATTGATAGTCATTAGTCAATTTGTCATTCTCATTTGTATTTTGTACGTCAACGTCATTTTCGTCAAATTGTCAGTTTGTCAAGGAAGCAACATAATTTATTGAAAAAAATAATCTATTCCATTGTGCTAATGATTCATTCTGTGAGGTGTGAGGGCATTACATCTTTAAATTAAATTGGACAATTGATTGGCTCTAACTAATGTTTTATATTATAAATTAGCTTTAATTAAAATTATTATATAGTGATTTTTGTTGTTTCGAATTCCCTTTTACAATGCCGGTGAGTTAAATTATTTGAACTTTATACGTAGTTACACTTGAAAAATATATAGCTTATAATAATTATACACTTTCAGGCATATCATTCGACACTTGTAGATTACACTCAATCAATTGGAAACCTAGCGTTATTGCCTATACGTACCACTTATCGTGGCCCGGCACCGTTGAATCCCAAGCTAGAACTAGATGTTATTGACGAAGCACTCAACTACTTTAAGGCTAATGTATTTTTTCGATTTTATGAGATTAAGGTAAGTAAAAAGTGGTTGCAATTGCAATATGAGAAAAAAATATGTTTTTCACTAAGAAATGGAACCTCAACTAGTATCAGTGGGGTTCAGTTTTATATATTTTATTGGAAAATGTGTTTTAACATTATATAAATATATATATTTTATTTTGATAGATAAGCAAGATATGCTATTACAATACTAGTAAGAGAGCTTATATGCTATAATGAAATTTATTACCATACCACAGCATAATTCTGCTACAAGGGCTAAGTGTAATTTTTGAAAGTAAGTCGCCTGAATTGGGGGGTGAGGGGAGGTGGGGGGAGTTTTAGGGTCGCCCCCCACTTCCTCCCCCTGCTGGACGAGCTTAGTTTTTTTTAAATAAATTTTTAAATATCTCATTTTGAGGTTATGTTTTCGTAATGTGTTTGACAATATAAGCCTGATTTATGGGGGAGAGTTGGGGGAGGGAAGCCCCACGCCACTCAACGTGGTGCATTCGAGGGTAGCCCGGTCGACGAAGCCCGGCTTTCGCGGGGCTCCTACTTCTGAGTGGTTTATAAAAAAATAACCATGAAGGGGATGGCGGGGTCTATTCGCTTGCTTCGCTCGCTCTTGCACTTAATAAAACAGCAAAATATTAACTTTTATAATTACTTTAATTTATAAACATAATTTATAGCTGCCACCATTTGTAAAAAAGGATCTTTGCGAAATTTTGCAGTGTTCTGCCGCCACAAATACTCCACTATGGCATCACCAAAATTATCTGGATGATTATAATTGTCTTTTTTAAAAAAAGAATCACGGTTCTCCATTGTGACTCTATTCTTTGTGTATGAGTCCCGTCTGGAGCCATGAATGGATTGTCAGGGTCGGAGTGGTTCACTTTTTTGTGGGCGTACCCATGTTCCTCTAGGCAGTCATATGCTCTCCAAAAATCTGTATGAATCGTGGTGCCTATCTCTATATGTTTTTTAATTAAGGGCACCAAAACCTCAGCGGAACGTATATTGTCAGGGCACACCTTTTTTTGAGACAACTTTGACAGATGCAACCTCAAAAAAGTTAGAATTTAGTTAAATCTACGTTCCATTTCACATTTAGTTAGTGATATACCAATATTTTTAAAAAATAATTAAAAATACTTCGACGCTGCTCCGGCAGCAAAAATCGCATGGGGGTGCTTCAGATAAACCCCCTTGACCCCCCCACTGTGACAGAATCCTCAAATTCAGGCGACTTACTTTCAAACTCAACCCAGGGCTAATTATCTGTTAACAATAATAATTTTTGTTTATTATTTTATAGAATAAGAGAGATAAGTGAGTACACAGTCCACCTGATGTTGTGGCCTATTGACATCTACATCTATTCTCTATTAAGAATGAAATGCAGAGGCATTATCACCCAGAGTACTAGGATGGAATACTTCATTATTTCTTTAGTAGTAGTAGGAACTCCTGTTCTCTACACTTACTATACAAAACAAGGCGGCATTGTTTCCAATCATCATTACACCCACTAAAATGTTTTAGTTTGAAATGTAAAAGAACCAGTATATTAACAATATGTGAGGCATTTCATTTTAGTCCTCAAGTGTAAAAATACATCTATAGTTTATTTTGTTAGTTCCAAGTGTTCAGAACCTACAGTATCCACTTACCATCCACTTACCATCCATTGGATGGTTAGCTTGTTTGTCACTCCAATATTTAAAATAAAAACACTTGGCAGGAGGTTCGGCAGTTACAGAAACAGATCATAATATGCATGTTGCTAAATTCATGACCTTCTCCTTTTTAGATTTTAGTTAAAAGTTTATAGAAGTCAGTTATAGTTATATTGGTTTGAAGTTGTATTTAGAATTTGTATGGTGCTTGCACTTATTACTGAACACACTATGAACAAATCATTTGAAGGTATTAGTGTGAATATCAGTGTCTATTATGTGCACTGTATATTGTAATGGATTCTGAAATGGTTGCTAGGTTTATTATCGCTTACTAATTAATTTCAGTATTATTTCCATACCTGTCTCTTTCTTTTGTCATTTAGTAAAGAGGTTAACATTGATTTTTATGAGTAAAACTATTAATTTTACTATTAATTAGTAATTTCTAATAATATCAATTGTATTGCAGTCAGATGCAGATAGAGTCCTCATATACTTAACTTTGTACATCTCGGAATGCTTGAAAAGATTGCAGAAATGCTCCAATAAAAATCAGGGCCAGCAAGAGATGTATATGCTAGCTATTTCAAAATTCGACATTCCAGGGGAGCCAGGTTTTCCCTTAAATTCAGTTTACGCTAAGCCTTCCAGTCCTCAGGAAGCTGGTTTGTAGTAAATGTTAAGACATTCATTATTTAATTTTTTAAATAGTCAACAAAATTCTTACCATCTTATTAATATTTCAGATTTAATGAGACAGTATTTACAACAATTGAGACATGAAACAGGCAATAGGGTTTGTGAAAAGGTAAGATGCTCTCTTTGTATTGTATACTTTATTTACTTATCTGTGACTTCATCCATTATATTAATTATTATTTTAAGCGACATTCACAAAAATATTGTTTATTTAGCAATATTTTAGCTATACAGTTGACCTGCTGTAATCCAACAAACGTTTTGCAAGGCAGTGTCGGACTATAGAGTACTGCCATAGCCACCTGGTAGTCCGGAACTTATTGAAAAAGAGTTCCTTGTAATCCAACAAATTACATATCAAATATGAAATAATAAAAAAATTATGTGATGCACAATGAATACCTAAACAGTAAATAATGAATGCCCGCTAGGCCGCTACCATAGTCACATTTAAACTGAGACAATATGCGTCAAGCTAGATTTGTGGTGACGCGAAATAATTGTAACCTGTTTGTCCATGTATTCACGAAGGACACCTCCCCCCGTGTCGGATTTATAATGCGACTCGATTGTACCTACATGTTAAAGGCATGTCAAATTACAATAGGGGGAGGGGGCGGATTACTGGGGGTCTACTGTAGTTTTATACTCGGGATATACACATATACAATACAAAGTGAGAATGAGTTTGTTTTTCCAAATAGTCACCTTTTAGTATAATACACTTGGAATATCTTTTTTCGAAGCTAAAAAATTCCTTTCTAAAGAACTTTTCTTCAGATGGTTGTGATAAATTCCTGTTCTACAGCAACTTTTGCTTTATCATCTTCAAATGTCTATCCACTCGGATACCTTCAATCTTGGAAACTGCTAGGGGTCAAGTATTTTAAATCCAGCATCTCAAATTGCTGCTATCACAGCTTTGGTGAAACAAAACAATTTTTGAAGTTTCTGTCTCCCTTTTTAATGGATGTCATTTGTCCTGCATACAAAGTGCAAAACAGTAGCTCCATGATCAAGACATTCAAACAATACTACCTCTTGAATAGCCTCGAAAATTCCCATGCTTTTACTAGCAGAAAGACTTGCCTTGAATTTCTTAGGGACTTGGATATGATGTTCTTTTCCATTTTTTTTGCCACTATAATTTTTTTTGGAAATTTCATCCATTGTTATATATTATATTTCGTCGATTATTATTAACAGAGCCATTAAAACGATCAGTATCTAGATACAGCAGTTCCAGATCAAGTAAACCTCGGGAAATATAGTGTGCATAACATTTTACAAAAATGTTTTGTGTACACTACCTGTCGGAATCTCTGTTTCTTCTGCAATAAAACATACCGTGTCATTTGCCAAAACGGTTTCCCCCCTTTTTAAACAATTTCTTTGGACATTGCTTCTTTGCTCATAGGGCATCCTAAGCAAGGTTCATCTTTGGACGATGCTCTTCCATGATTACATTCAGGCACTACTTGCAACTGTAGAATACGGCGGACCATTTACCCAGAATGAATCTTGATTAAATTATTCATTTATTGAATTTTTTAAGCACAGATATTTAATAACAGCTCATAGTTTAATTTTTTCCATTTTCGCCATCATACTACCAACATAACAAAAGATTTATCTTCTTAAATGACAAAACATAATCGGTTTTTTATATTTTATGGGATCTTACAACTATTCAGCCTTTATCATTTCTGTATTCTCACTTTTTTAATATATAATATTATAATACTAAAGAACTTATCAAACTTGTAGCTTAAGAACTTATCTAATTTGTATTATGTAGTGGCGGTGTAAGAATATCCACTAACCCACATAATCCCGTGGTTGACGTAAGAGGCGACAGAGAGAAATGAACCAGGAGATGGGCAGCAGCATCTTCCTAATAATAACTAACAAACAAACAATTGCTACTATGGCAAATATCCCCATGAGGTAAGGGGAATGCCTATTTTGAGCAGTAGACTTTTGATAGGCTGTAAAAGTATTGGTATCTAACTTAAGATCAAATTGTGCAGCAATGGTATTTTTATTATATTATTTCAAAGTATAGTTTTTGATTATACAATCAGTTTGAGATTTGTGTATAGGGGGTAAAGTTTGAAATTGTGCGCTATACAATACCCATGGGCTACAGTAGTCTCTTACAATCAGAAAGACATCTCTCGTATGTAATGGAAAAAGAAATTAACAGAGTTGTGACACATAAATTGAAATAGAAACTTTTTTATTTAATAAAGATTATAAATAATACATAATGAATGTCAGTCTTATGTTTTATTTACCACATGCAAAGTATCCTGAGGTGAAAAAAGTATTTTTGAATTAGATATTTACTGATGCATTGCTTTATTTGTATTATAAGAAAGTAATTCAAATGGTAGAATCTATTCATATCTCTTTGTATAACCTGAGACCCTGGGACTATATAGATAATGTGACTAAAGCAAGCTCCTCATTAATTGCTATAGTTTGCCTAAATATATAAAAAATCATCTTCCTTGGTAGATGGATTTTTTCTGGTGTTTCTCTTATTAGGTTTTGTGTATATTTTGTTACCTTTATATCTTTACTTTGGTGTTTTTAATTGAAAAGCCTAATTATTAATTTTTGTTACAGGTGTTTGCAACAGAAGATGGGAAACCCAGTAAGTGGTGGCTTTGTTTCGCTAAAAGGAAATTCATGGACAAGTCTCTTTCGGGTCCAGGCCAGTAATTTTAAGAATTCATAATGTTAAGCGGTTAACAATCATATTTTTTTTATTGTTTTGAATTATGCTGAACTGTTGACATTGTTCGTTTTTTACAATGTTTGTAACCGTTTTGTCATCATTAAATATGTTTATTCTAAAACTTGGTAAAGTATATCATAAAAATAGTATTCTAACTTTAAATATTTAATTTCATTATCGGATCAAATACATTATCTAGCATATAAAAAATGTTTTATTCCCTGTATTAGTTTAAGATATGCAAGTGCAAAAAGCCAAAACGATATTCCAAGAGGTAAGAATAAAATACAAAAACATAATAAATAATATGAGTATAGAAGAGTAACGTCGTGAAACGTCGTACTCACTCGCTTAAAGTCGCGGTAAACGCCTATCCTATTCCAACCTATTCTTGATACATGTTCAAAGAGCCTACGATGTCTCTTTGAACCTGCTGCGATGGCATCGCTTATGATGGTGAATGACAAGTGATGTTTTAATGTATTCTTTCTATGTGATTGGGTATTGGAAATGTTATATCTATTTTTTAAGTGTAGATAAAGTACATATTTAAGGAAATTTATAATTTAAACAGGCATTCACTTTTTACCCATATAACCCTAACGTACGTATTTTTACCCATATACACAACAACGCCTCGTCGCACACCGCCAAGCAAACAATCGACTACTTGGCGACGTCAGACGTGAAATTACTGGGTCACCCGCCCTATAGCCCCGACCTCGCACCTTGCGAGTTTTATTTATTTCCGAAAATAAAAAACGTTTTATGGACGCCGAGGAAGCAGTGGCTGCGTTTCAAAATGCCATCGAAGAGACCCCTAAGGACGAGTGGGCAAAGTGCTTTTCTCAGTGGTTCCATCGGATGCAGCGATGTATTGATGTAAATGGACACTATTTTGAAAAGATATAATAAAACTGATAACTTGCTAGTTTGTTCAGTTTTTGATTTTCTAAGAACTTTAGATTTAGATTTCTAAGAATTTTAGGGCTATCTAATTAAGCTCGTTTTTTCAAAATGTAGCTACATTCGGACATCCTTCTTTGAGTTTACTGACGTCTAGTTATAGAAATCGCATTGGGCTATAAAGGCGTTGGTTTGTAACTATTTTTTTACATGATTATGAGTGATGTCATACGACCTCACAGTCCACCTGATGGTAAGTGGATGTTGTGGCTCATAGAAATCTACATCTATATACATAAGAATCAAAATGCAGATACGTTGTTACTCCAACCGTAATTTCTGTTGACGTTAACATTGTACGCAAAGCAATAGCTATAGTTTGACAATTATAAAAAATTTGTTAGTTCACGTATTCACTTTAACCGCGACGGACGCGAACTTATTAACATGACATAACATAAATATTTAACATATTTTAATCTTATATTTTTCACTCGTTTAATAAACTGTTTTAACATAAACTTTAAATTATTATTGAACATTCGTCCAATACCCGACCAGTTACAGCCTATCAAAAGTCCACTGCTGAACATTTGCCATAGTTGCCAGGCTTGGCAGGCGGTTTGGTAACCGCATTTTTTGTTTAATTATCTTGATGCTATTAGGAAGATGCGACTACCCATTTCCTTCTTTGTTTCCCCCTGTCGCCTCTTACAACACTAACTGGACGATATGGAGTTGTGGATATTCTTACACCGACGCTACACGGGTATGTCACGACAAAACTAAATGGATTTGAGGTCTATTTAGTTTTGCCGTAACGAACGTTTGCGAAAACGAATCCATACGACGAACGCAAACAAAAGCATCAAGCACAATCGTTTGCTACAGACAAACAAATCAATAAGTTTCATTTCCTCTCATTCTAAATAAGCAAGTGTTTCGCGGAGTGGAAATGATGATTTAAAAATTACTTACCTACTTAGTCTCGCATATACTTTTGTCGTTCACTAATAAAACGGAGAAGGAGTATCAATCGAAACTTGTGGCAAACAGCTTCTTAAATCGATTTCAAAATTTAAAATAGGATTTAAAATGACTTGGGTAAAAATCCGCACATTGCCCATGGTGGACATGTCCACTATTTCTAGTCATAACATACTTATTAGGTATGTTACAAATGAAATAATTACTTAATATACTTACATAATAATCTTTATTTTTGTAAAATAAGTATATAAAAAATTACATAAAAATATAAAGTAATATAGTAGTACTTTATTTGCATATAAAAACCTTAATTAACTTTATTATAAATAGATTTTAAAAGTGAAGTGTTTTAGAAAACGTGTAGATAAAAGATTGCAAGGGAAAAAAGGTGTTATTACTTTACCTATCTGAATTAAACAAACTCAGTAATATACTGTATGATTGCAAATATAACTTAATTTTTAATTATTCTTATCTTAACCTGCTAAAGTAATATGATATAGTTTATATAATAATAACGTTAATAATATGTTAAATTACGTAAAAATTCCATTCCATTCTCTTAAGAATCTGTCTGGCAAGTCTTGAAATATCTGCGGTTCCTGTTTATACTCCATTCTTTTTAAGAATTTGTTCGGCTTTCTGAGGCATGTGGCGGTTCTGAGGTTTCTTCATATGTCTCGGGGATTCTAGCATCACGATAATTAAATCTCATCTTTACCTGTTACAGTAATATTATTATAATATATTTTATAATATTAATAATTACAATCCATACTCTTTAAGAATTTGTCCGGCGATAACAAGTCTTTGAATTTCTGAGGTTCCTTCATATATCTCAGTGATTCTAGCATCGCGATAATGTCTTTCTGCTGGCATATCTGTCACATAACCCATTCCCCCAAGAATCTGAAAAAAAAAGATATCTTTGAACTGAAAAAATGGAATGAGATGCCAGCATCTATCTTTTCATCTGACTAGAATGTGGGTGTCTTCAAGACAAGAGTGAATAGGCTTTTGTTGAGCTATATCTGAACTATATCAGTGGTGGGATAGTAGTCAAGAACTGGCTTAGAATAGTTCAAAAAAAGCTGCAATACAATAAAGAAATGTATCATAATTAAAAAATTACTATTTAATTTTGATTTATTTTCCATAAAATCTCTACACTTCTAAATGTACACTTCAAAAAAGGAGGAGGTTTGGTTGGATTATATAAAGAAGAAAAGTTAATTACCTGAATACACTGATGTGATAAAAATGTAGCAGCTTCTGATGCTGCCAACTTAGCCATAGCTGCCTCTTTTGTAAATGATTGTTTGTTATCCTTTAACCATGCCGCACGCCAAGTGAGCAGTCTGGCAGATTCTAACTTCAGTGCCATATCTGCAACCTTGTTCTGGATGGCTTGTAACTTAGAAATAGGTTTGCCAAATGCTATTCTTTTCGATGCATATTCTACAGCCACATCCAAGGATGCCTGACAAAATTTAATATAAATTAGAAATATTTGTCACACTCAATTTGCTGCGGAGCTGTAGTAGCTCAGAGCTAAGTGCTATTTTATGTGGTAGAGCCATGCTGCAGCTATATTAGTAGTATAGTTATAGCACGTAAGGGTTGGCTTGACCGGGGAAGGACCACACTCTCACAGAATACCAGCGTAAATTAGCAGCTTAAGGCTGCTGCGTCTAGTATAGTGGGTGTAGAGAACCGGAGACCCTTTTTACTGGAAATGAGACATTCCATCTTAGTCCTCAGGGGTGACAACGCATCTGCATTTTGATTCTTAATCGAGGATAAATGTAAATGTGTATGGGCCACAGCATCCACTTACCATCAGGTGGACTGTGTGCTCATTTGTCACTATAGATGAAGCGTGTATACTAGAACAGATCGAGGCACTAGGTATTAAACGAGACTTGCACCAGTTCCAACTTTTAAAACATTTGATCCACCTGGTCTCACTGTGCCTATATTCGAAGAAGTACCGGTGCGGCGAAGCAAGATAGCATTTTGTTGCCGTAGTTACTAGTCTACTTTGCAGCTCACTCGTGTTTGCCTAAATCATTTGTGTGTCAGTCATTTGAATTTGAACTATATTTCAATGCATATAAAAGTAACACGATGCGCACTCGTGTTGTGCAAGAATATTTTCTGTCCATTGAATAAAACTACTTTTACGGATTATATCGCGTTTAATTAACTTATTTTATTAATTCCCAACGTTTCGGATGCTTACAGCACCCATGGTCCCCCGTGACGACGTCGAATTGAGTACGGACTCAACTCGACGTCGCAATCAGATTAGCGTATCGGATTCATTTAGCAATAGATTTTCGTAACTACTCAACAGTCCACGGTGACTACAGTCCCCAAAAAAAATTATTGCCTCACCTGTCCATGGTGACTATAGTCACCAAACATCTTTCAGTTTAAACGTGTACAGCGCAAAAGATAGCTGTTATTAATACAGTAAAAAATTATAGATGGTGCTATTTGAAATTTGTCATCTGTGAGAGTGAATTTTATCTGTATAATATTAACAAAATATTTATAAAAAAAATGTAAAAATGAAATTTCGCCATTTTTGTTTGTGGACTGTTAAAGTGTGAGAAACTCGATCAAAAATGTTATAACTTTTCTGTTTTTATACGTTATTTCTAATGTTATTGTACATCAAACTAATTGTGAAGATATTTAATTAAGGAAATATGTATTATTACGACAATTCCAAAACGTTTACATATAATAATTTAGCTCGAAATTTTAATCACTGTTGTTTATCAGTTTTTTCATTTTTTGTGTTAAATGAATGCTAAATATAAAAGAATGCTTCACTATTAACACGTTGATAGATAAACGAAATATCTGTTGCGATGTGTCTAGAAATTATTAAAACTTATTTTTGTTTACTTATTTATTTATTTATTTATTATAATTTATATTGAATAAATTTATATACTTATCTTGACGGCTCCGTGGCGCAGTGGCTTAGCAATGAGTTGCCGCACTGGAGGCCGCGGGTTCGAATCCCTCACGGAACAAGTATTTGTATGGCCTGCTTTATATTATTATGTTTGTCCTTGTGCAATTTATGTTTGTAAACTGCCTCCACGATACAGGAGAAAATCCTAGTGCGGTAACGTTTTTTAAAGAACAAAAATGAAACTAAATTTAGTACTTATATAACATATTATTGATATTGGTGTCATTTTAAAGGGAATATCATGTACTATTATAATATAAAATAATTGTTTCCAGTAAATATTATACTTTTCTTGTAAAACTCGAAATAAAAAATATATACAATATTTTTTTTTATATAACCATTTTTAAGCTTTATTTTCACCGTTTATTTTTAATTTGACCAATTTTCTTTTAACAAACTTAAATTTTGAATTCTTTGAGCGTTTTGAGAATATTTTTTATTTAAATATAGGTATAGTAGTTTTTCAGTAGTAATCGTTTTTGTTGAGACAGTCTCGCGCGATCGTAAAAAAAGGTGACATTTTAATGCGTGAACAGGTGGGGCGAGAATCACTCGCGCGGTGTGGACGGTTCAGTAGGTAAAGAAGTTTTTAATGTGGATATAGAACTTTTGATTTTATTTTTTTAATAAGAGATTAAAGTATTTATTGTTTAAAATATCCCTTAACAAAGGCCGCACCTAACCCTACAGTAGGTGCGGCCTTAACAAAGGCGCGTAACGTGCTAAGTGATACAGACTCTCGCACGCGGACGTAAGGTGCATTATGATTTAATACGCGCCGCATTTTTTTTAATTAATTTTTTTTTCACATTAATTTTTTTTCGACAACATAATCGGTAGGCTAATTTGACGAAGGTCGTGTTCGAGGCGTGCAAAGTATTATGAACATTAGCGACATTGTAACTAGGTTTAAACTCGCAAGTTTCCTATCAGAGAGTGATCCTTCTGTTCTTGTACTATAATTATTTATTCTGTGCTGGTACGACTCATCTCTATTTGTCATCACCCTTATTCTATAAAAAAAAATCACATAACCTAGCCAAATATATTAGGTACATAAATTATTGTTTGATTACTTAATTACCTGGGCTATACCTAATGCTTGTGCTGCAATCCCAATTCTGCCTGCATCTAATGTCATCATAGCTATTTTAAAGCCGAAACCTGGCTCTCCCAAAATACTATCGTTTGGTATCTCACAATCCTCAAAAATAAGTGAACAAGTTGATGAACCTCTAATACCTAATTTATCTTCCTTTTTACCTAACTCTAAGCCTTTAATTGGTTTAGGTACAATAAAAGCCGAGATGCCCTTGTGTTTTAGGCTTTTGTCAGTTGTGGCAAACACAACAGATGCTTTGCTCTCATAGCCATTAGTAATCCAACATTTTGTACCATTAAGAATCCACTTATTTCCTGCATCTTTGGCTGTAGTAGACGCAGCTCCAGCATCTGATCCATTCCCTGGCTCTGACAATGCAAAGCATCCAACATTGTCTCCTAAAAGAATAATATAGTATAAATTTTAAATCATTTATAAATTTACTGCTTTAGTCCTAAGCTATAAAAATCAAACAAGTTGAAAAAATTACATTGCCAACAAACCCATACAAAAAGGTGTAACAAAATCCTTTTTCTGTTTATCGGTACCCCATTGCATGATAGGGCCAAGGTATAATGAATTATTTACAGACATAATCACTCCTGCTGAAGCACAGCCCCTTGATATTTCTTCTAAAGCTATAGCATATGCCAGATAATCTAGACCAGCTCCACCCAACTCTTCTGGAGTAGCTATTGCCATAAGACCAAGTTCACCCATTTTTTTAATTGCATCAGCAGGATATTGGTGATTTCTATCGTACAAAGCAGCATTGGGTTTTAACTCTCCTTCAGCAAAATCCCTGCAAGTCTTAAACAACATTTGATAAGTGTCAGGTAATGCAGAAAGCGAAGCTATGCATCTGGACTGCTTTGCTGAAGATGAAACTGTAACAAATAGACATAAATATTTAACTTAAAAAATTAAAGTTTTTTAAACAAATGTTTTAAATATCATACACAAAACTACATATGTAAAATTAGCTCCATAAACTTTATTCTTACCAAGAAAGTTTACACTTTTTGAGAAAATATTCAACATTATGGGTAAAAAACAAAACACCTAGGTCAAAAGAAAAGTAGAAATTAAATAACACACTCCACTTTAAATACTCCTTTTGTTGACTAATTAAACCTGTACTTATGTTATTAGTTTAAGAAGTTTAATTTATCTCTTTATTTTCTAAAATCTGAACTTTGTACAAAAAAATCAACCTTTGAACCTTTTTTTTTTTTGGAGTTTATGGCCTGGTATCTAGACCTTTAGGTCAAGCCTTAGGTATTTTTATTCGGTTTATTATAATTTTCTTCATAGTACACTAGCGATGGACGATTGTTGCAAAAAAAACAATCGACTGAATCGAACATTATGCTATTGCGCATTCGATTGTCGATTTAGTAGTTCCTCACCATGATTATTCGAATAACAATCGACAAACTACAAATTGTACGCATATTGCACATCGGGGCGGTGCGTGCAGGACAGTTTTGAGTGCGTCGATTGTTTTTAAGTATTACATAATACATATTTTAATTTGTTTACTCTAGTTGGTTAATGAATATTGATTTTTTTAGAGAAAGGTCACGCGCGGGTTATGAATGACCGGCTTGACGCGATGCCTAAAAATCATAATATAATGTAAATATTGAATTAATAAATTTGTAAATACGCTTAGCTTAATAAGAAAGACTTTTTAATACTAGAGAGTCATGTACCTATTAAAGTATGAAGAAATGTTTATTGAATTTTATGCGTAAAATTTAAGCAATAAAATTGTCATCAACAATTTAAAAATAATAATTCAATACAAAAGTAAGTAATATTTTTAACTGTTAATTTTATTTGTTAAAAAAAATTACAAATAACTTTTAACAAATTAATAAATTTAACCATTAACATCATGTCTTGAATGGATGTTCCCTCATTCAATAGTTTGATTACAATACAAAACAGACAATTGAATAATCTATTGGCGCCAATCGCATACCTAATAACTGCAGTCGTAACGTAAGTAGTGGCGCACAGACTTAGCGCAAGCGCAGGCGCACCGCACAACATCTTTTGTAACTACTGATTTAGTAGTACGCATAATGGGTGCGCTGCGTTACAAATTAGTAGTTAAAGTTGACACGGTAACCGTGTCAGTCATTGTCGCCCGCCGCACGCCGTCGATAACAATCGACTTACATGGATTGTTATCGAATTTTATCGACTAAACTGAACAATCGACTAATTCGATTAGTTTTAGTAATAATCGCCCATCGTTATAGTACACTGCTTCACAATATGTTGATGCGTCACATTGTACAGCCCTTGGGAGATTTTGACGGCAACTTGAGTCAGCAGACAGCTGACAGTTGGCGATGGTATCCCAAGGCGCCTAAGCAGATAGACACCTTATCTTGAGAATCACATCATCATCAGAGCACTTGTATCACCGTTTCCACTAATAGTTTACATGCGCAGACACTTAATACACAAAATCGCACCACTTTTACATATCAAAATCCACTTCAAACCATTATTCAAACAATAATACAGGAGCAGCAAACCACCGCCGATCAAGTTCCCGCCAAAACTCCCAACCTTTGAACCTTTGCCTCACAGATCACAGATTGTGTTCTGTGGTTACTGTATATACTATAGAGACTAATTGTGTTCTGTGATATACTATAGTCTGATTTTTCCACTGACTTAGAAGTATATGGACTGGGCATACCTACAGAATTAGCGTGACTACCTATAATACACTGGCGCATAAAATGGCCGCCTTTTATAGGGTTGTAACTCAGCAATATGGGCAGCTGATATCGATATTTTTACTAATATGAATTTGTTCTCATTTCATATAATTGAATTTGTTGCTTTATTTATTTTATTCCGTAGGTATTTATATAGGTACAGGGCTATATTTTCAATCGTCAAATAACTTATCTGAGGAATAAATAATGTGTCTAGCAGTTTTATGGCTTTTGTGTAGATAGAAATTAAATCCGTAGCCTAATTGTGTAACACACCAAAATGACAAACCATACCAATTTGACAGTTTAACAATATCCATTGCGTTGTTTTTGTTGTCGAGCAAACGAATTTTTCAATCACATGAAGCAATGGATATTGTTGGGTTGTCAAATTAGATTTGGATTGCTATCCCTTAAGTTTCGCTTGAGCTGCTTCACCAGGCATCACCGCATATGTACACTTACGCAGTGCATAATCTGCTACAGATTTCTTGTATTAGGTACAGTCAAACAAAGAGTTAAGGTATGCAGGCAGCTAACTTGCAACTTGTTTTATAATGTTCTGAGTGTGTTAAGTACTTACTCAAGTTTTTACATCATTTATATAATTGTGAACAAAGTTAAAAAGTTATTACGCTCACAATAAAAATGAATATTGACAGAGTAGTGGGAAGATTCTTGAGAAGATTTTTTGCTTGTATACCAAATTTGTTTTCTGTACAATATTACTGGGATGGAGATCCCTGATCCCGTATTATAATCCCATATTATAGTATTTTTAATATAAAATATATATATATATATATATATATATATATATATATATATATATTCAGACTTTAAATGAAAAATATTATTTTTCACAGGTAGGTACATTAATTTTGTTTATTTGAAATTCGAAAATCTGGCATGATCATGAAACATGATATCCGGGAATTATAAACTATTAATATTATTTATTCATTTCTGAACAAAATTAATCTATTAAAATAATTTCTAGTACAACACATTGTCACTGCTTTTTGACAGTTTGACAGCAGATCTACCACAAAACTTGGCGCTTAACATGGCGGCGCAGAGCATGGATGAGCTAATGACGTCACACGAAAGTGTTACGAAAATAAGCACTTGACAAAGTGTAGTTGTCTCTCTTTTCTATTGCAGCTACTGCTTTGTTAAAAAGAGACAAAACTGTTTTTGACAAGTGTGTGTCGATATTATAGATATTTGTATAACTATTATTTCTATAGTAGAATATGCCGCCTCCATAGGTATATCTCTATGGATTTTTCATTCCGTAGAATTCTGACAGCTATCATTTTTTGACATGTCAGAGATTACAAATCTTTTTGGCCGGGCACACTTTTCAATTTCAATAAGAGTCTGAACATCTGAGTCTACAACGTGTTACAAAATACCCCGTAAAAAATATAATTAATTATCAAAGCCAAAAATTTTGTCAACCCTAGTAAGCTGTCATGTCAGGGAACTAGATTACTTAACAGAAAGGCCTACGTACCTATTTTACCTAATAATTGTCTATTTTAGTAGTTTTTCTATTTTTCATTCATAAATGTTTGCTACCTCAATACAAGGATGTCATTATACTCAAGTGCTGGCTTTAAAAAATGTCAAGTTGGAAAAAAATATGTTGTCAATTTCAAATCTTCTAATCGATATCCTACAACCGTTTTTTGCAAAATAACGATACTTCTAACACGGAATATTACGACATGATGTTATGCGTAGGCCATGAAGATAGCAATTTAAATCGTGCTCACGAACTGTATCGGCAACGATTTATCGATGGTAGACCCCCCACTGTACAGCGACGGCTGCCTTCGTACCAGTGTTTTCTGAACATGTCAAGACGCCATGTCATCGGTCCCGTCATTATGCCATCACGTCTGAACGGTAGCAACTATCTAACGTTTTTACAAACGGAATTCGAAGAGGCGATTGACTACTTTCCTGTGGCTGACTGGGATTACTTTGAGAACCAAAGAAACATGGTGTTTCAGCATGATGGAGCTCCGGCACATTTTGCTCGCAACGTACGAGAACATCTTAACGTTCGCTTTCCGCGAGGATGGATCGGCCGCGGGGGACCGGTGCTATGGCCTGCTCGTTCTCCGGACCTCACACCCTTGGACTTCTTTTTGCGGGGTTATGTGAAGGACAGAGTGTATTTCTCCGATTGCCCAACGGTTGTCGAGATGGAACAGCGTGTTAGATCGGTTTTCGCATCAATAACACCGAAGATGGTGCGAAATGCCACACAAGCCATATCCCGACGAGCGAGGTTATGTATTGAGCAAGGCGGAGCACACTTTGAGCCGTTTCTGTAAATTTGTCGTTTATTATAAAAAAGTTAGTGTTCGTATACGTTGTTTCGTTAGGTTAGGTCTTTTAAAATTTTTGTCGATCCGCGAATTAGGTAGAAATATAGGTACATTCTGCGTAGTTTACTCTTTAATTTTACTGAAATAGGGTTTGCACATCAGTGAAAATAATAATATTTTTTTATTTTTTTGGGGTATGTTATACAGCGTTTTTACGGTTCTTAAATATTGTGAATGGACACGTTATAAGGCCCCATTTTACCTCCTTTCGGCTTTACTGGTAGTTTTGTAACAACCAGTATACATACATTTTATTTGTTAGTGAATGTATCCATTTTATTAAGTGCGGTGCTCCACATTAAAAGTGGTTTTACGGCGATATCACGTCCCTTTTCATCACAAACAGTAAAAAACGCGTAAGTAAAGATAACATATTTTTATTAAAATCTTTAATCATCATTAATATTTATATCTCTATCTTCATCATCATCGTCATCGCTGACATGAATTATTAAAGAGTCTGCGACTGTGTCAATCAAATCGTCGAGAGTGCACATCTTATCTTCTTCTTTGATTGTATGGCTGATACATTCTTGCCATTTATCAGGAGTAACATTACTTATACTTTCCAGTAATAGTTTTTTAACTTTCGCCATTTTAAAACTTCTGTTGTGTCTTGCGACATGCCCCTTCGCTTGAGCCCACACCAATTCAATAGGGTTGAGCTCATAATGATATGGGGGCAGTCTAAGCACAGTAATGCCTTGTACTGCGGCCATCTCGTCTACAATACACTGTTGGTATTTGTATTTCTCCTGACCCACAATTTTCAATAAATTAACTTTTAGCATTTTTTCTTCAAAATTTAAATTTTTTGAAGTCAACCGCGCTTGGATATCGCCTTTTCTCCATGCACTTGTTGGTACTTTTTCGACCTTCCTCGAATGATAGGGAGCATTATCCAACACTACTACCGAGTTTGGTTTTAATTTTGGAAGTATTTTTGTGAACCACTCCTCAAATACTTCCCCAGTCATCTCCTTGTGGTAATCTGCCAAGCCTTTTTTTGCCTCAAAAACCAATAAGCCATCTTCCAAAATTCCTTCTTCGCTCCCTATATGGCTAGCTATAAGTCACCTCCCTTTGTCTGTAGGTGCCTTAAGCCCTGTTGTCAAGCCATCGAGGAAAGCTTGTCGTGAAGATTGAATGTTGGTATCACAGCACACTTTATTGACGGTATGTCCTGAAAATAAAAATATATGTAATATTTCACTTATACATGAGGACAGTTATATATGCATATAAATTGAAAAATATTACCTATAAATATGGATTTCTTTATTTATTTATTCATTTTGGCAACAGAAATTTATTAACAAAGTTAATTTAAGTGTTACATAAGTACAGAATTTGATTGCCGACTAATACTTTGAAGAAAAAATAGGTTATAAAAAGTTAATAAAGCCTTCGTTTATCCACGTTTCATCCTGGTAATATATAAACCTGCCTTCTCTTCTATATTGTTTAATTTGGTGCAAGTATTTTTGTCGCCATAGTACTATCTCCTTGCGATCTGTTAGCGCACTTCGACGTTTGCGACTTGCGTATTTAAAATTTAAATGCTTCAATACTTTTCTTAATGTTGATTTCGACATAACAGGCATGTCTGGATCATCAGCTATCTCTTGGTGAATCTGAAATAAGCATTTACATTACAGTTAGAATGTAGACAGGCAACACAGGTTAAAGTACAGTTTTAAAACAATGGGGGATGTCAGCAACGAGGGGTTAAAGAATTAGCAATAACTTTACCTTTTCAATATTCGGAATCTCGTTCCTGTAGAAAAACCCGTGAACCTTTCGTCGAATTGCGGCGAAAGTAAATTCGTCAAATTTTTGTATGAAAGATAGTTGAGGTCCACTCTTTTTCGGCTTTTGAAACTCTTTTGTGTCTTTATATTCTTTGGTAATTTTATAGACACTTGACAGACCCACGCCAGTTATCTCAGAAGTCTTTTTAGCACATTCCGTTGCACTCCAATCAGTTGTTTGCGGCCAATTTTCTATATTATATTTGTAACTATTTAGAATTATGGTCTTTTCGTTGGGCGTAAAAGCACCACGTCTGAGTCTTGTGCTCTGTCAGATTGTGGCTCCATAACGTTTATAAAAATTAACAAACGATCACAACACGAAAAGTCTACAAGAAAAAACTTAACAGAATAACAGAAACTTAACAAATATAAAAAGATAATAACAATTAACGGTGGTAGAGCCACGCAGCAGCTTTTGCTGTTGCACGTATGGGCCGGCTCGAGCCGGGTTAGTACCACAACCTCACAGAAAACCGGCGTGAAGTGGAAGCTCTGCCTTTGCGTTTCGTCTGGTGAGTGCAGGTGAACGGAGGCCCAATTATCCCCCCCCCCCATCAACATGGTAGCGGAATTAAATCATAGACTACCGCAGGAGGGTACCAGCACCCATGGAGAATCCCTCGCTGAGCATCCACGACCATGCTACTCCACTCCTGAGCGTGGGTGCTCAGGCTGCCCCGCGTATTCTGGGGGGGGGGGGCAAAATTCCGCTCAAAACAATAACTGCTCGGAGCAAACTGAGCAACAAGACCAAGGCGACCCCTGTCACGCTATCCGTGAATTTCTGCAACATCAGGGGACTTCACTCGAACCTAAACGCCGTCCACTACCATCTCGAGACGGCAAAGCCGGCCTCGCTCTTTCTGACCGAGACGCAGGTGTCCTCTCCGGCTGATACTTCGTATCTCTCCTACCCGGGGTACAAATTGGAACACTCCTTTGTGCCTCGGGCTGGAGTTTGCGTATACGACAGAGAGGACATCTGTTCTCGACGCCTCGGCAGTCTTGAAGGTTCGGACCTGTCCATCCTTTGGCTACGCTTAGATAGCGACGCCCATCCGCGCGTCTACGGGTGCCTCTATAGGTCCCATAGCGACAATGCCGAAACAGAACGACCCATCCACCACGTCCAAATGGATACAGATTCCTTGCTACAACAGGTCCCATCCGCAGAGATCCTGATCCTTGGCGATTTTAACGCCCACCACGCCGAATGGCTCGGTTCACGTTTAACCGATCATGCGGGGAGATCTGTTTATGACTTTGACTTGGCATATGGTCTGACACAACTGGTTACTTCGCCTACGCGGATTCCAGATGTGAAGGATCATACACCTTCCCTGTTGGACCTTCTGCTGACCTCTCATCCGGACGGATATCAGGTTTCCGTCGATGCCCCTCTCGGCTCTTCGGACCATTGTCTGATCCGGAGTGTGGTGCCACTCACGCTTCGCAATGTCCAAACTAAACTCACGGTTTCGTTCTGCAGGTTGCCGCCGTGTTTGGCATTACAGGTCGACGGATTGGGACGGAATGCAGTCTTTCTTTGCATCCTACCCATGGGGGCGGGTTTGCTTCTCGCCGGATGATCCCAGCGCTGTTGCTGACTCTGTCACTGATGTGGTGCTACAGGGAATGGAACTATTTATTCCATCATCTGTGGTACCCATCGGAGGCATATCTCAGCCTTGGTTTGGTCGCTCCTGTAAGACTGCATTACGCAGTAAGCAGGAGTGCTATCAGGCCTGGGCTGAGGCTTCGGCAGCTCGGGATGTTAACAGCAGCATGCTTAAAAAGAAGTATAACTGCGCCTCCAGGTCCTTCAAAAGAGTTATTGCCAAGGCAAAGTCAGAGCACATAGGCAGAATTGGCGAGAAACTAGTTCACCTTCCTTCGGGAACCCGTGCATTCTGGTCTCTCGCCAAGGCTGTCCAAGGGAATTTCTTTAAGCCATCACTACCATCTCTGCACAGGGAGGACGACTCACTGGCCCACGCCACAAAAGAGAAAGCCGACCTTTTAGGCTTCCTTTTTGCGTCCAACTCGACTCTTGATGACGGGGGGAACACACCGCCGACCATCCCGCGGTGTGAGTGCTCCATGCCGGATGTGCGGTTCTCACAGCGCTCGGTTCACAAAGCACTCCTCTCCCTGGACATCCACAAGTCGAGTAGGCCTGACGGAATCCCCCCAATTGTGCTAAGGACGTGTGCTCCGGAGTTGGCACCGGTTCTAACGCGTCTTTTCCGGTACTCCTACTCCCTAGGCGTAGTCCCGAAATCATGGAAGACAGCTTTTATCCAACCGATCCCTAAAAAAGGCGACCGCTCAGACCCGTCCAACTACAGGCCTATCGCCATCACCGCCTTGTTCTCCAAAATAATGGAGTCCGTTATAAACTGCCAGCTCATGCGGTACCTTGAGGATCACCAGCTGATTAGTGACCGCCAATACGGTTTTCGTCGGGGTCGATCAGCTGGTGATCTTCTGGTCTACCTGACTCATAGATGGACGGAGGCAGTAGAGTCCAAGGGGGAGGCATTGGCCGTTAGCTTGGACATTGCGAAGGCTTTCGATCGGGTTTGGCACAAAGCGCTTCTTTCGAAGCTCCCTTCCTATGGGCTTCCGAGAAATTGTGCAATTGGATCACCAGCTTTCTTGCAGATCGGAGCATCAAGGTCGTTGTAGACGGTGCATGCTCCGACTACAAGCCTATTAACGCTGGTGTCCCACAAGGCTGCGTGCTATCACCAACGCTGTTTCTTCTGCATATCAATGATATGTTGCAAACCGGTAGCATTCATCATACACCGGCCGTGCCAATATTTCTCGGGAAAACGTCGCCGAGTACCGGAACAAACTTGTGTCTGAAGTCGAGTCTTTGCTGAACAAAGTCTCGAATTGGGGGCGACTAAATCTAGTCCAGTTTAATCCTCAGAAGACACAAGTTTGCGCGTTTACCGCTAAAAAGAACCCCTTTGTCGTATCTCCTCAGTGTCAAGGCACTCCCCTTGTTGCCTCAGCCAGTATCGGAATCCTTGGCGTCGACATATCGAGTGACGTGCAGTTTCGTGGTCACTTGGAAGAGAAGGCCAAATTGGATTTTATAAAGCTTGGCGTGCTCAGCAGAGCGGGACAGTATTTCATGCCCGCACAACGCCTGCAACTTTACAAGGCGCAGGTTCGGCTTCACATGGAATACTGTTCCCATCTCAGGGCTGGGGCTCCCCAGTGCCAGCTCCTTCCACTTGACCGCGTCCAGCCCAGAGTGGCTCGAATCGTCGACGACCGAGTCCTTTCCGATCGGCTCGATTCATTTGCGCTGCGAAGAGATGTTACTGCATCTCTTTGCATTTTCTTTCGCATTTACCACGGGGAGTGCTCTGAGGAATTGTTCGGATTAATCCCAGCCGCCAAATTTTACGAACGCACATCGCGGCAGAACTCCCGATACCATCCACACCATCTGGATGATTGGCGGTCCACCACTGTGCGATTTAGAAGATGTTTTCTTCCTCGCACAACTTCCTTGTGGAATAGTTTACCACCAGCAATTTTTCCGGACCGACACGAATTAGGGACCTTCAAGAAAAGAGCCTACTCCTTTTCGAAAGGCCGGCAACGCATCTGCAATTCCTCTGGTTCCCCTGGTGTTGCAGTTGTTCATGGGCGGCGGTAGTCACTTACCATCAGGTGAGCCGCATGCTCGTTTGCCCCCTCTCCTATAAAAAAAACAACAACAAATAGCAGCAAACAGCGAGAACACATGAGCGTATTCGAACATTCAAAGAAGTCGAATGAAAATCAATCAATGTGACAGACGTGACGTGACAGCTAACATTTTTTTAAAAAGGTTTACGAAACCTGGAATTAGTAGGCAGTGATGCCAGCTAAAGAATAAAATAATGTTATTAAAGTTAATTCGATATATTTGTTATTTTTGTATTAGGTCACTTGAGTAAGTAAATATTTAGATTTACCTTATTGTAGGTAAAACATACAAAATACGTAGCATTTTATTTTTTATTGCCCTCAAATGGGTCAAATTTGTCCCTTTCTCGGTGGAGAACTTTTTTAGTAGCAACACTTATGAAATGTCAGAATTCTACGAAATGAAAAATCAGAGTTTAGAATACTAGAGATAGAGATAAACAACCCACGTATTTATTTCTCATAATAGTCAGTGATCTGTGATATTTAACACTAGGCTAGCGATGTAACAACTCGGTTTACCAACTCGGTTTGACGATTGAACGAGTCAAATCGATTCAAAGATTGAGTTAGCATCTACTAGTTAGTCTGTGGTTATTATACTTCCCTAGATCTGGCTGATAGACTGTGTCAACTAAGGGACCATACTTTAAGGGCTGTAACTTTTTATATATTCTTTTACAAATTCGAGGATTCGTTCTACAATTATTTTAGGCCTACTTCTAAATCCCAAGCAATTCATTTCGCGAATTCCCGGCATGGTCCCTCAGTGCTCACGTACATTTAATCATAGCTGTAGAAATACAACTAAAAATAGAAATACGATTAAAAAAAATTAGATTATTCGTCTGTTCGTCTGATACTTCTTGTCCATATATTTGTGCAAAAATTGAGAAATATATTCGTCTATAGTAGGCTAGGGATGTGAAAAAATAATCGATTTTCATATTAATCAATTATTTTTTTCTTATAATCGCTTTTTAAAAGTCGATTTTTTTGATAATAACAATCGATTTTTAATAAATCAATCATGTAAATTACACGTTTTAATCGAGTTTTTTAAACAGCGTCATCTGTGCGATGGATGTAAAAACGTGAAGTAAGTTCAATAACATGAATAAGTCGATCAAAAGAACAGCGTCATCTGTGCGACAGATGAAAAAACGCGAAGTAAGTTCACTAACATGAACAATTCGATCAAAAGACGGCGCTATCTGTATGTATCTCTATGTATGTAAAACAGTTTCGCCTTTTGTATGTTTTCAACAGTTTTCTTTCTCCGCGAGGAGTAAAAGTATTCTGTGGTTTTCTTTCTTTCTTTGGAGAGTGTAAATAATTGTTTAACAATAAAATTGTCTTGAAAAATACCTAAAAGCAGCTGGCAGAAGTATGTTATAATGAAAAAGTAATGGCGGCCAACACGTCAATAAGCAAAAATACTGAATTGGACCTATATATTGCGGCACCGCTATCAAATCTCAAGGCAGATATAAGGATGCAAGGCTCTCAATATATAGAGAAGCTCTGAGGGAACTTTTCCTAAGCTAACCGAATTGGCTCTAAAACACCTCTCTGTGATGGCCAGTTCCACGCCAGCCGAAAGATTATTTTCCAAAGCGGGAAATATTGTCAGGAAAACACGAAACCGTATTTTAAGAAAGATATTACCAAAATTTTTTTTGTTTGCACAAGTTTAAAAATGATTTGTCTTGTTTTTTAGGTTTGAGACCAAAAGGTTGTCGTTTGATTATTTATACTTATAGTTTTATTTTATTTTCATTCTAATCCAATGTCAATGGTACTGAAAATTTGTGGCAATAATGATATTTAGATTTTTTTTGTTCAAACTTAGTTTTAAAAAAGTATCATTTACTAAACTTATCGTTTCTTTTTATTTTGGTTCTAGTAAATTGTTAAAAGGCACTGAACATTTGTGGCAGTAATTATTTTAAGATTTTTATTGTTTATAGGTAAAAAAATTGTTTTGTAGTTTAGTTTTGAAACCAGAAGGTTGTCGTTCTGATTATTTTTTATACTTATCATTTTATTTGATTTTTGTGATAAATTGTTAATACTATATTAACCTCTTAGTTTTATTAATATATAGGAAAGCAGGCATTTTTTCGGATAAAATAATTTTTTCGCAAAAACTGATTTTTCTTAAATCGATTAATATCACAAAGCAAAAAAATCGATTTTTTTAGTAATCTTTCACTCAATGTGACATCCGTATAGGAGGCCGAAAAAAATTGGTAACCTTGTGAAAAAGTGTCAACTGTAAAATTTTCTGTCTCTGTCTCTGTCTTTCAGCGTTGCCAACATGTGGGGAATTCCCCAAATTGAGGGGAATTTAAAGTTGGTTGGGGATTTTTTGGGGATTGGTATTTTGCGCTGAAAATGCGGGGATTATGAAAATCGATAACCCTAGCCAAATCAGAACCTTTTTTCAAGAAATTTAAATACTTATCTTAACAGTTTTGTTAAGTTGCTTATGAATATCGAATGACTCCCTTTTCTACATATCTTCATTGCACCACATTTAATTTTCATATTTATTTCGGCAACTTTTGTGTATCATTTAATGCTTTTCATTTTTTTATTTTTTATTTTTAAGCAGTGAACCGCATGCATATAAATGCGGACACTGTGGTACTTTTTAATGGAAACAAGGGAAGGAATTAAAAATACTCCATGGAATAAAATGCTTGTTACAAAAATATGGAAAGTGTGAAAAAAAAATTTCGGTAAAAAAGAAAAAAAATGTTAGTTAGAAAATAAATGTCGTAAAATTAGTTGAAAATTGTTTCATTTCTTAAAATAAAATTGAGGGGAATTTGTGGGGAATCTATTGAAATTTTTTCCGTAAATTGGGGAATTTGACAAATTGGTGCTGGCAACGCTGCTGCCTTTGTCAATTTGTCATGACTGTCAAAGTGTCGAATAAAAATAGAAAATTTCAAGTACATTTTTCTTTACCGAAAATCATTTCATTCATTTATAGTACATATTTTAGATAATACGAAAAAAAAAACATTATTTTAAAATGATAAAATGGAGATATTGACACGATTTGTACCTTCAAATCTTTTTAGATATACTGTCTCGAGAATATTAGTAACTAATGTAGCACATTATACAAGGTAATTAAAATATTTTTAAAATACGTTTTGTTATGCATTTAACATAACCTTATATTTTATTTTTATTTACCGTTTCTAGATTGGCTGAAGTAGGAAAGTTAGAGTTGCCAAAGACATCAGGAAAGTATGATACGGGTCAACTAATTCTTCATAAAGTATTTGGATACAGAGGTGTCATTTTGTTTCCATGGTTGGCAAGGGTGTACGACAGAGATGCTACTAACAAAAAGGAATACGCAGAAAGTAGCAGTGTTTCAGATGCTTCTGACAATTCCTTATCAAATGTTGGTAAAGAAGTTAAGGGCCGAACTCACACATTTTATCAAGTGCTCATAGATACTAGGGATGCACCTTACATAGTAAGTACTTTAGGATATTCAATTATAAACTTTTACATTGCTGACATAACCATATCTGGTTTTTATCTATGTCAACAAAGCCATATTAATAAATGGTTGTAGTAGGGTCAATTTAATAAAATAGTGCAAGGTTAAGGTTTAGAATCAAGTCGCCTTAATAGGGGGATGTGGGGAGGTGGGAAAAGGGTGGGGGAGGGGTAGATTTTTCTGCCACCTTTTTCCCCTGCCGGATGTGCCTATTTTATTTATATTAAATTTTGAAGATTAAAATTTTTATTGAATGATTTCTGAGAAAAATTGCTTTAATAGGGAGGGGGGGCGTCCCCCCCTCTGCTGAAGTAATACCAAAGTGTAGTCAAAGCGGGACTCCTATTTCTGGATGGTTTATAAAAAAATAACCACGAAGGGGATGGAGGGCCATCTCCTTCTACCCTAACCTGTCCGAGTCGGGGTGCCCCAAGTTCCGTGCTCTATTCTCTTTGGTCGAGTATATCTGTTACTGGTTACTGTCAATGTCAAAAGTTCCATTTCAGGTATTAATTAGTGATTTATGAATATTTTAAAATTAGAAAATTATATTAAATGTTTCGATGCAGCTCCGGCAGCTAAAATTGCATGGGGGCACTTCAGATAAGCCCCTTTGACCCCCCCACAGTGACAGACTCCTCAAATTCAGGCGACTTGATTCTAAACCCAACCCTAGTGCAATATTGTCCATTGGCTTATTAAAATTAATACCATTTTCATCTGTTTTCATAAGTGGGTTGATAATTCAACAGTGGAGAAAGACCTAGAAAAAATGTTATAGTGAAATACTTTAATGTGGATTTATATATAAAAAGTTTATTAAAATGTTAGAGAACAAAAGTGAACTAATAATTTTGATTATTCGGAGTATATTTATTTTAGGAACTATTAATTTTTGAATGAATATTTTCTTATGAAAATATAATTTATTCAGTTATTTGCTTATGCATGTACTACACTTTTACCTGTAGTTGCATTGACCCATTATATTCTTAAACTATATAGGCTATAATACAATTGATGTTAATTATGACCAAATTTTAATTCATATTTCTTTTCTTAATATATTAATTTTGAAAAGTAGTTTTGCTCATACTAGTGTTTAATTCATAATAGGTCGGGGAAAAAGTTTCTTCGTATTTTGTTCGTATGAAATGGAAGAAAAATCTCTTTGGTTGTACTGTTTGTATCTTTCTGGTTTTAATATCAATACATATAGGACATTAAGAAAAAGAAAAGTAAAAAACACTTTCCCGCCATTTTTCAATTGTTTTTCTGTCCGCCCAAATGAGTGAATCTAACAAAGAAATGCAATATATTCTGAAGTTTTATTACAAAAAACGGAAAAATGCGACTCGAGCCGCGAAAAAAAATTATAAAGTTTATGGGCGTAATGCAGTGTCAGTAAGAGTAGCTCAAAGTTGGTTCCATTTTTGAAAAAGTGGAGAAGAATCTGCATATTAGTAGTTACGACATAGCCAAGGAATTCAGGATTAACCACAAAACAGTTTTGACCCATTTGAAATGTTTGGCTGTACAAGAAAGCTCGATATTTGGGTACCACATGAGCTCACTGAAAGAAACCTAATGAATTGTGTACTCATTTGCGATTCTCTATTGAAACGTAATGAAAGCGAACCATTTTTTAAAAGATAGATCACTGGTGATGAAAAGTGGACCATCTACGACAAGAATGTGTGAAAAAGATCATGGCCAAAGGATAGTCAAGCTCCACAGGCTGTAGCGAAATCCAGATTAACACGTAATAACTTGATGCTGTGTGTATGGTGGGATTGGAAGTGCATCGTTTATTATAAGCTTTTACCGCCGGGCAAAACCATCGATTCGGTTCTCTACTGCCAACAACTAATGAGACTCAAGTAAGAAATTAAGAAAAAACGGTCGGAATTGATCAACCGAAAAGGAGTGGTCTTTCATCATGATAACGCTAGACTACACACACAGCAAAAATTGAGAGAGCTTGGTTGGGAAGTGTTAATGCAATCACCATATAGTTGTGACCTTGCACCCTCTGATTTTCACCTGTTTCGGTTTCTTCAGAATTCTTTGGGTAGTGTTAGGTTAACATCAAGTGAGGATTGTCAAAACAACTTGTCGCTTTTTTTTAAATAAAAAATCCCAAGATTTCTACAGCAACGAGATTATGTCACTACCTACTAGATGGCAATAAGTTATCGAACAAAATGACACATATATATTATAACTAGCTTTTGCCCGCGACTTCGTCCGCGTGGGTTTCGGTTATATCGCACCTATATGTGAAAAAGAGTCTGCTGGTACAAGCCACAATTTTGAACTGGATGTCGCAGGCAAAGGCTAGTAAACTACAAAACTTCTTTATACACCACATTTTTTGCTAATCTATTACTGTGTGCCAAAATTATCAGACTAATGGGCAAACTTACGCGTGAGCAAGCCACATAGAATTGCCCGTGTGAAAAACAATTTTCTCTCAAGTCTATACCCGCAAATTGTAATGTCTGCCCTTGTGATTTGTTTATGGTCATTGCAAAGCAGACTTTGAGGGGAAACGGTATTCGTTTGAATTCAAAGGGAAGATCATTCGGGATCAAGGGAATTCTTGGTACAAATACAGTTTCCCCTTGCGCACATCCAGTTATAATTGTGGCTTCCCCTACATTGCGTTGATCATGTGTCAGATTTTCGTAAAAGGCTCAAGTGGTTGCCAATCCGTCTTCGCCGCTCGCTTCTTTATATTATTTTTAATCCTTTCTATCCTTCTTACCTAAAAAATCGGTTTGAATTTCTCCATGACTCACATTTGAGACATTTGAGATCATCAGAAAATTTGATATTAAAAATGCCAGCTCACACTACCAAATTTTTGGTTAGATCATTCACAATACAAGCTGTCCGATTATGGAATGACTTGCTGTTATTAGCAAGACGCGCTCAATCCCTACCGGTTTTTAAGAAACATGTACAGGATTACTTTTTTCAACTTTGATTCTATCAAGTTCATTTGTATATAATTATTCTACCTTTATCTAGTTACACTATTTGTTTATATGTATGGCACATTTATGTTATATGTAATAGTTTTAAAGTATATATTTGTACTTTTATTAATTTATATTTATAAAAATATATATTTACATGTATATATATACATATATATTAATAAGTATGTATGTATTTATCTTATCTATGTACTTATATATCCATCCTATATTTCTATTTTATGGCTTTAATAAAAATAATGTTATTATTGTCGCCAAACCACACACATGTTTTTATTGTTTTCTTGCAATCCTGTTCATCCAAAGGTTGTCTGGAAGAGATCGCTCTTAGCGATAAGACCGCCCATTGTACCACATTTCTATTTCTCCTTTTTTGTTAATATTCATGTTAACAAAAAAGGAGAAATAGAAATGTTTTTGGAGTACAAAAAGTGTTATCTATCTATCTACATATCTATTGCGATGTAACGCTTTTACTTTTAGTCTGGTTCCGTTGCACAGTTGAGGAGGTTTTAAATTTCGCAACAACATAACAGGAGTGCCCACGCGCAGAATAAGCTTATGATGTGGAAGACCCGATGGTTTCAGTGAATTAAGAAATTCGACAGGGTAGTTAATTGCGTCATCTGTGTTGACCACAGAGTCTATTGACGTGTACACCATTTCTTCCCCCTCAAAAGACGTTAACAGTATATCGTTAATTGCCGCTGCTTGGTCGTTTTTCGGGATTAGTAGTGCACGTTCACGCAACCATTCCATTGGCTTATCGTGGATATGAGCAATATCTGGGTAAATTTTGGATATTAACTCCTGTAACGTAAATACAACTGTGCACAAATTATCAAGGATGGTTATCATTCCGTCATTTATCGGCATGCCGATTTCAAGTAGGAGATTCGCAAATCCACCAGCAGACTCTTTTTCTCCTAAGTGTACCCGCATATTTTTCGAGAGCTTGAGGATTTTAATTAGAGGCCATAAAGTGGATCTCTTAAGACACGCCTTATCTTCATCTGCTCTAGTTCCTTTTGGCACTACTGGTAGAGTCTGTCTAAAATCTCCAGCCAGCAAAACCGTTACACCACCCATTAACTTCTTATTTCCTCTTATATCTTGTAGAGTTCTGTGTAAAGCCTCTACGCCACCCTTATGAGCTATGGTTATTTCATCCCATTCTATCATTTTCGTATGTTTTAATACTTCAGCAAAATTACTTTGTGTCGATATATTACAAATGTAATATAGTATAGAGGATTGCATGTGAAAGTGATAAAAAGATCAGGCCGGCCGTAGTTCCTAACATAGGTCATAGTGTCCTGTGTTCTTTCGTGCTAGCTGTCTTCGTATATACCTAGGTCCCCCCGTAAAAGATGATGGAAGGACAACCATTTGTCCTAGTTGGTTGGCTTTTTTTTTTTTATAGGATAGGGTGACAAACGAGCACACAGTCCACGTGATGGTAAGTGGTTGCTGTGACCCATAGACATCTACATCTATCCTCAATAAAGAATCAAAATGCAGATGCGTTGTCACCCGTGAGGACTAAGATGGAATGCCTCTTTTCCAGTAAAAAGGGTCTCCGGTTCTCTACATTCACCATACGAAACACAGCAGCATTAAGCTGCTATTTTACGCTGGTATTCTGTGAGAGCGTGGTCCTTCCCCGGTCGAGCCGACCCATTCGTGCTACAACTATACTACTAATATAGCTGCGGCATGGCTCTACCACGTATATGGCTTCTGCGTCTTGTCGTCCAATAGCATCTTTTAAATGGATGTAACTATCAGCACGTAATTTGGCTTGATTATTTTTGATATAATTTAATCTCTCTGTTTCTATTTTGGCGTATTCATCCACCAAATATTGACTAAAAGGGCACGATAGTTGACTAAATAGTTATCTTCTCCTTCTTTAATCATTATTCTATACGAATAGAAACTTGCAGAAGAGAGTTTTATTAAGTGGCAACTTAGTTGTGGGATCGCGTTGTAGTATGTTGATTGAATACCCATCATCCCCCCCAGCAAAACATCAATAGATGCTGTAGCGCATCATATGCTCGATGTATCTCACTAATACGCTGAAGTGAATTACTTCGGCTCTCGAGGATGATGTCCCTTCGATCAAATTGTTGATCCACTAACACTAAAGCCACTTCATTTGTAGTTGGTGCATTGTAGATACCTCTATGTTCTTCTGGTGGTTTTTTATCAGCATGTATGACAACTTTGTATGACTCTGAAGGAGGGGCTTTATCAATGGCACTTTTCAGATCTTTTATATACGGGTTCACTTGATGCAGCATATTCTGCAATTGTTTGATTAAATTTGGCTTTAAGTTAGGAAATTTAGAACATAGAATCTTTGCTTCTCGATCATCTTCACCTACAAAATATATTTGAAGGTACTGAGCGTCATGTTCGGCTTTTGGTAGTATACTTCCAATTAAATGGTAGACCTGGCCTTGTACTTTAAAAGTCGGTGAAAAACCATCTGCTGTTACCTGTTTACAACCAAAGGAAAATGGTCATGATCTGGGTTTAGATCATTAATCAAACTAAAGAGTGGTTCAGGCAGTTGTTTCAACCGATCAAGTTGCACTTTTCCAGCGCTGCAACACATACCAGGTGTCTCATCCTTCCATTTCAGCGCATTGCACCACTGACACTTGTATGTCATAGAACCCAAGGCTACACTGCTGTCAGTTCTATAAGCAATATCTCCATAACGGAATGGACCTTGTTTTTCCATAAACACAGTGTAATGTTTCCTCATACCGTGACTGAATTGCTCTATGCACTTGTGATTCGCAACAGCTTGTCTGTGTACATCGGGTTTTTTTTTCTGATAAGCGGACACAGTTTTACGATTTGAATCTGGCTTGTTCTGCCTATATCTTTCTTGTGCACTTTTTAATTGACTTTTTCTTGTGTAATTAGTAAATTTCGACCTTCGTTTATTTTTCTTTTTTTCATATTTTAATGTCGATGATACAGATTGATGTGTTCCGCTGGTTGGAGATGATATTTCACTGTTTACAAAAGATGTAACAGTTAAATGGTCAAGCTCTGAAAAAGGATCACGCTCTACGACAGGTACCTCCATGCGACGCTGTGTAATTTTCTTCGCAACAATAGGCAGATAGGCGTCAAAATGTCCATTAGATAAATCATGGCTAAATCCTAATCGCCTTACTGGACAGATATCTGTTCCGGACTCTGTGTATAGCAGACCGTTTCGATATACTTCAAACCGAAACGGAAATATTAATCCTGCAGCTACCAATTCACAAAGTCCACCGTAAGTTTCATTTTTTAACATATCGGCTGAATATTCATTTGCTGTTGAATAATTATCGTCATTTCTGTCGTGGGTCATAACTGAAAACCTAGGGCAATCATTTACCACATATCTAACAATTTGTGAACGCACCACCATCGCATTTTCTTGGGTTCCGTACATTAAAAATGAAAGAGCACGAAACAAACAGGCGCCGTCACCTATAGTGGGGACGACAGTATGTTCTTCCATTTTTCCTTTAATATTAAGAGTTTCTGTAGTCATTTTTTCAGTGAGAAAAAATACTTCTATCAACAATACCTAATCACAAAGCAAATCGAATTCCTAGTTTGAACAGTGGTTGTAAGAAAGACAAAATCAAGCAACTAATCCGAAACACGAAGCAAATCTTAAACCGTAAGCAAGCAAAGAAAGTCGAAGTCTAGTCAAATATCCGTTAACAGAGAATAGGTACCGTATGTGGTACAGGTTGAAGCGCTCATTCACCATTCACTTTATATTAGTTCGAAAAAACACAACGTTACCGCGTTCTAAAACGACGCTAACGCCATCTATTGGTAGGGATTGGAACTTGAAGATCAATACAAGATAGGTAGGTAGGTACCTAAGTATTTCTTTTGGTTTTGCCATTTTATTAATTCGTAAAAAATATATTTGGTTTGGTTGTTTATTTTAATTTTTTTTAATTTTTAAATTAGTATTTTGTTTTGTTCAGGTGTAATTTTATGCAATTTTTTTTGTACAAATCTTGTCTATTTTGTTTTATGTTTTTGTGCAATAAAAGTATATTCTATTCTATTCTAATAAATTAAGTTTGAAATATTTATCAATATCATTTACGTTATTTACGACCCAAAAACCTTAATTCATTTATGGGGCAATGTAAACGCTTTTACAACAAAATTCCAGAACATGTTCAAAGTTTGTCAGTAAACAAGTTTAAAAGTTTTATTAAAGAAAAACTGTACAAAAAGGGTTATTATAATATCAAGGAATACATGAATGAAAATAACCCCTGGGAATAGGGTAATCGCCACCATGCTGGTTCTATGATAATTCATTTAAAAATTGTATAAACAAAATTATTGTTAAGTGAAATATGTTTAAAATAAAAGTCCCGCTGGGTTTCTTGCTGGTTCTTCCCAGGACAGTGGTATTTTCCGAACCAGTGGTAAATAAAAAATGACTTTCAATAAGTATTATGTAATAATCAATATTGAATAAAAAAATCATTCAATCATTCATTCCTTAAAAATGACACCCAAGTCACCCAACCCATGATGATTTTTACATTCAAACATACATCCATCCATGTAGGTTTCAAACCATAATCAATGCTATTTTCGTAATTAACGTCCCAAAAAACCATAAAACGACACCCATATTGACATTTCAACCACATCGCACCCCCACAGGGGATGACGGGTAGGTATTTCCCGTCTGCTACGTTGGATTTTAAAATAGTTGTTGTTTTCGTAATTAGCGACCCGATAAACCATAAAAACGATACCCATGTTGATTTTCAGAATTTGTCACCCCTTTTCCACCTTTTAGAGGTTGAATTCTGAAAGAGCCTGAAACAATTGTTTACTCATTTATTGATAGGAGTACTCCTGTGAAGTTTCGAATAAAATAGTCTATCTAATCTTGTTTCCCCATACAAACTTTCAACCTCTTTTTCACCCCCTTAGGGGTTGAATTTTCAAAAACCCTAGGACACGTAATTTGTTTATTTCTAATCGTTAACCTAAAAACAAAGTTTCAGGCTTCTAGCTCTAAAATGACGGACTTCCATACAAAATTTTAACCCCTTTTTCACCCCCATAGGGGGCGAATTTTCAAAAATCATTTCTTAGCGGATGCCTACGTCATTACAACTGTCTGTATGCCAAAATTATCTTATATATATATATATATATATATATATATATATATATATATAGATTAATTGTAATTTGACTTTGAAAAAAAAATTGAGAAATATGAAATATAAAGAAACTTTTTCCTCAACCTAATATTATCTATCTGCTTAACACTAACTTTCATTTGTTGTTGATGACAATTATTGGGCTTATACCATGATATTAATAAAGTTGTATTATTTTTAAATTACTTATTATGTGTTTTTAATATATTATATTTTAAATTTTACTGTATTTATGGATATTAAATAAAAATGATTTATTGTTGACTATGCAAACAAACATCGACATGAGGCCAGAATGGAAGAAGAAGGTATTGGCAAAACCAAATTTATTTTATACATGTTGACTCACTTAAAAACATTAACTTGGTGACTGCATACTAAGAATAACTGTATATGTTCTATCTTTGTGAGAAACTATTGCCTTAGTATTTATTTTTATATTTAAAATGATTATTAAATATCACATATTACTTAAAAAACATTTGAAAATATTGAAAAGTTAATATCAGCATTGGGTACTTGACATCATCATTATTATATATCTGCACCATATAACTTGAATTTTCTACTTTTAGTAGTGTCTTAAAACTTGCTTAATTTTTTAGTAATATATTATAATATATAAATGAGATACAATAAAATGAAGATTATTTGCCTGTAAAGATGTCATTACACTATGTTCTCATACAGTTTCTTTATAAATGTTTGTTTTGGCAACTTCAAAATCGTATTTAAATTTAATAAAGTGTCACATACCCAATTATTAAAGAAAATCTCACATAGATAAGCCTATTAATATACTTGTTTTACTGCATCGAGTAATAAACATTCATTAGAAGGTAATGAAAGTAACCTGTTATTTTTGTTATCGTAAATGTATGTAACAATCATTGCATAGAAAACAAAAGCATGAATTCACAATAACTTATGTGTTTACTGGTTCATGGCTTGAATTTAATTGATTCGATCATTATCATGTAATAAGTCTCATCACAATGTTGTAACTTTGACATTCTTCATCAAATTCATTGCCTTGTAATTGTAGAGCCATGCTGCAGCTATATTAATAGTATAGTTGTAGCACGAATGGGTCGGCTCGACCGGGGAAGGACCACACTCTCACAGAATACCAGCGTAAAATAGCAGCTTTATGCTGCTGTGTTTCGTATGGTGAGTGTAGAGAACCGGAGACCCTTTTTACTGGAAAAGAGGTATTCTATCTTAGTCCTCACGGCTGACAACGCATCTGCATTTTAATTCGCAAAAGAATTAAATAGATGTAGATGTCTGTGGGTCACAGCAACCACTTACCATCAGGTGGACTGTGTGCTCGTTTGTCATCCTTATTCCATAAAAAAAATTAGGCTTTCCTTAAGTTTAAAAGAAATTCCATGGTCATTATACTCTTGATCTGTGATGACATCAATAGTCTTCTGGTTGATTTTGAACACTGCTACATCATTATATTTTACTATCAACTGTGCAAAAACTATAATCACTACAATCAAACGCAGAAGTAATCACTCATTTTTACTTTCCTATAGTTTGAATGTATCGACAGTCACATGGAGACAACAATTTTAGGTATTTTCAAAGTAAAAAAGCTATATGTGCATTGTCTCACTGGGAGATGCGGTTTAGGTGCCTCGCACAATGTACTTCTTTGTTCACGGTTTTGGTTATTTCACATTTGGCAATTTCTAATGCTTTTACTTTGCCATGTATAGAAGACAAATATTTTCTGCCTAATGTTAGATAATTCTCTTAACTATTTAATAGCCCATCATGATGCAACACAGGCAGCCTCACTGCAACGTCACCTTCTTTGCTGGTACCAAAAGTATTACCACGACGGACAGAATGACTACAATAATTGAGACTCGTTGAATGACCCAAGCTATTTGTCTGCGCAGTTCTTTATACTGCTTGTACGAGTGGGGGAGTTTAACTAATAAGTTAGTAATATACCCTCAGTCTTAACACTAGTTAACTTTTAAAACATCCATAGAACAAGAAAGGGTGACCCTTGTATGCCTTGTACATATTTACTTCTATGATGTTGCTGAGAAATGAGGTTGCGTGAAATAATACGATGCTATATTTAGTTTTATGAAATAAATATCCAAAAAATAGACTCATTTTGTCCAATGACGTTATGTTCCATGGGACAAATGGGAATCACACCCTAGTCACCTCCATCATGAAAGCTGACAATGACCACTGTTAGTTTCGTGACTCTAATGTTGTTCATGCTTAGTGAATGAATAGGAAACATTTCTTTGCACTTTACTAAAAGACACAGTTCCAGCCCCTTTTCAACCGACTTCAAAAAAGGGGGAGGTTCTCAATTCGACTGTATTTTTTTTAATGTGTGTTACCTCAGAACTTTTTTCTACAACTCATACAAATTTGATCAAGATCTGACAAGTAGTTTTTGAGTCATCCTTAATAACGCGTATTTAGTTGACTTCGACTACATTGATGATTTTTTTTTATAGGAGAGGGGACAAACGAGCATACGGCTCACCTGATGGTAAGTGACTACCGCCGCCCATGAACAACTGCATCACCAAGGGAATTGCAGGTGCGTTGCCGGCCTTTTAAAAAGGAGTAAGCTCTTTTCTTGAAGATCCTTAATGATGTTCTCATTTTATTTATATTGAAGTCGGTTGTACAACATTTTTAATTTTACCACTTGTTTTTCGATGTTTTAGTTATTTTATTACATGATCACAGGAGAGTTCAGTCAAAATAGAATTGACCAATTGATGAGCAACTAGCGAATCTTTTTGAATGGGCATGTGAGGTATCTACACAATTAATTTATGGATAGATAAGCAGATACCACTACGCTGCTAATATTTCGCTATTTCGTCATTTTTGTTTCTTGTAAGATAATAAAAATGACTTCGTAATTTATATTTTGTATAATAGGAGTACTACATAATTGAAATAAATAAATAGTATTAGTAAGAAGTAGTTAGAAGGTAATAGAGATAACTGATTGTACTATTTCACTCAGTATGAAAATCAATTTGGCTTTACAATGGGTTAGTGGCTTTACCCGGATGCCAGTGTTGAGCTTAATAAATATATTTTCTGTACATGGGAGAATTCAGAAGATGCTTTGGGTATATTATATTTAAGTGTTTGACCTTATCAAAAGACCTTTGTCTGTGTTGACTTTGAGTCATTATCAGGAACCTACAAAAATATGGTTTTAAAACATTGCGCTTAAATTTACTGTTTCATATTTAAGAAACAAAATTAAAAAAGTCGTTATTAATGGTAAAAGTTCTTCCGGGTCGACTTTATTAATGGGCATTCAAGGTTCATCTCTTGGTCTTTTCCTGTTCTTAGTCTAGTCTAGTGACTTCATTAATCATTACCTTGTAGGGGATAACCATGATACGAAAGGCCACACAGAAGGTTTTGCGAAAAAAGTTGTTTTATGAGATACTGGCCAGTTATAATTTATTTTGATTTGTTTTTGATGTGAAACCGATATGCCGTGCCGTGACGGCAAAGGGCGTGACGCTCTGTTATGCCGTCATGCCCCCTCTTCGTTGCTGCTTCCCCCTTTGTTGCTTCTCAGTGTGAGTTGTGTACTTCGTGTGCCTTTTTTATGTATTTACTCCACATTTCTTTATTGGTTTACATTAATTATAAACTCTAACATCAACTCTTTGATTATATAGACATGATATAATCAAAGCATCAACTATGATATTTCGCATCTGCCGAGCATCCCGTGACGGCCAACTTTATTTAAATCGTAGTTCCAATTTAAAATTTCGCCCCTAATTTTTTATAAGCTCAATTGAAATATCTTTTCTACCGACTTCAACAGGAGGAGGTATTGAATTCGACTGTATGTTTTTTTTTATGTGTGTTACCTCATTACTTTTTACTGGGTGAACCAATTTCGATAATTCTTTTTTTGTTGGAAAGCTGATGCCTCACATGTGGTCCCATATAAATTTGATCAAGATCTGAACAATAGTTTTTGAGTTATTCTTAATAATTTACATTGAAGTCGGTTGTACAAAATTTTTAATATTAAATTATATACTTGAAAAATGGATCTACGCCGGGATCTTTTTTCATAATTTAATCCTTTCGCTATCCCGTGCACTACATATAGATAATTGCTGTTGTCTTACTATTGTGTCTGAAAACCGGACAGTGAAAGTGTTGAAATGTCGCCTATTACCGGACGAATCGTTTAATAAATTTCAGAGTATTAATGGATACAGGCGCTTCTAAGGCAACCGTGTACCGTTAGTATTACAAAACTTAACACGTCCAACTATCTTTGAGAGGATGGGGAAGTGGTCGCAATTTGTCGGCTGGTACGGAAGAAAACGAGCAAGCAATGAAACATTTAATTAAAGATAACAGTCGACTTATGCATGAAGAGATTCAAAACATATTGCAGATTGGTTCAGGTAGCGTTCTCCAGATTTCACACTAAAACCTTCGCGTGAGGACCGCACAACCTCACCAATGCTTAGAAGCAAGCCAGATTAGTGCCATGACATTATTAGTAAAATAGAAGCTAGCTCGTCCCGGCGTGTTGTGACATTATTACAGGTGATGAATCTTGGATTTTTCAATACGATCCGGAACCGACGACCGAAGCGACAGTCGACGGTTTGGCAGTTTCAATATGAACCAACTCAATCATGGTTCTGGTGTCGATTCTTTAACGAGATCATCATCATTGCTTGACCATGACAACGCACCCGTGCACTCAGCGCTCAAAACTTAGCATTTGGACCACCCTGTTTTGGCACTGTGTGACTTATTTTTATTCCCTCAAATAAAAAACCGGCTGAAATGGATAAAGTTTTCTTCGTCGGAAGCTGCGTTCGTAGTGTGAAGTGATGTCAGATGCGAATTGAAAAGTGTTTCGAAAATTGATCCGGAAACATTTTATTTTGCAGAAGAGGTACATAAGAGCTATGTATATATTATGAGTATCTGCGTAGATCGGACCAAAATTAATAAATAAACTCCTGGTTTATTTGGACGTCGGAACTTCAAACAAACTGCCGGACAACAGGACTGAGTCCTCCGTGACCATGGGTCAAGCATGGGCAAAGCACCCGAAACGTCGGGGATTAAAAACAAGTAAAATTAAACGCGATAAAACCCATGAAACTGATTTTATTCAATGTGTAGTGTTCGCGTGAATTTAAAAAATCATTATGTAAACTTAGGTATAGATGTTTTATTTCACGAAGGAGTCTTATTCTGCTGCTTAGAAAATGACGCATTAATTATTTTCTTACATATAGCGAACAACTTTTCTGCGTTTACTTTCCGTTCTAACAGTACCTGATGATAATTTTTGTCTGTTGAACTCACGGACACTAAAATAATATTCATGTGTACCTATTCTACAATTAAGACTAACTCGCATCGTGAGATAAAATTACTATACTCGATTCAACAGAGTTAGTAATACATTCCATAAAAATATACCAGCTCTGACTATCACTTAGTTCAAATTTTTCATTTAAAATACTGTATAGTGGCCATAAGTTAAGTTACGCAACATTTTTTTTATAGAACCAATGTAATTATTATAAAACTTTCGTACATATTTATCAAAGTCTGAGCGAATAATTATAATAATGTTATTCAAAGTGATCGCCTTTTGATTTAATACAGGCCTTTAATCTCTCTGGCCACAAATCTATGGATTTACACACTGTCAAAAGGATTAAAATCACGAATAAGTCATAAAATACGTTTAAGTTAACATAAAAAAGATTTATTATTTTAGATAGACAGATATATAACTTTTTATTGCATCTTTAAACATTATATATGTATAATGACGGAAAAGTTACGAGTGGTGATAGTTCTGGAGACCAAAGCGCTCGCTGTAAATTTAACAATACGCCAGTCGGTAGCGAAGCCTCCATAGAAGCCGAGAAGCCGAGAAGCCGGGCTTGCCCTATCAAACTGCTCAATCAATAATATCAACTAATAAAATAACTCGTAAACTGTTTCAAACTATTTCAAATTTCCCGCGCGCTTCTCTGTCGCTGTCACTGACCTGTTCTACACAGGCCATAGATTACTGTATATACACAGGCCTTATAACGTCAACACGCGGCAAAACTGCGCGATTAGGTTGTCATAAAAATTAGTCGTCTCTCTCGCACGCGTGGGCTTTTACCGGGCTTTCGAGAAGACGATCGCTCCCTTTCTAACCTGTGGTAAAATGTTCTATAATGAAATATAACTACAATTGTTTATATAGCAATTTGTACGTAGCGAAAAGCCCGGCTTTTAGTGTGAAGTTAGTCATTAGTCAAGCGCGGGCGATACCTTTGCAAGTTCACTTCACATTTCAATGTTTACTCTGTGTGTTTACTTGAGCGAATAAATATTGCGAGTTGAAAATTTATGCTTTTTTATAGATTTTTAGTGAAAATGGAGGATAATAGTGTTCCTTGTGATAAATTGAAGTGTGTTAAAGTGCTAATCGGCGAGGAAAATGTAAAATCGAAAAAGAGAAAAGGTAAATTTTTATAAAACTGCTAAAAACAACAAAACCATATCTTGGGCTTGCCCTAGCTTGGAGCCCTAGCTTCGCCACTGACGCCAGTAACCCGGGTTCGATCCTCGGCGGCCCAATGAAATTGTAAACTCACGATGTCTTGGAAGTGTCCCGAGACATCGGTATAGCACCGCGAGGTTACTGAGGGCAGAAAGGACTGCCCTCGGGATGTGCTTTATTAAAGCAAAGCGAGAGAGTGGCCTCGGTTGCGTTCCAAACTGAGATCCCCGGGACCCTTCATATATGCCGATGGTGACCACCATGGGGTTTTAGCCGGTAGGAGTCTGACATAACCTTTTCGTTACCCCCGCAGCTGAAAGTATCCATGAGGACTTCCTCATGGTAAAAAATAAAAAGTGCTGATTTATCAGGTGCTCAGTGATAAAGCAAAAAATCTTGAGGAAACCTGCATGTCTAAGAAATAAAATAAAAAATATATTACCAAGACATTTAAAGCCTGCCAACGCATTGGGACAGCGCGGTGGACACTTCCTTGCCCTAAACACTCGGTAATGTATGGAGGCCTGTGCCCAGGAGTGAAACGTATATAGGCTGTAACTTATACGGAAATGTTAGAATTTAGAAACTGGTAACCCATAGACGACAGGAAAGTTTGTTTGATATTTTTCCCCTATGAGGGAAGCCTATGTTCAGCCGTGCACTCCAATAGTAGGTTCCTACGCTGTAAAGAAAAAAAGATATAAAAATACGTTCGGAAACTTGACTTAGTTAATATATGCCTACATAATACACATATGAAATTGGCATTTTGTCGAACTGGCCACTTTTATCTCAAATATTTGGCGTTTGGTTAGGAATTCCAAAATCGAATTTAGTACTTTTTTTATAGCAGCGGGGGCAAACATCGTTCACTGTAAAAATCGGATCTAAGATTGGCAATTTGCCTTTGTATCCGCTCTTAACAGGAAGATGCTGCTGTCCATCTCCTGTTTTAGTTTCCCTCTGTCGCCTCTTACGACATCCAGGAGATGATATGGGGTAGTGGATTTTCTTGCGCCGCTACTCCCCGGCGCTACATAAAATACGTCGATGAAAATAAATTCTTGATTTAAAAAACAACCTAATCCCAAAAATTATTTTGTTAATTTTTAAATAATCATGGTCGCAAATTTACTTGGATGGATCTTAACGGACAAAATTGATCTCTTGGCGATTCATTTTTTTAATAGGACAAGGGTGACAAACGAGCACACAGTCCACCTGATGGTAAGTGGTTGCTGTAGCCCATAGACATCTACACCTATCCTCGATTAGGAATCAAAATGCAGATGCGTTGTCACCCGTGAGGACTAAGATGGAATGCATCGTTTCCAGTAAAAAGGGTCTCCCGGTCTCTACACTCACCATACGAAACACAGCAGCGTTAACCTGCTATTTTACGCTGGTATTCTGTGCGAGCGTGGTCTTTCCCCGGTCGAGCCGACCCATTCGTGCTACAACTTTATAAAAGTCTAATTTTTGAAGCGGTAGTAGCTTTTTACGTTTTAGGACTTGGATCAAGCCTAAATGGAATATAATGTAATATGATTTTTAAAGAACTGTGTAAATTGTGCAGAATAAAGTCTAGTTTTATGTTGTAGAACCACACTGCAGTATGGCTGCACCACGAATAGTTGGGCTCGATAGCAGCGAATCACATCCTCCCAGAATACCAGCGTAAAAAAAAATTCATAAGAAAAATAGCAACATAATGCTGCTGTGTTTCTTATGAATATTTTTTTTATGTATGCTCACCGATTACTCGGAGACGCCTGAACCGATTTGGAAAATTCTTTTATTGGTTTCAAAAGGTATACTTACCAGGTGGTCCCATTTAAATTTTATCGAAATTCGTCGAGCGGTTTTAAAAAAAATCAACAATAAATTATTTTTTATATTGAAGTCGGTTGTACAAAATTTTTAATTTTACCACTTGTTATTGGTATCAGGACATTCCATCGTAGTCCTCAAGGGTGACAACGCATGTACTACAGTACAAGTTCAATATATAAGATATATTATGATCCCGATCACCTCTACGGATACATCTGTTTCACAGTTTTGTTTTTCAGGGCTTACGTCTGTAAGCCCACATAAACTAAAGCAAGCGAGTATTATGAATGCAGCATGAATGGATTGGCCTGACCATGCTCGCACAAAATACCAGCGTGAAATAACATTAAGTTGCACAATGCATCTGTATTTTGATACTTAATCGAGGATAGGTGTCGTCTATTAAACCTTACATCTAAAGAGTTTTCTTGACTTTTTTCTATGTCGTCGTAGAATGTCCAAGACCATCATTTACGTTCTTTGCAGCGCGCGCAAACAGAGGCAGTAACGTTTCTGGGCAACCAAGAGTCGAGTAGAAGCCTGTACGCTATCCCAGGGCTGGATTATGTGGCACACGAAGACATCATCCCCTACACCTCAGTCGAACGAGTTCCACTACAGCACGAACTATTCGACAAATTTCTCATGCACAACCCTGATAAAGGTATTTTTTTTGTTAAATATTGAATATTATAATTCTGGTTAAATTTTACTTTACCGGATAGCGTGAGACCTTTTATATTTAAAAGTCCCTCTGGGTCCATCCTTTTCATTATCTGAACAGCAGCTTAATGCTGCTGTGTTTCGTATGGTTGGTGTAGAGATCCGGAGACCCTTTTAACTGGAAACGAGGCATTCCATCTTAGTCCTCAGGTGTGGCAACGCGTCTATATTTTGATTATTAATTCTCACCATCAGGTGGACTGTGTGCTCTGTGTGTTTTTTATTCAAAAATAAAAATCTGCAGTAACAGAACACTGCACTCTTCCGGTTTGAAGGTAAGGACAGGTGGTATAATCACAGTCGTTCCGTCGAATTCCGGACATCGGTTTTTGTATTTACCTAAGAATCATTCCTTACGACCCGTTTTCAAGGGCAAGCAGTGCAAAAACAAAGTACCGATTGAACGACTTACTACAACGCGTTTTATTTTAAGTCGTCGTATTTTCCCAAACGAAGTTTGTGGTTAACTTGTATAAACACAGATAAACGCTTTTACGCTTATATATGCTTTCTATATTTTAAGATAATACGTAATATTTTTAGCGGATTTAAAAAAAGAAGAGGTTTATAATTCGACTGTATGTTTTTGTATGTACGTTAGACGATATCTTTGTCAATTGTGAACTCATTTTGATAATTATTTTTTATTAAAGGGATTTTATTAGGTATTTCGAGGCTAGTCCCACATAAATTTGGAGAAAAAATTCCACCCCTGAGAGTGGCAAAATAGGGAGTGAAGTTTTTTGTGTAACGATTTAGGTCGTCTAAATCAGGGGTTCCCAAGCTTTTAAGGTAATGGAACACTTACCAAATCCCTTTTATTTTATGGAACCCTATATCAAATATTACATATCATACACAGTGCAAATGAAATATTATAATTTACGATAAATACCTACGTACCTTCATAGCAGTAACAGGTTCTTCTCAATACATATTTTGCGCTATTTCAAAAATTTTATAATTAATTTATTAATATATACCATATTAAAAAAAAAACTATAATAAAAAAAAACTAAAACTAATAACTTAATTAAATGATACCACGGGGAATAGGAGTGTATGATAATTAAGTTATTAGTTTTAGTTTTTTTATTATAGTTTTTTTAATATGATATATATTAATAAATTAATTATTAAATTTTGCCAAGAACGCTGGCTGCGTTTCCTCGCTGAATAGATATACTTAGCCTTTGAGCGAGAAAATAATCAGCCCTCTTAATATCACCAGCAGCAACGACCAGTCGCGGATAGAGTTCCTTTAGGAACTTCACCGCACATGGATCCCACGGACCGAGTCTCTACAGCAAATGGCACAAATATGTAGTCATCTCTCAGAGACTCATATTTGCGCCACTTACTCAGTTCTTCTGCCTCTGATGCCGCCCCGGCTCTAAACGAGGTAGCCCTGAGATGAGAGGCCGCCAAAGTGTCTACGCAAGTATCACCCCACACTAGGGCTTTATCTCTCTTCCAAGGAACCAATGTCATACCATCGGGTCTCTTGCCATCGTCTCTAAATATGACATCGCTCTATATGGCTCTTCGGATGACAAAGAACAGTGCCGTGAAAACCTACCAGCACTTTTCTTACATGAGAGTCCGTGGAGCCCAAACTTGTCGACGCTGCTACTACAGGGGTACTGATGAGGTTGACAAGCCGCTCCTAGTCGGATTCGTACGGCGATGCGCAAGCTTTCCCCATCAAGTAATGTGCCGAGATTATTTGATGGTAAAGCGTGTAACCAATGACTAGATTCCTTAGTCGAAACAGCTAGAAGGCGTGCCTGATCTTGGTCACTATGGAAATTATGAAACTAATCTTTCTGCACACTCTGTACCAACGGAATATCCCACTGTTTTTGTTGGTTAACTTCCAATGGAACATTCTCGCCGGGACAGAGCGGTCGCCATGTCTGCCCTGCCTCCGTAGCAAAGCACAGATCTACTTTATTATTTAAAATTATGTTACATAAGTCATTGACACTATTCACGGAAGCAAGGAAAGCAGGCAATGCAACGCTAGAGAGATTTTAGTACCTAAAAATTATTTCAAAAATAATTTAGAATAGATACTGATATTCCTTAGTATTCAAAAGGAAAAATGCTTTAAAAAAAGGTAAATGCCGACTTCTAATTTTTATTTACTTAATTGTCTTTAATATTTTTAGACCCTCCATTCATAGCGCAAGAAACACTTCGTGCGTGGCAGAAAAAGAACCACCCATGGCTGGAGTTGAGTGACGTACATCGTGAGACGACAGAGGGCGTGCGAGTCACTGTGATACCATTTTATATGGGTAGTCGGGAGTCGCAGAACTCGGCTGTTTATTGGGTAAGTTGATATTTACGTATTTTCTTTTTGTTATATTTTGTATCTGGCATTTCAAATATATAGGTAAAAACGAAGATCGGTGATAGATAATATTTTATTTTGAATTTATGCATTTATCTTCTATATCAATTGCAGTTTTCAAACTTTGCAGTTGTGCGCGCACCACGGAAAAACTACTGGATAGATTTCAATTAGGTTTTCTAAGTTTTATTTCTTAGACACCTTGGGCCTTATCTAAAATAATAAATATTGCGATATCTTCATTTAATAAAGTTATTAAAGTTTTAAGAAACAACGATTTTTATAAGCGAAAACTTTGTTAATATATCAAGCAACGCGGACGAAGTCGCGGGTATCAACTGGTTATAAAATATTTACGTAGAATCTCTAACACTGTATACATACACATGGGCAGCGGACTATTTTTTCTTGTGAGTGTCGTAAGAGTTGACTATTGGAAAGGTCAGAAAGATCTCTTGGCATAATACCATCTCGTATAATATGCCGAATGCAAATTACGTAGACCGGTGACGAGGAGCACCATTTAAGGGTGCGAGATACCAGACATCTCAATCGCCTATCAGCCTGTCAAGCGTGGCAATTGTGGCATATTCGTATAAAAATGGAAGAGACCTATATTTTCAGCAGTGGACTATGGTGGGCGGATAAAGAAAAAGGACAATTAAAAATATTATGGATACTCAGTGCCAGTAATGCATTCATCATCATCATCATCATCATCATCATCATTACAGCCCATCACAAGTCCAATGCTGAATATAGGCCTCCCCCAAGGACTGCCACAAAGCACGGTCCCGAAAAAATATGAAAAAAAAAGCACTATGCTCAATGACCTCATTAGTGTCTCCCAACGGATAGGTCTTAAAATTGAACATGGACAAAACAAAAGTCATGTCTAACGTCCATGTCACACCCATGCCGTTGTGGGAGTGTTGTTGGGAGCACTGAGCTCGAAGTTGCTAACGAGTATGTTTATCTGGGACAAATAGTCCGACTAGGTAAGTCCAACTTCGACCGAGAGGTCAATCGACAGATTCAACATAGCTGGGCAGCGTTCGGGAGATTACGACACATTTTCTCGTCATGCATACCTCAAAACAAGATCGTTCAACCAGTGCGTATTGCCAGTGATGACATATGGATCTGAGACATGGTCCTTCATTGCTGGCCGTATGAGGAAGCTCAAGGCCGCTCAGCGAGCTATGGAGACGGCTATGGTCGGGATTTCTTTGCGTGATAAACTTAGAAATGGGGATATCCGCAGTAGAACCAGAATGACCGACATAGCCCAACGAATTAGTAAGCTGAAGTTGCAATGGGCCGGCCAAATAGCTCGAAGAAATGACAACCGATGGGGAAGAAAGATTCTCGAGTGGCAGCCTCGTACTCGCAGGCGAAGTATAGGGAGTCCCCCCACTAAATGGAGTGACGACCTGGTAAGACATGCAGGAAGTCAATGGATGTAATGCATTCAACAAGAGATAAATTAATATATGAAATTTTGGTGCTGGATTCCAAAAAAAAAACTTAAATTCTGTCCTACAGTGGCGATATTGCATCCGTCTGGAGAACCTTGGCGCTCAAGCCGTCCAGCTTCGCGAGCGACACTGGCGCATATTCTCGCTGTCCGGCACGCTGGAGACTGTGCGGGGCCGCGGGGTGGTGGGGCAGGAGCCCGTGCTGGCGAGGCACGCGCCTGCCTTCCAGTACAGCAGCCACGTCAGCCTGCAGGCGCCCAGCGGACACATGTGGTGCGTACACACTTGCAGCAGTACATTGTACACTAGTGCACGCGGGTGGTGGGGCGGGCCCGTGCTGGCGAGGCACGCGCCTGCCTTCCAGCAGCAGCCACGTCAGCCTGCAGGCGCCCAGCGGACATGTGGTGCGTACACGCAGCAGTACATTGTACACTGGTGCACGCGGGTGGTGGGGCAGGAGCCCGTGCTGGCGAGGCACGCGCCTGCCTTCCAGTACAGCAGCCACGTCAGCCTGCAGGCGCCCAGCGGACACATGTGGTGCGTACACACTTGCAGCAGTACATTGTACACTAGTGCACCGCGGGTGGTGGGGCAGGAGCCCGTGCTGGCGAGGCACGCGCCTGCCTTCCAGTACAGCAGCCACGTCAGCCTGCAGGCGCCCAGCGGACACATGTGGTGCGTACACACTTGCAGCAGTACATTGTACACTAGTGCACCGCGGGTGGTGGGGCAGGAGCCCGTGCTGGCGAGGCACGCGCCTGCCTTCCAGTACAGCAGCCACGTCAGCCTGCAGGCGCCCAGCGGACACATGTGGTGCGTACACGCAGCAGTACATTGTACACTAGTGCACCGCGGGTGGTGGGGCAGGAGCCCGTGCTGGCGAGGCACGCGCCTGCCTTCCAGTACAGCAGCCACGTCAGCCTGCAGGCGCCCAGCGGACACATGTGGTGCGTACACACTTGCAGCAGTACATTGGACGCGTGCGTACACACGTGTTGGCATTACAGCGGACACGTATGTACACACTTGCAGCTGTATAGCGAACACATAGCGTTCTTACGTGTTGGTATTACAGCGGACACGTGTGTATACACTTGCATCAGTATAGTGGACACGTGAGCGTGCACAAGCAGTACATAAGATGTGCACACACACTTGGAGCAGTACAGTGGGCGCACGTGTGTTACACACTTGTAGCAGTACAATGTATATTTATTATTTTTAATGCCATAGTAGCACAGTGTCTAAGTTATTTGCTGCGACGCTGTGGAACGCAGACTTAATATCCCCAAGACAAGTATCTTTACCTCCATATCTTTCTGGAAATATTAGAAATAAAGTAAGTTCTGGAAATATTAGGTAAAGTACACATTAGAAGTAGACCGGCAACAGGCAGTAGCGTCAAAAGGTGCGTAACGTCTGGTACTGCGATCGTCAATCCACCTGCTAAGGACAAGTGTGACTATCAACGCAAATCCTACTTATTACGGGAGAGGCTTATGTCCAACAGCGGGTTTTATGGGCTGATGTAGTGGTGGAGTAGAGGTTGTTTTAGAATTAAAATTTAAGATTACATCTATAGCATAGTAGCGGTGTAACAATATCCAGTACCAAGTTATGCCGTGGGTGTCGTAAGAGGCAACAGAGTGAAACTGAAACTTAATTATAATAAAAAAAACTGCTGTTGCCAACCCGATTGCTAAGTGAGCCCATTATACCAAAATCTCCCCATATGAGGCAATCTATGGGGGAAGCGTAAGTTCAGCATAGGACTTGATAGGCTGTTATGGATGGATGGATAGGGCATCTATGTTATGTCTGTTTTATGTGATCAGTGATAGATAAAATATTATAAATTCGACAGGGGCACGTTCAGGATGGAGCGGGAAGATGGCTACACTTTCGACTGTCGCATCCCACCATTTTCTCTGGAGAGCAAACCTGATGAAGGCGCCCCTATAGCGCCCACGCCTGCCGCTTGAAAAAGAACCAACCGAACTGACAATATACATAATAAATTTTACACTAGATTAGTATAAATCTTTGAGAAGCCTATATGATTTTTAATAATGAATTTAAAAAGTTGCCTGAAAGTATGCAAAATTTTAACCGCGATCTCGAAACTCATTTTTGTAAATAAATTATATAACAGTATTTCAAATTTAAAAAGCGACATATTGGATCTACAAAAATAATAGGATTCAAATTTTTCCTAATCAATATAATAACGAAATTAGATTTATTTCCCGCTGTTTCACCATCTTTGACGAAGCAATCATTAACTCAACAAAGTAGCACCTTAATATCAACAATTTAAAGCTTCTCAAAGTTTTATAGCTATTAACAAAATTGTATTCTGGTGAAATAATGTTATAGTTTAACGAAAAGAAAACCACAAGGAAAACGAAACCGTGTTTTATTGTTTTCTGATAATATAATTCTTTTAGTTACGTTAAAATGCATGATGTTCAGAAATTTTCGTTCGACTTTAATTACACGCTCAATCGAAATGTGCAGTCATAGGTATATGTTTCTAAAATCAGAAGTTGCTATTAAAATGATCTCAATTAAAACTTAGCATTCAATAGCAAGCTGTTTTTGAGCACTGACTTTCACATGCGTAAAAAATATCTGCGCAAACTAATCCCACCAAAATATTCCAGCGTTCAAAAACGCATCAACTGTTATAATTGAGATAATTTTAACAATAGAAGGCGGGAAATGTTACGATTGCGACTGTACGTCTAAAAATTAAATCATTCGAAAAAAAATCGAAAACATGCTCATAATTTCGTCATTTAAGTCATTATTATAAAGAAAAAAAAAACTGCGTTTTATTTATTGTGATAGAAATAGAATGTAAATCCGTAACGTTCATAAACATTGATTGCATAGTCCATTTTGTTTTTCAGTTGGAATAGCATAGCTGTTTTAAAATTATTTTCTAAACTAGGTCTGTAATAAATTACAGTATTCTGTTAAGTGTGTTTTATTTTTTTTATGGGCTGCTTTTTGTATCGTCAGATAAAAGTTATCCTTTGAATAAATTATAACATGACTGAATATAAAAGTAAAACAGTTGAACTATTTTATTCATACAACTGTAATTTTTAATTTGTTTATGTTGTATTTTATTACATGAATAAATTTTATATGAATCATTATTAAAATTAATTGAAAAATTGGCTCTTAAAGTGAAAAGTATACAGGCTATCATATACAATATAGAAATAAATAAGAGTGAGGATGATGGGGAATATATAAATTTTGTGTAAACACCAACATCACCTGTATGCAGCGTACCTTGCTGCTTAAAGAGCACCCAACGTGGTACAGGGAAATCTACCTGGCAGGCCCATTCGCTAACCTTGTTGACTTCAAAATGATAGTATTTTTGAAGTACACTGCGTCGTATGCTTGATGCGACGTGGTAACTCATATAACAGCTATATAGAATACGCAATGTACTAAAAAGTTACTATCATTTTGTTGTCAACAAAGTTAGCGTAGAAGCCTACAGAGATTTAGAGAGGCTTGGGTTCCTTCCTACACCTGAGATACGGTGGGTAGTTTTTTATAGATGGGTTACAAATGAGCACACCGTTCTCCTGATGGCTAATGGTAAATGGAAACTGTAGCCCATGGACACCTACTACCGTGTGGTTAAAGAATGGGAGTGAAAATGGTGTCGCCTCTATTCACCTCTCGCTCGCACACTGTCGCTATCTATACTCACTCGCCGGTAAAGACTGCAAAACGTTGCGATACTATGCGTTATTCGTACGTTTTATAACTTCCGTCAACTTGTCACTGAAATCAGTAATAACAAAATGCCATAAAACACAAAAAATCAGAGAGTTTTCTTCATAATTGTTGTTGAATCTGTTTGTTAGTATTTTTGTATAAAATATTTACATACCATTGAGACATGAGTAACCATTTTTAAAAAATCTTTTGTCTGTTTGTCCAAGCTATTCTTCGAATGGCTGAACCCAGAGATTTTATTAAAATAGAAATATTGATAAGATAAAATAAGTGGTATTTAATGATAACGCCACATTATTAGGTCCCACCCAGGCGAAGTCAGAGCGGGTCGCTATTTATAAATTTATTTTAAAATTAATGCACCTACTTGTGTATACATTATTTTTAAATATTTTCCCATTTATAGAAAATTTCCAATTAACCGAATAACATAACATCATAACGATATATCGTTATGATGTTATGTTACGTTATAGCGGTTTTCGCTATTGGTATTGTGCATGTTGACGGTACGGGCTCGATGAGCCGCCATTTCTAATTCCATTCTTTATCCGTACGGAATATACATCCATTTTCTATCAAGAATCAAAATGCAGACGAGCTGACTCCTAAAGATTAAAATGGAATAGTAAAAAGGGTCTCCGGTTCTCATCATTTCACATAAGAAACACAGCAGCATAATGCCGCTATTCCACTCTGGTATTATTTACGACCGTGGTCCTTGGTCGAGCCAAACCATTCGTCATAGATAATACACTATATACCAGAGACCATTCGTGCTGCAGCCGATAACTGACTGGAAATAGTGAATATGATATGTAATGTGGATAAATCTCTAAAAAAGGGAGTCATTCTTGTAAGTAATAATTTCAGTTTGTGCAGCATTCTTGAAGACTTGGTTGCAGGGTAATCGCTTTTCGGATAACAATGCTCATTATCATATCATGTTTGTAAGTATTTATAAGTTGTAACTACTTTGATGGAAATATTTTAGCTCAATGCTGAACATACATCGCTCTCATCGATCTGTTTTTCTTCAGGATGTTTCCTTTCACCATTCGTGGTAAATTAATGAAACTTTGCCAGCCCGCCTGCCAAGCGTGGCAACTATGGCTAGAATGTTTTAACCCATTTCCACTGTATAGTGGCGGTGTAAGAATATCCATTACCCCGTGTCGTCTTGTGGATGCCGTAAGAGGCGACGGAGGAAATAAACGCCGTCCCACACACATGATGCATGCATGTGTTTGCGGTGTACAACGGGAATGGTTTTTGAAAGTTACGTAACCAAATCCATTGCTTCGTTTCATGAGTTAACGGTCATTTTAAAACACGCAATATCTCCTGTGCTATTCAGCAACCAAATGACAAGTTAACGTCGCTATTGGTCGATGGCTCACCAGTGAAATGTCGCTAGTCTGTACGCTAAACATAGTCCTCTCATAGAGGGGATATTTGCCACGTTTCGCTGATGGGTTGGCAGGCGCAGTTTTTATTGAGTTGTTAACAGAAAAAGGCTGCTAGCCATCTCATGTTTCAATTTCCCTCTGTTGTCTCTTACGACACCCATAGGATGATAATAGAGATACAGTGATTATAGTGTATTCCATTACACAACCACTATATGGCAGAGCCTACGAAAAATCACCACACGAACACGACTAAATTAAAATAAAACTACACTTTAAAATAGTCCTTAAATTTATTAAGTTTTAATGTACACGTTGAATGGAACTTAAATAATATCTAAAACTACGAGCAAAAGTGAATTATAAAATTTAGAATGTACTTTACTAGTCACGAACGCTTACAAGTCTATCGAACACCTACAAATTAACTCACACTAGAGAAACCATACGATGTGTTACGGAGCTAGTCCTTCCTTAAGTCCGATAAAGCTGTAAAAGCCACTTTCTTAACAGCACAAACATCCGTAATGACTAATGATTTTGCCCGTGTGCCACACGATCGGTGCAGTGTCGCAATGCAAAGCAGCGACGGTAGCGCCAGACGATAAAACGTGTTGTCGACAATAAATAATAATAGACCGAATTTCGGTCACAGCAGCCAATCTCAACGGAGACTAGCTTATCTGCGCAGGACAGGATTAAGAACGAATGTGTGCCGCAAGCACAGTTGTACTCTTCATACCCTCACTCTCATAGTCCGATTTGACGGCAATCCGACACGACCGGAGAGAGATCAGGCGCACTTTAAGTGCTTTCTGAGGCACGGTTATACAAGGCACTTATTTGTTGTTCTCTTTGGTAAGTAAGAAGCTTGAATACACCCTTATGTTACTTTTTTATTTACAAAACTTCGCAACACATTTTTTAATGAATACATAACTGTATATTATTTTACATACAGATTAATAATACTGCAAATATTTACATTTTGTATAAAGTAGCATGCCAATAAATATTTGAAAAAATAATCGTAAAGCACAATCTAATTTGGCATTTAATAAATGTCTTATGTCTTTAAGGAAAGGATAACAACAAAATATCGAAGCAATTTATTTGAAATAGCAAATTATTCTATTAAAAGTTTTTCAATTACTAAACGATTTTTCATGACTTATATAAGTACATATTTACATGAAATAACTAAAAAGATTTTAGAAATATTTAGACTATTTGATGCATTGAAGTATAATGTACTTATAAATATTACTTCAATGGTATAATGATGCTAATTTGTGGCGTAATGTTATAAACGCATCTAAGTTTATATGAAGGCAAATTTATGAAACTTCGCATTGTGCACCTTGTACCATATTAACTTTTTACAATTTAACATTGAGCCTTATAAAAGGAAAATAAGTATTTTAAAAAAAACGCTCTAAAGGCTCTAAACGACGTCCCGTAGGTGTCGAAAGAGATGATTTAAAGAAAGACCTAGAAAATCTTACATATTATATGATCTCCAGAGCGGCGACGGGGAGCAGCGTCAAAGGACGAAAGTTATGTGGTTTAGAAGTAGAGTTTTAATTAATTGAATTGTTCACAAGTTAAACGTATTTTAATTTTGAATATCTGGTAACAATAAACAAAGTCAATATTCATGCATGAACCCATGCTACGCAACTACTATTATATAACGTTCCTCCTTGCTATTGTAAAATTATATCGAGCATTTCTTATCTTATAACATAAACAGTATCAAGCCCAAAATCTATATATATATATATATAATATAGATTTTGGGCTTGATACTGTTTATGTATAAATATCTATATATAATATAATATAGCTTTATCACTCTAAGATTTAGACTTCATTAAACTATCAAAAGCCTGCATTCAATTCATAGAGCATAGCAAATAACCGTTTCTATAAGTTTAATTATATTTAAAAACATTAAGAAGATATTATTGCTTCAACAATCATCAATAAACAACATGCTATAAATATTATAATAATTTAAATTGGTGTTATTTTTCACACTTGTACATTGTCTTATTAATATTTTATAATTATTTATACATTTCTTACATATACATCTAATATTTAATATTGCAGAACTTATTGAAACTGCGAATAGATAACGCAACGCGTATAAGTATATACATTTTCTTAGCCAGTATATGAAAATTTAAAAATTATTGTGCTGCAATGGCATTGGGTGGTTGACACTGTTATTTTATTACGTAAACATCTATAATTGAAGTACTTTTTTAGTATTTATTCAAAAAGGAGAGGAATGAAAGTTATATTATTCGAAAGGTACTGTGCCTTAGATGTGTAGAAAAAACATGTATGTTGTTGTTTAAATATGCAAAATAAATTAAACAAACACTCATATATATTCCACACATAAAGCTTTATCCGATAAAATAAACGCATTTTATTCACGTTCTTGGTTGTATGGGCTAAGACCTCTGCCTTCCTTGCACGTGAAAATATAACAAAAAAAGGATAATACAAACAAATATTTATTGTTGTTTCCCTTATCTGGTGTTTGACCACAGCCAATACTCTTTTTTTATATAGAATTATTCCAGTAAAAAGGGTCTAATACTACTAAAAATAAATCACTTTATATGGTTTATGACGTGTAGTGGCGGAGTAAGAATATCCACTACCCTATATCAGCCCGTGGGTGTCGTAAGAGGCGACAGAGGGAAACAAATCAGCAGATGGGCGCGCATTTTCCTTATAACGACTAAAAATAAAAAACTGCGGTTGACAACCCGCTTGCCAAACGTGGCAACTATGGTAAATATCCCACCTATTAGGCAATCTATGGGGAAGGCCTATGTTCAGCAGCGGTCTTTAATAGGCTGTAACGGTATAATTTAAAGTTTGCTACTTGCTATATGTGGGAAGTTGACACAATAACTGTAATAAACTAAAAGAAATATAAACTACTACTATTACATACATACATCTTATTTTGTCAACTACCTTATCTATATAATTTTATTGGTCATGGTACACTGGAATATAGCGACTAGGTGTTTTATTTCAGTGTACCATGACCAATAAAATTAATACAAACTCCTCATCAACCTGCAAACAATTTACTTCTCGATACAAGGCTAAGCTAATCTTTTGGAACGAAGTTCCATAACGCACGGTACGAATTTGACGGATAGGGGCTAGGCGAGAAAAAGTGTAAGATTTTTCCGTCACGACCCCTTTCTATAGTGCGAGCGAGATGGAATAATATCCATCTCCCTCGCACTTTTTCTTATCTTGCCATGAAAGAAATATTATTTTAAATGACGCTTCATTTTAATAGACGCTATTAATTCATTTATTTGTATTTGTTAATCAATAATATAATACGTTTATCAATAATAATATACTACGAAAGGAACTTCGTTCTAACAGTGTTCCACGACACTCACGCATGTTTTTTATCTCAATATGGCGAGCCCATTGTCACTACAGCTTTCAAGTCCGGTGAGCTATGTCAGACGTAAATCCGTTATCCTATTTCATAGGGTATTGTAAGATATCTTTAGGCCTCTGATAGATTTATTATAATGAAGAGATGTAAGAGCGAGTAGGAAGATTGATGATCAATTGACTATTAAAACTAAACTTTCTTGTATGATGCATTTAAGTGGAACACCAGTTCTACTTCGGTCTAACAACTATTATACATCTAATAAAAACACACCTTTATTTAATAACAATATGGCGTCGAATAATTTAAACGTGTAACAGGAAAATATAGTTTTCAATAAATATTTTTTGGTTTTTTTATTTACATTTCATTATCGAGCTAGTTGGATTATAAGAGCGGCGCACATTTCGAAAAACTCCATGGTGTGATGTCCCTGAGGTTGCGTTGGGGCGGTGGTGGGGTTTGGGGGAGGAGCGGACACCATCGGTGACGTCCCTTCCTCATCCGAGTCCTCCTTCTCACCGGAGAGGGACTTGAAGTCGAGCAAGTAAGATTTGTAGTCCACTTGATACAGTTGAAGTGACATTTTAACGTATTTCTCTGTCATTTTGTTCAATGTTCGTACTCTGAAAAGGATAAAGTATATAACGTTGACTGCAGGTATCCATGAACTCCCTGGGTTCACGCCTTGTCATGGCGGTGGGCTTAGCAGTCGTGCCTTCGTCACCCACGGTGAACTAAGAGGAACCAACTTGGCTGGTCCGAGGTGGCCCACACGAATCTGGAGTGGGCTAGGCGAGAGCGGAACACCATGGGGTTTTAGCCGGTGCGAGTCTGACATAATGCGTCCTTGCCTTCGTGAGGCGGGTAGGCGTAGGCAATAGGTAGTTATTTTATTGGGGGAAAAAAGCCACGTACCATCATTAGGTGGTCTGTAAGTTCGTTTGTTACTTCAGTTTTTTTTTTAAACTATGGTTCTGCAAACGGTAGTAAATCAGATTCAAAGTAATTGTAATTATTCTAAGTGTACTTACTAAGATATTTTTTTTTATATTTACCCTATCTCAAAATGAATTTTTTAAAGAAGAAAAAATTACCCTAGAATTTCTTCCTAGTTCCTCTATGCAGAGTTTATAATATGAATAATATAATATTTTGACTTTGAAAAAGAATAGTAAAGATTTTTTTTTATATTTTTTTGGCTTTTATTACAATCATCTTTGGTCGTGAATGGTCAAAAAGACACCATACATACCTTACGTGGTAGGGATTAATGACTTTCCATTCGTAGTCGAGGGCTTTCATGGCACGGAAAACTTCAAGCATAATATCGTTAGGCTTGCTCTGAGATCTGATGCCTAGGTGCCATTTCGCTCTGTGTAAAAACAGGGAAAAAGTAAATTAATAAAAGATGTTTTCTATGTTACTTGTTCTTGTAAGGCAGATATTCACATGCAATTCCTAAAGTTTTATCTAGATAGTTAGGTATTTCAATTGCTATTTATCTTAAATGTAAAGAAGAAATATAATATTACTTTTTCCTAGGTCGTAGGACTTTTTTTTGCCTAGTATCTGTCTGGTTAGCCCCACACCTTCCTACCTATATCTCCGCCATACAGCAATGCCTACACTGCTGGGGACAGGCTATAAGGCATCCCATCTTAGGCCCGTATTAATAAACGTTACTTAGCTCAAGTGCACGCACTTGAGTACAATCTTGAGGTGATGATCTTATTAATAAACATATCTCAAGATGCGGTTTAGGTTTACGATATCAGCTGAGTGCCACACTGATTAATAAACGAAACTCGACTCTCAAGTGTGTATACTTGAGTGCAAGTCACAGAACAGTATTCCTAAGTACAGCGTTTTGAGATACTGTTTTTATGTGTTTATTAATTAGCAACGATCTTGAGATGCTGATTTCGTAATGAGGGCATATCAAATGATTACGCACTTGAGTTCGTCGTTGAGTAACGTTTATTAATACGGGCCTTAGTCCTCAGAGGTGACAACACATCTGTAGCCTTTCTTGTTTGAAGTTGGCTGGCGGTGTACATGCAGTAGCCACTTAAAATTAAGTGCAATGTAGGTTTGTGTCAGTTCGGTTTAAAAAAAATTACCAATTACCAACAGCCAACCTTGACCATGACTATGATTATCAAAAGAAGCCCTTGAGAACAGTGGGGAAGCGTTAACAATCGTATAAAGTCATCTTGACTAACCACACGGATTAGTGATTTGGGAACGCATCAACCAACGTGAGTGCGACGGTAATCAATTTTATAAAGGCCTATGAGTAACAGTGGAAAGATCGCGAGGAAGCCCAGCATGACTGAGAATTTAAAAATATTTATTTTCTTCTAAATTCCGCTTACATCCACTTGAGTGTTCTATATTCAAGCATTTTCTGAAGCCAGTGAATGCATGAATATAGACTGTATGTTTATAATATAGGAGTAAATTCATTTCTGAATAAATGAAAATAAAATAAAAAATTGTCAGTGTAAGTAATTCGTTCGAATAGCTTTCTTCCTCTCTGTATTACCTTTTGACGGGAGTGCCTCGCTGTTTGTCGTGAGTAGGCTGAGCAGCAGGCGAGTCCTTAACGCGCAGTGGCACGATTCTTTCTGGATGCGGCCGCGCAGTCTCCGTTATGGCGGCGGGTGGAGAGCTGCCTGTACACAAGTATAAATGCAGTCATTCTCAAAATATGCTCCATGGGGCTCTGGTGTTTCACAAGACCTCTGCGAGAAGGCTCCGCCAAAACAATATAAGCCCGAAGCACATGAAGTCCTGTCACAATACTAATTGTAATTATAATTATGCTACATATAAAAATATAACTTTTATTATCTCGTTATGATTTCTTATATTTACGCGAATATTAAACATTGAATAAAACTATTTTTACCGCTAGATTTTATCGCGTTTAATTTACTTATTTTTAAATCCCGACGTTTCGGGTGCTTTACAGCACCCATGGTCACGGGGGAGACTGAGGTGTTTGACGTGCCGATGTCATAGTTAGCCCGGCTACCTTCAGTTTTTTGAATATTAATTTTTGGTCCGATCTACGCACAAAAAAAGTGATATTCAAAAAACTGAAGGTAAAAATAGTTTTATTCAATATTATCTTGTTGTCAGAATAATCGAAAGCTCCGTGAAATACTTTTAGGCCCGTATTAATAAACGTTACTCAAACACGAACTCAAGTGCGTTATCATTACGATAGCAGCATGTCAAGATCGTTGCTAATTAATAAACACATAAAGACAGTGTCTCAGTTATCAAGATTAGCTCCTCAAGATGCTGTACTTAGGAATACCGTTCTGTGACTTGAGGGCTTGATCTCGTGAACGATTATATCACATAGTCCGAAGTTAAGAATATTATTCATCACATTTTGTTTTTGCTATATCGTGAGATTTATTGAATACTTTTATTTTGATAAAACTTAAATAAATATTATAAAGTTGTTATCTACTTACGAAAACCTTATATTGTTAAAACTGTTGTGAATGTATTTCTAAATACGAACTAAATGTTTACTACTTAATTCAATATGCATAAATAACTTAATGAAGCGTTTATTAATAAGATCATAACCTCAAGATTGTACTCAAGTGCGTGTACTTGAGCTGAGTAACGTTTATTAATAGGGGCCTTAGTGGTTTAAAAGGGTATCGTCACTTAAAAAATTTAAGAAACACTGGTCCGATGGGGTTAAGCATACGGCCCGCGAACATGAAATATAATGTCGTGAGAGTTTTTTGTATAAATATCGTGTAGTGTCGTGAATCACTTTTCACCCAATCATTTTAAGCCTACATGGAGTATTTTACGAAGTAAAATATTAGTAATGAGAATAGAATTTTAGTATTTAGAAAAAAAAAATATGACAAAATGTCATATGGGACGATTTTTGACCATGCTTTATAATAATCGGAAGTTATGAATTGGGCAGGAGATATTATAGTGCTGTAAGAAGTACAGCGGATCAGTTAGCTGAAGCGGCAATGGGATGGACATAAAGCCCAAAGAGCCGACAACCGATAGGGAAGAAAGATCCTTGAGCTGCAGCCTTATTGTGCAAAGGGCAGGGTTGGGCGATCTACTAGATGGAGTGACGTCCTGATGAAACACGCAGGAAGTCGATAGATGCATGTGGCCCATAACTAAACATTGTGGCAATCTATGCTCAGCCTATGTTCAGCAGTGGACTTGTGATAGGCTCTAGTGAGTGAGTGAGGAGGTACTAGGTACCACAGAGATACTTCCTAAAATTTACACTTGTCCGATGTAATAAATATAAGTATGCTTGTAAGTAAGTCCGGCAAAACCTTTCTTTTGCCTCGCCGTGGATGGTATCCATGAGTTTTTAACCACGTTAGAAAAAAACGGCGGTCTATGGACCATGGCAACCACTTACTATTAAATGGACAAAATTTTTATTAAATCATTTTCTTCTCTCTTAAAAATTTTCAATTGATTTTAAATTAACATCTCAATGTGCCAGATACTTGAAACTATAAACATACAGAAGTAATGTGTTGTAAAAACAGTCCTCATTTAGAATTATAATGTAAGCTTTTTTATGGCATCAAATAAACACGTACTTACTGGCAACATAAAAGTCTTTGATTTCAGCTTTAGCTGCTTCGTCGGCTATCCTCTTGTTATCGATGATGAGGTGGTAGGCAATAGCAAGCTGATCGTGTGGATCGCCGCTCAATAAAGCATTGTGGACTTCGTGTTCCTTCACGCCGAACTTTTCGCACACCTCTGTTATTGCTTCCGTGTCTATCACGCTGCTATCCTGCTGAAATATTTACTTGTTACAGGATGTTGGTGATCGCGTTGCGGTTTACGGAAAATACAAATTTTAATATATCTTCAAATTTTTAAGTCTTCAGAGTTAAATTAATATAGTATTCACTTGCAGCACAAGTTTTATGACACAAATCAAGATTAAAGAAGTGAAACTCTTTACAGACTGCACAAAAAATTTTATTAGCAGGCCTACATTATACTATTAGAAAAAAAAATTAAGCAAATAATCTTACCTGTTCAACTGGTGATGGGAACAAATACTCTGGTAAATCCTTCTGGAACCATTCATGTTTTTTAACATCTTCTATGGTTGCTCTTTTCATAGGATCCACTTGCAGCATCATGCACAGGAGACTGACGACGCTTTTGTTCAAATATTCGGGAATCGGGAATATTCCAGATTTGATCTTCCGGAAGAGTGTTGGCACATGTTCATCGTCAAATGGTAGAGTGCCGCATAACAAAGCATAGAGAATTACACCACAGGACCATACGTCAACCTCCGGACCAGCATACAGTTTTCCAGAAATAACCTGTAAATTTGCAAATTAATTAATTATTGTCAACATAAACTTGTGACATCCGTCAACTGAATGCTTTAAATTTAATAGTTTGAATAAGTTGAGGTTGAAAGTAAAAATAGAATCAGGATTTGCAATCACAATCTATGATTTACAAGTAAAAGTTTTTGGGTTGGCTTGATCGGGGAAGGACTACACTCTCTCAGGGGTGTCAAAACATCTGCATTTTGATTCTTAATCGAGGATAGATGTAGAAGTCTATGGGCTACAGCATCTACCTACCATCAGGTGGACTGTTTGTCGTTTGTCACCATTATTCTATAAAAAAAATTGAACAAAAAAATTTTTTCTTTTTAAATTTCACTAAAAAAACTACAAAAGATAAACTAATTGTATCATCATTTTTTTTTGGTATTTTTTTATATTTGATTGATACAATAATTGAATTCATAAAAAGTAAATTATGCTTTATGAGAAAGATAAAATCAAAAATTAAAGTTAAGGGGCAAACCTTTTCAATCAATGTATTAGCAAAATAAAGGTGGGCCTAAATAAGGTCCTTGTGGAATACTATTTTTTACTTTAGAGCCTATAGTTAATTTGGAACATTAGAAAAGGATTTAGTTTTTCATGAAAAATAAAATTTGTTATTGTTAAAGAATTAATTAAATGAATGATGATGCAAGTAGTCTATGTGAAAGCAATTGATTATATAATATTTATATACAGAGTTCAATGACAAATTTACCTCTGGGGCTGCATAATTTGGTGATCCACATGAAGTGCGTAAAAATTCACCATCCATCATCATATTGGACAATCCAAAGTCTGCAATCTTTACATGCATGTTATGATCCAATAGAAGATTCTCAGGTTTTAGATCCCGATGGACAATCATATGCCTATGACAGTAGTCCACTCCTGAGATGATTTGTTGAAAAAACCGTCTTGCTTCATGTTCCTGAAGCTTGCCTCTCTTCACAATATAATCAAATAGTTCACCACCAGACACATATTCCATAATCATGAAGATGTCTGTTGGAGTTGAGATTACCTAAAAGAAAAATAATACATTTATTTCTTGGGTTTAGCACCACTTACAGCTATAGCATAATACATTGGGCATTGACATAACTTGTCATCTTGTTTTCACGTTCCATATTTAATTTAATACTTAAGATGAGACAAGAAGAAAGATAACATGTTACATCTAAATATAGAGTACTTCAAAAACTTTTTCTTCTTTTAATACGCTTTTTTAATCCACTTCTAGATATAGATAAACTAAATTGAAATACACCATCATAACTTTGGGGTTTTTCTATATTCACTCTATTGGTCAGGCATGTAAGCAAGTGTAGATATTTGGGCACTGGCACTGACACTTATTCCAAATCAGGAGCCAGAAGTATGATCTTGTGCATAACACATTTGGATCAAAATCAATACTGATGTCAGTCATTACAAGGATACAAAAGTGGTAAAATTAAAAATTGTGTACAACCGACTTCAATATAAATAAAATGAGAACATCATCAATGTAGTTAAAGTCAATTAAATACCATTATTGAGGATAACTCAAAAATTACTGATCAGATCTTGATAAAATTTATATCGGAGCACCAGCTTTCAAATAAAATAAGAATCATCAAAATCGGTTCATCTAGAAAAAAGTTCTGAGGTAACAAACAAATACAGTTGAATTGAGTACCTCCTCCTTTTTTGAAGTCGGTTAAAAACTAAGCTTCACTACTGCTAAGCTACTGACTTCCAAACACTTAAGTTGTCAAGCTACTAAGCTGTAAGTTTACTGGTCATATTGTCATTTGTTCTAGGTAATTCAACATAGATTTGTCAAAATTCTAGGAGGAATACTAAATTCTTGTATTATCACAGACTTATTTTAATTAAACTCATCAGCTTTCATTTTCCATTCAAAATGTCATTGGTGAATTTTACCAAACCACCACAAAAAAAAGAAGACTGAGACTGTTAAAGAAGAAGCTGATATATTAGCAAATACAGAATTATGGACACTATTATGGGAGAAATGATGATGATGATTATGAATAACAAGATTAAGTTGTTTATATAGAGAATTAACACTTACCTGGTAGAGTTTAATAATGTGTGGGTGACGAAATAATTTTAAATTCTGTATTTCACGCCTTATTTTGCCAACGACATCGAGGGACTTAATTTTTTGTCTATTTAAAATCTTTACAGCAACTTTATGCTTTGTGAGTTGGTGTTCACCAATTTTAACTTTGCCAAATGTACCTACACCCAAGGTCGCACCTAACGTATAATGACCTATTTTAACGATAGGTTGATTGCCACTAGCTACAACTGGTTTTTCAGACATATTTGCGATGCAAACTATATTGATTTCCTGAAAAAATCCTTGAACTGATGATACAGTAAGTATTTAAACTTTTTATATATTACTACTCAGTACATTACACAATACAAAAAGGCACTTTTGTGTGGTTAATAACAAAGTTTATTTGTTTGTAAAAAATCGTAGATCATGTGAATAAATATATAAGTTACGAATTTCATGCTCACGCTCTTATTGTTATGTCAAATGTCAATGTGACGTCTGATTGTTGTTGTTGTTTTTATTATTCGCTCGAGACAGCTGACAAAGCAAATAAGCCATACAGCCTTGTCTTTTTTATTTTGAATGTGTATAGAATTTTAAGGTGTAAAGGCCGGAACCAAGTCTTATTTTTCTTCTTTCCGTCTCTTCAAAATCCATAAAGGCCGAAGCCAAGTCTTATTTTCTTTAATTCTTCATAATTTCAAAAACCGTAAAGGCTAAAGCCAAGTCTTCTTTATATTGAGTTGAGTGATCAGTGACAGGCTGACAGGTAAATAAAAACAAAATATTTTTTTTTTATAACTGGCTTTACGGCTTTGGGTTCTGAGCCTGAAGTTCAATGTATAGTTATCCTTCATAGTACACTGCTTCACAATATGTTGATGCGTCACATTGTGCAGCCCTTGGGAGATTTTGACGACAACTTGAGCCAGCAGACAGCTGACAGTTGGCGATGGTATCTCAAGGCGCCTAATCAGACAGACACATTATCTTGAGAATCACATCACCATCAGAGCACTTGTTTCACCGTTTCCACTAATAGTTCACATGCGCAGACATTTAATACACAAAATCACACCACTTTTACATATCAAAATCCACTTCAAACCATTATTTAAACAATAATACAGGAGCAGCAAGCCGCCGCCGGTCAAGCTCCCGCCAAAACCCCTGTGACGTCTGACATCTGACAGTGATGACAGTGAAAACCAAAGAGTTGTTATTGTTCCTACGATTCACCATTTAAGGTAGACAAGGGCCTAAGACCATACAGCCTTGTTGGTGTTTTGTTCACAAAACCTTTCTACAATATGCTGATGTGTCACATTCTTAGTGTATTCAACTAACCGGAGACGCCATGCGCATAAAGTTACAAACAAAAAAGTCTGTCGCTTTTAGCGGGAGGCGAGGTAACGCATACTAAGCAAATTGTAAACTGTGGGCCGCGTCATTACGCACGCACACAGCATAATATGAGCACACGAGCACAGAACACAATTACTCTCTCCCAAAAGAACGCCAAATTCATACTAAAAATCGGAAACACGTATTTATGAGTGTACACTACAAGAGCTACGGTGGGCGCCCATTTAAAACTTTTTAGCGGGAATTTCAAACCTTTGTATTCTGTAACTTTGAACTTTTTATTTAAGGCATATGCGAGTAATTTTGGCTCAAGCCTCACAAACCTATGGGGAAAATTCCCATACATTTGAGAGGTTGCACCAAAATCACTCGAATATACTTCAGATAAGTATGTGGGATAAAATAAAACTATAAATAATAGTTATGTAATTTTATTTTCTGGAAAACATTGTTTTATAAACTATACATTATTACTGATGTTTTTTATTGCTTTTGCACAATATTTCCACGCTTGTTACTGATATATAACACATGTTATTGTCAGAGAGTTATTCTTCACAGAACATTAACATAAATTTAAATCAGCAAAATTCCCTTGGTGAAAACTTAACTCAGCCTAAATACGTAATCTGAAACAAATACAATTCAAGTCAATATAGTAATAATCCCTACAAATAACGGTCAATAAATTCAAAATGTTTATAGACTTACCACAATATCGTCATAAGTTTTTCTTTTCCTATTATAGGAAACTTGCAGAAAGTGATCAGATGATTTTGTGCTTTTATTTGCACAACACTTAACTTACTTTCGATGATGATCACACATCGTGCTTAAAATTTTGAAATAATGAATTCATTTGTAGTCAATATCTTATACAAAGATAATATCTCACAAAAAACGACGATATTATGACCTAAAAAATATCGCCTAAAAACGAAAATGAAGTATCTGAGCCCACAATAACTCAATTTAAGCAAAAATCAATAATAAATATTAAAATCTAAACCTATGAAATAAATTTGAATAAATTTCAGAAAACATTTTCAATATGAAAGACGTTGACAAACAAATGTCATTTTACTTCTTCTTTTAATTCATGGCTTCTTTTGATAGAATTCTGCTAATATTTAATAATTTAATTTTAATCAATTAATAGGTAAATTAATTGTGCCAATCTCAGAGTAATATGTATGTTATTATACTTTAAAGAGCAAACCAAAAAAAGTTTAACACAGAATTAACACTTTTAGTTTCTTCCGATATAATATGAATTTTTGTACCTAATTTTTAAAATGGCAATCTAAAAAAACATGACGGAAAGAAACAGTGATATTTTTTTCTCACTTTATTTTTACAAGCCCAACACAAACATTGAGAGTGTGCAGATTTCTCAGCTTTCATACAAAGTTGCATCTGCACACGAGTAAGCAAAACGCACACAACCTTGAAAATCTGTCATAAATGTCTCATCGTTACAGTGTACAAAAACATAAACAACTAGTGCGAGGGCCTTTTCGATATGGATATGTCGATGAAATTTTATGCAATTTGCATTAGCAAATTAAATAAAAATAAAAATGAACAATCAGACAAAAGTATGTTTAATGTGCAATATTACATTCAAAGTAAATTAAAAAAATACATAAGGTATAAAATAATAATACAAAATTACCAAAAATAAAACAAAGTGAAAAAGTATTATGTTTTTACTGATTTTTAAAGTGAATAAGTTTAGTATATATGTGACGAATACACTTTTTGGGATCACTCTTTTTTGCGATGTAGCTAATTCTAGTGCTTGCATATTTTTCCATCACCAAGTGTGCCAGTTCAATGTTATGTGGAACGTAATCATTATCGAAATAATGTTCCTGTATACTTAAAAATATCGGCTTTCCAACAAAAAAATTGAGTATTTTATTTCTAATAAATATTGTTGAGCATGACTGGTTAATTTTTTTTACAGGAGTTAAGTTTTTCTAATTTCTATTTCACAAAGGCGACACAAATTAATTACCCCTTTAGATGCATACATTAAGCCAACTCTACTTGTCTTATAAATTAAACTACTTTCGTCGTGTACACCCAGAAGAGCTTTTATGCATGTGCTACACTTATTTTTTTTTATAATAGTAAAAACAACAAAACCCGCTATATATTAGACCACTTTTTCGCCAAAAGGTGACACATAGGTGTAAGTCTCTATGTCTGCTACCATATTTTCTTCAGTTATTCCACTGCTCGTGATGACGTCCAAGTCTGTATCCTCTTTTCGGTTGGCCAAATTTATTCTATCAACAGCTGATGAACAATTTAGAATAGAAATATTTTCTAAGGGTATGCAGTTAGTGCTTCTTTCAGTTCGAGTCAATTTGTTATGTTATAATATATATATATATATATATATATATATATATATATATATATATATATATAATTAGCAACTTTTTATAAATGGCTTCTAATTGACGTGCGGAGGGATTATCAGAATAACCTCCATGACTTCTGATGTTTGAAAATAAAGTTTCTATATGATCTTGGCTAATTTTGTGTAGTGGTAAATAGGTAAGTGAAGCGTTTGGACCTAATACTACGTCGTCAAATATGAGTTTAGCACTTTCAATGCATACAAGAAACCCTAAAAATCCTGTGTACCGAGGACTGTTTAAAAGATTAACTCGCCTGTATACGTTATTACGAGAAATGACATTGGTTTCTAAGTTTAATAGAAAATCTTTAGCCTCATCCAACATGGCAAAGGTTCTTTCATAGTTATTACTATTTAAGGCTTGTTTAAATCTTTTAGACCAAGTTTTTGAGTCGAGAATATCAAAAACATCGTTCATTAACTTTAAAAAATTAGTTGTGGGCGCAACGTCTTCAAATAAAGGTAAATTTAGTACATTTTTTCAAAATAATAAGGCATCTGCTACACTAGTGCTGAAGAGTCGGGCTGCTAGCCGGACATTCATTATTTTAGTTTTAAAATATATATAATTAGCTTTTAATTTATTTGCCATATAAAAAAGTTCATTCTCGTGTAACTCATGCATATTTTGAAAATGTGACCACCGGATTATATCACCAGAAGCACTTTGGATAATATATTTATAAAACTCAAAAGCATTACGCACCAGTTTCAGCATATGGCAGGGATCTAGAAAAAAGAAAATTTTGTGTCCCGTACGTGGATCTAATATAGTAGTCTGTAAATTTTCTGTATTTAAACAACAGCCTAACTCTTCAGCCATAGCAAGATTTGCCTTCTTACCGTCGCATGTCAATGCTTTGATGTAAACTCCGGTTTCATGAACTAGATGTAAAGCTTGGGTCACCAGTCGTGCTTTTAGGTTAGCACTTGTACCCTTTACTAAGAAGTACCAAATAGGTACTTTCCAAGTAGTATTAATGCCCACTAATAAAAATACTAAAGCATCAGTGGCCTCTTTAGAATTGTCAGAAATGAAGTCAAATCCATAATTAACATAACCAAAATGGCTTTTAGAACTTGCATGGTCCTCCGTCAATTGTTTTATTTTCATTTCATCTATCACTAATGTACAATACAATTTCCTGTCAGGGTTACTCTCTACTCTGAGTTTTAAATCAGTTAACGCTTCCTTTGTGAAGCCAGGTCGGCCATCAATTGTACTATACCACTTTGTTATAGCACATGAGTAAAGAAACTGTACCGTACAGTAGAGGCAAAGCAGAGGCAGAGCTTCATACAACCGCGCTATGATAGTTACACTACTACAAACTAGACGCGCGTGTGTGCGTGGGCACTGGTGGTTCATCATGTACAGAGAGATTCAGGGTTATGTAAAGAATAATAAGTGTCAAATTTTATTTTTCAAAGAATTATTATTCGTATCAAATGAAATATAAAAAAGTGTAAATATGCTGTTGGTATGAACAATAATAGAACAAATAAAAATATATCATATTTTAACTATCCCAAAGACTCCACTAGGTAAGTAGTAACTATATATTTATTATTTTTAATGTAGCAGATAGATACCTCACACATATACCTCAACATTGAAAAAAAAAACGTAAAAGTACTAATTACCTATCAGTGGTTGAATAGTTATCTTTATAATGTTTATAATTGAATAATTACGTTTATAAATTAAAAACATAGGTTCATGTTTTTAATTATAATTTCAGACGACAAGAAGGTAAAAAGATGTCGGACGAGAAGATCTCCTTTTAAAACTTTTTGATTATAAAAAAAAAGTCAACAACATTTAATCTGTGAGGATCACTTTGAAAAATCCTGTATTAAGTTTTCTAAAAAAAGAACTGTAAAATATTTATTTGGAAATGCTTTTCCAACACTCAACTTGCCAGCAAACGACGATGCTTATTCGAGTTCCATCCAATGTGAGAATGTATCTGAAATGAATGTATGAATTGCTTGAACAAAAATTACGCGAATATTTTAATCTCCAAAGAAATATTGTAAATATTGGTGAGAAATATTGAAATATTATAAAACGCGTGAAAGATTGTATATTTGTTATGCCATGTGAGTGCTTTCTAATAAATTAATTATAAAAAAACTTTACATTAGATTATAATTTACCATATAATTAATAGGCACAACAAATTGTTGAAGAACAAAAATTATAAAAATTAAATATTTAGAAAAAGTAGTTTAAAAAAAATATTGTATCTGTAGTATATAATAAAAGCTGATAAACGTCTTGTTATTTAATTTTATCCTCCTGTGCCAAACCTACCAAAATAAGTAAAAATTTTGACAGCTCCTTAGAAGCTTTGCCTCTATACGGTTTCTTTACTCATGTGGTTATAGTACGTGGTGAAGGCAGCCGTTCCAAATGTTTTGCGCACATATCGATAAGCTTTCGGTGAATAGTAATGTAAAGTTAAAGCAAAACATCGTCGAATACTTAATCCTAGGTAGATGCCCCGTTTTAGTTTTAAGCAGCTGTCTGTTTATAAGTTCACTTTGTTTAACCCCAATATTTTGTAAAACACCTTTATTTTCTTTATTTATCAAAGATTTTCCGGATAGTTCATTTAATAACTCTTGCAAACCAACAACTTTTTTTAAAATAGCGTTTTTATGATTGGAGCCTTTTAATATGACTTCTTTTTTGTTGTAAGCGTTGCTTCAGTTTTCGTTTCCGTGGTGTATCTTGTAATTTATGTGTGAAACTTGAAGAAGGTGTCACAGGATCATGTTCCGAAGAAGATGCAGCAAGTTTTAAGTCACTCGCTATAGTTTGAGGTAGTTTTGATGTCACAAGCGATTGCTCATCAACTTTTCGTTTTTTAATACTTTGTTCTTCCAGATTAACAAACGTGCATGGTTTTGTCTAAAATTTAAAAAAGGCTCATAAATAAAAACTTTTGCAAATGGAGTTACAAAAAGGGTTTAAAATTCAAACAAGAAACACTCAAGTGCTTTCTACGGTTAAACTTTCTCATGGATTGGATAAGATTTACAATATTTCTTATGCTTGGAAACAAATTAAATTATACTTCGAATATTCCAGATGTTACTACTTATGTTGAATATTTGAAGTATAATTCATTAAATTTTATTTGTATAAAAATTACCATTTATGTCATCAAGTACGACATAAATCTGAGGTATAAACATGATGAAATTGAAAACATGTGACAAATCGCAATGCCCCCCTATTCAATAACTATTATTTATTAATTTTGCAATGTTATTTCATAAATATAAAAAAAAAACGAATAAATAATTTCAATGTTATTTAAAATAAAGTCGATGAGTAAATTCCTACTTTAATTTTATGCGCTGATAACTCGTGTCTTACCTGAAAACAAAAACTTGGTTAACACTGAGATTATTTGTTTGTCCTTATTTATTTATTTAAGCGCTGATAATTCGTGTCTCATCTGAAAACAACAACTTGGTTGACACCATCTAAGAGGATAAACTTGTAAATAACATTTTATAATGAATTAATATCGTTCACTAAACCTCCCATTTCGTTTTGTTACATGTTTTAAATTTTATCCTTCATAATGTAAAATAAACCTGTAGCAAAATAATGAACTTACTTCCAATAATTTTAAAGTCGGTACAGCAGTTTCATTTAGTTTCCTTTTATTATTTGATTGGATTACGAAAACAGATTGGTCAAAATGCTCGGAACAAATAGTGCTTGTTCGTTTAGGTACCCAGGTTGTATGATTGCCACATGCTTTTATCCGAACTTGGCGCCTGTAAGGATCTTTTGGAAAACTGTAAAACCGAAGATCATTTTTAAACATTGTACAAAAAAGAATTTTAAATATCACCTTAGTATCATTTATCAAGGTATTACTTATAGTCAAATAAAAACATCGACACTAAAGATTACAGTGAACATCACTATTATTGTCTTGATGATACCATTTTATTTACTTGAAATTCCCCTTCTTTTCTTTTTACAACGTAACATAACGAAATGAAAATATCGATTTAAATTGTTTTATATACAATGAAACAATTTAAATTGATGTTTTCATTTCGTTTAAAATAATTAAAGATGATTAATGCTGTTTGAAATAATATAGTTTTGCAAATAGTTCACAATCATATTGATGAATTTAAGACTATTCAATAACACGATTTTGTCTTGTGTAATTTGAACAAAGAGAAACGATATTTGTCTACAAATAAGCAAAATTTAATTATGTCCTAGTGGTGCAAAAGTCCTTACTATTGTATTAATACTTTAAGTTGGCAACACTACCTGCTTAGCAATATTAATCAGAATTTTTGTGATTTAATGCTTATATTAATTATTGAAATCACTGCGCCACAAAGCCGTCATAGTACTAGTTTTATATAACGGGAATGATCCGCGCTCTCGTACTTTTGACAGCGGGGAACGCTCCCCAATGTCATCTCCTGTTAGTTGAATACTCTAAGGTCACGTTGCAAAATATTTGGGTGATAATGACAGCTTAACCTACAGTAGTTTAAAGTACAGTTGACGACATAATATCTCAAGATAAAAAAACCGAGATTTATATCAATCACCATCGAAGCTCTTGTTACATCGTTTCCGGTAATACCATACTTTCAAACCATTAATTAAACGATTTAACAGAAGCAACAATCTAACGCCAAAACGTAACCAAATAGTGTGTAAACACTGCGTTTTAGCCTTTATTCATTGTTCTGTGGTTTTAGCAGCGGAATTGTAATGGGCTCTAAAAATGATGATGCTGATAAAGAAGAAGAATGTAAGAACATAATAATGTACTTTAGTATTGAAGGGTATATAATAAATTAGTTATAAGCCATAACCTAATTTGAAAATGTAACCAACACGAAACTTGAAATCTCCACTAGGAGGAATAGTTTGAATAGTGTTCAGAAATACTGTGTGAGAAATTATCCTCGTTTGATTAGTGATATGTAGTGCTTATATACGAGCTGAGGTATATAGGGTAGTGGATACTCTCACACCGCCACTATACGGTAATTGTATTCCTCGTTACCGTTACAGCCTATTAAAGTCCACTGCTGAATATAGGCCTCCCCATAATTTGCCTATATTTTATTTGGGATATTTGCTATGGTTGTCACGCTTGACAAGAGGGTTGGCAACCACAGTTTTTATGGTTCCGTACCCAAAGGGTAACCAACGGGACCCTATTACTAAGCATCCGCTGTCCGTCCGTCTGTCTGTCAGCAGGCTGTATCTCATGATCCGTAATAGGTAGACAGTTGAAATTTTCACAGAATATGTATTTCTGTTGCCTCTATAACCACAAATGAAATTAAAAACAAATTAAAAATTAAAGGGGTGTCCCCTACTAGACACGTGTTTTACGGAAGATAGTACGGAACACTTCATGCGAGAGTTTGAATCGCACTTGGCCGGCTTTTATTTTTTATTTTTAGTTGTTACTAGAAAGGTGCTGCTGCCCATCTCCTGATTTGTTTACGCTTGTCGCCTCTTACATATGGATGCTAATATTTCTCGGACAGAGACAGGATGTCAGGGTTAGATGATGGGGTTCTCTCACTACCAGTCAAGCAGACTCACAAGACTGCTCAGGGGTTCTGACAGCTAATGGTGTCTCGACCGCAATGAGACCTAACCAGGAGTGTCGGCGGTAGTAATGAAGTCGTCGTCTAGTGTTGAAAGAGGATTTTATAAACAAATCATTACAATTTATACAATTTCATTGTGGTCAATACAGTCACTAATTTAGGTTATATTCTAAGATTATTCGGCAAAACTATTGGTGTACGTGAGTTCTGGTAACGCGGTTAGAGTGTCGCTGCGTTGGGATTTTCTGCTGAACAAACATCATCATCTATGATGAATTTATGATTAGAAATTATAGAAGCCATGTTAATGAGTAACATGGATGATATGGGTATTACCGTAGCCATGTAAGTTCGGTAGCTTGAAATTATTTTTCTTGGTGGTAGGACTCCTTTTCTGCCCGGGATTCCTTTTAGTTTGGTACCATCCTCTTATCTATTCCTGCCGCCAAATAGCAATGCTAATACTGTTATGTTCCTTCCTATCTGAAGGGAATAAAGAGCAAGTATAATTACGGGTTGTGAAGCATTCGATGATCAATTCTATTTCTATTTATTATGAATATAAGATGTAATAGACAAGATGATCTCTATTACATCTATAAAGATGAGCGGCAGATAGTAGTCTTCGGTCTTTTATATAAGTTACCCAAAGCAGATATATCTTTATTGCAACCTTATCAAATAAAAGGTTGCAAAGGGCGGCAATAATGCCTATTAGCATTTTCCAGTCAACTCCGGGTGTGGTGAGAATTAGTGGTAGATGCAGATCGAAGACCCATTTTACTGAAAATGAGGTATTGCATCTTAATCCTCAAGAGTAACAACGCATCTGCATTTTGATTCAAAATCAAGAATAGTTGTAGATATCTTCGTTTGTCACATTTATTCTATAAAAATTGTAAGTAATTATATAATCTATTTTTATTATATAATGTGATTTTGGAAAAAAGCCCCGTTGGGATTCTTGCTGGTTCTTCTCTTTCTATCCCATCCCATTCCATCCTGTTCCATTCCATTCACATTATAAAGTGCTTAAACTTATTTGCAAATGACCGTTTAAAAGCACAAACTAATAAGAAGTGCTAGGGTAAAAGTGACATTTAAATGTACATTGAATATAATATATCATACATGTTTTGGAACAGCCAAATCAATTCCATGACACAATTATGTATTTATCGATGGATTATACTAATGGCTAAAACACACACACACACTCGTGCACACTCGGACCTAGTAATGTGTAGCTTCCTAATGCAAAACTTGCACAAAAATATATTATGATAAGTTTAAAATTAAATAGTTTGTGAGCGGGAAGTAGATACATTTAATCATCAGCATTTCAAAAGTTCACCACTGTTTATAGTCCTTACTCCTTACCCCACCTACTGCCTCACAGAGATGTCATAGTTGGCGCACCCGACAGGGCGGTCAACAACTACAGTTCTTTATTTGGATTGTTATCTGGAAGATGCTGTTGCATAATTCCTGTTTCATGCCCCTTTGTCGTCTCTAACGATATCCAAGGAATGATATGGGGTAGTGGTATTGACGTATATGTATATGTGAGGGACCGGGTGAGTTGAGCTCATCCCAAAATTGTTAGGTGCTCACACAAAGGATTTTGGGTTTGTAACTCAAAATTCTAGGGTGGACACTTATATAATTTCACACAAAAACATTTTAATTTATACAAATAAATAATTTACACCTGAAAAATCAACTTATTAAATTCCACTTGGATAATTCGGATTATCTTACATTGCCACTACACGACAATGGTAAGTAGGTACTTAAAATATTAATGTATTTAGAATTTAAATTGTAGGTTAGAAATTGTTTTGGCAGGAACTTGACCGGTGGCGGATTGCTGCTCCTGTATTATTGTTTAAATAATCGTTCGAAGTGGATTTTAATATGTAAAAATGGTGCGATTATGTGAATTAAATGTCTGCGCATGTGAACTATTAGTGGAAACGGTGGAAAAAGTGTTCTGATGGTGATGTGAATCTCAAGATAAGGAGTCTGTCTGCTTAGGCGCCTTGATATACTATCGCCAACTGTCTGCTACCTCAAGTTGCTGTCATAATCTGCCAAATACTGCGCAATGTGACGAATCAATATGTTGGGAAGCAGTGTACTATAAAGGATTATTATCACTTGATACTTAGATAAAATGAAGACATGGCTTAAAAGACACGTTTCCAAGCGAAAAATCTTAATAAATAATAAAAAATCTTTGAAGCGGCGGTTATTCTATGGTTAACACTCCTCCCGCCCCCGATTTCACTGTGCCCCACCCCGCTTCTTTTTTTTGATGGTTTACCTATCGTATAATGAGGAAAATATGAGATTTATACGAAATTTTATTTGTTTATAATATATAATTGACTTATAAACGCTTCATAATGGATAAATGCGGAATCTGTCTCAAGCCAGCTGTTGTAAGTAGATAAAGGCGTAATTTATTGTTATTGTATTGTTGAACATTGTCAATATTTTTTGTTTTCTTTACGAGATATTTATAAAAATAACATTATTTGATTTTAGAAAACCTTTCCTTTTGCCAATTCCATATTATAAGTTTAGCGTTCTTAAAACAAAATACAAAGTAGTGTTGTTTGAAGCTTGTACCAATAATAATAAAAAAACTTGAGTTCGAAACCTGCCCGCCTTATTTTTTTTATGTTCTTTCGTCTCGGGCTGTTTTTTTTACGTCTGGCTCTGCGCTATGTAAAACATTCTTTTTTTTCGGTTTGTAGAGGACTGTTTCTTATAATAAGGAAACCTTTTGTTTTTATAAATACATGTTTTTTTTAAAATATTATCATTTTCAAAGTTCTTTTTATTTTAGTTTCAATTAAATATATTTTTAATAAGTTTTTTATTTTTGCTACTGGTATTTACTAAAATTTATAGTATATACATATATTTCTTTGTATTGAAATTTGATTCATATAAATTTAAAACATTTTACGTTTTGCTTTAGCAATTATTTGAAACTGGGAAAGATGGTGTTTATGCTTGCTTCAAGTGCCAGCCTCTTGTACCAGAAGTTACTATAGGAGATAACCCAACAGAAGCAACAGAACCTTCTAACACTGAAGAGGTATTTAAAATTATTTAAGCTATTACTAACAACTTCAGAAAAGCAATATAAAACAGGAAAATTTGTGAACACAATCTTGATCTGGTCAGTAATGATTTGTTTTTATACAACCTTTCAGCAGTTCAATGCTACACAGCGGCAAGTAGAACATACCAACTAAGCGGTTGCACATTCAAAAACATTTCTACTTTTTATATTGTGATTACTATAATTTTTAATCTTGGAAATGTTGTAGATATTGACATAATATTTGCTAAATTTCAGTGGATATGGAATTTTGTACAGGTATATAAAGTAGCAGCAGTGTAAGAATATCCACTACCCCATATCGTACCATGGGTGTTGTAGATGCGATAGAGGGAAACTAAAACAGAAGATGGGCAGCAGCATCTTCCTGATAACAACTCAAAATAATAAAAACGGTTACCAACCCGCCTGCCAAGAGTGGCAATTATGGCAAAATCTATGGGAGAGTTCTATGTTCAGCAGTAGACTTATATTCTGTAATGAATGGAATAGATGAAATAATATAAATTTGTCAAACAGTAGTTTAAACCCAAACTATGTATAAGTTTTTAATAAAAAATACACAATCAAAACACTTTGAAATTTCATCAGCAGCTGAGCATTATGTGAAATTAAACAGATAAAAAATAAATTTGACAGAAATTTGAGTATGAAGTTTGCTTATCCATTAGAGTAAGCAACCAATATCACTTACACTACAATAACACTTTGATCAAACACTACACAATTTTAAGATACTATTAAGTCTTGTGCTGTCTCTATCACTTTAATTCAAAGTGACTGTGATAGCAGATTAATTTATTTTCTTTGGTCGAACCACCTTTACTTACACCTTTTACTTTTCTTTAAAAAAAAACAGCTTTAGTAACAGTTTTCTGGGTACCTCAAAATGTTGAGATATGTTGAAATTTTGCTCACTAATCCACCTACCCAGTGGTAAGTATGGGCAAACCTTTCAGTAATTGTAACATCATCACATCATACACATACAGTCCATCACGAGACCAACACAGGAACACAAATCACATTCTTGAAGCTACAGCATTTAACTACCACAACTCCTTGACTGTTTTGTCTAGTTGTCAGTCAATTTAAAAATTAAAAGTCAAATCAAGCATACTATTAAGGTTCCTCACTGCAATAAAGGGTCCTTGGCAGCAGTATAGTCTGTTCGCTAAGATAGTGTCGCTACACCTGGAAGTGCAGTTATTATTTTGCTTTTATTTTATTTTTTACTGTGTACTATTTTATTCTTATGGTTATTGTAATAAAATACAAATATAAATAATAAACACTAGTTAGGTAGCATAGAACCTTTGGTATACTCCTAACGGCCACCACTAAAACAGGCACCAGTGGTGGCCGTTAGAATAACTCATTAATTATTGTCCCAAGGGCCATCAGTGGCGAACGTTGGGATATTAAAAATAATATTTATTTTCAGTGGTTTGTCAATGTAATCTAACTATAGCAAATGTAACTATAATTAACTAACAGATTGCTTCTAGATCACTATAGTGCTTTGTTTTAAAATGCCCAATTCTCCTGTGGGTGTATGCCGCTTGCGTCGACCTTTGATGTCTCGGCGGCGCCTTTGACAAGATGCGGCACGTGCCAAGGCATCCGTACCTAAGCGAACAGAGTATAGACTGTTAGACATCATCATAATCATCATCACTACAGCTTATCACCGTCCACTGCTGAACATAAACCTCCCTCATCTCATAAGTGGAATATTGGCCATACTTACCATGCTTAACAGGCGGATTGTCAAGTGCAGTTTTTATTATTTCGAGTTATCAGGAATATGCTTAGTATTAAATGAAATTGTAATTATGGGATTGAGAATAATGTAATAGTGGTGACGTAACAGAATCAACTACCCCATATCATTCCGTGGGTGTAGTAAGAAGCGACAGAAGGAAACTAAGCAGTATTTTTCTGACCCATGCAACAATTATTATATAGTCTACACTTTACACAATATTTAGTACCTAAAAATAATTGTCCAAATAATAGTTTAAACTCCATGATACAGTAGAAAACACTTATGTTTTTTAAATAAATGGGTAATGTCTTCAAGACCGAATTTTGATAATGACAGCCAGTCTCTATGGAGACCAGCCATCTGCGTAGGACAGAATTATAGTGTATGAGTGTGTGCATAATCACAGGTGTACTTTCTATTCCTTCCCTTTCATAGTCCGATGGGATGGCAATCCAACACGACTGTAGAGAGAAGGGGCGTGAGACCAATATTAATTTAGTGTGCTTTCCGAGGCACGGGGGTGAAATACCGCCTTCTTCCTGACTCTAGCTTACTACTGAGAATATCTTGACATAAAAACCCTAGAACTGATTTTGGCCCAACCCGGGATTCGAACCCGGGACTACAAGAGCGGCAGTCGCACTTACGACCTCCTCAATGAGGCTGTCAGTACAAATATATAAATAGTTATGTATAATAAATTGTTTTATATATAGTTTCACTTTTCAGGAGAGCAATGAATTTGGACTATATTGCAGTATTTGTAACAAAACTTTTCAGAAGAGTATGCAGCTACAAAATCACCTGCGCAATCATCGCGCCGAGAGACGTTTCGTCTGCACATATTGTAATAAAGGTAAGTCTTATTAAACCATATAAATTTATCAATAGTATAATAATATATTTATCATCATCATCATCATTACAGCACTTCAGAAGTCCACTGCTGAACATAGGCCTCCCCCAAGGAATGCCACAAAGCACGATTCTGAGCCACCTGCATCAATCGACTTCCTGCATATTTTACCAGGTCGTCACTCCATCTAGTGATGGGTCGCCCTACACTTCGCCTACCGGTACGAGGCTGCCACTTGAGAACCCTTTTTCCCCATCGGTTGTTGGCCCATTGCCACTTCAGCTTACTTCATATTTATCTTCTTATTTGTGTGCTTCATTACTGAAGGTCGTGCTTGTTCTGAAATGCTTTCACCGATGTGTCGACTAGCTTCCTCCATACCACTCTGTCCTCGGCTTGTCTCATGGCAGTCGGAATATTAAGTCCCGTTATATTTTGAATCTGGTCGGACCAGGGGGTAGGTAATCGCCCACGTGATCTTTTTCATTCGATCTTCCTACTACAACCAATTTATCCAGATTGTCTGGTTGTCTCCGGGCAATATGACCAAAATAACTTAGGAGGTAGCATATAGTGGATAGTCTGGTAGTAATCTTTAGTTGGTCGAGAATAGACTTGTTGGTTCTTTTTCCTGTCCACGGTATACGCAACATTCTTCTATAACACCACATTTCGAAACTCTCGATCTTCTTTTGGTCAGCTTCTCGGATTGACCATGATTCGGCACCGTACAGAAATTTTGAGAATACCATAGCTCGCACGAGTCTGGTCTTGGTGGTATTCAACACTTTCCTGTTTTGCCAGATTCTGGTTAACTTACTCATAGCTGCTTCGGCCATCTGCATACGTCTCCGAATTTCTTTGTCACAGCCTCCCTGATTGCTTATAAGTGACCCAGGTACACAAATTCATTTACGAATTCCAGGTCTGCGAGTTCTTTGGTTCGTGCAAAAGTTCCAGCTCGATCTACTACCATGACTTTAGTCTTCGTCCTATTAATGGAAAGACCTACCATCTCACTTGCGCGCTCGACTCTTCTAAGCAGTTCAGCCATTTCTTGTTCTGAGGAAGCCAATAGCATAGTGTCATCGGCGTATCGGAGGTTACTGATTTTGGTTGCCTCCAACGGAAATGCCTCCATCCCACTCTTCTAGCGCTGTCCTCATGATATACTCGCCGTAGATGTTAAAAAGAAGAGGGGATATGATGCATCCCTGTCGTACTCCTTTTTGTGGTTTGAAAGGAGCTGATAGCACGTCATTCATTCTTACCATTGACTTCCCATTCTCATATAGGGTTGCGATCAATTGGCAAGGAACACCAATTTCTATGAGGATTTTCCATAGACAATCCCACCTTACACAGTCATACACGCCTTGGAGTAGTCAACAAAACACATCATTATCGGAACATTAAATTCCTGGCTCGTCTCTATGTGTTGTCTAATGTTAACAATTTGCCGAGTCCCGCGGCCCTTGACGAAGTCAGCCTGTTCATTAGGTATTTGCCGCTGTAGGTAAGTTATGGCGTCCCTTAATTATGTGGAGCATGATCTTACTACCATGTGATATGAGGGCCACTGTTCGGTAGTTTTCGCATATCTTTGTCGAGCCTTTCTTGTGCAGTGGTATCAAAAGAGACTCCGTCCAGTCCTTAGGCCATTTTCCGAGCTCAGATCTGATTACACAGGTCCTTCAAGATCTTGACACCTGTTTCTCCAAGGCTTTTCAGTTCTTCAGCGAATATACTGTCTCTTCCGGCTGATTTATTTGTTTTAATATTTCTAAGAGCTTCCTGACTTCAGATTCCAGTATTTCAGGCTCTAGGTTTCACTCAGGCTCAATGGCCCAGAAGATCTCCTGTCGTCCTTGTACAGGCTTTGGCAATATAACCGCCATATTTCTGTGACCTGGTCAATCTCCGTCAGTAATGTACCCTTGCCATCTTGGATCGCCCAGGTTTTGGGTCTAAACTCTCTTGTGATGCTTTTCACTCGTAGAAACAGATCTTTGGTGTGCATTGTCTTAGCATGGTCCTCAACATCTTCACATATCGAGTTCAGATATTGGTTGTAGTCTCTACGGCATAAGCGTTGAACCTTCGCTGACATGGTGTTATACTGAGCTTTCTCAGAGTTCCTTCTGGTTAGGAGGTTCTTTCTTTCATTAATCGCCTTCCACGTTTCATCAGATATCCACGCCTTTCTTGGACCACAATAGTTTTGCTGTTGGATGTCTTTTCGTGTATGAAAAATAATGTTCTTTATTGTAGTCCACTTTGTATCTATGTCGATGCTGTTATCTAACTTTACGTGATATTTATTCATATTCATATTTATACTTAGGTATACTATATATTTGTACAAATATATTATTTACCATATGTCACTATTTACAATACAAATGTATTGTAAATTTTACTGATAGATTTTATCGTAGAACCGTGGTAGTTGAAGGTTCAAGAAGTTCATAGTAAGCAAGCAACCAAGTGTGATTTAAATTTTTTTTCGTATAGCTGTGTCAAGGTTCAAGAAATTCAAGTGTGATTTCCATTCTCACCGCCACTATTCTGTCCATAGTTACGGCTCAGCTTAATAATAAAGAAAAATGTAATGAGAATACCAGTTTGAGAATTTATAGTATTTCTAAGAGGTGAAGTCTACCATCAACCATTGGCCAGCACATATTCGAACGGACCCTTTTCTTCTCCATAACCCTCTCAGAATAGAGTGGGAGACCGGTGATATAACTGTGTCATGGGATGTTTGTACTTTACCAATAGTTTGAAATAAGTCTAAGCTATGTTGATACTATATAATGTGATTATTCTGTGCCTAAGAAGAATAATATTTTGACTTAGTTTTTTCAGTTTTATTACCTTAATAAAGTTAATAAAATTAAGACCTCGCCTCCAAGTAAGTGGATGCTGCCCATAGACATCTAGGTACATATATCTTTGATTAAGAATCAAAATGAAGATGTGTTGTCATGACCTCATCTTAGATAGAATGCCTCGTTTTCAGTACAAATGGTCTCCAGTTCTCTACACTCACCATATGAAACACGACAGCATTATGCTGCTATATTACACTGGAATTCTGTGAAAGCGTGGTCCTTCCGCTGTCGAGCCGACCCTTTCGTGCTACAACGATAGTATAGCTGCAGCTTGGCTCTGCCACGCAAAAAAAACATAACAATATAGTGCCAACAGGCCTACATGCTTAACAGGGGCACTACTAATCTATCCATAATCGTATAACGGTTATTCGATGACATCATCACAATATGCGGTACTAGCCTAATGGTTTAAGGATATAGACTTCGAAGTTTGATAAGTCATGGGTTCGAATCCGTCATTCAAATACTGTCGTTGACTACCTCTAATTACAATAATTATATAAAGTTTAATTTTTAGTTATCAGTTTTGCTAGTATTCTTAATAAAATCACAACGCAACCGGAATTAATAAGTCAACATGAGCTCTAATGTTGACTCTGATTGGAATTTGGAGGACCCGCGGCGAAGTAACCTTGACTACTAGGCTACGTAGATTAATAAGTTACGAGTATATTATGAATCGGCAATGCACAAAGCAAAGTCACGGAAAATATAATTTAATTGTATTATAGTTCTTGTAAATAGGGTTCAAAACTGAGAATAACGATATCTTAGGATTAAATCAAATCAAATTAATAATAGGATAATATTTTCTTTACAGAAATAAAAACCCAAAGTAACCTCTGTTTTTCGGCAATTTTATTTCTTTTCTCCACAGGGGGCGGATTTTAGGGTCAAAAATTAGATACATAAAATCACTAATAATTGATTTTGTGCTTTCTCTAAGGATCTTTTTAAAAATTGCTATAATTTACGAGATACTCAATAATTTTGGCCATACATCATTTATATTCCGCGTCAGATGGTCGTTCATCTCAATCGGACTTAAAGTACATACATGCATGCATGCATATGTTTTGCCCTATATCGCCAATAAGTCACAATCCTCCGATGAGAAGAAGGGAGCTTGATGCTTACAAAGTTACTGTTACCGTTATAGACTATCAAAAGTCCACTGTTGAACATAGGCTTCCCTCGTAGAGTGCTTCACTGGGTGAAATATTTACCATAGTTGCTATTAGGAAGACGGTGTCGACCATCTTCTGGCTTTTTTCCCTCGGTCGCTTCTTACGACACCCACGGAACGATATGGGGTAGTGGGTATTCTTACACTGCCACTAGCCACTACACGGTGTCACAGAAGCCTTAAAAGAAATACATATATTGAAAACTAGATCAATAATAGTCACTTTAATAGGCGTAAAGCGTGAAGCGTGAGTAAAAGGATTTTTTTTTTATAAAAAATATCCTATTCTACGACATAACATAATCGAATTCTATGCAAAATTTCGTTACAATCCGTTTAGCAGTTCAAGCGTCATTGAAGTACAAACAAGCAAACAAACAATTTCACATTAAAAATATTAAAGATAATATACTAAATACTTTTACATATGTAAGTATAATGATTTAAATTTGAGTTTAATTTACAATGGAATGGGTGACGTGTAACTTGATGTGAACCACGAAGCAAATACAAAGAGGAGATGGCATAAGCAACTGTGCACTGTGATTCTAACTAGGTCCTGACGTCATCACAGTGGGCGTGGCTTTACTTAGTATACTGTAAGCGTTCGTCCTGTGCGCTTATGTATTGAAAATCTCAAATCGGTGTATCTCAAATCGGTGTATTTTCGTAGTATTAAGAAGAAAAGGATGAAGTGTTGTGTTTTATCGCGTAAAAACTACTCAGATAGACGCTCTGATACTATGGATTGCATCACATTTCATTTGTAAGTAATTTTATATCTACTTTATTAAAAAGGTTCTAGAAAAATCTCTGCGTCGGCTTTCAAATGCAATTAAATATATTCGACACTAGATGGCGACACTTTGTGTCATGGGAACTAAAAATATAAAGGTACGTAGAGCTCAGTATTGGTAAAATAATCATACGAATGTGTTGAAATTTGTTTTGCATTCAGTCCTAAAGAATTTTTAATTGCCAAAATATTATTTTTATAGTTTTTATAATCATTTTGTTAACAGGCCGCCATCTATCGTCTGAGTAGCTAAACTACATTGCAACATCGATATGGAACGATGTGAGTAGTTTTACTATTTATCCGTAGATGGAAAATAGTAAAGTGGGCGGGCCTTAACATCCCCTCACCCCGTAAATTGTCACGTGTTGTTACATAGTCAAATCTAATTACAACACCTCCTCTTTGTATTTGCTCCGTGATGTGAACACAGTCATTAGTCACATTTGATAACTTTTTTTTAATTTGATGACTAATTTAATGATTGTTATAGATTTTTAGAATTTTAGACTACACGTGTTTTATCGCTAACGTAAGATTATTTTTTGATCGTGTTAGGCATTAAATAATGTGAGTATGATTCCAAATAGTAGGTAGGTAAGGCACCTCGTTTTTTATCTACATCCACATGTAAATACAATTAAGGTGTCTGTCTGTAATATCAAAATAACTGCCTTTCATAGAGCTAAAGCGGTTATTTGCATGCCATTAAGATTTTTTAATTTTTGTCTGTATGTCCAAGCTAATCTTCGAAATGGCTAAACTGATTGTGATGAAACTTCGCGAACAAATAGAGAGCAATACCAGAAGTGATCTAGAGTCTAGACTATACTTTAAAACTTTGGATGTCTTTTTTGAGAAATTAAAAAATCGATAAAATAAATGTCTCTTATAATTATCTTTAATCTAAATAAAGCCAAATTAATAGACCCTACTCAGGCGAAGCCGGGGCGGGTCGCTAGTTATTGTATAAAATATAATGGCGTCTTTGGACATTAGAAGAAATAAAGTACAGAATAGGTATGAAAGTCCTCAGTAGCTTGCTTTTACGTTGATACTAGCGCCATCTCACAGTCATTTTCAATACTCAATACTCAATAACTTTATTGCGTTCCATAGGTTACAAAAGGTGTTACATAGTTTTATGGTATCTCTATGGACCCTGATGGGCACGACAATATTATGAAGGAGGAACATTTATTTTGTTTTATTATTATTATTATTGTTAAATAATTATTTAATATTAACATTTATTATATTATTGCACATTGAATTCGAAATACGGTTATTATAATTGTTATTATTTATTAATGAATTGATTTTGACATTTAAGGTATTATTGTAATTAGTATAATTAGCACAGTTGAATTTTTATTAAATTATTTGAATCATTTTAAATTTTATTAGAATTTTTATTGTAATTTATTTAGTAGGATGGCATTTCATTATTACCTAACATATTTATATTTACATATCTATATTATATTATATTTTTATCTTCTAAAAATTCAGAAGTACTATAGTAACACTTGTTTATAAGTAGTTGCTTTAATTTTTTTACGAATGGCTTTTCGTCTTTAATGTTTTTTATATATTCGGGTAATTTATTAAATACTTTTATAGACATGGCGAATGGGCTGGAAGAATGAGATTTTAGTTTTGAAGTTGGCAGCACTAGTTTGTTTCTCTGTCTTAGATTCCTAGATATGATGTCATCTCGTTTTGTGTAGAAGCTAGGATTTTTTTTGACAAATTTGCATAGTTCTAAAATATAGATACAGGGCAGGCTTAAAATGTTATATTTCTTAAAGTAAGGCTTACAGCTTTCTGTGTTTTGTATATTAGCTATGATTCGTATTAGTTTTTTGTACAGTTAATAAACTTGGCCTAGCCGTAGCTGAGCCATGCATAACGCGTAATAAGTTCTTGTCGCGGTGGTTTTATGTGTTGTTTTTTTTTACTTCTCGTAATGCGTACATAAAGCTGCTTAACTTTCTATGTAATTTTTCTATATGTGGTTTCCAAGTAATATGGGTATCTATTATTAGGCCTAGTAGTGTGTGCTCGTTAACTGTATCTATAGTGAAGCCGTCATTATCTATTTTTATATCTAATTTTGGTTTTTGATATGGGTGAAAAGACATTATTTTAGTTTTTGATAAGTTTATCCGCAGGTTATGTTTAGTTAGCCAGTCCGTTGTTTTGAATAATATGTTGTTAATTTTTTCTGTTAAATTTATTGGACTTTGGCTTGATATAAGAATAGAAATATCGTCCGCGAACATGACACAGTATTCGTTCAGAGCCTCTGCAAAGTCATTAATGTAAATTAAAAACATAAGACACCCCAGCACGCTGCCTTGAGGTATTGAGGCATTAATAGTTTTAGTATCGGATCTATTTTTTTAATTTTGTGTAATTTGTCATTAAAATACTCAATTTCCACTATTTGCGTTCTATTGTGTAAATATGATTTTAACAGATTGTAGCACGGGCCTCTGATTCCTATGTCATATAATTTATTTAGTAATATGTTATATTGCACTGTATCGTATGCTTTTGACATGTCTAGTAGTATTCCTATAGCATATTTTTTATCGTTAATTATATTATGTATTTTTGAATGTAATTATAAATTGCTAGAACTGTTGATTTTTTTTGCGGAAACCGTTTTGACTTTCACTAAAGATATTATATTTTTCGCAGAATTTATAGATACGGTCGTATAATGCTTTCTCAAATATTTTGGAAGCTGTGGGCAGTAAGGCAATAGGTCGATAGTTGCCTGGGTCCGTTTGTGTACATTTTTATATGGGTTTCACTAGTGAATGTTTTAGTATATCTGGGAATACGCCTTCTTCAAAAGATTGGTTTACCAATAATGTTAGTGGATATACTAAAGCGCTTGCACACTGTTTGAACAATGTTGGGGAATCTCATCAACACTATGGCTTGGTTTATTTTTTAGACTCTTTAATATTTTAAGTATTTCTTCAAATCCTACTCTACCTAGAAATATTGAGTTTTCTGATGGACGTAGAACAGGGAGACCCATTGCTTGTCGATGAATTGTTTCACCAATATTGGTGAAGTAATCATTAAATTTATCGGCGATCTGTTTTGGGTTAGAAGAAGTTTAATATTTGATTTTACCTTTATATTTATTTTGTTTGTGTGTTCTTGAACAATAATATTTTACATAATATGTTTACACATTTTATTAAAAAAATGGCGCAACTGTTGGCATTTATTATTTAAACCGAAGCCTAAATCATGCTATCAAAGTTTTAAATACTGCGGTATATATAAAATAACACTATAAGAATAAACGAAGCAATTCACAAACCATGGTCATCTAAAAGAAGCTAAATGAAGTTATTTAAAACAAATTAGTAAATAAATACATTTCCTTTTAATTTTATTGAAATGTGTACGAAATAATACTGAATCTAGTTGATAGCGCCCTCTAGTGTATTTTTCAGTAATTTATAATCCCAACGCCATCTATGAGAGCGCAGAAGAAACTTCCCTCGTTTCGTCACCTAATATTTTGTCAGAGTGGGTCATCTATGCCTTATATAGTATATTATCTATGGCTGCTTCAATGAATATTTTATTCCCCAGACATGCAGGTTGTCTTCACGATATTTTCCTTTACCGTCTAGCATGTGGTAAATCAATACATAAAATTGCAATTAACAAGTGTGTTCTTGCTGGTGGTGGTCGAAAACGGATTGCTCGCTGTGCGAATTATGATGAGTGCTTAATCCCTGAGCTACAATGGCTCGGCAAGGATAAATTCAAGGCTTGTTTTATTACAGATTTATTTTAACAAACTCCATTCGTAACATAGGATTAGAGAGTATGTGCCTTTTGCCTATGTCGAAGGTAAAAATTTTACTTTTTTATTATACATTATACCAGTGATATTTATGTTATCATCGGGACTTGCGATCATATTTTTATTTACTACTTATTTATTTAGAGAAGACTACGTTTGTCTTCTCTACGGCTAATGTATTATTATTTTTTTGAAGTGAAAACTTCTTTAGCATCGTTGTGATTTGAAACTGGATTAAACGAAAAAGCGACACTAAAAAGAGACAAACGTAAGACAAACGTATACATCTATAGAATTTAGCTTGCGTGAGAATGAGGTAGAATATAATGTAGTAAGCGACAGTAGTCTAATGGCAGGTTGCGGACCGCAAATTCAAAAGGTTGTGGGTTCGAATCTGCCATTCGATTATTTTTAAGTTTACCAATAGTGGTTAAAAGGAATTTTAGTAATGTTAATAGCATTGCTAGTATATTTAAAAAAAAAGTGTTTCCTATTATTTCAGTCTCCTCTTTGTGTAATGCTTTAAAGATAATATACATTTTAACTGTTAAAATAAACAGTTAAAAAATTAACAAATTTACTAAATTAATAAAATTAACCCGAATGAATAAAATTATCATAATATCCAATTCATTCATAACAATCTACAATTTTATATTAAATTATTCGTTTTTATGCCATCTAGCGCATAATATCTTATGTACCACTTTGAGATTCAATCAATTTGTATTCAATAAAATGATTTTACTAATAGAATGAAGTAGATGGCGCTATTACAAAGCAATTTTACTTGATAGAAAATATTGTTTTGATTTATTACACTAAAATTAAGTCTATTAATAAAAATACAACATTTATTTGCTATAATATTAAACTTTTATCTTATATTTTATGCCGCACTTGTGGTTGTGGTCCTAGAAGGTTTCACTTCTACCGCGTGTGAACTGCGCACATGTTTTTTTGTACATTTTACTAAAAATAATTAAAATTAAGTGTCGCGTGTCTCGTACTCAAATCAACAAGATTGGGTTCCGTAACTATGTAAAAATTACAAAACGATTGCATTTGAGGCTCCTTTCTCTTGTTTGTTCAGAGTTAATTTTGCGACATCAACGACATTTGGTCGACTACCGGCAAACTAGTCGATCCTCTAGTTGTGATAATTTTAGATATCTAGAGATATGGTGGTGTTAGTTTCAAAGATAGCGCTCATTTTAATACTATTATAATAATAATAATTTTAACATCCGGACAGTTTGAAACAACCGAAGTAATTGTAATTTTACGTGCGGATTTACTACGTCTTTCTCCTGTATCTGCCCGTAAAAGTCCACTGCTAGACGTGGGCCTTTCCCGTTGTAAAGAGGGTCTGCGTTAATCGCCACGCTTGGCAGAATAACGGAAGCAGTGATAACACTACTTTCGTTATTCGGCTTTTCGTTATTTCGTTATTCCGTTATTTCGTGAACGTGTGAAAAGTACGTATGTATGTATGAACTTCTCGCACCTTTTACGCTACTGCACGTCGGCGACTACGCGTTTAGCGATAGTTAACAAATCGCGAGAATGCAATTATTCAGCGACAGGCTCTTGAGCTTTTTGCGCTATTTGAACATAGCAAAGTCCGCGCGGTGGCGGCGTAAGATAAGAGAATCCACTACTCTATTATATCCCATGAGTGTCGTAAAGGCGACAGAGGGAAATAAAATAAGAGATGGACAGCAGCGTCTTCCTAATAACAACTAAAAATAAAAAACTGCGAACTGCTAAGCGTGGCAACTATGGCAAAATTCACCCCTATGAAGCAATCTATGAGGGAGGGGGGGGGGGAGACCTATGTTCAGCAGTGAACTTTAATAGGCTGTAACGGTCATGGACAGCAGCATATTCCTGATAACTCAAAATAATAAAAACAGTCAAACCCTTTCATCCAAACTACTAAATAAAAGAAAACGCTCGTAACAATTTTAATTTAATAGACATGTTGACATTTAATAGACATGACACCATTTAGTGGCGGTGTACGAATATCCACTACCCCATATCGTCGCGTAGGTATCGTAAAAGGCGACAGAGGGAAACTGAAACAGGTGATGGGCAGCAGCATAAAAAAAAAACTGCGGTTGACAACCCGCTCGCCAAGAATGTCAAAATCCCCCCTATGAGACAATCTATAGGGGAGGCCTATGTTAAGCAGTGGACTTTTATGGGCTGTAATGGATAATGGAGACATGTTGTGTTAATTTTTTTATTTACAATCGTATGTCTTCTTTAACAGCATTTTCTCAATCAAACAACCTGAGGGCACATCTACGTATTCACACCAACGAAGCCAACTATGATGGGCATTACAGCTACATAATGGTTATTTATCTACGAAGAGTTAATTATAGAGTAGATCCACAGTCTAACTACTACTAATAATCAATCAATCGTGCGGTGCGGTGCGGGGCGAGACGTGGGCGGAGCGATCCCGAGTGGCTAACGATCCGTTAGTCGCTCGGGGACTGTCAACTAGGGTTGTTCTGTCACGTAAATAAATTAAAATGGTTCACACTACATGAGCGGTAAAAAACTGTGGGTCCGCCCTCATTTGAAGATAAGGAATTAAAGTTTCATCAGTTTCCACATACACAGGAATTTGTTTAAACGTGAAATAAAATAAAATCAGTTTTTTATTTTTTTATTATTTCCCGTGCTGACAACCCAATTTATTGTTTATTGTTTTCCGACAACATCAAACGCGATGACTGACTGTATGTTCTTCTTAGGCTGTGGTAGAGCTCCATTTCTGTCTAGGAATCCTCTGGTTTAGTAACGCCCTAGTACCGAAATAAATCATATTCACAATATGCATGTTGGTTTGGTTTAGTGCCAAAATCACAAAATCTGGATACCGTAGGTGGCGCTATAGTAGAGTTATTAATAAATTTTATATAATATACACTAAAAAGCTCAGACTGAGTTCGGAGTAAATTTGATTGCACCAACTGCCGGAATGGGCAGAGCGTTTGGCGGGCCTGCTAGTAAATTAATTAAAAATATTTATTTCTGCTACTATAGTACAGTTTAAAAATAATATTATATTTTTCCAATCGATTGAGACTTCTGTCTTTCCTGCTTATTTTATGATAATTTTTGTACAGGTGACGAATTTGAACAACCACGTGCGCTTACACACTGGAGAGCGTCCGTACGTGTGCCCGGAACCCGGCTGTGATAAAGCCTACGCACAGGTACTTAAATATTTAGTTAATCAGGCATTACTACGCGTTATTTATTGTATTTCGCCTCTAAACCGTCGCTAATGGCTTAAAGTTATTTATGGGCGTCAATATTTTTAAAGTTAGCTATGGCAGAATTTATTTTATCCCAATAATGTTTCGTTTAGAGGCAAAATTGGTGTATTGTTGACTGTGTGTGGATATTCCCTATTAGCTCCACTTAGGAATAAGGTGGAAATACTTGACAGTTTTCATAGCGGGGCAAGTTAATTTGTTAGAAAAGTGTAGAGATTAATGTTTCCTTCTAAAATATTAGTTATGTTTTAATTATGTCTAGAAATAAATTAGAAATGGATAAAAAAAAGTTAAACTGCGTAATAAATTAAAGAATACAGCACTGACGCATTGTTTTGTGTACATACATACTCTAGAAACCGAAAAACATTTAAACCGCAACTTTTCATTGATAATGTCACTGTGTGACCATCTGCGTAACAAATAAGTTCACTTTAGTCCCAACTAGCAATATCTGGTAAGCGTAAGATTGTTAGCTCTCATTGTGGGAGAGAGAGAGCATGTGGTAAATGGGCACTACAAATTTCACCTAACAATTTCACTGGCGTCGGCGGCGATAGAATCCGGATTCGCATACTAAGAAATTTTAAGCAGTGCTTATCGCCTAAATTTTAAAGTCTCGGCCAACAACAACGGCTGATGCTATAAACGTATCAGTGTAGTAAGAGGCAACTAGGAAATACCAGAAAGATCACATAGTTTCCGATAGATGGCAGTGTAACTATCTTGTTAACTTGTTTACGTTTATAAGACCTTTCAATCAGTTTCCTAAGCCGACGCTTACAACACCCACGCGATGATATGGTGTTGTTGATTCTCTAATGCCTCCACCATAAGCTGGAGGCATTAGGGATCATCAGGTGGATGCAATAGAGAACATATTTGAATAAACCTGTAGGTCTATATTTCATTACCCAACTGCCTCAGAAGGAGGTAATGTTTTTCGAGAGTATGCATGTCTATTTCTTTGGCACACTCTGAAGCCTAAACGGCTTGATGGATTTTAACATATGAGGTGTCCAATAATATTTATATATTGCATCTGCAAATACAAAAAAGGGAGGGGAAGGTTTTATCAGGTAAACTTATTATCGCAGTCGGGTTTTATTAATTACTGTTACAACCATTAAGCTTGTCGCTATTAGTTATTATTGCAGCCTATCCTTTTTACAGGTGACTAATCTCAACCAGCATCGAAAGCGACACTTGACGGGTCGTCTGATGGAAAATTCCTACGATTGCACCGTGTGCGGCGAAAGATTCCAGCAAAGAAACCACATGTATAGCCATAGGTATATTTTTTCTTTTTCTTTATTAACTCTTACTACTCAATCGTCACTATTAGCATATGGATTGGCATTCGTAGTACCAGATGTTTTGCATTTTTGACTGGTTTGGATTTTTATACCTGGCATGTACGTGATGGTATACCTCTATCTATGATATCCTGGTACTTCTTATCCTGACTTTTCCCATAGTTGCTTTTAATGACACGGCAAGACAGATTGGTAACCATATTATTAAAGATAATTCACAATATTTTTTAATAATATGTATTCGGAGGTAAACATATTATTAGGTCCTTACACGTATGCACTTATTACATTATATATGCATTTTTGCCATCTCATAGGTAGTTCATTGATCCCTTTACTACAAAAACCATGGGGACAAGAATCAATAAACTCTTTGAAGGCGGTTTGGACTGCCGCATCGGAGTAGAATTTTTTTCCTTGTAAGAAGTTGTCCAAATTCCGGAAAAAATGGTAATCTGTTGGAGCAAGGTCCGGGGAGTACGGTGGATGTCGCAGACATTCCAATTGTAGCTCATCTAACTTAGTGATTGTTTGTTGTGCAGTGTGTGGTCTTGCGTTGTCGTGAAACAGCAGTGGCCTAGAGCGATTGACCAATCTCGGTTGTTTAGCAGCTAGTTCTTCCTTCATGGTTTGTAGTTGCTGACAATAGATATCTGCCGTAATCGTTTGGCCAGATTTTAGAAAGCTGTAGTGAACGACACCGGCGCTAGTCCACCAAACACTCACAAGTAACTTTTTCTGAGTCAATTTTCGTTTAGAGCAGGATTTGGCTGGGTCTCCAGGGTTCAGACATTGCGGCGAGCACTTCCGATTATCGTACAGTATCCACTTTTCATCACAAGTAATGATTCGATTTAAAATCCCTTCATTATTGTGTCGGTTGAGCAAAGTAACACAGCAGTCGACGCGTGTTTGCAAGTTCGATTCACTCAATTCATTAGGTACCCATCGTTCAAGATGTTTTACTTTCCCGATTTGCTTTAAGTGGATTAATACAGTTTTATCACTTACCCCGAAGCCTACAGCTATCTCTGAAGTGCTTTGTGATGGATCCGCTTCCACAATAGCCTTTAATTCTTCATTTTCCACTTTGGTCTCCGGCCGTCCACGGGGTTGGTTCTGAAGGTCGAAATTTCCAGAACGAAAACGTTGAAATCAAAAACGTACCGTGCTTTCTTTTGCGACACCAGCGCCGTACACATCATTAATCCTTCGAGCTGTTTCTGCAGCACTGGTGCCACGGTAGAACTCGTACTCGTAAATATACCGATATTTCATGTTTTCCATTGTGCGGGTAATAAGCGACGCCAAAGAATAAAATAATGAGGAAAAAACAAATGAATGACTGTTTTCAAAACTCAAATGTACCAACTAAATGAATTAATAAATTTGAATTTGGAATTCTTAACCAAAGAGGAGATATTTCAGACCAAAGTGGTCAGTACGACAAAACGCTAATTTCATATGTAAGGACCTAATATTAATTAGAAATACATAGAAATCTGTTCATTAAGAAGTCACATACTTCTGACTTCGGGCTGACTCTAAATGATAGGGTGAGAAATTATGTGATAAGTGAAAAGAATGGTTTGCAAGATAATGTGATTATGTTTAACCTGTTGCACCCGCGCGGCGAAGGAAATAGACTGAAGCGTAACTTAGTAACAAGACTAATTCTAATGAATTTTTTAGAATTTTCGTTGTATAATTCTTATAAATAACATTTAAATAAGAACTTTTCTGAGAGGTGTACAAGGTGCGAACACATTGTAGATCTCTGGGACTACACAGATTAAGAAAAGAATATTTTGTGGTTTGGACACAAATAAAAGAATGAATGGAGAAAGAGAGCAAAGCAAATTTATGAGTGGCAGAGTCGGCAAGAGACATTCTGGACGGAAGTTTATCGACTAAATTGGCGATATATTGAAGATGGGCCAAGTAAAGTGTACCATTAACCGTCGAACATGTATACGTAGATATAAAAATGTGTAAGAAGTGACAGAGGAAGTTCGTAGTCTTTGCCTACCCTTCTGGGTGAAAGGCGTGATAGTTTATGTACGAATATACATATTATTAAAGATATTTCAGTCAACCTAAATTAATTCTTCACACTTATGATAAAAAAGCAACAAAAATTATGATTACCAATCGTAAGTCAACAAGTAAAGGTTTACTTCTTGTCCTCTTGAAATTATTACCCGACAGCTCAAAAGAAGGGTTATATGCATGTATGGATGTGGTGGTCAAATTAAAGCTGCAACACACCATCCCTGAACGTATGTGCCAGAAAGATTGAGAGGGGAATTGTAACGGCTGTCAACCTGACACTAACCTGTTACAACTACTCTGCCAAATGTGTGTAATGGCTAAGAAGAAAAATTATGTATTTATGTTTGATTGTTTCTTTGTCTACTCCTTTGTGATCTCTAGCAGCCTAAAAATGTCTACGAAGTTTTATGGTATTAATTCGATTACAAATCTAATGTGGTTAACTAACTGCTGTGTAGCATCTTAAAGAATAAGGGAGTCACTACATGTGGTAGAGCCACGCTGCAGCTATATTATGGTTGTAGCACGAATGGAATCCATTTTAGTGGAAATGTGGGATTCCATCTTAGTCCTGACGAGGTGACAATGCATCTACATTTTGATTCTTAATCGAAGACAGGTGATCAGTGGCCACAGCATCATCCACTTACCATTAGGTGAACTCATTGTCTGTTTCTCACCCTTATTCTTTAAAAAGTCAGTATAATTACAGTTTGATAGGCATTGCATCTTAGCTCTCATGGGTGATAACGCATTTGTGCCCTTCATTTGAAGTTGTTTGTAGGTGTCCATTAATATCACTAATATTTTTAATTATCACAATTTTTTTTTAAGTTGACTGCATGATTTATGTTCTTGTTCTTTTCCAAAGCAAAGTCTGTGTTTATGATTCATGTGAAACTTGTCTATGCTCAGACGATCTGCCCACGCGGACATAAAGAGTCCGGTACGCAGCGTTGCGAAGAATTCATGCGGCGTTTGTGGTTTAGTGTTGGGAAGTGAAGCACTCCTGCGGCAGCATCTTACGCAGCATCTCAACGGCCGCGATACAGACGACGAAACTAGTGAGAAGAATTTGTTATATTTTTTATTTCTTGTTTTAAAATTATAATTTTTTCATAAATTTTATTTGGATAAACACCCAGACTAAGAAACATTTATTTATAGGCCATACAATTAGTTGTTCCGTGCGGGATCCCAATCCACTCTACTCATTAGGAGGGATTACTTTTTATTACAATGGCTTGCTTCTGCTGGCTAGTTAATTACTAACCACCACCCACACCTATAAGCTGAATCAGCTAGGGGCCGGTCGTACAAAGCAAAGAATCGACAACCGATGGGGAAAATCGCTTATCGAGTGGGTACCGGTAAGTGAAGTGCAGGGCGGCCCTCTCGAATAGGTGGAGTGAGGATTTGCTAAGACATGCAAGAAGTCGATGGATATAAGTGGCTCAGGACTGTGTTTTGTAGCATTGTGGCACATAACCTATGTACAGCAGTGTAATGATGATAATGATGTTTTATATTAAAATAATACATTTTAAATATTGGTAGTGAGCAATGTATTAAGGCCGCAGAGCTCTTAGTAGTATACATAATGTTCTTTAGATCGGATTTCAGTCACGGCGGCTTGTCCCAACGGAGATTAGCCATCTGCGCAGGACAGGATTATAGTGCAGAAGTATATGCGCAAGCACAGGTGAACTCTATTCCCTCGCTCTCATAGTCCGATGGATCGGTAACTCGACACGACCAGAGAGAGATCAGGCGTAGGACCAACGGCTTTACGTGTTTACCGAGGTACGGGGGTGAACATTGCTGCTACTGAGAATTTTTTGACAGAATAATCACAATAACTGATTTTGGCTCGACTCTGGATTTGAAACCGGGACCTTATGATCAGCAATCTCGTTTACGATCACTAGACCAACGAAGCAGCGAGTAGTATACATAGGAGTTTTTGAAGTTGAGTAGGGTCGTGTACCCAATGAAGTAGTTGTTGTTTTCATTACGCAGAACTAGCCTTTTCGCCCGCTCGCATTTGGCTAAAGGAGTTACAGAGAATTGAGCGCAACTTAGTGTGAAATGGATTAGGTCGTAGAGCTTTTAATAGTATACATAGGAGTATTTGAAGTCGAGTAGTGCCGAGTACCGAGTGATGTCGGTGTTAATGATTTCTTATGTTTACGCGAACATTAAATAAAACTAGATTTTACGGATTTTATCGCGTATTATATACGTTATTTTTCAAAGAGTAGCCATATTTTATATTGAAGTTCAAATAAATAAATAATTATATACCGATATTACATTTTTTGAAAATACGAGTAAATAAGGTTTCTTTTTAACTTATTTGAAATTATCCCAAATTGAATGTGATTTATGGGCAACAACCACTTACGCGCGCTCCTTTTACATTCTTAGTGACACGCTTACTACTAATGTTAAGATAATAACTACATGACGCGAATTATGATTCCAATTTTCCTTTTACACTTTTAACGGGGTTAGGACCGTCATAATAAATAAAATTAAAGAATATATTTTTGCTTATCAACGACGTAACCGTCGACTGTCCTTATTATGGCGTATTTAAAAATTGGAATATACTATTTACAACCACAGAATAAATAATAGTACAAGAACCGAAGGATAACTCTCTGATAGCAAACTTGCGAATTTAAACCTCGTTATAACGTGGCTAATGTTCATAATACTTTGCACGCCTCGGAAGCGACCTTCGTTAAATTAGCCTACCGATTAAATCGTCGAAAAAATTATAATGCGGCGCACGTATTAAATCAAAATGCACCTTACGTTCGCGTGCGAAAGTCTGTATCACTTAGCCCGTTACGCGCCTTTGTTGAGGCCGCTCCTACTGTAGGGTTAGGTGTTGTGAGAAAATAAATTGAATCCTTTGATATTAGTTGGTATTAGCTTAGAGTATTTATAAGCATAGCTTGCTTATAAATACTCCGAACGGTCAAACAGGACGGGCCCTGCCACCACATTATTTATGTACGTTTTCTTAAATATTTTTTACATTTATTACCTGTTCTTGAGCACTTTCAACTTCCGTGACGCAGCAATAATTTTACTGTGGCGGTCTTAATAACTTTGGGCCTCTTTGACGTAAACACGACTCTTTATACACAGATATAAAACTAACGGTGAAAATTCCGGTGAGTTTGCAGACCATAGTATAGGGCCTCCGTGCGCAATCCACCTATCTTTATATTCACTATTTAAGTTATCGCTCACTGAACTTGAATAGTTTGATTATCTGTCAATTGTTTTCGATTGGTAGGTTAATTATGACACGTACGTTATTGCTTGCCGCGGTAAAGACTCACTTTAGTATCTTTGCGCACCACGTAAACTTTCATTGCTTAAAATGTTAAATCGCACCATTTCATAGTTTCTTAGTATCAGCGGTTCGAATATTTTCGTTACGTCGTTGGTAACGAAACGTATGTAATGAGGTCACGGTCAACACTGACAGCTGTCGGCCGGGCGAACAGACGTAGGTATTTAACGGTGTAACGGTACATAAAAGAATGGGCGCATGAAGTCGCGCTACAAGGTACCTTACCGAGCGAGCACTACGAATGTGTACGTGCGTAAAATAGTACGCGTCAGATATTATTGAATGACAATCAGTTAAAATAATGCATTCAAAATGCATTCATTTTGAATTTAAAAGATAAAAATGACAGAATGTTTGAGATTTTTTAATAAATTTTTGTTCATCGTCTGTCTATATTATTTAATATTCTGAATCTTCTTTGCAAATTTGGCCGGTTATTGCAAAATAACCCTGTATGAATTTAGTAAAATGGTAAAATCCGTAAAATCTAGTTTTATTTAGATGTTGGTGATATTTGCGGTGCGCAGAATTAGCCTTCTTGTTCGTTTGCATTCGGTTAAAGGAGTCACGGAAAATTGAGCATAATTTAGTGTGTAATGTTTCTTCTAGTAGTATACTAAGAAGTCTTTGAAATCGAGTCGTGTCGAGTAGCGAATGAAGTTGGTGCTGTTTGAGGTGCGCAAAACTGACCTGCTTTCTCGCTTGTATTCGAATTACGGAGAATTGACCGTCTTAATGCCTTTCTAGTGGTATACATAGAAGTGTTTGAAGTTGAGCAGTGTCGAGTAGCGATTAAAGTAGTTGTGTTGCGGTGCATTGTACAGAGAGTGGTGGCGGCGGCGACGGGCCGGTGTCGTGCGTGTTCTCGTCGTGCGGCGCGCGGTTCCTGTGCGCGCGCGAGCACACGGAGCACCTGCTGCGCGCGCACCAGCTGCGCGTGCTGGCCGCGCGCGCGCACCACGCGCCGCCGCGCCGGGGCCGCCCGCCCAAGGTACCCTGCACCATGTGCATCGCCCGAACGATACTATCCATTGTATACTCTATGTGCGCGCCAGCACACGGAGCACCTGCTGCGCGCGCACCAGCTGCGCGTGCTGGCGCGCGCGCCGCCGCCGCGCCGGGGCCGCCCGCCCAGGTACCCGCACCATGTGCACCGCCCGACCGATACTATCCATTGTATACTCTATGTGCGCGCCAGCACGGAGCACCTGCTGCGCGCGCGCACCAGCTGCGCGTGCTGGCCGCGCGCGCCACGCGCCGCCGCGCCGGGGCCGCCCGCCAAGGTACCCGCACCATGTGCCGCCCGACCGATACTATCCATTGTATACTCTGTGTGCGCGCCAGCACACGGAGCACCTGCTGCGCACCAGCTGCGCGTGCTGGCGCGCGCGCGCGCACCACCGCCGCCGCGCCGGGGCCGCCCGCCAAGGTACCCGCACCATGTGCCGCCCGACCGATACTATCCATTGTATACTCTGTGCGCGCCAGCACACGGAGCACCTGCTGCGCGCACCAGCTGCGCGTGCTGGCCGCGCGCGCCGCGCCGCCGCCGCGCCGGGGCCGCCCGCCCAAGTACCCGCACCATGTGCACCGCCCGACCGATACTATCCATTGTACTCTATGTGCGCGCAGCACACGGAGCACCTGCTGCGCACCAGCTGCGCGTGCTGGCCGCGCGCGCGCACCACGCGCCGCCGCGCCGGGGCCGCCCGCCCGGTACCCCGCACCATGTGCACGCCCGACCGATACTATCCATTGTATACTCTGTGCGCGCCAGCACGGAGCACCTGCTGCGCGCGCACCAGCTGCGCGTGCTGGCCGCGCGCACCACGCGCCGCCGCGCGGGGCCGCCCGCCCAAGGTACCCTGCACCATGTGCCGCCCGACCGATACTATCCATTGTATACTCTATGCGCCAGCACACGGAGCACCTGCTGCGCGCACCAGCTGCGCGTGCTGGCCGCGCGCGCCACGCGCCGCCGCGCCGGGGCCGCCCGCCCAGGTACCCTGCACCATGCACCGCCCGACCGATACTATCCATTGTATACTCTATGTGCGCGCCAGCACACGGAGCACCTGCTGCGCGCACCAGCTGCGCGTGCTGGCCGCGCGCACCACGCGCCGCCGCGCCGGGGCCGCCCGCCCAAGGTACCCCGCACCATGTGCACCGCCCGACCGATACTATCCATTGTATACTCTATGTGCGCGCCAGCACACGGAGCACCTGCTGCGCGCGCACCAGCTGCGCGTGCTGGCCGCGCGCGCGCACCACGCGCCGCCGCGCCGGGGCCGCCCGCCCAAGGTACCCCGCACCATGTGCACCGCCCGACCGATACTATCCATTGTATACTCTATGTGCGCGCAGCACACGGAGCACCGCTGCGCGCGCACCAGCTGCGGTGCTGGCGCGCGCGCGCGCGCACCACGCCGCCGCGCCGGGGCCGCCCGCCAAGGTACCCTGCACCATGTGCATCGCCCGAACGATACTATCCATTGTATACTTATGCGCGCCAGCACACGGAGCACCTGCTGCGCGCACCAGCTGCGCGTGCTGGCCGCGCGCGCACCACGCGCCGCGCCGGGGCCGCCCGCCCAAGGTACCCTGCACCATGTGCATCGCCCGAACGATACTATCCATTGTATACTCTATGCGCGCCAGCACACGGAGCACCTGCTGCGCGCGCACCAGCTGCGGTGCTGGCCGCGCGCGCGCACACGCGCCGCCGCGCCGGGGCCGCCCGCCCAGGTACCCTGCACCATGTGCATCACCCGAACGATACTATCCATTGTATACGGCGTGCGCGCCAGCACACGGAGCACCTGCTGCGCGCGCACCAGCTGCGCGTGCTGGCTGCGCGCGCACCACGCGCCGCCGCGCGGGGCCGCCCGCCAAGGTACCCTGCACCATGTGCATCGCCCGAACGATACTATCCATTGTATACTCATGTGCGCGCCAGCACGGAGCACCTGCTGCGCGCGCACCAGCTGCGCGTGCTGGCCGCGCGCGCGCACCACGCGCCGCCGCGCCGGGGCCGCCCGCCCAAGGTACCCTGCACCATGTGCATCGCCCGAACGATACTATCCATTGTATACTCTATGTGCGCGCCAGCACACGGAGCACCTGCTGCGCGCGCACCAGCTGCGCGTGTGCTGGCCGCGCGCGCCACCACGCCGCCGCGCGCCGGGGCCGCCCGCCCAGGTACCCTGCACCATGTGCATCGCCCGAACGATACTATCCATTGTATACTCTATGCGCGCCAGCACACGGAGCACCTGCGCGCGCACCAGCTGCGCGTGCTGGCCGCGCGCGCACCACCGCGCCGCCGCGCCGGGGCCGCCCGCCCAAGGTACCTGCACCATGTGCATCGCCCGAACGATACTATCCATTGTATACGGCGCGCGCCAGCACACGGAGCACCTGCTGCGCGCGCACCAGCTGCGCGCTGGCCGCGCGCGCACCACGCGCCGCCGCGCCGGGGCCGCCCGCCCAAGGTACCCTGCACCATGCATCGCCCGAACGATACTATCCATTGTATACTCTATGCGCCAGCACACGGAGCACCTGCGCGCGCACCAGCTGCGCGTGTGCTGGCCGCGCGCGCGCGCACCACGCGCGCCGCGCCGGGGCCGCCCGCCAAGGTACCCTGCACCATGTGCATCGCCCGAACGATACTATCCATTGTATATCGGTGCGCGCCAGCACACGGAGCACCTGCTGCGCGCGCACCAGCTGCGCGTGTGGCCGCGCGCGCGCGCACCACGCGCCGCCGCGCCGGGGCCGCCCGCCCGGTACCCTGCACCATGTGCACGCCCGAACGATACTATCCATTGTATATTTATGTGCGCGCCAGCACACGGAGCACCTGCTGCGCGCGCACCAGCTGCGCGTGCTGCGCGCGCGCACCACGCGCGCGCCGCGCCGGGGCCGCCCGCCCAAGGTACCCTGCACCATGTATCGCCCGAACGATACTATCCATTGTATACTCTGCGTGCGCGCCAGCACACGGGCACCTGCTGCGCGCGCACCAGCTGCGCGTGCTGGCCGCGCGCGCACCACGCGCCGCCGCGCCGGGGCCGCCCGCCGCAAGGTACCCTGCACCATGCATCGCCCGAACGATACTATCCATTGTATACTCTATGTGCGCGCCAGCACACGGAGCACCTGCTGCGCGCACCAGCTGCGCGTGCTGGCCGCGCGCGCGCACCACGCGCCGCCGCGCCGGGGCCGCCCGCCCAAGGTACCCCGCACCATGTGCACCGCCCGACCGATACTATCCATTGTATACTCTATGTGCGCGCCAGCACACGGAGCACCTGCTGCGCGCGCACCAGCTGCGCGTGCTGGCCGCGCGCGCGCACCACGCGCCGCCGCGCCGGGGCCGCCCGCCCAAGGTACCCTGCACCATGCATCGCCCGAACGATACTATCCATTGTATACTGGCGTGCGCGCCAGCACACGGAGCACCTGCCGCGCGCGCACCAGCTGCGCGCGTGCTGGCGCGCGCGCGCACCACGCGCCGCCGCGCCGGGGCCGCCCGCCCAAGGTACCCTGCACCATGTGCATCGCCCGAACGATACTATCCATTGTATACGGCGTGCGCGCCAGCACACGGAGCACCGCTGCGCGCGCACCAGCTGCGCGTGCTGGCCGCGCGCGCGCACACGCGCCGCCGCGCCGGGGCCGCCCGCCCAGGTACCCTGCACCATGTGCATCGCCCGACCGATACTATCCATTGTACTCTATGTGCGCGCGCGAGCACACGGAGCACCTGCTGCGCGCGCACCAGCTGCGCGTGCTGGCCGCGCGCGCGCACCACGCGCCGCCGCGCCGGGGCCGCCCGCCCAAGGTACCCTGCACCATGTGCATCGCCCGAACGATACTATCCATTGTATACTCTATGTGCGCGCCAGCACACGGAGCACCTGCTGCGCGCGCACCAGCTGCGCGTGCTGGCCGCGCGCGCGCACCACGCGCCGCCGCGCCGGGGCCGCCCGCCCAAGGTACCCTGCACCATGTGCATCGCCCGACTGATACTATCCATTGTATAATATCGATATTTCAATCGATTATAGAATATCCATAATTTGTAGTTCAAATTCCGATTCGATTAAATTAAAATATTGATCGGTTGCCAATCCGCTTGTAAAACGTAGCGGTTGCCAACCCGCTTGCCAAGCGCGGGAACTATGACAAATATCCCTCCTATGAAGCAATCTGTGGGGAAGGCCTATGTTCAGCAGTGGACTTTAATAGGCGTCCTGACTTTTCCCATAGTTGCTTTTAATGACACAGCTACATATTTCAAACAAAAAATGTGCGCTACTCATATATTCGCGCATGCGCAGGAAAGAGTAGTGTGGCGCATGCGCGGTTGGTTTTTTATCATAGATTATACGTAGGTAGAATGATCAGTAGGTAATAATAGATTGTATTGTTAATAATTATGTAAATTATATCGAGTAAAATTTTTAAATTTTGCATATAATTATGCTAATTTAATATAATATTACATAATATTATGTCAAAATTATATTTTAATTATATTTTTCAAAATATAAAAATCATACCAAATGTATGTCTAACAAAACTTATTAATAACACATTTAATTTACAAATATATTTATTTAGATTAGCACGGGAAAGTCAAAAATGGAAGAATATTTTCAAATTTTCCATGTTTTGATGGCTTGGACGTGGAAACCTAAAAATAAAATAAAAGAATAATCAACAAATTTAAATATCAGAAATTTTGCCTAATTATGAATACCTCTATTTGTTTCTACAAAAAAAAATGTGCACAATATAATCGTCCTACACTTAAGTACCCACAGAAATGTCGCATCTAAACAAATTAATTTCATAATCTGTATTCCATGACACGACATGGCGTCTTACGGTCTTAGGAATAATTTGTTTGATTATTAATCTATCATACTTTTTTATTAATTGACTATCTTACTCACCGATGAAAAGTTATTCCTACGAAGGAACATTTGCTAACAATTCTTGAATTATTTGTGCAATATCTAAAAGCACACCATGGCAAATTTTATCAAGAGATTTTTTGGAACGAAGTTCCTTATCGGACGGTACGAATTTGGCGGAAGGCGAGAAAAAGTGTAAGATTTTGCCGTCACGACCCCTTTTGACGTAGTGTGTCAACTGCGTTACTTGCCTAGCATGTAAGAAGCGACTAATGGGATATTGAGTATGTGATTTTGTAGGTGATGGGCAAGTCACTTATCACTTCTTTTACTATTTCTATCCAAACCTATACTTTTTTGGCTAAACTTGGCCTAAGTAGTTGACTGCTCTCGAGACTGCCTTGGAGATTACAGACATGATGCTATGTATGTATGTATGTATGTAAATGTAGGTTTCCTTACAGTGCTTTTCTTCACCACCGAACATGTGGTAGTTCTTATAACACATGCCCAATTGCAATGAACAATTTAATTGGCGCTGAGCGCTGACGTTGATGGAAACTTTGATAGCTGGCTTTTGAAATTGTGCTAAGCGCTCCTAAGCTACTACGTCTCGTAAGATTTATAAATTGGGAATTATTCATATTATTATTTCTTTACAGCATTTGAAAGACCCGCTTGAACTTGATCCGAAGGAGAATTCCATGTACGATGAGGTGCGTATATCATTTTCTGTGACATACTTATTTAATAACAAATAGAATATACTTACACTCATGTATAACTGCATCATATAAAATTCATTTGGGGCATACCCTCAATTAGAGACCACGTAACGTTGTAGGGATTGCCTATAGTTAACTTTTTTTTTACGATATTGTGACGGCTCTGTGGCGCAGTGGCTTAGCAATGAGTTGCAACGCTAAGGGCCGCGGGTTCGATTCCCGCACAAAACAAGTATTTGTATGGCCTACAAATAATTGTTCTGGGTCTGGATGTTTGTCCTTGTGAAATCTATGTATGTAAACTGCCCCCGCGATACAGGAGAAAATCCTAGTGTCTAGGTAACGTTATAAAAAAATTTTTTTTTTTAAAAGAAAAAAAAAAAGAATATTTGTATTAGTAGATAGACACATTTCAATTGACGCCAACCTGATTACTATTGAAAGTTATTAACTTCGTTTGACAACTAATTGTGATACTAATTAACACTAATTGTCTGAAATGTGCAAATATACAAATATAAAAGTGACATCTTTTCTCCTTTTTCCATGTCCTTCTACTAATCGTTACGCATGATAGGCTGATTGGTCATTGCTGTACCAGAAGTCTTGATGATGCTCCGCGTCGCCGATCTGAGTATTTTACACCTCGTAATCTTTTATACCATCATCTATCAGAGGCCAAAAGATCTGGGCATAATCCTAAGTCGCCTCTTAAGAGAACCATAGGGTGAAATGAGGTGACGAATTCTCTTATGCCACTTGCCACACGGCGACAACTTATTCATCATCATCAACATCATTACAGCTTAGCAAAAGAATCCCCTTTAAATTGCCTCCTAAGGGGGGATATTTGCCATAATTGCCATGCTTGACAGTGGGTTGGCAACCGCAGTTGTTATTATTAGGAGTTGTTATCGGGAAGATGCTGCTGCATATCGCCTTTTTCATTTTCCCTTTGTTGCCTCTAACGACACCCATAAGACGTTATGGGGTAGTAAATTTGTGGACTAGTGGATTCGCTTACGCCGCCACTACACAACGAGAGTACTTATTATGTTATTTAAAATTTCAGGTGAAAATCATAAAACAAGAGCAGCCGCAGTACTTGCCCAAGTTAAAAGTACAAAGTTTGTTTCAGTGAGTAGATCTGATATGTGTTTGAACTTGGAAAAACACAATGTTGAATTTTGTCTAATAAAGTAAATCGATGAGTCGGTAATACAGACGCTTTATAAAGGAAAGTGCTTTTTGGATCGAAAAGTTGCATTTAAAATTGTTCAGAAAGATAGACATAATAGATTGTGAAAGTATTAGCTATATATAAGTGATATGTTTAAGTGCAATTTCTTTATAAGATTGTTTATAGTGGATGCATAGTTTCGTGTATTTAATATAACATATTTACAATAAGAGATAGATATTTAGAGAGGTCGTTATTGGTTTGATTCGTTCCGAAATTAGAATTTTTGCATTTTGCACAACTTAATTGCTCTAAAAAAAATTGTCTGTAATATGAGAGTACATATATGGGAACTGTCGTTGATAATCTTTTGATTCATTTCGTGAATCTCTGGTATAAGACCATGCTTGGTCGTTGTATGTAGATTGAATGAAATGGAAAGTTTTTAGAAGTACAAGAGAAACACGACATGATTTGTGTTCACGTTTGCCTTTGTCTAATATATGTCTCATTTATATAATATTGTATATGTTTCGAAGTCGATTCTATGTTACGTTTTATTTTTAGGTTTTTACACATAACAACCCTTCGGTAACGGATTGCTAATTATGTGATATTTATCGTTCACATTAACCTTCGTCTGGTGACGTGCATATGAGTCACAGTATTGGAGAGGTGACGTCAATATGACGTATCAATATAAAGCCATAAATAATGTATATTATGAATAGTGGTAATAAAATAGGTCATGTTTTATAAAATTAGGTTTGTTTGATTTTAAAATAAAACACCTCTTTGACAAATTAAAAATTAACTTTAATCATACACATGAACTTATAATGAAATTTTGGTCTGTGTTTTGGTAGGCATGAAATCAATCATCATAAAATAAAAAAAAAAACTCAAAATAAAAACAAAAATCAACATTATTCTCTGATTAAGACGTAGATAATTATTTAAAAAAAAATATTTTAGTGTATTGATTCCTTACAAAAATTTAAATTATGCTTGGTAACAATTGACACAAATTTTCTCAAGACAATCTAGGCATGCTGGTTTTCTGCACTTCTTGCATAAGATAAGTATGACGTTCTTTTTTTTTCTTTGCTGGACATATTGTACATGTCCCACGTTTTTCCAGCTTTGCAGATGTAGAAGGTTCAGGTTCTGCATCTTCTATCTTCAAGATTCGCTTGATAGAAGCGCGTATGTCTCGAGAAATTTTTTGATTGTTACACCGGCGCAACATATGGGGCTTGCAAATTTGATCGGCTACTGTACTCAAAAACGTGTATCTGTCAACATTTTTAGCATTTTGAGGGCATTGGCACTTGAACAGTACGTATGAATTTACTGCACAAATATTGATCAACCGGAAAAAAAGAACACGTGGCCATCGCTTCGTTCAAATTTTGTCCAGACCATCAACACCATTTTTCGTGTTATTATAAAACAATATTTCTGGTTTTTCACCTTCTTGATCGTTACACTAATCATGGTGCATGGACGATACAAGAACAATTGCTCTGTTACGTTTGGGTACGTAAGAAACCATAGTTATTTCCTTTGTAAAACCATAAAGAGTTTGTCCGACTGGTCTCGTTCGTTTAGGGTTAAATTCGGGGGTGCTTTCTCTTTTATTCTTGTTCATAGTACCCACATAAGAAAGACCCTTTTCCTTCAAAAGATTCATTGCTTCGATTGATGTAAACCAATTGTCTCCGGTTACATTTCGGTTGGATTTTTGTATAGGTTTCGTCAGCCGTAAAATGCTCTGTGTAGGTTTCGAGTACTCCTTTTCTTCATGCGTCAATCCCCGTCCATCCATATCTTTTCCACAGTATATATAAGCACTGTAGAGGTAATTGGTTAAAGCGTCAGTCATGCATATACATGAGAAATTTGCAACGACAACGGCATCTGACAAGCATTTCATCAATACACATGTAAGAACCAAGAGTATAGTATTTTTGGCAGTTCGAGATGAAAATACCATACAACTCGGATATATGTGTAGCCGGATCATTTTTCTTTTCTTCTTCTCTGGTATTGTGATCATCGAAACGTAATGCTGCTAGTAACAGAAGAAAACGTTTTTGCGAAAATATACATTGAAATATTTCTTTTGCTTTTCCATCTGTGGCAAACAAAGACGCAGTATCTTCTTTATTGCTTTTGAAAATAGCGGTCAAAAGCAGGCATCCTATGAGTGCTCGTAATTCAATAACATCAATGTCTTTCAACTCGGCCCGATCTTCCTTGTATTTATGCCTCATATCTTGTAATTTTCTATTAGTGTGTTGAACAACTATCTGTAAAATATCTTCAGGTAACAAAATATTTCAGAAGTCTTCTTCTTCAGTATAATCACGCGTCATACTCTTATTTGATCCTTGAACTGTAACAATATTATGACTTGGAATTCTAACACTGCTTCTGTGAGGATCTTTATACCACTTGAACGGTTGGCTATTTCCCAATTTTTTCTCTAAATAGAATGGTCTGTTACTTGCTATGTTGATCAAAGGCTCATCGTCGGAGTCGCTATTAATATTTGGATATCGTTCTTCACCCTCAGACTCGGCAATCTCACTTGAAGTGTCATGGTCGGATTCTAAGGCATGATTTTGATCCAACTCGCGATCCTCTTGGTCACTGATATCACTGTCAGTTTGATCCAAAACTTCAGTAACTCGCCGCTCGTAATCGTGATCATTTGGATTCATTTTGAATGAAATTGTACGACTGAGGCTCACAACAAAAACATAACACTAAAGGTGACGTAACGTCAAAATGACGTCGAGTAGCCTCTATAACCTAAACTGTGCGCGTGCGACGTCCGTTCCATGTATCGGCCGACGCCAAACTGCACACGAGGCAGCTACTAGGGGGCGCGGTCGCGGGGGGCACGCCATTTCTAAGAAATACAATGATTTTTGCGTTGCGACGTCAGATTGATGACATGTCACCAGTTGAAGGTTAATAGCAGCCGTTAGAAATAATTGAATATTTCAGAAGAAAAGAAAGAAGCCTTCGCACTATTTAAAACATTGTCTCAATTGACAAAATTGGTACAATGTGTAGTTAAATACTTAATATAAAACTGTTTTCTTTTGTTGTATTATACATGATTTTTGTACCTGAAAATAGTTACAAGAAAATCAATAAGAATTTTTATTATGTTCCGTCCCGTACAGTATCATAGCTTTATATAAATTGATAATATTATGGTTTACACAAGAATTCGAGAGGTTGTTATGTGTACAAAAGTAACGAAAGTGGGAGGTTTGACGGAAAGTATTAAAATAGTGATTAGGAATGAATTGAAAATATATTGTAGATATTGTTTGCTCCCTTCCTCATTGTGAGCGTGTTTTTTACAGCTTACCTCAGGATTTTTAGAGCTAAATTTATTTGAAAAATTCAAATTAAAGTTAATAAGCTTGTTGCTAATTTACTTGAATAGGAACTTCTGATATATACAAAATATTTTTAACACGAATACTTATATTCGAAAACAGATTAAAAATAAACATTAGAATAGCATATATTTGGTTTGTTCTTAAGTTAAAGCTGGAAGAATTCACGCTAGACAATTAACGATGTAGTTAGATGTAATAACTATAAGGTGCAAATGTTCCTATGAGTGTCAGAATATTGGATCACATTGGATAGGTTGATATGTGCTGTGCGTTGTATAGTTGGTGTATAGACGACCATTTCGATAGAGCCTCGTTAAGTATCAATATGTCGAAGATTTTTCTAATAACATACTTTTATCTTAATAAAATATACAATTTTAAATTAACATTTTTGTTTCTTTTATTTGTCTTGACTAGAACTAGGCCATTATATTCAAGATGAGACCGCAAATAATCCATAGTAATATTATATAATTAGAAATTTCCTAAATGTGTTAGGATATTTGTTTCTCAGTCACGTATAAACTGTTAAATGAATTAGGCCATACAAATACTTAAATAATACTATGCTATTCGAAACCACGGTCAGCGCTGAAACTCAATGCTAAGCCACTGCGCCACAGAGCCGTCAATTGAATCATCAACATCTTCGTCAATTGATCATCAACATACCAAACCGAGAAAAGGATATTAAATAGTAAAAAAATAACGATAGTTTTTTAATTCTTAAGGTGGGCGTCCCACAGGGACCGTCGCTAGGACCACTCTTTTACCTTCTCCGTAAATTAGGTATAATATTTACTTAGTAAAAAAATGATCCAACTAATAATGATTGGCTTACATGAGAATAATGTGTTTAGTATAGAAAACTATTTCCAACTAAGATAATACACAAATACATTGAGAGGTGTAATTTTATTAGTTACAATAGTTACAGGTTATAATTTTTTATGCAAAGTTGTATACAGTTGACTTTATCTCAACTTAAGTGTCGTATCTTTGAAACTGTATAAGAATCACGAGGTAAGTTGTTACAGCGCCAAGTACCTGTAACAAATAAATTATACCTAAGTATTTATTTACTTTTAAGTAATAAGTATGTACATCAAATGCGAATAATGTCATCATCATTATCATTATATATCATCACAAGTCCACTGCTGAACATAGGCCTCCCCAAGGATACAACAAAGCACGGTCCTGAGCCACCTGCATCGATCGACTGCCTGTATGTCTTACTAGGTCACTCCATCTAGTACCTTTCGGTTGTCGGTTTGTGCTGGTCACATGCAATTAAATAAACTCCAAGTTTGCTATTTTACGTTATAGAAATGTAAACTCACAGAGGCAACTAAAGGACGATCCAGTGTACACATCCCCATGGGTGAATAGGCGATAGACTGTAGCATGAGTTGCCTTGAGAATACTTCAAGTCGCGATGGTAGACTGCCGTTAGATGGTGCTGTTCTCATGAGCCGAGAAACGAGATCCTCTGTTCTTTTACCCTGGAAATAGATTTCCATCATTTACTATAACACAGAATAATAATTGTTATACGATTGGATATATTATAACTTTTCTTCGTCGATAAGCAATAAGCATTTGATTATGTTAAAGCTTTCTTGTTAGTTCAGCGACGGTGCACTGCCATCTTCGCGAACTTGTGAAAACATCTCAATAAAAGGGCCCATGTTCAATAGTGAACTGTTTACTTGCCAAAAAACATTCGAAGAATAAAGGTAGATTAGGTATATGAACTCGGTCTTTTTATGAGCGCAGTATTACTAACCTAACAACACCTCATACTATAAAATTTGTGAAGAGGAAGTCTCTAAAGGACAGACATAGCATAACATAACACAACAAATCATAACATAACATAGCACAATATAATAAAACATAAACTCTACGAGTATTAGGCAAAGATTACAGACTTTCATTTGTTACACTTCTCTCGCTTCTTTGACATCAATATGTTATGCTTGTCGATAGGGTAATTTAGTCAAATAGGTTAAATTGGCCAAATTAAGGCCAAGATATCGCTAATTTGGTCGATTTTCCGTCTAGGGTGTCCCTTGCCGTCAAGCAATTTTGTGTTCTTAAGATGCATATATCATAAGCATATTGCACTTATACGATAATATGAGTAGCCGTATATCAAAAACAGTAAGTTATATTTTCTAAAAATCATTTTATATTATTTTTAGAAAATATAACTTATATATTATTTTATTTTATATTTATAAAAAACGGTTTGAAAAAAAATTACGTGGACGTCCGGATGTTGATTTTGTAAGTGGTCACGATAACTCCCGAAAAAATTGACGTATCGAGACCGGGTTTTTTTTATTAGCTTCAGAATTACGTCAACTGGTTCCCTATTTCTTATCAATAGCCTAGTACGCGTAGTTTGTTAATAAAATGATTTTCAACTTTTATAAGTTTTATTGCTATTAAAAATTTAAAGGTACTATAAAATTTTTTTTGCCTTTGATAGACAAAGGACAAATGAACCATGTAGCCCATATCGTACATATACAGCGTGCCCCAGAAAGAATGGATAATCCTGGAGCGCCTAATAGTACAGGTATCAGGCGCTCAAATAAAAATACAAAAAAAAATATTCCAAGTGGTGCCAAAAATATTTAGGTTTAAAAAAAATGTTTTTATTGACCTTACTGTACTTTCATGTACACCACTGCCGCAAATTAATGAAATTCGTTGCGTTTTTGGTGTTCTCTTATTCCTCACAGACTATTCTATTACAAATGCAGTAAAGAGTATGACTATCTATTGTACTTTTTTGAAAAAAAAAAAACTTCAATTTTTAGCATGAAATTTTATAAAAAATAATTTTGACAAAAGTTTGAGAGCCATTCGTGAAAAAAAAAGTAAGAAGACCTAAGTGGCCAACTACAAGGGCGTTCTTGACTGAAAGAGTCCTTTTTATTGTAGTAAAGATCGTATAATATCGGTATTTACTACCTCAGTGTGGCCCACGCTACCCATCTCGATTTATCTCGATTCTCGAATCATCGATTTAGAGTGTGAAGGAGCGAGAGAAGAGTATAATGTTAATACGTTGTACCTTTTCTCGCGCGACTGGGCACATAACAAAGGCAAGTATTTAGTGCGTCTCTCGACTTGTTGGGTATCGCATGTGTGCATTCCTTTTGGAGTTCTCTGTGATTTTAAAATCAGTGTTATAACGACGACTCCTGGCTATTTCATTGGACTCTTAGTTTTGCTTTGTGATTTGGACTTTGTTTGGTAATTTTACGACGACTTGGCTTGTATCTGGACTGATATTGTGTATCAAGATGCCACGTATTCAATATACGGCACAAGAATACGCAAACACGCACTTCATTTATGGTGAATGCAGAAGCAACGCAAGTGCTGCTGCAGCCCTTTATAGGGAAAGATACCCTACCGCGCGTCACCCAGATTACCGCGTATTCATCAGAGTCCACAGGTGTTATTCAGAAGGTAGAATACCTGGCAGCGGCATTGGTGGTATGAGCACTGGAAGACTAGCTAATATCAATACACAAGACATTGTGTTTAACGAAATTGAGCAAGACCCGTCCACCTCTACTAGAGTAAACTGTATTAACTGCGCATATTTTTGAAATAGTTGGCCAATTAGGTCTTCATACTTTTTTTTTCACGAATTGCTCTCAAACTTGTCAAAATTATTTTTTTATAAAATTTCACGCCAAAAATTGAAGTTTTTTTTGCATAATAGTACAATAGATACTCATACTCTTTACTGCATTTCTAATAGAATAGTCTGTGAGGAATAAGAGAACACCAAAAACGCAACGAATTTCATTAATTTGCGGCAGTGGTGTACATGAAAGTACAGTAAGGTCAATAATAACATTTTTTGAAACCTTCATATTTTTGGCACCACTTGGAATTTTTTTTTTGTATTTTTATTTGAGCGCCTGATATCTGTACTATTAGGCGCTCCAAGATTATCCATTCTTTCTGGGACACCCGATATATCGATGCCTATATCGATTTTTATACTTTGTGTAATCCATTTATTTTGGTAAACATTATTAATTTTTTTCCTGTAGGTGACACTACCTGTGAAACTAATAGAGCGCTAAATTTAAAACACGTAAATAATATATTTTAAAAGTCAGGAATAAAATTTTTTTTCATCAAAATTAAATGAAACGCTCATGAGGCGTGAACTTTTGGAATTTCCAAACTATTTTATGAATTTTGCAGAAATCGTGAAAACATCCTGAGGCCATTCCCAACACTTAAGATTCACATTGTCAAGAAATGTGTGTTTGCCTGCATACTATAAATGCCTAAGTTTAGCGATGCACAAAAAAAGGCTGACTGAAAGAAGCAAAGTAGGCTATTAAATTACCTCAACAATTGTATAGTGACATGGCTCTACTACAACAAACATACGCAGCATGTGCGTCGCACACCACAGGAACTGCAGCACGAGGAAGTGAATCCTGTTCGTTGAGACAACTGGAATTTATTGCACACAATTAAATAAATGATGATAATGTCCTTTTGGCCAATTTCAAGCATGGCAACCATTTAATAATATTATGTTCTTCTTTATCTATCCATATAAGGCTTGAACTTGGACCTCCTGTTGTTGGGAGGATTTGCTTTTATCGTCACGGTTGACTGACGAATTGACAATCTTATTATGTTCCATGGTGCTCCCACGGAAGCATTGTCAAAGGACGACTATGGAAAATTCCAATAAGATCTCATGGCTTCCGATAGATGACCCTAAAATATTCAGACCGGCGACGGGAAGTAGCTTTAAAGGTGCGAACGCCAAGTACAGCAACCACCAAGCGTAACGATGAAATGAATTATCTCTAGAATGAGAGGCCCATGTCCAGGAGTGGACTTTTACTGTCTGAAAAAGAAAAAGAATGTGGTATACGTAAGTACCAATTTTTTTTGTATACTTACTGATTTCCATAATCAAAAAGTACGGTGTCACAATCAAGTGCAGTAATGTTGATATGAGTATCAGTATAAGTGGCAGGCCATAGCTTTGGTCGAGATCCTGCACAACGTCACAGAGAGCACCGTGTAAGCATGCCAGCTTGCGGATCGCTTCGCAAGGAGGTACTACGAGACGCGGGTCGCCAGTCACTGAAAAAATGTTTAACGATCTAAAAGGTTTTGACTGGAAGTTATTGACTAGCTTTCCTCACATTTACATTTGTATATAGGTATGTATGTATATTGTATTATTTTGCTCTGTGGTAGCAGCGTAAGAAAATTCATCACCCCATTTCATATCGACTATAGAATATTCCAGACAGATCTCAAGGCAACATAGATGGCGATATGACCATCTCGTTGATGCTAGATTCATCGAGAAATACCCAGGTCGGCAATATCAATAATGCGTGGCATCTAATCAAGGCAAATCTATCTTACAACGGGAGAGGTTGATCAGCAATGGAATCTTTGGAATGACAATGAAGACGATGAAAAAGATAGTCACGCTAAAGGTGTGTTATTAATGCAGCTATTTAAGTGGTAGAGCCATGCTGTAGCTATATTGTGGTTGCAGCACGAATGGGTCGGCTCGTCCGGGGTGGGACCACGCTCTCACAGAATACCAGCGTAAAATAGCAGCTTAATGCAGCTGTGTTTCGTATGGTGAGTGTAGAGAACCGGAGACCCTTTTTACTGGAAACGAGGCATTCCATCTCAGTCCTCAGGGGTGACAACGCATCTGCATTTTGATTCTTAATTGAGGATAAATGTAGATGTCTATGGGCCACAGCATCCACTTACCATCAGGTGGCATGTGTGCTCGTTTGTCACCCTTATTCTATAAAAAAGAGCACAAATGGGACGGCTCTACTGGGGAAGGACCACCAAGTACCAAACTCTTATTATCTATTTCTGCTGCCAAATAGCAGTGCGTGCGCTGCTGTGTTCCAGTTTGAAGGGTATAGCATATAGCAACGCATCTACAGCCTTCTTAATTTAAATTAGGTTGCAGTTGTCCATTGGCTACAGTCATTTTCCATCAGGTAGACTGTAAGTCCGTTAGTCACTAGAAAAAATAAAATAAAGAATAGTTATATTATTATCTAATATATAAAAAATAATTTTTGTTTGTTCGTATTTTATGCGCTGCCATACCGTTCATCAGATTACGGTAAAACTTTGTCAACTTATTGCTTACACTTACGCGAAGGTTATAGGCTCAGTACAATTAACATATACAGTGGCGTAGCGTGCCTTAGGCGGGCCCTGTATCAAAATTTATTGGGGGCCCCAAATGAAGGGTAAAGATTTTTCACACAAGGAACAAAACCGCTCGCATTGAGTTAAAATAATAATAATATATTGATTATAAGTTATTACTTACAATTAATACTCCTAGGAACTAAGCTAGCCAAACAATTCAAATGAAATATACACTTTTCTTGCCTTTTATTCGGCGAACTTATTTAATAAATCATTCATAGCTGACTACGCTTTCAGTTTTTTTAAATTTTCTGCCTCTATAGACAATAGTGACAAGTCTGAGAGCCTTTTCTGTCCCATAGAAGTCCTTAGAATTTTTGTTTACACACGCTCGGGGCTCCAGTAATCTGGGGCCCCCGTGTCATTGATACTGCTGATACGGCGGTAGCTACGCCCCTGAACATACAGTACGTGGCACGCGTGTCGTATGGACATATTTATTTGAAGGTTATATATAATTCAATTTTAATGAACATATTATCATCATTCCTAATTAAACAATATAACTGTTCCAAATTTAAAACGATATTTCCACAAAAGTATATCTTATGCGGCAGCAACGTGCCGAGTACCAGCTAGTACATGATAAATTACCAGTGTTGCGAATTATAACGCCGTGGTCTCGTTCGTGTAGTTTGTCCACAAGAAGACTGACGTTGGCACAGCGGCGCGGTTCCGATGTAGCCACCCGAATCGCCAATATGTTAAGCGTGGACGGATCGTTAACTTTTCTTACTGGAATTAAACACTTTTATTAGCCGACTGCAAAAAAGGAGGAGGTTTACATATAGACAGTATATTTTCTTTTTTTTGTATGTTTGCACCACCATATACCCAGATAAGTTAGGAAAAAAATTTCTATCCACCGTTATGGAAAAGTAGAGAATGATTTTTCATGTATATTTTAGGTGGCATTTTTTATAGAATAAGGGTGACAAACGAGCACACAGTCCACCTGATGGTAAGTGGATGCTGTGGCCCATATACATTTATCCTCAATTAAGAATCAAAATGCAGATGCGTTGTCACTCCTGAGGACTAACAGAAACAGAAGCAGAAAGTTTTTATTTAATATAGATTATAAATAATAACTTTTTGAAAGTCACGCTTTTGTTTAATTACCACTGGTTCGGAAAAAAACCTCTGTCCTGGGAAGAACCACTGCCGGATTAAGCAAGCGCGGGGCCCGTAGCAAATTTTATCGAGGGGCCCTTGATCTGCTATGGCTTCTTAAGTATAAAATAGTAAAAACCAATTCAATACTCAATACGTTTATTTGCCATCTATAGGTTACAATTTTGTTGGTGTTTCATAGTAGAACTGAAAGAAACTGTAAAAATTGTAAATCTTTTTAGAACATATTTCAGTTTATATTTATTACTAAGTATATTATATTTTTAGGAATAGCTAATGTTATATTTTGTCAATTGTGTACCTTAAATTACGAGTATGTGTATATTTTATATTTATTTATCTGTTTCTGTTATTACTTTTTAAACTTTTACAAAGTAACTTTTCTAGATTTCATGTCAAAATTTAGAAATCTACTATCCGTATCAATTTCTCTAAGCAAATCATATTCTATATTCATCAGAGAGATAATTAAGGCGTTCTTGACTGTATTTGACTTGAGCGTTTCTTAATTTATTTTTTATACGGTTCAATGTTGAAAATGAACGTTAACCACTGCAGTTATTGATCATGAGAGACAATAAATTCGCAAAGCTGTTTCTAAATTGGGGAAACATGATTCTAATGAATTACCCATTAAGAATTTATAATATTGAATTTTCAGAGATTCGATTTTCGTACTGTCAATCGCATTAGCCACACATACTTTACAAGCAGCTCGTCAAACTGCACTAATTCGCCGCCTATTCTGTCTTCCGAACCATTTGCATAGAAAGTTTAGAAAATTCCGCGTGAATTGCACAGTAGTGGACTGCCAGCCATCGAGATGATGAGGATGGAATTTCGTGTTCTGTCGCAGAGTACGATGGTGGAATTCAGCAGCTGGAATTAATCCGAACAATTCCTCTGAGCACTCCCCGTGGTATATGCGGTAGAAGATGTATAGAGATGCAACGTCTCTTCGCAAGGCCAGTGGATCAAGCCAATCGGAAGGAACTTGATTGTCGACAATTCGGTCCACTTTCCATTAATTACGGTCAAGTGGAAGGAGCTTATACTGGGGTGCCCCGGCCCAGAGATGAGAATTGTGAGTCAGGTAGACAATAAGATCACCAGCTGAGCGACCTCGATGAAAACTGTATTGACGGTCACTAATCAGCTGATGCTCTTCAAGGTACCGCATGAGCTGGCAGTTAATAATGGATTCCATTATTTCGGAGAACAAGAAGGTGAAAGCGACAGGCCTGTAGTTGGACGGGTGCGAGCGGTCACCTTTTTTAGGGATCGGGTGCACTCTTCCATGAGCCTAGAACGACGCCTAAAAAGTAAGAGAACCGTAAAAGACACGTAAGAACCGGTGCCAAATCGGGAGCACACGTCTTCAACACAATTGGGGGGGATTCCATCAGGCCCACTCGACTTGCTGACGTACAGGGACAAGAGTGCTTTGCGCACCGACCGCTGTATAAACAGCACATCCGGCATGGAGCACTCACACCGCGGGATGGTCGGCGGTATGTTCCCCCCGTTGTCGAAAGTCGAGTTGGACGCAAAAAGAGAACCTAAATGATCGACTTTCTCCTTCTCGGCGTGGGCCAGAGAGTCATTCTCCCTTTGCAAAGATATAATGATGGCTTACAGAAATTTCCTTGGGCAGCCTTAGCGAGGGATCAGAACGCACGAGTTCTCAAAGGAAGGCGAACTAGTTTCTCGCCAATTCACCCTACTGTTTGCATCCCGGGATGCCGATGCGTCAACCCAGGCCTTGTAACACTCCTGCTTTTTTAAAGCGACGCAATTTTGCAGGAGCGTCCAAACTAACGCTGAGATCGCCGCCGATAGGCACTACAGGTGACGGGATGAAAACTTCCATCCCCTGAAGCACCACATCGGCGACAGATTCAGCAACGATTTTTTGGGATCATCCAGCGTGAAGCAAATCCGCCACCGGCATCCAATCCCAATTCGCTGACCTATAGTGTCACACACGGCGGCAGCCTCCCGATCGTGACTGCAATGAGCAAGGGATGGGCACTATACTCCGGATCAGGCAGTTATCGGAAGCGCCAAGAGGGGCATCGACCTGATGGCCGTCCGGATGAGAGATCAACAGAAAGTTCAACAGGGAAGGTGTAAGATCCTCCAATTTTGGAATCCGCGTAGGTGAAGTGACCAGTTGTCTTAGAGTCTAAGACAACTGGTTCTCTAAGACTTAGACCATATCCCAAGGCAAAGTCGTTAACAGATCTTCCCGCATGATCGGTAGTACGATAACCGAGCCATTCGGCGTGGTGAGCGTTGAAACTTGTGCGTTTACCGTATGAAATTCTGTTTTATTTTCGCCAACGAAATAATCGGTTACTGACTGTCTGACGTGGATTGTCTTAGTCGAAAAAGGTGTAGCGTTTCACGCTTTTGTGACTTCAAGTAAGTTCAATATATCACGTCTTAATAAATTTCACTCAAAAAAATACGCTTAGGCGGTGACGGGTGGGTTTGAATACGTGGGGCCCCCTTTTGCGCGGAGCCCGTAGCAATTGCTACTCATGCTATGTGGTTAATCCGGCACTGGGAAGAACCAGTAAGAAGCCCAGCGAGACTATTTAAAAAAAAATTAAAAAAATACATGATTGTAATGTATGTTACACAATTAACAACACAAAACAAATTAGAAATAGCTTACTAGAATAGCTCATTCCGAGGGGTTATTATCTATACATATAATAAATCTGTAGAAAAGTCGTGTCTGTAATTGTAATATATTTTTGAAAAAACTTTTTTTTTGTCGGATGTGTAATTACTAGGTAGATGTGGTCAACAATCATGCAAAAGCATAGTTTCAGTTTTTATGAATTGTATTTAAACAAATACGAGGGCCGTGAAGCTCGCCGTAAGATTTCATCATGGCACGGGAGCAAAACGTGTACGATTCCCTCGAGGATGAATCTGTTATAGAAAATTTTACGTGCTGAACTAAACAACACGTGTCTGTTAAAGTGGTGAAGAATAACTTCGTGCGAAAACATAGATGTCTGAGTAATTAAAATAGTCGTGAAGATGTGCAAATGCATTGAGCATTGCAGCATACTCTATTTTTCTGCCCACAAAACACTATAGGCCCTGTGCACAGTAGTGAGACGTATATTAGCTGCTACTCTATTTTTTTTACCTTTAATGAGACTTATAAATCAGTTTGTAATTTAAGATAGCTTTCATATTTTCAGAAATATTAAGATATTTGTATCAGGCCTGGTTTCATAGCTCATATGAGTATATGTAAATGAACAGGCTCTTGCGGAAAAATAGTTTAATTAAAGAAAGCAGATTTTAATTAAACAAAGGTTCATTTTATTTTACTTGTCAAAGGTAGTAATCAAACTGATTAAAACTTAAATTTCATGGTACGTAAGCATTATTATATATTTTAGCATATATTTTAATTGCAATTTGAATTGTCGATTTACCACGTTCTCGGCGGTGAAGGAAAACCTGCATATCTGAGAAGTTTCCCTGTTGAGGTCATCCCGCGTTGGAATCAGCGCAGCAAACACTTTTTTGGCCAAAAACTCTCTGCGGCCTGTGCCCAATAGTATTAACATGTATGTAAGCTGCTTCTTTTTTACTTTTCATGGGGCAATATATATATGCAGTTTTTATTTCATTCATATTTTCGGGTATGTTACTGTTTGTTTTCACTCTACCGTAAATATTAAGGGTTGCGAAGATGAGTAGAACTCATTATAGTCAGCCTATCAAAAGTCCACTGAAATGAACATAGGCCTCCCCCATAAATTGTCAAGTAGCTGGATATTTGCTATAGTTGCCACGCTTGGCAGGTGGGTTGGCAACCGCAGCTATTTTGATCTGTTGTCAGGAAGATGATGCTGCCCATCTCCAGTTTGTTTTTCTATGTCGCCTCTTACGACGGTACGATATGAGGCGGCGGATTCTCTTTCACCGCCACAACAAGGCGAACATTTTTCTACTCCCGTTCGTGAGTGCTTCCACGTTCACTGTGAATAAAATTTGTAAGGAATGCAACTAATTTAAACTTTTTTAATTCGATGTTTTGGGCACTTAACAGCACCCATGGTCACGGGAGGACTGAGGTGTTTGACGACCAAATGTCACAGTTAGAATAGAATAAATGCAGTAGTATGCTTGGGTTTGAATTTTATTTTTTTTAATTATGGGGTCATTAGTAGATGGTAGCACTCAGCCATCTTAACTATTAAAATTAGGATGTTTTTTTTAAATTTCAATAGCCTCCGAATCATCATTGGTCTATTGCAAGGATTTATTGTCTATCAGATCCGATATAATGGTTGGGACGATACTAAACATGTTGACATAGTTTAAGACTTGCCAGAGCGTCGGTGCTTCACATCAACGATATGGTCTTTTACGCGGGTTTTTATGGAACTTTCATCCAAAGATGCGTAAAAAAAAACCTCACGTAAAAAAGTTAAAATTAAACGTGATAAAATCCGTAACAGTTGAATTCCATAAATGCGGTTCCATTATTATAGAACTGCATTTATGAAATTTTGAAGTCTACTCGAACGTAAAAAAATATCTAATCTATTTTATGGTGCCAATCAATATTAAATAGGACCAATGATATGAATATCTCAAATAATATCTCAAATAAACATTATACCCTAAATTGATAGAAGACTATGAAATTCATCATTATTTTGTTAAAACTAAATTAACTTTAATTATGAATGAATGTAAAGAGTAAAATGTAAATAATAATAATAAATTTTGATTCCAAGACAATTTACCTTTCTTATGGATACATCGGAAGACACGCCCGATATAAAAAATAGTAGGTGTTTCTAGACATATATATTCACGTGTTCCTGTAGCATATTATATCTATGCCAAATACCAATCATCTACGTCTAATAGTCTTTTAGAATTCAAAAAAAATCTTTGACAGACATAGAGACACAGACACCGAGGTGACTCTAAAAGTGATCGAATTTTGCTAAATTTGGCACGGAACAGCATTTAATGATATTCCCAAATTCAAGCTCACGCGAGCGAAGCCGTGGATAAAAAACTAATCATTCATAAATTCCTTAATATTATAATAACCCTTTTTATACAAACTTAGTTTAATAAAGTTTTTGAACTTTGAGCAGGTGAAATTTTGTATATTTTCTGGGATTTTGTTGTAAAAGCGTATACATCGCCCCAAGAATGAATTACTGATTCGGTGGAGTCTAGTAACTGGTACTACTAGCTTGTGTCTGTTCCTAGTATTTACAAAATGACTATCAATTATTTTTGTAAACTTTATTTTTGTGTACGTACATTAGATTTTCATAAATGTATTGAGAGGCCAAAGTTAATATATTAATTTCCTTAAGTTTTTGTCGCAGCGACTCTTTAGGCTTTAAATCATAGATTGCTCTTATGGCCCTCTTCTATAAGTAGCCTAATGGCAGGACGCGGACCGCGAACTCGAAAGGGTTTGAATCCGCCATTCGACCACTGTCGTGAACCATGATACTGATAATGTTTAATAGCATTACTAGTATTTAAAAAAGATTGAGCCCTGAGGCACGCCAATTTGTACCTGCGACCCGGAAGAGCTCATACTATTAATGACAACTTTTTGCGTTCTGTTACTTAAATATGAAATAATTAATTTAAGAGTATCACTTCTTACAACGTAGTGTTAAAGTTTCCTGATTAATGTTTCATGGTGAACACAATCGAAGGCCTTGGATAGGTCATATACCATATACCCAAAGCATATACCCAAAGCATCCTGTGAATTCTCCCATGCATTAAGGATATATTTAATCAGCTCAACACCGGCATCAGTTGTCGAGCGACCCCTTGTGAAACCAAATTGATTTTTATGAAGTAAATTATTTATATTAAAAAAAAATATTTGATCAAGAATAATTTTTTCAAAAATCTTACTCAGTGTTGGCAGTACAGAAATAGGTTTAAAATTGGCGGGACCTAAGATTGAATAAGATGGAATGCCTTGTTTCCGGTAAGAAAGGGTCACCGATTCTCTACACTCACTATACGAAACACAGCAGCATTAAGCTGCCATTTTACGCTGGTAACCTGTGAGAGCGTGGCCTACCGCGGTCGAGCCGACCCATTCGTGCTACAAGTATAATATCCGAGTAGCTGCAGCGTGGCTCTACCGCCATTTTATTTAGTTGTTCGGTTATTAGTTTGTGCGCGATGTTTAAACCTATTTACGTAATACCTTTTTTACGTAAATATTCTGACGTTAACGATAATATTCTGTATGGTCGTAATAGATTACTCCTTTATTTATGTTTGTTACCTAATTGTTAAATTTCATGTAAGCGATTTGTAATCTTTTGAGAACTATAAGATCTTAAACGTTAATGTAACTATTTAGACTACATTGGGATTGTGATATCCTTAGTACACTCAAAAGGGTAAAAGATTAACTTATAATAAAAAGTAAAAGCCGATTTCAAAGAATTAAAACAATATTCATTTAACATTACGTGGACTAATTCGTTTGTTACTTCAGTTTTATAAAAAAAACGAACAAAGTGCGTGTTGCGCCACGCACTATGTCAAGGCAGGGTGCCGTAGTTGCCCGTTGCATTTCCTTTCCAATGCTTTCTTGATACTAAGAGGATATTAAGGTAGTACGCAGTTTGACCGCTATTACGACTAAAATTGGGCCCAAATAGAAGGATGAAAACTGAAGGACTAAGCAGACGTATAAGTAATATTCAAAAAAGATTAAAAAACTTTTCGATTTTAATAATAATATAATCTACATCAAATCATTCACATGCCAAGTCCGTACAAAAATGGTTATAGTTCCCTCATCATCATCATTACAGCCCTTCACAAGTCCACTGCTGCACATAGGCATCCCCCAAAGAATGCCACAAAGCACGGTCCTGAGCCAACTTCATCCATCGACTTCCTGCATGTCTTACCAGGTCGTCACTCCATCTAGTGAGGGGCACCCCACATTTCGTCTACCGATACGAGACTGCCACTCGAGAACCTTGCTTCCCCATCGGTTGTCGGTTCATCGAGCTATATGGCCGGCCCATTGATACTTCAGCTTACTAATCCGTTGGGCTATGTCGGTTACTCTAGTTCTACTGCGGATATCGTCATTTATAAGTTAATTACACAGAGAAACCCCGAGCATAGCCCTCTCCATAGCTTGCTGAGCAACTTTCAGCTTCCCGAACGCTGCCCAGTCGAGTTGAATCCGTCGATTGACCTCTCGGCCGAAGTTGGACTTACCTAGTCGGAATATTTGTGCCAGCTAAACATACTCGTCTACAACTTTGAGCTTAGTGCTCCCAACAACTACCGGCATAGGTGTGACATGGACGTTACATTTTGTCTATGTTCATCTTAAGACCTATCCGTTGGGAGGCACTATTGAGATCATTGAGCATAGTGCTTAGATCCTCCAGCGATTCTGCCATAAGGACTATATTGTCGCCAAATCGAAGGTGAGTGTGTACCCGCCATTATTGTTGATAGCGTATGCTTTCCAGATCAGTAGCTTGAAAACGTCTTCCAATGCAGCGGTGAAGAGTTTCTGGGATATATCGTCACCCTGTCTTACACCTCTCTGCAGTTGGACAGGTTTCGTACTCTGGTTCTGTACTCGGATAGCCATCATAGCCCTACCGTACAAACACTTCAGCACTGCAGCACCGCCCAAATTTCGACGGGTTCAAAGGCTTTCTCATAGTCCACATTCGCAAGACAAAGTGGCAGATTGTACACTTCGGTCTTCTGTACAATTTGCTGAAGGTTATGTTTGTGGTTTATGGTGCTAAAAGTGCGGAAACCGGATTGTTCGGGAGGCTAGATGTCGTCGAGTCTGCGTGAGCGATGTTTCGTAATGACTCTTGAAAACAGTACGTAGACGCAGGTCAGGAGGGAAGTTGGTCTGTAGTTCTTCAAGAGAGCGTTGTCGCCTTTCTTGAAGAACAAGACCACCGCAATTCTGCTCCACGCCTCCGGAGTAGTGCCACCATGGAGAACGGAATTAAACAGCTTCTGAAGGACTTCAAGTACCGCTTTTCCACCTGCTTTCTGAAGCTCCACTGTAATTCCATTCCGTCCGGGGATTTGCCGTTTTTAAGGTGCTGGAGAGCCATTCTAATCTCGCTCAGACTGACGTCCGGAATATCATCGGAATTACGTCGGATAAGACTTGCTCTTGGATCGTTACTCACACTTGCGTGTGGCTCCAACCATGACTTGCACAGCTGCCCATAGAACCTCTCAATCTCTCTAATAAAAAGTTTGCGTCTCTCCTTAGTTCAAAGTCACGACAGAAAATATACTTAAGAATAATATTTTTTTTCAATAAATTATTGAATTTATGTTTATTCTTTCACCTTACAATGTAAGCTACATGGTTCATGTCATAAATGATTAGTGCTTAGTGCTTACCGCTGTTGCAATATGGATGGTACTATTTAGATAACAGGATAATAATAACATAATATGTGCAAACACGAAAGTAACATATATAAAAAGGTCAATTGCTATTCTTACACAGTAAGTATTCTGCCCCGCCTCCCAAATTAATATAGTGCTATCTTAGAGCATAAACAATGCTACACTCTACCTTATTATTGTAGAATTTTTATTTTACGCTTTTTAAACGACTTTAAAAAAAATCTACCATGATAAATATCAAAACACTTATTTCTCAATTAAAACTATTTTTTTCAGATTTTTATGATACCAAGAAATCAAGAAAGACCAGTTACACGACTCCATAGACTCACTTATTCATTTATGGGGCAATGTTTCCGCATACAACAAAGGTCCATTCTCCACAAAATTGCAGGAAATGCCCAATAATTGTAAAAGCTAGATTAAAAACTCACAGTATACCAGTATAAACAAGTCCAACTGTTAAAACAGTAATTAAAAAACCCGACTGCGTAAAAAGTTTACTGATAAGAGAAAAAAATCATGCAACATAATATAATACAACTAAGACAAATCTAACGACAGCCCATGTGTTAAATACTGTCAAGCCGTTTAAGCTACAGAGCGTGCCAAAGAATCAAAGAAATGAACATACATACATATACATGTATACATACATACATATTATATATACTCAAAAACTCGGGTGAATATCAGCATAATGCTGCTGTGTTTTGTAAAGTGGGTATAGAAAACCGGAGACTCCTTTTACTGGTAACGAGACATTTCATTTTACAGGATTTACAGCCCATCTGCATTTTATTTCTCAGTAGAGGATATATATTATGTATGTATGTGTCTATGAAACATAGCATCCATTTGCCATCGGGAGGACTGTGTACTCGCTTGTAATCCTTATTCTATTAAAAGTGTTAAAGTTACAGTTAAATTACAGCCTTTATACGTCCTTGACACAATCCTCTCATTTCTAAGAGGGATAAAGGGGGCAAGTAAGTCGCCGCCGCGCTGCCCTAATGTGTTTTGACGGACTTCGTATATCTTCGAAATATATTTTTATACATTTGGTGCTGGCGGGAACGAACCTGGGTAGCTGGTATTAGCCCCTGAGCTTTTAATGAATATACGGTAGGAATGATTTGATCGCTTTCCAGATTTTTTAAATAATTTTTATAATTAACAGTACAACTACCTTCATTATAAAGTGTTAAAAAAAGTCCTGTTGGCCGTTGGTTCTTCCAAGGACAGAGGAAGAACCAACGGTTCAAACCATTGATAAAAGTAAAAAATGACTTTCAACTTTCAAATAATTCAAATCTATTCGAAAAAATCTACGTGATTATAGATAATTTGTTTGTGTGTGTGGTTAACAACAAAATAGATACCTGGCGCAGAAACAATCTTCGCTGTCAAAGCGAGCACATCGTTGACCGCTTGGAATCGCGCGCGAACGGAGAGCGCCGTGAAGGCAAACTGCAACTCTAAGATCATTGCCACATACCACAGCAAATAGAATCCGATGTAGTTGATCACAACATTCCCTGTAAAATATCATGTGATGTGCTGCCTCAAATTATAGAATGATGCTCTCTGGTTGTCATACGTGAGCGACAAAGCAACAACGCGACCTTTTAGACACATTTTTAAAACATCAAACATTAATAATTCCCTACATAAGTTTTCAACCAGACACGAGAGTATAGTAACCAATACGCCGAAAAACATTGCATGGTGTCAAGAAAAATGTGTCAGTATACATCGAGGGTGTAAATTTTACTACTACATACAATAATAAATTACCATAATCATAAGTTCTTGATCATTACCGGTAAACGAAATGTAGTAAGAAACGCAGAAAGTCGATGGATACAGGTGGCTCAGGACCGTGCTTTGTGGCATTCCATGGGGGAGGCCTATGTTCAGCAGTGGATTTATGAAGGGCTGTAATGATGATGATAAACAATAAAGTTTGTTTTTTATTGATTAAAAAAATTATAACATTTAAAAAAGAAAGTAGCAAATGTTTACTGGAGCTTCTCTTCCTGCTTAAGATGTTAGTAAACATTTAAATCGTATCTCATGACTTAATAGTAGTTAATATTGTGCAATGAAATTATTCCCATTGCTTTTACATAAAGAAGAAATTAGACTAACGTAAAAATTAAATAACGCATATGCCACGTAAGACAACGTAAGAGGCGACTAAGGAAATGCCAGAATGAATGAACTCCGATAGATAGTACAATGTCTTGCTTATATCATCAGATTTAAAATACTCAGACAGTAAGGAGGAGAGCGTCAAAGATCTGTCAGACCGGTGGGGTTAGATAAGTTGACTTTTACAATGGTTAACGATAATAGAAAACTAAAATGACATTTCCTACGTTAAGCAATGAATTAACGTTGATTTCATTCATTGTAACGTTGATTTCATTCATCACGATTGTAGAAAGTCAACATGGTTAACTATGCTGGTGTTGCGATTAGGGTTGCCATCTCTTAAAATGAAAAAGCCGGACTCGGCGCTCCAAAAAGCCGGACTTTTGGCCCTAAAAGCCGGACAGTAATTTTTAGAAAGCCAAACATAGCCAAACAAGCGCGGTGGGGCGGGGCGGGGGCCCCACTCCCGCGTCGCGCGCACCGCACCGCTCTTCGCCGCCCGCGCCGTAGCCATGTTTAATATAATATTGGCTGGTAATAATGTATATAGATAGATAAATTCGGCATTGCTTCGCTCATTCTGCAAGCGATGCGTGCAACGCGTTACACTAACAAAAAGCCTAACAAAAGCCGGACAGGCCGGACACATAAAAATTTGGCCGGACACAACCGGAAAAAGCCAAACATGTCCGGCTAAAGCCGGACAGATGGCAACCCTAGTTGCGATCGCCTATGTGATCGTTACTCACACTTGCGTGTGGCTCCAACGATGATGTGTACAGCTGCCCATAGAACCTCTCAATCTCACTCAAAATCTCAGGTGTCCCGGAAACGATGCTGCCACATTCGGTCTTCAGCTTCGACAGTAGGCTTTTTCTGGCAGACAGACCTCTGGCAAAGACTTTGGAGCCCTGGTTCCGCTCGATCGCTTTTGCAATACGAGCAGAATTAAAGTTGCGTAAGTCCCGCCGCATGTATTTGTAGATCTGTCTGTTCAGTTGCAAGACTGCAGCTTCATTTCCCGTCTAACAGCCATGAGATTAAGAGTGTTTTCGGAGAGTTTTTGTGTTCTTCTGTGGCGGGTCTTGCAAAACTTAGCTCCGACCGCATGGACAGTTTCCACGAGCTTGTCATTCATGTCGTCTACTGCATTGCAATCTAAGCACTGAATTCTAGGCACTGAAATCGGTTTTGTAACTCGAGCTGAAAGGCTTCAGTAGTTTGGATTAGGGCACGAGGGGGACGGAGCGTTGACTTCCTTAGACGACACCTCTCCAACTTAACGTTTAGGTTCAATGTGCCTCCAACCATTCGGTGATCGCTATTAGTTTACACCCTCGTGATCACTGAGACATCACTGAACAGTTGCCGTCTGATTGGCAACTGTTCAGTCTGACTTTTTGTTGAACCGTCGGGGCTTTACCAGGTCCACTTCCTGTGAGGCCGCTTCTGGAAGAAAGAGTTCATTATAAAGAGTCCCTCTTTCTCCATGAAGTCGGCCAGCTGCTGGCCCCTTGGGTTCCGTTGCCCTATTCCGAATTTTCCTACCTTCAGCTCACCGTTCTCTCTTGTGCCTAGTTTTGCGTTGAAGTCTCCCATTAACACCGTATAGTGGGGTTTGGAGGAATGCATGGCTTTAGAGATATCCTCATACATTTCCTCCACCTCCTCATCGGGATGTGCCGAGGTTGGTGCGTAAACCTGTATGACCTGCAATGAATACCGTTTGGCGATTCTGAGTATAAGGTACGCAACCCTCGTCGACACACTCACAATCTTTACTACGTTGTTAACGAGAGACTTGTGGACGATAAATCCGACACCTCCTTGGGACAGATGGTCGCCCTCCCGGTGATCTCTTCTTTCAGCTCCAGGATCGTCTCGTCAGTTCTCAGGGTGCGTGCGTTGTATGTTGCCAAGTCGAGTCGTCTTAGGTGGCAACCGAACCTCCACCGGAGATTCTTAGCACCCCCTACCCACCGTTACCATGGTCGCCACCGTAGCCAAGAACAGCGGGGCCGCCGGAGACTGGGGGCCGTCTTTTTGTAACTTTTGTCATCAATATACCCCATATTGCCATAGTTGCCATGCTTGGCGAACGGGTAGGCAACCGCAATTTTTTTATTGTAATTTGCTGTTATCAGAAAGATGCTGCTGCCCATCTTCTGTCTCAGTTTCCCTCTGTCGCCTCTTACGACACCCACGGGAAGATATGGGGTAGTGGGTATTCTGGTGTATACCCCGTGTAGTGGCGGGTAAGACTTTTTGAAGAATAAGGTGTAGTTGCCTCTTTCGTGCAAGTTTATTTTCAGGCTTCTAGATTGGTGTTGCTAATTTTTTCAAATATTCAACTTTAAAAATATTCTTTACACTGTTGCAAAGGACTTACACTCTCTTTGGAATTTTGAAGCTTGCAGAGTATAGAAACAGAAGTCATCTGCAAGTAGAATAGAGAAGAAGATTAGGATTGCGAGTAATATCCCACATAATTTGCGCTCCGTAGCACGGGAATAGTAGGCACCGATGCTGTGGTCCACCTGAAAGTTTTGAAGCATTTATATCAAGAGTAATTAACAGATCTTATTAATAAAAACCGGACAAGTGCGAATATTATTCGTGCGAATGAAATGAATTACGAAGACATTTCATTTAACCTAGCATTTATAGGTAAATAAAGCAATCTAATAAAAAGGTATTTTGGATTTGAAGGCCAAATTTTAATATTTCAATATGGAAAAAATTCCCTTCCCATTATAACGGTGCATCTGAATGTACCCTTACAAATAGTTATAATTAATTAATCTTAAATAGATAATAATATAGTTATAATCTTAAATAGATAATAGTAATATAATATTATAATCTGAAAATAAAAACTAATAAATTATTACATATTGTTAATTTAAAACAATTATTCTACGGAACCACAGAATAGTTAATTTAATCCGCGCACCGTGAACCATTTACGTCAGGCCAGTGATCCCCTTCCTAGAAACTTACTTTGTACGTGTACGGAAGTAAGATAAATAAAAAATAATTAACTATAAACCTTGACCTTTTTAAGAACCCACCTATTTCTGAACCCCTAACGGCACACCATACATCGGTCTACATCACAGCCGATACTCCAACTGCAAATGTAGCTAAGTTTGTAATCGCAAAAATGTTGGTATTTTGTTGTTGTTTGAGTTTGAATCGAGGGTAGATACTAGATAGTAAGTAAGTTTTTATAGGCCTCAACATCCATACCATCACGTGGACTCTGTGCTCGTTTTCACTCTTATTTCTATTAAAAAAGAAACAGTAAATTACTCCATATTTTATTGAATTGGTGAGTAACGTAGCTGTTTTCACTGGTAATGCAGAAAAAACTTACAGAAGCGATACTCTCCATAAACTTAAGCATATTTCGCATCCTCTTCGGTGCACCGTAGACTCCAGCGCCAGCGGTTACCACTACGACGAGCACGTCGCACGTCGAAACCACCTGCGACATCCTCGACGACATACGCACAGATCGTTCGACGCCAACATTTATCTCTGCCACTAGTCCGAATATCGTAGAAATTACTACAAAATAAAATCCACCATTTAATTAAGACAATGTCGCGTTTAGTTCAAGGGTATTGTTTTGTTTTTTGTGTCTTTTCTTGCTTTATCATCTCTTTAGTCACCAGATGAGTTTCTCTGTAGGGAAGTTTTGCTAATTGTAAAGGCGAGTATCTTAAGCAATGGTCCCTTCAACTACCGTTCTTCAGTCTATACCTATTGAGATTAGACTACATTCATTATACTAGGGATAGGCAAGTGAAAAAAATATATCAATATATATCGTATCGATATATATATATATATCGATATAAACAGTGTCGATATATATCGATATATCGTCATGTTTTGCATGATTACTAGGATAAGACCCAAAATTTGATTAATGAATGCTTTTGTAGCTTGTTTTGTAGCTTAATGTTTTGTCGATTAATCCAAAATTTTAAAATATATCAAAATTGATACGATATCGATACTCTAAAATAAATATCGATTATTGATATATCACGCTTAAAAATATCGACGATAAATATCGATATTTTTATGACAAAATATCAATATTTGGATATATCGATATTTTTTACCCAAGCCTACATTGTACTTACACGTTATGCAGTGGCGTAGCGGGGGTTGCCGATGCACATAAAATTTTAACAATGCCTTACTGAAATAGCCTTTAAAATGCCTTACTTAATATCTTTTAATTTTTTTTAATAGTTTATGCTTTATGTATATTATTATAAAATGAATAAAATAATACAATGTATTTTTTGTACTTATCCCTACCCTACCCACTAACTTATTAGTGTGTGTGTGCTTCTAATTTCAGAATATTAAATACTAGTTCTAGTCTAGACTTGATTAAAATATAACGAGCATTTCGTTATGTATACAGGGTATTTTTGAAACGCTCCCGAAAACGAAGACAGATGATAGTACTAAGGATACCTATGATGATGGGTCACAAAAAAATTCGATCCCGAGGAAAAAAAATCATCTTTTCACAACGTTTTATTAACTTTATTCACGCTCCATCATGTTATTACAGTTATTTGAAACGATATTTCACAAAAAAAATCATGAAAATACTGAAACATAAAACCAGCAGTGAAACTTAAAAAAGAAAATCAGCTGACAATAGGGTCAATATCCTCGCGGGCGCCGAACTCTTACCTAGATCGGTACGAAACAATGCATTAGGTATACTACTCACTCTACCCTTCCCTTTCACACACACGCTGCTTCGTGTCGCCTTAATAGTCTGCGATACGCCTTAATTCTCTGCCGCATTAATAGTCTTCACGAAGAAGCTATTTTTCAGAATTTTTTGAGACGTCGACTAACATCAATAAAAAGTCAAGGTGCCTCTAAATATGTCACCCGGGGCCATGACCCCCTTGTTATGCCACTGGGATAATGGTTAAAAGTTAGTCTATTAATGATAACAAAGGATCTCAAATCCTCTGCTGGATATATAAACTATAAGAAATATAGAAAGAAAAGTTTTGGACAAAACTAGTTTGATTTGAAATTTTACACAAAAACTTTATTTTCAATTTCTTAAAGTTTTGATGCAAAATCGATTTTTAACAAATTTTTAAATTTTACATTAAAAAAAATGAGTGAGTCAAGGAAAAGGATATAAGACCTTTTTAAATAAATTAAAAGATATTCAAGTTTTATTTTAAACATTTTCCCATATCGCTCATTATTTTCGAGTTATTACCAAGATTCCTTCCATCACCACTTACCATCAGGTGAGTTGTGGGATAGTAGTCAAGCTCTAGCTTATAATAGATGAAAAAATATGTGATATTAAAGTGGTAATAAAATTAGCAGAAATATGAATATAGAAGCTAGATGTATATAAAGTTGAAAAAGAATTCTTTTAATCTAATAATTGATAAGATGAAATAAATGATCTCTGATGATAATCTGAAATCTAAATAACCCCACATTAATAGATCTCACCCAGGCGATGCTGGGGCGGGTCGCTAGTACCTATATAATTATAAAATAGAAGTAATTTTTATATAATTATGAGTTTACCTAGAGTTGTAACGAGGATGTAGCTGTAGATACACATAGCGTTCGAAATGGAGACGGTGAATCCATTGCAACGTGACTCAAACCGTAACGGTGCTAGACCGAAAAAACTGGATATCTGAAAATTAGTTTCATCGTTATATTATTATAAACTTATATCTAGCATGGAAGAGTCATGCTGCAGCTATATTATAGTTGTAGCACGAATGGGTCGGCTCGACCGGGGTAGGACCACGTTCTCACAGAATACCAGCTAAAATAGCAGCTTAATGCTGCTGTGTTTCGTATGGTGAGTGTGGAGAACCGGAGACCCATTTTACTGGAAACGAGGTGTTTCATCTTAGTCCTCGGGGGTGACAACGCATCTGTATTTTGATTCTTAATCGAGGAGAATTGTAGATGTATATGGGCCACACCATCCACTTATCATCAAGTCGACTGTGTGCTCGTTTGTCAACCTTATTCTATAAAAAATATCTCTATGTACTCTTGCCTCCATAAATTAAAGGCATTGAGATTAGTTTATCATTATAACGTTATAAAACGTTAGTAACATTGCTCGAGAACGATGTATGCTTTGAATTGCATCGTTTTATTCAAAATCTATCATGTATGTTTCTTGTGCAACGACTAAATGAGCAAAAGAGGTAACGTGATCTCATCATCAGGTTACCTTTTTTTAAGTACTTTTGTGACTTTGGAAAAGTTGATTTAAGTGGTAGAGTCACGCTACAGCTTTATTAAGGTTGTAGCACGATTTGGTCGGCTCGACCGGGGAAAGACCACGTTCCCACAGAATACTTAATGCTAATAATATGTTTCATATGGTGAGTGTGAACCGAAGACCCATTTTACTGTACTTAAAGGAGGCATTCCATTTTAGGCCTCTGGGGTGTCACCCCATCAGGCCCATCTGGCCCCGTGCCGCATCTGCATTTAGATTCTTAATCAAAAGATATAGAGAAAAGAATACGTTTACGTCTACGTAGATTAACATGTTATATGGACCATAGCGTCCACTTGCCGTCAGGTAATTCTATAAAAAAGATAACAAAACATTATCTTTTTACATGAGCATCTACTTCAAACATTCTTATAAAAGTTGTGTAAAATGTTATATCGCCTTTATAAAAAATACATCATTATATTGATCACCAACGTGTGGCTATAAAATTAGGGCATTGGTGATATTGGACTTTCGCTCGCCGGCTTTATAGGATGGTGTAGTGATGCGCCGGGTTTCTATCGATAATATACCATTAGTTGTATTGAATAAAAACTGTAGGTACATAACTAAATATAAGCAATTAATACTAAATTTGTGTTGCAATAAAAACTATCTAAAAATAACTTAAATTGAAGTTTAAACAACCCCCGAAACAAAAAGAGCTGATGATCTTCAAACGGTTGAACAGATTTTCTTGAATTATAACTAAGAACAATCTCGATTAAAACACCTTTAGAACGAAAAAATCTTAATTGAAATCGGTTCATCCCTTCAAGAGCTACGATGCCACAGACAGACATACAGATACACAGAACCCTCTGTTTTCGTCGGGGGTTAATAATAAAATCATAGACAATCAGATGTTAAAAATTGCGTGCTTTCACGACGGTCTTCTTGGAATATCGACATTTGTTATTGAAATGATGACTGTCTGCCATTATTCTAATGCTTAAGTAAATTATTGTGTTCATTCGTTATTTTGTATTTACCCTCAGAATAAATGCATGAGCTCCACCAACAACGCAATGCATAACTGTGTCGGTTCCTAACTCGCCGTCGGACGACACAATGTTTTCGTCGCGCTCCACCTTTCTAGACCCGACACCTGTGGTATGCAATTGCCACAAAACATACAAATTTAAAATAAATATTTAGATTAAATAACAACATTATTATTTTACATGTAAAACATTTTACATAAAGGCTTACTTAAAGATACATGTTTGATAATAACCCCTGGGAATGAGGTGATCGCTACAATACTGTTTCTAAATTTTTTCATACTTAATTTTATAAAATATTATTTTATAAATCAATAATATAAAAAAAAGTCCCGCTGGGTTTTCTTGCTGGTTCTTCCCAGGACAGACGTTTATTCCGAACCAGTGGTAAAGCTTAAATGACTTTCAATAAGTATTCTTGTTATCTATAACATGATTCTATTCTATTCTATTATAACAGTTTCTCTGCTTGACAGAATCCGTAAAACGGATATCCACTGTAGAATCAGAGTAACCAGCATAGCCCAACAGATAAGTAAGTTGAAGTGGCAACGGGCTGACCATATAACACGAAGAACTGACAACCGATGTGGAAGAAAGGTTCTCGAGTGGCAGCCTTGTACCGGTAAGCGAAGTGTAGGGAAGCCTCCACTAGATAGAGTGACAACCTGGTAAGAGATGCGGCAGGTGACTCAGGACCTTGTTTTGTGCCGCTTCTTGGGGAGGCTTATGTTCAGCTGTGGATTTGTGAATGTTGTTACATCTCGTAATGATGATGATGAAATATATGATTAATATCGGCTTTTTATTTTAGATTGGGAGATATTATACCCATACCAATTTTCGCCGGCTCTGAAAAGTTTTACCGAATGGTTTGCCTGGTTGTAGGTCGCTGTTCACATTTATCCGTCCGACATCGCCTTCTAGTTTCTACTACCCTCTGTAGAAAAGAATCAAGCAACCCTTATGATACATAGGTTGACTGGTAGATAATGCCTTATGGCATTAAGTCCGTCCTTTGTATTATTTTATAATAGGGAATGCAATAAAGAATAAATAAATAGATAAGTCGCCATTGAAAACGATGGACGCTTGCAACCATATTTAAAAAGAAAACAACAGATGCGTTGTTGTTACCAAGGAGGAGAGCCAAGAAGAAACCTGTGAAGAAGTGAAAGAAAGAAAGTGGTAAGAATTATAAGTAACACCAAACTAGACGACAACCAACTATGTACAAACCAAGAAGGCTACAGTTACGTCCCTATCACTGAGAACTAAGATGACATGCTTTACAGTCTGGAATTAGTAAACGCAAAAAATTAAAATAATTAATTACCTTTGTTCATTCCAAAGATCGAGGAGACACGGTCGCTAAACTTATAACTGGGTAATCATTACGTATGAATTTAAAGGTATTTATTAACTAGAGTTCATTATTCAGTGGTATCACTGCAATATCGATATAAGCTATGATTTGCATACAATTTTAGTTATCGATTTACAAGACCCATTTGAAACGGATCTAGCTCCTGTTGTTATTGTTAATTGCACTAAATTACCCACTTCACTTTACGATGTTATTGAAATTGTAAAAGACTGTTTATTAACGATTGCAATCATTAAATATAATTTAAGTTTATTTTTGGTGGACAAGCGGATGAAGCCAGCCTTTCGCACGTTTCATATGAACAAACTGCGATCCTACGGGCTCAACGGGCAAACTCATTAAGTTGTCTTATCGATCATCGCCATAGCAAAACTTTAATTAACTATCCCTTGAAAAACACTTTATAATAAAGCTTTGAAGTTTTACAACGTGAAATTATATATTATACTCGCGATCCGCCCCGACTTCGCACGGGTGATTTCTGAACCGGGTCTAATTATGAATATGAACCATCGAGGAATCCATTCAAACACACACAAAAAATTTCATCAGAATCAAGAAAAATATCAGTTTCGAGTTTTAGTTAGATTAACGGACAGCCATTGATTTTTTTTTAATATAATACTAGGTGGTACCCGGCACGTTGCAATAATTGTGGAAATATAGTTTTAAATTAGGAAGAGTTGTATTGTTTAATTAGGAATGATAATACATTCCTTGATGTTGAATGATATATATATATATATCATAATTATATAAAAATTTCAAATAAATTTGTCGGTACGACACGCGCGCCACCTACTGTAAGTTAATTGTACTATGCCTATAACTTTTGCGGAAGTGCAAGCAATGAGTTGAAAAGGTTTTACCGCAATCTGATGAACGGTATGGCAACGCATAAAATACGAACAAACAAAAATTATTTTTTATATATTAGAAGAAGATAGAGATTACACGTGTGTATTGTATAGCTGCGACTTAGTGCTGATAGCGCAAAAGTTCATTATTGTAGTAAATGAAATTTTACTGCAAAAATATTAAAGTATAACATCTTTTGTGTTAAAAGAACAGAAATATGTTTTCCGTTAAAATAATGTGGACAGATTTTTTTTGTGTAACACGCTCTTTTGGCATTAAAGTGTGCGTATTATGGTGCCTAGCTTAAAGTGTAATGTGTAAGTTTAAAAGTTTTTAAAAGAAAAGAAAGAAAAGAAATAAAGGAAGAAAAACCAAAATTCCAAAAAAGGTTATATACCCATAGAATTTTTACCCGGTAGAGCTACGCTGTATAATGGTTCGATTTGACTCGGGCTTTTACCGAACACCATAGTAAATTAGAACTATAATATAACTAGCTGTGTTTCATATGATGAATGATGGAACCAGTGACTCTTTTACTGATCACGAAGCATTTCATTTCAGCTTAAGAGTAACAACGCAACCTTACATTTTAAATCTTAATATACATCCTTGCATAATCATTAAATACGTATCACCGGCCCGTCCAAGAAATTAAAAAAAAATCCTATACGGATAAACCGAATAATAATTCTAGAACCAGTAATAATAATGTCCTCCAGACCGAATTTCGGTCACGGCGGCCAGGCTCAATAGAGACTAGCCATCGGCGCAGGACACGATTATAGTGCCCAAGCGTATGCGCAAGCACAGGTGCACTCTCTATTCCCTCACTCTCATAGTCCGATGGGACGGTAATCCGACACGACCGGAGAGAGATCAGGCGCAGGACCAACGGCTTTACGTGCTTTCCGAGGCACGGGTGTGAGACACCGCCAGCTTTCTGACTCCGGGCAGCTACTGAAAATTTTTTGATGGAAAAGCTCCATAACCAATTCTTCTTGGCCCAAAACAGTATTCTGTATCCAGAATGATTTTAGTGTTGTAATTTCGGCACGGAACACTAAAAAGGTTACAGCATCAGAAAATAACTTTGTAAATTAAAGTTAAGAAAACATTTGCATATAAAAAATCTAAAATTACATCTGTAAAAGATTAAGAATTCTGGAAATACTAGACATTTGTATGTAATATAGTAAAATGTGAGAGTAATAGATCTTTGGTGCAAGATCCACTGCGATTGGTAATTGTCAATATAATTTCTTTACCACGAGTCAGTTGTAAAGAAAAATATTTTAGAACAATGCAAGACCGGAGTCCTCTTCAGTTGAGGAACCCTTCTGGTTAGGTACTACCCTCTTGCCCATTTCTGCTGCCAAATAGCAGCGCGTGCACTGCTGTGTTCCGGTCTGAATGGTATAGAGAGCCTGTATAATTACAGACTGTGAAACATACCATCTTAGTCCTCAGCATGGAGCATCCACCGTCCGTAGCATGAAGCCAAATGAAAGATAAAAAAAAATGCTTTTTTGACATTTGAAAGGGACAATTTTATCCTAGTTCATTGGACGTGGGTTTAAGTTTATATTCATACAAAAAATCTATCTAAGTCCATCTCCCATTTTATCTACTGTGGATATTATATCCACCGGTGTGCCCATGCTCGAAGGGTGGATAAAACTAAGCGAGGGGATAAACATTTTCTCCTTTCCCCGGGGATAACATTGGCTCCTGCCCATGCTAGCCCTGCAGAAGTGACAACGCATTTCTGTAGCCTCTTTTAATGAAGTTGGTTGCAGGTGTCCATGGGCGGCATTAGCCTGCCTTTAGGTGGACTGTAAGTTTTTTTGTAACTTCAATTTTATAAAAAAATAAGTCAAAAACTCGATTTCATCCGAATAGAAATTTTGGATGATTCTGGAATTTTTCGTGCTTTATGTGTAGGTGTTAGATAATTTTAAGAAAAAACTTACTCATTGTTGATGCCTTATAATATACAAAAGCCATGATGAGGAAAGATTGATAGTTGGTTTGTTTCGTTTAATATCGACTAAAATTGTTTTTATTTTTATTCCAACATAAACACTATAAACGATGTAGTTAGTTGATTCAACAAATAAACGTGAAGTTGAGTTGATTCAACAAAAAACAAAATAAAGTGGAGAATATTTAATAAATGGACGGATTCACTACACACAGCTACATATGTTACGTCCAATAAAGTTTCAAAACATTTCTAATTTATCGATGTCCTATTTCAGAATTATGCTACAAATAATTTTTCATTATCTTTTTACTATCTGGTCTCAAACAATCTACATTTGGATATCGATCTCTCCCTCAATAGGTAAGAATTAAATGCATTACTCCACTTTTCAGCTCGATAAGCATTCACTACACCAAACCTTTGACGCTACTTCTCTAATCAAAGTGAAAGTCTAAAATACATAATTAAAGAATCCATCATCACATTTCGTCCCGTGGGGGCCGTAAAAGGCTACTCTGGGGGGAAATGCCAAAGGAATCTTATGGCTTCCGAAAAATTCCCAGACCCCCATAAAATTCCCAGACCCCAGACATTCCCACTGCTGCCAGTGTCAAAAATACGAAACGTCTTCGATCATCAATCTGCCTGCCTAACGTGATGGTTGAGAAAAAATTGCCGTGTCTGTGTGGTGCTGCGTAGGATAATTCATTACCGTACCGTACCGTGTCGTAAGGGGCAACAAAGAAAAGGTATCGTACCACCTAAGTAACTATGGCAAAATCCCTTCTATGAGTTAATCTATGGGGAAGGCCTATGTTGAGCAATGAACTTTTGATAGGCTATGAATGAATGAAGAAAAGGGTGGATATGCTTGTGGCCAAGACAACTCAGTCCAGCTGTGAACTTTTACGGACTGATAAAGAAGAAGAAGAAGAAAATTGAAGAACGTCAAAATATCTAATCTAAAATCGAATGTTTGTTGTTATTACAAATTATTTCACTGCGCCAGCTGTGCGAAAAGAGTTTTATTTCTAAACGTCTTTCCTCTCAAAGAAGTCGATTTTCAGAAAGAGTCGAAAAAACTTAGTTAAGGTTAGCAAACAATTAATAGTTAATTTTTTAAAAATTTTTTTTATTGTTAAACTGCCGTTAAGTAACATTATCACAAATCTTATTTTATACTTTAACAGATTTGGCTAAAGAAAAATTTTTTTAGTTTTCATTTGCGTTTGTGCCAGAATGATCAATTTATTATTGCGGGTAGACCATATTAAAGTATATTACATGTTTTTCAAAATTATTCAAATTTTCCTCATGTACATATCGAAACTCTCACAGAAATGAAAGCAGGCCTGTGTTTCCGTGGGACGTATATAGGCTGTAACTTGTTTACTTTATATACAGAACGGGAGGCCCAGTTCAGGAGTGTACTTTTGATAGGCTGTGTGATGAATAAATGAATGAATTGAAATACAGAAAAAATAATTCAGAGGGGTTGATTGCGCTATGCGGAGATGGAGGGCAAAGGTACGCCTTGTGTTAAAGGGTACTTTAGTAGGAGGAGTTAGAACACTCGAAGTAAAAATATTATGAATGGGCAGTGTGTCTCATATTTTGATCGATTAAAATATAGCGAACCTACTTAGTACGGGTAAGTTTGTAAGTAACTCCAATGATAGTTTAAATGGTTTGTGATTTGTAAGTCCAGCACCTCTTCAATATTTAAATGTCAATTCTTTCGATTTTGGTTTTATGGAAAAAATATGATTGATACTATATAATTTGACAGAAATAAGTTGAGAAATTTCTCGTGTACTTTTATTTTTCTTCATCACAATTGATTTATAATGAGTGTGACAAATGAGTTAGCGGGGCTAAGCGCTTACCATAAATATCATAATAAGCGAGCAATCGGAGTGCGATTTATGCTGGCTACACTGAATAAAAAAAATAGGAGAGCCATTGCAGCTCAGGAAATAAGTGTCCACATATAGTCAAAGATATTAATATAATATCTTTGCATATAGTTAGATCGATACGTTCGGAAGTTCGTTAAACCTTATATTGATCTTCGCGAATAATAATAATAATAATAATATTTTTTGTGATAAAGGACTTACCCCTCTATCCTTAGCCCAACGAGCAATGGCAAGACCCGCCAGTACAGAGCATTTCCGACCGGGAGACCGTATGGAAGGAGAAGGAGCTCCACGGGAGGTTCTATAAGGTTCTACATGAGCCCGTCGTTTCGTTTTCGTTGCCTCCCTCCACTGGCTACGTTTTGGTGACCTCTTCGGGGAAACTGAGGGTTTTGTCTGTGCAATACAGGATCAGGTTATTAAGACCAACAACTATCGGAGATACATCCTAAGTGATGGCACCGTCGACATTTGTCGAGCTTGTCGCCATCCCGGTAAATCACTTAGGCATGTCATCTCTGGTTGTTCGGCGCTTTCTAACTCTGAGTACTTGCATAGGCACAACCTAGTAGCCAGGATTCTACACCAGGAGCTCGCTCTGAAATACGGTCTCGTGGATCGGAAACTGCATTATTATAAGTACATGCCGGAAGCCGTGCTCGAAAATGACCGCGCCAGGCTCTACTGGGACCTGGCTATCATCACAGACAGGACCATTCTTGCGAATAAGCCTGATATTGTGCTGATGGACCGGGCACAGTCAAGGATATTTTTGGTCGACATTACCATTCCGTATGACGAGAACTTGGTGAAAGCCGAAACACATAAGCGAACAAAATATCTGGACCTGGCTCACGAGGTGACCGACATGTGGGGTGGACTGCCGACCGAAATTATACCTGTAGTCGTTTCTGCGAACGGGTTAATCCCAGTCAGCCTCTCGAGTCATCTGAGGCGACTGGGACTCCGTGACGGACCGCTCCAAGCTCAAATGCAGAAGGCGGTGCTCCTCGATACCGCCCGCATCGTCCGCCGGTTACTTTCCCTTTCCCCCTAACCCTCGGCCGTTTGGTCTCCCCTGCCGAGGGCTTCCATCTGGTTGGATGTTTATTTATTTATGTAATTTTTTATGTATTTATTTTATTTTATTGATATTTATGTATTTTTATCATTTTAATTTACAATTATATATTTATACAGCCCAACCAGATGAGAAAACTATATAGATACCCCACATAATAATAATAGGTCGGGGAAAAAGTTTCTACGTATTTTATATACAAATTCAAGACATTTTTTTTAAAGTTTAAATACATTTAATTATAATGTATATGTGCCATTTTGTTCGATAACTTGTTGCCATCTTGTAGGTAGTGAGAGAGTAGAAGTGAGATATTATCCTGTTGCTGAATAAATCTTGGGATTTTTGATCAAAAAAATGCGACAATTAGTTTTGAAAGTCCTCTCTTGATGACTTTCAAAACTAATTGTCGCATTTTTTAATCTCTAACAACACTACCCAAAGAATTTTGAAGAGACCGAAACAGGTGAAAATCTGAGGGTGCAAATCAGGACTATTAGTACTATTGGTTTGGAAATATTAATGAATCCACCATGGATTCATTAACACTTCCAAACCAAGCTATCTCAATTTTTGCTGAGTGGCCAAAGATATGTGTGGTCTAGCGTTATCATGATGAAATACCCCTCTTTTTCTGTTGATCAATGCCGTCCGTTTTTTCTCAATTTCTTGCTTGAGTCTTATTAGATGTTGACAGTAGGGATCCGAATCGATGGTTTTGCCCCGCGATAAAAGCTCGTAATAAACAATGCCCTTCCAATCCCACCATACACACAGCATCACCTTATTGCGTGTTAATCTGGGTTTCGCTACAGTCTGTGGAGCTTGACTACCCATTGACCATGATCTTTTTCGCACGTTCTTATCGTAGGTGATCCACTTTTTATCACTAGTGATCAATCTTTTCAAAAATTGTTCTTTTTCATTACGTTTCAATAGAGAATCGCAAATGAGTACACGATGAATTCATTAGGTTTCTTTCAGTGAGCTCGTGGGGTACCCAAATATCGAGCTTTTTTGTATAGCCAGACTTTTTCAAATGGGTGAAAACTGTTTTGTGGTCAATCCTCAATTCCTCGGCTATGTCGTAACTACTAATATGCCAATCTTGCTCTACTTTTTCAAAAATGGCATCGACTTTATATGTATGAAGGCGACCGGAGTGAGCTGCATCTTTGATATCAAAATTCCCGAACTGAAAACCATGAATCAACTTTATGATACTCTTATTGACACTGCATTAGGTCCATAAACGTCACAATTTTTTTTCGCGGCTTGAATCAAAAGAAAACTTTTTTTTTATTATGGCAACCTTTCAATTACTGCCAACCTCCAGTCAATACATAATACTTGTAAGAAACGACGAACAATAAAAATCAAAATTAGGATTCTGATTAAAAACCGAATAAAATTAAGAACTAATGAAGAGTGAAATGACTTGTACTGAAGTTTATTAAATACTAAAATGAAGAATATTATATAGAATTAAAATAAAAGTGAACTCATTACCACATTTAAAATATGAAATAAAACTAAATAAAGACTATTAAATGCTAAATAATGAATAAAATTTTATAACTTAATATTATTTGAATTTAAATATTCCATAAGACAATTGAAAACATTTTTACTTTTTTTAGAATAAATTAAAAGAGAACGAATTTCTGTAGGTAGAGATATTTTAAGCTTAACCAAAGTATTAAATAATGAAGTATGATCATATAGAGGACACGAGAAGAAAATATGATTGATGTCACTAATATCTAAACCACACTCACATATAGAAGAATTCTTAATATGAAGCCTAGCAAGGTGAACCGAATTACAACAGTGACCCAAGCGCATTCTACATAACATTGATGTATGTTTCTTATTTTATTAATTTATAAAACCAAGGCTTAGAAGGAATGATGGGTTGAATTTTGGCATAGTGACAGCCTTTTGTCGTTTTCGTTTTGTTCCAATGTTTTGACCACCTATCTCTATACAATAATTTCGTAGTCCTTATAAGGTCATAGTGATAATTTTTAAATAGGAAAGTATAGAGTGTTTAGCAAGTTTGTCAGCATATTCATTACCAGATATACCAATATGACTAGGAATCCAAACAAGAGAAATATTGAGGTTTTGAAATTGGTATAAGATTAGAAGTTTCTTAATTTCAAATATCAACGGATTGCGGGAAATGTCATAGAAAGGATTGCATAACAATGCCTGTAAAGAACTAAGAGAATCTGAAAATTTCACCCTTGATTTTAATTTAAAACTATAGCAATATTTTATTGCTTGTAAAATGGCTAACATTTCTCCAGTAAAAACTGAAGATTCGGGAGGACTTTTCATTTTTTGAACTATTCTCCAATTGTGATGGTATATTGCGTAGCCAGTAGAACCTTTTGAGTTAATTTTAGAAGCATCTGTAAAATGAATGATAACCTGGGAAATTCTTGTCCAACGCAAATAATATTTTTTATTTGATTCAATAGAAAATTTATTTAATCCTATATCTAATATAACATTGGGATTGAAAAGCGCAACATCAAACGAATTGGAGAAAAGAGGCAGAGTCACCGATCTATAAATAGGATGTAGTAAGGAATTATATTGTTCATAGCTTTTTACTAATTTAGGTGTTTTTTTTATTACGCCAGTATTTTCCTGAATTAATTAAAATTTAATGAGAAAGTAAACGAATTTTAGGGATTAGTGGATGTTTGGAAAATTGAAGTGCCCGAAAAAAAATCCGATAAATATTGTCGTCTAATAAAAAGTGGAGGATCACCGCATTCAATCTGCAAGGCATTGATAGGCCACGAATTCATAGCGCCTATAATTAATCTTAAAGACTTGTGTTGAACGATATCTAAAGTTTTTAATCCTTTTTATTAGCAGGTTCAAGAAGAAATGAGGCATAATCTAATCGACTTCTTATAATTGAATTATAAATTAATTTTAAGGAATATGGACGGGCGCCCCACCATACCCCGCACAAAGCTCTTACAATGTTTATATTTTTTTCGAATTTTTTTTGGGTGTAAATGATATGAGGTATGCCGGATAATTTATTATCAAGAATTACACCAAGGAATTGAACTTGCTGAATATTTTGGAGCGGATAATTAAAAAGGCGAACCTGTATTTCTGGTATAACTCTTTTGCGGGAAAAAAATACTGTACCACTTTTATTTGGGGAAAGTTCTAGTCCATGATCATCTAACAACGTGGTCATAGAGAGGAGATCTTGTTCTATCGCATTAGCACAGAATTACATTTATCATTTACATAAACTAAGATATCATCAGCATATTGCAAAATTCTACACTTTGAAATGGACTGGTCTAAATCTGACGTATAAATATTGTATAATAAAGGACTTAAAATGAAGCCTTGTGGAAGCCATTTGAAAACCTTTCGAGTATATTTTAAATCATCATCAATTTTAATATGTATATATCGATCTAGAAATAAATTGATAATCAAATTTGTAAGGTTTTTGGATATATTAAGCTTAAACATCTTTTCTCTAAGGATGTTGAGTCTGACATTATCGTAAGCAGAAGAAATGTCAAGGAAAGCAGCAAGGACCGATTAATTTCTCGAAAATGCTAGTCTAATATCTGTGGTGAAGATTGAAAGACTGTCATATGTGTTTTCCCTTTTCTGAATCCATATGGAGTATTTGATAACAATCCATGACTTTCTACATACCATTCAAGACGATTCTTGATCATGTGTTCAAAGGTTTTAATTAGAGTTGAGGATAGAGCAATCTGTCGATAGGAAGAGCCGTCGTTAGGGTTTTTGTCAGGTTTCAAGATAGGAATAATTACTTGAGTCCGCCAAGAGTCAGGAACAAAGCCTATGTCAAACAAAGCGTTAATGATATTTAAATAGTAGGTTAAAATTTGATCGTTACATTTGGCAAGTAATGAATATGGAATACCCTCTAGATCAGGTGCTGAATCGTGAACGTGAGAAAGGGCAAGCTTTAATTTATAAAGGGAGAATGGATGTTCTAAGGGATCAAAAAAAGATTCACATGGAATACTTTGAGGAAGCTCCTCTCTGGAAGGAGCAGAAGAGGGGGCAAGTTTGTCTAGAATTTATTGATTGAGAGGGAATGGCACCACTGTAAGAACAAGATGAAAAACAACAGCGACTTTTTCTTATATTGCGCCAAACAACTGATGAAGGAATTGAAGGAGATATTGAGGAACAAAAAGCATGCCAACTTGTTTGTTTTTTTTGTGCGAAGAGTATTTTTAGTCACTTCTTGTATACGTTGAAGGAATGAATAGTTTTCCGAACTCATGTCTAATTTATATTGTTTATCGGCTTTTTTTCTATTACGAACGGCTTCAGTACATTCAGAATCCCACAATGGAGGGGAGGGCTTACACTTATTATTTAGAGTTTTAATAGGAATTGATTATTCTGCTGCATTTATAATTGCGTTTGTAAATGCTTCAACAATTGAAGTTAAATTATTTTCAGAAAAAGGAGCGATTTTTAGAATTTCATTGTAAAGAAAAATATTATACACGTCCAGTCTGCTCTGTCTAATTTGTATTTAATACATGGATTTTTGTTAATTTCTGCCGATTCTTTGTTTGGAAAGGAAATCAAAATAGGAAAATGATCACTGCCGTGAGAGCTATCTAAAACTGTCCAGTTTAAAAGAGAGGTTAAATGAGGAGTACAAATTGATAAATCTACAGCACTTCTAGACTCATTGGGACGAGAGCGTTTGCTGATTTTACCAAGGAGCAAGGAGAGCGTTTGCTGATTTTTATTAAGGACGCCAATGTTAAGTTCTTCAATAATTTCAACTAATAAACTGCCGTATCTATCAGAATTATCACCCCATAAATAATGATGGCAATTAAAGTCACCAAGAATTATAAATGGTTTGGGGAAGGAGGCTATTAAAGATTTTATTCTGCGAAACGTAATGACAGAAAGGGAGGGAACATAAATAGAAACGAAAGTAATATTTTGAATTCTTACTGCTACAATATTAAAGTCAAATATTTCATCATAAATATCTATAATGATATAAGCTATATTATTCTTTATAAGCAAAGCACATCCGGCATAACCATCAGATCTGTCATTTCGAACACAACAAAAACCAGGGATTCTGATGTTGGAATCCGGTTTCAGTCATGTCTCTGAAATAGCAGCGATACAAACATTGTATTTTTTAATAAATAAATTATTTCAGCACGTTTATCTAAAATGCTTCTACAGTTCCATTGAAGGATCCTTGTGAGAGTGAATGTAATGGAGAATTTCAGGTATAGAATTTAGTAAGCGAGCAACGTGGGACAGTAACTTTGACGAATACGAAGATATGATTATGTTAATAAGGGAATGTATAATGCTTTCTAAAGAATTAAAATTACCCTGTGAAGTATCTGATGAAACCCGCAGAGCACAACCATCCTCTGGTAGCGGAATTGAAAAATCTTCAATAATTTTTTGATGATTTTTTTTGTCGTATCCTATTTGTGTATGGTGGCGGAATGATTTAGGAATAAATAATGATTTCTTATAAGAAGTTTTATTAGATGAAGCAGGGTGTGAAGGAAAATGATCCATTGTAGGATTAGTAGAAAGCGAAGAATTTATAGGGTTTTTTGAGATCAGAACATCGGCATATGATTTTGATGAAACTTAGGGATATTTTTGTGATGCTTCTAGGTATGAGATTGAATTTTGTGACATTTCGATTTTAATATTATTTTGCCTTGTGTGTTCAGGGCATCTAGAATCCGTGGCTTTGTGGTTACCTGAGCAGAACAAGCAACGAAAGGTCCCATTATTTTTGTAGCAAGAAGAAGAAGAAGAAGAAGTGATCATCGCCACATTTTGAGCATCTTGGCTTGGAACGACATAAAACTTTAGTGTGTCCAAATCTGCAGCACTGAAAACATTGAATCGTTGGAAGCTTATGAATTTCAACAGGGATGGAAGAATAGCAAAAATAAACCCTCGAGGGAAGAATTAGACCGTCAAATGTGATTACGACACTTTCAGAGCTTTCATATCTGACTTTGTCTTCGTTGCGTACTCGGTAATTTGATCTTCTTACTTTTAATACAGATATGGTGTTTGGATACGTAGATAATTCAGAAATAATCTCTTCTGGTGTCCAATCTTTTGATACACCTTTTATAACACCCATACGAGATACGTGGAAGGATGGAATAAATGTTTTGTATTTATCATTTACAGAACGATTTTCTAAAAATAGATTTGCATCAATAAATTTAGAGAATTCAATCGTTGTTCTATTCCTCCCGATACGTTTTAGGCCTCCATTAACTATATTTTTAATATTTAATTTTTTCAAAAAGTGACCAAATGAAATAGCATTTAAAGTTTTACCAGAATTAGTAGAATCTTCTTTTACTTGAACATGGACGATAAAAGGACCTGAATCTTTTGAATTATAGGGCGAATAGATTGAAATCTTTGTGAATCTATTTTTGCATTATCCCTATTTACACGTGTGTTAAGATATTTAGAAGAGATTTGACTATAGGCATAATTTAATGTGTGTGGTAGAAAAATGTCAGATGATTGTGAAAGAGGGATTTCAGATGATTGAGTACAAGCAATATTGGATGATAAAGACATGGGAGATTCATAAACACTTTGTCCTGATATGTTGCCTTGGTTAGAGTTAGATCCCATAATTTTAATTTTAGATGTTAAAATATTACCGGTATCGCAGTCCGATTCTGAGAATGAGGAATTGGTGGAAAAAACTAAAAAATTTCTATTTAAGTCAACCCGATTAGCATTTTCTTCTTTCTTCCTTTCTTTCGTTTTATGTTTCCGTTTCTTTTTATTGGACATAATTTTGAAGTTGTTATCAAAAATTTCTTGAGATCATGACTTCCATGGTTTTTTAAATTAACCTTGTAAGTCATTTTGAATTTCAACATAAGCAGCTGGAGAGGAAATATAGTTAGGATCAAAACAATTCGGATCCAGTTTTCCGGTGGCTTAGGCGGAATAGATGAATTAGACATGGCGACTACGAGAGTCTAACGCTACGTTAGACTATTTTGTAATACTAAGAAATTGTCGCTAAATGAGTGATAATATGAAAATATAGATAAATATTATTAATATATACTATAATAAATTAGGAATGTAATCAGAATATTAAAAGAAAACTTAAAATAATTAATATGACACCAAAAACACGTAAAACCGTTATTGACGTTCAGTTGCCAGTCCCAAAAGAAAACTTCAGAATGCATCAAATTTTAGATTCACTCATTTTGGTGGACAGAAAAAACAATTGAAAAATGGCGAGAAAGTGTTTTTTACACTGAGGTCAGTGGTTTTTTACTTTTTATTTTTATTTTTCTTAATGTCCTATATGTATTGATATTAAAACCAGCCAGATACAAACAGGACAACCAAGGAGATTTTTCTTCAATTTTATACAAAGAAAATACGAAGAAACTTTTCCCCGACCTATTATATCCATACTAATATTATAAATGCGAAAGTGTGTTTGTTTGTTTGTTTGTCCTTATTTCACGTCGCAACAGAGCGTCGGCATGGCATGATTTTTTGTATGGGGATAGTTCGGTGGCTGTAGAGTGACATAGGCTACTTTATTCCGTGGAAAAACATCTCATTCCCGTGGGAAAATCGAATATGTTGCACAAGTTTGTCCTTCTTTCACGTCGCAACAGAGCGTCGGCATGGCATGATTATTTGTATGGGGATAGTTCGGTGGCTGTAGAGTGACATAGGCTACTTTTTTCAGCGGAAAAACATATCATTCCCGTGGGAAAATCGAATATGTTGCAAAATTAAATTCAGCTAGGTGGCGCCACCGTGATTCTACAAGACGGACGACGGTACGATGGATGAACACAGAAGAATCAGAATATCTGGATTATTATGTGTTTTTACCAAAATTAAGATAAAAAATGTATGGATCTGTATTTTTCCACGCAGGACCGGGAAGAGAGCGATAAAAAACATAAAATTCACCAGCTGATTTTCTTCAAACGTTTTGGTGCATCGTAATTCACAGAATAGGCGATAACCTCGCAGACGATATTAAGTAATCCGTTGATGCTCTGCCTACCCCGCGAGGGTTACAGGCGTGATTATAAGTATGGATCAGAAATACTATCACCACCTGTCACGCTTTTACCCTTAACTATTACTTAACAGTGGCAGAAACAGTTCTTAGTAAGCCTTATTAATAAGCCTTAGTAATTTTTATTGAACGGAAATGAATACAGTTCTTATATGTGGTTATGAATGAATCGGTATTACAATAAGAAAAATTGTGCAAAATTATAAGAAAAATATTTTTTGAGAGTTCTTATTAACTAACGTATACATAGTTTAAATTGATTCCGCTAGATGTCGTTACTAGGTTTTTAAAACGCGGTAACGAAATGTTGCCTGACATGTACTTAACTCCCGCCGTTGAGCCGCGCGTCAACTTATAGTGCATACGGTACCTATACGCTTAAATTGTTTCTATTTCGTAGCTTATTCGACTACCTGCATTCGATTTCGGTTGTTTGTTATTTGCTTTGTGATTTGGTTAAGGTTGAATGGATTTATATTGGCTTTCATTTTCGGATTTGTGTATTTTCTTGGATCGGTTTTGTTGATTTGGTTGGTATTCCTTTATACATATTTAGACTCTGGCTTTGATTTTGGATTTTGTTTATTTAGAATCGTGAATTGGTTTTCGTTGTTTTAGGTTGTTTAACAATATTTCAAAGGAATATAAATAGTAAAGATAGTGTATACGGTACCTATACACTTACTTCTTTTTTCGTTGGGTATATTTATAATGACTACTGCTTTCGATTTCGGTTTTCTGCGATTTGTTTTGTGATTTGGTTTAAGTTGATTCGATTTTTTTGGCTATCGTTTTCGGATTCATGTTGTGTCTTGAATTGGTTTTGTTGTTTTGATTTTAAAAAATATTTAAAAGGAATATTTATTCCTTTTAGATATTTTGGATTTGCTTTTAAAAAAAATATTTAAAAGGAAATTTAATTCCTTTTAGTTTTTTTATAAATAGGTTTTTTCTTACTTCATAATGCCTCGCAGACGTAAGTCCAGCCTTTCAAGAGTATCTTCTCAAAGACAAGCGAAAAGATTAGCTCGATCGCTAGAATCTTTAGAAGATGCTCAACTGAGAAAGCAAGAACAAGCAGAGCATCAGGCTGCTTTTAGAGCATCTGAGACACCTTCTCAACGTCAGCAAAGGCGTCTTGAACAGCCAGAGCGTCAGGCTGCTTTAAGAGCTTCCGAAACACCTTCTCAAAGTCAGGAAAGGCGTCTTGAACAGGCAGAGCGTCAAGCTACTTTAAGAGCTTCTGAAACACCTTCTCAAAGTCAACGAAGGCGTCTTGAACAGGCAGAGCGTCAAGTTACTTTAAGAGCTACTGAAACACCTGCTCAAAGTCAGCAAAGGCGTCTTGAACAGGCAGAGCGTCAAGCTACTTTAAGAGCTACTGAAACACCTGATCAAAGTCAGCAAAGGCGTCTTGAACAGGCAGAGCGTCAATCTACTTTAAGAGCTACTGAAACACCTGCTCAAAGTCAGCACAGGCCTCTTGAACAGGCAGAGCGTCAAGCTACTTTAAGAGCTACTGAAACACCTGATCAAAGTCAGCAAAGGCGTCTTGAACAGGCAGAGCGTCAAGCTACTTTAAGAGCTACTGAAACACCTGCTCAAAGTCAGCAAAGGCGTCTTGAACAGGCAGAGCGTCAAGCTACTTTAAGAGCTACTGAAACACCTGATCAAAGTCAGCAAGGCGTCTTGAACAGGCAGAGCGTCAAGCTACTTTAAGAGCTTCTGAAACACCTTCTCAAAGTCAGGAAGGCGTCTTGAACAGGCAGAGCGTCAAGCTACTTTAAGAGCTACTGAAACACCTGATCAAAGTCAGCAAAGGCGTCTTGAACAGGCAGAGCGTCAATCTACTTTAAGAGCTACTGAAACACCTGCTCAAAGTCAGCAAAGGCTATTCGAACAAGCGGAACGTCAGGCCGCCTTAAGAGCCGCGGAAACACCTGATGAAACTCAACACAGACTCATTGAGCAAGCTGAACGTCAATCTACTATAAGGGCATCTGAAACACCAGAACAGACACAGGCGCGAAGAGATGCAAATTCACAGCTCCAAGCTGAACGTCGATAAAATTTTCAAAGAAACAATTGGTCGGTTTTTAATGACGCAGCATTCAATTATGATCCGTTGATTGATTATAAAATCACAGGTTAGTTGTTATCGGACTGATGGACAAGGCGTGTCGATTTTGCAGCGCTTTAAAATGGAAAGATGAGACCGCAGGCATGTGCTGTTCCAATGGCAAAATGTCTCTTCCGTTACTTGGGGAACCAGAAGAACCTTTGAAAACTCTCTTTTTATATGATGCTAATGAGTCACGGCGCTTTTTAAACAGGATCCGGAAATATAACTCATGCTTTCAAATGACGTCCTTCGGAGTTGACCGGGAAATAATAATGCCGGGATTTTCGCCTACATTTACGGTGCAAGGGCAAATTTATCATAGAATAGGTTCACTTTTTCCAACTGAAAACGAACAGCATTTTTTACAAGTATATTTTATGGGTGACGAAGAAATTGAGGTAGACCGTCGCTGCCAATTTATCCAGGGAGGTTGAGAGAGACACAGTGTTCAAAATTCAAAGATTCTTGCATGAACGTAACATTTTAGTCAAAACATTTAAAACTGCTTTAGAAAACCTACCTGAAGAGGATTATAAAATCGTCATTCACGCAGATCGGACCCCTCGAGGAGAGCATGAAAGGCGCTACAATGCACCTTTGATAAACGAAATAGCAGCCGTAATTAGTGGTGATCAATTTTCTTCACGAGACATTGTCTTGCGAGCACGTGATGATACGTTGCAACGGGTAGCCGATACACACAAGTTTTATGACGCTCTGCAATACCCATTGATTTATTGCAAAGGACAAGAGGGTTATCATTTTCAAATTCCACTCATTAACCCGGTCACAAAGGAGCCTACTCCGAACAAAAAGTATCATGTATGGATTTTATGCGTATCATATGATGTTGCGAGAAAATGATTTTAACCTCTTAGCCCGGTGTAGACAATTATTTCATCAATTTTTGTAGACATGTATGTGAAGGTAGAAAGTGAACGTCTCCGTTATATATCTTTAAATCAAAAAAAGCTGCGCGTTGAGAATTATATACATTTACAAGATGCAGTTTCTAGCGACGCCAATGTAAACCCCAGAGATTTAGGTAAAATGGTAATTCTGCCCTCATCATTCGTTAACAGTCCCGCTACCTATATAAGTACACACAAGACGCATTCGCCTATGTACGAACTTACGGAAGACCTGATCTTTTGTTACTTTTACTTGCAATCCCACATGGAAATAACTGAGGAGCTAATGCCGGGCCAAAAAGTACTGACAGACACGATTTAGTTGCTAGAGTATTTAGATTAAAAGTACAAAAATTAATGTATGTAATTAAAAAGGAAAATTTTCGGAGAGGTGCAGTGCTTCATGTATTCAATTGAATGGCAAAAAAGAGGATTACCGCATGCCCACATTCTAATATGGCTTAAAGAGAAGTTGCGGCCCAGCCAAATAGACGACATAATAAGCGCCGAGATTCCGGATCCTGAGCAAGATAAAGAATTGTATGATACCATCGTCCGAAATATGATTCACGGCCCATGGAGCAAGAAATTCAATATCGCCATGTATGAAAGAAGGAAAATGTACAAAGAAATTCCCTAAACAGCTATTAAAAGAAATAGTGCACAATGACAATGGCTACCCTTTATACAGACGCAGAGCTCCCGAAGATGGTGGCAGGAAACAGCTGGATTGTCCCGTATTCGCCCATTCTATGTAAAATGTTTAATGCCCACATTAATGTAGAAGCATGTAGCTCTGTCCGCGCAATCAAGTATATCTGTAAGTACATAAATAAAGGAAGCGACCAAGCAATATTTAATCTCAGGAGTGAAGGTGAGGCAAATCCCGTTAATGAAGTACAGACCTTTCAAGCAGGGCGTTATGTCAGCAGTAACGAGGCAGCGTGGCGTCTCCTTGGCTTCCCTTTACACGAAAGGCACCCAACAGTTACTCACCTTGCTGTGCACTTAGAAAATGGAGAGCGTGTATATTTCACCGAAAGAAATTTCAAGAAAGCATTGCATCACCGCCAAAACTACACTAACGGCCTTCTTTCAACTTTGTCAAACCGACCCTTTGCAAAACGTTGTTATATTCTGAAGTCCCCGCTATTATACTTGGAACACATCTAGGAAGGAGTGGAAACGCCGTATTCAAGGCGCGCCTGTTGCAAATTGGCCCGGTGTAAAGTCATCAGATGCCCTTGGTCGCGTGTATACCGTTCATGTAACTAATTTTGAATGTTTCTGTTTACGATTGCTGCTGTATCTTTTAGAAAACGATAATCACTGGGATGAAACCATGGAGGAAGCTGTGCAGTGCCAGTCACCAGCCAAAATTAGGGATCTTTATGCAACTCTCATATCATCTTGCGGGCTATCTAATGCACATAAATTGTGGGACAAATATAAAGAGTACATGGCGGAAGATATTTTGCGAAGGTTACAGCAGACACACGCGAACATGACATACAATGAACACATTTATAATGAAGCACTTGGAAAAATTGAATATAAAGTAATGGCAATGGTAGGCAAAAAATTAAGCGACTTTGGAATGATAAGCCCTCAGCGAACAACCGAAAACGAAGTAAGTGATGAAATTATACGTGAAACAAACTACGATATACCAGCTTTGCAGCAGCAAGTAGCCGAATTTGTACCCCGCTTGCTTCCCGAACAAAAACGAGTTTTTGACAAAGTATTAGGACAAATTGAATCTGGAAATGGTGCACTTTTCTTTTTAGATGCCCCTGGAGGAACTGGGAAGACATTTTGTTAAATTTATTATTAGCGCAAGTACGGAAAGATAAAACATTGCTGTGGCTGTAGCTTCCTCCGGTATAGCCGCCACGCTGCTAAGCGGGGGCCGCACTGCACATTCTGTTTTAAAACTGCAACTTTAGCAAAAATAGTGCACGAGGTATAATGCTACGACAATGCAAACTTTTAGTGTGGGACGAAAGTACAATGTCGCATAAAAAAGCTGTAGAAGCACTAAATCGAACGCTCTAGGATTTGCGCAGCAATACCGATGTAATGGGAGGAATGGTGGTTTTACTGGCTGGTGACTTTCGCCAAACTTTACCTGTCATTCAAAAGGGCACACCTGCAGATGAAATTAAAGCATGCCTCAAGTCGTCTATTTTATGGAACAAGGTGACAAAATTCAGTTTAACTATGAATATGAGAGTGCATTTGTATAATGATATCAATGCTGGAAACTATGCTGACACACTATTGAAAATTGGCGATGGGCGGTTGGAAACGGATGCTGAGGGCTGCGTTAAATTGACGAGAGATTTTGTAGTTTAGTACAGAGTCATTCCGAATTAATTAACATGCATGAAGACAAATGGTTATGTGAAAGGGCGATTCTTGCACCAAAAAATGAGAGCGTTAACAAAATAAATTCAGATATATTAAGCGAAGTAGCAGGAGAAATAACAGAGTATTTGTCAGTAGACACAGTTATGGACACAGAACAGAGCATGTCCCGTAGAGTTTCTAAATTCTCTAAAGTTGTCAGGTGTGCCCTCACATAAGCTTCAATTAAAATTAGGCGTCCCAGTCATGCTAATGCGAAATTTAGATGCTCCTCGGTTATGTAACGGGATAAGGCTGCGTGTGACACATCTTGGACGGAACATAATCGGTGCTACAATTTTGACAGGCGTAGGAAAAGGTGAAAATGTTATTATACCACGGATCCCTATAATTCCCACAGATCTTCCTTTTCAATTCAAAAGGTTGCAGTTCCCTATTTAGCTCAGTTTCTTTTCAATTCCAAATGCTGCACCTCTGACGGACCTATTCAGTTTCCTTTCAACTCAAAAGGCTGCATCTCTGACGGATCTTTTATTTGGCTCAGTTTCCTTTCAATTCAGAAAACTGAATCTCTGACGAATCAATTTAGCTCAGTTTCTTTTCAAAAGTCTGCATCCCTGACGGATAATTATGCTCAGTTTCCTTTAATTAAAAAAAATATCTCATTTCCATTTGGAATAAACAGGCTATTTTCATGCTTTCCTATACGCTGCGTTTCAAAACATTTAAATAGGCTGACGAATCAATTTTGCTCAGTTTCCTTTTAATGGCTGCATCTCTGACAAATCTATAAAACTCAGTTTTCTTTCAATTCAAAAAGCAATGGATAGTTCATTTCCCAGTGACCATGCGGGCGAAGTCGCGGGTAACGGCCAGTTATAATAATAAAGCCAAAGGAATAGCACTTTGTAAATTTAATTTACCACTTATTTTTATAGGATAAGGCGACAAACGAGCACACAGTCCACCTGATGGTAAGTGATTGCTGTGACCCATAGACATCTACATCTCTCCTCTGTGAGGACTAAGATGGAATGCCTCTTTTCCAGTAAAAAGGGTCTCCGGTTCTCTACACTCACCATACGAAACACAGCAGTGTTAAGCTGCTATTGCTGTATTCTGTGAGAGCGTGGTCCTTCCCCGGTCGAGCCGACCCATTCGTGCTACAACTATACTACTAATATAACTGCAGCATGGCTCTACCACGTACTCAGTGGTAAAGCAAAACATTGTGAGCAAACCTAAATTTTTAAAATGGAAAGTAGTAGGAACTTTAATATTTGATTTGTTTGACATCCTAGCTCTACATAACAACGTTAAGAGGATTGTGAATCTGTAAATTTTCATACAAAAAGCGATAACATTTTCCCCCTGTAGACATCTAATTTTTGATACATAATTTTTAAGACATTAAAATTTGATATCTAATTTTTATAATTTTTGAAAATGTTGTAGATATAATGAAAAACTAATAGATAATGGAAAAACTGTTTTTTTTTAAATTTTTAAATTTAAATTAAAAATTACATAATGCATTACTAATATTTTTCTTTATCATTACTGTTAAGCTGAAAATGCTTGCGTTAGTACGTTACGACTGCAGTCGAATGGCGGATTCAAACCCACAATTGCCATTACACCGGTTAATGTCGCTTACTACACTGTATTAGTCAGGAGTAATTATTTCGTAACAAGATCAAATTGGTCTTGTTTATTTATGCTTTGTTTGCGGTATAATAGAAATATGATAAAAATATATGTAACAGTTATTTAATACAACGTATAAACAAATGAAATTAAAACATAGATACTTCGTATTAAAATAATAAATAAATTGAAGGAAAAAATGTTTTACAAAATTATACAGTATGTAAAGTTTTACAAAAATAAGTGATATTCATAATGTAAATAACAGGACTACCTAGGAACAGACACAAGTTAGTATTACCAGTTACTCGACTCCACCGAGTCAGTAATACATTCTTGGGGCGATGTATATATACGCTTTTACAACAAAATCCCAGAAAACATACAAAATTTGACCTGCACAAAGTTCAAAAACTTTATTAAACTAAGTTTGTATAAAAAGGGTTATTATAATATTAAGGAATTTATGGATGATAATAACCCCTGGGAATGAGGTGATCGCTACCAGGCTATTTCTAATTTGTTTTGTGTTGTTAATTGTGTAACATACATGATTGTATGCTGATATTTAAAAAAAAAGTCTCGCTGGGTTTCTTGCTGGTTCTTTCCAGGTCAGAAGATTTTTTTCCAAACCAGTGGTAATTAAACATAACAGTGACTTTCAATAGGTATTATTTATAATCTACATTGAATAAAAAAGTTTCTGTTTCTGTCAACTTAAATAAAAAATACTTGCTAAATCGCCGCCGTCTGTTGGTGGTATGCTCAGAACACTGGCTGAGCTGTATTGCGAGACTAATCCGTTGACCAAAATATCTGCCAGCTTTTGGGTCACCAGAGATATTGACAAGGTGTGATTAGATATCTCTGTACAAACGCTTTGCTTCAGGACCCCACGGCCCCAGCGTTTCTACACCAAACGGCACAAATATGTATCCCTTTCCGAGGGCTGAATATTTGCGCCGCTTGTTAGACTCGGCAACAACAGCAGCTGCACCAGCCTTGTGTATAGTCGCCGCAAGATGTGATGGCGCTAATGTGTCAACACAAGTCGCATCCCATACTAAGGAGCGCCTATTTTACCATGGAATATGCGTCAATCCATCAGGCCTCTTGCCATTGTCCCGCAATATACCAACTGAGATGATTTTTAAGAAAACAAATTACTAAAAGGAACCAATTTACAATATTTTAAGATTATAAAGAATTATCAAATACATGTGAAATGATTAATTGACAAGTCAATGTAAAATATATGAAAATACGTACATTTATATCCGTGTTGAATTATGGATGAAAAAAAACGTATGAAGATCACAATGTATTGCTACTTTCATTATGATCACGCAAATATAGCAGGCAAACAGCTTTCGGCGAAGACCGTTGATCCAATACTAATTTGATAGCTTCGATATATTTCGTGACGTGTTACAAATAGTATATTGTAATAGTAGCAATAATATTTTTTTAATAACTTTGTTTTAATTTTGGTCGAAACGTAACTTAACATCAGTACCGTTCATTTATTAGCTTATAAAAGTCTTGATAGATGTAGGCCGATTCTCTGATTGAATCTCGAGGCATACGGGTACCTTAGTTCACGTAGAACTTTGTTATATCAAAGTGAACTTCCTATTTACAATACAATACAATACTCTTAATTGTACACCAAGAAAAGATAAAAATATCAAAAATAAAAAAATAAACAACTATTGAGGGAAATACAAAGGCGGTCTTATTGCTACATAGCAATCTCTTCCAGACAACCCAGAAGAAGAAATAAATAAAAATAAGAAAAAGAACAATGGGTAGGGTGCACTAAAATAAAAATATAACAAATAAAAAAATAAATAAAGATACAAACTTATGCATTAAAAAGACAACATTCTTCAGGTAGATCAATGACTATAATTAAGTGGAGGAAGGGAGAGGGGTTAGAGAGACAAATAGTATTCATTAACCTGTTTCTGGAACACATTTAAGGATCGAGCACTTTTAATTGACTGGGGTAAGGAGTTCCAAACTCTTACTCCAATTTACAATCAACAGAAAATGATTTATCATAATAAGTCGAGGAGTGCACAGGACATTGGAGGGAAAGATTTCTTTGGATCGTAAGGAAAAATTATGACAGGAGCTGAGCAATTTAAAACGTTCTTTTAGATAGGAAGGATTTGATATATTAAATAAGACGCAGTAGAGAGCAGAAAGTATATGAGTATTCCGACGAAGACGGATTGGGAGCCACTTGAGCTTAGTGCGGTATTCTGTGACATGGTCATATTTGCGAAGCCCAAATACGATCCGTATACAGAGATTTTGGAGTCGCGCAAGTTTGTTTAGTTGCTCCTCGGTGATATCAAGGTAACAAATGTCAGCATAGTCGAGTATAGGGAGTAGTAAAGATTGTGCAAGCGTAATTTTGGTGGCAATGGGTAAAAAGTAGTGAAGCCTCCGGAGTGAAGCATATACTGCAAACACTTTACGGCTCACTGCATTAATTTGGAGAGCCCAAGAAAGAGTGGAATCCAAAATGATACCTAAATTTTTGACAACGTCATTATAAGGGATAGGAACTCCATTAAATATAACGGGTTGAAGTTGACATTTTTTTATTTTGCAAATAATTCTTGAACTCCCAATAATTATGGCTTGGGATTTTAAAAGGTTCACCGTTAACCCATAAGAACGACTCCAGTCGAGAATACATGTTAGATCCTTATTGATACACTCCACTGCTTTGGGAAGATCTTCAATAGTTGTTTGTAAGTATATTTGGAGATCATCTGCATACAAGTGGTAGAGAGAAGATATTTGGGATGTAATCGTATTAATAAAAATTGCGAATAAAAAAGGAGATAAGACGCCACCTTGTGGAACGCCAGTTACTGTATCAAGCCACGAAGAAAGTCGTCTATCTTGGACACGAATACGTTGCCGGCGCCCATACAAATAACTGTGAAACCAGGAAATTGCAGTTGGAGATATGTTAAGAGAACGCAGAATCCCTAACAGGATGTCATGATTAACAGTATTGAAGGCATTTCTGAAATCCAGCAACACCAATAATGTGACTTGATGATTTTCCATACCGTGGCGAATGTCGCCCGTGAACCACGGGGCTGGAGGATGACGTATTCGCACTGGACGGACAGGAGCATGTGTATCATGGAGTTGAACAAGAAATGAATTAAACAATGCTACCTGTTCGTCAACAGAGCAAGCCTTTGTTATAACACTCCAGTCCACATTAGCAGCGTCTTTTTGTAGCTTTTCCAAATCCATTTCCTCAAAATTACTCTGTAAAAGTATCCTTGATTTGGCTTTCGGTGGTCTTATTTTATAAGATAGAAACAGGAGGTCATGATAGGAAAAGGCGTTGGCAGCACATTGACCAAATTTATCATCATGGTCGGGAGAAGAAACGATAACCAAATCAAGGAGGGACGGGACACAGTTGGGAAAAAATGAGTTTCAGAAAGAGGAAGAATATTTAAATTGGCTGCTTCTATAAGGGACTTAAGCCGAAGAGATCGGGCATCATTCTTAAGAAGGCAAGTATTAAAATCGCCCATTAGCACTGTATGTGTATATAATGGAGTTAGCTCTTCAAGAAGGTTATCCAATGTAGTAAAATAGTTACTGTGTAAGAAGGACTATAAAAAACTCCAAGAAGTAATTTGTTGTGCTAAAGAAGTACTTCAATAAATAAGTATTCCGCTTCGTTCTCAGCTAAAAATTGAGATGATAAACGAACAATAGAAAAAGGTATATGCGCACGAAGGTAAATGGCAACACCACCACCACCCCGCGCAGTTCGGTCGTTGCGTATTAACTGGAATCCTGGAATGGAATAGGATATGGATGGAAGACATGGCTTTAACCATGACTCCGAAACGAGAATTGCATGAACGTTATCACTTACAAAGTAAGCTAACATATCGGGATAATGAGCCGGAATACTCTGTGCATTTATGTGAACTATATTGAAGTTTTTAGAGCTTGAGAAAAATGGGAGTCAAGAGTATCTTTTAATGGAAAAATGCTCTCAAAACTGTCGTCATTACTTAGTACATCGGATGCTGAAATGAAAGAAGAGGAGCTTTGATTATGATCACTTTCACCAAAAGACATGTTATCTTTTACAACAAGAAAAAAATACAAATAACTATAAACTATAAAAAAAATACTAATAACTATAAACAGATAAAAATTATAAACTACAAAGATTTACTTTTAATTACATCTATTACCTACCAGCATTAACAGAATAGAAAATAATGCAAATATTTAAAATAAAAAATTAAATACTACACATAGGTGATTCAGATCTTATTTGATTGAATAAAGAAAAAAAATATACGTATAACAGATGGTACTCAATGATAAGAAATAACTGAAATTACCGACACAGACATCGGATAGATATATGTGACAGAATTATGTTAAGTGGTTAAAACATTAGAACACACACATTTGCGAGTATATATATATATATATATATTAAACATTAAAACTTAAAGTCAAAACCACTTTTATGCTCTTAATACTGGAAACAAAATACACGTCCGATAAGGCAGCATGAACCTATTTAATACTATTTCTACTGTATTTGGGTTTGAGTTATCAAATAAGTGATTAAATACGTTTTATTTAAATCGTTATTGACGATAATGAAGCAATTTATAAAAAAAATCTCTACTTCACTACATGTCTTCACATCTCAAGGTACCTCTTGATAAAGGAAATGAGGCAGCGGAGTCAAACATGGCTATATTAAGTGGCGTAAACAAGAAAATCTTAGAAATGTATAAATATATTTTTGTGTTATTCGTTTCAGCAACTATCAGAGCCTGAAATTATTAAAAGAAGAAAATTAAAAAAAAGTAATGTAAACATGTAGACCGTAGGCCATTAATTCCTTTTATAAATATGTACATTTTATTTTAGGGATGATAATGCATTTGTGTATTTTTTTAACATTTATTTACATAACATTGAAATATAATATACAATATTAAAAACTATAACAAAAAATAAATAAATAAAAACTTAAATTATCATATACTCGTGGTATCGTGCCAAGAACTCTTACTGCATTAGCTCGCTGAATGGCTAGACTTAGGTTTTGAGGCGAGGAAAGAACCAGCCCTCTTGTCACCAGCAGTGACGATCAGAGGTGACCCCTGTGATAAGAAGCTCGAAAAGTGTCAACGCAAGTAATATCACACACTGGGGCTTTACCTATCTCTAAAAGGACTAATGTCATACCTCCTGCCATCGTCCATAAATGTTTCACAAGTCTCTAAAACCGAGGGAACATTTATAGAGACAAGAGCTCTTCGGTTGACATCGTTCAAAAAACCGTGACGAGAAAACCTACCAGCACTTTACATAAAAGTGTGTGGAGCTCAAACTTGTCGACGCTACTACTACAGGGGCACTGATGAAGTTGACAAATAGCCGCTCCTAGTCTGATTCCTACGGTGATGCGCAAGCTTTTCCTAACCAGTAATGTGCCGAGATTCCAAAGCATGTAACCAATGACAAGATTCCTTAGTTACAACAACTACTAGTAAATGGTGAGCCTGATCTTGGTCACTATGGAAATTATGAAACAAATCTTTCAGTGGAACATTTTTGCAGAGACATAGCCTTTGCCATAACTGCCCTGTCTCCGCAGCAAAGCACAGGTCTACATTAATATTTAAAATTATGTTATATACGTCACTGACACTATGCACGGAAGCAAGGAAAGCAGACAATGCAACGCTAGAAAGATTTCTTACACCAATACCACCAAATTTTATAACTAGAGTACCTTGAAACTAGGCTATTATATTTAAAGTTAAATTTATAATTTTTTTAAAGCTATTTTTAGATTATTATGAATATCTTTTGAAATATCCAAACATTTCCAGACTGAACTCGAGCGGAGTAAGTATGTAAATCTAGGTACAAGAAGACAATATTTTAAAATAATAAGAGCACTGTGCGGGTTTAAGATATATTAAGGGTCAGAATTGTTATCTTTGAATCTAATTATAAGAATTAGCTTAAATAAATCAAATAACTGGTTCGATTCCCGCTAATGAAAAAATACTTAAATAAAATGTTTACAAGGTTAGAGTCATGCTTTGTTATCCATTGTGTAATTATGTTTATTATTCTGATGTATTCAGTTATGTACCTATTCAGATCAGTTCAGTACTAAGTTATTTAAAAAAATTAGGTATGAAACAGCTTACCGATCCTCCGTGGCCTTATGAGATTCTTCAAGGCACATTAACATGTTGCCGTATTCACAAGCACTATAAATGTACCTACGCGTTAGGCATTATTAAAACAAAACAAAAACACAAAACGTAACAACAAGAACAACATCATTAATTAATAAATAACAAGTTATAACGACAATAATTTAATAAACAAAACAATTGAACTATCGCTCGTGATAGTCAACATGGCACTGTCTCAAAACTAAAATTATTATAAAGTCCTTGAAGCATATGAAATTCCACAGCGCGAGGCGACACGAAGCAGCGTGTGTGTGAAAGGAAGAGTAGAGTGAGTAAGTAGTATACCTAATGCATTGTTTTGTACCGATCTAGGTAAGAGTTCGAGCCCGCGAGGATATTGACCCTATTGTCAGCTGATTTTCTTTTAAAGTTTCACTGCTGGTATTATATTTCAGTATTTTCATGATATTTTTTGAAATATCGTTTCAAATAACTTTAATAACATGATGGAGCGTGAATAAAGTTAATAAAACGTTGTGAAAAGATGATTTTTTTCCTCGGGATCGAATTTCTTTGTGACCCATCATCATAGGTATCCTTAGTACTATCATCTGTCTTCGTTTTCGGGAGCGTTTCAAAAATACCCTGTATTATTAAAAAGGAGGCCCTTTAGGCAAGGTTCCGAAGATACTGGCACTGTTCCCCCTTTGAATAGCTAGACTAATTCTTTGTCCGAGGTAGCTGCCAGCTCTTCGGTCTCCTGTGATGTCGACTAACCTTTTTGCTATTTCTTTAAAAAGCCTTATAGCGTTAGGACCCCACGGACCAAGGGTCTCGACACCTAATGGGACAAAAACATATTCGGAGCCTAGACCCTGTATTTGCATGTTTTAGCTTTTTCAGCCGCTTCACAAGCTGCACCAGCTCTGTTGTTGGTTCCATGTAGATGGGAACAAGCCAGCGTGTCTGAACAGGTTGCATCCCATACCAGCACCCGGCCTATCTTCCATGGAATTAAACTCATACCGTCCGGTCTCTTGCCATTGTCTCTTGCGATACCAGACGGCTCAAGTAGACTTGGCACGTTGACGGTGGCAAGGGACCGGCGTATGATATCGTTAAGTGCTGCATGTCTCGAGAAGCGGCCTGCCCTTTTTTGGCATGATAGTCCGTGATGTCCTAGCTTGTCGACGTCACTGCCACACGGACATTTATGAGGAGCGCAGACCGGAACCCTAAGCCTTAGACAGGTTGCGATTCGAAGCGTGTCAGGCTCAACAAATGTTCCTGTATTTGACGAAGGGTACGCGTGAAGCCAGTAGCCGGCCTCATGCGTATCCACGGCCAAAAGCCTAGCACGCGCCGAACCTGTACTAAAGCTCAAAAGATTGTCATAAGTCAATTTGCAGTTTATGTCGTCCCAGTTCCTCTGTGAATTTGGAGAAACTGGAAAATTTTGACCAGGGCATGCAATTAAGAAAGCGTTTCTAGCTTCTTCCAGGCCAGCAATCTCAAAGTTTGAAGGATGCCCTTAAAATTTTACTTATGAGATTTGCTGAACTATGGACAGAAGATAGGAAGGCTGGTAAAGAGACACTGGAATTTTGTGAATCCCTAAACCACCATAACGGATGGGTAGGGATGCTTGGGTCCAAGATTGCTCGTTCAGGTGCATACTAAGAATCGATTCTATATTAATTTTGATTAAGTTGTCTACTTGTGTCAAGAGGTCTGGGTGATTCCAAAAGGAGCAGCAACGGAGCACATACGTAAATTTTGGGATGAAAAGACAGAATTTTAAGATGCAAAGTGCATTATGTGGACTAATTTCAAGGAGACGGTCAGCGGAATTTTGAAATTTAGTAATTGAATTATTAATATATTCAGAAATAGATTCATTAAAAATTGGAGAACCTAAAAGGTGAAGGGAATTACTGTTAACTATTTTAATATTTGGAGCCAAAATATTATTTTTTTGTTTTACGTCATTTAAATTTAAGTTGCAGTTATTTATAAAAAGTTCTCATTTGCTAAAATTAAGCTCCAAACCTATGGCTTCAAATTTATTTTTGATTAAAAAAAGGTCCGAAAACACAGTATCCATATCACCTTCTAGGGTTCCGTCGTCCAAATACCAAACGTTGAATGTAGAATTTAAATTTTTGATTATCGGATTTATAGCCAAACTAAAAATTGCTGGCCCAAGGGGATCACCTTGTTGACAACCTACTTACGAGGACAGTTCATTAGAACGATATAACAATTTTGTTGGCTCAGCGTAACTGATAAAAAGATAATTGTATATTTCCGGTATATGTTGTTTTATTTCCGTCAGCAGGGTATCCCTATTTACCGAATTGAAAGCATTTTTTGGGAGGCATTGGCCGTTAGTTTGGACATTGCGAAGGCTTTCGATCGGGTTTGGCACAAAGCGCTTCTTTCGAAGCTCTCTTCCTATGGGCTTCCCGAGAAATTGTGCAATTGGATCACCAGCTTTCTTGCAGATCGGAGCATCAAGGTCGTTGTAGACGGTGCATGCTCCGACTACAAGCCTATTAACGCTGGTGTTCCACAAGGCTGCGTGCTATCACCAACGCTGTTTCTTCTGCATATCAATGATATGCTGCAAACCGGTAGCATTCATTGCTATGCGGATGATAGCACTGGTGATGCTCTATACGCCGGCCGTGCGAATATTTCTCGGGAAAACGTCGCCGAGTACCGGAACAAACTTGTGTCTGAAGTCGAGTCTTTGCTGAACAAAGTCTCGGATTGGGGGCGACTAAATCTAGTCCAGTTTAATCCTCAGAAGACATAAGTTTGCGCGTATACCGTTAAAAAGAACCCCTTTGTCGTATCTCCTCAGTTTCAAGGCACTCCCCTTGTTGCCTCAGCCAGTATCGGAATCCTCGGCATCGACATATCGAGTGACGTGCAATTTCGCGGTCACTTGGAAGAGAAGGCCAAATTGGCCTCTAAAAAGCTTGGCGTGCTCAGCAGAGCGGGACAGTATTTCATGCCGGCACAACGCCTGCAACTTTACAAGGAGCAGGTTCGGCCTCACATGGAATACTGTTCCCATCTCTGGGCTGGGGCTCCCCAGTGCCAGCTCCTTCCACTTGACCGCATCCAGCGCAGAGCGGCTCAAATCGTCGACGACCGAGTCCTTTCCGATCGGCTCGATTCATTGGCGCTGCGAAGAGATGTTGCATCTCTTTGCATTTTCTTTCGCACTTACCACGGGGAGTGCTCTGAGGAATTGTTCGGATTAATCCCAGCCGCCAAATTTCACGAACGCACATCGCGGCAGAACTCCCGATACCATCCACACCATCTGGATGATTGGCGGTCCACCACTGTGAGATTTAGAAGATGTTTTCTTCCTCGCACAACTTCCTTGTGGAATAGTTTACCACCAGCGATTTTTCCGGACCGATACGACTTAGGGACCTTCAAGAAAAGAGCCTACTCCTTTTTAAAAGGCCGGCAACGCATCTGCAATTCCTCTGGTTCCCCTGGTGTTGCAGTTGTTCATGGGCGGCGGTAGTCACTTACCATCAGGTGAGCCGCATGCTCGTTTGCCCCCTCTCGTATAAAAAAAAAATCAATTTCATTAATTATTGAAAATTAAATTTCACCTCTACAAAATAATAAAAATAATAATAATAATATCCTCCTAATTGAATTTTGGGGAGTCTTAAAGGAGACTAGCCATCTACGGAGGACAGGATAATAGTGCAAGAGTGTGTGCGTAAACACAAGTGCACTTTCTATTCCTTACCTCTCCGATGGGACGGCAATCCGGAGAGATTTTCTTTTCAAGGCGCGGCGCGTTCCAACTTTTTGACTTTATGTTGCTACTGAGAAATTATTGACAAAAAAACTCAGTAACTGATTTTGGACTCACCTGGGACCACATGATCAGCAGTCGCTTATGACCAATGCTCAAAGAAAAAAAATTAAGTATGAAGAATAAGATCTTTACAAGAATTTTGAAATAGAGGTAAATAAAAATAAAAAAATAACCTAATACAAAAAAAATATTTTCAAAATATTTATACAATTTTTTTTTGTAATTTATTTAAGTAGATTGTATGATAATATTGTACAATATTAATTAAGTATAACGATGTATATGACGACGTAAAAGAATCCACTACCATGAGGTGTTGGTGTTGTTATAAAGGGTGACAGAGGGATACTAAATCAGGAGATGTACAGCAGTGTCCTCCTGATCTATACTTCTATACTATACTAATATAATAAGGCGGAAGAGTTTTTTATATTATAGCCAGATTCATGAAGAATAGTATAAGCTATCTATAGCATTAGGTTACACCTCACAACTAGCCTTAAATATTGATTTTTGTTAAGCAAGTAAGAAGAAAAAGCACTCGCGAACTGCTTTATTCGCGTGCGCTGGCGTAATAGTTAGTGATACGTGAATACAATGTTCTACAAAAGTATAGACTTTTACTCCATCTATAAGAAAAAGTCGCGGCACTATATGCCTATCTCCAACCACAATAAGGTATTTTGTGACAAAAAATATAGAAGCATTAGAAAGTGATTTATGAGCGTTATTATTAGGCACTTTACGAATGAAAGTTACTACATCATCAAGAAAATTTTATGGAGAAAATCTTTGCGTCTTATAGCATGTTATTTGGACGCGTAGTTTAAGGGATAATGAAAAATTTAAATAATTTAACACTCTGTTCGGCGCGCGAACGACGCATAACCCTAGCAAACCAATGAAAACCGAGAGAAACCAGCAATGAACGCCGGTGTGCGAGGAGTCATAACATATAGGCGTAAGCGAGGTGTCCACGTGCCATTACATTTACCACGTGCTCGGCGGTGAAGGAGAACATCGTGAGGAAATCTGCATATTTTTTTTACAGGATAAGGGTGACAAGCGAGCACACAGTCCAGCTGATGGTAAGTGGTTGCTGTGGCCCATAAACATCTACATCTATCCTCATTTGCGAATAAAATGCAGATGCGTTGTCACCCGTGAGGGCTAAGATGGAATGCCTCGTTTCTAATAAAAAGGGTCTCCGGTTCTCTACACTCACCATACGAAACACAGCAGCGTTAAGCTGCTATTTTACGCTAGTAGTCTGTGAGAGCGTGATCCTTCCCCGGTCGAGCCGACCCATTCGTGCTGCAACTATAACAGTAATATAGCTGCAGCATAGCTCTACCAGGTAAAAAAAAAAATTCGAAGACATGTGAAGTCCGCTAACACGCATTGAGGCAGCGCGGCGGACACTTCCCTAAAACCCTCTCAGAAAAGAGAGGACACCTGTGCCCAGCAGTGGGACGTATTAGGTAAGGTCTAAAAGTTTCTGGCCTACTCACATTAGATTAATCAAAAATAAAAAACTTTCATGTAATTAAATTACTGGACTTTTCGTTACCTACCCACAAAAAAATTATAAAATTATTTCATTTTGTTACAGTGATAATGCCTAATAAAGTCAGACTGTCGAATAAAAATTTCGAAATGCATGAAATCGAGTATCAAGCCAGGATAAATTTTTTGATAAAAGACGGGAAGATACCGGCGAAAATCAAACAACGTTTGGATGCTGTGTATGGGCATTTTTCCCCTTCATACTCCACCGTAAAAGAATGGGCGAAACCATTCCGTTTGGGAAGAGAATCAATTGATGATGAACCGCGCCCAGGACGACCTTCGAAGGCCATTACGGATGAAAACACTAAATTTGTGGAGAAGACAGTAAGAGAAGACAGACGGCTAAAGACTAAAAAATTAGCAGTTATGACGGGACTTTCAAAAACAACTTAGAATCCTACATGAACATTTGGGTATGAATAAGGCTTAGATTATTTATTCTCTAGATAACGCGTCACGCAATGAACGATGCAACAAAAACTGGCCAGTTTTTACAAGGGTTGCTATGGCCACAGAATAAATAACTATGGCTTACATCAGCGTCATTTGTATCTGGGACATACCAGCTAATGAATCTATCCCGATAAAATGGGGAAAAGCTGTAAAATTATGTAATGTTAATAAAAACATAAATTATAATATTTTAACATGGTGCTTCCAATTGTGTGTTTAGTTGTCTGTTGAGTTAGAATGTAATTTTTTTTTTGTAAAGAAAAATATAATCGAATAAAAATCAATTACGCGTTTACAAAATATATTTTATTATTTAATGTATATTGTCGACTTATAAATATACTAGAGGTTGGCCGGCGGTTTCGCCTGCGTCATAGTTAAATAATTTATCCTGCGGGTACCCTTTACCGTAATATTTTATCCCATAGCGTTTCTACAGTTTAATAGATCCTTTTAAGAAGAATTATTCCGTCCTGCATTGTTGTGCCAGCAAGAGTTGATATATGGGTGCCCCATTGAAGCTTTGCATCTAAGGTCACCCTCAGGAACACAGTAGTCTCTTCTATTTTGAACCTATCATTATTTACCATTAAATGTTTGTAACTACTAATTTAATGACCCTCTCTTTGAATTTGTTTTTTAAATAATTTGCGTTTTGAGATTGCATCACTTTTTACATTATCTAATTTAGCTATATGATAACAGCGTATGGTCAAATATTTTTCGGCGACCAGTCTTATTAGGTTCACTTGGTGAAGAGAACCACACTCGTGTACAGTTTCAACTTTAAAATAAATATTTTTATGACCAATAAATTGTTTTAATATACAAGATAAAATTTTTGTGTAAGTTGGCCTAGTCATTATAAAATTTTGTCTAAGAAACTTTCTGATTACTGTCTCCGAAGTCTTACATATAGAATATACATCCCTTGAAGCATAAATCAATCCGCCTTCATCCCATGCGCTAATAGAATAATGAACAAACATCAGCTTTTAAGACAACTATACGGGGAAATTCGCAATCCAAGACTGGCAACACCAAAAAACGACGCGTTGATTTTGTAAATAATATTATCTTTTTTTTTTTTTTTTTTTTTAAAACGTTACCCCCACACTAGGATTTTCTCCTGTATCGTGGAGGCAGTTTACAAACATAAATTGCACGAGGACAAACATCCAGACCCGGAACAATTATTTGTAGGCTACAAATACTTGTTCCGTGCGGGATTCGAACCCGCGGCCCCCAGCGCAACAACTCATTGCTAAGCCACTGCGCCACGGAGCCGTCAAATCATTAGTTTAAATATCAATTTATTAGTTTTGTTTTCGTTAATTACTATTAGTTTTGAGTTACATAGCGATGGTAGGAGATTTTGTTAGTTGTTCGTAAACGTCCTTTGTAATTTCTGCAGATTTTGATCGCACAACTTGTCATTTTCACCAAAATAATCTTACACAAAAAATGAGCCGTGCATGTGTATCTCGTGGCGTTACAATTGACAGTGAGGAGCGGCGAGCGCTTTAGAGGCTAACAGTTAGCTGATATTTTTTTCGACGCTTTTGAGCCGCCGTTACTCTATCTAGAGAGTAAATAATCTAAGGAATAAGGTCATTGCTAGGTGGCTACCAAAACTTCTTTCCGCTATTCAAAAACTAAAACGAGTGAAGTGCTGTACTCAGTTTTTATCCCCTTGTGAATGCCGACAGAAAGAAGTTTTGGATTCAATTGTTACGGGTGATAAAACTATGGTTCTTTATCACGATTCTCTGTCAAAAAGTAATCGATCGAGTGGCGTCGTCCGAGCTCAACGCGGCCAAAAAAGCAAAGGCAACTCAATCTCAGAAAAATATTATGATTACAATCTTTATGGATTTGAAAGGATTTTTACTGGTGGATTTTAAAGACCGCAACACGACAGTAACCGACGATTACTATGCTTCCTTGCTACATTAATTGCGAGATGCTGTTAAAGAAAAACATCGAGAGAAATTGTCGCGAGGAGGTTAGGCCTAAATATAATTATAGTGGTTTGAGATTTATCCTTCATTTTATAGTTCAAGCTAGAAACTTTTGGACCTATTATATGCTGTAACTTTAACTTAAGCGAGGTATCACGTCGCGCGGCTCAGATGCGTGATATATGTGGGTGAAACCACGGGGCACAGCTAGTATCTTAATAAAAAACTACTGGGAGGGCAACCATTCAAAAGTTCAACAAAAAATGAGATTAACCTCATTAAGACTGTGATGTCTTAGTGATTGTAAGGAAGATGTAAATTGGTAGCGATACCCCGAATGTTGGTAGGCACCCTGAACATTTACGTTAAGTTGGAGACCCAAAAGCCTCAAAAACTTTCAGCTCGAATTACAAAACATTTTCAGTGCCTGAGATTTCACAACCCCTCTAACTGGAAACTATTTATGCGGTCGGAGTTAAGTTTTGGAAGATCCGTTGCAGAAAAACCCCAAAACTGATCTGATCGTATTGTTATTTTTTAACTATATATTTAGTAAATGATTTAAAATTAATCGCTATTTCATATAACTAAGCTTTTATTTTTCAGACAGTTCTAAAATTTCCACTCACGATCGTATTAGTCTTATTGGCCTTGAACACCCACCTGATTCCTCTTCTTCGACGGAACCTACGACGCCTATTGCTCGAGGCAGAGATATTCCTCAAAATAATAAAAAATAAATAATGACAAAACGAAAAAATTATAATTATTTTAACCTTTCCGACACCTCGTCCGTCGATTATCAGGAAAGGTTGGAACTTAGAAACAGAGTTCACGAATTCCCTCTTGCCTCTAATGTTGTTTTACTCCGATTTATAGCTACTATAAAAAAATGTAATTTTCTGTAAAAAATTTATAAAAAAATTTAAACTATTTGTATGATATATTTTTGTTTCGTTGGTTTACCTATTTCAGATATCTTAATATAAGCTGATCTGACAGTCGACGCTCTGGCTAGACTAAAACTGTCTTTGCATTTACTGTCTACATTGGACACTGTGGTGTGGGTGGTATATACGAGTATATGCATTAGTGAAGTATTGATGAACGATGGAATATACAATGCGCCAAGACGCGGCTTCAGCATGTTTGAAATGCTGCAATATGCACCTAAGGTTAATAATAGAAAAAGATAAATATTTGCAAGCTATGGAATGTTGGAGAGAGCAGACAATATTCACTGTTGATTTAGGATTCCTTTTCTTCCTATGAGTCCGTGTGGGTAGGTACCACCCCATATCTATTCCTACTGCAAGTAGCACTTCAGTTTTATAAGAAAAACCTTTGGTCATTAATCAACAATGTAGAGGTGGTGTTCCGTAGTTGCCCGTAACAATACGTGAATTGAGAAGGGGCCTTTTTAATAATATGAGCATATTAAGTGAGTTCATGCGAAATTATGACACACCTTCTCGTCAGGCATACCTCAAAACTTCAAAACAAGATTGTGCAACCAGTGTGTGTTGCCTGTGATGACTTATGGATCTGAGACGTGGTCCATCACTGCTTGCTGTATGAGAAAGCTCAAAGTCGCTCAGGGTTCTTCTGCGTGATAGACTTAAAAATGAGTATATCCGCAGTAGAACCAGAGTAACTGATATAGCCCAACGGATTAGTGAGCTGAAGTGGCAATGGACCGGCAATATAGTTCGAAGAATCGACAAACTACGGGGAAGAAATGTTCTCGAGTGGCAGCTTCGTACGGGTAAACGAAGTGCAAGGCGTCCCCCACTAGATAGGGTGACGACCTGGTAAGACACGCAGGAAGTCGGTGGATGCAGGTAGCTCAAGACCATGCTTTGTGGCATTTCTTGGGGGAGGCCTATGGCCTAGGCCATAGAATTATTACGTATAGAAACGCAGTCTAGAACAAAACACGAGCGTTAAAATGACGCAAGGTCATTATGTTAGTGGGCGCGAGTCGAATGTGCCTACGCTCGTCACATGCACACATACACGCCATTCAGTGATATCAGTTTCTGGCGTTTGCAATCAAATTGTGCAAATCACTATTTTATTGATTAATTTTAAATAATCGATATAATAAAGATTACGTATTGCGTACGAAGACGTATTTTATGAGGATATAAAATAAACACGATAATGATGGTACTAATATAACTTTATTATACATATTTTAATGGTACAAAAATGCAGACGTAATAAAATTTAAGAATATTATTAAACACAATTAATTTGCTCGAATACAATAAGCACATCGTGTAATGTTTAATTTTAACCGACTTCAAAAAAAGAGGAGGTTCTCAATTCGGTGTATTTTTTTAATGTTTTTACCTCAGAATTCTGTTGTTTCTAAACCGATTTAGATTTTTTTTATTTGAAAGGATATACACAGATTGTCCCATATACACGCTGAAATTTTAATGGTTGTTTTCCCGAAGTCAAATGATTTTGTCTTGGTAGTACAATAGATTTATTAAAATAAAAATTATTAGGATGTAAAAATGGCAGATTTACAATAGAGAAAAACAAAATTCGAATGCGATCTCAAACCAATAGCAATATCTCGCGAGTAGGTCGGGCGTGCAGGCTAGCTAATGCCGTATTATTACGCATTAGAATTTATTTAGCTCTGAATAATTATTAAGAATCCTCGAAATCGACATGAACCAGACCAACTTGTCCTAGATGTCATTCCTAGGCTCGTTAAATATAACAAAAATTGTCTTAATATGTGTGTAAAAATATTTAATAAAATATCTAAACAATTTAAATTATTAAGCGAAAGATTATATAACATATATTTGTATAATTGGTTATAAATTGAATGCTTTTATGACTTTTTATTAATTATTAAGATTACTTTTTTAAATTTAAATAATTATCAATATTGTCATTATATACCTAAACATTTTAAAATTATAATTTGCATTGAGTCAGGAATGCGGGAAAACAACCACTAAAATTATAGCATGTATATACGAATTGATCTAGAATCGTCTTAGAAATCAGCGTACATACATAATTGATAACCTCTCCTTTTTGGGAGTCGGTTAAAAACAGACTATGTTTGAGTGTAAAGTGACATCTGCTTCGTAAAGGCGTTCTTATTAATAATCTCTTGATGTAGTAAATAAAAAAAGTTTTTATTCTATACTCTAAAACGTCGACTTGGTCAATGAACAAAGCAATAAAAATAAATTTAGTTGCTATAATAGTTGCGTTAAAATGGCGTCGACGGATCGCGATCAGCTGATCACTCCGTATTAGTTTTAAATAGGCACCCATTGTTAATATTATGTTAATACTTAGAGAAGTAGGTATCTACATATAAACATTTGAGTTTTACACAGAGCGTTGCGATTAAACGTTTTAAACACAAATAGAAAATAAATATTTTTAAAAGAAAATTGTGATTTTTTTCCCCACAACTAGCAACATTTGTATTATGATAGCTTAGGTAAGTAGTTTTTTAGTTTTACGTACTAATAATTAATTAAATATATGAACTTACCTGTGAAATGTAATACTTACCATCACTTTTTTTATGTTTATCATCACTGTTGTGTCAATATTTTACAACACAAACGGTCATTTTTACAATTTTTCGCGAGCTCTTCTCCGTAAGACGTGACGTTGCGCACTGACGCGTCGCTGAGTGAACTTACGCGGTTTCGCGTTAGTTTTACTTGCTTCAATTTCGGTGCGCGTACTAGTATTCTATACGTAATAATTCTATGGCCTAGGCCAACTAAAAAATAAGCGAGTGGTATGTCAGGATCGGTCTCTTGGCGATCGATCCTCTCTGCTTACCCCACAAAGGAAAAAAAAATTAAAGCTATAGTAGTAATGCATAGGTCGTTTTCTTCAAAAATTTTTTATTTCTAACAATTTACTATAAGATTACAAAGTTATAATGCAGCTAGTTTTAGGCCATTTTATATGGAATTGTAACGAAATTTTACTAATTATTTTATAAGTTGGTCGATTGTTACTCGTGAACCTGTTAAGCCTACTAAGCTGTGATAGTTTTCCTGATAACTTCATTATATATACTACTATTGTGCATAATAATTCAAATTTCCAAAAACAGGTGTTTGGTAAGTAGACACATGACTCTAATAAAAAATACAACTTCCATGTTGTGCCACGTCCATGTTGTTTAACTACGGAACCCTAAAAATGTAAATTGCTAGTGTCTGCACATTGTATATTTTAATGACAAAAATGATTGAGAGGGACTAAAAATATATTATAACATAAGTAAGTAATTAAATACATTTCTATCATTTTTGAATTGTCTGTTGTCTGTTTGTTTATGAACGTATCATCTCTAAAGTACTAATATTTTTCAAAAGAATTGTTACGATAACCATTAAGCGTATTTTCGAATAACATTTAGTCTTTGTTTTATCAAAATATTTTTTTTAATCAAAATTTATGATTTATATTTTGAAGTTTATGTTCGAAAATTCTTCAATGGTGGCGTTGAGTATTTAGCGTATTTTAATAAATAAAAACAAATGTAAAAAGGTTGTGGTTTAGAACTAGGATGTCAATTAAATCAAAGATTTAAGTTATAAGTACTTTTACTTTTCACTTTTTAAAATAGTGCCTATTTATCACAAGTGCAAAAAGTAAGATGTTTAATTTCAATATAAAATTAACCTAACAGCCTTACTATACACATCCCAATGCTGGGTACAGACATCTCGTATTTCTGACAAGGTATTTTTTTGGAACAGGGAAGAACTCATCGCGTCGCCCTAACTGCGTGCTAGCGATCTGATTTATTTCAATTTTGAAAAATTAGGTCTGCTTACAATGTTTTTCTTTACCACCGAGTACGTTGTAAACCAAATATATACATATTTGATATTAAAGTATCAATGAAAGTATACAAAAATTATATTACTTAACACAAGTCTTATATTTTTATTTTGAAAATAATGCATGTAAAATTTCGTTTACATAATAATAATGGTATAATAACCATTCATTCATCATTCTATAATAATCATTACCATCGTTGTATTTAATTTCGTTAGCTGTAAATTTACTTTGATTTAATTTTTTTATTCTCTTAACATTTACTGACAGGTGTCACTGTTCACTTTTACTTAATAAATTTCTTCAAAATCTTTACGATGGTTGTCGGCTCAAATTAGTTGTTCTCATAAGAACGTGATAAACACGGATATATCACCAATTATGATGTTTATATACGTCCTCTTCTTATTTCTGAGAGAGATTTAGGGAATATTATAGACGAAATGTCTAGCGCGCTGCCCCAATGCGTGTTGGCGGACTTCACATGTCTTCGAAATATTTATTTTAATTTCTCAAACAAGCAAGTTTCCTCACGATGTTTTCCTTCACCCCCGAGCACCTGGTTAATCAGCACTTAAAATTCAATAAATAATTTCATTGGTGGCAAGGGGGATTTAACCCGAGTTTATCACTTACTGTGAAATTAACAGTACCTGAGCTACGCGGCTCATGTTAATTGAGAGGGTCGTTTTATCAGAAATATTTCGATAAAAATAATGTAAAAAATAATGATTTTTTAATATTTACTAATATTGGAAATTCAATAAAACTAATGATTGTAAACACTTTTTGTGGGAAGATCCTTAAAACTCTATGGCCCATGGACATTTACGATCTCAAGGCCAACAAACCGCTACAGATCGCAAATGCGTCGCCAACCCTGAGGACTAAGATGTAATGCCCCGTGACAACCGTAAAATGTTGAATATGTAGTTTAGTGTAGTATGTGGTTAGTCTTAGTTGTCAGATGAAGCTCAAATTTCTCCACTTCAAAAAATGTACAATGTTAAATCTAATTTTCCAGAGCCATCAATTATCATTTACTCTACCAGATGACAGACTATCATCTTACGATGCCATTAGTGCCACTCTCACTATTCCTGACATTCGTTGACATCTGCATGTACAACATCAACTCCTCCACATGCGAGTTTCCTTTTAATATTTTACTGTAGATAATATGTTTGATTAAAATAAATAGATACATATTTGTCAATTAGTAATTTTCACTATTTTACTATTTAGATTGAGTAAGCTGCATAGAACGATGATGACAGCATAATATAGCCTGTTTATTTTACAGGATCAGTCAAAGGAAACATCTGAAAATTATAATTCGATTCCCACCATTGCACTTACACCAAGAAAAAAAATCAGTAACACCTATATTATCAGAAAAAAAAAATTAAATGTGTATGTGACATTGTTAATGTATTATTTTAATTGTTATGTGTGAGTTTCGTAGTGACAGACGATTATTTTTGTAAAAATGACAGACAGTTTGGTATCATTATTTAAATAAAATTTAAAACAGAAAAAAAACATATGAAATATATCATCAGTGTTGTTTAACCTACATAATATGAAAATTAATTGAAGATAAACAATCGTAAATTTAAGTACGTAAAAATGTACTCTATATCTATACGTAAAAATATACTCTATATCAAAATAATATAAAACAATAACTGAATTAAAGTGAATATAAAATTGTCTTGTGCCTTAATACAAACATGCAGCAAAATTTATAACGTAATTTAATTTATAATATTACATTATGATTAACTTTTTTTAGTTTTTTTTAAGTTCATCCTCATTAGTATATTAAACATTTTCTTATATTCTTATTTTTTTTTCGTCACGTCCAGTATTGCGTCCATTCCGTTATTATAAAATATATAATTTTAATAATATTTAGAAGTCAATCTATGATGATTTACATTATTTATTTATTTTTTGTAAAAATAATTTTTCTTCTTGTAGACCCGGCGGTGCGCGTGCATTGTTGCAGCGCACCGCTTGGTAGGGTCGCCATGTAATGTAGGAAGGGTGTCAAATGAAAAGGAGACGTGTTGCTCAGTTTAAGACTTCAATTGAACTGCTTTTTATTACAAACTTAACTCTAATATGTCGTGTGAGCTACAACACTATACCACAACATTATACTATTTCGTAATGAGATAAAAACAATCAAGGAAAACTATGCATCCGTAGACATGGTAGAAACATTACGTATTGACCTAGACAATTTGAAACTAACTTCTTTGGTTAATTATCCAAATGTTAACAAGGAAAAAAGTGGTACATATTTTTCTGATAGTGGGCTGGTAGGTCTATCACATGATAAACCTACCAGCCCACTATCAGAAAAATATGCTCTTCCCCCCGGACTTCTGAGGTGTTCAGACGTATCTTGTACTAAAACTTATTTTAAAATTATTTTCCAAAAATACTTTAAATATTGCGCATTTATTCGAGCGCAAAAAAATAGGAGTGCATGAACGCGAGGACGTGATATCAGCGACTGCTCCTGGTACGCGCCGAGTGCACCAGCTACGCTGATTCATCGCTGCGACCCGCCGCGCAACCGCAGCCCACCACAGCTTGCTGCCCGCCCCGGGAGGCGTAACACCGCTTGACCAATAAGCTCCGCACACCCCGTCAACTTGCTGCGCTGACGTCGGTAAGAAGCCTTGCCCTCTTGTGACTCATATCCCGTACACTTCTGTTGCCCTGGTACAATATGACTGAGCGGCGTAGCGAACACATGGACCCAGAGATGTCGCTGTGCGTCTCGGAAGATGAAAAAACTCCACCAAATTTTATTACACAACGTACACAACAAAGACTCATTCATAATTCGGATAACATAGGACAGGATCAATTTATGGACCTAAAAGCAGAAATGGCTAAGCTAATGGCAATCACGAATAAACAAGCAAAAATTCTCAATGCCCTCACTTCGACACTTAAAGAGGTTCGCCTGTCAAATCAAAATATTGAGAGCTCGCTTACGTTACTAACCGCTCAAAATGAAGAGTTCAAGAAACAAATTGTAGCCCTGCAAAATAATGCAAAGGAAGACAGGGAATATATAATGTACTTAGAAAATAAACTGGAGGATCTGCAAATCTCCACCCGCAAAACATCATTCGAGCTGAAAAATGTTCCTAGGAAAGAAAATGAATCAAAGTAAGATCTAATTGACATGACTTTACGTCTTTCAGAGACCATAGATTGTAAAATGAACAAAAGCGACATTAAAGATATTTACAGGGTGCGTGGAAAAAAGCCAGAACAGAAAAACACTCCCATAATTGTAGAAACAAACTCTGCATTATTAAAAACAGATTTTATGAAGATGGCGAAGGCATTCAACATTCGGAACAAAACTAAGATTTGTGCTAAACATCTTCCTCTCTGAGCACCTGACTGCTAGAGGATCACGTCTATTCTTTTTAGCTAGAGACTTAGCAAAATCAAAGGGCTATAAGTATTGCTGGACCGCTTATGGTAAGATATACGTGCGAAAAAATGAACTTGCTCCTATTATCTTGGTTAGAGCCGAAGAGCAAGTACACCAGCTGCTAAAGGAAAAGTGACTAGCTTTGCATATCCAAGGTCTGTTGTTTCGTCTTGTTTATCCTATCCTCGCGTTTATTGCGCACTTACTGTTTAATACACTTTTGTTGGAAATACGATTGCATAATACTTTTTCACTGTATCTGTTATATGCGTGCAACACACATAAACACACTACTTTGTACTTACACAAATATCCCTTATACATACACTCACACACACAATACCTTACCCAATTAACTACACTATGCCCTAGCAAACACTTTACAGATACTAACACGTATATACAAAAACACATTAATTAAAGATAAACTTCTTATATCAACATACCTAAGTCACAAAAAAGAAAATTCAACTGTAAGCTTTACAAAGTATACATATTATTATAATAATATTATGTCACCTACAATCACATACTTGACGCTTTGCGAATTGACGTATTTTTGCCTATTTTTCTTTTCTTATGAGTAATACAATGACCACACTTCAAGAAATAGACAGAATAGAGTTGGCACGGTCTTCTGAATGCGACGTGGAGGAGTTTATTAAGCGTGTGAATGTAAAGAAAAATGACTTTACTGTGATATCTCAAAATATAAGGAGTATATATTGTAACATTGATGATTTTGTATTGACTTTATCTGGCTTCAACTTCGATACTGATGTTATTGTACTGACGGAGTGCAGACTTAATTCTAACAAACCTTTACCTGTTCTGCCCAACTATTGCTCCTATTTCACTGAGTGTAGGCTGAACCAAAACGATGGGGTCGTAGTATATGTAAAGAATGCCTTAAAACACAAAATTAAGGAAATACATTTGACGCATGCATCATGTTTACAACTCGACATACTAAATAATATAATTTTATGTATCTAGATCACCATCAATTAAAATGCTGATGGTTTTATAAATTCATTGAATTCACACTTAAGTTCTATAAAGTCACTTAATAATATTTTTATCACAGGTCACATTAATATTAACATAGCTCTCAAGTCCATAGAACTACCCCAAGAACAGAAAAATCGACTAAATTATTTAAATATGTTATCTGAGCACGGTATATTGGCCGGCTACACTATCCCTACTAGGGAACAGAACTGCTTAGACCATATTATGTTAAATATAAATAAGCTCAAAGTATAGGCATCTATTTTTGTATTACACACGACCACTACTGACCATTTTGCGACTTTCCTCTTACTCTCAAAAATCAAACCTAAGCTTTTTGTACTTAAATCAAAAACATCCACTGACTTTGACAAAGCTCTAGATCACCTTAAAAATCAAAATTTAAATATACTGCTACAATGCGATGACCCTGAATTTATAACTAATCAGTTGATTTATACACTTACCAACTCACTAAAAGAACATGCAGTAACCACAACTATTTCTAAAAAAAATCGTATCCTAAAACCTTGGATCACACCAGGTATTTTGCGCTGCATAAGAAACCGTAATAAGCTTCAAAAAAAGCACGTAATGAGCCTCACAATGAAACAATCACAATAACATACCGGAGGTATAGAAATTATTGTAACAATCTCATTAAAAAGTTAAAAAGAGACTATGAGAGAGTTGTTGGCTAAATCGGTCAAAAATAACAAACAATTATGGAAAAATATCAAAACTATTACTCACACTAATAAACTCAAGACTTTAAATAGAGAACTTCTCAATGTTACTGATAACCCGATAGCCTCTATAAACTCTATAAATTACTATTTTTCTAATATTGGCAAACAGCTTGCAGAACGGATTGAATATGTTGAAAGCGACTCTAACTCTTACACCCAAAACCAGCCAACACATCCGAACTCCTTCGTACTTCTGCACACTGATCATTATGAAGTTAATAGCATTTTGATGAACCTAAAATCTGAAAGTTCTCCAGGCTGGGATAATATCCCGACTGCTTTTCTTAAACATGCAAAAGAAGTGATTGTTCCTATCATAACTCACCTAGCAAACCTGTCCTTTGAAAAAGGAGTATTCCCAGCTCCCCTGAAGCAGTCGATCATTACTCCGGTTTACAAGACTGGGGATAGAGATGACGTAAGCAACTATAGACCTATATCAGTGCTGCCTGCGATATCCAAAATACTTGAAAGACTTATAAATGTAAGATTAAACGCCTACTTACAAAAATATGAGATCTTGTCTTCTTCCCAGTTTGGTTTCAGACAGGGAAAGTCGACCGAAGATGCAGTCTCTGCATTGAGCTCATTGGTAGTAGAGGAAATGGATAAACATAATAAATGCATAGCAGTATTCTTGGATTTGAAGAAAGCGTTTGATACGGTCACTATCCCCATTCTTGTACACAAGTTGGAAAGAATCGGTATCAGGGGTGTTCCGCTAAAATTACTCTCGGACTACCTTGCAAACAGGAGGCAGAAAGTAAAACTAGAAAATTATACTAGCGATTGCACTAATGTGTCGTTTGGTGTCCCGCAGGGAAGTGTTCTTGGCCCCACATTATTCTTAATTTATTTGAATGACCCTTAAAAATGCCAAAATATTCTCTTATGCGGATGACACTGCCGTTGTTTTCACCGGAGAATCCTGGGAAATTGCTAAAAAGAATGCAGAAAAAGGTCTTGAGCAAATAGGTAAATGGCTGCGATTTAATTTCCTTACGCTCAATACGGCCAAAAGTTGCTATATATGCTTTAGCATTTAGAACAATGCTCAGCCAGAATTAGATTTTGCGGTGAGAATACATCACTGCCGTACCACAACAGATAGACAAAACTGCCATTGCCCCACTATACAAAAAGTAACCGAAGCTAAATATTTGGGAGTGTGGTTGGATCAAAGACTCTCTTGGTATCCTCAGCTTGAACATGTCATTCAGAGAATAAGGAATCTCACATGGATTTTTAAGATATTGAGACATGCGGTACCTAAGACGGATTTAGAAACGGGGATTGGGGAAAAGTGTCTTCTAAGAGAAATATATGTATCCCTAGTACAGTCTGTTCTTGGTTACTGCTTGCCTGTATGGGGAGGTGCAGCCAAGACGCGCTTTCTTGAGGCGGAACGTGCACAACGTAGTTTGATAAAGGTCATGTATTTTAAAAAACAAATGTTTTCAACTGATAAACTTTATCAAACTACCCGAATTCCTTCAATTAGAAAGCTTTACATTATTCAGACAATTCTGAGACAACACAAAACCCTGAAATTTGATGCCACTAATGCTGTAGGAAGAAGGCATAAACTGGAAACCGTCAAATGCAATTCTATTTTTGCTTCAAGACAATGTAAAGTTCGTTCGGTTTACCTCTACAAAATGATTAATAAAAGCCTAAACTTATATACTAAAACATATCGCGACTGTAAGAGGTGCTTACAGTTATGCTTGGAAGATAAAACCTATGATGATCTAGAGGCATTACTAGTTAAAATTAAATAGTAACAAAAACACATACATACACTCACATACATACTGCACACACACACACACACACACACACACACACACACACACACACGAACACGCACTTATGCACGCTAAAAAATAAATATAAAAAAAAGTTTAAAAAAAAAGGAAAATTAACCTGATAGCTGTAGTGTTACTTGTAGAATTAGTTTTATATTGGAACTATATTAGAATAATTATTTTCATTGTTATCTTTTAAACGTGCTACTTCAAAATCATGTAACTCCAAAATTTATTATTTTTAAACTGTACATTTTCTAAAACGACTTGAATTAATGGAAGAGCGTTGCTCCCTGATACAGGCTCATTAGCTTAAAAGGGCGCTACGGTCACTAATATAATATAATGTACCCATTGTTTTGAAATAAATATTTATTTATTATTATTATTATTATCTGTCACATGATATATCAAATACCGACACTATGACAAAATCGTCGGAATGAAACGCGCTCCAGTCGTCGCCGTCGTCTCACTATCGCGCATCAATAACACGGTCTCCCTCGCACCGAGATCAACTGTGGTTTAGTCGGCAGCAAACGCAAAATATGTCATCGTCATTCGAGAGTGAGAAAAAAGTTTTGTCCCATCTTCAGACACTACTGCAGGTAAACAAGCGCGGCGTACGTCGCAACCAACAATGGCGGAAATAGTTAAGTTACCTGGTGAGTGGAAACAAAACAAACCAACAGAGAAGTGGATTGTGGTGCAACGTGGATGACATAAGAATCGATTTTTTGGAAAAACGGGAAAGGCAATAACCGATATTGAAACAAAGTTCAAAGCGGCGGAAACAATGATTCCTTTGTTTATTTCCAATGTAAACAAAGATACATTGGAGACTGACATATGTGAATATATATTTAGTAAGACGCAGGAAAAAGTCTCTCTTGAAAGAGTTATAATGAAAAAAGAAAAGCCGTACAATTATTTTAAAGTATTTTCGTCTCTATTAATAAAATTGATACCTTTTTAAATGATAACTTGTGGCCAGATGTAATAATATTTAGGAGATTCATACGATTTAGACCACAGAATTCCGATATAGCTAATTGACTTACAATTAAATTGATAGTAAGTTAGTAAGTTACAACTGCAAAAATATTAAAAGAAGTATGGAATGTGTGAGAACTTTATATAAATCGGCGGATGTGATAGCTCTCCAAGAAACTTGGCTGATACCATACGATACGCAAGTACTGGGTGATATTGATGACAACTTCGGCTACACGGGGAAGTCGGCGGTGAACTTGACTGCTGGAGTGCTACGAGGCAGACCTCACGGCGGGGTGGCGATACTGTGGCGGATACCCTTATATGCAGCATGAAAAGAGTTGCGGAGAGAACGGACCCCTGAGGAACTCCGGTGTTTGTTGCGATAGGACTGGACGAGCAGCCATCAATGACGACTCGGAAAAATAATCATTCACTCAGAAAGTCCTTCACCCAGTTAACCAGGCCAGGGGATAAGCCGTACGCTGAAACCTTGCCCAATAGGCTAGCGTGCTACCCTGTCAAAGGCCTTCGAAATATCAAGGGAAACAGCAAGTGCTTCACCACTGTTCTCGAGGGCTTTGCCCCATATGTGAGAGGCATACGCTAGAAGGTCCCCAGTTGATTAATTTCGGCGAAACCCGTACTGGCGGTCACTGAGGAGATCATTCTGCTCTAGGTATGCCATGAGGTGGGCGTTTAATATTCGCTCCAAAATCTTACAGAGTATGGAGGTAATTGAGATTGGCCGATAGTTGGGAGGGTCGGTACGGCTACCTTTTTTAGGCACAGGCTGCACATTGGCCAGTATCCAAGATTTCGGCACTATTCCAGTCCTGAATGAGAGGCGGAAAAAGCGCGTCAACGCAGGAGATAACTCAGGTGCACAGACTTTTAGAACTATAGCTGGTATACCATCAGGTCCACTAGCTTTGTTTACATCTAAACTTCGTAAGGTTTTAGGAACCTCTTTGTTGGTGATACGGACCTCTGACATAGAGGTACCGCAGTGAGCTAATTGAGATGGTACGCTGTTGCTACTGTCAAGACGCGAATTGCAAGCAAAAAGAGAAACAATTAAGTCCGCTTTCTCCTTAGGCGCATGCGCTAGTGAGCCATCTGGTTTTACCAGCGGAGGTAGTGTAGACCGACAGAAGTTTGTCTCGACCGCTTTGGCGAGAGACCAAAAAGCTCTACTGCCAGGTGGTTTGACAGAGAGCTTTGTACCGATGCGTTTAATGCGGTCGAAATATATTTAGTATAGTTGTAGCACGAATGGGTCGGCTCGACCGGGGAAGGACCACGCTCTCACAGAATACCAGCGTAAAATAGCAGCTTAACGCTGCTGTGTTTCGTATGGTGAGTGTAGAGAACCGGAGACCCTTTTTACTGGAAAAGAGGCATTCCATCTTAGTCCTCACGGGTGACAACGCATCTGCATTTTGATTCTTTATTGAGGATAGATGTAGATGTCTATGGGTCACAGCAACCACTTACCATCAGGTGGACTGTGTGCTCGTTTGTCACCCTATCCTATAAAAAAAAAATGTCTTTTTGCAGGACTTGGCGGCTTGGTTAAACGCTATCTTCTTAAGGCTAACATCCGGATGCTTGCTTGTGCTTTTCAGCACGAGCGCACTCAGAGTTGAACCATGGCCGAGTTTTACCACCAATGGGCACATCAGCAAAGGGGATGAAATATTCCATTGCTTGTGTCAGAACTTACAACACAGATCTGTAATTGACAACTTATATAGCAAAATTGTTAATATAATAAGTCGGGTTTCGGCAAATAGTCGCAATTTTTTAGTTAAGAAGCCGGCTAATATTAAGTGTGTAACAGGCTAGACTAGACTATCAATTGTATATTTTAGGTGGTAAACCAATAAGTGGATATTTGTTTAATAAAATTTGTGAAAGTCGATGAGTTTTCAAGTCACGCTTAAATTACTGTCAGAACAACCAGGAACAAATAAAAATGGATATACTTGCCTCACAACATTCTGCTAAGAAATTTAAGAAGTTCTGGAAGGGCACTAAGCGTTTAAGTGGTAAGGCTAGCCTACCTGTGTTTATTGATGGGGTCAGTGATGCTAAAATGATTGCTAATTCATTTAAGGATAATTTTCAGGTGAGACCTTCCTTGCTGTATTGTGTTTGATGCTAAACGTTCCCGGTAGAAAAGCCTATTGGTTTTCAAGTAAAGATGTGGCTGACATTATTAAAAGTATGAAAAGAGGGAAGTCACCAGGTCATGAGGGACTCAGTGTCGAGTACTTGCAGCATGGGGGAGTACACCTGTATAGGGTGTTAGCCATGTTTTACACTTTTTGCATACGGCATTCATATTTACCATCTAATCTTATGAGAACAGTGGTAGTGCCAATAGTGAAAAATGACACTGCTGATATCTCTGATAAAAGTAACTATAGGCCGATTTCTTTAGCTACTATAATTGCAAAAGTGTTTGATGGGTTATTAGATAGAAAACTTGATAGTTTTGTAAAATTACAGGATACACAGTTTAGTTTCAGAGAGGGTTTGTTAACTGAAAGTACAATACTATCTCTGAAATACACTATTGAATATTATGTGAAAAGACAAACTCCAGTGTATGTATGATTCTTGGATTTTTCTAAAGCTTTTGATCTGGTTTCATATAATAAGCTTTGGACAAAATTAAGAATTGCAGGTGTCTCAGCCGACCTTGTGAATATCCTCGCCTACTGGTACAGTAAGCAGCTTAATATAGTAAAGTGGGGAAATGTATACTCGAATGAGTATTCTTTAGATGCAAGGCGGGCTGACTTCGCCACGACCCTTTAACATATATGTTAACCATCTGATTGAAGAGCTCGGCAGCATGCATGTTGGATACCACATTGATGACATATGTGTCAATAATGTGAGTTATGCCGATGATATGGTGCTGCTGAGCCCCTTAATTGGTGGTCTCAGAAAGTTGTTAAAAGTATGTGAGGTTTATGCTGTGGAACATGGCCTGAGGTACAACGAAAGTAAAACTGAGTTCATGTTTTTTAATTGGTAGAGCCATGCTGCAGCTATATTACTGGTATTGTTGTAGCACGAATGGGTCGGCTCGACCGGGGAAGGACCACGCTCTCACAGAATACCAGCGTAAAATAGCAGCTCAATGCTGCTGTGTTTCGTATGGTGAGTGTAGAGAACCGGAGACCCTTTTTACTGATAGCAGCTCAATGCTGCTGTGTTTCGTATGGTGAGTGTAGAGAACCGGAGACCCTTTTTACTGATAACAAGGCATTCCATCTTAGTCCTCACGGGTGACAACGCATCTGCATTTTGATTCGTAATCTAGGATAGATGTAGATGTCTATGGGCCACAGCGATCACTTACCATCAGGTGGACTGTGTGCCCGTTTGTCATCCTTATCATATAAAAAAAAATAACAATAAAAACAATATCTTCGTACCACCTATATTACTTAATGGTGTACCTCCAAGTCGTGTTGCATAGTTTAAGTATCTTGGTCACATTGTAATTGAGAATTTGAGTGACGAATTACATATTGAATGGGACCGTATTAATTTTAAATTATTGTTTTTATATTACTCTAATTATTTATAACAATAATTAGGTAGTTTTGGGCCGACTTCCAGTTTTAAATAGCATTAATCCATTTTCTATTTACGTTATTTTAAACTTATTTCGAATTTCTTAAAATCTTCTTTTCTTTTTTTCTAATGTTGCACTCATATCATCCGTTCCCGTTCTCATACGCCCGTTTTATATTTCATGTAATAATAACTTATTTATGAAAAACAATTTGGACTGTTTTCGATTTTTAATAATTTTTATTTTTTAAATTTTATACAGTATAATCAAGAACGTAATGCGTGGAATGAAACATCCATAATTTTTTTGTCTATCTGGGCCTTAGCATAAGTTTAGCTTAAACTTAGCACGATACAACTATACATTTAGAGCCATGCTGCAGCTATATTAATAGTATAGTTGTAGCACGAATGGGTCGGCTCGACCGGGAAAGGACCACGCTCTCACAGAATACCAGCGTAAAATAGCAGCTTAATGCTGCTGTGTTTCGTATGGTGAGTGTAGAGAACCGGAGACCCTTTTTACTGGAAAAGAGGCATTCTATCTTAGTCCTCACGGCTGACAACGCATCTGCATTTAAATTCGCAAACGAAGATAGATGTAGATATCTATGGGCCACAGCAACCACTTACCATCAGGTGGACTGTGTGCTCGTTTGTCACCCTTATTCTATAAAAAAAATACAGAATCAAAGATTATGCTAAGCATATACTCAGCTAAGGTTTTCGTAAGTAAAGTCTGAGCAAAGTCAAAGTACGGTCTATAGATCTCAGCCTACGTCATAAAAGGTAGCTACTGTCCTAATTTCAGATTTCTTCGCCAAGAGGTCAGATTGTGCGTTGATAGATGAGTCAGTCACTCAGCTCATCTTTTATATTAAAAAGGGGGTATAGTAGATAAACAGTGAACAGTGACACCTGTCGGTAAATGGCAAAACTAAATCTACGGCTAGTTAAAACTTTATATTCTATTCGATTTAAGTTGTCATCGTGTCAACTAAATAAAAATATTTCTGTTATAAAGTAAGGATTTTGTCTAATTTTACGAATTTCTTTAGCAAATATTAATATAAATTGATAACATGCACTTTATTAGTAAAACCAAATTGTAAAATGAAAATTAAGTAAATTAAAAAAAAGTAAAGAGAACAAATGCGTCAGGACAGCATGTCAAAGGCATCTCGATGGAATCTTAACCGCCGCTAGGAAACTCTCTCAACAATCTGAGAATGCATATTATACTCAGCCGTGGGCCATATTTGGTCTGTTACTTAACCTTTTAATCAAACTTTTTACTCTATTTGCATTTTAACAGATAGGCACTATTAAATAAACTCTATATCATAACGCATTTACCGTAAATATATCCTAAGAAAATTAACGTCGGTATATAAGTTATTTCGTCTAAGAGTAATATAAACATGAGGAGCAAGAAATAACCCGCTTCTTTGCATCGCCTTTGTCGGATAAAAGTAAGAAGCAGATAACATTGCGTTACAGATGTGTCATATTTCATAACTCGCGTATAATAAAACCATACCTTGCTTAAACCCCTATACTATGCCATAAATACCTATAGCGCCATATAGGTAAAATTAAAGAAATTAGTAGATTATTACACTAAAGTAGGCCGTGTAGTGGCAGTTAAGAATATCCACTACCCCATATCTTCCCGTAGGTGTCGTAAAAGGCGACAGAGGGAAACAGGCAGGAGATGGGCAGCAGCATCCTCCTGATAACAGCAATATCACAATAAGAAAAAACACTGCGGTTGCCAACCTGCTCGCCAAGCGTGGCAATTATGGCAATATACCACCCAATTAATAAAGTTACGAAGAGACAGCCCCCAGTCCCCAGCGGCCCCGCCATTCCTGGATACGGTGGCGACCATGGTAACGGCGGGGCTGGGGATGCTAAGAATCTCCGGTGGAGGTTCGGTTGCCACCTACAACGACTGGCCTGGCAACTTATAACGCACGCACCCTGAGGACTGACAAGAAGATCCTGGAGCTGGAAGAAGAAATAGACAAGTTGCGCTGGAATATTATAGGATTATCGGAGGTCCGAAGAGAGGGGGAGGACACGGTAATCCTCGAATCCGGCAACTTGTTCTATCACCGGGAGGGCGACCATCTGTCCCAAGGAGTTTCGGATTTATCGTCCACAAGTCTCTCGTTAACAACGTTGTAAAGATTGGGAGTGTGTCGACGAGGGTTGCGTACCTTATACTCAGAATCACCAAACGGTATTTGTGAAGGTTTACGCACCAACCTCGGCACACCCCGATGAGGAGGTGGAGGAAATGTATGAGGATATCTCTAGAGCCATGCATTCCTCCAAAACCCACTATACGGTGTTAATGGGAGACTTCAACGCAAAACTAGGCACAAGAGAGAACGGTGAGCTGAAAGTAGGGAAATTTGGAATAGGGCAACGGAACCCAAAGGGCCAGCAGCTGGCTGACTTCATGGAGAAAGAGGGACTCTTTATGATGAACTTTTTCTTCCAGAAGCGGCCCCACAGGAAGTGGATCTGGTCGAGCCCCGACGGTTCGACAAAAAATGAGATTGACTTCATTATGACGAACAGACGACAACTGTTCAGTGATGTCTCAGTAATCGCGAGGATAAAAACTGGTAGCGATCACCGAATGGTTAGAGGCACACTGAACCTAAACGTTAAGTTGGAGAGGTCTCGTCTAATGAAGTCAACGCTCCGTCCCCCTAGTGCTCTAGTCCAAAGTCCCGAAACCATTCAGCTCGAGTTACAAAACCGTTTTCAGTGCCTAGAAGACTGCAATGAAGTGCACGATATGAATGATAAGCTCGTGGAAACTGACCATGCGGTCGGAGCTAAGTTCTGCAAGACCCGCCGCAGAAGAACACAAAAACTCTCCGATCACACTCTTAATTTCATGGCTGTTAGACGGGAAATGAAGCTGCAGTCTTCAACAGATTTGACAGCATACAGGCAATTGAACAGACAGATCTCTAAATGCGGTGGGACTTACGAAGCTTGTATTGAAGAAGCGATCGAGCGGAACCAAGGCTCCAAAGTCTTTGCCAGAGATCTATTTGCCAGAAAGAGCCAACTGACAAAGCTGAAGACCGAGTGTGGCAGCATCGTTTCCGAGACACCTGAGATTTGAGTGAGATTGAGAGGTTCTATGGGCAGCTGTATATGTCATCGTTAGACCCACACGCAAGTGTGAGTAACGATCCAAGAGCGAGTCTTATCCGACACTATTCCAAAGATATCCCGGACGTCAGTCTGAGCGAGATTAGAATGGCTCTCCAGCACCTTAAAAACGGCAACGCCCCGGGTGAGGATGGAATTACAGCGGGGCTTCTGAAAGCGGGTGGAAAACCGGTACTTGAAGTCCTTCAGAAGCTCTTTAATTCCGTCCTCCATGGTGGCACTACTCCGGAGGCGTGGAGCAGAAGTGCGGTGGTCTTGTTCTTCAAGAAAGGCGACAACGCTCTCTTGAAGAACTACAGACCGATTTCCCTTCTGAGCTGCGTCCACGTGCTGTTTTCGAGAGTCATTACGAATCGTCTCGCACGCAACTCGACGACCTCCAGCCTCCCGAACAAGCCGGTTTCCGAAAAGGCTTTAGTACCATAGACCACATACACACCCTTCGGCAAATTGTACAGAAGACAGAAGAGTACAATCTGCCACTTTGCCTTGCGTATGTGGACTATGAGAAAGCCTTTAATTCCATCGAAATTTGGGCGGTGCTACAGTCCCTTCAGCGGTGCCAAGTTGACTGTCGGTATATCGAAGTGCTGAAGTGTTTGTACAGTAGGGCTACGATGGCTATCCGAGTACAAAATCAGAGTACGAAACCTGTCCAGCTGCAGAGAGGTGTAAGACTGGGTGACGTTATAACCCCGAAACTCTTCACCGCTGTATTGGAAGACGTTTTCAAGCTACTGGACTGGAAAGAATACGGTATTAACATCAATGGTGAGTACATCACTCACGTTTGATTTGCCGACGATATAGTCCTTATGGCAGGATCGCTGGAGGACCTAAGCACTATGCTCAATGACCTCAATAGTGCCTCCCAACGGATAGGTCTTAAGATAAACATGGACAAAACAAAAATCATGTTTAATGTCCATGTCACACCTATGCCGGTAGTTGTTGGGAGCACTGAGCTCAAAGTTGTTGACGAATATGTTTAACTGGGACAAATAGTCCGACTAGGTAAGTCCAACTTGACCGAGAGGTCAATCGACGGATTGAACTTGGTTGGGCAGCGTTCGGGAAATTACGGCACATCTTCTCGTCAGGTATACCTCAAAACTTGAAAACGAAACTGTACAACCAGTGCGTGTTGCCAGTGATGACCTATGGAACTGAGACGTGGTCCTTCACTGCTGGCCAGATGAGGAAGCTCAAGGTCGCTCAGCAAGCTATGGAGAGGGCTATGCTCGGGGTTTCTCTGTGTAATTAACTTATAAATGACGATATCCGCAGTAGAACCAGAGTGGCCGACATAGCTCAACGGATTAGTAAGCTAAAGTGGCAATGGGCCGGCCATGTAGCTCGAAGAACCGATAACCGATGGGGAAAAAAGGTTCTCGAGTGGCGGCCTCGTACCGGCGGACGAAGTGTAGGGCTTCCCCCCACTAGATGGAGTGACGACCTGGTAAGACATGCAGGAAGTCGATGGATGCAGGTGGCTCAGGACCGTGCTTTGTAGCATTCCTTGGGGGAGGCCTATGTTTAGCAGTGGACTTGTGAAGGACTGTAATGATGATGATAATGATTACGATATTTAGATAATAAAGGATAAAAGTACAAAGAAAAAAAAAAAACAAGTTTCGATGGGGTCAAAGGCTTTCTCATAGTCCACAAATGCAAGACACAGGGGCTGATTATACACTGTTGTCTTCTGTATTCTTTGCCGCACTGTGTGAATGTGGTCTATAGTGCCAAATCCACCTAGAAACCCTGCCTGTTCTGCAGGCTAAAAGTCGTCGAGTCTTCGTGCGAGTTTATTTGTGATGACCCTTGAAAATAACTATAGATGTGGTTCAGAAGCGAGATGGGTCGATAATTTTTCAGCATAGTCTTGTCTCCTTTCTTGTGAAACAAAACTGTAATGCTTCCGCTACACGCCTTTGGAGTTTTCCCATCTCGTAAGACGTAGTTTAAAACACGGCAGAGCTCTTTTAGCAAGGGTTGACTCTCAGCCTTTAAGAGCTCTGCTGTAACTCTATCTTCTCCAAGGGCTTTTCCATTTTTAGGTTGGCCGAGGGCCAGCTCAATCTCCCCAAGACAGATGTTTGGCAGCTCGTCGGTGTAGTGGCGGGTCAGCGTGGCTCTGGGATCATCGCATTTAGGGTCAGGTTGTGGCTTATGTGAGACATATAGTTAGCCATAATAGTTTTAGATCTCAGAGAGAACTTCAGGACTCAGGAGAACGTGAGGACTTTGCCATCATGCGTCCGCAATCTTGTGATGTGACGTCTCCCAAGCTCCTGAGCAAAGACTTCCCTTGTTTCGCTCTATTGCCGCTTGTATCGCAATTGCATTAGAGCGATGCAAGTCCCGCCTCACAGCTTTCCTCACAAGCTTGGTTAGTGTCACCTGTTCCGATGGTGTTGCTGTTGTTAACTCACGTCTTCTTTTCATAATCTGAAGTGTCTCATCTGAGAACTTCAACTTTAGGCCTATACGTTGCTAGCCACAAAACCTGCTGCCCTCATCTCTTAAGAACTTGATCACGCTGATAAGGTCCTCGTCAATATCCAACATGGTTCTCAAGGCATCGAATCGGTTTTTAAGGTCTAGCTGGAAGCGTTGGGAGCCAGTTACGGTTTGAAGCAGATATGGTCGAAGGAACTTTATCAATCGCGACCTTTCAAGCGTAAAATCGATATTCAGAGTGCCTCGGACAAGGCGGTTCTTGCTTCCGGTATTGAATTTGTTGATCACTGAGACATCTCTGAATATGTGCCTTTTGTCCGTCATGATGAAGTCGTTTTTTGTAATGTTATCGGGGCTGCGCCAGGTCTACTTCCTTTGGGGCTTCTTCTCGAAAAACTAATTTATCAGAAATCCCCCCTTTCTCGAGGAAGTTGACCAGCATTTATCCCTGTGAGTTTTGCTTCCAAAACCGTGGGGTCCCAAAATCGATTTGACCCGATTTGCCCACTGTAGTGTATGCAAATACACTAACTTGTCTCGAGCGCATACGTCACGATGTGCGGGTAACGAATCTATCCGACAGCCGGCCCGGTAACACGTGTGGTGGTGTGTTGGCGAGCCAAGATAAGTTCATAAACAGCGAACAATACATGTGACAACGAGAAAAACGGTAAGTACTTTTGTTGAAATAAAAAGGAAAATAGAAATAAATAAGTCTCTAGAAAGTCATTAACTTATTATTTTTAATAATTATGACCAGAAATTTTGTACACAATGTAATTTTATGATGGTTTACGATGTAATTTTGTGACATTACTGTAATATTTAATGTGAATATTACTGTGGTATTACACGATAATTATATTATGTAAATGTATTACATTGAACCTCGTTGATGTATCCATTTGAGGGTAAAAGGTTAATAAAAGTACTTCTAATTTTATTTTGGACCTTATAAAGTATTCAAGTGAAGTGACATGAGCTTAGAGGCTGTGCTAATATTCAGACGACCCTATAAGATTACCTAAGGAATCAGATATATTTTTAACAAACGATATTGAACGCATTTTAGACTATGTATGTGATTAGAGCTTAACTACCCGAATGGATGTTTGAAATGTAAAGGCATATTCGCACTATAAATGCATATAATTGCACATTACCGACCTTAAAATTAATTGTATATAATAAATTATACATAATATATATTCATTTAAATTTTTATATTATATTATCGTAATATCATAATTATCATAATTTAATTTCAAATTCTGTCGAGTTGTAAATACCTCGAAAATTATTTGTGCCTTGATTATTATACTGAATAGTAAGGTCACCCATTCATGCGTATTATGCGGTGCCAGGTTCTCTGTCGGATCGATTCTGACAAATGTTTAACAAATTAAATTTATGAAGTTTAACAAATGCTTTCTTCGATTCCAATCCATGATAGGCGTGTTATAAATTTCAACTAAATCTATTTTGTCAAAAATGGTAAACAATATTACAGCAGGTAACACCTGGCCATTAAATTGGCACAAATCAAACCAGTACTTATAAAATAATAGCAGCGTAGCTGGTCATTAAATTGACATTGATCATGATAGTTTAGCAGCGTAGCTGGTCATTAAATTGACACTGATCACAATATTTTAGCAGTATAGCTGGTCATTAAATTGACACTGATCACAATATATTAGCAGCATACCTGGTCATTTAATTGACATTGTAGTGGTGTGTTCTAACAGAATACCCCTATGGATAAGTACAAGCAAAGTGCTTGAATTTTGAATCATTTGGTTTCAGGTAGTCCCACTAGTAAAGAATTTAGAATATTGAAATTTCAACATGTCGCAACTCATACTGGAGAAATTTGATTGTGATGGGGAACCTACATCTGTAGGTACTAGATGGGAGCGCTGGAAACGTGCACTCTTTATTTACCTTAAGGCATCTGGTATAGAAAAGAGTGAGAAAAAGAGAGCATGTTTGTTACATTTTGGCGGACTTGAATTGCAAGAAATCTTTTATAATATCCCTGATGCCGCCGTAATACCGGCTGAAGGGGTTGATGGTTTTCATATAGCTATAGAAAAACTGGATGCATTTTTTGCACCAAAACAGAGTAAGGTGTATGAACACCATCTATTTCGGTTGATTAAACAAGAACAAAATGAAAAATTCGATAAATTCTTAATATGATTAAGACAACAAGCAAATAAATGTGAATTTAAAGATGAGGATGATCAAATGATTGACCAAATAACAGAGAAATGTTCCTCTAGGGAACTTAGAAAGAAAATACTACAAACAGGAGATTCAATAACTTTACGTAATATTGTGGTAGAAGCAAATGCTCTCGAAGCAGTTAATCGACAGATGGAGGAATTTGGAAGTAGTGGAGTAAATCAAGAGATTAATAAAGTGGATGTAAGTCAAAAAGAGGGAGACAACAACAAAAACAAACAATTGAATGCGGTAGGTGTGGGCGTTCAAGACACTGTTTGAAATGTGGATTAAGAAGACATTTTAGACAATATTGTAAAACAAGACAACCATTGAAAAGGAAACACCAAGCAAGTAAAAACAACAATAATGACAATTATTATCGTAAGAAATATAAAACGAATCATCAAAGAGTAGGTGCTAATCAAGTGGATCAAAAAGAAAAGGATGATATACAATACGTTTTTGGAATCGATGAGGATAGCGAGTTGGAATGCAACATTGGTGGGGTAAAAGTCAAAATGCTTGTAGATTCCGGGTGTAAATGTAATTTGATTACAGGTCAAACATGGCAAAAAATGAAAAACGACCAAGTACTGGTACGTAAACAAAATCAGAATCATAATAAAACATTTTTCGGGTAGGGAAGTATCAAACCACTACATGTGATAGGATCTTAAGAGGCAAATTTACAAATAGAAGACAGATCGGAAAACGCTTCTTTTACATTATTGCTGACGGCACAAGGAATTTACTGGGTAAAGATACAGCTACTTCTATGGGTGTACTTAAAATTGGATTACCAGTAAACCAAATGGAAACAATAACGTCATTTCCGAGGTTTAAAGACGTGTTAATCGAAATACCGATAGATAACAAGGTGCAACCAGTTTCTCAACCCTATAGGGGAATTCATATACCACTAGAAGAAAAAATAAACAATAAAATAAAAGAACTAATTGAAAGAGATATTATTGAAAAAGTTCACAGCTCTTCAAAGAGGATCTCTCCAATAGTCCCTGTATTAAAAGATAATGGAGAGGTCCGTCTCTGTGTAGATATGAGACGAGCAAATATGGCTATCTTAAGAGAAAACCACCCATTACCAACTATGGACAAGTTATTACCTAAAATAAAAAAATAACTAAGCAAGCTTGACATTAAAGATGCATTTCACCAGATTGAGATACATCCAGACTCCAGATGTATTACCACTTTTATTACCAGCAAAGGTCTATTCAGGTATAAGCGGTTAATGCTTAGAATTGCATGTGCTCCCGAAATATTTCGGAAAACTTTAGAGCGTATATTACTAAGATGTGAGGGACAAATCAATTTCATAGATGACATATTACTTTATGGAAAAGATGTAGAAGAGCATGATCGAAGATTAAAAAGTCTGTTAAAAACTTTACAGGAAAATAATGTGGTCCTAAAGAAAGACAAATGTCAGTTTAAAGTAAGAAAAGTGCAGTTTCTAGGAAATGAACTATCAGACGAAGGTATCAAGCCATTAGCAAAATATGTATCAACTATCCAAGAATTTCTATTTCTTACGAATATAGGAGAGCTTCAGAGTTTTTTGGGACTTATAAACTTCATTGGGAAATGGATAACGAATTCAGCAACTGTAACGGAGCCCCTAAAAATTATTAAGAAATAAGCAGGGGAAAGTATCAGAGTTAAAAGAACTATGGGGAATTAAGCAGGAGACCGCCTTTAACAAACTAAAATCTGCACATTCTACAATTCCTACTCTAGGATATTACGACGTTAAGGATCGCACTGTGGTCATAGCACATGGAAAACTTCTCAAAGGATAAACCGGAATCTGACATACACCAAATTGTAGATGGTACAAGACCTGTAGCTGTCACATTGAAGGATATTATAGAGTGTTCAAAAGAAGATCAAGAAATACTAAAGGTGAGAGAAGGCTTGTACAATAATAAATGGGATGAAGGAGTAAGAAAATACAAAAATTTTCAAAACGAGCTATGTTTTTATGAGGGAATTTTATTAAGAGGGTTCAAAATAGTAATCCCTAAGAAACTACGCAGCCAGGTTCTAACAGCAGCTCATGAAGGACATCCAGGGATAGTATTAATGAAGGCCAGGCTAAGAACCAAAGTATGGTGGCCAAGGTACGATAAGGACACCGAGAACTTGGTGAAGTCTTGTAAAAGCTGCACCCTTATGTCGGCACCAAATCCTCCGAATCCACTAAAACGAAGAGAATTATGACCTTATGAGCCGTGGGTGGACATAGCTATCGACCTGATGGGTCCTCTACCAAGCGGTGATTATATATTAGTTGTTGTAGACTACTTCAGTCGGTATAAAGAAGTGAAGTTATGTCGCAAGATCACCAGTGGAGAGATCATACAAAATCTCAAAGAAATTTTCAGTCGACTGCGTAACCCGATGACAATAACTGCTGATAATAGAAGGCAGTTCTGCAGTGAAGATTTTAAATCATTCTGCACTGAAAGAAATATTATTTTGCATATTACAATACCCTACTGGCCTCAGCAAAATGGGGAAGTTGAGCGTCAGAATCGAGATATTTTAAAACGCCTTAAAATATGTCAAGTCGAGAAAAAGAACTGGCAGGAGGGTTTGTTGGTTTTTTTGCTGTGGCAACCCTAGTGATAAGTTGTAAAAGTAATTGGTCCCGATAAATTTTAATAATTTAAATATTGTAAATTCATAATATCCACCTCAATTTTTAGTGCCCCTGTGGTATCAGCGTCGACAAGTTTGGGCTCCACGGACTTTCTTGTAAGAAAAGTGCTGGTAGGTTTTCACGGCACGGTTCTTTTGTGGTGATCGGACCAATAGTAACAACTGTCTCGTTACAATATCTCTTTATTACTCCTTACTTAACCTAGGTGTAGATGTATTTATTACACTACTGGGAGGAGGAAGCCACATACCACTACACCTCCCCCGATACTTAAAAAAAAAGAAATGTCTTGTATTTACTTTTTTTTTTACATTTTATGTTGTTGATTCTTATAACAAAAATGATTTCTGATTACATTTACATTACATTGTACTAAATACTTGTCATCTAATGCTGTTATCAAGAATATGAACATAAAATGAAATATTTAAATATAATATTATATCAACCCTGAATCTTATAACATAATAATACATTTAATATTGAACATTAAAATAAAATACAATGTTAGACATGGATAAGTGGTAAGATAAAATAGTTAAAAATATAAAATTGATTTTATATAAAAAAGAGATTATAACCTCATGATCATGATCAGATTATACATATTATTAAGTCAGTCCAGGATACGCATGCGATTTTATTTCGTTTACCTTTTTGTTTTGTACGTCATTAACCTGTCGTATTTTTGGTACTAACCAACGTTACAACAACACGTTAGCACGAACTTATCACATATCATATCATACCATATATTAAAAAATTATTTTCTCTCAGATTTATTACATAAACTATAGTTCCTCGTTTAATCTATACTTCTCTTTTTTTGAATCCCCAGTTTTATATTTTCACGGGTCTACAGCCGTGTAATTATTTTTATTTATTTATTTATTTTTATATATGGAGCGCTCGGATCACTCCCACATTTAAAAAAATTTTCTTTAATTCTTGGTTAACCCTTTTATAATTATTATTTCTTATATTTATTTATTAGCGTTACACACTAACCTTCACGCAGACATCTCGCGTACAGTATGATCAAGTATACTCATATATATCGTTTTGCATTTAACTTGACATCATATTATATTATGTACTTTTATCCCATCCAAAACCTTGATGTTTACGAAAGTTCTCATTGACTTTTAGAATTTACATAATACTCGGTTGCGCACCCGACTATCACTGAAATAACTAATTATCTACCAGATCTTGTGCTTTACCTATTAACATTCCAACATTTTTTCATTGAAATAAGTTAATATTTGAATTTACTTAACCACTGTGTATAAAACACTCACTGAATTTATTTTTATCAGTCAAATCTCTCAATAAATTATACAATTGCCATTCAACACAAAACTTCAAGTATCTCTTAACCCGTCTTATCACATTAGTGAAATAAAAGAAAAAACTTACCAAGGAATTGTTACAAGTGCTAGAAATAGGCTATATGATCTACCTAGATGATCATATAATATTAAAATATTCGAATCAAAATGCAAAACTGATCTACATTTTCTTAAAAGATCTCGACCGATGATACCATTCGCCATAATTGGTAACGAATTAAAAATATAAAACTTGTGCTCAATTAGATCGCTTGTGTTCTTACAGCGCGAGCGATTCATGTTTATTATGAATGCCGTTTCCATATACGCTTCTGGAATCTTTTGCTGTATGAGATTCAGTATTAAGTTTAACAAAACAATCTGTTATTAAAAACTATTTGAAAATATTTTTAATACAATGATTCAAGATACTATTTTTTTTTTTTTACACTTTGTATTATTTTATAAATAACTGTGTAAACGTCTACTTAATGTACCGATATACTTTATTTGAGTATAATATAATATGATATTTTATTTATAAGTGAAATGTTTGCTTAAAACTTTATTTTATTTGAAGTTTTCCACTAATGAATATGTTAAGTTGGTGATTAACGATACATAAACTCAATCCGCATTTAATCGCATCCGAATAACCTTAAAAAATTAATCGGTTATTAGGTTTTCCAAATTCTCAGCTGATTAGGCTTTTTTTTTGTGGATATGCTAACCTCCGATAATTTTCTTACCTATTTCCCAACTTTTACCCATGTATTATTTCTTTCAATAGTTTCATTTATAATTGCGTATTCTGTAACTTAGCCATATATTTTTTCACGTCTTTTACAAATTTATATCATATAAGTAGTCTCTTATATCATTTAGGTACATCATTTGCTGTCAGAAAGAGGCTCACAATGAATTAATTAATTGTATACTTAATAGGGTTTCAAAATCGTTATAAAGAAATTATTTTCATGTACTACATAAATAAGTTAGATATTAAAACTATTTTCCTGGAAAATAATGGATTATAAAATTAAAAGCTTATGATTTTATAGTACAATCAATATAAAAGCGAAAAAAAAAATTTACATTTCATATTAAGACTAACAGAACAAAGAAGAGAAGAAGCATTGTTATCATTATCATTAATATTGCAACAGCCAGATCAAAATACAAGTTGCAAATCCCAGCCGCGTAAGCGATTTGTGACACTATTGTTTTAAATTCAAAGTACGTTTATGGGAACGTTTGCGATTTCATCGTATGACATAGGCACCTAATTTCAACAAAACTTACAAAATATTTTATTATGAATATACTTAACATGTATCTGAAAATTATAGTATTAAACACTTTTTTATTAATGTAGTTAAGATTATTACATTGCATTGTTATAATACTATTACATACATTATCAAGTATTTATAATAGGTATATGCTATTTGTCATTAATAGTCGAAACGCATTATTACCCTTCTTAAGATTTCATGACTTCTAAGTGTAGTATGTTTATCTTATTTGAAACATAAATAAAAAAAATAGGCTATTACACAAATATAAGTTTGTATAGCAAAATATATGTTGTATTTGTTGTTATAAGTATTTTAAGTATATATAATAACATAATTTTTGGAATAAAAGAAAAAAAAACTATTACACTATGAAACTTATAATAATAGCGATCCGATACTGTTTCGACGTGATTTTAATAAGCAATATATAAACCAAATTTAGTTCAAAATTTTACAAATTTTACATAAACAAATAATTTTATGTTTTCTTTGTTTACTAATAAAGAAATTTAGGGTAGAGTTATTGAAATTATGAAACAATTATGTAAATTGATATAAAATATATCTTAGCGAAAATGTATATTTATTAGATTTTTACGTGTGGTTGTTTTTAGATTTAAGTGGGGATCCCTTATTACCTCATTTCAATTGTTCTCATGTCCTTGCATGTTATATATTTTCATACTAACACTACTCTCATATCCTATGTTTTCTTTATCAGGCCTTTTTATTTATTTTTATTTTTCATATTTCTTGTACGTACTTTTTTTTTAAATTATTTATGACCTTAGCTAGCTTTATTAATTTGATATCGGGAATCGGGTTTTAATTCACTTTATTTATATTTAACTTCATGATATATATCACGCGGGTACTTTATACATATGGGCCCCCATTTACTTGGGTATTATATTACGTTTTCATTACATTCATTTTATTTTATTGGTACATAAACTTTTAAATCATACTATATCAAGGTAAAACTGTACCTTGGGTTGTGCACAACCTTGAGGTCTACGTTTAAGTCATTTTAAAAGGACTCCACAATTGTCACTGAGGAAAATTAAGTTCACACTATGATCCAATGAAGGATGTGACCTCTATATACCATTACCAAGGGTAACAAATTTAAGACTTCTCTGGTCCCCAACAGTACTAATATGAGTAAACTCGTTCACATCACTTGTACTGAAGGTATTGTTCCTAGTACCCGTTACTTCGATTTTATCATCCAATAATGGAAACATACCCTGCTCGAGGACTATATGCTACACCAGTGATGGACGTTCCGTATCTCTCCAATATTTATTTATCAAGGTCAACTTTTGTTTTATTTCTATTCTCTTCATAAATCTTATTTCCTTCTTTATCTTTATAGTACCTGTTGTTATCTACTTGACTGTATCGGTAACTTTATATACTTTCATGCTCCACTTCCATATAATAACTTGCATAATCTCGCTCATAATGGATTCAATACCAGTAGTTTAAGCATCATCAAATATTTGGGTGATCAGTCCAATATTGACGAAACTTAGCAATTCAATCATTCGTATTCACACTTTGAACATCCCTTCTCTCACTCCTCACACCTTTTAAATATATACTTTTTATATTGTACAAATATAAGGTAATATATTTGCCAGTCAATTTTTATGTCCTTGTTTAACTTTTGTTAAGAAACATTATTATTAAGACCTATTTTAATTATTATATTCCTTATTACATAAAATGATAGTTTTAAGTATTTTCTAACTGACACAAGTTACATCGCTTATAGTTATATTACTTTTTACTTATATCGAAAATGTATTAGCTTTAATAATACATTTAATTTACATATAAAAAGTAGGATTGCTAGAACTATGATATTTAAGAAATCGTATATCTACAGAAAAACCGGTAATCACTATTTCATTACAGCTAACAAGTTTGTATAAACAAAACATTAATATATTTAAATATTGAAAAGAACAATTTAGATTTTAAGTAGGTAATATTAATATTTTTAAGTAATTATTGTAAGTAATATTAACTATAAGATTATTTATTAAAGGTTATATAATATATATTTATATATAATAATAAAGTTACTTTAAGCTTTCCATACCTTTAGAAAAGAAGAAAATGATTATAACTTATAATAATTACGATTTTTTTTATAAAACCCTTTTCAAAATTGTATACATTTAAATAAAAATACTATAAAAATTGGGTTAAATTTAAAAATATATTTGCTTTAACACGAACCTGTTCATCGTAAAATGTATGTTTTTTAGAAAACAATATCTACTAAAATATTATAAATTGTTAAAATCTGACAAATATTTTCTAGTTACTTGTAAATACCGTACATTTAATATTTAATGCGTTACTTTTTATTTAATATAGTCTAAAACATAATAAAATAATTAAATATAATGTATAAAATAACGCTGATGCAATGTTACCTCTTATATATCTTCTTTTTTCTTTTCGGTTCACTTTTCATATTTTACTGGACAAAGCTCGCTGAAATACAACCGTTTTTTTTAAAATTAATCTGTTGTTTCTTGAATTTTGTTCTTCGGTCATTATATAAAAAAAAAAAAATCCACATTTTATTTTCCTCATTCTTCGTTAGTTGTCTTCATAGATATATTTTAAATTTTCAGTCAGCTTCTATAAAATTCTTATTGTGTTATTGTGGCCCTTCTTGAATCATATTTATTTATTTTCCGTCACGTCCGGTATTACGTCGATTCCGTTATAATATTACTTTATTGTCAATCATTTTACTCATGTTTTCATTATTTAATTTAACAATATTTATTCCCACCTTTAATTTTAATAGCCCGGCGGTGCGCTTGCATTGTCGCAGCGCACCGCCTGGCAGGGTCGCCATGTGGTGATCGGACCAATAGTAACAACTGTCTCGTTACAATATCTCTTTATTACTGCTTACTTAACCTAGGTGTAGATGTATTTATTACACTACTGGGAGGAGGAAGCCACATACCACTACACTGAACGATGTCATCCGAAGGGCTCTTGTCTCTATAAATGTTCCTCGGTTTTAGAGCCTTGTGGAATATTTAGAGACGATGGCAGGAGACCTGACGGTATGACATTGGTCCCTGGGAGAGGTAAAGCCCTAGTGTGGGATGCTACTTGCGTAGACACTTTGCCGGCCTCTCATCTCAGGGGTACCTCGTTTAGAGCCGGGGCGGCATCAGAGGCAGCTGAACTGAGTAAGTGGCGCAAATATGAGTCTCTGAGAGATCACTACATATTTGTGCCATTTTCTGTAGAGACTATCGGTCCGTGGGGTCCACGTGCGGTGAAGTTCTTAAAGGAACTCCATCCGCGGCTGGTCGTTGCTGCTGGTGATAAGAGGGCTGGCTCTTTTCTCGCTCAAAGGCTAAGTATAGCCATTCAGCGGGGAAACGCAGCCAGCGTTCTTGGCACGATACCGCGTGGAGTAGGACTGTTTGATAATTAAATTACTAGTTTTAGTTTTTTTTTTTATTATAGTTTTTAATATTGTATATAATAAAATATTGTATATTATTTTATGTTACAGTTAATAATTACTGCCGCTTTGTATTTAAAATTTAAGAAAGTCGGTACATAAATATTATAACAACATTTTGGTGTTGGAACAAAATGGTATGGTAACGAACATTGTTTTAAAATCATTGTAATTCTTATTTCATATCATTCCTTTTATAAATTAAAGATCTATTCCATAGACATAGAATATACTAGCGTATAGACCACCTGACAGCCCGAAAACGCGTGACCGATTTTGATTTGTCATTGTGTGCGTTAGCTAGTGATGTATATTTTACTTAAAAGGCCTATCGAAAATGATTATTAAGGAAGCGGTAAAAAGATTATAAAAAGATTAGTGCATGAAGTTGAATAACTTCAAAATTAACTGAATTTTACCATGATAGTTCTAAAATAATTAAAAAATATTCATATAACATGTTCCTGGTAATAAGCTGAACCTACCTGCCTTTTGTTGGATTTTAATTCAAATGTATTAAATCCCAGGTGACTTTACCGAAAAACTTTAAAAAAAACTCCCCAATAATCAGATCAGAATGTTGTATTTTCGAGCTATGATCTTTGGAGAAAAATATTTACTGCCATGGGCAGTTTCCCCGGAATTTATTTTTTAACATATTGCTAATATAAACAGGTAGATACTTAACTAAGTATATACCTATTTATATTTTATATAATGTTTTGATGGGGAAACAAAAACGGGGACACGGAGTACATAATGGCTGCTTTATTTTTCATATAAGTGTTACTTGTGATAATTACAAACATTTAATAATTAATAATTAAATAGATTATAGAAGTTTATTTTAACATTCGACTTAAGTATGAATGTAAACTTAATAATTTAAGGAAGGAAACTTGTAGGAATCAGTTAAATAAGATTGCTCTGTTTAAAGGCCAATATGTTTATGAGGCTTCATCATGCTTCATGTTTATATTCTTTCATCTGTCCTGAAAAGTATAAAGTAATAATAAACTTATTATCATTTTAGCTGCATGAATTTTAAAACATAATGATCTTAACACAGTAAAGTGTACTAAGTGTCTGAGGATACAGATGCACTCTCTATTCTCTCAATCTCGGTATGTTAAGAAAATGGTCACTCATTCATGGACTGACCGCGGCAAGTGCAACAATTTCGCAGATCTATTGATCTGCGCAGCTATTACTTAACTACGAGTTCCTCTTCTCTACGACTAACACTGTAGGGGATGAACCACGCTATTTAAGCCCTCGCGACAATGTCGTCGGCCATCAAGCATGAATCGGGCATTGACCGTTGTGAGTATCAAATACTATGAAATTTATACTATCACGTCTCATGCGCGGTCGTCTAGTAGCGCTTGAGGAGCATTACTAAATATCTATACCTAACTAAGCTAAAAGTTTTATTGTTATGATTTGGGAATATAATCAGAAGTTCCGAAGCTCAGCTCAATCCCTTGGGGAAAATAGCATGATATTATGAATATTGTACTAGTGTGACCGTGAGGCTGTGCGGTTGGTTAAGCAAGGTTATACATTTATTTTGGTTGATAAATAGATACATAGTTGGGTTCATAATGGCTTAAAGAGTATAATCTCAAGATTTTTTTTGTCTTTAATGTACAGTTTTATAATGTATGAAAATCTGTCTCTATATTTATCTAATGCTTTGAAAGTTATATTTTTGAAGTCTTATTATAACAATATTTTACTTACTGGTACAAATAATGTGAAATGACTCCTTTATTGAATTAAACTACTTTACGGATTATATCGCGTTTAATTAACTTATTTTATTAATTCCGACGTTTCGGTGCTTTACAGCACCATGGTCACGGGGACTGAGGTGATTGACGTCCCAATGTCAAAGTTAATCCGGAGTACCTTCAGCTTTTTAATTATTAATTTTGGTCCGATCTACGCAGAATGAACTAACTATGTCTTGAAGTCTTGCAGTGGTATGCTTGGTTTAGTTTAATTTTATTAATTACAGGATCCCAAGCAGGTGGTAGTACCAGCCTCCTCTCTATTGAAATTAGGATGTTTTTAATTTCAATAGCCTCACGTATCATCCTTGGCAGGAATCGATGTTCTTTCGCAGAATCTGTGGTTTATCAAATCTAATGTAATGGCGGGGCCGTCTAGGATATGATCACAAACTGCAGACTTCCTGACTTGACCTCCGACTTGACCTGCAGACCTCCCGACTTCCAGACTTTGTGATCATATCTAGACGGCTCCCGCCATTACATAAGATTTGATAAACCACAGATTCTCGCGAAAGAACATCGATTCCTGCCAAGGATGATACGTGAGGCTATTGAAATTAAAAACATCCTAATTTCAATAGAGAGGAGGCTGGTACTACCACCTGCTTGGGATCCTGTAATTAATAAAATTAAAACTAAACCAAGCATACCACTGCAAGACTTCAAGACATAGTTAGTTCATTCTGCGTAGATCGGACCAAAATTAATAATTAAAAGCTGAAGGTACTCCGGATTAACTTTGACATTGGGACGTCAATCACCTCAGTCCCCATGACCATGGGTGCTGTAAAGCACCCGAAACGTCGGGAATTAATAAAATAAGTTAATTAAACGCGATATAATCCGTAAAAGTAGTTTAATTCAATGTGTAGTGTTCGCGTAAATATAAGAAATCATTATAACTCCTTTTAATAAAATTGTTTTATTTTACTTTTTCTTTATACTTCTCAAGAAAATGTTTGCTGCAAATTGTTGAGTTCTTCTTGCATTCCAACCAACCCGTCCAATGAAACTTAACCAATTTTTCTAATTATAGAATCCGGAGGGAATCTGCTTGAAAAACGGAAAAATAAAATTATAGTTTAGAACGCAAACCGAGGATTTATTTTCTTGTTGTGTAGGCAAGTCTATCGATTCATTATAAACATTCAAGATAAATATCGACATTAATTTTGATATAGTTGAGTCAATCCCTAGCGTACATGTAAAATATTTTGTATAAAAATCTATTTACCAAATTCATGCAAATTATCAACAACGTGACTTTTTTCTTTGCAAAATATCAAAATTAACAAAATAATTGAATATATTCTATATTTTAAACAGTATGTAACATAAATTTTAACCAAAAATAAACGCGTCATAACATTGACGACGTCTTGAGAATTTACCTGTGATATGTGAAATTATCAGGATTATTTCTATTATTAACAGCACAGTCACTCACGGAACAATTAACCATTTTGGAAAAAGTTACTTACTAAAAATAACCACTATTATATATATATAACACACTTTAAAAAATTACAAAATATCTCGGAGCTATTTCTTGCGTGCCGAATTGTGCCGACCTGTCATTCAAAATCGGTTACAGAGTCATGAGATTTGGTATCCTTTTCTATCTTGCATTTTTGCCATAAGGAATTTTCTTCTCCCTTGCACACTATGTTGGTCTATACGCTAGTATATTCTAAGTCTATGATCTATTCTATTAATATTACTCGGATTTTTACATTCTTTGCGGGTTTCTTTTCGAATTATTTTAACGATAATTTGATTTGAGATCTGTAAATAGAAAAAAAAAACAACAACAACTCGACATTGGCTTACTCTGCTCCTTCTGTTTTCGATCCTTGTTTTCTTTTATTATTTACAATAAATAGTAAAATGAATACTCGCAACGCCAAGACGCGCCAGATGGAGAACCAACTCCAGCTTGCGCTCCAAGAACTTAAGGCGTTCAAGGAGCAGTGTGAACTGTTGCTTAAGGAAAGGGATGATAATGGAAAAGAAATAGTTAACATAATTGCCAAAAACACACAATTGAAATGTGATATGGTTAAGTTACATACAGAATACACAAGTGTTATAAAAGAAAGAGATCAGCTACAGGAACGGTTAATGAGTTTGACCAATGCAGCAAGGAATATGAGAAGCTCTCAGGTTTATTGCTGCATTGAAGTTACAGTTGAATGAGGCTAATGAGCGAATAACACAATTTAAAACATATATAGATAACCTTAACGCCTCCCAGACTCAAAGCCTGTTCTCTGAGCTTGTGCAATGTAATACTTGAAGAATTTTACAGCAACCTGCAACAATAGATTTGACTGGTGACGACTCTTCCACTTCAGGAAACACAGTAAGGATTAATTGCAGCAAAACCAAATTGAAGAAGTATATAAAAGTTAATAAATACATAAGGAAAGTACAAAATTAATAAAAATAAGATTAATACCAAAAATTATGTTAATTTATGCAAAGAAAAGCATTGATATATGAACTTAAGTTGTATTCAATTGAGGTGGATAACATAAAAATGTTATGAGACTGACGTAGAGTGCCTTAAATCAGAAATATTATCACTTACTAACTCCTTCAAACTGTGTCCAATAAATATAAATCAGCCCAAAACGAAATAAAAGAACACATACTGGCTATGGATAATCTGGTAAAGACATGTAAATATAATGAGGAGCGTTTTGACTCCTTAGTTAAACATCAATGTGAATGTCAGCATTCAATACCAGCTTCTTCAGAGTCGGTGTGCTGATAATATTATACCACCACCAAAACTCTATGACAGTGCCATAGCAGAGGAGCTTAAAATAAAAATGACTCAAATATTAACAAAAATAATATAATTGTGTATAGCGATGACATGAGAAAAATCTAGGCATAACTTTAAATAACTCTTTAAAGGGACAAAAATTACAAATTGCTGCATGCCGGAGCATCTTTTAGTGACATCCTAAATAAAATTATAGTTACTAAATTTTGCCCAAATAGTACAATTATAATTTTTGTTGGTAGAAGAGGCAGTGTAAACAACAAACAGTTATTAAGATATATTGAACAACTTAATAACTTAAATGTACAAAAAATTGTCTTGTTCACACTGCCTTACATACAGGGATTGCCACAGGAAAATAATCTAAGACATAATTTAAATATACAAATGAATAATTTAATATGTAACAATAATTTAAATTTGACATATAATTGTGATAATAATGACAAATTTCATGTAATTGACATAAATAACTTAATAAAAAAGTTTTGGACAAAAGATAGGTATTACCTATCCAAATATAATTTAAGACTGGTAGCAAATATGCTATCTTATTATTTACTTTTTAACTTAGCAAAGTTTTTGGCTACCAAGACTGCTTTTATTGAGCATGATAATCATTTGACATTTAATTTGGAATCAGTTCCAACTAATTTAAATTAGTAAATGCGACAATAGAGGCAATCTCTAGCAATAATAAGAGTTTAATTAATTTTGAATGCAGCCCACAAATAAGTAATAAAAATTGTTTACACCTGGTGCATCAAAATATACAAGGCATGATGGGCAAAGAATTGGAAGTTGAATTGTTTTTAAATAGTAACAATATACATATCCTTTGTATTACTGAACATTGGCTAAAAGATTATAATTTCATGTTTAATTTCAGAAATCACCAGGTGGTCAGTTCCTTCAATAGAGAAAAAGTTTACGTGGTGGCTCCTTAATATTAGCAGATAAATCATTATTATATAAAGAACGTAAAGATATTGTGAGCCTCTCTGTTGAGCGAACTGTAGAAATGGCTTGTGTCGAGCTCGAGCACCTCATTGTTGTAAGTGTTTACAGACCCCCATGTGCTACTTATGACTATTTTGAAAGAATTGTGGAAGAAGTTTTGCTCAAACTTAGTAAACAGAACAAGTCTGTTGTAATATGTGGAGACTTTAACATCAATCTCCTTGAAACTTCTTCCATTAGTATTAAGTTTAGCTCATTGTTTAAATCGTATAATCTTGTTAATTTATTTTTAGAACCAACACGTATTGCTGGGCCTAGTGCAACCTGTATAGATAATATTTTTACAGATATTAAGCCCTTGCATAAATCAATTATTCAAAATTTAAGTTCAGATCACTGTGGACAGTTGGTATCATTGCCTTATATACACAAAAAACAGAAAACTAAGAAAGTTGTGTTTGTTCCAATAAATGACCATCGCTTGGAGAGGTTTAGAAGTAATATAATAAAAAGACTTCCATCACTTTCATTTAAAAATAGTGCTAATTATTTGTATGGTATGTTATTAAAATTATAACTTGTGAATTTAGTACAATATTTACTTCTAAAACTTTCTCTTTTAACAGTCGCAAATCATTTAATGAATGGGCGACAGTAGGAATTATAAAAGTAGGCGAAAGTTATATGAGCTTTATAATGAAAGATCATATAATACTAGTGTTATATTTAGAGATTATGTAAAACATATTCTAAAATATTAAAAAGTGTGCTACACAGCTAAGGCTTTACATTTAAGTAACAAAATTAAAACTGCATCCAACAAAATTAAAATGACCTGGAGAATAATAAATAGTGAAACGGGCAAGGTCAAACCGCACAACTCGGATTTTCAATTGAATATTAACAACAGTTTAACTCGATCTGATCAAGAAGTTGCTATGGCTTTTGAGAAACATTTTACTGATGTTCCTTTTTGACAACAAAATCATTAAATTCTTCTCCTACTGTCGCCGAATCATTGCTTAAACAAAATGTAAAGGCTTGTTCAAATACTTTTAATTTCCATAGAGTATTGCCAAAAGATATCGTTAAATATTTTAAAACAATTGATGTTAAGAAAACGGCAGACTTATGGGGGATTTCCGTTAAAGTTATTTTATCTATAATAGATATAATAGCAACTTATTTAACCACTATATTTAATACAAGCGTCGAATCTGATGTGTTTCTGATTTAATGAAACATAGTAAAGTTACATCTTTATTTAAATCTGGTAGTACATTAGACCCCGCCAATTTTAGACCGATTTCTGTACTACCAACATTTAGTAAAATTTTTGAAAAATAATTTTAGATCAGATCTTAAGTTTCTTTAATATTAATAAATTGCTACATAAAATCAATTCGGTTTTAGAAGGGTCGCTCGACAACTGACGCTGGAGTTGAGCTTATTAAACATATTTTTGTGCACGGGAGAATTCAGAGGATGCTTTGGGTATATTTTGTGACCTTTCCAAGGCCTTCGACTGTGTTCACCATGAGACATTAATCAGGAAGCTACAGTACTATGGTGTCAAGAACACAGCGCTTAAACTTATTATTTCATATTTAAGTAATAGAATGCAGAAAGTTATTATCAATGGTAAAAGTTCTTCCGGGTCACCTGTACTAATGGGTGTCCCTCAGGGCTCGATTCTCGGCCCATTTCTATTTCTGGTATATATTAATGACTTACCTTCCCTTGTAGGGGATAATCATGATATAGTATTATTTGCTGATGATACTTCCTTGATTTTTAAACTTAAATGTCAATCATTTAAATGTGACGAAGTGAATAATGCTATATCAAAATTAGTGCATTGGTTTAACGTTAATAATCTACATTTAAACGGAAATAAAACTAAATGTATTAAATTTACAACAACGAATGTTAAAAATCTTGATACCAATGTGTTTTAAATGGGAAGAACTGAGCCCTGTTGAATCCACTGTTTTTCTTGGCATCACTCTCGACGCAAAGCTTCAGTGGGGCCCCATATATCCAAACTAGCAAGCAGACTAAGTTCTGCAGCCTATGCTGTAAAAAAGATTAGAGGTCTCACTAGTGTCGAGACAGCTAGACTAGTTTATTTCAGTTATTTCCATAGCATAATGTCTTATGGGATTTTGCTATGGGGAAATGCGGCTGATTCAGAAACTATTTTTGTTTTACAGAAGAGGGCCATTAGAGCTATTTACAACCTAAAACCGAGAGAGTCTCTTAGAGATAAATTTAAAGAAATAAATATATTAACTTTGGCCTCTCAGTAAATTTACGAAAATTTAATATATGTTCACAAAATCAAAGGTAGTTTTAGTAAAAAAAGTGATATACATTCTGTAAACACTAGGAACAAGCACAAGCTAGTGATACCAGTTTCTCGACTCCACAAAGTCAGTAATTCATTCTTGGGGCAATGTATACGCTATTACAACAAGGTCCCGGAAAGTGTACAGGCTCTCTCTATTACCAAGTTTAAATGTTTTGTTGTTGAAACTGTATAAAAGGGTTATTATAGTATAAATGAATATATAATTGATAATAACCCCTGGGAATGAGGTGGTCGCTTCCAAGCAGTTTCTAAAATAAATTTTGTACTTAAATAGTTTGTACAACCATTAATGTAAAATTTACTTTTAAAAAAAAAGTCCCGCTGGGTTTCTTGCTGGTTCTTCCCAGGACAGAGGTTTTTTTTCGAACCAGTGGTAAAGTAAATAATGACTTTCAATAAGAATTACACATGTAATCTATATTGAATAAAAAATTATTCTATTCTATTCTATTCTAACTATGAACAATAGTACACCTCATAATGTGACCGGAAAAACTCCAGCGGAACTATTCTTTAAAAGACAGTTCCGTGATAAAATTCCTATGGCTGTAGATATTACTCATGAACTTGAAGACTCTGAAGTCAGGGATAGGGATCATGAAAAGAAAGAAGCGGGAAAGGAATATACAGATAAGAGGAGAGAGGACAAAGAGTGTGATTTAGTACCAGGAGATAAGGTATACACCAAAAACTTTAATAAAAATAATAAATTAAGCTTAAATTACGATCCAGTTCCTCACACGGTGCATCGGAGTGTAGGTGGGGATGTGGATGTTCGTAACGACGAAACGGGACAAGTCTATAGAAGGAATATAGTACATTTAAAGAAATTTGAAGGAAGATGGAGAGTTCTTGGGGATTAGAATAAGGAATTAAATATTGGAAAGAATGACAAAAGAGTAGAAAGTGATGTAGAGGAAATTATAGATTAGGATTATACAAATAAATGATAGTTAAAATTATTAAGATGCTGTAAAAGAAAACAACTCACAAAATATTAATAATTCTTTAATTTAATAGGACTATGTTTACGATGAGTGATTTTCAATAAATAAAACAGTGAAAGTTAAAAAAAGATGTTTTATTAAAAATAACTTTATAAACAATGAGACATACTTTCGAAAAATAGTAAATTAAAACAAGGAAGGGATGTAGTGTATGCAAATATACTAACTTGTCTCGAGCGCATACGTCACGATGTGCAGGTAACGAAAGGGGCAGTCTATCCGACAGCCGGCCCGGTAACACGTGTGGTGGTGTGTTGGCGAGCCAAGATAAGTTCATAAACAGCGAACAATACACCCACCTTGGCATTAAAATCCCTCATAACATCATTGTAGTGGGCCTTAGTGGAGTTATGTAAGGGCCTAAAAATGTCTTCTAAACAGTTTCAACTTCATCGTCCGAATGTGCCGAGGTCAGGGCATTGGGGGATAAAGCTGCTCGCGTCCGTAGGAATAGTAGCGCTAAACGAGCAGCACTACATATTGGTGGTAGGTTGGTCCTCTACTAGTGAGAGGCCCGGCCGAGGGTTAGTTACCACCCACCTGGCAAAGGCATTGTAGCGTTGGGACAATGCGATAAATTAAGACTCACTGATGCAGTTTAATAACTCTCCCTTTACTAATTTGGAGGAGACTTATATAATTGTGACGTAGGTACTTAGGTAGAGGGTAGGGTTTGTGTTACGTGGCTCCAGTTAGAGCCACATGAATGGTATCTTCTTCTATAAATATAATACGATATTACTGAACTAAATAGATATTATTTCTACTCCTTATATGGAGTCTACGTTGAGTGATGATATCATTTAATATTCCAGTTATATGGCTTTGTCATAGTACCTACACCACAACTCCTTCCCTATTTAAAAAAATTTAAAATTCTGTTAGATTTTTAAATTTTTAAACATTTATGACACTAATAATTAATATTGTAAATAGTTAATCCTAAATAAAATATTACGTTCTAATTACGTATAATATATAAAATTCGTCTTAGCTTGGGTAGGACGGCTGGCCAAACCTCCCATGCACATAATAATTCCTCAGTCACATTAAAATTAGTATGGTGTATTATGCATACATACAACATACGTGTTTGACATAATTGGGTGAACATTCGCGAATGTATATTATTTTGGTCGACACATTATTGTAACATACTTAGATATTGAGTTATTTAGTCACTTATTAAGTAACTTATCCAGACACTCGCATTAAGTAGTACCTACTCTTCCTTTGTATATTTTTTCACATTTATATTTATAGTTGCATACTTTATACTTAATTTGTTTATAACTTTATATTTGATTAATCGTTACTTTCATGATCCACGCAAATAGGTTATATATTAATACTCTACTTATAAAAGTTAAAAGCATATGATTACATTTCATTTTAAGATGAACAGAACAAAGAACATAATGTAATACGACGTAATCATAAAAATACATTTTGCAATCCATTTTTCAATCATTTGTGACAGACACCTTTGTTATAAATAGTCCAAAGCACGTATAAGGAAAGGTTTGCAATTACATCGTATGACACAAACATAATATCTAATTCAACATATAACTTACAAAATGTTCTATTATGAGTACACTTAAAAGTATTTGAAAATTATAGTACTTAACACTTTTTAATTTATTTAGTTAAGATCGTTATATTGTATTGTTATAATACATTTACATACATTATCGAGTATTTATTATTTAAGTTATTTATAATAGTCGAAAACTCATTAAGTACCTACTTTTTCTCTTTTTAGATTTCAGGACTTCATAGAAAATGTCAAACTTATAATAATAGCTTATCGATACGCTTTGGATTTGATTTTAGTAAGCAATATACCAAATTTAGTTTAAAATTGTACAAATTATACATAAACAAAAAAAACATAACACAAAAGAAATTTAGGGTAGAGTTATAGTAACTATGAATCAATGTGCCTAAATATGAAAAAAATCTTGTAAATTCATGTAAATCTACGCGAAAATGTATTTATCATATTTAATTGTTTTTTACGTGTGGTTGTGTGGATCGCTCCTATAGTCACTACATTGTCGCTTGTAAGTAGCATTTTGAGTAGCATTGTAGGTAGCACCCTAATATAGAAATGCAAAATAACTATATAATATCTCACTTTTTAGATTTGTTGAGGTCGATTTGTTCGGGATCCCCTTATTACCTCATTTCAATTGTTCTCATGTCCTTGCATGTTATATATTTTCATACTAACACTACTCTCATATCCTATGTTTTCTGTTATCAGGCCTTTTTATTTATATTTATTTTTCATATTTCTTGTACGTACTTTCTTTTATTTCTTAATATTTTTGACCTTTTGCTACCTTTTTTTTAGTATTCTATTCACTTATATATTAATTTATTTATTAGATACCGGAAATCGGAGTATTTATTCACCTCTTTGGGCGTTATTGGCCATTTTTATTATACTCATTTTATAATTATTATTCTGCGACTAATCGGCAAAATATGCCGATTATAATCGGCGCTTAGCAAATAAATTAAACCAACATTTATAACTACGTACTTGTTTCCTACCGACTTCAAACAGGAGGAGGTACTCAATTCGACTGTATGTTTTTTTATATGTGTGTTAAGTCATAACTTTTTACTGGGTGAACCGATTTCGATGATTCTTTTTTATTTGAAAGTTAGTGTTTCACATGTGGTCCCATATAAGTTTGATCAAGGTCTGACCAACAGTTTTTGAGTTATTCTAAATAATTTATATTGAAGTCGGTGGTACATCGGTTTGTATATCGGTTGTTTGCAGCGGCTCAAAAAGATCGCTGTACAACAAATACACAATATTCGAAAAACCAAATTTCTTACATACTTGATTGTAATAATAATCGGAGATTTTTATTACAATAATTTTAAAGCACGGAATAAATAATAGTAGTTCGTACTAAAAGTAAGTACGATGTAATATTTATACTTAAATATTACATCCTACTTACTTGGATTTTGTGGAGTGATCTGAATGATGATATGATCATCATATGAGCATTATGAGTCGTGCACTTTTGGATTTTCCAAACTTTTTTTTAAATTGAAGTTTGACATAAAATTATCGGGAAATTGGAAGTATAATAAGGTTATTAGTGAAAACTTTTGTGTATTTAAAATACTTTAAAAAATTCCGTATAATCATGTTATACGTAATTTTTTTAATGTAATTAGGGCATGCCCAATTAGATTTGCCAATATTTATTTTAGTTTATTACGTCTTCTCACTAAAGATGTGAAACAGCATCTATGTCCGAATACAAAGAGAGTTTATTTACAACTTATTAACTATTTATAATAACTAATTTCTGTGTTAGCTTAATAATAATAAAAGTTAAAAATTTTGTACAACCGACTTCAATATATATTATTAAAAATAACTCAAAAACTATTGGTCAAACCTTGATCAAATTTATATGGGACTACATGAGAAGCACCAGCTTTTAAATAAAAAAAATAATCATCGAAATCGGTTCACGTAAAACAAAGTTATGATAAAAAAACATACAGTCGAATTGAGTACCTCCTTTTTGAAGTCGGTAGAAAAAATAGTGTGATGGAATCATTGTACAATATTAAAATAAATTACAACAAGATGTTTAGTGCTAATGAACGCTTAAAAAGTACTTAAATATCTTTGTTTTTAATTAATGGCCAGTTATGATGTAAAATTATAGATGTTAATGTTTCGGCGCAATCAGGAAGTAAGCATTTCCTTTTTGTCTTATATACATTGCCAGCATCCGAAAAGAGACGCTCGCTATAAACTGTGCTGGCGGGACAACACAGATATACTTTGGCTATACGAGCCATTTTAGGATATCTAGAGCTGTTCTCATGCCACCACTTAAATGGATCTTCAGTTCGTTTTAAGACTGGCGATGTGCAGTAATAATGAAGTTCGTGAGCTGAACTAGATGTTTTGTCATCTATATTGTGCACTTTTCTTGGTAAACTCCCCAAAAGTTGCGATGAGCTGTCATTTCGGAGTTAGGAGTGATGACGAGATAGCCCGAATACCTCCGAAAGGCTAGTATTAAAATGATCGGCAATGCCGACTAGTCGGCCGACTGATCGGCAATTTGAAAACCGATTAGTCGGCCAGTCGGCTAGTCGCCAAAAACCATAGTCGGCTCATCTCTAGCTTATTTTATTATTTTCTTGTCTTGTCCGGGATTGCGTTCACTCCGTTAATATAATATTATATTGTATGTTTACATTATTATTTTTATTATTTTTTTTCAACAATTCTTGCAGGCCGCGGCGGTGAGCTTGCATTGTCGCAGCGCACCGCCTGGCAGGGTCACCATGTGATGTTGGGACAATGCGATAAATTAAGACTCACTGATGCAGTTTAATAACTCTCCCTTTATTAATTTGGAGGAGACGTATATATAGTAATTGTGACGTAGGTACATAGGTAGGGTGTAGGGTTTGTGTTACGTGGTTCTAGGTAGAGCCACATGAATGGTATCTTCTTCTATAAATATAATACGATATTACTGAACTTAATAGATATTATTTCTACTCCTTATATGGAGTCCACGTTGAGTGATGATATCATTTAATATTCCAGTTATATTGTTTTGTCATAGTACCTACACCACACCGTACCGCCAAATGATGCAAGTCGTGTTCCGGTATGATGTTAGGTGAAATCCATTTCTTAGGAAGAATGGGTCTGGACGGTTGTGTTGCGCATAATAACCGGTTGCAACGCGGCCGTTTCTTAGTGTCAGGTGCCTGGTTATGGAAGTTAGCGGGATCCGAAGCACGGTTCCACCGCTGGCCAACGGTAGACATTTGGGGACCCAATTAATGAGCCAGCCACTCATGAAAGGCTGCCCCGCCATCTTACGAAAAATCCTGGGATGGCTCCACCATGCCAATTGGTGACCGGAGGAGAGGGCCTGGTGGCGATTTCCAGGGGGGTTCGGGCATCCCCACGATCTCCATGCTAGGTACCATCGATGATGTGACTCTGTTTGCGTTCCTAGGTTATATGTGTGACGCCTCGTCCAACTGCCATTATATCAACCTATTTACTCCATGAATTTATGAAAAAAAGGAAAAAGAAGAGTAAGTTTGTACAGTGGTTGCACTCCCTCTCCATCAAAGTGCACCTCACAAACATCCGAGGCCTGAATTGTAATTTCAATGCAGTCCACTACCACCTTGAGACTGACAAGCCGCACTTACTCTTCTTGACTGAGACACAAATCAGATGTCCTCTAGATGCGGCGTACCTTGGCTACCCTGGGTGCACATTGGAGCATAATTTCCATCAGCGCGCTGGAGTCTGTGTTTACGTCCGCAACGACATCTGCTGTAAACGTCTCCGTTACCTTGAAGACCCCACTTTCTCTACGATCTGGGTATTCATAGAAACAGGAATGGATAAAATTATTTAGTCTTGTGTCTACCGATCGCACAGCGGTGACCAGGAGACAACTAGGCTATTTGAACACCTCAGTGAAGCCTCTGATGTGGCTCTAAATCGTTACCCTAATTTGGTTGGTTTTTCTAGAGGACTTTGATGCCTGTCAACAGGACTGGCTGTTCTCATCCAGAAGACCGACCACGCTAGTAGAAAGGCGTGGAATTTTGTCTTGTCGCCGGGGCTCTCCCAGCTGGTACAACAAGCGACTAGGGTTCCTGATATGGATGGGCACACAGCCAACTGCCTCGACCTTCTGCTGACGACCGATTCAGACAGGTACCTAGTTAGTCAGGTTACCTCACCCTTGGGAAGTTCTGACCACTGTCTGGTGAAATCTGTGTCGTTATATTCCCCACCTAACTACGATTTCCACGGTGTGCGGCGAGTGTGGCGAAACAAGTCAGCAGATTGAGATGAGATGCGGCATTTCTTTGCATCTTATCCTTGGCTGCAGGTCTGCTTCTCGTCTGAAGATCCGTCGAGCTGCGCGGATGCCATATCCGATGTGATACGTCAAGCGATGGAGTATTTCATCCCCTTTGCTGACGTGACCATTGGTGGTAAAGCTCGCCCATGGTTTAACGCCGAGTGCGCTCGTCCTGAAAAGCACAAGCATATGGCGTACTTATCCTGGGTCGATGCTCCAGACCGCAAAGCTCCGGATGTTAGCCTTATGAAGAGAGCCTTTAACCAAGCCGCCAAGTCCTGCAAAAAGGCATTACGGCAAGCCAGTTTCGACGGCATTAGTACAAAGCTCTCTGTCAAACCATCTGGCAGTAGAGCCTTTTGGTCTCTCGCCAACTTCTGTCAACAAACTTCTGTCGGTGTACACTGCTTCCGCTGGTAAAACCAGATGGCTTACTGGCCCAGGCGCCTAAGGAGAAAGCGGACTTATTTCTTTCTCTTTTTGCTTGCAATTCGCGTCTGGACAGTAGCAACAGCGTACCATCTCAATCAACTCACTGCGGTACCTCTATGTCAGAGGTTCGTATCACCAACAAGGAGTTTCTTAAAACCTTGCGAAGTCTAGACGTGAACAAAGCTCGTGGACCTGATGGTATACCAGCTGTAGTTCTAAAGGTCTGTGCACCTGAGTTGTCTCCTGTGTTGACGCGCTTGTTCCGCCTCTCATTCAGGACTGGAATAGTGCCCAAATCTTGGAATCTGGCCAATGTGCAGCCTGTGCCTAAAAAAGGTCTAAACTATCGGTCAATTTTAATTACCTCCATACTCTACAAGATTATGGAGTGTATATTGAACGCCCACTTCATGGCATACCTACAGCAGCATGACCTCCTTAATGACCATATGCGTATGCCACTCACATATGGGGCGAAGCACTCGAGAATAGTGGTGAAGCACTTGCTGTTTCCCTCGATGTTTCGAAGGCCTTTGACAGGGTTTGGCACGCTAGTCTATTGGAGAAGGTTTCAGCGTACGGCTTATCCCCTGGCCTGATTGACTGGGCGAAGGACTTTCTGAGTGAACGATTTCTCCGAAATCAGAAATGTTTATTTGCTTTAAACATGGTAGTACAAAGATGTTAACATGTCCTCATGTTTGACTTATGTTAGAATGTCCTCATGTTTGACTTATAATTGTCATGCAAATTTGAAAGTGGTTAAACTTTAATCTACTTAGAGCTAAAAATAAGTTAATAGACTAAACAGAAAACTAATGGTAAACATGAGTCACAGACAGAACATTACATGTCATCATTTATAAATTGTATAATATTTTATGACAAATTATACAAGACATAAATAAATTAAACACAGCAAAGCTACAAACACAATTAAAATTCAAGAATCTCTTGGTCACCTAAGTATTCCTGGACTGAATAAAAGCACCTAATGAAAAGCCAGGAATGTAACTTTCTTTTAAACAATGGTAAAGGCAGAGCTTTAAAAATTGGATGAAGCTTATTATAAATTTTGATAGCCATACAATAACAGCTTCGTCTGTATAGTTGAAGTCTTATTCTAGGTTGCATGATCCTTTCTCGATGTCTGGTAGGTTTATTTTTGTATTCCTCTCTAGTGACAAAATAATGAGAGTGTTGTAGTACAAAAATAAACATTTGTTTTATATACAGGCAAGGTAGCGGTAGGATGCTATGTTTCTTGAAAAGGGTTTACAGCTTTCAAGAAAATGTACTCTGCAAATAGCCCTAGTACATTTCTTTTGGGCTATGAAAGCCCGGTTTACACCCACTGAACCTCCCCACAATATAATGCCGTAACTTAATAGTGATGACACATAGCCATGGTAGGCCTATAGAGCAGTTTGAATGGATGATACATTACTGAGTCATCGTAGCGCGTATACAAATTTATTTATTCTCGTACATAGATTGTGTATATGCGCTTTCCAGTCACAGTGTTTATCTAAAGTAAATCCAAGAAATTTTGCTTCATTAACAATTTCACATCAACAGTTTTTTTTTATAGGATAGGGTGACAAACGAGCACACAGTCCACCTGATGGTAAGTGGTTGCTGTGACCCATAGACATCTACATCTATCCTCAATAAAGAATCAAAATGCAGATGCGTTGTCACCCGGGAGGACTAAGATGGAATGCCTCTTTTCCAGTAAAAAGGGTCTCCGGTTCTCTACACTCACCATACGAAATACAGCAGTGTTAAGCTGCTACTTTACGCTGGTATTCTGTGAGAGCGTGGTCCTTCCCCGGTCGAGCCGACCCATTCGTGCTACAACTATACTACTAATATAGCTGCAGCATGGCTCTACCACGTATAAAACAGTACTCGTATTACCGCAATAATCGACTAGCACATCCATTGACCTTGCTCTGTAAGTAGTAAACTGGATGCCCTTTGTTTTTTGTATGTTTATTTTGAGATTGTTTGAATGTAGCCAATTGATTAGGCTGTGTAAAGTCTCATTAATAATGACATTGGATTTTTCTATTTCGTCACATTTTATTACCACTGTGGTGTCGTCTGCGAATATGAAACATTTATGTTGAGTTTCATTTGGTAAGTCGTTAATAAATATAAAAAAAACAGGGGCCCCAAGATACTGCCCTGTGGAACTCCACATGGGTTGACGCGATATTTTGACCGGAAAGTACACTGTCTTCATTCAACAACTGTTGCTATCTTAATACATTGCTGTCTATTATACAGATAACTTTCCAACCAGTCATAAGCATTACCTCTAATACCATATCTATATAGTTTATCCAGTAATCTTTTATGTAGAACAAAGTCAAAAGCTTTGGTCATGTCTAGAAATAAAGCAATAAGTGGTATCTTTTGATTAATACATTCTGTGATAATGTACTAGATTGTAACAGGCGAACGTGACCTTTGGCCTGTTACAATCTGGTACATTGTCACACAGTGATCTTTGCGAAAACCGTACTGTCCTTCTGTCAGTATATTGAGGTAATAAAGCTATCAATGCGCTTGAAGATGACTTTTTCATACATTTTAGATAGTATTGGAATACAAGTTATCGGTCTATAGTTATTCATATCACATTTATCGCCCTTCTTGTATATTGGCTTAACAATACATAACTTAAGGATATCGGGGAATGATTTCTGTTCCATTGAAAAATTAATTACATGGGCAATAGTCGGCTTAAATCACTCGCACATGCCTTTAGTATACGTGTGTTTATGCCATCATGTCCAACTGCATTGCTGTTTTTAAGCGATAAAATAGTAGAAGCTATTTCAATTTCATTGGTTGGGATTAGGAATATTGCATTTTTATTGAATGGAATGTTAATTTTATCAGAATTTAAATTGTCCTGTTCTAGGTTCGTCATGTGTATAAAATAGTTATTAAAAAATTCACATATTACATTAGGATTACTATATTTTATGTTATTTATACTTATCATGTCAATATCATTATATTCTTTATTTAAATTATCATTGATAATATTCCATGATTCTTTACATTTATTAGAAGCATTATTTATAACTCTTTGGGTTTGTAATTTTTGAGCCTTATAAATGCACTTTTTGAGTATTTTGTTGCATTTTTGTATGCGTATTTTTTTAGATAATCTAGGAATTTTATTGCTTCTTGTATATTGGATATACAGACGCCGCTTATTTTTGCATGCAAGTCTAATGCCTTTACTAAGCCATTTCTATCTGAATTTATTACACAGATTGACACAGAGCCTCTGTGAAGGAAACATCTGTGCAAGTTTGCTCCGTAAATAAACTGTTAAAATTCGTGTCTAAATTTGTTTTCTAAAGTTGTGTGTATATATTTCACAAAGCTGTTGTAGTGACGATTCTAGTGGTGAAATCAAAATTCATTTCCATCCAGTAATTTCGAAGATATAAGCAATAACATTGCAAAATTATTTGTTAACCGTCTTGAACCCTAACCTACGACAACCCGCGCGACGCCCGCTGCTCCACTGAGTCATCGCTACCGGCCAGCGCTGTGTGCGCGGCATTGCAATATCTACGTTCTGCGGACTGCACTACGATGGCAAGTCGGACGGCACCGTGCGCGGGCTGCCGCGCTGAGGTGAGCGAAGACGGTCCGTATATAAAATGTGCAAAATGTAAGCAGATTTTTGATATTATTAGTGCAAACGTTACTACTGATGTGTTTAAAAATATGTCGGTGGAATTAAAGATGTCTTGGATATGTGGAGAATGTCGCTGTAGGCAACCAAAACGAGATAATTCTCATACTCCAGTGCGGCCACACGTTATGCAGGATCTAAATACCACCTCTACTGCTTCGTGCCTTGACGTATCAATGCAGACTTCTGATAACGTGACTGTACGAGCTAAGCCCGATACGCCCAAACTACTATGGGAAGCACAGGCGAAAGTATTACAGGAAAAGATTTAAAAGATTCTGTTGTGCGTGAATTAAAAACCTGCAAATTGAATTCGAAGCACAGCTAATGAGCAAAATTAATACACTAAATTTTTGGCGTTCAAAACTGAATTCATGGATAGGGTTAATTTGATAACGAACAAGGTTTTACAATTAGAGAACACTACTTATCGAGCATTAATAAGGCTTGCGAACCGACGCCAATATCCAAAATCTTAAAAAATAGCGGTACTCAAACCAATCCAACCCTTGAAAATATACCCACTACACAAAATAAGCCTCCGAAGGAAACCTCAACCTCAACCTCAACCAAATATCGAACATCTTGGAACTGATAAGGATCAGTCTGCGTTTACTAGCACAAATAAAGTCTCATCTGTGGCTCCTGTTCTCAGTGCTCAAAAGATGATGCACGCAGAATATTCCGAGTCTTCCGTCTCTTTAAGTAATAGCCAGGACTGCGAGCGGATTGATGACAACTGGCAAGAAGTATCACGCAAACGGGCACGCCCCTCACTTCCCGGGTTGCTTCGAGGTACCGCTGCGCCTGGTTCTACGATGTTGCATGCTGCTGAAAGGCGAAGATACCTGCTATACGTACGAGAAGGCACCACAGTAGAGCAAGTACGCGAACATCTTAACTCAATATGTGGGAACGACGAATGCACGGTTGAAAAACTGAAACCACGTGGACATTATGCGTCGTTCAAACTCGGAGTTCCATTGAAGCAGTTCCACTGAAAACTGGGCTGAAGACATCTGTATTAAACCATGGCGGCAGAACTTTAGTGCCAAAGACAATAACAATCAAGCGTCAACCGCGATTCCATGAAATGCAAATATGCTACCAAAATGTTCGTGGCCTAAGAACAAAAACTAATATGTTTCTTAATAATGTTATGGAAAGTGAATATGATATGATAGCATTAACTGAGACCTTTCTTACGAGTTCAGTGTCTAATGGTGAACTCTTTCCTCCGGGTTTTCATGTGGTTCGTAAAGATAGACCTGGTGATTGTGGATGGGGTTTTGCTCGCGATTCGTGATCGTTATAATGTTAAAATAGTTACGGATATTGTTAGTATGACTGATGACAAAGAATTAATATTTGCAATTATGACATTTAAAAATGTAAAAGTTTTATGTTGTGTCGTATATCTGCCACCAAATTATAAGGATGAGCAATATTTGAATGTTCTGACATGTATAGAAAATGTGATTTGTACTTACCCCGACCTGAATGTTCTAATCCTAGGTGACTTTAATCTAAACTCTTGCAGTACCAATATAAAGACTTTTTTTGACTTTTTTTGTGAATTCTGCTCGCTTAAGCAATATAATACAGTCTTAAATAATCGCGGTGGTATGCTAGATCTGGTGCTGGGCAATTTTGAACCTAAACAGATAGTGGTATCTCTCAGTGAAGATCCTATGGTAAATATCGATCAGTACCATCCTATGCTCGATATAAATATTACATTTCCGGGCTTTTGGATAGCATCGAGCGTGTCATCTTTGCAGCAAGTGACACCTCGCTCGAATACCAATACAGATTGGAACTGGCGTAAGGCAGATTTTCAGGGTCTATATAGGACTTTGATTGAAATAGACTGGTCTGATTTGTTAATAATAAGCGATATTAACTGTGCTGTACAGCTGTTCTACGATAAGCTATACGAAATTATAAATCTGTTTGTGCCTATTAAAAACAGTTATCAAACAATCAGCGATACAAACTGATACAATACAACGTAGAAAAAAAATATAAAAACAAACACTTTCATCATAAGCAATTCAAAGAGGGCAAAGAATTTAATAAGGCTATGTGTTTATACAGAGAAAAGTTAAGAAATTGATTGACTGCGAATACCGGAAATATATGACTGTACTACAAAAATATCATTGACGATCCTGTGCAATTCTGGAAATATGTAAAGGAGAAAAAACAATAGAAGGTACATAGATACATATATATGAAAATACTGCAGTGACAGATCAAGCCGCAGCCGATGCCTTTGCTAAATATTTTGCGTCCGTTTTTCATGCAGAGAAACCCGTGCTAAACCCGGATACTGCTGCAAAAGCTGCATATGCACATATACATCGAGATGTGACCTCAGTTTCCATCACGACAGTTGATGAAAAAGATCTGAAGAAGGCAGTGAGACGCCTTAAGCCACGAACGGCTGGTGGGCCGGATGGCATTCCTTTCTTCTTAGTTAAGGACTGTATATCAGTTCTTGGGCGGCCTCTTCTGTATTTGTATAATCTTTCATTGAGCCAGTCAAGATATCCTGAGAGCTGGAAGCTATCTCGAGTCACTCCTGTTCCTAAAGGAGACGGAGGCACAAATGTTACTTCTTTCAGACCTATAGCTGTCCTATCCGTTTTTGGTAAGATCTTTGAAGCAATTCTAAGTGATTCCATCAAATGCCAAATCGGTCACCAGCTGCATAATGGTCAACATGGGTTTCGTACAGCCGCTCCACCACCACCAACTTGGTTGCGCATGTAGACTATATCTGCTCACAAATGGATAAGCGAAGGCAAGTTGATGCGGTTTACTTTGACTTCCAGAAAGGCATCAACCTAGTGGATAACGATATACTATTGAAAAAGTTGGCGATTTTTGGATTCGTACCAAAGCTCCTCAATTTTTTCTTACCTTAATAATCGACGTCAATATGTGAGGCTCAGTGGATATAACTCTGGAGACTACTTTACTAGGTCAGGAGTGGGTCAAGGTAGTACGTTAGGACCTTTGCTATTCGTGATATTTATCAACGATTTGCCAGATGGTGTTTTGACTTCAGAGTGTCTCCTATTTGCGGATGACCTGAAACTAACTCTGATTGAAACTGAGGCTGATGCCGTGACATTACAGAGAGATATTGATGCTGTGTCTATATGGAGTCAAGAAAACCACCTTCCGTTCAATAATCTCAAATGTAAAATAATAACTTTCACGCGAAAATCACAGCCCATTATTGTTAATTATAAGTTGACTGACGCTCCTTTGGAAAGAATTAAAGAGATTAGGGACTTAGGATTACTATTAGATTGCAAATTAGATTTTCACACGCACATCAACAAAATTTGTAAGTCAGCGCACAAAATGTTAGGGTTTGTCATAGGACTGCGTCACAGTTTGATAATACACGGTATTATACAATGCTTATTGAGTAAACTCGAGTACGGTGCTGTTATCTGGAATCCTTACGAAGAGAAATACATTCTAATGATTGAAAAAATACAACGTAAAGGAGACAGTTTCTTTTTGTATGGAGAATGGGCCCACCAAAAACTGTGATGACTCGTAATGAAATGTATGTAGATTTATTCCTTATAATCTCTAGATTACTATAGTAATGTTAGTTGTACCATATATAAAGGGAATACTGAGAAAATAACAATCAAACGGCAAGCTCATTATAACCTAAAATCCCATACGGGCCACTGTCTAATAGTTTTTTATTGATATCCTATGTTATAATAGTGCACTGTGAATAGTAAAAGGTGTAAAAAAGTTGTAGGTTCTTCGAATTCTTAAGTACTACGTGGTGGATGGATTTTTTTTTAGTAGTACCAGAGTAAACAGTAATTCGTACTGTTTACTCCGGTACAACAGACGCGGTGATGTATTGATTCTTAATTGTATTTATTATTTATTGTGGTGTATTGAATACTAAGCACAGAATAAATTACAAATGTATTCAAGTGAAGCAAAAAGTAAGCCAAAACTAAGCTCAACTAATTCTAAAAACAAGCACACATGTACTTATTTATCTAATATCATTTGCAACCAGTAACACGGTTTTAGGTGCATGTGTGCCTCCAACAGTGAACTTTTAAGGGGTGTTTTGCGAGTTTTACCTCTACAGCGATTGAGAAAATAAATAGCACGTAAGATGTTTTGAACTGGTCGTGTTAGGATAAAAAAAAACTGTATTGTCACTGTATTTGTTATTGTAAAATCATCACATTCTTAAAGCAGTATTAAAAGTGACACATGCCACCAGGTGCAGTGTCAGGACATTGTTATTAATATGTATTGATTGAACAACATGTTTACATTCCAAGCACCATTAAAACCAAAATGACTGGATAGTAACATATCCGATTTTACGATATTAACCACGAAAATAAATAGCATATAAGGTGTTTTGAACTATTTGTGTTAGGATAAAAAGAAACACTGTATTGTCACTGCATTTTTATTGTTTATTATTAAATCATCATATTCTTAAAGCAGTCTATTATAAGTATCACAGGCCGCGAGGTGCAGTGCCAGGACATTCTTTTAATATGTGTTGATTGATTAGCATGTTTACGTCCAACCACAATTGAAGCTAAAATGTAAAATTCTCGAGTAGCAGTCTCGTACCGGTAAGCTCAGTGTGGGGCGGCTACCCTCTAGATGGAGTGACGACCTGGTAAGACATTCAAAAAGTTGATGGATGCAGGTGGCTCAGGATCGTGCTTTGTATAATTCCTTGGGGGAGGCCTATGTTCAGCAGTGGACTTGTGTAGGGCTGTAATGATGAAGAAGTTTTAAACTAGTTGTGTACGGATACGGCTCGACCGGGGTAAGACACGCTCTCACGGAAAACGCTACCAGCGTAAAATAGTAGCTTAATGGTCCTGTGTTTCGTATGGTTGAGTGTAGAGAACCGGAGTCCTTTTTTACTGGAAACGAAGCACTCCATCTTAATAATTAATATAATCAGGCGTTACTTTGCGGAAATCCATTATATTAAAGTTGGTAAAATTTACCTTGCGTATATCCGCTCGATAAAATAAAATGATGTGTCTTACCTAGTTTGAAGACCTCCCGCCCTCTCAATTGCGTACTATCCCCGTCACCACTAATCCCAGCACCACTACTCCTCTAAGATTAGCGGCCAGCCACCGCAGAGTCTACATCACCTGAAGATGCCTCGTGTAGAGGCGAAACACGTGTCGTATTGTCGTCAGTGGTATGTCTTTCCTAGTGTAGTGTGTTGGGAGTAGTGGTGCTGGGATAAGTGGTGACGGGGATAGTGCACGCAATTGAGGGAGGACGGGAGGTGCTCTTCAAACTAGGTAAGACACATCATTTTATTTTATCGAGCGGATATACGCAAGGTAAATTTTACCCACTTTAACACTCCATCTTAGTCCTCAGGGGTGACAATGCATCTGCATTTTGATTCTTAAACGAGGATAAATGTAGATGTCTATGAGCCACAGCATCTACTTACCATCAGGTGGACCGTGCGCTCGTTTGTCACACTTATTCTAAGAAAAAAAAAGGAGATTGTCAATTGAAAGAGATACGAAAAGGTATCAGAGCATCTATTCAACTTGCTCGGCGTTTATTTATAAATTAGGCGCTTTATTTATAATAAGGCACATAGGAGAAACAGGTCAAGTAAGCAAAAATAATTACAAGTTTTATTGATTATTATTCGTCATCATTACAACAATTCACTGCTGAACATAGGTCTTCCCTAAATTAAATATATAATGTAAAATATTGTATAGCCCCTCCGTCAACTGCCATCGCGTTTCGTCCCGTATGGTGTCGTAAAAGTCGTAACAGAGTAAAATAAAGCTACCAGGAGATAAGCAGCAACATCTCCCTATAGAATACCACAAAAAGCTTTGGTTGCCACAAGCGTAGCAACTGTGGCAAAAACTACTTGTGTATAAATTATTCCAGTCATTGTGAGGTTCATTTAAGTGGTATTCACAAATACGAGCGCACAGTGGCACATAAAATGAGTTATCAATCAACAATCTCTCTTTTAGGTTAGTAGTTCTTTTTAGTTTAGGTATTAAGAATCTAGATAAATGATTACATAACTTAAAAATACAGTGACGGGAAGTAGAAGCAGCACGCTCATAACTAGCCACAGGATAGAATAGAATCATTTTTATTCAATATAGATTACAATACATATTAAAAGTCATTTTTTACTTTTACCACTGGTTCGCATAAAAACCTCTGTCCTGGGAAGAACCAGCAAGAAACCCAGCGAGACTTATTTTTTAAAAAAAAAGCACATTTTACAATATAATATTTTATACAATTGTTTTGAAAACATTTAGAAACAGCATGGTAGCGATCACATCATTCCCATGGGTTATTATCAGTCATGTACTCTCTAGTAGTATAATAACCCTTACTAAACAATTTTGCTAAGAAATAATTTAAACCTTTGACAGAAAAGGTCTGCATATTATTATAGTAATTGTTGATGCCGCTCTGGAAATGGCAGGAGTTACAGTTACAGGCATAAGGGGTGATTGTGGGATGTTACCGATGTCTTCAATATTCATGGATTGTAATTCCATATCCTGTTATCATTTGTGTCTCCATACAGTTGTAAAGCTCTCGGCCGACAAGATTGCAGACTCATTCTAAATGATCCATCTGAAAAGTGTTTTTTCATCAACTAACCGAACAGACTATAGTTTTACAGTGTCTACCACTTAAATAATAATATTTATTAATATTTTATTTATTTCAATCTTTATTACTAATAAACAGTCTTAATGCCTCTTAAATTATATATAAATAGCATGTACTCGTTTCCTTCGTAATACTTTTGTAGTAAACCAGATTCCACTAAGGTAAAAAAATAAAATACATCAAATCAGAAAGGTAAACAAGTGAAGTAGTTATTAGAATTATAACATTATTTGACTAAGTACAAGTTCTTAGACGTTTTATTTACACTAATTTCATTCAAGGTAAAAAATATTACTTGTGTATTAAGTACAAAGGCATACATATATGGGGTAAGGTAAGGAAGAAGTAGCATATCTAATAACAACTAAAGAAAAAAACTGTGGTTATCGAATATCTCCCTATAAGGCAATCTGTGGGGAGGTCTATGTTCAGCAGTAGACTTTTGATAGGCTGTAAAGTTAAAGATAACCTGGTGGTGAATAGCCAAATTGTTTGTAGTGCAGGTGTATGATACAAACATCAATCTGTGTGCCAACTATTATGCCAACTCCTCCGGCAAGCCTATTTCAGGCAGGGGATCACTTACAGGCTGTTAAAGTAAAGTAAGTACCTGGTGTGATGGTATCCATTGCAAAATAATATCTCTTTCTGCTGAGTTAATTGGCACAGCCCGTGTGTGTGAGCTCTTAAAATGAAGATCCACATGGAATACAAATCTTCTAATAGAATGAGCAGTTTCAATACTTTCTTGCAATATTCTTAGGCAGTTATAACAAACTGCATCAAGTAGTGTAACTGAAAAATTGGGAATGCAAATAAAAATAAAAAGTAAAGAAATATTAAACTCAGAAAGAATGTACATTACCTACAATCAACAAAATAAAATAAAAATAATGTAAACAAAATTCTTGCTTCCCTGATGGAGTTTAAATATAATGAACATAAATAGTAGATGTATTTAATCAAATAGTAAAACTAAAATGTATTCCCTAATAACATACATTTATTTTTATGTTATCTATATCTATAAATATTAAATTCAGAAGGAATGTGAGTACATTCCTTCTGAATTTAAGCAGCGTCTTCCTATTAACAACTACCAATAAAAACTGTGGTTGCCGACTTGTCTACTAAGCATGGCTATAGCAAGTATCCTCCTGTGAGGAATCTGAGGAAGGTCTATATTCAGCAATGGGCTTTTGATAGGATGTAACGGTTGTGGATATAATTACTCTGACAGACACTTTTAACATAGATTGTGTATATTTTGTGTGATTTTATTTTATCTATTAATTAAATTAGATTTTACCAATAACATAACACTTCAATACTTTGACACAACCTTTTAACCATAGAATTATTACACTTTTAACATACTAATAAGAATGTGTTTGTTATTTGTTTTAGGTAATTCAACATAAATTATAGATTTTCCAAAATTCTAGGAGCAAAAGTAAACTTGTATTATACACTCACATATACTTTTAATTAAACTCGTCAGTTTTCATTTTCGAATGTCATTGGCGAATTAAATTCATAATGTGGAATATTTGGCTAACCTGTATAATATAATCCAACACTTGTTTGATTAGACATTGACATATGAATTTGTTAGTAATATGAAGGATATTTATTAGTATTTTACAAACTTAAAATAATTAAGTACTAAAACATGTATAGATCGTTAAGTGTCTGTGGGTGTGGGTCGTTTATTATTATTTCTAAAAAATCGTACCATATCTCAATATTCAGTAAAAATAAAATAAAATGTAATACATTTTAAACGAAAATTAGTAGTTTTCGTTGCCGTAGTATAATATTTTTGGACTAGAACTTCGAGAGTGACAAAAATAAGATATATTTCACATAAAAGTTTGAAACTTTAAATCAATTGGTTTTGTACAGTTGAATTCTTCGCATTCCATAAGATAAGATACTCACCTCTTGAGAAATCCACAAATATAAAAGTTGGCACATCTGCTCCTGTCTCGGCTAGTTATTGTCTTCGCACAGTACGTTGAAATCCACAAATATTATTTAATTGTTTTCAGTGTATGCTGATCTTCCAGATGCAATAAGTACAAAAACAGCAGCGTGACGAATGTCAATGCCGTAAAGTAATACCCGGCCGCCGCACAGACATAGATATGATGCTTATTTTATTATAATATGGCCGTCGGTTATTACCAGCACGAAGTCAATGACAAAATAGCGTTTCGTTCCACGGTGTCTTTGAACCATGTTATATGATATAAGCTAACACTTAGAAATAGGATAAAATTTCAGTGGTATCCTCTTTAGTAATAAATATATAATATACAAATAAGTATAAATATAATATGTATATAATAAGTTATCTTTGTAAAAAAACATTTTTCTTTTAATAGAAACTGCAAAATGATTCATTACACGCATTTTCCCATATTACATTAGAACACGGAATATCAAAACCACTCATTTTTTTTAGATTTCTTGATTCCGTTTAGATATTCATAAAATCTATAGGCCATTTATTATAATAAATTGGTAACTTTTTTTTCTATGTAATACCATTATGGGTCGTTAAAATTTCTAGTGGGCCCAAAAACGACTGACTCCTTTGCTCGATGGATATACGAGGGGTGATCCAAAAGTAATGATAATGAAAATAAAACACGGTAATTAAAGTTAAAATAATAATTTATTTTTCTCATAGTCTCCTAACAAATCAATACATTTAGTCCATCTTTTTCTAAACCCAGGATTCCTTTGAAAAATTCTGTCTTGACCTCCCAAAACGCTTCAACAGCGGCCATTACTTCGCTATCGTCTTCAATTTCTTGCCTTGGAGGCGTTCCTTGACCGAGATAGAAATCACTAGGAGCTAGATCTGGCGAATAGGGAGGGTGTTCGAGCAGTTCGAATCCCGTTTCTTGAATGGCAGCCATCGCAACTGCATGCTTTGAGCCAGTGCGTTGTCTGGTGAAACAGCACTCAGCTGCAGTTTTGCGTCTTTTCCTAATGGCCTCCATAATCTTCTTATTTGTCTGCGTAGTGAGCCCGTAATAGTGGCTCCTTTCCAAATATTCCACCATAATTATGCTGAGCGTCCCAAAAACAGATGCCATAACCTTTCCCGCCGACTTGAAACTTTGAATTTCTTTGGCGTCGGTGAGGTCGCTTCAAGTCATCGATTGTTGTTTCGTTTCAGGATCAGAATGGTGGATCAGGTCTCGTCCATAGTCACAAAACGGAACAAAAATTTTCTTGATCTGCTTGGAACTTTTCGAGATTGACCTCGAAATCTCAACTCGATTTTGCTTTTGCTCGTCGGTTAACATTCTGGGTACCCACGCGAGAGACCTTATGCAACTCGTTCGCAAGTTCTTTGCGCTGCCATATGAGATCCTGTGACCTCAGCTACATGCCTGATGGTCACTCTTCGATCTGCCAACACAACATCTTCGACTTTTTCACGTTGTCTTCAGTGAGGAACGTGGATGGGCGTCCCGCGATGTTCATCTTCAGTGGATGTTCTGCCCAGTTTAAACTCCTTGGCCAGCGTGCAACTGTAGAATGGACAGGTCCCCAATGTTTCCACTAAGTCACTGTGTATGTCTTTTGACCATTTTCATTTTCAAACAAAGGTACTGATGACAGCTCTAATTTCGTTTTCCATGTTGATGTTATCTCTTTGACAGTTCATTCAAATGAATGTATCTCGGAAATCGTGATCTATTTATATGATTTTTAGGCTGACGTAGTGAGTATATAAGCAAGCAAAATATTTTGGATTTTTATGCGGACCTGAAGTAACCGATTATCATTACTTTTGGATCACCCCTCGTATAAGAAACAGTACGGATACTATCCTACTTATACCCTTCCTTATTCGTGTCTGGTATAATGGACATTGAAACGTTGAAATTTAGAAGGGCAATGTCTCAAGTCATGCAATATCTGTCCATAATTCACAATAGGATTGATAGTCCCCAAATACTAGAGCGTGTCCGCATCTTGGTTTCTGGGAACGTGTCAGCAAACTCGCAGGGACAGGTGGCGCCACGGCGCCGCCCGCGACTGCTGGAGCCCCCCCGCGCACGTACCGAGCGCGCTCGTCAACGCCCACCAACCGCACTCCATTATGGGGACATACGCACAGCACCACGAGCTAGACTTATTTGCCGATGGATTAGGACATTTGTATAAAGAAATTCAAATAATTTTAAATAAATTCTAGCCATCAAACTTATATATTGTTTTCATAATTAATTATTATAATTACTAGTTGCGTATTGTTTTTTTTCTTATTTTTTTTTATTATTATTATTGCTATTTTATTTTAATATTAATGTTATTTATGGACTCAGATTGTATTTTTATGATTTCTATGATATTATTGATGTATTGTTAATTAGGATATTGTAAAATAATTTTGCTATTACCTATATAATGACGAGGATGTGTAATACCGAATTGTTAATCTTATAAGCGTTTTGGATGTGTCATCTGTTAGCTTGTAAGATGAAATGAAATAAATAAATAAATTACAGATCTTAACAAGCTTTATTGGAAAACAGAGTTTATTAAATAGATCAATCACGTTATGCAATTCGTTGAAAGCTTCATTAGCATTTTTATTATTATATACTTCTGAAAAAGATAGATCAGACATACATACAGTTTCTAAACTTGATCAAGTTTCCTTCACTGTCTTTATAGTATGCTCCTTTTTAATCAACTTCATTTTAAATCACATAGTTTGGGCTGTTTCATGGTCATATAGGCAAATAAGATGTGTGCCTGATTTGGCCCTATACACGTTACTGGCGATCTGGTCAAGACATGCCTTTACACGAGTTGCAGTATTTATGTGCATTTTTAAGTTAAAGCTTTTTAGAATACCATTTAAGAGTTTTGTTTCTTTTTGTCGAGTTGGATTTAATATGTCTATATTCCAATCGCCAGTCAGAACTATTTTATGTTTGGGTTTACTTTTAAGTAAGTTATGCAAAAGTTCTTGGTCCGGTGTCCGATAAATGTTAACAACTACCAATTTGTACATAGGTATTTCTGCACCACAGCATTCAAAACTCTTAGATAGTGATAATTCTTTGCAAATGTTTAGTATTCTTGAGTCAAAGTGGCTTTTGACCAAGATGTCATTCATCACCCCTTTTTTCGCAATTTCGTGAATAGTAAGCAGCTAATTTGTAATTCGGTATTTTAAGATTTACTTCGTCGCCGCTTTGAATAAACGTTTCACTCAAGCATAACAAATGTATGTCTAACTTTTTATCCTTGATTTCTTCCAGTGCAGCTTTTAAATAATCTGATTTATTAAGAAGTCCGGCAATATTTTGATGCATTATTGTAAAGTTGTTATGAGCGAAAAAATTCTTCTCTATTCAAGTCATTGTTGTTTGGGTGAATTTCCTGTGGTGTTATTTGGGGGTCGTTTGTTTCTTTTGTTTTTTGGTTGTGTGATGTCTCAGGATGCGAATGAAGTGTCTCATTTGGTACATTATTTAGAGTATTATTAGGCAAGGGATTGTTTGCATTTTCATTTTTAGAATGTGTCTTAATTCCTTTTCTAACATTAATGAATTCATTCTTCTATTTTATGTAATCAATTTCGATATTTATTTTGAGTGTCAGGTTTTGTAAATGTGTTTTAAAATTATTATGTTTATATGTGTTCATGTCAATAAATGTTCAGTTATTATATTTCCTACTCAACATATGAATATCATTATTTAGTTTTTTTACATTTAGATTTCGATTTGTCTTTACATTTATTAGGAGACACTTACAATTCTTGTATTAAACTAGAAAATTGCATACATTACTATATAAATGATATGGATCTCTATCATTAGAGCCTACAGATAAAATTATTACATCGTCTTCATTCATATTATCAGGAATTACATTGAAATTCGACATAATGTCCGTACTTTATGATTGAGATTTAATTATGCTGGTAACGTTATACACGTCGTTATATTTCATAGCGATACTCAAGTATTTTCATCGCCAAACCGCGTATTTGCTGATCTCCTAGAATAAAGATGTTTCTCTTCTTTGGTTGGTTTGTTTCCGGTTTTCCTTCTTGTTTCCGCTAGTTTTCCGAGTCGTCATCGATGGCTGCTCGTCTTGCCCTATCGCGACAAACGCCGGAGTTCCTCAGGGATCCGTTCTCTCAACTCTCTCTGCTGCATATAAATGATCTGCTCATTCCCGGTATCTATGGGTATGCAGACCAACCTAGTGTCCCGGTCAGTCGGGATCAAATCCAGTCAAACGAGAGGCCATGATTGAGCATGAATCTCACACAGGCAGTCTCCAAATGGGGCGATGCCAATCTCGTGAGATTCAACGCCTCCAAACACAAGCGTGTCTTTTCACCGCTAAAGGAGTCCGCTCATCCTGGTTCCTACTTTCGGAATGTATCCTTGGGTACACCGACCGCCTTCAGTTGTTAGGGTTGAATTTTCTTCAAACCTCAACTATTCATTGAGTCAAGGCCAAAAGCTGCGCAAGGAAACTTGGTGTCCTTGCAAGGGTGCGGCAGTACTTTATATAAAGCGCAAGTACGGTCGTGCATGGAGTACTGCTGTCACATAAGGCTGGTGCCGCAAATGCCACCTGGCAGTGTTGGACTCAGTGGAGAGACGTGTTAAGAGGCTCATTGGTGACCTTGATTTGGTTGAAACCAATCTTGTCAGCCTCGAGCACAGGTGCAGAGTAGCCAGCTCCTCGGTATTCTATAGGATGCATTTCAGTGAGTGTGCGCAGGAATTGCACACTAATTCCTCCTCTCCTTGCCACCATCGGACAACCAGGTAGTCGGCGGGTCTTCACCCCTTTATTGTCGATATTCCACGCATTGGAACCAAACGGTTTGCTTCGTCTTTTGTAATGCGTACAGCAAAGGAGTGGAATAATTTGCCGGCATCTATCTTTCCGTCCGAATATAATCTGGGCGTCTTCAGGCAAGAGTGAATAGGCTTTTCTTACGCAAACAAGACAGTGCGATTTACCATCTAAGGCTGCATCACCACTTAACACCAGGTGGGATTGTGGTTAAGCACTGGCTTATAATAAATAAAAATCTTGTACGATCTTCAGAGTATGTCTTTGATAACTTCAGTACAAGGTATGTCACCCGTGTCGATATACTTCTACACTGTTGTTAGTGAGGATCCTGTGAACGAGGAAACCTACTCCGCCTTGAGAAGGTCGTCTCCTCCCGAGTAGTGCAGATGGCCCGATTGCAGGGGTAAGTGTGTCCTCCCCTCTCTTCGGACTTCACTTCACCCTACAATGTGCCATCTTATATTTTCAGTTCAGCTTCCAGTTCGTAAATGTTTCCGTCTTACCGCAGAGTCCGTCCATTGTGCGTCGCCAAGTCCAGTTCTTGGCGGTAACCTGTCCTCCCAGGGATTCTTTGCACCCCTGCCCCACTGCCGTAACCGCTACGGCCAGGAATAATGGGGCAACCAGGAACTGGGGCCGTGTTTTTGGTGCTATACATGATTTGCACTTAATCGCTACGTGGGCAAGCGGGTTGGCGATCATAGTGCCAGACACATCACATCTTTAATGCTGCCCATCACATGCCTGGGCATTTTGGTCTGACGATGACTGGGATGGTTATGCCGCCATCCGTTGGAAGCCTAAAGGTCTCCTTTTTATGGCATTTCCTCTGTCGGCTCGTACGACATCCACGGGATGAGTATTCTGGCTACTGCCACACCCACAGCCTATGATAGAAAGCCTGATGAATTATAATTATTCCAACGGTTCAATCTCTATGTAACACGATAGTGAAAGTCCCATCAAAGTCGGTTCATAGGTTTTGTGTGATGCGTATTCAGATAGACAGACAGACAACGTTTCCAAAAATGTTTGTTTTGGCATCTGTATTGAGATAGATAGTATACGCCAATTCAAATTTCAAAAATATTCAATGTACAGAAATCTTCGTGTTAGAGTTTTATTATAATAAATATAGTTATTGTTGAATGACAATTATATTTGCAGTTCTCATGCCAATATTAGTTCGTAAGTTGTGTCGGTATTTAAAAAAAAATATTGTAATTTTTAATGTCGTAAAAATTAGAGATCAAGTAAAGATCGATTGAGCACATTACTGCATTTTATTATTAAAAGGAGATCATATTCCTATTCATGGTCCTAAATCGAAGCCGGATTTGAAAAAAACGTAATTGGACAAGATATTATTTAGTGGAATACGCTTGGGAAGTCTTAAATATTCATTGTGGAAATACCACCGAGGGAGTGAAGAGCTTTAACCAAGAAGTCTGGAGTCTTAGCCCCTTAGATATTGAACTATTATTTAATTTATTTAACCCAGCACTCATTATCAGGTAGTATTTGTGTAAATCGACTGGTATTTTATCAGGTTAGTACCAAATTACCTACAAAGTAATTACGTATAACTTAAAGTATTTAATCTGCTAAAATTCATTTAATATTGTTTTACATAGTTTCTAATAATCGTACAAAGCATAATTAAATTAAATTATAAAGCTTAGTTAAATTCTATTGACGATATTATTAGTTTTTCTTTATTGGTTTGAAACTATAAAAACAGGTCAAGACAGTGTGTAATTACAAAATAGTGCATAATATTATTTATAACATTATAAGGCATACCTGTGGAGCTGTTTGATTATCTGAATTGTATTTGTTACCCTTAATTATTGTTAATTATAAAGTTAAATATCAAATTAGTACATATACCATATTAGTTAATTATTTAAGAGTTTTGAAAAATAAATAAGGGAATTAGTTTTCATTTAGGTACTTCTTTGTAACTGTAAACAAAATTGTATAAAACCGCTTAATAATTTTATTTTATAGAATATAAACTTCTTGCTTGTATAAATTTCAGGAATTTGCACTAGTCTCCCAATCCCAGCCAACATGCCAGAAGATAAGGAGCAAATTAGAAAACAAGCTAGCTACAAGGGACGATTAACTGCTTTTCAAATTATTTAAATTCGCTGAAGGTATCTTCATTGGCTGCTACTGAGGTAAATGAGTTGCAATTACGTATTAGTAGGATTGAGTCAATGTATGAACGATATAATGAGGTACAATTATCCATCGAGTGTAATACTGATAATATAGACGCCCAGATATCAGAACGAACTGAGTTTGAATCCCTTTATTATAAATCGCTTTCTCTTGCAAAAAGGATCTTAGCAGATTGCATCAAGCCAGATGACGTAAGCAGTGACAGTGGCTCTCATTCCGGTAATCATAAATTTGTTAAACTGCCCGCTATTCAACTACCTAAACTTAGTGGTTCTTATGATAATTGGTTAGAGTTTCATGACACTTTCACGAGCCTTATACATTCAAATGACGAGATAGATGACATAAATAAATTTCACTATCTCCGAGCGTCGCTGGAAGGGTCCGCTGCTGTGGTAATACAGTCAATCGAGTTCTCGGCAGCTAATTATACCGTCGCATGGACTCTATTATGTGATAGATGTGATAATAAAAGACTACTAATTCAAAATCACGTGACAGCCTTATTCAATATAGCACCAATTAATAAAGAATTATCTGTCAACTTAAAACGTCTCATTGATCAAATAAATAAAAATTTAAGGGCACTAGAATCTCTCGGTGAGCCAACTAAACAATGGGACACACTTCTCATTCATATTATTACTCAAAAATTAGATGCTAAGACATATCGTGAATGGGAAGAGGCTAAAGGTCGTTTGGAGAAAGATACACCTATTACGTTCGATATTTTTTTGACGTTTTTAAAAAGTCGAGCCGATTTAATCGAAACACTGGAAATGTCACATTCTGTTGCTACTAATCATTTAAATTCTTTGATAAAATATGCTCCAAAAGTTAAGACAATGGTTACGGTTCGGGATTTCAATAATAAAAACAGTTCGGCTTCTTCCGCCAAACTGTGTCCTAAATGTAAGGTGACCATAAATTAAGCAGTTGTTCTCAGTTTCTTGGATTAAGTAACGATGCGCGTCTACAGTTACTGCCAGACTATAAAGTATGTTTCAATTGTCTTAATTCAGGGCATTATGCAAATCACTGCAAAAAGCCAGGATGCAAAATATGCCACCGAAAGCATAACACTCTCGTGCACGTCGCAGATTACCAGTCAAAACCAATTACAGATATTGATACATCTAACACGAGTGGTGGTAATAAGCCTGTTATGCAAGGTCTTTGCGAACAAACAAACACTTCGACGGGCTCACAATTGTCATCTAATTCTAATGCACGAATGTCATTATCCGCAAAGGTAGGCACTGCATCGTGTAGTGAACGAGGCGACGTTTTGTTATCGACGGCATTAATTAAAGTTATAGATAAGAATGGTTGTCCTTATATGACTCGTGCTATTCTTGATAGTGGCAGTAATGCTTGTTTAATAACTGAAAAGTTATATCAAAGGCTAGGCTTGCCCGCTCAAAATGTAAATCAGTCGATAGTCGGTATTAATAACGCTTCGGCACACATCAAGAAGATTTGTAAGGTATTGATGAAATCGTTGGATGATAACTTTTCTAGTAATCTTCATTGCTTTGTGCTACCATCAATAACCGAAAATGTACCTACTAGATATGTTAATTTGTCAAACTTAAAAATTCCATCTAATATTTCTCTGGCAGATCCTAATTTTCACTCACCTGCTCCCGTTGACATGCTTATAAGTGCTGATGTTTTTTGGGACTTGTTAGGATTGCAGAGATTAAAATTGGGGGACGGTCAGTCGATTCTTTGTGAAACTAGCTTAGGGTGGTTAGTATCAGGTCCGATTGATTATAGATATGTAAAGAAAGGGGTTGAATCTAATAAATGTAATTTTACAAGAATCATTCAAGATGAGGCTAGTAAAAATTTAGATGACGGTATACAAAATCACTTAGTACGCTGGCAACAAGAGGTAAGCCTGCGTCTCATTATTCAAATGAAGAAAAATTATGTGAAGAACACTTTTAAAACACCACACCCGACTGGCAAATGGTCGATTTGCGTGAGGATACCCTTAAAACATAATCCTGACGTATTAGGTGATTCTTGGCCACGAGCTAAGAAGTGTTTACTATCGCTAAAGCGCAGGTTAGCAGGCAGTCTCACGTCTACGAGATGTACAAAGAATTTATGTCAGAGTATGAAAGTCTGGGTCATATGGAGAAATGTGCGAGTGATAATTTACTACGTAAGATGCATTTTATACCACATCATGGTGTGCTGCGGGAAAGTAGCACTACTACTAAATTAAGAGTCGTTTTCAATGTTAGCAGTCCGACTTCTTCTTGTGTTTCCTTGAATAATATACAGATGGAAGGTCCCGTGGTACAGGACGACCTTTTGTCCATTCTTTTACGCTTTCGACTACACAAATATGTTCTCACAGCTGATGTTGAGAAAATGTACCGGCAAATAGTCATTCATCCCGATGACCGCTATTTGCAACAAATTGTCTGGCGTGATGACACTTCAGATCAGCTTTAAGCTTATCAACTTAACACCGTGACTTACGGCACCTCTAGTGCTCCTTTTTTGGCCACTAGGTGCCTCCAACTATTAGGCTTAGAGTGTACTGATGACAAGGTTGCTCAAGTGATTATTCACGATTTTTACGTTGATGACTTGCTAACGGGAGGGGATGATATTAACGAGGTTACAGATTTGCGCAGTACAGTGACATCTACACTTGCATCAGCTCGTATGGTTTTGCGGAAGTGGAAGTCAAATGAATCTCAACTGGTTAGTGAAAATGATATTTCATTAATTTAAATATTGGTGACTTTGAACGGAGTAAAACTTTAGGTCTTGGTTGGCAATCACATACTGACCAACTTTGTTTCCCTATAGGAGGGCTATTCTCAGGTAAAACAAAGCGTGATATGTTATCTGTGATTTCTCAGATTTTTGATCCACTGGGACTTCTATCTCCCTGTGTAATTAAGATGAAGATGCTTCTTCAAAAGTTGTGGCTGCTCAAGCTGTCGTGGGATGAGCAGTTAACACCAGAAATCAGCAAGATGTGGGCTGAGATAATAGTCGATTTGCCTAAATTAAATACTCTACGTATTCCACGTCGTGTTATTTGTGACTCACCTAGCTTGTATGAATTTCATATTTTCTCGGACGCGTCTGAGCGTGCATATGGCGCCTGTTTATATGTGCGTAGTGTTAACGATCAGGGTGAAGTTTTAGTACAATTGTTGATGGCGAAGAGTCGTATCGCGCCGCTTAAACCTACAACAATCCCAAGACTGGAACTTTGTGGTGCACTTGTTGGGCTCGCCTTTACAAAAGGTTGTAGCATCGCTGAGGCAACAGGCTAGGCACTTTCTTTTGGACAGATTCGTCCATCGTGTTAGGATGGTTAAAGGTGTTGCCTAGCAAGCTACAACCCTTTGTTAGAAATAGAGTTGCTGAAATCTTAGAGAAGACCGGAAATTGCGAGTGGAGGCATGTTCCAACAAAGTGTAATCCGGCCGATCAATATCTCGCGGTGTGAGTTGTAAGGTTATTTCATCGACCACCACCACCACGTACTCACAGTACGTGGTGGTCAGGACCTGTATTTTTAAAGAAAGAGGTCTCTCACTGGCCTGTAAATTTCTTAAATATTAATGAAAAGTTGCCTGAGATTAAATCGTCAAATGTTATCCTCCACGGAATACTTCATTCTAACAACAATGAAGATTTAGGCGGTAATAAATTAATTGAATTTAAACGATTTTCTTAATATACTAGATTGAATCGGGCCGTTGCTTATGTTGCGTTTTATTAATAATTGTAGAAAGCAATCCGTTCACGGTCATCTCAGCAGTCAAGAGTTGCAAACCGCACTCAATCTTATTATAAGAATATCTCAGAGTGAATCACTTGAGGAGTACATCATGTTAATTAAAAATAAAAGCTTACCTACTAAAAGTACGTTGCATAAATTTAATGTATTCCTCGATGATAATAAAATAATGCGTGTTGGAGGTCGTCTTGAAAATTCCGATTTCTCTTATGACAAAAACATCCCATACTTATACACTCCACTCATTACTTTACAAATTGCTCTTCAATTATGAGCACATAAGGTTAATGCACGGGACCACAGCTAATGTTGGCCACTATAAGAGATGTACTGGCCGATTAGAGGTCGTAATTTGGCCAGATCTTGTTATCGACAATGTGTGAGATGTAATAGATTGAAAGGAAAAACCGTCTCTCCAATAATGGGGCAACCTGCCACAGCGCATCCTTTCTGGTTTTCCATTTCAAAATATTGGACTAGACTATGCGGGACCAATTCAATCTGTTTCTCGCCAAGGTCTAGCTATTTTTTTTGCTTCGCGACAAAGTCAGTTCATCTTGAATTAGTGGGTGATTTAACTAGCAATACCTTCATATTAGCTTTGCATGATTTATGTCAAGAAGAGGATCTAAATATTTATTCGGATAATGAATGGTACCTCCTTTGTAGGCGCATACAATGACATTTCAAAATTTTTTAAGTTAATTTATTAAGACGAGTTGAGATAATGGCAAATGAAGGAATTAATTTCCACTTTATACCGGCTTATTCTCCCTATTTTGCTGGGCTTGGAGGCTGGTGTCAAAAATGCATATATATCATTTAGTTAGAGTGCTGGGCAATTGTAATTTGACTTACGAGGAACTAAATACCACATTAATACAAATTGAGGCTATACTTAACTCCAGACCACTCACACCTTTGTCATCGAATCCTGAAGACTTGCTACCACTAACGCCCTAACGCACTAACTTGATTGGACGCCCCTTGACTTCCTTGCCGACACCAGACTATCAAAATCATTCTGTAAGCTCTTTGACCGGTTTCAACGAATAGAACAATTACGTCAACATTTTGGGCTAGATGGAGCAAAGAATATATCAGAGCTTCAACTGCGGATGAAATGGCGTTCCTGTAAAGGCTCATTGAAGTTAGATTCACTAGTACTCTAAAGGAGGAGATTCACCGCCATTAAAGTGGAAGATGGTAGCATCGTCGCAGTCCATCCAGGCTCGGACGGCGTAGCAAGGGTGGCGGATATCAAAACAACGACTGGTATAGTTCGCCGATCATTTAGCAAAATTTGTCCGCTTCCTGAACCTGAAGAATCTGGTTGAAAGGTAGACTTTCAACGCCTGGGGGCATGTTGAAGCGCCTGACAAGTTATATTTGCAGTTCTCATGCCAATATTAGTTCGTAAGTTGTGTCGGTTTTTTAAAAAATTATTGTACTTTTTAATGTCGTAAAAATTAGAGATCAAGTAAAGGTCGATTTAGCACATTACTGCATTTTATTATTAAAAAGAGATCATATTCCTATTCAGCTATAGTATAAATATAGATTTGAAATGACAAACAAGCTTATAGTCCACCTGATGGGAAGTGACCACTGCAGTCCATGGACACCTGCAACCTACTACAAACAAAGTAGTAAATTTTTCATATTTTCCCAGCATTGCGACTGTGTATCTCTGACGGGAATATTTTGCAGTTAGGTGCCACTACGTAACTGTGTTATTTATTATAAGGATAATACTTTGTAACTTAAAATAATATGTTAATATAAAATGGGCATCGAACGGTAATAATATCTCTGATTCCACTTAACCAAACGCCAAACGTCAAAACCAATAAACACGATTCCCATCTAGACAGACTTAATAGTTAAGACCTAAGACTTAAGACTTAAGGTAATCTAGATAGAGTTATTACTATTACTATATACTAGTTGTTAAAAGGTGAGAAAAAACAAAAAATAATACACTGTTTATTTTGGATCAAATCTATTCAAATAATATTAAGCATTGTTGACAATATTACACAATATTTAAGCCATACATTATTTTAAGCATTTTGAACTGTGCGAAAATGATTTAAAACAAATTTCTATGTCTAAACTTATAATAAGTATTAAGAAGTAAAGTTATTTGTTTACTGGAAAATATCTCAGGAACTGCTGATCAGATTCTGAGTATTTTTTAATTGAAAGAAGCTACGCTCTTCCCGAGTGAAACAGGTTAACTATGATAAAAGATGTGTGAAATTAGTATATGTATTAAAATATAGTCAGAGGAAAATGAGCTGATTGTCTGGCTGCTTTATCTACGTCAGTTGACTAAATAGTATGTTATAAATGTCGCCAAAGTATTGAAAACTACCCGACCATCGTAAACTAAAAACAGTTAGATATTATGAAGAAAAAACAGCCATTACCCGATTTGTACACGGCCAAAGACTTCTAATAAAAATCTTTTTCATCCTGTGGGTGTCGTAAGAGGCGACAAAGAGAAACTGAATCAGAACATTGACAGCAGCATCTTCCTAACAATCTATCCATCCATCCATTACAGCCTATAAAAGTCCACTGCTGAACATAGGCCTCCCCCATTGATTGACTTATAGAGGGCATTTCACCATATTTACCACGCTGGGCAGGTGGGTTGGCAATCGCAATTTTTTATAAATTTGAGCTGTTATCAGGAAGATGCTGCTGCCCATCTCCCGTTTCAGTGTCTCTATGTCGCCTCTTACGACACCTACGGGACGATATGGGGTAGTGGATATTCTTACAAGGTCACTACACCGTTTCTGATAATAAGTTAAAAAATTAAAAAGCTTCGGTTGCCAACTCGCCTGGCAAGCGTACGGCTATGGCATATGAGTAAAGAAACCGTACCGTACAGAGGCAAAGCTTCATACAACCGCGCTATGATAGTTACACTACTACAAACTAGACACGCATGTGTGCGTAAGCACTGGCGACTCGTCACGTACAAAGAGAAACTGCTCTAAACCGGCTCGGCCAATGCTCAAATTCAGGGTTATGTAAAGAATAATAAGTGTAAAATTTTATTTTTCAAATAATTATTATTCGTATCAAATAAAATACAAAAAAGTGTAAATATGATTTACTGTACTGTTTGTATGAACAATAATAGAACAAATAAAAAATATCATTTTTTAATTATCCCAAAGACACCACTAGGAAAGTAGTGACTAAACTATAATTTATTATTTTTAATGTAGAAGATAGATATCTCATACATATACCTCAACATTGAAAGAAACGTAAAAGTACCTAATTACCTATAAGTGATTGAATAGTTATTTTTATAATGTTTATAATTGAATAATTACGTTTATAAATTTAAAACATAGGTTCATGTTTTTAATTATAATTTCAGACAACAAGAGTAATAAAAAGCTGTCGGACGAGAAGATCTCCTTTTAAAACTTTTTGATTGATGAAAAAAAAAGGCAACATCATATAATCTGTAAGGATCACTTTGAAAAATCCTGTATTAAGTTTTCTTAAAAAAGAACTGTAAAATATTTATTTGGAAATGCTTTTCCAACACTCAACTTGCCAACAAACGACGGTGTTTAATCGAGTTCCAATGTGAGAATGTGTACCGACTATTTTAATCTCGAAAGAAATATCGTAAATATTGGTATTGAAATATTATAAAACGCGTGCAAGATTGTATAATATTTGTTATGCCATGTGAGTGCTTTCTAATAAATTATTGAAAAAAAAAAACTTTACATTAGATTATAATTTACGATTTAATTAATAGGCACAACAAATTGTTGAAGAACAAAAATTACAAAAATAAAATATCTAGAAAAAGTAGTTTTAAAAAATATTGTATCTTAAGTATATAATAAAAGCTGATAAACGTTTTGTTATTTAATTTTATCCTCCTGTGCCAACCCTACCAAAATAGGTAAAAATTTTGACAGCTCGTTAGAAGCTTTGCCTCCGTACGGTTTCTTTATTCATGTGGCTATGGTTAATATCACCCTATGGGAAAAACTCATGTTCAGCAGCGGAATTTGATAGGCTGTAATGATGGTAAGAAAAAACAAACGTATTAGAAGTGTTGCACTTCCAATACGTATTTCTTTCTTTTTGTTATTGACATTAATATTGATTATAGGTTATTGTAAGATTTGTGTTTTTATTGTTAACTTATATGACTATTGTAATCTAGAGATAAAAATGATCAACTCATTATAAATTTATAACAACATACATTTTTTTGAAGAATAAGTGTGATATGCGAGCACACAGTCCATCTAATGGTTGGTGGATGCTGCGGCACATAAACATCACATCTATCCTTAAGTAAGAATCAAAATACCATCTGTATTTAAATTTTTTGTTATCACCCAGTTATCACTCAGGAGTAAGATGGACTCATACTCACCATACGAAACACAGCACTGTTCTGTTGTTTCATGCTGGTATTCCGTGCGTGGTACTACTACCCCGGTCTCGCCGTCACATTCGTGCTGCAGCGATAATATAGCTGGAGCGTGACTCAACCATTAGGTTATCATCACTTCATATGTATTTTTTTTTTCGTGGTCAAGGGTGCCGACTGCAACTTTCTCGTGAACCACTTCGAGCACATACGTTTCAGACTTACTTGGAATGTTTAACGGGAGTATTATTAATAAAATTACTAGAATAATAGTTAAAAAACTGAAGATACGTTTCATATACATACACCACCATTTGTGGTGGTCCTTATTCCCATACAAAAAAATAAAATGTCTTCTTTAACTGTGATTCTTGAAATTATTTACATTCCAATATGATATGATACTGTTTAATAAATATTATAAATGCAACTAAGGCAGCAATTACCTAAAAAGTGAAAATTTTGTTTTAGATAATTATCAAAATAAGGGCATTTTGGGTATGAAGTCAGTTCTAACTTTTAAGTCAGTTCTGTAACTGAATTTGAAACTTAAAATATAAAAGATCCGAAAATAGGATTAATCTTCACACAATATATTTAAACAAATACATTTTATTGTTTTATTAATTTTTAAAACTATGTTTCTTTTTTTTTATAGAATATGGGTGACAAACGAGCACACAGTTCAACTGAATCAAAACGCGAATCATAACACAGATGCGTTATCACCCCCGAGAACTAGGATAGGATGTTTCGTATCCAGTAAAAAGGGTCTCCGTTTCTCCACACTCACCATACGAAACACAGCAGTATTAAGCTACTATTTTACGCTGGTATTCTGTGAGAGCGTGGTCCTTCCCCGGTCGAGCCGACCCATTCGTGCTACAACTATAATATACCTGCAGTATGACTCTACCACTTAAAGACTTTTACTTTGAAAATGAGTGAGGAAGGGAATGGCATTTTGGCAGCATCCCATGCTACGCTACTGTTAAAATGGCTTCCCACAAGTACCTAGTATTTTACATCAGGTATAAATATGAGTTGGTTCAACCGCCATCGCCGATCATGAGATCATTTTGCTCTCCTACAACGGCGACTCTCACAATGAAATTAAGAGAAAGACAAGAGGTGATTCCATTAAGCCGTGGCGAAAATTATATAATGTAGAATTTTATCGCAGAGCCGGTTTTCGTAGCATACATTCAAACCTGGATAAATTATTTGCCGGCCGTACAAACACTTGCTCAGTGCGGAATTAGAACTCGCGGTCCTGCAGTGCCACGACCAAACGTTAGTCCCTTGCGCTACGGAAAATCTATATTAACGTCAAAATCTATAATATCCAATAAAATAATATTTAAAATAATATTATAATTTAATAATCAACTATTTTTTACGTGGTATACTTGCACTGCAGCTGTGGAAAGCCATTTGGACAGTAGCGTACCGGTACCAGTACCAGTAGCGTAACTATATGGTTATATCGCCATCTATTGGAAGTAATGAGACCTTTCTAGGATTTCCCGTAGTTTGCTTTTTACGACACCCACGAGATGAAATCTGCTTATTTATTCTGAGCACAGGCCTCTATCAGCAGGTTTGTTTTTAAATAAGGCCACATTTTTATGTAAGTCTTTCAGAGGCAACCTGGTCCCATTGCGCAACTTGGGCGGATAGAGATTTCGCACTAGCATTACTGGAGCAACCACTTTGAGGATAAGTGTGTGAGATGGTAAACCAGGTGGGTTGAGTGCATTTAGGAACTCCACAGGATAGTGTATAACATCATCTGAATTCACTTCAGTACCCACAAACTTCTATTCTGCACTTACGAACGACTCCAACAATGTGTCATTAATAACGGAAGCTTTATCGTTCTTAGGTGTCAGAATCGCACGTTCGCACTGCCACTCCTAGGTTTGCTGTGTTGGTTGTGGACTTCTGCATGCATTATAGAGCAATTAGTCCGTCGCGCTCCTCAAAGGCGTGTTGGCAGATTTCACAAGACTCCAAAATATTTCGTAGACATGCTTCCAGGCTTCCTCAAGATTTTTTACTTCCTCGCTAAGCACGTGGTAAATCAGCGCTAAAACTTGCAGTTAATAATTTAATTGGTGCCGGCGGGGATTCAACATGGGTTGCTTGCGTACTGTGTAATTTACCACTCTACAATGTCCTCTAGAATTCATCGGAGACTAGCCAACTGCGCAGCACAAAATTATAGTGCACGAGTGCGTGCCCAAGCGCAGGCGAACACTCTATTCCCTCACTCCCACAGTCCAATGGGACGGCAACCTGACACGACCAGAGAGAAATACCAAGCCCAGAACTGACGGCTTTATATGCTTTCCCGGCACGGAAGTGAAATACCGCCAACTTTCTTACACTGAGCTGCTACTGTAAATTTTTGGATAGAAAAATGCAATACGCACATGATGAACCAACGAGGCAGTCACGGCACTGAATAAAATAAATAATAATAACAAAGTATATTAAGGAATTTACCGTAGCAATCAGAGATCTGTGAAGTATATATACACCTAGCGGCGAAAAGGTGGTCTTGCAGAGGATAACTTGCATATGTAATATTTCCAACTCCATCAGTACTGGACAACCAATCGGTGTCATATGGTACGTCACTTTATTCAACAAAACGTTGGTTTCTTCCATCTGCATTAAATATTACAACATACTTTAAAACTAGCAACAAGCAACAACAATGATTCTTTCGTAAGAGCGGAGAACACCCAATATTCTATGGAACTGTGTGGAAATAACTGCTTTGCCTGCCCCCAGGGTGCAGCATGTATGAACGCAGTGGTGACGTTTTATAAACGATTTCATTTATTACAACTGGTGCCACATCCCAGAGTCCCATGTGTTCTTGGATGTCTCGGTGGTAGCTCCGCTTG